>JAUMIR010000003.1:268169148-269419148 GCA_030847615.1 Gambelia wislizenii
ATTCCTTTGCCCCTACCTCCAAATTAATAGAAAATAGAAAATACCAAACTTCCCTTTGGGCTTGTTTTACTTTTTAGTCTTTTAGACACATGTAGTGTCGTACTTTTCACTTTTGAATCAAATTTGTTAAATGCAAGAAAACATTAATTACATATTTCATACTTTTTGTCATTAGGCTTTTTTTAATGAAGGGATGGCAAATGTGAGCCAAGCCTACTCTAATCCTGAGCAAGTAGTCACTGATGGTGAAATCATCAATTCAAGAGCATCATGGGGTGTGGGGGAGGATTCACACATAAATGCATATTCGTATGCAGCAGCTATGTAAGTGGTAGGCTGTTCTGTATGTGCATCCCTCTTATTGGGACAACAGTGCAGAAGATGACATTATTATAAGAATGAGGTAGTGCTCACCAAAATTGCTAATAGCAGTTTGAGCTTTGTTTCCTGTTTCCTGAATGGCTTTAACCTTTGTTTTCCTTTTCTACATCTCTCCTCTGTTTGGTACACGTACTTCATTAGGCAGTATGAGTCTTCTGCTCTGTGAGTATTAGTGTGTGTACATATAGTATGATCTTGCAATCAATTTTTAAAAACTTCATCTTTTTAAAATTTTAATGATGCTTATGTAGCTCATATGAATTAAAGTATGAGAGAGTGAAGTAAGGTGAATTAAGGAATATAGGTTGCATTTATTTATTTATTTGATTTCAAGTCTGCTTTTCCCCTATGAACAGGACTCGATGGCTTATATTACATTAGTGAAATTACATAAACTGAATAAATTCATGAAAACTTAAAAACAATTTGAAACACAGAAGTAAAAGAAAAATACAGTTCCCATCCATCATCTGAATCATTTGAAATGTGGTATTCTACAGATACCATGGACTGCCGAAATGACCAATAAATGGATCCAACAGCAAATCAAGCCTGAACTTTCCCTAGGAGCCAAAATGACTTGACTAAGGCTATTGTGCTTTGGCATATCATGAGATGACATGACTCAACAGGAAAAATAATGCTTAGTTAAGTGGGAGGCACTAAGAAAAGAGGAAGGCAGCTTTACAGGTGAATAGACACAAGCAAGCAAACCATGGCCCTGAGCTTTAAGGACTTCAACAAGATTGTTGGTGGCAGGGTGTCTTGGAGGTCTCTCATTCATAAGCTCACCATAAGTCAAAACCAACTTGACAGCAATTAACAGCAACAACATCCAGTTGAAATCCCTTTCCAGAATATGCAAGTTCAGCCCTAAATCCACTTGTTAACTGGAGTAAACTTACTGAATAAATGGGATTTGTCTGAGTGTTGACATTAAGTCAGTGGGTTTAATGTGGTTGGAACAAGCAATTAGCCCTTAATTTCCAAAGGCCTATCTGTATAAAAAATTATTGAAGTAGTGGTAGAAAGACAAGGAGGGAACCTTCCTCAGCAGCCAGTTCTAGAGCCTGGGACCAGCAACCAAGAAATGTTTATCTCATATCTACATAAAATATGAGGTCAGAGGTGGGAAAAGTGAGCCCCCCCAATTGTTCTTGCTTTTTTTTTCTTTTTTTTTTCTTTTTTTTTTTTTTTTTTTGAAGCTGTTTGTATATGTCTTTCTTTACTTTAAAAAATGCCTCCCATACTCTGTAGGAAATGAGGGACAATTCTGTCATATTTTTGGTTACCCAAAGCTATACAAAAGTGAAACCGGAAAACTAGTTTCACTTGCTGAAACAGAAGAAGGAACTTCCTGAGCTTAAAATATTCTAGCCAAAAACAAAGTGAAATCATTTGGATACATTCTAAATACCTTTAGATACAAGACACAGCAGATAGAGTGATAGACATGGACTGATATGAATGCTGTGCTCATCTGTGATGATCCCTGGGTGCTTTCAGTCCAGTTCCCCTCTCCCAACATAATTTACACAGAGGATAGTTGAGAGGTTAAATGGGTCAATGTGTTACCCAAATACCCACTCATGACACTAAAATTATGATGTTATTTGGGGGAAATAATATTAGCTCAAATGTATGGTTGTGAGAGGTCAGGTAACTTGCAAGATCTTTACATCTGAGTATACCGGTACTGTTGAGACACCAAGTTAAAATAAAATGTTTTTTTATTGAAAAATTAATCATGGAAGCATTCACACATGGACTCATGCTCACAAGAACCACAAAAGACTAACAAAGAGTTAAGGCAGAAAGGTTGGGTAGGGGAGTAGATTCTGGGAAGTATGGCTAATATTTACCAGTCCTGAAGGGCAGAGGTTTGTGGCAGCAAAGAAGGCTCAGATTTGAATCTGAGGGAGACACAACAATCCAGCAGAGTGATGGTGTCAGTACAACTGTACACACTTGGATATTATTTGGGGCTAAAATTTATACCCAGTTCTGTATCCTGAAGGGATGTTTGGGTGTAAAACAGTGTTTGGATAGGTTTCCCACTATTAAAGGAAACGGTGACTTCACTAATTATCGCTAACGGCTGCGACATTGGAATTGATGGGTTTATACCAATCTCCTTAATGTGGGGTAGGAAAGGAAAGGTGCAAGGAAGGGTGCTTTGGGGAAAATGAGCATTCCGGTCACTATTTGTCTGTGATAGATGACTCAGAGCCAATGCGTCCAAGAGGGGATTAGCACATACCTTGGTGATGGCTTTGTTTTCTCGGGGGCTATGCATAATCCTATCTTGGGTGTGGAAGCCAGTACTTTTTTCCACAATGTTTTCCTTAGGTCCTGGTGATCCCCACTTGACCTCACTTATGGTCCTTCCTGATCTACTAGACCTCATGGATCATCTTAATATTGCCAAATTATGAAATATTACGAGGAGGGGGTGTAAGGCCGGGTACCAAATGATGTCAATGACAATTTTAAAGATGGTCATGACATGATTGTACATGGTATAGTATGAACGTAGACAGATCCTCGGCCTTACAGATCTTACAAACTGTAAGAGAAAATGAGGAAGCACCCATGGGAGAAAGAGTGAGGACTCATGCTACCTTGAGCATGTTGTGAAAGAACGACAAATTATGAAGAATGTGATAAATGAAGTCATCTCTCCACATAGGCTGCAAATTATTGACTTACAGAAATGTTTACTGTTCTGCCTCCAGACACATATCTGCATCAGCCATTTGTGGTAAAATGATGATGTGAAAGAAGAAAAGCACCAATTCATTTCCATAATGACATAAATGGCCTTGTCTGGTCACCTGAAGGCAATTCTTACTTGCTGCAGGCAAGTATGTAAGTGGCTATTTAGCCCAATCAAAGGTCACACTCTTGAATGTCAAAAGCAATGCAATTTGTAGACAAGCTGGCTGAGGGTAGTTTCTGCAAGAATACAAAAACTCCGTTGTTGTTTTTCTTTTTCCTTCCCCACAATATCTTTTTTTAAATCTTCAAAATCATGTCAGCTTTCACTAATCCTATTATTAACCACTTGAATTGAATTGAATATCCATTCTGAATCCTACATGAAATGTTTTTTTCTACATTAATATTTCTAAAGTTCTCTGTCACACCTTCCTCGAGAGTAAAGATCACAACAACAACAAAAGGGGGAAATGTGATCAAATTTAAGATGACAAAATAGAATGTGTTTGCTGGATAATTAACAGTCAGGGGAAACAATAATGAAGACCTTTTGTGTTTTAAGACAGGATGAAGCATCTTAGTGACCAGAAGTATCAAGTCAAATAAATGAAACAAACAAATAAATAAAACATAAGCAGGTGATGGAAGAGGGACATGAAGGAGAACCGAGGGTGGAGGGGCCATATCATTCGTGGCTAGCATTTGTTAACACCTTGATAAGTGGCAGGAATATATGGAATAGGAATGATCTACAGTGCTTTCCCTGAAAGGTTATTCAAACTGTGCAGACATAATGGGAATAGCTTTTAAAATCTTTTTTAAAAAAATCATCTGGAGCCTTTTCTCTAAGCTAGCATACAGCAAAACTATGGTTCGAAGTGTTGTCCCAAGCTGGAACACATAGGATTTAGTAAGTACTTATGGTGCGAAAGTTGGAGGAGGAATAGTAATGAAAGCAGTCTGGCTTTTGGAGAACTGGAGAGGTTACTAATGAGACAGCAGCTGTCCGTTTACATATGTACTTCACGGCCTGTAAATGGGGTGGTGAATTTTAGAGGCATTTTCATGCAGACCGTCATATTTTTTCTCCTTTTTGATGGGCAGAGGAGAAAATATGTCTTTAGGGAGTTAATTGAAGGAGAATTGATATGGCATGATCTGTGTGGCTAAATTAATTGGGGATATTTGTGTAGGATATTAAATTGGAGCAATTAATTGAAGGCAAATTGATTTGGGGTAATCTTGATGGGATATTAATTGAAGACTTCTGTAGACTAATTGAAAGGAAACTTATTTGTGGGTCATCTGGGTAGAAATTGACTGGCCTTCTTTGAAATGGGAGTTATGCAGCATCAGTAGAAGTGAGGGCAAAGGACTAGTTTGGGACTTTGGGGCTAAAATTTTGTTTCTTAGGGTGGTAGAATCTGTCAATTTCCCTGGTTTCCCTTCTGTGAAATGGGTGTTTTTCTGTGATAGCAAATCTGTTTGTCAATTTACTACATGTATATCCTGCCTTTCTCCTTAAAATATTGCTCAAAACAGGAAATAAAACAACCACATTATAATTAAAATGTGCACTATAAATACATAAACATCAATTTAAAAGTTCCAACCATTTTTTTAAAATATAAAAAATGTTTTTCCATTGTTTTTTTTAGGGGGCTGTGAGGCCATGTCCCAAAAGAGTTTATTTCTGATGTTTCACCTGCATCTGTGGCTGGCATCTTCAGAGAATGGTTGGGTAGGAGTGGGGGGGTTATATACTGTGAGCCCCTGTTGGAGAGGATATGTAAATTTGTGTATTTGAATGGCTAATTTCTGGGTAGAGATATGCAAGGAGGGCAGCCCTCTGAGCCCAGTGATAGCAAACTTTTACATGGAACATTTTGAAAAGCAAGCCCTGGAAACAGAGCCAAAAAAAGCCCACAACATGGTTCCAATATGTGAATGACACTTTCACCATTAGGAGCCAAGAAAAAGATTTAGTCTCATTTCTGAACCATCTGAACATCATCCATCCAAATACCCAATTCACTATGGAAAAAGAAAAGGAAGCAACATTGCCATTTTTGGATGTCCTAGTCATCCACAAACCAAGTGAACAGTTAGGCCACAAGGTATACAGAAAACCCACATACAGAGACAGATACCTCCATAAGAACTCCAATCATCACCCAGGACAAAAAAGAAGTACAATAAAACATTGGTAGACCGCACAAAAAGAATCTGCAAACCCTACTACCTGCAGAAAGAACTGAAGCACCTAAACTGGGCCCTACAGGCTAATGGTTATTCCAGATGAGACCTCACAAGAACAGCCAGGATAAACCACAGGAATGAAGAAAAATAGCCACCGAAAAGGGAAGGTATTTTTACCATACATCAAAGGAGTCACAGACAGAATAGCGAAACTGATGAGGAAACACAACCTCCAAACGATCTACATACCAGCCAAGAAAATCCAAGAAATGCTATACTCTGTGAAGGACAAAAGAGACCCTCTCACAGCTGCAGGTTTACCGCATACCATGCAGCTGTGGACAAGTTTACATAGGGACCACTAAACGCAGTGTGCAAACATGAATCAAGGAACATGAGAGACACTGCAGGTTGGGCCAGCCAGAAAAATCAGCAGTAGCAGAACATGTTATAAACCAAGCTGGACACAAAATGTTATTTTAAAACACCAAAATTCTGGACCAGGCCAACAACTATCATGTCAGAATGCACAGTGAACCTATTGAAATCCACACACACCTGGACAACCTCAACAGGAAAGAAGAAACCTTAAAAGTAAACAAAATCTGGCTACCAGTCTTGAAAAACACTAAAATCAAAACTCAACACATGCAAATGAACTCCACCCAGGGACAGGGGGATTTCCAGCAGACCACAGACCATTAGCCAACCATTAGCCAAACAGACACTAATCCTCCTTTGCACATCTCCACCCAGAAACTAGCCATTCAAATACTCAAATTTACATATCCTCTCCAACAGGCACTCACAGTATATAACCCCCCCACACACACACTCCTACCCAACTATTCTCTGAAGATGCCAGCCACAGATGCAGGCAAAACGTCAGAAATAAACTATTCAAGAACACGGCCTCACAGCCCAGGGGGGAAAAACATGGAAAACCTATGGATGCTGGCCGTGAAAGCTTTCGACTTTACAAAAAGAAATGTTCTTGATTTTGTTAGGCTTTTATTTTATTGTATATTTGGTACTATTCCTGAATTAGTAGCTGACATGCAGATGATCTATTGCAGATCATGAATTGTAAGCACTAGTTAGTAAAACTACAGCAAAATTTTGCAGACATTAGGTCTGCTAAATTGCCTTCAGTCTTGAAAGTGGAGTCATTGAGATACTTCACAAAACAGGACAAATGATTTATGTCTTATGGATCTACACCCATGTTGCTGTTTATAGGTTGAAGTGTACTATAGTTCTAATCTGAATAATTTGTTTTTTTAGAGCTGTATTATATTTGTTATATACTTTTGCGCACGTGCGCGCGCAAACACATTTTATATTCATATCCTCATTCTTTCCATTGACTTACCATTCAACAATTAAATCAGTGGTTTACTCTGGTTGCAACAAGGAATTAGGCCTTAATTTCCAAAGGCCTGGCTGTATAAAGAACATGTTCCCAGTGCCAAATGCGCAGTATGAAAATCGCTCATCACATTTCTCTGAACCCCATCTGCATTTATTTCCTGTCTTTGTTTTGTGATGCACATGTGCATGATTTTCTGTGAGGTAAGAAAAAACAACAACAAAAGCTGCCATCCTGTTGGTGAATTACAGTGGTTTACATTGGACTTAAACCATCACATCTCACTTTTTGGGTTGTAGTGGAATTCAGAATTCCCCCCTAACCCTCCTACCATCTTTTCCCAGTGGCAGTCTCCTTAACCAGGCCATTTTCTGGTTGGTGGAGAATGGGGGAACAGCCAACAAGAATCCAGCTATTTTTGTGTCTATGGAGGCAAAGCAACGACATCATCTGCAGAAACCTCTGCAAGTCTCCCAGAGATTTATGCAGATACCTGTCACTATGTATCCTTCTATAAGAAAATAGCTGGACTCTTCTCTGCTGTAACTGGCTTTCCCCAAAAAACCAGGATATAGCCAGGTTTGGGGGCTGAAGCTGTGAAAGGCGAGAGGCTTGGATGAGAGACTATTATAGCTATGTCTCACAGCTAAGAACATTATTGCATGAAGGAAAGGAAGCAGGTTTAAAGCCAGAGAGTAGCATGTCCCACCATGCCTTTTCACATGACATCAGCGTGTTTCAGCTGTTCTCCCATTCCAGTCCTGTGGGAGACATTGGTAAAGGCAGGTCATTTTTGCTAATGGATTTTTTCATTTAGCAAAAAGACTTGTATTTACCACCATCTCCCATGCGACCAGAACAGGAGAACATCTGAAGTACACTGACGTTGTGCAACAAGGCAAGGCAGGTGGCACTATTATCGGGGTGCACTACTTCTTCCTTCCCTCATGTGATAAGCTCCTGAGTCTCCTTTAGCAGGATTGAAAGTGGCATATCTAACTCATACACAGTTCTGCATTTTTTGATACATTTTAATAAATCTATGCCTTTCTACCATTGAATTTCCCCTCAATTGTTCTTATTTTAATGATTTGCATTTCGGAAATGCACACATTCATGTTCACTTAATTTCTCTAAAACACACTATAAGCCTCACAATTCTGTGAACTCTCAAGGTGAGAACTTAATTGCAAAACAAGTCTTTGGAGGCATGTGAAAACATTACTTTCATCAAGACTTTTGAATCCAATGAAGTTTCTTTCTATTTCCAGCCAAAAGTAATCTTAACACATACACTTAAAAGGTGACACAGGAAAATAGGCTATAAAAATAAGACTAGAATAATGAGATGTAAAAAGCCCTATACGTATGCTGCAGTGCACCCAGCATACAAAGTTATTTCTCCATTTATTTTCCATAAACTAAACCAATTACAGAAACGTTTGCCTAGCCAATACATGGTGCATTGGCATTTGGTTTTCTAGACCAGATTTCTGAAGGCAAATTTTCTTGTTTGCTTTTTCTTTGCTATTAGAAGCTGGCCAAGATTTTTCCAGTACCCATTGATGAAAGACTCATTTCTTCATGGCTGATCAGGGAATAACATGCCACACACAACAGCTGCAAAGGCAGCTGGCGTTCTACCTACACAGATGGAGTACAAGTGTTCTAGTGCAACTGACATAAAGGCAGACTTAAAATGTAGATTTTTTAAAAAATCAGAGAAGGTTTCAATACAGAGAGCTGATTTCTCAGCAGGATCTGATTTCCCTGTACAAATATATTCCTCACATGGCTCTCATATTAAACAACTGTGCTCCACAGAAAGAGAATGAGGTTACCCAGTTCTCATGATAAGTCTTCTGTGAACAGTATCTGCTGGATTTAATCCCTACCCCCACTGCCATTCCCTTTTCCTTATGTGTCATGTCTTATTTAGATTGTAAGCCTGAGGGCAGGGAACTGTTAAATTGACCATTTGTAAGCCCTCTGATAGCCTTTGTGGCTGAAGAGCGGGGTATAAATAAATAAATAAATAAATAAATAAATAAATAAAACATGTATTTATCATGTTCAGTGGAGATATATTAATAGAATATGGATTTATGTTAAATAAATGAAGTTGGTAATAGAACATTAACTTATCAAGTTGAACAAATAGATGTTCATAGAATGACATTGGCTTATGTTGAACAGATACATGCTCATAAAGAACACAGACTTATGTTGAATATAGACACATGTTCATAGAAGAACATAAACCCATCAAATTGCCTGAGTATATATATAGATATACAAATATACAAACAATATACAAATAGATGTCCAGATGAGTAAGTTCCTACGGTCTTCTCTCCCGAAGTAAAAGTGTTTGCCATTGCATTCCTTTCCCATGGTCTGCTAGCACTGAGACCTTCTGGAGGTTGCCTCTTAAAGAGGCAACACACAATAAATTTGCCTTTGCGTTCTGCATGTCTATTTTTCTCTTACATTGAGAACTGTTCTTACCTCACTATTTATGTATTTATTTGATTTATATCCCACCTTTCTTCAAAAATGAAGCTCAAGGCAGCTGGCAAAAGCAAATACTCCAATAAAGAGTCTTTTCATGTCATCACATTTAAATGATTTATTTATTTATTAGTTAAATTTATCTTCTGGCTTTCCATAAAATGGTACTCAAGGCAGCTAACAGCATTAATACAAATATGAAAAAAGAGTTTAAGGACTTTTTCAAATGGGGGGGAAAACCCCGCTGAGGTTGTGAGGAGGACAGCACTGTCTTGCTTACACCGCCCCATTTTGGAAAACTCCATCCTCCTCCCGACCTTCCCCCATGCCATCTCCATGCCAGGGGAGTGAGAAACACACTGCTTTTTATTGATGGGGGTGCTCCATTAATAAAAGTGGCATGTTTCTTGTGCCTGCAGCATGGAAGAAGCACAGGGGAAGGTGGAGAGGAGGATTTGTCGTCCTCCGCCCGACCTCGGTGGGTTTCTTCCCCCTGTTTGAAAGAGTCCTAAAACACAATAAAGCATTAAAAAAAAGTTTACAAGCATAAACCAAGGTTGGCAAAACATCAATAAAATCAATAAAAGTAACACATTAAAACAGTGTGTGACATTTCTACATGTCACGTTATGGGTCAAAGTCTTGTCTGTGCAAAAATGTTTATGTGTACAGTAAGACCCCTGTATCTGCTGGAGATTGGTTCAGGAGGGCATGGATATTGAAAACCATAGATAATAGTGAACACGATTGAAAATAATGAGACTTCCACTTTGAAATACCATAGAGTTACCTTGGAGGACCTAGAAAATGGCTAAAGAGGACACATTTTCTAGGAAGACTCTATGGTAGGTGTGCTGTTTTGTGTCCCATGGACAATTGACTCAGTGGATAATGAATCAGCGGATATGGGGGTCCTACTGTACTGTTGGAGGTTCACTGGAGATAGGGCTAGATAGATCTCTGTGGGCTGCGGGGAATGAAGGAGAAGAGGTATTTTTATTTTGTAAAAATCTATATTCTTGTATTACCTTTTGTCTGGAGGAAATATTGGGCAACATAAGAACTTCATTGGCCATTAATGAAGGCTGTGTCTGGCTTCTGTTTGTATGAAGAATCTGATGAAATATTGGGTGATCAAGTTCACTTTGGCAAATGATTTAGGTCTTATGGATCTACTCCCATGTTGCTATGTATAGTTTGGACTGTTGTAGCTTTAATTTGAATACAGCAGGACCCCTGCATCTACAGGGGTTTGGTTCCTGGACTTAATACATATGCCAGAAACCATGAATAACAGCAAACTCTACTAAAATAAAGGACATCTCAAAAAACATACCATAGAGTTGACACACTATATGGCCCCAGTGGAACTCTGTACATGCTCAGAGATCCAGGCAGACAAAAACTGCAGCACAGTAACAGAAACTTGGTCCAGGTACCTCCCAGCATATCCTCCAGCAATAACAGGTATAGAAACATGTAGATAATACTAACTATGATTTAGTAAACTCATAAAAGCAATATTTACAGAAAATAAGCAATCATCTCTGTTGCAAATGCCACAGGACAGTTAGAGAGCAAACACACTCTCTCTCACACCAAATGGCTCAGTCTGAGCACAGCTAGATTAGCAGGCAAGAAACTGCTTCGCTGCTCACACTGATAACAGCTTCTCACAACACTGGCAGCTGCTAGCATTGTTTACATATTCTTGCCATTCACAGACCTATCTGTCTTCCCTCTAAAGCCAGACTGTTCTGTTTACAATATGAATTTACAGGGATTATATAGCCCATACCCTGACACCCCTCTAAATTCATACTTAAAGAGATGTATTTTACATATCAGGTATCACACCTAATTTGTTACACAAATAGTGATGCTTGGTTGGACCCAATGCCTTTCTGAACAAATCAGCAATGTTTTCTTCAGATGGACAATATGTCAGTTTGACCAGTCCAGCTTGCACAGTTTCTTTTACATTTTGATATCTCACAGCAACATGTTTGGTTTGTGACTTAACCCCTTCAGAATCTGCCATCTGAATACATGCTTGTGAATCTTCAAAAAATTTCTACAGGTTCCTGTATTGGAATACCCAAATCAATAAATATTTGATTTGTCCAAATCATCTCAGAAATCAGTGAAGGCCGCAAATTCAGCCTCTGTGGAACTTAAAGCAACAGTAGACTGTTTTCTGGTCTTCCAATATATTGGACTCCCTGCATACATTATTACCATTCCAGACATTCATTTTCTGTCTGGAACTTCATTGGCAAAATCGCTATCGCAATAGCATTGTAGCTCATGACATGCTTGTGAACTGATTATCACACCAGAGTCCAAAGTACCTTGTAAATATCTCTGAATTCTCTTCAAACCTTGCCAATCATGGTGAGCTGGCTTAGATACTTTTCTGGACAGAACATTGACTGCGAATTGGATATCATGACACGTCCATTCAGCAATGTATAGCAAACTCCCTATTGCTGAATGAAACCCATTCTGGGCATTCAAACAATCTGTCATCAGTTACATTTACAAAATCTGTAACCATTGGTGTCTGTGTACTTTTACAGTCACTCATATTACAGTCAGACAACAGTTTTACAATTTTCTGGGTTTGACTCATTTTGAAACCACCATTCTCAAGACTTTGAAAATTTACTCCCAGATACTGCTGTATCTCACCAAGATCTTTGAGTTTGAACCTTGAACTCAGTTCTTGTTTGAAAGTGTTCACCTGAACTTCAGTTTTTGTGATCAAACACAAATCATCCACAAAAGCTATCAGGACCAATCAACTCTGGTTGGATCATCTTGTGTACAAACATGGATCAGCAATGCTGTTTTCAAATCCAACACTCTTTAGCATTTCATCCGAACACAAATACCAACAATGGCCACTCTGTTTTAACTCATACAGAGCCTTTTAAAGTTTGTACACATGGTTAGAATCACCACTATGAAATCCAGGTGCCTGCTGTATGTAAATGCACTTCTGCATTGGAGCATTTAGGTAAGCAGTACCAATATCAAAATGGTTAACCTTAAAATTGTGCAACAGACAAAGCAATTTTTATACTTTGTGCACAGGCAGTGGGAGCAAAAACTTGGTCATAGTTCTGGTATTTAATTTGAGAATACCCCTCAGCAACCAATCTGGCTTTGTATTTTACATCACCATTGTGCATTTGTTTCTTTTTGTATACCCATCTGCACCCAAAAGCCTTTTGCCCCTCTGGCAATTTTACAATATCATAAACATGATGTTCAGAAACTGAATTCATTTCTTGTTCCATTGCATTTATTTACCTCTTTTGCTCATCCTGAGGCAGCTTTAACATTTCAGTATAACTGTCAGGTTCACATGTCATCTGATATACCCTTATGTTTTGCACAGAAAACCTCTGAGGTGGAACTACCTTTGTCTCTCTACTAGGGCATCTGGGTGTGAGAAATTCATATTCACTTTCTTCACTTTTTGGACTCCTCCACCATTCCCATTTCTGCTTTGTAGGCAAAGGACTGTGTGAATTGGATCCACTAGGGCTGCACCATTTGATTCAGCTGCTTGTTGCTGATGATCTTGTGCTTCATCCTCACTTAAAGGCAGAAGCACTTCTGAGTTAGAATGAACATGCCATTTGCCATTTGGTAATGTAAAATGCCATGCCTTACTGCCTTGTTCATAGCCCAGAAATCTCAGCCTTTGAGCTTTAGGATCGCCCTTCTTTTGGAAGCTATGCATGGGTTCACATTCCCAAAGTTTCCAGAAGAAGGGTGATCCTAAAGCTCAAATACTGAGATTTCTGGGTTAGAATGAACATGGCGCCAATTGGCATGCTCCTCAAATTCAGCATTTGTGGAAATCAGAACTTTGCCATTTGGCAATATAAATGCCATGCCATACTGCCTTGTTCATAGCCCAGAAATCTCAGCCTTTGAGCTTTAGGATCGCCCTTTTTTCTGGAAACTTTGGGAATGTGCACCCATGCATAGCTTCCAAAAATTCTTCTTTTAAAATATTTTTTATTAATTTTTAAAATTAAAAAACATACAATGATTACATAAAACTTAACAAACATATATAACAGTGATTCCCTCCACCGAGGGACTTCCCTTTACATTCATCCCTCTTTCCAAAAAACCATTGTTTCCAACTCAGGTTTGCTTCCTCTCCCCTTTATTAATACAAATTCTAAAAGTTTACTCCATTTTCACCAAAAACATTCTTATTTAGCCCTCCTTTTTTTTCCGTAACCATATTTGTTAATTTCTCATTTATGGCTATATTCCATACTTCATCATACCATTCTTCTGTTTTGTATTCACCTTGTATTTTCCATTTCTTTGCTATTATTAACCTTGCTGCCGTCAGCAGATTTGTTAGTAGATCCTTAACAATTTGAGATTCTTGTATTTTTTCACAATATGATAATAATGCTATTTCAGGGCTTAAAGGTATATTTATCCCCAGTATTTCACTTATTTCCTTCATTACTATTTTCCAAAATTTCTGTACACATTTACAATTCCACCACATATGAATATACGTTCCCAGTTCTTGGCATCCCCTCCAACACTGTGTTGAATACTTTTAATCTATTTATCTATCTATTTATCTATTTATCTAATCTATCTCCACATAATCTTATAGTAATTTTCTTTTATTCTTACTGATAATGTTTTCAAATGTTGCATATTCCATATTTTTTCCCACTTAGATTGGTCTATTACAATTGCTACATCTGTTTCCCAAACATCTTTTAGATAATCTTGTACTTCTTCATTATCCATTAACATTTTATACATTTTACTTGTGATACCCTTTATAACGTTTTTCTCTTGAATAGCTTTTGTAATCAATTGCTCAAATTTTGAACTTTTTCTACAACTTCCCTCCTTTAAACATTTTTTGTCCATCGTTCTAACTGTATCAATTTAAACCATGTAAATCCTTGCTCCTTTAATATTTTTTCCATATAATTTTTATTTTTCATTTTCTCCATCCATTCCTTCAACCTTATTATTTCTTGTCCTCCTAATTTTGCTTCCACTTCATTTCTTAAATTTGCTGGGAAACCCTCTAACAATATTACCGACGTTAATGGAGATGTTCCTGGAGCTAATATTTTTTTAATCAAAAATTCTGATATGTTTCACTGATTTTTTTTATCATACAGCATGAAGAATGGGGTATTTGACCAACAGTATTCCAAATTATGTTATGTAAATTATTAGCTGTCAACATAGCCTCGCCCCAATACTTCTGGTCAATGTCAGCATCAATCTTCAGGCTATTTTTTACTGTTTGCAGAACTCCAAATCTCCGTTCCACTATCCCATTGTGAGGAGGAGTAAACAGAGCTGTCTTTCTATGGAAAATGCCTTTCTGCTTTAACCACTTTTGAAACTTGTTTGACATGAATTCCCCCCTGTGGTCTGATTGTATTGCAGAAATTCGCTCTGGAAATTTCCTTTCTACATAAGCACACCACTGCTTGAATGTTTGAAAAGCCTTTGGCTTATTTTTGAGCAAGAAAGAGTAGGAAAATCTGCTGAAATCATCTACTGTTATTAATACAAATCTAGCCCCTTCCAAAGAATGTTGGAAAGGTCCTGCCAGATCAACATGTACAAGTTCAAAAAATCTCTGTGGCTTCCTGTCACTAAATTTGGAGATAGGGAGAGTCCTGGATTTAGAGCATTTGCAAACCTTACAATCCAAAAACATACTGCATTCCTTAACCTTTAAATCATGACACATTTCAGTCATTTGCTTTAACATTTTGTAGCTTGGGTGACCCAGTCTTCTATGCAACAAATGTATACAATTATTATGCATTGGATCATTAGACATAACAGTCTCAGCTTGTGTTTTTGTGGCTTCAATTTCGTGTAATACAGCTGCTCTTTTAAAATTCTTTCAGCTGTAACAGTGCCACCTTTCAAAACATAGCACTTCTCAACAAATTTGATTTCATGCCCCTCTTTTGCCAACACTGCAACAGATAACGGACACATTTTCAGGCTGGGAGCAAACTGAACGTTTTTAACATTTTTGTTAAGATAGGACACATAGCAAAGACCCACCCCCAGACATTTCGATTGAGAACTGTCAGCCAAACTTACATGGCAAGGATCAGTCTTATTAATGTCCACAAAATGTTCTTTGCAATTGCAGATATGTTCACTGCACCTGGAATCAAGCACCCAGTCACTGAGTACAGACTCCTCATCAGCAAAGTCTTTCCTCTGTTTTACAACCACAGATGAAATCACTTCACTTTGGCTTGTCTTCTTTCCAGTTTGGCTGCCTTTCTTCTTCCATGATTTATGGTCATAGTCTTTAGCAAAATGCCCTTTGGAGCCGCAATTACAACATGCTCTGCCTTTGACAGCAAATGCACTCCCCTCAGCTTTGCTGGCTTTGGAGCTGCTTGAATTGTTTCCTTTGAACTTCGGCTTCCCCGACCATTCATCAGCTACGCGCTGCTTTCGTTTCTCTTCTTCTTCAAGCAGACAGCCAACAATAAAATTCACACTGAGGTCTGCTTCAGGAATTGCCTCAGCCAAATTAATCAAACTGTCCCAACTTTGATCCAGCATACTTAGAACAACGTACGCATTGTCAGGTTCACGGAAATCAGTTCCAGATTCTCTTAATCTGTCAAATAGATCATGAATCATGTCCAGGTGAGTGCTCATATCATCACCAGGTTTTAGCCGTGCCTTGAACAATCTGTGCGTCAGCAAAATTTTAGACCCAGCAGTCTCGTGGATATAAACTTCCCTCAGGGATTCCCAGCACTGTTTCGCAGTCACACACATGTGAATGTACATTAGCTGACTATCTTCCAGCCCCAGGATAATTGATGCCTTGGCTTTTTCCTCATCTTTTGTTTATGCATCTTAGAAAGCCATAATAGTCTATAATACAGGATCCCAGATTTCTTCCCATCTCAAAAAAGACTCCATCTTCAGGGCCCAATTGAGATAATGTATGTCATTAAGCCTTTCAAAAGGTAGACCTCCTGGTGCATATGCCATTGCTGCAATTTCTGAACTATCAAGCCCCTCTCAGCTGGGTACTTTCTCCAACAGAATAGCTTATCAGCTAGGACATTCAGACAGCTCTCAGCAGCATTGCAAAACATCTCCAGCACACAGGATACAGATCTCATCCTCAAACTTGACAGGTGTAGACAGGAACACTCAGGAACATCTCAGATGGACAGGTAACACACCTGAACAACTGGACAGTGCCCTGGACAGCTGGGCCCATAACCTGATGTGTTATATGGCCCCACTGGAACTCTGTACATACTCAGAGATCCAGGCAGACAAAAACTGCAGCACAGTAGCAAAAACTTGTTCCAGATACTTCCCAGCATTTCCTCCAGCAATAATAGGCATAGAAACACATAGATAATACTAACTACAATTTATTAAACTCATAAAAGCAATGTTTACAGAAAATAAGCAATTATCTCTGTGGCAAATGCCACCAGACATTTAGAGAGCAAACACACACTCACTCACACCAGACTGAGTCGGCTCAGTCTGAGCACAGCTAGATTGTCAGGCAGGAAACTGCTTAGCTTCTCACACTGATAACAGCTTCTTACAACACTGGCAGCTGCTAGCATCATTTACATATTCTTGCCCTTCACAGGCCTATCTGTCTTCCCTCTAAAGCCAGGCTGTTTTGTTTACAATATGAATTTACAGGGATTGCATAGCCCATACCCTGACAAGAGTTGTGTTGGAGGACCTAGAGATGCCTAGAGAAGACACCTCTCTTGGCATTTTCCAGCATGACTTTATGGTATGTGTCCCCTATTTTGTCTCCCACGGATAACTGAAACCACAGATTTTGGTTCTGCAGATACTGGTGTCCAACTGCAAAATTATTTTAGAGATTTATATTTGTTACATACTTTTACACACACACACACACATGCACGTGCACATGCACACACATTTTTTATATGCATATCCTAACTCTTTCCATTTGTTTTTTATTTCAGCAGGTTAGCTCTTATCCTTTCTTTTTGTCCTAGATACACCTCAGACCTTCTGTTCAGTTCCCATCAAATACGCTTCATTATATGTTGAAGGACCAGTTCTGAGCATACAACAGCTTAATATGGGATGTTGTTGTTTTTCAGATATCCTTATATCATAGTGTATATTATTTGTACACTATGTATTGCATAGTGTACTTATATTTGTAAGTCATACTCAGCAATTTGAATGGTTGCTGGAAATAGCTCAATAGCCAATGAAGCTGCTATAACATAGGAATTGCCTGTTCCCTCTGATCAATCATTTGACTGCATCACTCTACACCAACTGAAATTTTCGAACATTTCAAAGATAGCCAACGCAGAACATGTCATGTTAGTCAGATCAAGACATAACAAAATGGCAAGCACATGAAAACAATAAAGCAATAAAATAGTATTTTGCCAAAAATACCCCCCCCCAAAAAAAAATTCATTTCAACGTATTTTGGCAGGTGTCTAAAAATTGGGCTTTCATGTTGGCATGTTTATTGATCACATATTTAGGACAGCTTAGCATGAACAGACAAACATGGATAGCCGTACCCCTGGTGTTAACACAGTAGCCAGTTCCTCTACACATAGTAACCGGTTTCT
The DNA here is from genome assembly GCA_030847615.1 of Gambelia wislizenii. NCBI lineage: Eukaryota > Metazoa > Chordata > Lepidosauria > Squamata > Crotaphytidae > Gambelia > Gambelia wislizenii. The sequence goes on from JAUMIR010000003.1 coordinate 268,186,993, forward strand.
CTCCACAGAGCTTGTGCCCACTATAAAGTAGAATAATAGAATCCTAGAATCCTAGAGTTGGAAGAGACCATGAGGGCCATCCAGACCAACCCCCTGCATTGCAGGATTACCCAATCAAAGCATTCCAGACAGAGGTGTTTATTGCTCCAGACTCTTTTGTAAAGTCTTCCAAATGCACTATATGCCTTTGCTAATCTGTGATCGATCTCTTTGTCAATCTTGGCATCTGAGGAGATGATGCTTCCCAGGTAAGTGAACTGTTGAATGGACTTGAGCACAGATTTCCGGACAGCAATGTGGGGATCGTGGTGTTCGTCCTGTGGTGCAGGCTGGTAAAGAACTTCTGTTTTCTTCAGGTTGACTTCCAGCCCAAACAGCTCTGCAGCTGTTGCGAAGCAAGATGTTAGGCGCTGCAGAACTGCTTCTGTGTGGGCAACAAGGGCAGCATCATTAGCGAAGAGCAGCTCACAGACTAGATAGTTTAGAGTCTTAGTGTGAGCCCTCAGACGGCTTAAGTTAAACAGGCTACCATCAGTATGGTAACGTATATAGATGCCGTCATCTTCTTTGAGCTCTGCCGTAGCCCTTTGGAGGAGCATCATGCTGAAGAAGATTGTAAATAAAGTAAAGTTGGTGCAAGAACACAACCTTGCTTCACTCCATTAGTTATTAGAAAGGGCTCTGAAAGAGCATCACCATATCTGACTTGACCATGCTGGCCCTCGTGTAGCAAGATAATCATTTTAAGGAATTTGGGGGGACATCCTAGTCTTTCCAGGATGTGCCACAGACAGATCAAAAGAGACTTACAAAAGAGTCTGGAGCAATAAACACCTGAGGCAAAGCACAAAAATCAGTGTGTATAGAGCCATTGTACTGTCTATTCTCCTTTATGGATCTGAAACATGGGTCACCTATCGCCACCACCTATGACTCCTCAAACACTTTCATCAGCGCTGTATACTATAGTGTACAGCTAACAAACATTGGAAACTGTTTAATGCAGTTAGATGTGTAAATAGCTATTGCTTAAAACAATTTGTAAGCCGCTCTGATAGCCTTGTGGCTGAAGAGCGGGGTATAAATAAATAAATAATAAAAAAATTAAAAAATGTATACGCACAATCTTAAATATACACTGGATTGACTATGTGACTAATGTTGCTGTCCTTGAGCAAGCAGGGATCACCAGCATTGAGGCCATGATATTGAGAACACAGCTGCGCTGGGTAGGGCACATTTCTAGGATGGGGGACCATCGCCTCCCCAAAATACTCTATGGTGAACTTGCCATGGGTCAGCCTAAGAGGGGCGTTCCAAAAAAGTGATACAGAGACTCCCTGAAACAACATCTCAGGCTCGGCCAAATTGATCACCAACAGTGGTCCGCCCTGGCCTCACATCGGGAGGCATGGAGACGCACTATCCACAATGCTGCAGCCTTATTTGAAAACTCACGCCAAGAGAAACAACAACGCAGAAAGAATCACAACCCAGAAACATCACCCAAGGAGACCTTCTGCTGTGCTTTCTGCAACCGGACTTGTTTATCTCAGATTGGCCTTTTTAGTCATCAGCGCGCTTGCAAAAAGTGTGGGATGAGTCCTTCCTGAATCTTTGTTTGCGAAGAAAAGCCAGAGAGAGAGAGAGAGACAGAAGGCCACCCAGGCTCTGTTTAAAAACCTCCAAGGAAGGAGACTCCACCACACTCCGATGCAGCATATTCCAAGCTGGTGGAGGTCTTACAGTCTTGTTTTCCATCCATATTCATTCAACCAAATCTGTTCAGTTGTATGAAGGGGTCATTTGGGGCATGCTGTTTTTGGCTGGTAAAAGATTGCCCCACCGTCACAATCAAGCCAGTGGCTGATCAAATGTAGGCTCAATAGTGTTTATTCACAGACATTAAAGAGTGTGGCATAGAATATTAACAAAATGGAAACACAATTATGTATTAAAATATATACTTCTACAGGCCCCCAAGAACTGTGAAGCACTTGAGAGAGAGCTGTGAGTATTTTTTTTTCTTCCAACATCCATCCTTGACTTTATTTATACCCTGCCTTTCTTGCAAACTGGAACTGAAGGCAGCTGCTATAAATCTCAACAGTGACTATTCTGCTTACTGTAGTTGGCCAGCAAGTTCAGGGATTCAGTCCAGGTTACTGATATTTTCCTTCCTTACTTGAGAAACTTTGGAGCCAACTTGAATCTCAGTAGAGGACAAACAAAATTAACAAGGTAAAAATCAAATGAAAAGAAGAATGGGATATTTTTTTAATAAACAATACTCATCTCATATAGTTAAAGTCTAAAATCTCTGTTAAAAAGAACAAATTAACTGAAAGCTGATTTTAAAACAATTGCAGAGGTTTTTTCAAGATTGCCATACTAGCAAAAGTCAGTTATCTAAATGCAGATCAATTCATAATTCCTCCAATACAAAAAAGCATTTTTTTAAAAATCAGATATTCTAATTCGCAAGAGACTTCCATTGTGTCTAAAAGGCACAGCACTCTGCATCTTCTAAAAACATGCTATAATAGATCTGAATAAAAGATGCTGGTGCAGAGAATTTCATGAACGGAGAGATCCTAATTAAGATAAATGTTACCCTGAACTGTAATAACAAAAAGTACATAGTGTGGAGGGACAATAATTTAACTTCAGTAATTAATTAGTTGTGGGCTAAACCTATCTAATTCCTGAAGTCAGCTTCCAGTTTGAATTACTAACTTTTTTTTTTCCTTCATCTTATTTCAGATAGTTAATAAGTGACATTGCCATTCATGTCACCTTGGAAATTGATATGGACATTATATATTAACAATTATATATTGAAACACCTTCATATCTTAAATTCCAAACAATATCAGTGTTCTGTCTTGCTTCCATTATGATCCTGCAATTTAAAAAACAATCAGTTGAAATTTGAGACTTAGGAGATTTTCAGGCGGGCTAAATATGTGATACAGACACCAGATCACTATAAAAGGGCTTCCCTATCAGATAACATCATCCCCATGTCATCATACTTCCATTCAGCTGTTGTGATGCCACCACTTCCTTTTATTCACAGGCTAAGCCATGAATTGATCCCCCCATTCCATTTCTTTAACAGAATGATGTGCAATTGAAATTGTGCCCCTGTTAGGCTGGTGCGATGCCAGCATCAATGGGAGGTCTGTGCCATAACACTTCTGGGTGAGATCAGGACATCCAGGTAAGTGACACAATTTTTTTTGTACCCTCCCCAGGTTACTTGGGATGTTTTAAGTGTGTTTTTGTGCTTGCTGTATCTTCTGGATGTGTGTTTTGCTTTTACTTTTTAAATTTCCCCCGCACTTGTACTCTCACAAGAACGGCTGGGATTTGAAACCAGGAAGTGAAAGGGGCTCTGTTTGTGCTCTTTTTACTCCTGGGCTGCCCTGCTGAGGGAAGAATGCATGAACAAGGTAGGTCTGGTTTTTGTTTTTGTTTTTTTCTGTCATTACAGGGACAGGAGACAGGCAGGAGAGGAGATTGTGAGAGGGGAACACTTTTTTGTTCCTCTCTGAAAATCTCCTTGATGCAATGGAGTAATGTTTCAAGATGGTATATTATGGCCATATTGGCACAAGCTTAAAGTTTCTTTGTGAGCATAGGTCTAGAATTGTAGTTGTTTGTCTCCCTGCTCAGTTTTAGTATAATGATGTGCAAGTTGGGGATGTAAACCTTAACTTTTGGTGTCCTCACTTGATAGAAGAACAAAATCTCTGCCACAAGACACTGATGGGCGGTTAGTCTTGGGAAAACTTTGCATATTTTTAAAACTGGGTGTGCACATTTCTGTAAAATGTGCAAACTGGAAAAATGGAATAACTATTGCTTTCTTATCATACAACTGCTAAAAGTAGCAGCACTGGATAAGCCATTTCAGTTTTTGTGATCAATGATGCTGACCTTTTGTGTTTGCTCTGAGTGTTTCACAAAGTTCTATGCATTTACCTAGTTTAACAGTTTATTTATTAAATATTCATTTAACTATATTTACCGGTATTATGCCATAATTTATTATGCCCCCCGATATGCACAGGACTAGCACCTGCACTTTCAATTATCCATTATCTGAAAAATATGGTCTCTCTAGGCATTTCCTAGGTCTGCCAGAAGTTACCATAGAATCACACTGGAGATACCTAGAGAGGCTGCCTCTTCAACCACTTCCTAGGTCCTCCAGCACAATTCTATGGGGTTTGGGTTGCTGTTACCTGTGGTTTCAAGTATTTGTGGTTAAGTCTGGGAGCATATTCTCCACAGATATGATGGGCAACCTGTATTTCAAAAATCAAGAATAAGCTACTTAAACCAAGAGCTTGAAATTAATATGTTCCTTGTGTGATATTCTTTGCTAAGTAGTTACATTTTCTGTTAAGGAGCTGGAACAGTATTGTTTTTTTTCCCTCCTGTAATGACTAGTGTTGTAATTTACTATTTTTTAGTGTAACCTAATGGTGCTTCTGCCCACTATTAATTACTGGGTATGTTCTGACCCACTCTGAGGAATGTGAGAGGGAGGAAGAAGGGTCAAATGGATGGGTCCAATTACTCTAAATCTCATTTCCATCGATATGACTCTTCTTTAAGGGAAGTAATGCAACTAGCAAGGAGAAAAGAAGCTTGAAACAAGAAAAAGAAGGAGGGATGAGGAGAGGGAGAGATATACTGAATATGTGAACTGCACTAGAGACTTAATTAAAAGTTTCACATGGCCTGCATTGGATACCTGGATTAAAAAGTTATCTTGACTTTTCTACTTTCCTCCATCCTGCCCAAATGAAAGAGGTTGCTGCTACTGCCAGAAAGAGAAAGAAAGAAAGAATCAATGTGACTACAGGGTGTATTGGGGAGGTGGGAGACCACCTTGCCATATTGACTGCTCCAAACAGTGACATAGAGAGCATACTTGGACTCAATGTGTTGGTAAAAGCTACGTAAAAGAGTTCAAAGGGGACAGGGGAGTTCTCAAGAATGTTTTTCCACTTGGTTTTTAAGAATAAAATTGTTTGGGATAGAGGGAAAGGGGAAAAAAGAAGGACTGGGTGACTGACTGTTTCTGCACACATGCCCAAATCATCTGTATGCAGTTCCCATGGCAGCCCCATGGCCTGAAACAGCGTGTCTTCTGAAGGTGAAGGCAAGGAGGTGTCTAGGCAGGGTAGTCTACTCAGAATTGTGATTATCACAAATGAGAGGAACCAGCAGTAACTTCCTGTATTTTTCAATGTCACAAACTGAGTTTGTTAGTAATAAATACCCTGGTTGATTTCTTTGTGGCCTGCAGTAACACTAAAGCATAATCCTCTGTTGGATAATTAGAGTAATGATTGACATAACTAGTTCCTTTTTTAAAAAAAATCAAGCTTTGATTAAACCAAACATTTATGTATTTATATCTGAGTGTTAAAATTGTTGTTTGGAATCATAAAAATCTACCCTGTAAATTGCAAAAGAATTATAATAGATCATATTCCAATAGATAGAGAACTATTGAGAGTAGCTGTTAAAAGTTACATTGTCTGCATTGTGTGGTGTGTGTGTTTGTCACATAGGAAATCAACCCATTCCCCAGATGTTGACTCTGGGTAAGAGAAATTTGAATCTTGTGGTACACGTGACCAGGAGTCTTTCACTTAGTGAGACAAGCATGACAAATATTTCAAAACTTTTTGGATCTTTATGCAGAGTGACTGCTAGAGCTTGACTAGACAGGAGCAGTTACTTAGCTCACAACAACAGCTCCCAGTTGTCTTCACAATTTTTTTTTTTAAAAAACCCTTCTGTTCAGCGATGCACATTCATGTTCACACAGTGGAACATTTCGCAAATCAAAATGGCAGCTACGAGTATAAGCACTATTATTCCCCACATTCTCATAACTGCTGCAGATTTTATATATATATATATATATATATATATATATATATATATATATATTAAAAAGTGGAAAGGAGACCTTCCACTTGAAAAAAAAAATTTTTTCCACCTCTGTGCTGCAAAGCAGCACACACACAGTCCTCTGGAAGGACAGAATGATGCTTCTGGACTGAGTTACAGGAAAGCCCTCCCCTCCTTGCACAGCGGGCCAATGAGCTGTCAACTTCCTCCTGGCCCAGAATGTGCAGCGCTGCAACTTGGTCATTCAGATGGCTGATAATGCACAGACCTACAAAGTATTTTAAAAAAAAAACTTCACAGAAAACTGCAAAGTCCCCTAACATGTGGTAAATGGGAGTTGTTGTTTTGCCCTCTCCCTCCAAATATGACAAATCTCCTGTGTATCTCGTTGGGACAAAAGGTATTCTCTGTGATTTCTATTAGGGGTACCATATATTCCGGCGTATAAGACAACTTTTTCAGCCTGTAAGATCAGCTGAAAAGTTAGGGGCTGTCTTATACGCGGGATACAAGTCCAAGATGGGACTGTGCCAGCCCCATCTCGGACTCAGAAGGAAGGAGGTGGCTGGCTGGGGGGGAAGCTTGCTAGCCATCTTATCTTCCCCCCCCCATGCAGCTGCACGGGGGGGGGGAAGCCTTGCTGGGCAGGAGGGACTGAGCATCACCCCAGCCGGCCTGCCATCCCTCGCAGTTCCCCAACTCATAGGGAGGCTGGCCTCCTCCTGGGTTGGGGAATCACAGGAGGAGGTTGAACCTTTGCCCAGCTCGCTGGCCATCCCCCGTGATTCCCCAACTCACGAGGGGGCTGGCCAGCCTCCTCATGGGTTGGGGAATTGTGGGAGGAGGTTGAACCTCTGCCCAGCTAGCTGGCCATCCCCTATGATTCCCCAACTCACCAGCCTCCTTGTGGGTTGGGGAATCACGGGAGGAGGTTGAACCTCTCCCCTGCTGGCTAGCCATCCCCCACAATTCCCCAACTTGCGAGGAGGCTGGCCAGCCTCCTCATGGGTTGGGGAATTGCAGGAGGAGGTTGAACCTTTGCCCAGTTGGCTGGCCATCCCCCCACGATTCCCCAAGTCGCAAGGAGGCTGGCCAGCCTCCTCGTGGGTTGGGGAATCGTGGGAGGAGGTTGAACCTCTGCCGAGCTGGCTGGCCATCCCCTGCGATTCCCCAACTCGCGAGGAAGGTGGCCAGAGCAGAAAACAACATCACTTTAATCTAAAAGGGGAAAATATTAGATTTGTTACAAACTATTGCAAAGCCCATTATTTTCTTCCCTGTGTACTTGCTGTCCCCTAAGCCCATTTGCATGAAACTCTGTATCACTGAACTGATACCATTTCCCTTTAAATATGCAGACTTGACTCTTTTGTCACAGACAGCAAGAACAACAACAGCAGCACTGCAGAAGCAATGAAATGGCATGCAGGTGGCCTGCATTCCTCATGTCAATGCTCTTCCCTGCTGTTAGCATCCTGGCCTTTACCCATTTTCATTCCTTGTGCTTCATGTACTTATATGCTTCATGAAGCAGAGATATTGCACTCCATCAATTAAAATTGCTCCTGTTGGTTTCTAATTTGTAAGTTCCCAGTGCCTCTTTGTTTTCTTCTTTTCAATGCAATATATTTTAATTTTACAGTAAACGCCAGCTTACATTAGCTCAGCTGTCCTAATGACATAATGTGACTTGAAGTTATGCAAATGACTTCTTTCCAGATATCTCTGATTAAGCTGAAGAAAACTCTTTCTAATTAGTTCTAAGATAATCAGTGAGAAATCGCACTTGATTAGATATGTTAAATGCTTATCTCAAGCTCAAAATGACAGCCTTCCCTGTCACAGAAGTTTTGAAAAGATCCTTTAAAGTGGAATGCACTTGGCATTCTTATTCTCTGTTTTAATTGTATTTACCTTTCTTTCATAGATTCATGCATCAAGGAGATTTGGTGACATTAGGTAGAACTGCACATAAACTCAGAGATTCAGAAGTTTGATTGAGAATGAGCTAATTGAATAGCAAATGCATTATTTAAAGAGGTAAAAGTGGAACCTGTAACAAAATGTTACAGCATGAAATGTTGAAGTTCACTACTCTAGTCATCCAGCCATGCTCTTCTCTCTAATACTCCTCCTCCTCTCATTTGGTTTTCCAGCTCCTCTGACTCCAAGGGTCAATCAGCTTTCCATGGCTACTGAGTCCTCATTACCTCCCATTAGGCGAATGGTTATGCACCCACCCACATTAGATTCTCCCCCTTTGGAGCAATTGGAGCATTTCAGCAAAAATTCTCCAAGCCTCTGATACTTAGCTATGTGGGTACTTGGTGCTATTTTGGTTGCATAAAGATCCCTCTTAACTGTGAAAACAGATCAAATGGCTCCCCCCATATTAGAGATGACAGTTGTAGGAATTATTCAGACAGAGGGGAAAAAACCCCGAGGAGGTTGGGAGAAGAACGGGGCTGTCGCACTTGCACAGCCCTGCTGTAGGCACTGCTTTTTATTCATGAAGGTGTTCCATCAATAAAAAGTGGCACCAGCAGCACAGTGGAAGGTTGGGAAGTGACTGGGAGGAGGTCTGGGCTGTCTGAAACAGGGCTGTGTAAGCACAACAGCTCTGTTCTTCTCCCAACCTTCTTGGGGGTTCCCCCCCCCATCTGAAAAAGTCATTAGAATGAATACATAGGATTTAAGTTATACTCTAATTTTGTTGTTACACAATAAAAGCCCTTATATACCTTGGGCTTGTCTAGACTAGAAGATATAGTGCAGATTGCTGCACATTAATACCAAATCACAGCAGCATTGTTTTGTCTCCATACTCCTTTGGCAAAATCGGTGGTATGCAAATCTATCCATGTTTGAAGTACACACACAGCCATGCCTGTGAATTAACATGGTGGCTGAGAATAAATTACTAGCATTATTATTCCCAACAAGTTGTCACCACTGCACAGTATTTTTTTTTTTTTACAACAGCAAATCAAGGGTGCATAAGTGTGACCTTATGCTTAAAAAGCTGTTTGGTTGCCTCAGCGCAGCGAAAAAGTATATGATTGGCAACACAAAACTCCAAAATGTTTCTTCCAGCAACTTCATTGCTGGTAAGCCCACCTCTCGCACACGTCCAACCAATGAGCCTTCCACGTCTGCCTCACCGAGAATGCACTGCGATGCAATTCAATTGTCCAAATGAGCAGGAATATGCTTTCCCATCACATTATTTGTAAAACTTGATGTAGTTTTTGAAGTTTTTGGCCCCACTCCTTCTGAATAAGATGAATCATCAGAGGATCTCGCTGAGACAAAAGGTATTCCTTGAGAATTCTATTATGATTATTTTCACCATCTAGACCTTATATCAATGTAGGGCAGCCTGCTGTTTCTAGTGTAACTCAATAAGACAAGTGGGATCTACAATAAACTGTTACAGTGAATCCTCAAAGTGCTTCAGGCCTGCCAACTGTGCCTTTCTACAGGATCTTCCATTCCAGTGCCCATGTGTGTGTGTCTCTGTGTGTGTGTATACGCGCATCACTTTTACCTTGCTTAGGTTTAGGCCTCTCCACCTCTTTGGTGCAGGAAAAGCACCAGAAGCTTCATGAAGTTTCCTGGATCACTACCCCCCCCCCTCAAATCTCCCCAAGTGCCCCACATATATCTGTGGGAACCAAAACACTTTATTTGGCTGAAGGAAGATTCCAAGGGTATAGTCTTGCACTTCAAAACCATTTTAAGGCTACCCCCCCTGAAACAACAAATGAACAAAAAACACTCTGAAAGTGACCTTGAGTGACCACAATATCACTTTCAGTTGAAGAAAATGACAGCTGTAGCAGCATGGGGTCACCCATGTGTGGACTGGAGATGCCAAATATGGGCCCTCCAGCCCCCAAGCACAGGTCCATCCCGCCTTCAGTGGAATTAATTATCTGACTGATTTCAAAATGTATCAAAAAGAGTATCACCTCTATCCCCTTAGCAGGGTGGAGAAGAGAACATATCAGCATAGCATATGGAGATATCTGCTATTATCAGACAGCCTATAATTGCCAATAGTATTGCTTTTGGAAACATAAGAGATACTGAATATCAGGTCAGATTAAAACTCATTGAAGACATTGAAGTGGGAGGGGAAATCATAGAATCATAGAGTTGGAAGCGATCACAAGGGCCATCCAGTCCAACCCCCTGCTGTGCAGGAACAAACAATCAAAGCATTCCTGACATATGGTGTTATAAAGCTGGCCCTACTCTTCCAGCAGGAAGGGAAGGCTTCAGCTTATTTGTACAACTGAAAAACACACTCACAAGGGTTTTCTAGTCTAGAAATCCCTTTTCTAAGGGCAGGCCACCACCACTCACTGTCTTTATGGTCTTTTCTTGTCTAAGCAGTGAGATTTAGACAAGCTGTATTAAAGAAACAATGATGTACTTTCCTCTTTCCCAGAGGAGTTTAGATAGCTGACCAGAAGCAGGCAATTTGAGGCAGGTTAGAAAATAACTGAAGCTTTTATTCAATTCTAGGAGTCTATGTTACTTGAGAAGGCAAAACATTCTCAGGTTCAGCTTAAGGCTTATACAATATGCATTCATTCAGAGCACTTACAAATAAAACATAAATCTAACGCAATCTAACTACACATTCCCTAACTATTACATGCAGAGGTAACTTACAGTCTCTATAGATGGAATTTCAGAGTTCTTTTTTTGGATCCTTTTGAGGCCTTGGGTACAGTTGGCCCCAACCTTCTTGTTATCACAGTTTAGTATTTTGTGGTTATTCCATGGCTTTGTTGGCCATGTGGCCCAGAGCTAGGCCATGTGGATCAGAGTCCATCTCAGCTAGCTCAATCTAGTTCAGCCATGTGCTCAACTCAGAGAGACTCCTCACAAAGCGAAGATCAGAATTTTTAAAAGTCCTTTGTGTTGATCTCTGATTGGCTCTACCGTTGCCCAATCAGAGTGACGATCTAGTCAGGTGATGTGATGTCATGTTTATTCAATGAGATTCTCCCACCCCCTTCCCATTTCCAAATAAGGAGTGGAAGTTTCCAATATTGTTCCTGTGGGTTTGTAATGGAATCTATGATGCTGCGGTCATCATGACAGATGGACATCCAGCCTCTGCTTAAAAACCTCCAAAGAAGAAGATTCCACCACACTCTGAGGCAGTGCATTCCACAATGCTAATGTCTTTATAGTCTGCACACTTTCCAGAAATTTTACTATAAGGTATTAGAATGAGATGGGAATAGTGTGCCTGTACAGGGACTGTAACAACTGGCTTGTTAATGGAACTTCCATTGGCGACCAATCTTTTTCTGGGAACCATTCAAAGTACTGGTTATTACCTATAAAGCCCTACATAGCTTAAGTTCAGGTTATCTGACAGACCAAACCTCCTACAATGAGCTTTTCTGAGCCCTGAAATACTCAGAAGAACTTTTTTTAAGGGGCGTGAATTTAAATTTATCTTAATTCTATTTATAGTTTAATCATATTTTAATTTTTGTATGTTTTGGTGATATGAAATTTTATTTGCATCTTTTTTAAGATCAAAAAGACAGACTGATCAGCTTTAATGTGGTCTCCTTGTTCACCAAAGTCCCCATAATGGACGCTATGGCACTCATCCAACTAGTATTTCAAGCCTTGTACAAACAATGCGTCACCCACAAGCTGCTTCCAGTGGGATAACGAATTCTACAAACAGATAGATGGTGTAGCCATGGGCAGCCCTCTGAGCCCAGTGATAGCAGACTTTTACATGGAACATTTTGAAAAGCAAGCCCTGGAAACAGCACCAAAAAAGCCCACAACATGGTTCTAATATGTGGATGACACTTTCACAATCTGAAAAGCATCCACCAAAATATCCAAATCATGATGGAAAAAGAAAAGGAGGAATTTGAAGTCGAAAGCTTTCATTGCTGGCATCCATAGATTTTCCTTGGTTTTTTTCCGGGCTGTGAGGTCGTGTTCTGGAATAGTTTCTTTCTGACATTTTGCCTGCATCTGTGGCTAGCATCCTCAGAGAATGGTTGGATAGGTGTCTGTTTGACTAATGGTTGGTTGATGGGCCATTATCTGCTGGGAATCCTGCTATCCCTGGGTGGAATTCTTTTGTAAGTGTTGCGTTTTGATTCTATTGTATTTCAAAACTGGGAGCCAGATTTTATTTACTTTTAAGGTTTCTTCTTTCCTGTTGAAGTTGTCCAGGTGTTTGTGGATTTCAATAGCTTCTCTGTGCATTCTGACATGATAGTTATTGGCCTGGTCTAGAATTTCTCTGTTTACAAATAGCATTTTGTGTCCAGGTTGGTTTATCACATGTTCTGCTACTGCTGATTTTTCTGGCTGGCCCAGTCTGCAGTGTCTCTCATGTTCCTTGATTGGTGTTTGCACACTGCGTTTAGTCGTCCCTATAAACTTGTCCACAGCTGCATGGTATGCAGTAAACTCCTGTAGCTGAGAGAGGGTCTCTTTTGTCCTTCGCTGAGCATAGCATTTCTTGGATTTTTTGGGTTGGTCTATAGATTGTTTGGAGGTTGTGTTTCTTCATCAGTTTCCCTGTTCCCTATAAACTCTGCACACACACCCCTACAAAACAATTATCTGAGGATGCTAGCCATAGATGCAGGCGAAACGTCAGAAAGAAACTATTCCAGAACACGGCCACACGGCCCAGAAAAATCAAAGGAAAATCAAAAGGAAGGAACATTGCCATTCTTGGATGTTCTAGTCATCCACAAACCAAACCAATAGCGAGGCCACAAGGTATACAGAAAACCCACACACACATGGACAGATACCTACACAAGAAATCCAATCATCACCCAAGACAAAAAAGAAGGACACACACAAAAAATTAGTAGACTGTGCAAAAAGGATCTGCGAGCCCCACTACCTGCAGAACGAACTGAAGCACCTAAACTGGGCTCTACAGGCTAATGGTTACTCAAGATCAGACATCACAAGAGCAGCCAGACCCAGGAAAAAAACACAGGAATGAAGAAAAACAGCCACCCAAAAGGGAAGGTATTTTTTACCATACATCAAAGGAGTCACAGACAGAATAGGGAAACTGATGAGGAAACAGAGCCTCCAAACAATCTACATACCAGCCAAGAAAATCCAAGAAATGCTACGCTCAGCGAAGGACAAAAGAGACCCTCTCACAGCTGCAGGAGTTTAACGCATACCGTGCAGCTGTGGACAAGTTTACATAGTTATCGCTAAATGCAGTGTGCAAACACAAATCAAGGAACATGAGAGACACTGCAGTCTGAGCCAGCCAGAAAAATCAGCAGTAGCAGAACATGTTATAAACCAAGCTGGACACAAAATGTTATTTTAAAACACCAAAATTCTGGACCAGGCCAACAACTATCATGTCAGAATGCACAGAGAACCTATTGAAATCCACAAACACCTGGACAACTTCAACAGGAAAGAAGAAACCTTAAAAGTAAACAAAATCTGGCTACCAGTCTTGAAAAACACTAAAATCAAAACTCAACACATGCAAATGAACTCCACCCAGGGACAGGGGGATTTCCAGATGACAATGGACCATTAGCCAAACAGACACTAATCCTCCTTGCATATTTCCACCCAAAAATGAGCCATTCAAATACACAACTGTACATATCCTCTCCAACAGGAGCTCACAGTATATAACCCCCCCCACACACACTCCTACCCAACCATTCTCTGAAGATGCCAGCCACAGATGCAGGTGAAACATCAGAAATAAACTCTTCCAGAACACAGCCTCACAGCCCGGAAAAAAAACACAGAAAACCTATGGATGCTGGTCGTGAAAGCTTTTGACTTCCATCTTTTTTAACCTTTGTAAACCTCCTTTGGTACCAGAGCTAGGGGGGAATTTAGAAAATGAATGATTAATGAATGGATGAGCAACAACTTCAACCACATCAGCATTAGTCAATTTCATCAATGCTGAGTGGTGATAGGAGTTGCAGTTCAACCATATCTCAAGGATCACGTTGAGCTGGCTTGCACCTCCCCCCCCGCACTTCAGCTGAAATCTCCACACCTTCTTGAGGTTCACAGATCCTTCTCAAGCCTTTTGAGATGTTTTTCCCAGTGTGTTTATTTTCTTTTAATTTTTGGCACATATATTTCTGGATACCTAGGGAGTCAACCAATTACTCAATAAACTATTGCCTCAATTTAAAGTAGCCCCAGTTTGTTTCTAACTTTCAAGCCACCTGAATTGCTTTTGATATATAGAACTGAGACCTGTTTGTGGTGTATCTACAACAATCTCTGGGGATTATCAGATGAGGCAAATATCCCAGGGCAGGAACGGAACAGGTGCAAGAAAGGGGTTCCATTTCAGATGACGTCGAACCCCTCCATGATATTTCCGTTCTGACCCCATTCTGCTTCCAGGGTATTCTATTCATGATGAAACATTGTGAATAGAACCCCTTTTCTGTTTTCTTCCATTGCCTGTCATGGAATCAGGGATGTGGGAAACGGAGCCCCATCCCTGTTTCGTGATGACAGGCATGGGGGAGGAGCTCCGTGGCAATCACTTCCTGCCACAATTGGGACATCCAGGTAAGTGGCACCCTTTTCCCTCCCTCCCCGGGTTGCTTGTTTTATTTTAAATTTATTTCTGCCTTTATTTTTTTATTTGACAGTTGGGGGGTTATTTTAAATTTCCGTCCTGTACGTTCTCTCAAAAGAACGAGTGGGATTTCCCCCAGCCAGTCGTAAAGGCAGCCTTACGATGGCTGCATTTATAGCCGGCCGGGCAAGGAGGCAGGGAGCCTGTTCCTAGAGCAGAATGGAGGTAAGTGTGCAAACATTTACCTCCATTCCGTTACAGGAATGGGAGAGGAGGTGGCAGGACAGAAACGGGGTATTTTGGCCCCATCTGATAATGTCCTCTGTCTTGCATAAGGTTTAAAAATACTATAGATCCAATTATTAATTTCACCATCAGGTAAATAAATGTGAATGGGGGACAGGAATCTTCAAGTATTTTTGCTCATGATCCGAGTTTAATAAGGTTAAAAGATCTATAACCAGCAGTTAGTAAGGGCAACTTGGAAGAAGTCCTCCCATGTTTTATAAATCATAGAGGCTCTTCATTCTTGTGGGAAATGTAATTTTGAAACTCTTGACCCTGAGAGTTTGACTGTTATCTAGATGGGAATAATTAAGCTAAAGAAAGGAGATGTCATTGTAATGGAGGGTGAAAGTGAAGCAAGAAAAGGAGTTTAGGTGGTGTGTATGAGAATTCCCCCCACACACACAAAAAAAGTCATGCAGTTTTTCTTCTTTCCCAGGCTCAAGACAAAGCAAAGGGGGAAATAAAGTCACAGGTGGCATTTTCAGCTTCATTTTAGTGTTTTAGTGCAGACTTTAATTTAAAATTAAATAGCAATTTAACATAAATTTAATTCTTAAATTCCTCCTTCTAATGAAGATGTAATTGAATTTGATTTTAAAGGTCATTAATGATCAAACATTAAGGCCATTGCCCATTAATTAAACATTTTTCTACTAAATGTATTATTTCTGGTGATACTATATTGAAATAATCAACAACAAAAAATGATCATTCATATCTGTATTGGTATTGGTTTAAAATTGAATTAAACCCATAATAAAATGAAATAAAAACAGAATTTATTTTCTGTGTTATTCTAAAATATGTAATTATTCTCTTTCTTTAATAAGCAGAGCTGAGGGGGAAATCACATTAATTGTGGTTTTGGCTTCAGTTTAAGGTGCCCTTATGAATTAGAGGCCAAATCCACATTACACAAATAATCCAGTTTGAAACGGGATTATTTGCCATGTCTCTTTCCTAAGGAATCCTGGAATTTGTAGTTTTGCAAGGTCTTTAGCATTCTCAGCCAAAGAATGCTGATGCCTCACCAAACTACAAATCCCAGGATCCAATAGGAAGGAGCTAACTGATTTCAAACTGGATTATTTGTGTAGTGTGGATTTGGTCAGAGACTTCCAAGAGTCTCAGTTAGCAACAGCACTGCTCAGGTCTTGCAAACACAGGGTTGTGGCTTCCTTGATCCATCTGTAACATGGTCTTTACATTAATATCAGTTGACTGTGGGATCTATTGAATAAATAGATGATGATGATGATGATGATTGTGATTGTGATGAATATCAATTCCCAATGGAGCTAGTCAAGTCTATCTATGGAGCATAGTTGTCAGGGAACTGGTATTTTAGAGGTGACAATACAATAGGAAAGATGAACAGCTGAAAAAAGGGAAGAGGAATAGAAAACAGATTAAATATATTTAAGAAATGAATTTCTTTCCCAAGAATGTCATCTTCAGATCTTCAGGTTTAAATAATATTTGTTCTTCCTGAATAATCTAAGAAAATTAGCATAACCTATATAAGGAACCATGAATGAATATTGATGAAGAGCAAAGTTTATTTGGTTCTTTAAATCTACATTTAATTTTTCTTTCTGGATTCCTCCTGAAACCACTGATTTCATGTTTGTTGGTAGATCTATATCCCCGTTTCAATTTCTAAACTCTTTCCTTTTATTTAATAGTAGCAAAACCTGTTTTATCAAGGCATTATTTTCTAATATCTCTGTACCAAGTTCATACTCCAATGCAATCTTCTCAATTCTTTTAATGTCTGGGATGTGTTGCATTAATTCCAGAATCTGCCCTCTGTCTCATGCTTAACCACAGTTAAGACTTTCTTCTGTCTTTGGCTCCTTCACTTTTCTAATGATTCACTTAATCCAGGATGCTTTCTCCTTAAACTTAGATAATGTTTGAAAATTTTGTTGTGGAAGAAAGGCTGCATTTCCCCTGCTTTTAATATAGCTCCCTTTATACACAGCCTTTGATTAATACATTTGAAATCAATTGTTAAATTCCCAATGATTTTAGTTGGAGCTGACCCTTAGTGAACAGAGATGAAATCTCTGTTCTAAGATGTACTAAGATGTACTAAGATGAAATCATTATAGGCTGTCTCTTAAACATAAACTGACAAATTGTTGCTCTTCTGTTTCTAATTCATAGGCTTACATTTACTGTCATTTTAAAAAACCCGAATGAGATAATTCTTCTAAGTAAGCAAATGATGGTTCTTTGAAAATAACTGAACCAGAAGCAATCTTACACAAGAACTGCATAATATTAAATGTTAGCAGACAGTTAATGGAGAATTGGGCCTAGTACACAATTTCTTGCATATCTAGTTTCCTACCACATAAATTCTTTGTGAATTATATATAAACTTTGTCCTATTGCCTGTAACTCTGGAGCTAGGAAATGCACACAAATGTGCAGATCAAAGGCACAATCTTGCCCAAATTCAGCACCTGAAATCCTATTGATTTTCATGGAAAATTAACAAATACAAGCTTGTAATTCTCACTGAAAGATGACTTAATGCTAAATGGAATTGCCCAGGATCTAGGACTTTATCAGACATATCAAATACAGCATCATAACAATACCACATAAATGTGAAAGGGTGTGCATACCAGACAATGACGTCCTTTTGCGTTTACATCTTGTCCATAAGCAGTTCTATTTTATTGATGGGACAAGCCATCAATAGATTGGCTGTGGCAATTTTTTTGCCGGCATTGCCAGCGTTTGAAACCTCACACCTTTTTTTTTTTATGTGAATATAGCATCAATGGACAGTCTGGCCAGAACACTTCCGAGTGAGATCACGACACCCAGGTAGGTGATGCTCTTTTTATGAACCTCCCCTATTTACGTGGGACTTTTAAAGTGTGTTTCTGTGCTTTTGTGAACTTTTTGTGTGTTATTTTTGCTTTTATTTTTAAATTTCCTTCACTCACATCTTCTCATGAGAATCTGTGGGATTTCATTCCAGGAAGTGAACGGAACTCCATTCACTCCTTGGTCATTGCCAGTGCTGCCTTTTTGCTGGATGCAAGGTAAAGGTGGTTTGGGGAGTTCTTTTGCCAGCATAAAAACAGCACAAATTATGCTGGCAAAAGGACAGAAAAGGGGGGGTGGTTTAATAAAGTCCTTGGTATAAGATGTGAGTGTTATTGACCTGACTGGAAGGGGTGACCACAGTGCTACCAAATTTAATGTACATCTTAGTGGGAAAATGTCAAAGAACTCCAAATGAGGAAGTTTATCTAACATGAGGACACTCGTAATAACAGGAACGGGCTGATTCCAAGGTTCAAGGACTAATTTTCAGTCCCTAGGACCCACCATGGGCCACACCGCTACTGCCACAACCACCAACCCCCCCCCCAAAAAAAACAGAAGTGGCTGAAAGTCGTCTTCTAATTTTCTAAAACTTCTTTTTGGGAAGCTGGGGAAAGCAAGGTACAGAGTTACCCTGAACCTTGTATAATCTCCCCACACCTGCAGACTTCCTGGAGAAGAAGTTGCCATTTTTAGGAAATGTGTGTGGGTGTCTTTAGTTGGTACATGAGAGTTGTGATATCTATGAAAATCACACTGTTCAGAGTTTGTACAGTTTCTACTTTGGGTAAAAAGGAAGCAAAGTCAGGAGGGTCCAATTTCTCCAGAATGTTTTGTGGTTACTGAAAACCACAGCACTAAATGTGTAGCTAGATTATCCCAGGTGCAGTGCCCTCATCAAATCTGGAAAACCTGATCTACAGTTGCTTGAAGATCTAGAAGAAAAAAAACAACACTAGAAAATTTAATCATGGATCTCTACTTCACAGCATGTTATTTGGCCCTTTGACATAATAGAAATGCGGATGTGTAGTTAGGCACCACATTGCTTGATCTACTTAATCAGGGCAGGAGACAAATTATTTTGGTTGCCTCTTTTCTGCGACAGTATCCTTTCTTAGGTGTGCTAACAAGAACTGTACATAGTACTTGGAACGGAATGTAGTGTGTGCTAGTCTTTGTGACCTGTGGTATACATTCTCCTATTCCTGTCTGGATAGTCTCAAAAAGTTTTATTTCAGGGCTCCATATTTTATGTAGGCAGGCATTGTAATCATTCATGTATTGATTTTTTAAAATACACACAGTTCCACTGGGACACAGCTCAGAAATGAGTTAAAACAAAGTAGCTTCCTGTTATTGGTGGAGTGTAATGAAATCAATGAAAGTGTTGGACTACAACTCTGGAGATCAGGGTTCGAATCCCTGCTCAGCCATGAAAATCCACTGGGTGACCTTGGGCAACTAACACTCTCTCAGCCTCAGAAAACCACATGATAGGTTCGAACCATCTCAGGGTCGCCATAAGTCAGAAATATGAAGGCACACAACAACAATAAATCAGACTATACATTTAACGTAACAAGTGGGAACAAAGTTACTTCATTGTTGAAGGTTTCTAGTTAGCTGTAAAATTACTTCTTAAGGTATTTTAAGGCGTTGTTACAGACTTTTTAAAATACATATTTCAAGTTTTATGCCATTCTATGTTAATCAGTCCACAGCATTTGAAGGGACTTTCTCAAAAGGGAGATACTGAAGGCACAATTTCAAACAATACCATTGAGGAAGAAAAATGGGAGGTGTCTCAAGAAACCAGGATGGATGACTACAGAACTTTCAATGGAGCTAAGTTTTAAACGGAACATGTATAGGAAATGGAAAAAGGGGGAAATCACCAAACAAGAATTCAAACAGATAGCGAACATGTGTAGGAGTAAAGTCAGAAAAGCTAAAGTGCAGAAAGAGCTCAGGCTTGCTAGAGAGGTTAAGAACAATAAAAAGAGATTTTTGGGTATGTCCACAGTGAAAGGAGGAAGAAGGAAATGGTAGGGCCACTACGCGGAGAAGATGGCAAAATGCTAACAGGGGAGAGAGAAAAGGAAGAATTACTCAACACCTTCTTTGCCTCAGTGTTTTCAGAAAAAGAAAAGGGGAGCCAACCTGAGTATAAAGGAACAGAGGACACAAGAGGGGAAATCCAGCACAAAATAAGCAAAAAGGTAGTACAGGAATACCTTCTTAATCTAAATGAATTTAAATCTCCAGGACCAGATGAACTACATCCAAGAGTATTAAAAGAGCTGGCAAATGTAATCTCAGAGCCATTGGCAATAATATTTGAGAACTCTTGGAGAACAGGAGAAGTCCCAGCAGAATGGAGGAGGGCAAACGTTGTCCCCATTTTCAAAAAGGGGGAAAAGGAGGATCCCAACAATTATCGTCCAGTTAGTCTGACGTCAATACCAGGGAAGATTCTAGAGCAGATCATTAAACAGAGAGTCTGTGAACATTTAGAAGGCAATGCCATAATCACAAAAAGTCAACATGGGTTTCAGAGAAACAAGTCATGCCAGACTAATCTGATCTCTTTTTTTGATAAAGTTACCAGCTTGGTAGATGAAGGGAACACTGTGGATATTGTATACCTTGATTTCAGTAAGGCCTTTGACAAGGTTCCCTGTGACATTCTTGCAAACAAGCTTGTAAAATGTGAGCTAGACAAGTTAACTGTTCAATGGATTTGTAATTGGTTGACTGGTCGAACCCAAAGGGTGCTCAGCAGTGGCTCCTCTTTGTCTTGGAAAGATGTGACCAGTGGGGTGCCACAGGGTTCTGTCCTGGGGCCAGTGCTATTCAACATCTTTATCAATGACTTGGATGACGGAATTAGGGGCATACTTACCAAATTTGCAGATGCCACCAAATTAGGAGGAGTAGCTAATACCTTAGAGGACAGGATCAAAATTCAAAATGACCTGGATAGACTAGAGAGCTGGGCCAAAGCTAACAAAATGAAATTTAATACGGAGAAATGTAAGGTACTGCACTTAGGGCGAACAAATGAAATGCATAGATATAGGATGGGGGAGACCTGGCTGAATGAGACTACATGCGAAAGGGATCTAGGAGTCCTAGTAGACCACAAGTTGAACATGAGTCAACAGTGTGATGGGGCAGCTAAAAAGGCCAATGTGATTTTGGACTGCATCAATAGAAGTATAGTATCTAGATCAAGGGAAGGAATAGTGCCGCCCTATTCTGCCTTGGTCAGACCTCACCTGGAATATTGTGTCCAGTTCTGGGCAGCACAATTCAAAAAGGATATTGACAAATTGGAGCGTGTCCAGAGAAGGGCGACTAAAATGGTGAAAGGTCTGGAAACAATGCCTTATGAGAAGAGACTTAGGGAGCTGGGTATGTTTAGCCTGGAAAAAAGACAGTTAAGAGGCGATATGATAGCCCTGTTTAAGTATTTGAAGGGGTGTCACATTGAGGATGGAGCAGACTTGTTTTCTGCTGCTCCAGAGACTGTAACGCGGAGCAATGGATGCAAGCTCCAGGAAAAGAGATTCCACCTCAACATTAGGAGGAACTTTCTGAAAGTAAGAGCTGTTCAGCAGTGGAACACACTCCCTCAGAGCATGGTGGGGTTTCCTTCCTTGGAGGTCTTCAAACAGAGGCTGGATGGCCATCTCTCAGGGATGCTTTGATCATGATTTCCTGCATGGCAGGGGGTTGGACTGGATGGCCCTCGTGGTCTCTTCCAACTCTGCAATTCTATGATTCTATGATTCTAAGTGAGCAATACAAGTTGCTGGAACAAGCAAATGGACAGGAAAGAAGAAATGGGGAAGGCCAGTGGGAAAACGTAATTGTATAGTTTGTTAGATACTAAGCTTTAGAACATCCTTCCTCACCCTGGCATTCATCAGATGAATTGAACTACAAATTACAGCAATTGTATTATAATTACAATCAGCAATTGTATCATGAAGTTTGTATGTACTGTATTTCAAAAGTGCCAAACTGCAAAAGGCCTCACTCCCCCAAAAAACAAAATGCAGTAGGGTCAACCAAAGCGTTATATATACCATTTTCACGATCATTCCTTTGGTTTCTACAATAAACATTAACGCTAGAGTGAGGGCAGTGAAGAATTGATTCTTTGCTGCTGCTTTTACACCAGCACAATCTTATGGAGTGTAGTTGTTTGGGGTTATCTAAAGTTTATTCTAGACCTCAGATTGCTGTGGAGAAACATTCAGAAACACACTGTGATAAATTTGCCAAATATTTTGCAGAGCAAATCTCTCAGATCCATTCTGCCCTGGACTCCACACTGAACACAGAGTCTAGGAAGCCAATTGAGGCATGTACTCATACAGTTTTGATGTATGGGTTTCAGTTTGTTTGTTCATCTGTTTGCTTTTAAATTTTTATCCTGCATCTCTCCCAGTATAGGATTCAAAGTATCCTATCTATTCAATACAATGATATGAGCTTGCCTCCTCCCTCCCTCCCTCCCTCCCTCCCACCCCTGCCCAGCTCCATCTCACTAGAATCTACCCACCCCGGAGAATGGAGGGAGGAGATGAGCTCAACCTCTTCCTCCACCACCCACCCACCAATATGGAACCCTCCGCCCACCTGCAGAGAAGGGAGGAGGAAGGCTAGCTCACTTCCTCCCTCCCTCCCCCGCCCATGAGCTCCATGGTGTTGAAACCTTCCTCCATCCCCCTGGCTGCCCCCCCCCAGTGAGCTCGCGTCATCCCTCCCTGCCCCTCCCACTCACCCACCCCACTGTCACCATCCATGGATGATTGAAACCACGGATGGCAAATCAGCAGATGCAGGGGTGCTACTGTACTGGATCCAGTCCATTCTAGGTTCAGGTGTGGTTGTGGGACAGAAAAAGCCATGGTCACCCTGGTGACCTGCACCAGGAACTGGACAGAGTGGTGCATCCCTGTTGGTCCTACTAGTCCTCTTGGTAGCATTTAATAGGATCAATCATTTTATCTGCATAATTCACCCTGCAGAATCCAATCCGGAGGAGCTAGATATGCAAAAGCCTCTGGCTCCACATTATAGCTTCTTCCCTCCCAATCTGAGCAGCTAGTGGCCAATACAGCTAATGAAGAATCTCAACAGGTGGTCCCCTACATTGGGTGGAGTTTGGAGACACCCCTGTCATTTGTGCACTCTTGGCATGACAAGGAACAGTAAAAGAGCCAATGTCTTTTAAATAAGAAATGCTGAGCAATCAAGCAGCTGGCCTCTCATAGTGAAGGCAGGTATAATTACCACAGCAGCTGTTGGGTGTTTCCATTGTTCACAATTCTTCATTATTTCTTGCTGTTTTTGCACTTCCTGCACATGGATTTATTTGGATTCTTGACCTCTGGGACTGGCTTATGGTGTGTGTCTCTTTGGAGATTTTCACATGGGGGAAATAACCCCAGTGGAGATCGGGAGAGAAACGGGGCTGTTCTGCTGCCAGCACTCCGTTTCGCACGCCCTCTTCCTTCTCCAGATTTCCTGTCATCCTCCCTCCGTCCTGCTTCCATTTTCATCTTGCTATGTTCCGCAGAAGTCCTTTACCAGCCTGCACCACAGAACGAACACCACCATCCCCACATTGCGGTCGGCAATTCTGTGCTTAAGTCCATTCAGCAGTTCACCTACCTGGGAAGCATCATCTCCTCAGATGCCAAGATTGACAAAGAGATCGATCACAGATTAGCAAAGGCACATAGCGCATTTGGAAGACTTTACAAAAGAGTATGGAGTAATAAACACCTGAGGCGAAACACAAAAATCAGTGTGTATAGAGCCATTGTACTGTCTATTCTCCTTTATGGGTCTGAAACATGGGTCACCTATCGCCACCACTTACGATTCCTCGAACACTTCCATCAGTGCTGTTTACGCACATTCCTAAATATACACTGGACTGACTATGTGACGAATGTTGCTGTCCTTGAGCAAGCAGGGATCACCAGCATTGAGGCCATGATATTGAGAACACAGCTGCGCTGGGCAGGGCACATTTCTAGGATGGAGGACCATCATCTCCCCAAAATAGTACTCTACGGTGAACTCGCCATGGGTCAGCGTAAGAATGGCACTCCAAAAAAGTGATACAAGGACTCCCTGAAACAACATCTCAGGCTCAGCCAAATTGATCATCAACAATGGTCCGCCCTGGCCTCACATCGGGAGGCATGGAGACGCACTATCCACAATGCTGCACGCCGAACAAGTCTTGAAGAGAAATGACAACGCAGAAAGAATCACAACCCGGAAACATCATCCAAGAAGACCTTCTGCTGTGCCTTCTGCAACAGGACTTGTCTATCTCGGATTGGCCTTTTTAGTCCTCAGCGCGCTTGCAGAAAACGCAGGATGACTCCTTCCTGAATCTTCATTTGCGAAGAAAAGCGAGAGGAGAGAGAGAGAGATGTTCCGCTATTTTTTACTAATGAAGAACTTTCGTTAGTAAAAAAATATTGGGAGGAAAATGGAAATAGGACAGAGGGAAGATGACAGGAGATCGGGAGAAGGAAGGGGGCGTGCGAAACGGAGTGCTGGCAGCGGAACAGCCCCGTTTCTCTCCCGATCTCCGCTGGGTTTATTTCCCCCATGTGAAAATCTCCTTTGTCTTCTCCTTGTGGCATTGGTTATTGTGATTGCTGGATTGTGGGATGACTAAGACTCACTACTGCACCCCCCATCAGCCTTGGTACACTCCCTTGACTTGAGATGCACGCCCTGGACTGGCTTGACTCACCCACAACTGCTTCTTCTGCCATTGGCTGCCTACAGGCACAGGAAAATAACCTTCTTGGCCATTTGCCTCCTATTCCCACTTGAGGGCACTATTTTGCAGTTGTTCCAGACCTTTTTGGTTGAAAGCTCCCAGAATATCATGTTTGGTGTTTATCCTTTTGGTCATTAGTTGGTAGGGCTCTACAGGGGATTAATATTCTCCCCTCTGTTTCTTTAACATCTCCATGAAGCTGCCAATAGAGGTTATGCAGAACTTTGGAATTAAGTGCTATCATGGTGATGACACCCAGCTCTATCTTTCTTTTACAACTGATGCCATGGAGGCAGGAGGAACAACAGGTGGGGGAGGTCTGAAGTTCAGTGAACATAGAAAAGTACTTCAGTTTTGGATTGCTAGAGTCAGGGTCTTCCATCTCACTGCAGAGGGAAGAATGGCTGGCTGGCTGGCTGACTGCAACATGTGTAAACGGGAATTATGTAGTGGGAGAGGATTACTTTTTCAGTGTGTGTGAAAAAAATTAAAGGGTCGTCTTGGAACCAGACTAGCTGCCAAGGTCAAATGGTCAGCTGATGCATCAGACTTAATTGTCAACAGTGTCAACTTGGGAAACATCAATTAAGTTAGGAAATGGAGGGAACAAAAAGTAGTGAAAAAGGGAAATAAGTGTCCCACTAGTCCAAGAACTGAGCCAAACAAAGACTGCATCACCTTGGACAATCACAAAGTTCCACCAGACAGAGCTACATCTTTTCTCCCTTCTGGGCACACTCAACCTACCCATTTTATGAGTTGGTGCCCTTCCCCACAGCCAGTCAGTGGCCTGGGGAGGATGCAGGGGAGGACAAAGGGCAGTCAGGTAGCCATCCAGCTACCCTTCTGCAGCTGGCTACATAATGGCATCCTCCTGGATCTCTAGGGAATCCCCACAACCCCCAGGACCATCTGAATCTAGTTCTGCCTCAAGGATTCATCCTCACTGGAGGACTCCTCCAGTGGAAGAATGACACAAGAAATGCCTGAGCAAAGAGGTGTGTCTAAACTATCAAAACTACCATTGCTGGATCCCAATGGAAAGGCATTCTGGAGAGCAAGTGGGCAGGCACCATTATGAAAAACAGTCATTTTCATGATGCCACCAAAGGTCAGTCTACATATGGCAATGCTTCATATATAGAAGAAATACATATGTATTGCTTATTCTCCTACTTTGATTACTACATTGCTAGAGCTTATAGAGCTAACTATTAGCTCTGCAAAGGCATTAGATCCGTGTTGATGCTGTGGGCATGTTTTGTTTGTATGGTTGAGTGGATTCTTGAATGTAAAACCATTGCCAAGGAGGCTTGCAAAAAGATAAAGTACTCGTGCATAAAAATGTAAAAGCATTAAAAATTCTCAAGAATAAGAAAGAAAAAGGAAGCATAGATTGGGCCAAATAATACTTGTGGTTTTTTGTTTGGTTGTTTTTTTTAAAAAACAACAACAACAACAACATTATTTCCTCCTCACAAGAACTTGGACAGAACTTGGAAATGTTGGAGATTATCAGACATGGCTAATGTGGTGTCAGAATAATGACATTGGAGTGCAAAAGGACGCCAATATCACACGACATTATCCTTTTGCATTCCACTGTTGTTATCTTGGCATTTCTTTTTATTGACGGGCCTAGACATTAATAGATCACCCGTCCCGTTTTGGTGTCGGCATTGCCGGCGTCTGAAACCTCATGCCATTGTCCTGCTGTGAATATAGCGTCAATGGGCAGTCCTGCCAGAACATTTCTGGGTGTGATTGCAAAACCAACGAAGGCTACCCTCTTTTTATGAACCTCTCTGGGTTATTTGTTATTTTTTAGTGTGTGTTTGTGCTTTTAAAAACTTTTTTCTTGATATTTTACTTGTTATAGTTGAATTTCCAGCACTCATGTCTTCTCGTGAGAACAGGCAAAATTTCAGTCTAGGAAGTGAACGGAGCTATAGAGCTCCATTCATTTCTGGGCTGTCTGTCAATGGAAGAGAAAGTAAGTCTGATGGGGAGGGTTAGTGTACCAGGACAGGGATGGGATTGGAGACTGTTGGACAGGAATACTTTTTGTGTTCCTGTCTGATGATCTCTATTATTGGGGGGGAGGGGAATCATCTCCCTGAACTGGTCATGCCACTGGCCATGCTGTCTAAGGAATTCTGGGGAGATGTACCCCAAAGACTAAGTTTTCTAAGCTCTTGCTTTGTGACCTATCCAAGTGTGTCCATAGACAGAAAGCAACACTCAAATGTGAAATAAGGCACTGGGATATTCTGTTAGAAGGCACACAAGGTCAGTTTTTGAACAAGCAAAATCCAGTAATTTCCTGATTCTGTATTGCCTGGCAAGAGGTGCTCTGAAATATCTAGATATTAAAATGTCTGTTTCATGATTTTATTGTCAGACAATGAAACAGAATAGCTTTTATAACATAAATAAAAATGAATTATACAAGGTTCCTTTCTCAAAGACTTAGTGACAAAGCTTGTTCTATGTCCTCTTTTACTCAAGGTAGTTTATGTAAAATAAAATAACTGGCAAGGGAGCAAATACTTCTCTTAGCATTTGTTAACAAGGTCATCTTAAAAGACTGGAAGGGACATGATCTTCTCCTAATTAAATGGCTTCCACAAAAATGCTTTCTATGTAATGTCTCCAAAATTTTATTTTGTGGCCAATAAATTTGCAGCATATATTCATTCTATGCCTCTTTCTCCTATTATAAAGCATAATTAGAAGTACAAAGGTTAAGACCAAGATATTATCCAGAAAGATCTTGTGCCAGTACTACAGTTTCCTCAGGCACTGGTGACTAGTCAAGATTAATTAGTTTGATGACCTGCAAAGGATATGTTTCTCCATTTCCATTTATTCTGCTTGGCAGTGCCAAGAGTCAACAGCTGAAAATGAGTCAGACTTTACTTTCTTCATTCATGCCCTCAAAGTCCCAACTTGTCTCCCTAAGATCAAATTACAGGGGTTGATGAATATAAAGTATTCTTTACAAAAAAAAATTATAAAGTGAAACAATTCACATAGGAGCATTACAAATTGATTGTACATGCTTTCCATACAGAATCATGTTAAGGAAGGAAGTAATTGGGGGCGGGGCTAGCAATTGACTATGGCAGACACATAGTTGTTGAGTTCCTCCTAAACTTTGCAAAACTCTGCTCAAACTGGAGTATATTACTATCACGATTTAATTAGGTCACCTTCATTAATGCAAGGTAGCAAGCGACCGGTGAAACAAACAATTGACGACTTCTACCCAGCAGCTAAAGAATGAAGGGCTCTTCAGGCGACTGCTCCTGAAGAACCCAGAGACAGCATGGCCTGTGGGCTGAACAAGGGTGGGAAAGGACCCAAACCTGACTTGCAGATGGGAATGGACCAGGATCTCTCCGCCCAGCTGCAGAAGCAAAGGGAATCGTTTGTGCTAGATCTGCATCGTGAACTAGCCCAAGTGCTTGAGCTGGTAACCGCAAAGTTGTCCAGTCTGACAGATAAAGTCACAGCCATAGAAACTACAGCTTCTGAGGCTCTAAGAGTGACATCGGCCCAAGAACCACGGATTCAGAGACTGGAGGAGTCTAACCAATACCTATTAGAGAAAATTGATCATCTGGAAAACAGGAATAGACGTCTGAATATCCACCTTCATGGGCTAGAAGAAGGGGTGGAAAAATCCGACCTAAAAAGCTTTTTAATCAGCTGGCTTAACGATAATTGCCCAGAGTTCGAGCTGAAAGATGCTGACATAGAAAGAGCGCACAGGTCGTTGATCCCCCCCTTAGCTGGCCCAACGTCTACCCTGGAACATCCTCTTGAGGTTTTCCTCCTTTGCTAAGAAGACGGAAGTGGCTTCCAAATTAAACAAGCTGACTTCACTTACTTTTAATGGCACTCCGGTATCAATTTTCCAAGATGTCTCAACAGAGACTTTATGGAAAAGAAAAGCTTTTAAACCACTCACCTCACTTTTGACAGAAGCAGGTATTGGATACCACTGGGGATTCCCGTTCCACATTATAATCATAAAGGGCAATACTGTCATGTCCGCGACTACTAAACTCCAACTCCTGGACATGCTGACTGCCCTAGACAACCAAGTTCCTAGATCCCAGGAATTGGAAAATCAGAAGCGAACAACAGCCATTGCCAGGGCAAACTTCTTCGGGCTGGACGATTGTCCAGAAGAAGAGAGAGAAAAACGAGTCATTCAGAAGGAGCCGAATACTTCCTGAAAGTGCCTTTTCGAGATTGCTACCTGATAGCTTAGTCCCCTCTTCAGAGGAGTGGCAGCCATATTGTCACCATCTTCTTGCCCTCTCTTAGACAACAAGGACTCTGCCATTATGGTTCTTTGTGGTTATTCAGATGAACATTATTCTTCTCTGCCTCTGCACCAGCTACAGTGTTGCAAATTTCACCAACTGACAAACATCACCTGCCAGCAGCACATGTAGGATTTCTGCCAGCTCCCAGTTAAAGAGACCAGTTGCCATGGCCACGGTAAATGTCACTCAAATCCTTCTGGGTTTATTGTTATGTATTGTTGATGTTGATTTTTCTTTACTTTTTTGTTGTATTACGAGAAGGGAGATGACATGTTTTATTTAGATGTACTTCTGTATTTTGGGCGATTCAGTGTCTGCATTTGGTACCCTTTGAGGAGAAGGCTTTCTGGACCATCGTCCTTGGAGTTGATCCAGTCGGAGCCCCCTCTTGTGACTTGCCATGAATGATGTCCAAATCCTATCATTCAATGTCAAAGGACTCGGCTCACAAATAAAATGCCAAAAAAAGTAAAAAAAATTCACCCTCACAAACCCAATGTTTTGTTTCTCCAAGAAACACATAATAGATCTGATAAGCCACTTCCAAATTTGGAACCCAATTTGTTTCTGGTGGCTCAGGCAAGTAGCGAAGAGTGGCTATAATAATGGACAAGGGTATGCCTTTTCAACTTTATGATTTAAAAAGGGACAAGAAAGGTAGATATATAATGATACAGGGTTTACTTTGTAATTGTCTGGTCACTTTGCCCTACCTACTACACGCCAAATGCTCACCAGAAAGATTTCCTAGAATCTTTCTTCCATGAACTATCCCTCTTTGCAAAAGGCACTACAATTGTAGGACGTGATTCTAATGCGATTCTAGATCCTATTTTGTATAGGTCCCCAAGGGTCAACAAAAACCCTTATTCGACGCCTCTAATTCCTGAAGCGCCCTTGGCACTCCTAGGATTGATTGACCCTTGGCGGACACTTAATCCGACGGAGAGGCTGTATAATTTTTTCTTCCCGGTCCACAGGTCTTACTCCAGAATTGATCATTTATTTGTTAACAAGTCAGTCCTTCCCCAGATCACAGATGTGTCTATTGAAAATATCCTCCATTCTGACCATGCCCCCCTTCTCCTGACGTGGACACTAGATCCAGATGCTCAAGCCACCAAGATTTGGAGGTTTAATCCTAGACTGCTATTAGATGACCAATTTAAATCCAGCATTCAAAAGTCCTTAGAATTGTTCTATGTAGAAAATAGATCACAAATTACCTCTGCGGCTTTGCTTTGGGACACGATGAAAGCAGTGCTTCACAGCCTCTTTATACAGGAGGGAGCGAAGCAGAAAAAACTTAGATCAGCTAAACGAACTTCTTTACTGCTAGAGATTGCTGAACTCTCCAAAACACATTGAAAGACACAAAAAAAATACAGACCTGTTCCTACTTATTAAGAAGAGGTCCAAGCTTCAGGAACTAGATCTTCACCAAATTCAAACAGCC
This sequence comes from Gambelia wislizenii, assembly GCA_030847615.1. Classification (NCBI taxonomy): domain Eukaryota; kingdom Metazoa; phylum Chordata; class Lepidosauria; order Squamata; family Crotaphytidae; genus Gambelia; species Gambelia wislizenii. Next base: position 268,217,286 of record JAUMIR010000003.1, read on the forward strand.
TCCATTTCACTAAAGCATACTATTACAAACATAATAATAGGAATTCTAAATTGTTAGCTAGACTAGTTAAAACAAAAAATCAGAGAAAAAATTAATTTCTAGCATCACCACCAAAAATGGCATGATAACATCTGTTTTAAAAAATATTCTGGGAGAATTTGAATCCTTTTATGATGACTTGTACTCTGCAGAGCAGCCCAATCCTGACAGATCCACATTCATAAAGTCCCTGCCTCTGAAAAAATTAACCCCTGAACATGCAGCAATTCTTAATAGTCCAATTACATCAGAGGAAATTCATCAGGTCCTTCATAAATTGCGCCCGGGGAAGGCTCCAGGCCCAGATGGATTTAACTCCGAATTTTACAAGCTCTTTAAAGAGGACCTGACCCACATACACACACATGATAGCCCTGTACAATGAAGTATTGAATAACTCCCTTCCCCAGATTCATGGAAGCAATCCTGAATTATTCCTATTCCCAAAACTACACATATTAATCCCAATACATCAGCATTTAGGCCGATATCATTGATAAATCAAGATTTCAAGATTATGCCCGCTATCATGGTAAATAGGATCAACTCATTTGTGTCCTCATACATAAACCTGGACCAGGTGGGATTTATCCCCGGCCGTAAGATGATTTATGCGGTTTGAAGAACTCTGAATATCATAAACCATGCCAACCTCTCCTTTCACCCGACTTCTTGGTCTCTTTAGATGCTCTGAAAGCCTTTGACCAATTAGACTGGTCTTTTTTGTTTGACATTTTAACTGAAATGGGCTTTGTCCACAAGTTTATTGGTAACTTACAGGGCACATATTCTGGATCTAGTGCAGTAATCCATGTCAATAGAATGGACTCTCAGCCTATCTCCTTACAGTGGGGGACTAAGCAAGGTTGCCCTCTATCCCCCATCCTGTTTGCGTTGGCTATGGAGACTTTTGCAGAAATGGTCAGACGTAATCCAGACATTACGGGCTCCTTGATCTATGGGAAAGACCACAAGCTTGCCCTATATGCAGATGATGTTCTGTTGTATCCATGGGACATGGACAGGTCTTTTCCAGCGCTACAGCTGATCCTGAAAGATTTTGACAGCTACGCGGGTTTTAGGGTTAACCTGAACAAGTCAGCACTGTTCTGCCTTAATGTCCCGCTTCCCTCTCAACTGGAATGGCAAAAAGCAACCCGGCTCATTCTGCATCCCTCTGGTCTTGATTGTGAAGGACTTTAAGCAATTAATTCTGCAGAACTACAAACCTCTTACAAGGTGGTTAAGGACTCGATTAAAAATCTGGAAGACCTTCCAATTATCTCTCTTAGGCAGAATAGCGCTGATCAAAATGTTTGCCCTCCCCCATTTGCTTTTCCTATTTCAAAGTATTCCTCTCTCTCCCCCACCTTCCTACTTTAAGATTTAGAAAAAACTCCTTTATGATTATATATCTAATGGGAAGAGGCCCTGATTCCCACGGCGAGTTAGATACACCAGCCCTAAATGTGGAGGTCTCAGCATTCCCAGCCTAGAGCTCTACTTTGCAGCTTTTCAGCTAGCCCAAACTATCCCTTTCTTTCAAAAAATATCTTGACAGCGAGGTGGGTTATGCTTGAATTAGATCTACAACACCCATCAGTCCTCAGGTACTTCTTTTCTAAGAGTACCACCCATCAGCTGAACAACTTGGACAACCCATTTCTGCGCATGTCCCTTTTAATTTGGCGCAAGTGGGTGCATGTCCTTGCACCTCACCTATTCAACCGTTCATACTACACTCCCTTTTTTATGACCCAGATAAGATAAACCAATTTCTGGGATGGGAGGAATGGGGTCTATATGCGTTACAAGATCTCTTCCTTCAGTCTAAGCTCAAAACAGTAAATGAGCTTCTCCAGGATTTGTCCCGTATGTCCCCAACTGGTTTCAAATTTGTCAGGTATGCATGTTTTTGACCAGATTAGTAACCTCTGGGTTCATTTTATGTTCTCCCTCAATATATGAACATATCTGCAGCTCACCCATCACACCAGCCAAATGCAGAGAAGCCCAGATATACAGGTGGCTGATAGATGACACCTTCGGGAGCAATATTTATTATAAAGCAACTTGGGGAAGCAAATTAAATGTCTCAATTCATGAGACGGATTGGCTAAAACTTTGGGCATCACCAATTTTTAGATTCCGCTCTATTGCCTTAAAAGAAACATCCTTGAAGCTACTTTATAAAATGGCATCTCACGCCAATACAACTGACCAGGATGACCAAAACTACCTCCCCCGTATTCAGGAGAGGTTGTACCCACCTGGGTACATTTGTACACATGTGGCTTGAATCCCGAGCGTCTGGAGGTTTTGGTCCTCAACACTCAACATTATTAGCAAAATCACCATCAAGCCATAAACCCCTCTCCAGAACTACTTTTGCTATCACTGTTCACCGATTCTAATAAGAATTTAAAACATAAGAAGATTACTGTCTTCTTACTTGCCTTCTCCTGAATAGTGATTGCTAAAAATTGGAAAAATGAAATGCCCAATATGAGTGCCTGGTGGGATAAGTTCTGGCCAAATAACTCTGACAGAGGGTGTCTGATATGCCACTCCAAAACAAGAAGGAAGTGTGATAATAATTATATATATATATATATATATATATATATATATATATAGTTTGTTAATACAATGCATTGTATTAACAAACTAGTTATATATATATATATATATATATATATATATATATATAATTATTATCACACTTTCTGGGACATATGGTTTATGGAGAAGCTCTCCACCAATATTCAGAAATCAACCGCTGGTGATGCTGCTGACACCTTCATCGAACAACGGTTCCCCATAGTTACATATCTTTCTGAAGCCGGATCTGTAGCACAACCTCCACCACATCATGGTAGAATGTGGAATGGTGTTTTTTCTATCCCATCTCAATGAAATTGCATGTCTGAACTGAAGTACTGTGGTCTTGTTATACTTCCAACTTCACATCCCTTCTCTGACTGTTTGTTGTATTTTATTTTTGGTTATGTTAGTGTTGATATCATAAGATTTCTGTAACAAATTGACACTTATTCATGTTTATTTTTATTAATAAAAACTTTATCTAAAAAAAGGAAGGAAGTAATCACATTGTTTTCAGTCTTACTTGGAGACATATCACTGTTTTTCCTTACATGTACAGTTCATATTGTTGTTGTTAACTGCTGTCAAGCCAACCTCAACTTATGGTGAACCCACAAATGGGAGACCTCCAGGTCACCCTATCATCAAAAGCCCTGCTTGGGTCTTGCAGACTTAGGCTCATGGCTTCCTTGATTGAGTCTATCCATCTGGAATGTGGTTTTCCTCTTTTCCTACTGCCTTCTACCTTACCAAACATTGTTGTCTTTTCTAGTGAATCATGTCTTCTCATGATATGGCCAAAGTACAACAGTCTCAGTTTAGTCATCTTGGCTTCTAGGGAGACTTGAGGCTTGATTTGCTCTAGGACCCATTTATTTGTTTCATTAGCAGTCTATGGTATCTGCAGGACTCTTCTCCAGCACATTTCAAATGAGTTGATTTTCCTCCTATCAGCTTTCTTCCATGTCCAGCTTTCACAACCATACATAGAAATGGGAAATACTAACTTTAGTATTCAATGATATATTTTGATACTTTAAGGATCTTCTCCAATTCCTTCATAGCTGCCCTTCAAAGTCCTATTCTTCTGATTTCTTGACTTCAGTCTCCATTCTGATTAATGACTGAGCCAAGGCATAGAAAATCTTGAACTATTTAAATGTCTTCATCATCAGGTTTAAAGTCATGTAAATAATCTGTGGTCAATATTTTTTTCTTGATGTTCTACTGTAAACCTGCCTTTGCAATTTCTTCCTTGACTTTCTTCAGTAATCATTCCAAGTCTCTGCTATTTTCTGCTAGTAGTATGGTACTGTCTGCATATCTTGAACTATTGATATTCCTTCAATTTTCACACCTCCTTCTTTACATATGATATGTTCAACATACAAGTTAAATAAATGGGGTGATAAAATGCAGCCTTGCTTGACCCCCTTACCAATTGGAAACCATTCAATTTCTCTGTATTCTGTCCTAACAGTAGTCTCTTGTCCTGACTAAAGGTTACGCAACAGAACAATCAAATGTTGTGGCACACACATTTCTATTTTTTAAAAAATATTGATTATCTATTGATTTTTTGTTATACAGGAACAAACAAAGCATACAATAAAACAGTTAACAAGAAAGAATAACAAATGTGTTTAACTAAATTGGGATTGTATCATGTGAGAGAAAAAGAAAAAGTGTGGCACACATTTCTTTAAAAGCAATCCATAGCTTTTCTATGATCAAAAACTTTGATATATAAAGTGCAGGCTGATTTTCTTTTGAAATTCTTTGGTATGCTCCATTATCCAACATACTGTATGTATGCAATATAATCCCTAGTTGCTTTCCCTTTCCTGAACCCAACTTGGACATCTGGCATTTCTCATTCCATATATGATAAAAGTATTTGTTGTTGACTGTTGAGCATCACTTTGCTTGCATGGGAAATTAATGCAATGATTCAGTGGTTACTGCAATTCCTAGTGTTCCCTTTCTTGGGGATTGGAATGTATATTGAGCATTTCCAATCTGTGGGCCATTCTTTTGTTTTCCACATTTGTTAAGAGGTTTTAGTTAGAACTAGAGTAGATTAGTTCTCTGTAGCTTGAAGCAGCTCTGTCTGTATGACATCTGTTACTGGTGATTCATTTCTCCCAAGTGCTCTGGGTGCAACTTCCACTTAACTTTCTAAAATTGGAGGCTCTTCCTCGAACGAATCTGTCACCCTTTCATCTCTTTCATGTGTTGTTTCCATTATCTTTTTATTTCTACCTGGTCATGTAATGTGTTCCCCAGCTGGTCATTGAGCATCCCCACTCTTGGTTTCAATTTCCCTTTGATTTTTCAGATCTCATAGAAGAGGTCTCTTGTTCTTCCTTTTTTGTGGTTTTCATCTTCTGTTTCTCTGCATTGATTGTTATAGTCGTTTTCCTTGTCCTTGCACATAAGTTGTGAAATAGTTGCACTCAGAGTGCTGACTCTATTTCTGTCACCTTTTACTTTTACTTCTCATATGTCCCTTACTGCTTGAAGAGGTCCATCTGTCATCCATTGAGGCTTCTCTTTCTTTTTGGCTACAGATAGGGTCTTTTTGCATTTATCCCTGACAACATTCCTGGCTTCAGTCCAGAGTTCTTCTGGCAACTGGTCAATTAGATTTAATAGTGCAAATCTGTTTTCACATTATCTTTAAATTCTATGGGGATGTTTTTCAGGTTGTATTTCAACATTATGGTTGGTTTAGTGTTATTCTTTAGGTTTACTCTAATTTTTGATATTAGTAGTTCATGGTCTGTGCCACAATCTGCAATTGGTCTTGATTTTGTAGAGGGAACTTCTCCATCTTCTGCTTCCAATGATGTAGTCTATTTGATTTCTGTATTTTCTGTCAGGTGTTTCCATGTATACAGTTGCTTCTTGGGTTGCTTGAAGAATGTGTTTGCTATGGAGAAATTGTTGGCCTCACAAGGTTAAATGTGTCACTCACCTGCTTCATTTCTTGATCAAAGGCCAAATTTTCCTATAGTCTTTGATTCTGCTGTTTCCCACCTTTGCATTCCAATCACCTATGATTAACAAGAAGTCCTGTTCTGGTGTGTGATCAATTTCCTTTTGGACTCCAGTATAGATAGAATCTTTCAATTTCTCCTTCTTCTGCCTCTGCAGTTGGAGCATAAACTTGGATTAAGTTTATATTGATGGGTTTTCCCTGAAGTCTTATTGACATGATTCGGTCAGACTTTGCATTATATACTTTGACTTATTTTGCTAATCTCTCCTCACTATAAATGCCACCCAATTTCTTTTTAGATTTTCATTTCCTGAGTACAACACTATTAATTATCTGACTCAAAATGTTCCATTCCTATCCACTTTAGGTCACTCACATCCGCTGCAATCTTTATATGTCCCATTTCTTGTTGTACTATGTCTAGCTTCCCCGATTTATGCTTCTCACATTGCAAGTTTCTATAATATGTATTGTGCAGCTTCAGACTTTCCTTGTCAACAGCTGAACGTCCTTTCAGCTTGAGTCCAATTGCAACTTCAGCCGCAATGCTACTTGTAGCTGTCCTCTGCTGTATCCCAGTAGCTCACTGAGTGCCATTTGACCTGAGAGTGTCATCTTCTGGCACTATCTCTTGTATCATTCTGGATTGTCTCATCATAGGGTTTCTTTGATAAAAGATTTCCACAAGGAGGTTTACTGTGCCTCCATCTATGCAGCACTAACAAGCATTAGCTATGGTGCCACTGCTGTTGTCTCTGGGAGAGCATCTGCCAGTGTCACACCCCCCCACACCACATGCACACACTGCTGCTGTTTGCCCATTAGCTATTTGGCACATTTAGTCTGGCTCCTCAGCAAAGGCCTTTCTGGTATGGGAGACCCTACCAGCAGCACTGCTGCCATCAGCATACCTCTTTCCTCACAGGAGTATGCAAACCCACTATCACAGAAAGGTAGTGCCATTGGTGGGATAGTGTATATACATCAATGCTACTCAAAATGGTGGCCCATAGACCAGTGCCAGTCCATGAGCAATAAACTGCTGATCCCTGGAATGTTTCCAGGAAAGAAAGAAACAGTTGCAGCCATATAAGTTATCTGCCCCTGACACATTGGTGGTGGGGGGGGAAATAACTGCTAGTCCCTAACATCAGCATTGATTGTACTGTATTGTACTCTTATTGCTCGTGTATATTATATAAACATGAAGGACTACTACAAATGATCTCTCAGGAAGTTCATTTATTCTTTAGTCCCTAGAACCAATGTCTTCAGTCCATCTGAAAATATGAGGTCCATCCCCTATACACACCCATGCATACACAAAGAGAGCTAGAGAGTAAATCTGGCCAAACAGTTCCCACACAGTTCCTGTGTGCCCTTTTTACATGCCCTAAAGCTGGGGTGGGAAATTGCATGTGAAGCAGGGGCCAGTTTGCTCTTAGACCACCACCACCCCCATTGATTCTGCTGGGTAGGGCTGCTGGAACTAGTTGTCCAACATCACATGGATGGCTGTATGATTTCCATCCTTATATATATTTTTTAAACACCATGCCACTGGTCAGCATGATAATGTCCATCTATGTCTCCCAACCTATTCCTCACCTTTTGTGACCTTTTACTTCCTTTCCTTCTTCATTTTTCCTCCTTTGAGTTCTTTGTCTTTGCCATTAGAACAGTGCAAACTAAATGTTCAGCGTAAAAGAGAGAAAGCCAGAAAGATCACCCCCCCCTCCCATGTCTGGATTTCTGTATCCTGCTGATATTTCATTTAAGCTAATGCTACTTAAGTGTTTGGACTAAAATCCTGTTTTTAACCTTATTCTTTGCCTGGAACAGTCCTAGGAGCCCCTTTCCTCCAGAGCTGTGCTTGCCATTCATGAAGGATCTCTGCAAACTATTTTCTCCCCTTTTTATGATGGTGCTGCAAGCAAGTGGAATAAACTCTGAGTAGATTCTGGTCCCTCTGGCCTTGCTTTCGTATATGTTGTTCTCGTGGTAGGAAAATTGGAAAGCAGGTAGTGTGTAAGAACTGGCGAGCCTCCCCAGGGACTCACAAAGGTTGCTCCTGACAGTGACATACAGCACAGTAAACAAACCTGTCTAGATCTGAAGGAGAATATGAGGCTCAGTTTAACCACCATGTACTATTCAGAAATGAAAAATGGAGATGTGGAACCACTAAGAGTTATACAGCAGGGGCAAGGAAACTAGTTGTTGGCCATTTAAGTATTTCCCCATCCTTTCACCCTTGAACACCTCACCTAAATCTAGCTCATGTCAACAGGAAAATGAACACCAAAGCTTTACAGCACAACATTGGGGCTTATTTGTCTCTAGTGCTGGCAGCAGCCATTGTTGCAGATCAGTTTACTTACAGAAACCTTTTTTTGGCAGATTGGATTTTAATGCTGAAGGGCATGGAGGGAATAAATTCCACAGCCATCCAACGAATAACATTCTTTATGTATTTATAAACTTGCAGAAATGCTTAGCTTGTTATATGCAGATGTTTAAGCAAACTTCAAAATAAACTGTAAATTCACATAAAGATCTATTCACCCTCAAATTGGGACAGGCCTTATCTTTCACAGTTGATTCATAAAAATTACATGGCTTGACAAACACAATTATTTCCCAGCTTAAAACCAAAATAATAGGTCATTTTGGTCTCAGTGCTGGTAGAATAGCAGTGTTTACCAGGAATGTCTGGTGATAAACACCTCTAGGCTTTTTGCAAACAGGCACAGAAAATCAGAAGGAGACATTGGTTTTCTGTGGTTTTCTTCTGGGCTGTGAGGCTGTGTTCTGGAAGAGTTGATTCCTGATGTTTTGCCTGCATCTGTGGCTGGCATCGTTAGCACTTTCTCTTCCTTGAGGTAATGAAATACAGTACTGAATAATTGTATTTATTTTCTATGCTTTTATTGTTTTGCACTTCATTCAGTCTTTTTATTGTTACTTTATTTCTTTAGATTTTCAGCAATGTATTTTTCACACTTTGTGTTCTGTGATTTCTTACAAATGGAGTATGTTCCACAGATGATCTAAATGTGGACTTCTCAGCTACTTCAATGGAAGTGTCCTTAACAATGATGCACCTGAGCATTCAGGAACTCTATATAGATATAACACTCACAATTCTGATTCATATGTTGCTCAGACTATGTGGCAGGCTCTGGAAAAGTTTTCCACAATGTTGGACCATACATACATTCTGCCCCTTCAACACTACAGTATCCCTAGGGGCAACTTACAGTAAATATATACAAGAGTATTAAATAGCAGCAAATTAGAGCAGAAAAAAACTCAAGACAGCTCAGTAAAATAAGTTGCTTGCAATTCTTTCAAAAAATTTAAAAGCTTGGATTTTGTATTTATTTATTTTTTGAAAAAATGTATTTGCTGGATATGAAGGCAAATCTCCATGAGGAGTGCATGCCAAAGCTGTGACTACCAAGATGGCACTCTCTCCAGTCATCACCCAAAAGCTATCAGAAAGCAGAGAGACCTAGGGAAAAGCCCCAAATGAAAACTCAGACAAGTGGGCAGGTTGGTGCAGAATAAGATGTCTCAATGTATCTCCCAATCTATGTAGTCTTTAATGATGAGCACTGACACATTGAACGGAGCTGAGAAATGGAACCATGATTAAATAGCTTCATCATAGGGGAGATATGATCCTGCTGCTTGGTCCCCATTAGTGGCTTGCCAGCTGTGTTTTAAATAAACTGCAATGTCTGAACTGTCTTCAAAGGCAGACCCATCAAAGGTGGCACTGAAGCAATTTATTGTATCCTCTACTGGGCCTGCTGAGGCTGAAGTGAGAAGATCCATTCCATCAATCATCCAGTCCAATGATCAACCATAACAATTTCACTTCTCTGCTATGTAAGTTTGCCCATTATATTTAAAAAGGGGGTTCAGCATTAACTGAGATGGCTTTCTTCCTGAACAGAGCATAAATAATGATATAGCATTATTTACAGTAGGAATGTATCTCTTCATTGATTTTGTCCTCACAGGGGAGAATGAATTACTTGTTCAGTTTTCTCCCTACTGTGGGAGCGCCTTCAAAAATTGCACAGTTCTTGAATATGTTTCTGCAGTTCAGGACATGTCCACTGCATCTGCCACAACACTGCTGTGGCTTTTCACCTCTATTTTACATTCCTTGTTCATCTTCCCTTTGCCATTCTTCTTTGCCAGTCTTCTTCTCCATCTTCCCTTCTGTCCTCCTTTTCCACCTTCAGCCTTCTTCTGGCTAGTTTTTTTCCTCCTCCTCTTCTTCTCCAATCCCCTCTTCCTTTTCTTTCTTCTTTCTTGGAGTTCTTTGGGGAGTGCATTATATTCTCCCTAAGAGGACCCAAGTGACTTGTTTTTTAAAAAAAACAAATCTAACCAAACAGAAAATGATGGAGACACAAACACATTTTGAAAAGAAAGGTATCTTGTAGCACCTTTGAGACTGAGAGAAAGAAATTGTAACAAACCGTTTGAAGACTTGGTTTACTTCCTCAGATGCATGGAGTGAACTTCCTCCATGCATCTGAGGAAGTAGACCGAGTCTACGAAAGTTTATGCTATAATTTCTTTCTCTCAGTGAGTCTCAAGGGTGCTAAAAGATCCCCCTGCTTACTGATATTCCAGACTAACACAGCTATATCTTTGAATTCTACATTTTGAAAGGGTGACACATGGATTTTCTAAAAGCCATACCAGAAAGTTGTTATTGTTAATGTGATAGACTGCAGTTTTCTATTCTGCTCTTTTATTAGATTTGTGGAAGGATTTTTAACTTCCTCTTTCACTGAATTAAATTTATTTTTTTAAAAATTAAAATCCTGCCCAGTAGAAGGAAACATCTCCCCCATGTACTGACCAACTATGGTACCTGATTACCTGCCTTCACTGAAGCCAGCAAAAAGTATGTGGATTTCTGGCAAGGACCCCACAACACAGACAAAGAAGATGCTGGTGTCCTGCTACCCTGTAAAACTGGCTATTCAGTAGGTGGGGGCTGGGGCTTTTTGTCTGACTTTGGACAGGGTTCTCCTCATTGGGGACTGAGAAATCTCTTTTTAATTTATTCCCCTAGCTGCCTGAACATTATTTCTGTCCCTAATATACATCACCCAAAACATCATAGACATGGCAGTCCCAGTTTACATCTTCCTTGGCAAAACACCAAACTTAACACCCACAGGCTTTCATTCTGAAACATATTTCTTCCATTAGAGGAATGCTGGAAAATTGAGCATTGCAATATCTTCAAGACTTCTGCATTGATATAAGATGACTCAGGTACAATTATCAGATTTATTACTGGATGCCTCCAAGTAAGGCTGCTATTTCTCAGACTTTTTCTTCACTTACAAATCATTAATGTATAGTATTCATTGATAATTTGTTAAACTCAAAGGACTGCTGAATCAAATGCATCTTAAGTGTTGGCCTCTGCACTGGAAGAGAAGTGGCTTCAAGGATCTCCTCAAGAAGACTGTGCCATAAATTAGGATTTGAATACCTACACTGTAGGAATGCAGGTTACAAAATATGCTGAAACTTCACAGTGGTGACTATGTTCGTGTGGGAAAATGGTGTTCCATCTGCACCATTCTTTTTTTTATGTGCTTCTGTCTACTGTGTGTTCAATCATGCCATGTGATATCTGCTTATGGTGCTGATGAATTGCTTGTTGCAATGTGTAACCATGATCTGGTCTTGAGTACATGAAGCCTTGAATCATAAAATCATAAAAGCTAGTGCCTGGCTTTCCTTTGCAATGGAATTCAGCTCCATGTTTTTAAGGCTGGGGAAACAGGCTGGAAACTCATTTACTGCTGGTTAAGGTCCAAGAAGATATTCACTATTCCAGTAGTAAGAAGTGGAACATCCCCTAATAGTTGTAGCAGACAGACCAGTATAAAATATATATCTTTTAAGAGAGCAAATGACATATAAAATACCTGAAAGATTGAACATGATACCATTAAGAAGTAAAAAAAAAAAAGCCATCTCTTTATTGAGATCTTTGCCTTTCTGTTAATGGAATTGTACATAAGGCTCAACAATAAAGGTACATACCCCCTCAAACATTATGCGATGTCTGATGGAGAACAAGAGAAGTCCAAGCAGACTGGAGGAGGGCAAACGTTGTCCCTATCTTCAAAAGGGGGTGGGGAGACAATGCCAACAATTATCATCCAGTTAGTCTGACATCAACACCAGGGAAGATTCCAGAGCAGATAATTAAACAGAGAGTCTGTGAACATTTAGAAGGCAATGCCATAATCACAAAAAGTCAACATGGGTTTCAGAGAAACAAGTCATGCCAGACTAATCTGATCTCTTTTTTTGATAAAATGACCAGCTTGGTAGATGAAGGGAATGCTGTGGATATCGCATACCTTGATTTCAGTAAGGCCTTTGACAGGGTTCCCCATGACATTCTTGTAAACAAGCTTGTAAAATGTGGGCTAGTCAAGTTAACTATTAAATTGATTTGTAATTGGTTGACCGGCCGAACCAAAGAGTGCTCAGCAGTGGCTGCTCTTCATCTTGGAAAGATGTGACCAGTGGGGTGCCACAGGGTTCTGTCCTGGGCCCAGTGCTATTCAACATCTTTATCAATGACTTGGATGATTGGGGCATACTTGAATTAGGAGCATACTTATGAAATTTGCAGATGACACCAAATTAGGAGGAGTAGCTAATATCCTAGAGGACAGGATCAACATTCAAAATTACCTGGATAGACTGGAGAGCTGGGCCAAAGCTAACAAAATGAAATTCAATACGGAGAAATGTAAGGTACTGCACTTAGGGCAGAAAAATGAAATGCATAGATATAGGATGGGGTTGGCTGAACAAGACTACATGTGAAAGGGATAATAATAATAATAATAATAATAATAAATAAAATTTTATTTCTATCCTGCCCCTCTGCAGCGCAATCGGGGTGGCTTACAATATCAAAACTCCCAGTACCCTAGCCCACCACCCCTTAAAATAATATTAAATTATAAAAGATTAAAAACATACAGTAAATTAAAAATATATAGATTAGAAAAAGATTAAAACATACAATAGTTTTTAAAAAAAGGATCTAGGAGTCCTAGTAGACCACAAGTTGAACATGAGTCAACAGTGTGATGCGGCAGCTAAAAAGGCCAATGCAATTTTGGGCTGCGTCAATAGAAGTATAGTGTGTAGATCAAGTGGCGAAATGCCGCTCTATTCTGCCTTGGTCAGACCTCACCTGGAATACTGTGTCCAGTTCTGGGCACCACAATTCAAAGAGGATATTGACAAATTGGAGCGTGTTCAGAGAAAGGCGACTAAAATGGTGAAAGGTCTGGAAACCATGCCTTATGAGGAGAAACTTAAGGAGCTGGGTATGTTTAGCCTGGGGAAAAAAAAAACGTTTAAGAGGAGATATGATAGCCCTGTTTAAGTATCTGAAGAGGTGTCACGTTGAGGATGGAGCAGGCTTGTTTTCTGCTGCTCCAGAGACTGGGACACAGAGCAATGGATGCAGGCTCCAGGAACAGAGATTCCACCTCAACATTAGGAGGAACTTTTTGACAGTAAGAGCTGTTCGGCAGTGGAACACACTCCTTCAGAGCTTGGTAGGGTCTCCTTCCTTGGAGGTCTTTAAACAGAGGCTGGATGGCCATCTGTCAGGGATGCTTTGATCGTGATTTCCTGCATGGCAGGGGGTTGGACTGGATGGCCCTCGTGGTCTCTTCCAACTCTACAAGTCTATGATTCTATGATTTGTTCTATATGTTCCTCATGATAAACCTGTAAAGCAGACTAGGGATTTATCCTCAAAGGAAAACAGTCCCTGGCAATATCGAGACTTCCCATTTCTTTTTTATGTGATTTTATCTGCATGTTTTTTATCTTTTTTATGTGATTTTATCTGCATGTTCATAATTTGCACCTAAACTCTTTCTTGAAATATCCCAGGTTTTGTTCACTTCTCCCTACCTTGTGGTCTCCCCCTGATCACATGTCACTTCTAGATTCAGGGACTGCTTCAGAAATAGGCTTTCACCAATTTCCATGAGCTCTTTTTTATTATTATTCCAGAAAGTGTCAAAGTGTTAAAGTGCTTCAGCAATATTACACCAGTTAAGCATTAGGGTCATTTTCTTTTAGGGATCACCAGCATTGAGACCATGATATTGAGAACAGCTGTGCTGGGCAGGGCACGTTTCTAGGATAGAGGACCATCATCTCCCAAAAATAGTACTCTACGGTGAACTCGCCACAGGTCAGCATAAGAGGGGCACTCCAAAAAAGTGATACAAGGACTCCCTGAAACATCTCAGGCTCAGCCAAATTGATCACCAGCAATGGTCCACCCTGGCCTCACATCGGGAGGCATGGAGACACACTATCCACAATGCTGTAGCCTTATTTGAGAACTCACATCAAACAAGTCTTGAAGAGAAACAACAACGCAGAAAGAATCACAACCCAGAAACATCACCCAAGGAGACCTTCTGCTGTACTTTCTGCAACTGGACTTGTTTATCTTGGATTGGCTTTTTTAGTCATCAGCACGCTTGCAGAAAGTGCGGGATGAGTCCTTCCTGAATCTTTGTTTGCAAAGAAAAGCCAGAGAGAGAGATTTTCTTTTATTGGAAGCATTCCTCTTTTCCTCTCTTGATTTCAGTTGAATCTGCTGTCCTGGGAACAGTCACTATGTTTCTTGGCAGTGACCAACTTAGCTAGTTCCAGTATAACACAGATAGCTGTGGAGAAGTACACTTCATTTCAGGAAATAGTGGGTTAATTCAAACTGACCTGGGGAGGGGGAATAAAAAGTCATTGATAATGCCCTGGGAATACTTTGGAATGGGGAAACTTCATGTAGATCTCCAAAATAAAATCAGCTTGCACAGGTGGAAAACCTAGACCTTTCAGAGATTGTGTGTGTGAGTGTGTGTGTGTGTGTGCACGCAGATGGTATAGACTGAGGAATTGGGCAATTTCCACCTTCTCCAGATGTAAAGCAAATGCATGGAGAAGGGGGAGCAGGAGCTTCCTGCTGGTTCTGGCTAGTGATTTATGCATTAAATATAATCTGCTCCATGCATCTTCCATCAAAGGAGTAGTGTCATTTTTCCACTATATTTTTAAATATTTTTATGTATTTTTTTAAAATTCACAAACTATATACAAATTGTTCTGCATAATACACAGAGGACACATGACACACTGTTGTATGCATGCTAACTATCAGTCTCCCTTTATGTGTTTTATGTGTCATTTTCTATTCTCCTCCTCCACTCTACATTGTTTCTCATGTTCTGTCACTTAAAGATTTATCAGATAGAAAAGCAATAAAGAGGATGCAGTTTGTCTGTTTGCAGCAAAAGAAATCCAAGAGATCCCCATGGTACTTTAAAGAATTGTATTTCAGGACAGTGAATTTTCCCTTGAAGTGTGTCTCAGTCTCCACAACAGCTGCTTTGAGGTTGGTGATGTAGTATCCTAGGGGACTGAAGTGTTCTGCCAGCCCCTTTTCCAGCCCCACACCATGCTCCTGCATTTTTTTAGCTTTTACAATGGACAATTTGTGGTGAACCTCTCTTTTTCTGCTGCCATCTCTGTTCACAGCATGCATGAAGACATAACATTCTGTAGGGCCAACTTCATCTGAACACTTTATATATAGAGCTGTATCTATGATGTGGGAATACAACTTGTAGCTTAGAGAACTGCTATAGCAAAAAGAGGAGGGGAGGATAAACTTTATTCCAATGGTAATTGAGGATCCTTCTCCTCTCCACACCAACATATGATAGTTTTTAAAAGTTATGAAACACTAGGCCTAACAATGCTATTACTACATCTATATAAAATGTGCATATATTGCACAGATTGAAAAGCTGGTCCATATGTGGATGGAATTTGTGTGTACCTACCAAAAGAAATGTACTTTCCAATGATGGTGGACTTTTAAAGTGCACACTCTGGAAGATCTGCAATGGATGTCTCCATCTAGTTTGTCATGGCTTCAATATCACCGAGCAGCAGAAGACACATGTTGAGTCAACTATCAATACTGAAACACGTGTAGTTCCCCGCCCATGTCTTTTTAGACTGAGGGATTGAGGGTTCTTTACCATTTATCAGCTAACCTGTATCTATTTGGAGGTCTCTCTCATCAAATAACCCCTGGTTATTTGGGTTCCCAACTCATGATCAACAGTATAGTCCAAATAGGCAAATTTAGCCTCAGTACTCCACTTAAACACTCTTATGTATTGGAATCTCAGCACTTTTAATATGGAAGAATGAACAATGAGTTTAATGATCTTTTAAGCTATTTTATTAAAATGGACAAACACATGCCTACACCTACTCACACAGTATTCTCCTTTGGAAGAAACAGACATAAAAGCATAGACATGTAACCTAACGTTACATCACTCATCTTATATTCTATAGCCTGGCATTTGTAAGACATCACCATCTTAAACAGTGCTATCACATAAGCCATATACTGTAGACTCACATTTTTAAGAAATGCTTTATATCATCTGATTTATCTCTAGCAGACATTTCTATACTTCATATGTATATCCCATAGTATAGCCTAATAGCTATTTAGAGAAGAGGTACTCTTACCTTCTCCCTTACCAGCATTGTAAGGGACAGCATTAGCAACAGAAAAGCTGCCATAAACCAGTGGAGGCTGTATAAACGACCTAACTGTAATGTCTCAACAGGTGACCTTTATACTATATCCATCCTCTATCAGTCCAATTAGAAGCAGATATAATTAATCCATGTTAATGTAAACAATAACCTTCCTTTCCAATGGGAATTGAGCTTTATATGAGACCACTTGAGGAACCAATCACTTGAGAATGTCATTAGCCATTCTTCCAAATTGCCTGTCATGAGACAGTTTCATCAGATTGCATCAGCTATCCAATATGAGTAACACTTTTGATATGAGTAACATTTTCATACCAATACAAGATGCCTGTTTGGCTTTTTCAGTATATACTAGTCATTTGTTTAACATTTCTCTGCCTCAATATTTTCTTCTTATCACTTTTTGTTTGTTTGTTTGTTTGTTTGTTTGTTTGTTTGATGGTCCAAGCCCAGAACTAGCTGGTAAGTTGATATTTCTTACACAAACATCAAGCTTTTTACTTTACACAGACACACCTATTTCATAATATTCAGGCTTCAGGGGATTAAATTTTGCAAAATGTATATCAAATTAGCACTCAGCCTATAACAATATTCTTTCATCACCACTTAGTGGGGGCACACCCATATAACTATAAAAATAACTTAAAACATACATAGAGGTAGAATTCAAAGGCATAGCCATGTTAGTCTGGAATATCAGTAAGCAAGGGGATCACGTAGCATCATTGAGTTAGTTTCAAAGGTGTTACAAGATCCCCTTGGTTACTTAAACTTTATAGCTACAATTGAAAATGAGTGAAGTTATGCCCCATCAAAGTACAATTGAAATGTACATAACCCCCAA
Source organism: Gambelia wislizenii (assembly GCA_030847615.1). Lineage (NCBI taxonomy): Eukaryota > Metazoa > Chordata > Lepidosauria > Squamata > Crotaphytidae > Gambelia > Gambelia wislizenii. Next base: position 268,234,460 of record JAUMIR010000003.1, read on the forward strand.
AAGGAAGAAATATTACTAAGACAGGACTCATTTTTGCAGCAGCCACATTGATACTTTTTCAGCAGCACATGCTGTTCTAGATGCTTGATCATTTTTTTAAAAATATTCCTCTCCACTAATTTACACAAAACTGATGTTAAACCTAATGGACAGGACTTTCATAGATGCAGCTTCACACTGCCAGCACTTGGCAACATCTAATTTGTGGATCTGTTAAATTCTTCAAGGAGTCAGGGAACATTTTGGAGTAATTTTACACTGTGTTGATATATCATTAGATTCTAACCCCTATTTTGCAAGTATAATCCTATACTTCACTGAATATGCTTTGATGTTGATCTTTATTCCTTTTTAATAGGAAATACTGTATTTCTATATGCTACAGTATCAAGAACATGCATTTGCTGCTGTTTTCAAATTTTGTATCAGTTTCCAGTGTTCTCTCCCAATTTTATATTTAGCCTGTTACTTATGTGAAAAAAAAATGCCTCTCATTTTGTATTGCACACTTCTATCATTTGATCTGAGGACAATATTCTTTTGTAATCAATTCTTGTTTTCAATCTATCAAGATGAGAATCTTATACTTATTATCAAATGTTCCACCTGTTTTGTCTGTATAGGTGTACAGTTGCCCCTCCACATTTGCGGCTTTCACACTCGTGGTTTTGATTGTTTGCAGTTTAGCCCCGAGCCCCTTCGGGAAGGCTGGCAAGAGGCGGGGCAACCTGCTGCCTGTGCCTTCCCTGGCCTTCCAGAGGTGGCTCTGGGGCTTCAAATCCCCGGAGTCCACTCAGGAAGGCAGGGGGAGACGGGCAGCCTCCCACCCACTGCCTTCCCCGGCCTTCCTGAGGGGGCGTCTGGGCTTCTAAGCCTCAGAGTCCCCTCAGGAAGGTCAGGGAGAGGCCAGGCAGCATCCCTCACTCCCACCCACTGCCTTCCCCAGCCTTCCTGAGGGGGCTCTGAGGCTTCAAAGCCCTGGAGTCCGCTCAGGAAGGCCGGGGAGATGCAAGGCAGCCTCCTGCTCACCCGCCCACTGCCTTCCCCGCCTTCATAAGTGGGCTCCGGGGCTTCAAAGCCCTGGAGGCTGCTCAGGAAGGCTGGGAGAGGCAGGGCAGCCTCCCTCCCGCCCACCTGCTGCCTTCCCCGGCCTTCTGAAGTGGGCTCCAGGGCTTCTAAGGCCCGGCGTCCCCCCAGGAAGGCCAGGGAGAGGCCAGCCCTCCCTCTGGGGGGGGTCACAGGAACAGCATTTTTTATTCGTGGTTTTTCCACATTCGCGGGTGTCTCAAGACCCTAACCCCCGTGAACGTGGAGGGACTACTGTAATACCTCTGGACTTTTATTTATTTATTTATTTATTTTTATTTAGTTATTTATACCCCACTCTTCAGCCACAAGGCTATCAGAGCGGCTTACAAATTATTTTAAGCAATAGCTATTTACACATCTAACTGCATTAAACAGCTTCCAATGTGTGTTAGCTAATCGCCCCCACAAGCTGGGTACTCAATTTACCGATCTACGAAAGGATGGAAGGTTGAGTGAACCTTGGAGCCTGCTGGAATCGAACTTGCAACGTGGTGACTTGTAGAACTGGCATTTAACCACTGCGCCACCAGGGCTCCTTAATTAGTTTAATTAATTAGTTTCAAGATAATTAGTTTCAAGATGGTTCAAGATGACTTAATTAGTTTCAAGATGATTCCATACTTGGTTTGTATTTCTGTACTAACTTACCCAGGAATAAGTCCCATTGAGATTTACTTTTGGAGTATGCATGTGTAGAACCTCACTATGAGTGTTATGGATGCTACAGCAAAGGATAGATGTATCAGTCTGCTTCTGGTCCATGTCAATTTTGCATGTGTATTTGTAAATCTTGTCCACACCATTTCCACATCAGTTTCTGACCTAGTATTGTAAATACAAACAGAAAATCTTCTCCCCATCCACCTACAAAATATCTATTTTTGTGCACTACCCCCTAAAAATGGATTTTTTGTACATATTTTACACATATACATTTCAATGCACTTTTAGGAATGCAAATTCACATTTGTGGGTGCATATTGACAATTTTTTTTTATCCAAGAACTATATCACAATATTCAAAGAAAATTGGGAATGAAAGAAAAATTGTGTTCAGAACCATATTTTAATCAATGATGTACAAATCATGTTGATGCGCTTAGAAAGGCAGACTAAAAGTAATGTGCTGATTTTATGTATGACTATAAATCAAAGCAATCTCAATTCCAAATATTTGAGAGGCAATACATGCAGCGCAGAGATCCTTCTCCTCTGCACATATGGTGTCTGCAGAGTCCCGTCCAGCAGAGCTGTTTAGGGTGGTAAGGGAGATGATGGAGGTTATTCCTGTGCAGAACCCGTTGCTTAAGCCAACGACAGCCTACTGTGATGCATTTAACAATTTCTTTGCAGATAAAATCTCTCAGATAAGAGCCGACTTAGATGCCAGCAATTTGACAGAAACAATTGACGAGGTGTCCAGCAACTCCATTGATGTAAGTTTACTGGATCAATTTGAATCTGTGAGTACCGAGGACATGGACAAGCTACTTGGTAGAGTGAGGAAGACGACCTGCCCTCTTGATCCTTGCCCTTCATGGCTGGCCATCCAGGGGGGGACTGCCTTGATGGTGTTCCTTAAGGACCTCATCAATGCATCCCTTAGGGAAGGGTGTGTTCCATCTTGCTTTAAGGAAGCGGCTGTTAGGCCGCTCCTGGAAAAATCTTCCCTTGACCCCCTGGATATGAACAAGTATAGGCCCGTTTCTATGTTACCATTCTTGAGCAAGGTGATCGAGAGGGCAGTTGCGCTTCAACTCCAAGTGGTCTTGGATGAAACCGATTTTCTAGACCCATTTCAAACTGGCCTTAGGACAGGATTTGGAGTTGAGACTGCCATGGTTGCCTTGACCGACGACCTGCACCTAAGCATCGAGAGGGGTAGTGTGACCCTGTTGGTGCTTTTAGACATCTCAGCGGCTTTCAGTATGATAGATCATAGCATCCTCTTGAATCGCCTGAGAGGGTTAGGAATCGGAGGCACTGCACTCCAGTGGTTCCGGTCCTTCCTCTCGGGCAGGTCCCAGAGGGTGTTGCTCGGGGACAGCTGCTCCAGAAGAAAGGAGCTTACTTGTGGAGTTCCGCAGGGTGCCATCCTGTCCCCGATGCTGTTTAACATCTATATGAAGCCGCTGGGTGAGATTATTCGGGGTTATGGGGCTGGGTGTTATCAGTACGCAGATGACACCCAGATCTATTTCTCCTTGTCCCAATCGTCGGTCTCAAATTCTGATAGCATCTCTCCCCTTAATGATTGTCTTAAAGCAGTAATGGGCTGGATGAGGAAAAACAGATTGAGATTAAATCCAGACAAAATGGAGGTGCTCACATTAGCGGCCCTAAAACCAGGAGTTGGGTTGCAACCTCCAGTCCTGGATGGGGTCACGCTCTCCGTTAAGGATTGTGTTCACAGCCCGGGGGTGCTCCTTGATTCATCGCTACAGATGACTAGTCAGGTGAATGTGACGGTCAGGAGTGCCTGTTATCAGATTCGGCTGATACGCCAGCTGCGCCCTTTCCTGGAAGTAAGGGACCTCGAGACTGTGGTGCACACGCTGGTAACCTCTTGTCTAGATTTCTGCAATGTGCTCTACATGGGGCTACCTTCACGCTTGATCCAGAAACTTCAGTTGGTACAAAATATGGCAGCCAGAGTGGTCTTGGGAACATCTCAGAGTGACCATATAACTCCAGTATTAAAATCTCTCCACTGGCTGCCTATCAGTTTCCGGGCCCAGTATAAGGTGTTGGTTATTACCTTTAAAGCCCTAAATGGCTTGGGTCCAACTTATCTCTGGACCTGCCTCCTCCCATACAACCCTCCCTGTGCACTCCAGTCCTCTGGGAGGAATTTGCTTCAGCCACAAAAATCTAGGCTGTCTGCAACCTCCCAGAGGGCTTTTTCGGTAATCGCCCCCAAATTGTGGAATGACCTGCCAAACGAGATCCATCAGATGACAAGCCTGAGTAGCTTTTAAAAAGCACTAAAGATGGATCTCTTTCGGCAGGCCTTTCCTAATTAGATCCTGGCCTCAGGGGCTTCTGGCCTTTTAGTCTGCTGGCTATTTATTGTATTTATTGTTTTTAAATGTGATTTTAGATAGTTGCTTTTAATTTATATTTGTTTAATATCTTTTTATAGGGCAGGGTGGGGTGGTGGGTGTTTTGGGATTTTTATCTGTATTGTATTTTAATTATTGTAAGCGGCCCTGATTGTTTTAACAGAGGGGCAGGGTATAAATAAATTGTTATTGTTATTGTTATTGTTATTATTAAATACCTTCGGATTGACTTTTCCAATTGAATGGGTTTTTTTCTTTTAAAAAAATCATATAATCTATGCATCATCAGCATGCAATTTTGCTTTTCTCTTGTCAATGAAGTTTGTTTTGTTTGTTTTTGTCTCAGCTTTACCAGCAGAACTGTATAAAAGTGGGGAAAAATGCTTTTAAAAGCTACCTATAGTTGCACTTTCTACTTTCTGTCCAAAAGCTAGCTGTTGTCATATTACTTAAAGTTGACTCCAACATATGGGAACTCTGAGTTTGGTTTTCATGGAAAAAATTATTTCAGAGGAGGCTTGCCAATTGAGAATGTGATTAGCCCAAAGTCAGTCAGTGGGTTTCCATGGCTGAGCAGTAATTTGAGCCTTAGTCTCAGTCCTAGCCCAACACTCTGACATCATGCTGGATCTTTGCCAAAATCTAGTTCCTCTTCCAAAATGAAGTGGATAAACTAACCATTTATAACACAGTGTTAGAGAATTCCAGAAGCATTGCAAATAACTACAAATGAAAGTGAAGGATTTGCCTTCAGCAAAAGAACAATTTTATTTGAGCCAAATTATATTTTTATTCTGAGGAACGTGCATTTTTCTGAAGGAACATGAGTTGAAAAATTATCGAATCTGGAAATGGAGATACTGATCACAGTTACATATGAAACAAGTATAATTTGTCATCACTTCCTCTTTATCAAGTGGATTTGATGGGATGTCTGTGAGTGGAACGAGAAGAACGTTGCCCTAACTTTCACACTAAAGATGCCTGTGAATGTAATTTTTTTTTACTGACTTTTGTAACAGAATGCTTGTACTTGAGCAAAAAGCTCCCAGTGTTGGACACACTAAGTGGATTGGATGTGTTATTTGTTGATGTACACTCTCCTTTTCATTCTTTGCTTATCCCGTTGCCATAGAAATGAATCAAAACACCAGCTCTCCCACACACACACACACACCTTGCATCTTGGTTTACAGGCCATTCACTTCATTTAGTTGTTGGAAATTGCTACTATTGTTGGGGGGGGGGCAACCCTGAAGTTAAACAATGCACTGGGCAGTTTAATAAAAAAGACTTTGATTTGCATAAGGCTGTGAATGAAATCAAACTGAAAAGCCCTGGAGAAAAAAAGGTGAATCTGAGCACCAGAAGATTGCCTGCCTCTCCCTATTATTTGGTACAAAAATAGAATGGCTCTTGCAAATTGCTGTTAGCCGCATCTCCAACAAATCTGACAGGAGAAACAGCATGCTGGATAGTCTATTTTGATATTTAGAAAATTAGGCTTTGAAGAAAAATGTGGTGAGGCTTCAAATGTTTGCCAAGAAAGCAAGACAAAAGAAAATGGGTTCCCCCTGCCCACTATTCTGATCGACGGCTGGATGCTAACGAATTGCATAAGCTAAATTAAATGTTACATTTAAGGATGTTCTTCTGAGATTTCATCACACTAGCCTTTGGTGTTAATAGTGGTCACTTTGCAATGTGTTCAGAATCTACACACAAATCCACTTCCTACACTGATCTTGTTTGCACATAAGAAAACTGCATTATTAAATATGTAGTTTTCCCACTTGGTAAGTGCATGGGACAAAATGAAAGACTCATCTGTGTTTTGACACACTGTACAGCAACCTTCCCTAATCCAGTGTGCTCAAGTAACGTTGGACTACCATTCTCATTATCCCTACCCAGCTTGGCCAATGATGTGAATTCTAGCTCAGTGCATCTGAAGGGCACCAGAATGGAGAAGTCTACCTGACATTTTCCTACTTGAAAATTTACAATGTGTAGGAAGAAATAGCTCTTCAAGAAACCATATTTCTAAGGTTATTTATCCTTTCTTAAGAACAATAGAGCCTATAAGTGAGAAAAACGGCATCCTGTCTTCAGTTTTGAAGTCTGCAGCAGGAAAAAGTGGAAAGGGTATTATATCATCTACCCTTTGTGGCTGCAGAATCAAGAACTAAGAGTTCAAAATTCCAGTCCAGACCTTCTCAATGAAAAACATAAACAAGGATATGTGCACAGATTTCTGCCTGGATATTAAGGGGAGGTTAGAGGTGCCAATCAGAATATAAACAGGAAAAGATTGGTCTGATTCCTAGCTGATAAATGTACATAAATAAGGCACACAAAATAATGTCTACCTGGAAAGAAGTTGTTTGGACTCTTTTTGGAAGTAGGGTATATTGTAACTTTGTTGATTACCTTCTCTCCCTCTATGATTATATGCTGGACTGATTTGTATTGTACTGTACATTGTGGTAACCTCTCCATTGACGCCCCCTTGTCATGGGAGAGAGGCTTGCATACCCTAATGATGTTTTGGGCTATGCTGGCTGTGGCATAATAGCCACCAGCAGGTTCTCCCATGCCAGACAGGTCAAAACCAAAGGGCCTGACAAAGAGCGTCAAAGGGCAGGATGGGCTCTCTAGCCTTATGGCAACCGTCCTAGGAGAAGGAAAACTCTAATCCCAAAACCAGGCAGATGGGTGCTCGTCAAGATTGACAAAGAGATCGATCACAGATTAACAAAGGCATATAGCGCACATAGAAGATTTCACAAAAGAGTCTGGAGTAATAAACACCTGAGGCGAAGCACAAAAATCAGTGTGTATAGAGCCATTGTACTGTCTATTCTCCTTTATGGATCTGAAACATGGGTCACCTATCGCCACCACCTATGACTCCTCAAACGCTTTCATCAGCGCTGTATACACACAATCCTAAATATACACTGGACTGACTATGTGACAAATGTTGCTGTCCTTGAGCAAGCAGGGATCACCAGCATTGAGGCCATGATATTGAGAACACAGCTGCACTGGGCAGGGCACGTTTCTAGGATGGAGGACCATCGCCTCCCCAAAATAGTACTCTACGGTGAACTTGCCACGGGTCAGCATAAGAGGGCCGCTCCAAAAAAAACAATACAAGGACTCCCTGAAACAACATCTCAGGCTGGGCCAAATTTATCACCAACAATGGTCTACCCTGGCCTCACATCCGGAGGCATGGAGACACACTACCCACAATGCTGCAGCCTTATTTGAGAACTCACGCCGAAGAAGTCTTGAAGAGAAATGACAACGCAGAAAGAATCACAACCCGGAAACATCACCCAAAGCGACCTTCTGCTGTGCTTTCTGCAACCAGACTTGTTTATCTCAGATTGGCCTTTTCAGTCATCAGCGCGCTTGCAGAAAGTGCGGGATGAGTCCTTCCTGAATCTTTGCGAAGAAAAGCCAGAGAGAGAGAGAGAGAGAATATGGTATAATTTATAATTATTATATAATGTTATTTTGTACCTTTCAGAAAAGCCTTTCAAACTGAAAGGGAAAGGTTAGTGTCCCTCCTCAAGGGTTTCTATCAAAGGAAAATATTTGGAGTCCTTCTGGGGTGTTGTTGTAGCACCATTCAATAAAAGAACAAATAATTCCAAGAGTTTCTCTTTGTGTGCTAAAACCCAAGTATTTGTACAAATTTTCACAAAAGGTTGCAAAATGGAAACCCAGCCACCCCCAAATCTCATCAGGGGTATCATTTTCTTGACAAGGTGTTTCAGTATGTCAAGACATCCTTTCTTAATGAGGATAAGAGGAACTGCAAGTCTTATTTATAACTGTAATTAGTATTATGGTTTCAATTATATGCAAAAACATTTTTAAAAACTTTTTTCCAGCACTTAGCTTGGCTATACTGTATATTATAAATGCCCAGGATTGTGTGCCAAGATGTCCCATTTTGTCTGGCTGACAACTAACTGTCAGTACCAACTGGAGAAAACCCACTCAATAAATGGAATTTATATAATTGTGTACTTACTAAGTTTCCATTGATTTAGTGGGTGTACTCAAGCTTTGACTAATAACTGGATGTAAATTCTAGAAAAAGCTGTTCAAAATTAGGCTGAGCTACATTTGGTAATGTTTTTATCCAGATAAAAGTAAATGAGGTGTCAAATTGCAACAGTATATCTTATTCATCTTGTTCTTTTACACAAACTGGGACATCTAATAAAAATTCTTAAATTTCTTTTCAAGGGCTTTTAAAAATCAGTACTGTATTACCAAACTTGCAGTAGTGATAATGTTGACATTTATAACTTTCTTCCTGGAATCAGAATCCTAAGACAACTGATCACAAAGGCAAGCATTAAAGCACCTAAATTATTATCTGACTCATTTTTAAAACCTGACCTAAATAATATCCTATCCACTCCTTACTGTGTTGCTACTGCATATTTTATGGTGGTAGTAATGGCAGGGAATTGGACTAGATGGCCGTTGTGGATATTTCGAGCTCTAAGATTCTATGATTCTATGTGGGCCCCTTTCTTTTCACTTCATTATCTTGACACTTTACTGTGTTATGGTGGCATTTTCATGCACCAAGAACCTCAGGATATTCATTTTCCTATGAAATACTGACTTGATTATGGCTATAGGATCTCTGCAAAACATTTTCCAGATTGGGAAGGGGAGAGATCCACTACAGTCATCACACAGGATGGGAATGAAAAAGATACCTTCCTTCACTGTTACCAGGAAAGAGCAGCAACCAGATAAAGAGGGTTGGGATTCATTGTTCTGGGGGTTGCACAAGGAGTCAGCTCTGCAGGGAAAATAAAACACTGAGAAAAATGAAACTTTTTTCCTATGAAATTTTCATTTGCTGTAATTGCTGACATCAGTATGGAGAAGTTTGTCTGTAACTGCCTTTGGGTCTTCCAGCATGTATATGGGCTAATAGCTTGCATATTCCACAATATATGGGTAGCGAAAGTATCCATTTTGGAAGTATGCTCCTGACATTTTGCATCATTCAATCTGTTACATGTTATAGCAGGTAGTATAGTTCCTACCTATGCTCATATTGCTACATGGAACTGTAAAGGTTGTGCAGAATTCACTGTATATCTGGGGTAGAGCCATACATTAAGTTCCCAGTTCATTCATAAACTACTTTGGGGGCAGTCTACTGTGTTTTCCTATCAATTCTAGCACCCTAGAATTTGCACTCAGGACATCTAACAATAAAAATTAGAAGAAAATATGATTAAAACATGAAACTGATTAATTAGAATTGCACCTTAAAACACAACCATAAAAGACAAAACTGTACCCCTACCCCTATTAATTCAGCAGCAGCAACAACAACAACAAACTCTTCTGCAGCACCCACCTGAAAAACCCTGGCTCTCCTTCTCTAGACATAAGTTTGACATAGGCAACTATGAAAGATTATGCTAGTCCTCAGTTTAAGTTTATTATAAAAAGATGTTATAATAAAACCATGTTGCAACTGGACCAGTTCTCTGCATTTTCCAGGGTAGGATCATGCACAGATGGCCAGTGGGCCTAGAAGTTAAAGGCCCACCTGTCATAATTCACCATCTGGAGTTGGAAGACTCAGACGAAGAGGGGAAGGCACATTGCCATAAATCTACAGTTCCTGAAGCTGGTGGTCTCTCTGAGCCAGAGGAGCTGGAGGTTGAGGCAGGGGAGAGTCCTGCTCCCCAGCAGGAGCTGGCAGATGCTGAAGACAAAGGAGACTCATTAAAATGGTGTTATAATGATGCCATGAGATAGCAAAAGGGCTTCCTTATCAGACGACATCGTGCCCCAGCGTTCTGCAAACATTCTGCTGCTGTTAAGAGGGAGTTCTTTTTTATTGTCAGGGAGAAGTCAAAAATTGATCTCCCATAGCATTTGTGTTCTGGATTTTCATGTGTGCAAAAAGGTGCTCCATGCAGCAGAGTCAGTTTTGAAAGGCCTGTGTGAAGAGATGTGTCTTCAAACAGGTGACTAAAGCACACATCACATCTGGCTCCTCCTAGGGATATAATTCTTTACTAATTTCATTCTCAAGGAAGCAACAAGTAATATTAGCAATATTCTTCCAGCTTCAAGAAAGTATTTGAAAACTGTACAGATTTTGAAGATGATTTGGAGTTCAGGACTTATTCAACAGAGAAATTGCATGTGGTATTTTCGTGCAGAAACTAACATTTCCTCTGCAGAAAACAGTTTTTTTGTGAAGAAAATATTTCTGCACAGAAATATTAATTTCTGCGGAGAAAATGCAGTATCCTGTGCAGAAAATGATATTTCTGTGCTGAAAATACTGTTTCCTGTATGGAAAATATTGTCGTTGATGATCTCTTATGCACAAAATTTGCCTGAAGTTTTTTTGCAAAGAAAACAGCATCTCCTCTACTGATTTCTGTGCAAAAATTGCTGTTTTCTTTATAAAATAAATTATGAACTGCAAGGGTTTTTGTCAATCCAGGTTTCTCCTCATCAAGATATCCAGTACACAAAATTAGACATTTTTTGTCCGTTTTCAGAATATTTTCTATTTATATATTTATTTATTGAATTTCTATCCCCCCTTTCTCCCACAAATGGGATTCATATTCTTTCCATTCCTAGTTCCTCCCAAATATCAAGGTGGCTTTCCAGGTTACCACCAGAAGGGTTCAGTGGCTCACTCCTATGTGCAAGGAAAGACACAGGGAAAATGATAACCAGCAACTATTAGGTTCTCCAAAGGTGCTGGAATTGACTCTGCTTCTCTTCAAGTAAATTGGGTTAAAAAGGCTGTTTCATCTAGGTTTATGTAGGGTCCCATTGCTGCTGACATTCCATTCTTTGTTCACTGAAAATTAGCATCCTGGTCAAAAAATTAGTTCCTCACCCAACTATTGTATTTCTCTTCATTCCTAGTCACACTCTTCCCCGTCAGTTTTGCTGCAAATTATTAATGATTGTGCCTTGTCACAACTTGTTTATTTGCTATGTTCTGTAAATAAGTGCTAAAGACGTTCTTTACAACATACAGCATTAATTCATTCAGGGATATCATAAACTTTAAGTTGAAGGTACATATATTCCAATTACATTCAAGTTCAACATCAGTATTCTGATATCAAGGAATTATTATCTAAGAAAAAAAACTGTCTGAATCTGCAGCTGTAATTTACTACTAGCCTTTATGTTTCATATCAATATTAGTACCAACATTATGACAGCATATTTCTGTATCACTGCAACTGGTATTGTTTTCAACACTGAACAAAGCATACAATGATAACAGCTGCTGTGTTGCACTGCAGTGTTGCTGTTAATAACAAAACTGATGTTAAGAGAAAACAATGTGCTTACTGAGATCAATGTGTATGAGACAATTTCAGTTTGTTATATTTGTCATACATTCAAAACTCAATATGGGAAACAAATTGAAAAGACTGTAACCTAAGTAAAGAAAAGATGTGGTACTGAATGAGGGCCAGACTAGATGCTTTGTTAAATGTATATCTTCATTGTGTATCTTTGTTTTTCTTTTCTTAAAAGAAAAAGAAAAAAGGAGTGAATTTAGTGCACCCTTTACCCAGATCAGGAGAGTGACAAGAGGAGGGGAAGACTATCCTTTGATTTTCCTTGCCTCCCCCCTCCAGCTGTGAGGCTGTGTTCTGGAAGAGTTTATTTCTGAGTTTTGCCTGCATCTGTGGCTGGCATCTTCAGAGAAGACTATCCTTTCCTTACCATTTTCCCAACAAAAACAACTTCCAAAGCTGCTATAGGTACAAATAGTATCTTATCTCTGTATGAATGGAGCAAATAATATGTTTGGGAATCTCTGATCAAGAGCTCCCCCGCACCTTACCCTGTCTTCATTTTTTTTACAAATATTCAATATTTATCTAATATATTTTTTTATCTTTTCTTTTAGAGCAGAGCTTTGAAATATATGGCCTCCAGATATTGTTGGACTGCATCTTCCATCACCACCACCCCATCATTGGCTATAGTTGCTAAGGCTGATAAGAGTGATGATCACCCGGCAGCTGGAAGGACACATGCTCCCTACCTATTTTAAGCACACATAAATACCATCATGCAACATGCCAAATAATTTGGTTATGTGCTCAATGATTTTTAATTGTATAGATTGTTTAATTTCATTTTCAAAATTACTTTTATAGTTTACAGTTTATTTTATAGTTATTGTTTTGTATGTGTTTTAATCCGTATTTGTTTTAATTTTTGCAAACTGCTTTGAGTCCTAGTCATGGGGAAATGCAGTATATAAATTAACAAAGAGGAGGAAGAGGACAATAACTCCTTCTCTGTGGATCTAGCAAATGCTGAGCTTCCTTCACCCAGTACTTCCTTCATCCTCTTTGGTCTTGCTTGAAACTGTAAGGAGTTTAGGGAGGTGTGAGAAGTTTGCAACTCTTCCATACCATGATCAGGAAAGAGATGTTTGTTCTTTTTTTACTGAGGGAGGTCATCAAGAAGTCTCACCATATCTGTCTGTAACAGGCATATTCCTTTAGCCTGAATGACACATTTAATATACAAGAGAGCTGTGGTTTATTCATATTACATGCAGAACAACAGTTGCTCAGTGATGCCCTTTATAATACATTGCATACATTTGTCCTACTGGAGAAGCCTATTCCTTTTGTGTGGTTTTCTTCAGTTAATTATACTTGCCATTAAGCTCTTCTTCAGTTTAGCAATAGATATTGCCCTTAAGGGAACTATACTAGGAACAGAAAATATTCATTTTGCCCAGAGAAAGTAACATTTTAAATGTTTTGAGTATTCCTTGCTCAGGGATACTTAGAACAGCCCCATTTCATTAGTTTTAATTTAGATAAACCCAATAGATACTGGTACAAACTGTTGCCAAGAAACATCTCAAGGCAACATCCCTCTGCCTCCCCTCCTTCCAGCTTTCTTAGGACTTTTTTGGCTGAGTCTTTTACAGCGCAAGCAGCCTCGTCGCATTGTGAGGCTGCTGCGCTGCAGAGCGTCCCTTTCAGATGACACTCTCCCCTGCTGGTGCTGTTGCATTACCGCGGGGACACTGCAGCATTATATTCAGTGGTTTTCTAATCACGATCAACTTTCGTGATTAGAAAACCGCCGAATATAATGCTGCAGTTTCCCTGCGGTAACGCAACAGTACCAGCAGGGGAGAGCATCATCCAAAAGGGATGCTCTGCAGCACAGCAGCCTCGCAACGCGGCGAGGCTGCTTGCGCTATAAAAGACTCATCCGAAAAAGTACTTAGACTTCCTTTATGTGATGAAAATATATTGATACTTCTATCTGGACAGAAGAAGGCTATGCAGAAGTTACAAAGAATGTAAGACAGGCCATTTAAAACTCTCCCATGACAATAAAGGTAGACAAAAAGAACCTAGATTTGTATTCTTTATGAGAATGGGAACCTTGTACCTCAGAAGATGAAATTGTAAGGAAACTATCAAAAATACACAGTTGGGTAGGTTTTGCCTGGCTAAGCCATCCATAAATCCTAGCTGATACCAGCATTCACTTCAAGTGCCCAAGAAACAATGAAACATGGAGACAATCCTGTAAGTCTTTTCTCTGCTTTGAACAGAGACAAGATTTCCTGCTGAAATTCAGGGATAAAATATCTTTTGAAGTGAACATATTGAACTCCTTGATCAATAAATACCTGCTTTGGTGTATATTTGTAACTTGAAAACATCCATCTGAGATAGAAATGCATTTTCCTGACAATAAAAGAAAGGAAAAATATTGTGCACCTTCTTATTTATTGTTCTTAGGAACTTCCTTTCTTTTAAGAGATTTTTTTTTCATTAGAGAGGACAAATGAAGAAATGAGCTTTTTTTGGAGGCTTCCCTTCAATAACATACCAGGCAATCATTATTTGATTGAAAATACTTTCGAGCTTTGTTCATCTTCCAGTTTAATAACCTTACTTTTATAGCAAGCGCCTTCACTGTTAATGCTCCTTAATTTCCCAATAAGGCTTAAGGCATTCATCTTTTTTTCTTTTTTAAAAGTTATACTTACACTTTCTGGTCAAAAATCCAATAACGTACATTTCCTCCCTCTATACACACACACTACTTTTACTTTCTTTCTTTCCCATACTCTCATTTTCTTTTATTCAGTTTCTTCTTCATAGCAGCAACACACCATTTTCAGCCAGTGTAATTTCTTTAATTGTCTCTGAGGTCAATTCAAATGCTGTAGTAGCACATCTGTGTGGGTTTTTTCAAAAACCCAGATATCATTTGCAATGGAAAATTGGGACTGAAGAGACTCTAATTTTATGAGCAAAGGAAAAATGTGTGAGAGAACTGCACAGAAATCCTCCTGCTGCCCACACTTGATCTGACCTGCCTTGCAGTTCATTCTCCATGGGGTCGTTTACACAGCAAAATAAATCCCGAAAGAATGCGACAAGAAGCCTGATAGTTCCCACGCATTTCGAAGCAACAGTGCCCTTTTCAGACGGAGGGGGTGCAAAAAACCCATAAGTTGTGCAGTATCAGCTTTCGCTAGTTTTCCACACTTTTTTGATTAAGTTTGCGAAAATGCACATAATTTGTCATGGGAACTAACCATCGTGTAAACTGGCATTGACCTTTTCGAATTACTGTGAGCAGAGCTGAATCCTGATTGGTTGGAGTGACCATTCTGCTTTATCCAAATAGACTGAGGGGTTGGAGAGAAGAAATTCACCCTCCTTCTGCTTGCAGCCCACTTTGGAAAATCTGCTCTGAGCCCTTCCTGTCTGTTTCAAAGGAAGGCTTTGGGGGTTGGGAAGATGATCGGGGGACGAGCCCCTGCTTCGCTGGTGTGAGTGTGTGTTTGTGTGCATTTGTGTGTGTGGGCGAAACAGCCGATCACATGTTTGTCCTTTTGTTTGTTTGTCCTTCCATTCACTTGCCTTTATTCAAGGCTTCGGAGGCAGGGAAAACAATCAGGAATGAGGCTAGCCCCCTGCTTCTGTGGTGTGTGTTTGTGTGTGCATGCGTGAAGGGAAGGGAAGGGAAGGGAAGGAGATCGCTCCACCATGCTTTTGCTTGTTCATGCTTTCATTCACTCCTTTCTTTATAGAAGCCTTTCGGGGCTGCGCTCTTTCGATCTCTTGTTTGTTTGTCCTTTTCTTTCCTCTCATTATTTATGGTCTCCATGACCCCCTCCTTGCTCCCTCCCCGTCTCCTGCCTGGATTTAATCATCAGGAGGCAATTCCCCCCACCTTTGCCTGTGTGAACTAAGGAAAACCGAAAGTGGCTGCATCTGGCAGCATCTTCCGAATATGCCAGGATTCGTGTGATTTATGCACTCCTGATGTGAAAGAACGGTAATCCGGAATCTTGCGAACTTTTTCCTGTTGTGGAACCGGCCCCACATGATTATTTTCCCCCTCTGTGCTTCAGGACTGCAGTTGATGTGACCTGGAAAAGCATATTCAGAAAGGGGCTGCAGAAATACAGAGGGCCCCATGCTCATTTAACCACCAAAGGTTTACCCAAAGGAAGGTCTCAGCATGAAAGTTCCTTCCTTTTTATTATTTTGGCAGGACTCCTTCTGGGACTTTAGTGAAGAATCATAGAATCAGAGTTGGAAGAGACCACAACGGCCACCTAGTCCAACCCCATACCATGCAGGAATACACAATCAAAGCACCCCTGAGAGATGGCCATTCAATCTTTAAAAAAAAAAAACTCCAAAGAAGGAGACTCCACCACACTTCGATGCAACATATTCCCCTGTTGGACAGCTCTTACTGTCAGGAGATTTTTGCTAATATTTAGGTGGAATCTCTTTTCCTGTCCACTGCTCTATGTCCTAATCTCTGGAACAGCAGAAAACAAGCTTGTTCCTTCTTCAATATGACATATTTTCAAATATTTAAAGATGGCTATCATGTCATCTCTTAACCTTTTCTTCTTCAAGCTAAACATATCCAGCTCCCTTATAGGGCATGGCTTCTAGACTGTTCAACCATTATGGTCATCTTCCTCCAGACATATTTCAATTTGTCAATCTCCTCCTTGTATTGCAGTGCCCAGAACTGGACACAGTATTCCAGGTAAAAGAAAGTGCTCCCCTCCCTGCTGGCAGTCCAGTCTCACAGAGCCCCATTCACTTCCTGGAAAGGAAATCCTGGCTATTCTCGCAAGAAGACAATTGCATGGGAAATTCAAATATAAAAAAAGAAAACACATGTCAAAAAATAAAACAAAGCCCCAAAACACCCTTTAAAAATCCCAAGTAACCTGGGGAGGGTAGGAAAAAGTATGTCACTTACCTCGATGTCCTGATCTTGACCAGAAGTGTTCAGCAGGGACCTCCCAGTGATGCTGGCACTGCGCCAGCATAACGGGGCACCTTTTCACTCACCTGTTATTCCGTTACAGAAATGGAATGATGGGTCAATTCACGGCTTAAGCCATCAATAAAAAGGAGCACAGGGGGAATGGAAGGGGCACAGGAGCATAATGACACAGGGACAACATCATCTGAAAAGGAAGCCCTTTCACAATCTCCTGCCATCCCTGTAATGGATTAATTTGGTCATCTGATAATCTCCCAGGTGAAGTCTGACCAAAGCAGAAAAGAGTGGCACTATTACTTCCCTTTTTTTTCTTTTGACTTCATTCTGCAGTTTATTTTTTCTGACATTCTCCCTAAATATGCTGGCTATTCATAGACCCAGCAGCCACTCCCAACAGCCATCTTACTGCTAGGAATACTATATGTGCATATGTGTTGGTAAGGCTTTTGTTAAGAATTAGCAAACTTTGCATGCCTATTCCAACTGCTAGTTTGCATGTTTGTGTGATGTAGTGGTTTAAGCACAGGTCTGTGACTCTGGAGAACAGGGTTCAAATCCCCATTCAGCCATGGAAACCCACTGGAACATGTGAAAACCCTTGGCAAGCCACACTCTCTCAGCCTCAGAGGAAGGCAATGGCAAACCCCTTCTGAACAAATCTTGTCAAGAAAACCTTGTGATTGGTTCACCTCATGGTCACCATAAGTCAAGAATGACTGAAGGTACACAACAACAACAAGAGTTTGCATTTTTACTGCTTTTCTGTTCGTTTGTTCATTTTTCGACACCCACTCTCTTCTCTAACCTGCAGTCATTTTTCTCTTCTCCCCTCTCTCTCATCCATTGCACCATATTGTTGAGTGTGCACAAGTATTTGTAGGTAAAGCTATTTTTATGTTTTTTAAAAGAATCATACAATCATAGAATCAAGATTGAGCATGTTTCATTTCACTTGTAGGAGAAGTTGTCTAGACAGTGAAAATACTCCTTATAGAATTCGACTAGAATACCTTTTGTCCCAACACTGCAAATGAGATTCATGGTATTCAGAAAGAGGAGGGCCAAAAACTCCATCTACTGCAGGGGGAAGACCTTAGTAGATTTCCCTAAGGTTTTTTGAATAATGTACGGGCTTACACATTATCACACATATGGACAGCCAATTCAAGATGCTGCACATTTACAGGTAGGGTGGAAGTGATAGTGAATTGGTCTGCTGTATGGGCAGTGGGCTGGCTTTTTGGCCAGGAAGTGGTCAGAAGCATGATTTTTTTATTTTCACATTATTGAGTGTGAGTTTTTTCACTGCACTGAGGGAAGCTAAGAGCTTTTTATAAGTGGAAGTTTGTGCTTGCACACCTTTGATTTACAAGTACAAAAAATACTGTGCAGCAGCTACAACACATGTGGAGAATAATAACATGCTGTGCTTTCAGTCACCATCTTGATTTGTGTGCAGTTCAAACATCGATAGCTTTGCATACAATAGATTTTGCCAAAAGACCATGGAGTCCTGCAAATGAGTGCTGCTGCAAATTTGCAATCAGGTGCCTCAATCTGCATTATATCTTCTCCTCTAGACAAGCCAAGTATGTGGGTTGAGCATGGGACTGGTTGTTCTTCATGTTCTACTTCTCCAATTGATTTCTCTGTTAGAAGGATCCATTATTACCTCTCACATTTTGCAACACTGGTAAAACTCATGAAACTGCTTTATTTGTCCCCACCCTGCTACTGGGAGGTCCTCCATTGCTATTTGTCCTCCCTCATCCTTCTGGCTGAAAGGTATGTTTTGAGGGAAAAGACAGGCTAAGTGGGAAACAGAAATCCGCCATTCCCTTGAAATCAAGGCGGCTGAGTGCTGTAGAGATTTATTTCAGAGAAAGCAAAGAAAACACCAAGTTTTTTTCTACCAATTCTGTAAGAACACCATCTCCCCAAGACTAAAGCCATGCTGAATTCCAATGGAATGAGTCCCCCTCCAATATTATGTGGGACTGATCCTACATAATAGGAATAAGATGTTAGAAGAGCTAAAATCAATCATATTTCAGACTAATTTAAAATTAATATTTAATAGAATTATAGGTATAAAGAAAAGATAGATGCAACATAGTATACTGATATACACTTCAAATAATATTCTCCTGGAGTGTGAATTGCAGCCCCAGGGCCTATTGTGGTTTATAAGTAGAAACCTTTTAAGTGGTAGATATTTATATTCATCCTCACTTTTGAGAATTCAAAATCTATTGCAGTTCTCACAATACTAGTTAAAGGAAAGGCTTCTGTATTTCCCAAAATAATCCCCTGAGCTGATCTTTGGTCCAACTGTGAAAATAATTTCATACGATAGCATTTAATCCTATCTTTAATATGCAGCCGGATAAAGCTCAGTTCTTCAATAAGCAAGACAATAACCTGTTCCCCAACATATTTTAATTCATCCTATTCATATTAACCCTATAGATATTGTGGAGATTATCAGATGAACTTCTAAAAACATTATTTTCCCACTATATTTTAAATTGTAAGTATGCTGGCATAATAACACTTCTTATCACATACTCCTGAAATCATGAGAAAGAGCCGCCCCAGAATTATCAGAGCATGATTGCCCGTGCTGTTTACTTCCACATTTGCAGGGGCATGTGATCTCGGCAGTTCTCACGAAAAGATGCAAACATGCTTAACAGTCTAAAAACACCTAAACAAATGAACAAAATGAACACACAAGCACTGAAACACACTTAAAAATTAACCAACAAAACAGGGAGGTTCATAAAAAGAGTGTCCCATACCTAGTTTTCACATTCTCACCCAGGAGTGTTCTGGCAGGGACCACCCATTGATGCTAAAGTCACGCCAGCAGAATGGAATGTGGTTTTGCACACAAACAATGCTGCTAAAAAAACACCATAGGAGATCAATTAGCAGCTTTTGCCCACCTATAAAAACGAATGTCTTCTTCACAACAGCAGAATGTGAAAGGACACCATTGTGCTGTAGGGAAGCCCTTTCACTGTTTTCTGGCATCATTATAATGGCATATTTGCCACGTCTGATAATCTCCTAAGAGCAACAGTTACCTCAACTTAAATAGGAAAAAAAAACTTTTGGTCCTTGCAGCTTCACATATCTGAGATGGGAGGGGGCTAATAAAACCCACAAAAAATGATGATGCACACTCGGTTGTTTTTCGTTTGGGTCCTCCTGTCAAAGGTGTTACTTAAACTGAATATTACCCACAAATATTACCTACAAAGTAAACTTGTACTACTGAAATCATCATCATTATTTCCATCTCCTTTATATTCTGCCTTTCCCCTGATAATGGGATTAAAGGTAGCTTACAAATTATTAAAGCCGCTACAAATTTAAAAATATACAAAAGGTCCAGAAAATATGTGTGAGTTGTCTTTTAAAAAGAATTAAGCAATCTATAGATTATTGCCTGTCAGAGGAGACGAACATCTCACTTGCATATCATGCAATATTTGATCTTCTGTGTATTATGATGGCATATAAATATCTAGGAAAACAGCACAATGCCTGTCGCATTTGCACACTGTCATGGCACCATGTACTTACCCCGTCAAAAAGTATGATAGTGTGAAACAGGCAGGGAGTAGTGTTACAGGCCAGACATATTTTGGTTGCCAACTTTTGGGGCCTGGAAACATACATACAGGGTATAACTTATAGGGTAGAAGATATTTTGCAGGAAGCTATGTGTGTATGTGTTACTGAGAACAAAGAGACAGGCTAACTCTGGGCAGAACACCTATTCAAAGGTGAACAAAGAGATGAGAACATCTGCTTTTCTATCAGCATTGAGATATGAGCAGATTTGACCACTAATAACCCTCCTAGTAGGTGCCTCCTAGTAGGCCTTGGGGGGGGGGTGTTAGCTTGTTTAATTTAAGCTGTTTGAGGGCTCACACTAAAACTCTAATCTAGTCCGTGAGCTGCTCTTTGCTGATGATGCTGACCTTGTTGCCCACACAGAAGCAGCTCTGCAGTGCCTAACATCCTGCTTCGCAACAGCTGCAGAGCTGTTTCGGCTGGAAGTCAACCTGAAGAAAACAGAAGTTCTTTACCAGCCTGCACCATAGGACGAACACCTCCATCCCCACATTGCCATTGGCAAATCTGTGCTCAAGGCCGTTCAGCAGTTCACCTACCTGGGAAGCATCATCTCTTCAGATGCCAAGATTGACAAAGAGATCGATCACAGATTAGCAAAGGCATATAGCGCATTTGGAAGACTTCACAAAAGAGTCTGGAGTAATAAACACCTGAGGCGAAGCACAAAAATCAATGTATATAGAGCCATTGTACTGTCTATTCTCCTTTATGGGTCTGAAACACGGGTCACCTATCGCCACCACCTATGACTCCTCGAATGCTTTCATCAGCACTGTATATGCACAATCCTAAATATACACTGGACTGACTATGTGATGAATGTTTCTGTCCTTGAGCAAGCAGGGATCACCAGCATGGAGGCCATGATATTGAGAACACAGCTGTGCTGGGCAGGGCATGTTTCTAGAATGGAGGACCATCACCTCCCAAAAATAGTACTCTACGGTGAACTCGCCACGGGTCAGCGTAAGAGGGGTGCTCCAAAAAAAAAAACAATACAAGGACTCCCTGAAACAACATCTCAGGCTGGGCCAAATTGATCACCAACAATGGTCTGCCCTGGCCTCACATCGGGAGGCATGCAGACGCACTATCCACAATGCTGCAGCCTTATTTGAGAACTCACGCCGAACAAGTCTTTAAGAGAAACGACAACGCAGAAAGAATCACAACCTGGAAACATCACCTAAGGAGACCTTCTCCTGTGCTTTCTGCAACCGGACTTGTTTATGTCAGATTGGCCTTTTTAGTCATCAGCGCGCTTGCAGAAAGCGTGGGATGAGTCCTTCCTAAATCTTCATTTGCAAAGAAAAGCCAGAGAGAGAGAGAGAGAGAGGTGCAATGACTGGTGTAATTTGGTGGAAAGCAGACAAAAGTCAACATCTAGCTCTACACTATTTGTTTATATTATCTCCAGCAGGACCTAGAGTGACACCATGGTGTTGTCTAGATGGTGAAAAAAATCCCAAAGGACTGCAGGTGGAATACCTTTTGTCCAGATGAGCTCCTGCTGGGATTCACCATATTTGGAAAGAGGGTGTCAAAAAGTACAAGTACTTGCAATAACAGCTTTCTCTGTTTCTTGTGATCTGTTATTGTTTTTTTAAATACGTGAATTTGCACATTACAGCCCATTTGAACAATCAATTCAAACTGGGGAATATCCCAGAAGTCAAAATGTGATTGGTTAGATGTACACAAGGGCAGGCTTGCTGGCGACAAAGTGGCCAAAGCCACCATTGTTGTCTTTCACAAAAGCAATTAGTACACTATTTTCGAGTGACAGATTAAAAAAATGTTTTTTAAGCATAAGATCACTCTTCCACGTCTCTCATTTAACAAGGCCAAAAAAAAGGGGGGGGATGGAGGGATCTTTGGGGGAATAATAACGCAGGTAATTCACTCCTGGCCACCATCTTTTCTCATAGGTATGTTCTGTGTGAACTTCAAACTCAGATAGCTTCCTATGCCAGTGATCTCGCGAATGCATCATGGGGACAAATGAACACTGCTGCAATAGTGAGTTAATGCACAATTTTCCACAATTAATTATCCTGTCTAACTGAGCCCCATATTTAAGATCTCTGTTTCGATTGGATCAGGTAGGACAGCTGATAAGCTGGGCGGAGGTTAGGGAGAGAATAAAAGAAGCTGAGAGAAGATAGCAGTCAGATGGTAGGCAGAAGATACTGGCAGGATTAGAAACTTGCCTTTCTTTGAGGACTTTTACAAAAGTAGCTGGGAGAGATGCCACTCTCTTTGCTGTTGTCAAAGATAAAGTGTGTCAATATCACCTTTGCAATGTGTATCGCTTTACTCCTGCAGAGTGAACAAGAATCGAAAGACCAAGTCAGCCATGCACTAACAAAGATGAGATGGAGGAATGGGTTTCATTCATGCTATTTTCAGCCTTATCTTAATAATTGTCAAGGGAAGATTCAGAGTGTACTATTTTCTGTCTCAGGCTTTGTTATGAAAATGAGACTGCAGGAATTTAATCAGTACAGCTTGTGAAAAGCAGTGGCTGATAATTCTGCAATTTCTTTTAATGTTTATTGCTGGATGCTCCTGGAGCTATTAAAAGAAAAGCACAACTGGACAGAAACCAAAATAGCTGTAAAACATAATTAGAAGAACTCAAGAAACTATGCACTAGAGACGTCATTTTTGCAGCCAGATATTGGAGCTTACTACATATGATGAAATAATTGTTTTTCAGTTACGCTAACTTGTAATTCAAATAATGTAGGGAGGCAGTTGTATATAATGAGTTAGCAATTCAGAACAAAACCACAAGGTAAGTTTTTGTGAACCCCTCCCCCCAATCCAATTTAGGGCAAGACATCTATATTAGACGCACGCATCTCTACATACATATCAATCAATGGGTACTCTCGATACAAACACAGATCTGCATATGGAACTGCCAATCCCTGTGTGACTAGTTGCCCATGAGTGCAGCTGGACTATTGCTACTGTAGTCCATAATACCAGGTGATATTTCCTGCTAAGTTGTTGTTGTAGTTTAAATGGAATTCCCATAAGGTAGCATGCTTGAATCTGTTGCTTTTACTGTGGTCACTAAAAGCAAACAAAAATAGAAATGTAAAAAATAAAATTTTGTAGTAATGTGTTTTAAATAGAGACATCCCACAAAGCCTGGAATATCTGAAGGAAATGCTATGGGGTGCAGGGGAGTTAGTGCTTTAGATCTTATAGAATCATAGAATTGCAGAGTTGGAAGAGACCACAAGGGCCATCCAGTCCAACCCCCTGCCATGCAGGAAATCTTGATAAAAGCATCCCCGACAGATGGCAATCCAGCCTCTGTTTAAAGACCTCCAAGGAAGGAGACCCCACCATGCTCCAAGGGAGTGCGTTCCACTGCCGAACAGCGCTTACTGTCAAAAAGTTCCTCCTAATGTTGAGGTGGAATCTATGTTCCTGGAGTTTGCATCCATTGCTCCGTGTTCCAGTCTCTGGAGCAGCAGAAAACAAGCCTGCTCCATCCTCAGCGTGACACCCTTTCTAATACTTAAACAGGGCTATCATATCGCCTCTTAACTGTCTTTTTTCCAGGCTAAACATACCCAGCTCCCTAAGTCTCTTCTCATAAGGCATCGTTTCCAGACCTTTCACCATTTTAGTTGCCCTTCTCTGGACATGCTCTCCAATTTGTCAATATCTTCTTTGAATTGTGCTGCCCAGAACTGGACACAGTATTCTAGGTGAGGTCTGACTAAGGCAGAATAGAGTGGCACTATTACTTCCCTTGATCTAGATACTATACTTCTATTGATACAGCCCAAAATCGCATTGGCCTTTTTAGCTGCCGCATCACAGTGTTGGCTCATGTTCAACTTGTGGTCTACTAGGACTCCTAGATCCCTTTCGCACGTAGTCTCGTTCAGCCAGATCTCTCCCATCCTATATCTATACATTTCATTTTTCTGCCCTAAGTGCAGTACTTTACATTTCTCCATATTGAATTTCATTTTGTTAGCTTTGGCCCAGCTCTCCAGTCTATCCAGGTCATTCTGAATTTTGATCCTGTCCTCTAGGGTATTAGCTACTCCTCCTAATTTGGTGTCATCTGCAAATTTGATAAGTATGCCCCTAATTCCGTCATCCAAGTCATTGATAAAGATGTTGAATAGCACTGGGCCCAGGACAGAACCCTGTGGCACCCCACTGGTCACTGGTCACAAGATGAAGAGGAGCCACTGCTGAGCACCCTTTGGGTTCAGCCTGTCAACCAATTACAAATCCATTGAACAGTTAACTTGTCTAGCCCACATTTTACAAGCTTGTTTGCAAGAATGTCATGGGGAACCTTGTCAAAGGCATTACTGAAATCAAGGTATGCGATGTCCACAGTGTTCCCTTCATCTACCAAGCTGGTAACTTTATCAAAAAAAGAGATCAGATTAGTCTGGCATGACTTGTTTCTCTGAAACCCATGTTGACTTTTTGTGATTATGGCATTGCCTTCTAAATGTTCACAGACTCTTTGTTTAATGATCTGCTCTAGAATCTTCCCTGGTATTGATGTCAGACTAACTGGACGATAATTGTTGGGATCCTCCTTTTCCCCCTTTTTGAAAATGGGGACAACGTTTGCCCTCCTCCAGTCTGCTGGGACTTCTCTTGTTTTCCAAGAATTCTCAAAGATTATTGCCAATGGCTCTGAGATCACATTTGCCAGCTCTTTTAATACTCTTGGATGTAGTTCATCTTTTCCTGGAGATTTAAATTCATTTAGATTAAGAAGGTATTCCTGTACTACCTCTTTGCTTATTCTGAGCTGGATTTCCCCTATTGTGTCCTCTGTTCCATTCTCCTCAGGTTGGTCCCCCTTTTCCTTTTCTGAAAACACTGAGGCAAAGAAGGTGTTGAGTAATTCTTCCTTTTCTCTGTCCCCTGTTAGCATTTTGCCATCTTCTCCACATAGTGGCCCTATCATTTCCTTCTTCCTCACATCTTGTGAGTTTGTTGACAATAGATAATTATACAGCACTTATTATGCAGGTTCACTGTCACATAAGCAGAAAAGGCCTTTTGGGGGTGTTGGTTTGTTTTTTGTTTCAGTTTTGTTTTGTTTTGTTTGCTGGGGTTTTTTGGCTCCTCATGATTCTGCAATGACTGTTAGGTGTCATGATCCATGAGTCTGGAATTTGAGGTCTCCAGGTCTGTAGTTAAATGCTTGACCCCCATCCTGAGATATCAAGAAAATTAGCAAGTAAGGGCTTGTCTAGAAGGTATATTGTGGATTCCTGTGCATGACCACAAATTTGCAACAGTGCTAATTTTTCTCTATGGTCCTTTGGGTAAAATCAATTGTGTATGCAGCTATCTACCTTTGAAGTGCACACGCAGCCATGGCAGCAAATCAAAATGGTGGCCGAGAGTAAATTACTGTGCTTTATTATTGTCCACATGATGTGACTGATGCACAGTAATTTTTTTCCTATCACTCAAAGTTGTGCACAAGCAATCTTCTGCTTCAGTTGTATGTACTTCCTTTGTGGTGGCACACTGCCATTGGATGCTGGCACACGGAAGGAGGTGACAAGAGATCTGTGAGCCTTTTTATGCCAGCCACCATTGCCCTTCCTGTTCATTGTCACGGACAATCTCTGGGTGGCAAACGCACAGCTGTTCTCAGCTTTTTCATGACCCAACAGTTTTTTTAAAAGCTACTCTGACACAACAGTTTTTTTTTAAAAGCTAACTTGACCGAAAAGCTTTTTTAAAAGCTACTTTCCATTGTTTTCCCCCAAGGTTCAATTAGGCCTTGCTTTTTTTAAAAAAATACTACTCTTCTTTGCCATTGCACTTGCACAGCATGGAAGGTGTTTTGGAGTTCTGCATGGCCATGTTAGCCCTGCAGCAAGTTACCATCGCAGCTTGTGAGGCACTCAACCTTGTCCACCACCAAAGATGAGTGCATTGCCTTCATGCACTGGAGAGATTGAGGGAGGAACAGATGCAGATGGTGAAGGACATGGAGGGATCAGAGGATATGGAGGAATACCTCAGAGTCAGAAACAGGTCACTGAGTGGGGTCCCAGATGCACTATTTGCACTGTGGAGAACCATGAGTGGAGGCCCCATGCCAGACTGTCCTTTCATGGGTTCATTTGACCTGGAAAGACTGGTGGGAGTGGTTCATGTGGTTGAATGAGAGGTGGCAGGCATATTCAGGATGCCCTTGTCATGTACTGGCTTCTCCAGATGCAGTGACCAGCAGTTTGAGAGTTAAAAACAAACAAAAAAAATATATTATCACAGTAATCCAAAGAGCTAATCCTACAAGGTTGTTGCTCAGAATGAAATCTAACTAACACACAGTATACTAAAATTATTTTCCAATCTACAAAATCTGGCAGGCTATACAAACCTGGCAGGCTATATAATAATTGGCTATCCATCATCCCCACTCCCATTTCTCATGTACCAATTCTCAGCTTCTTTTTCTCAGAGTTGAGCCCAGGTGCAGGGGGCTTATCAAACCGTTCCAGACACAGAGCACATACTCCTTTTACAGTCAAGCTACATCTCTCTATACTCTTTAGCAATACAGAAAGAATGCAAATGCAATTAGCCACAAGGTTATACACTCAGAACTGGATTTGGCAGGACGATCATATCCAGGACTGACCCTGACAGCCCTGGACCATCTTCCTCAAGCTGGTTGAAGCACATCATCCAGAGATTGCCAAGCAGGACACCAACATGAGTTATGTCTATCAAACGAGCTCTGCATGTAGAATGGGGATTCTTATGTTATGACTGTGCTCCAGTTTATAGCTCTCTTTCTTCATATCATTTCATATAATATTCTTGAGAATGATAGTCCACACATGGAGTCAGTGCCTGCCCAACATAATCCACGTTGTACTGCATTTTTGCCCTTCCTCAAATACCTACCTTGTGTGTTGGAAATTGTTAATTAATAAGATTGTTTTAAAATACTCTTAAGCCACCTTTCATCCTTGTAGATACAAGTCCAATGCTGAAGTAACATGACTAGAACAAGTCATGCAAAGGAAAAATATACCATGAAAAAGTAAAAGAAAATCCTCAAAAATGTGGTCCCAATGAGAATTTTGAAATCCCCCCATGACAAGTGCCTTGGGGGGCTTCCAGAATTATGCCTGATCTCACTTCACCCAGTCCAGACAGGAAGATTGGTGGGCCTCAGGGTAGTTGATGCACTCACAGAATCCTAATCTGTCTTTGGTCTTAACCAGATGCTTAGGTTCAGATCCAAGGCAGAATCTCCTTTCCAAAGCCCAGAACTGCATATTTATCAGATTCATGCCTAAAAGTACAAAGTTAAGTGGTCCATAATACCCACTGCAATAGATACTGTCACTAGACTAAACAAGAGAATGAAAAACAGAGATAAGGTGGGGCTTTTTTCTCCATCATACTGATCCATATGTTGGCAACTTAGGCATAAGCAGAGCCCTAGAGGTGATTCACAAAAGGACAGATGTTTCAGCAGAACAGTCTGAGGGCTTGTCTACACTGGTGGGAAAACCCAAACCAGCATCATAGCCCCTGTGGATGTTTTTGATCCGTAGCAGCCCCATGAATGCCACACTCATCAGTGCTTCTCCTGAGTATCCTGCCACACTATAACCATAGGCAAACACACATTGGCATAAAAGGGCAGTCCAACGCTGATCACATGTCCTATACATCACATTATTTCCAGCCACAAGGCCGGGGCTGCTCCAGGTTTTTTTTCCCCTGTCCACTCATGCATGTGAATATAGATTATACCAGAGTACTGTATTACTGTATAAGTGTGGATACGCTTATCCAGATATGCACACAATTGAAAAATAAAGCCGCCCTGATTGTTTTTAGCAGAGGGGCGGGGTATAAATAAATTTTATTATTATTATTATTAAATTGTATTTATTATTAAAATAAAAACTTTTTTAAAAGTACAAGAACAGAGTCCCATCCACTGGAAGCCCCATCCCCGGCTTCACTCTGAACCAAATCTACGGGCATTATACAGCCAATAATCCTCAATAATCTCCTCACATGAAGAGCAAACCACAAATCTTTCAGACCTGGATTTTCCTTTAGAAACCCCAATGAAGATGAGAATCATTACAAACTTTAGTAAAAGGCAAAAGATTTATACGATCTGAAGAGAAACCAGAGTATTTCAAACTTCATGTGGCAACTGCGCCATGACTACAAATGAGTACGGGGTTTTCTGCTTGTGTGGACAAGCTTCTCTCACTCTCTCTTTCCCTTTCCCGCTCATCCCTCTCTCTCTCTCTCTCTCTCTGTGTGTGTGTGTGTACCAGTCTACAAAACACTTCAGATGTTGTAAAATCAGTTGCTGGGAGGGGCAGATTTCCTACCAAAGAGGAAGATCTCATTGTCAATACCAGCCTTTGACTAATTGTTTATTAAACTTTCGCTTTTTCTTGCATTCATATTTTCCAAAATCTCCCCCCACCATTCCAGAAAAATAAATACTTTTGCAAATGTTGGTAAGTACTTGCTGGAAAACATACTGAGTGAAATTCTGTCTCAACCATACTATTTTGTGATATTTTGTTTCAGCCTTGTAAATGTATTCTCCCTCCTGTTGATTTTAGTGCTTTGGTTTTTCCTTTTGGAATAAGCTACATGACTTTTCTGTGCTTCTTGGCTCTCTGATTAAGCCTCTGGTTAGATTTCAGACCTTTCAGGGTTGCCAGCAGAGGAAGGAAAAGGCAAACCCCTCTGAACAAATCTTGCCAAGAAAGCCCCAAAAATGACTTGACAGCACACAACAACAGGTGAAGTAAGGGTCATGGTTTCTATCCATTTAATGGTTGTGGGATGAGTCCTTCCTGGATCTTTGTTTGGGAAGAAAAGCCAGAGAGAGAGAGAGAAGAGGGTATTTCAGCAGGTGCTGCTGACACACCTGCTGAAATTCCCTCTTCTACACAACCATTCTTTCACTTGGAAACCCTATTTATAAGGGAGAAAATCATTACATCTGTGTTGCCCTCAGCAAATCCTACCTACCCTTGTGGCCAGAGAAGGAAAGAACCATAAAAGCTGCTGTAGCAGTATGCAGAGCCCTGTCTGATCTGCTGACTCTTGTCAAGAGAGCAAGTCGATCAAGCTCTATAGATGGTTGCATTTGTCTCTCTTAAAGGAGTTGAACCAGAGAGGCAGATAGCGAAACCCTACCCTGGCAAGTGCTTTGTCAAAGGAAGTAGAGAGTCCAGTTTCACAGGGAAGGACTATTTTGTCTCAGAGAAGGTTGCTTTTTCATGGGGGGGGGGTGAATCCCTTCCTTCCCCAACACCCCTTTCACTGTGTATTTCAAACCTAAGGAAAGTACAGCTCAGCCCCACTTTTATCAGCAGACAGTAAAGCACCTCCATCTTGGTTTAGAATAAAGGTTCGAATTGTGTGGCCCTCCAGATGTTGTTGGACTGCAGCTTCCAGTTTTCCTCAGCCTTGGCTCTGCAAGCTAGGTCTGATGAGAGTTATCATCCAATAACATCTGAAGTGCTGGATGATTCCCACCCCAGCTTAAAATCTTCTAGCATTCACACATAAACATCTAGAGATAATTCCCCTCTGCAATTGTAAGTCTTCTGTGCATTTCCCCCTGGCGGACGTTTGACCTCTTTAAATGTCATTGCTCTTTGTATGCTTGTTGGATATATCATTTGAACAACCAGCTACAGTATATTGGCATCATCTCTTTGGAATATGTTGCCCCGAACTTGATGCATCCAAGGTTCTATTATCTAAATAGAAGACTAGCAGCTTGTCTAGATGGGCAATATAAGCCATCTTGCCCCCTTCTCAGAGCCCTGCAGACTTGACAATGCAGGGCATTTGCACTGTTCTACCACTGGAAACTCCTCACCAGCTCTGGGGCAGATATGGGGCTGAGATGGGGGGAAGGCAGAGTTGTGCCTGATACAGTGTTTTAAGAAATTACCCAATTTTCTCCATTAGTGCCAGCAAAGAAAAAGGATCAGGACCCATGTGTCTACAGGAGTCCACCCTGGCTGGCTGGCCCTCACTGCTGCTGTGGCCTCCCTGACTCTCCCGGAGGCAGGAAGCAGTCCCACAGCATGTGACCAAGGCTGGTCACGTGTAGCAGACATGGTCACAGGTTGTGGCCCCCCTTTCTGCCTTCTAAGCCAGTGAGAAAAATGGTGGCAGTGGCTGCAGCTACAGGACCAGCGTGCCCACTAGGAGTTCCTTCCATTCCATGGAGGGAACGGGGTAACAACGGGCCTGATTCGCAGCCAGGATGCATCAGTGGAGATCCAGTGTGACCTTGTTCATGTAGATGAATCCTAGGAACGATACAAAGGACAGGTTGTGCTTAGTCCTGATTCTTCTTTCTGTGACCTGACCAACAGTAGGCATTATTTGCAATATGGAATTGCTTTTCTAGAAACAGTTTGGGTAGATGAACCACAGAAAGAAAAACCTTGCAATGTTTTATTCAATCCCATTAGAATTCCTGCAGCTCACCCTCTGATAATCCTTCCCGTTCCATTTTCCAGACAATTAACTCTATACAACAACCAATGTACCAGCATGCCACTGAACATCACAAACTGGGCCTGCTTTACTCACCAGTTTTCATTGTGTGTGTTGGGGGGGGTAATCCTCCAGGGCCCTTTCTGTTTAGCGCAAAGAGCTGCCCAACATTATAAGACATGGCTGCTAACAGAGATAACCATCTGGGTTTTTCTTAGGAGAAGCCTACAATTCTTGTTACAAAAATAGTAACAATTCTACTGACTAAAATGTTGAATAAAGTAACAGAAGAAACTTGCCTCCTCTGAACCATAACATATTTCATAAACTTTTAGGTTTCGCTTTTAAAATAGTGAGATCTCTTCAGAGTCAGAGAATGAGGATCTAAATTTTAAAAGAATCCTAATGCACTGCATGTGTGTGCATGTGCCTTCTTTCATCTTCTTAAGGTGACCACATGAACTTTATAGGGTTTTCTTAGATAAGGAATACTCAGAGGTGGTTTTGCCAGTTCCTTCCCCTGAAATATAGCTTATAGCACCTCATATTTGTTGGTAGTCTCCCATCTAAATACTAACCAGAGCTGACACTGCTTAGCTTCTAAGATTAGATGGGATCTGGTACCTTTTGGGGGATTGGCCCTGATGAACTCTATACTCTAATTTTAATATATTTTCTAAAATCTGTCCTCTTTCCTTAATTTATACCAGTCCAGGAGACTTTTGTTACACTAAGCTTCTAGCACAGAAGACTGTTAGTGTGTGCCTATATATATTTGAAGGATCTGAGACATGATAATTATTCCTGGGGAAAGAAATAAAGCTACTGCAGTCAGGACTCTGAGATATTAAATGACTTCTTGTTTCACTTCTGATAAGAAGGTGGGGGGAGTTGTCTTTCCTAGAGGTCTATCAAATGATTACAAATCAAGCCCACCATTTGGAAGCTACAGATCTAAAGCACAAAGCCCTACCATGTATTTTGTAATCTATATTTTACATGTTTTGATTACACAGCCCTGCCAGGGTTTGCTATTATAGCAACTGAAGTGTTTGTGTTTTAAAGCCATTCCAATGAGACTTTCAAGCTTTCTAGCTTTCATTAAAGATTTTTTTTTCTGTAGCAATTTTGCTTATATTGGTCAATTATCTCAGTTAAATTGCACTTGGTTAAAAAGAAACAGTATTTTTTAAAAGCAGTTCCATACTTTTACAAGCAACCTGTTACTTAGTTGAGTAAGTTTATCTAGGGTAGGCAACTTGTGGCCTTCCAAATGTCATTGGACTGGAACGTCCATCACCCTTCACCAATAGCTATGATGTCTAGGAGTGACAGGAGTTGCAGTCTAATAACATCCAGAAAACCATAAACTGCCTTCTCTGTTCTAAGAAGATTATCAGATGCAGCTAATGTGGCCCCAGCATAACACTAGCAGGACTCAAAAGGATGCCAATATAACACATCAATTTGCTTTCTGCTGGCGTTATGCTGGCATTTCTTCTTATTGATGGCTGAAGCCGTCAATAGATACCCCAGTTCCATTTTGGTGCTGGCATTGCCGGTGTGCGAAACCTTGGGCCATATAACTCTCATGAATGCTGCAAGAATGGCTGGTCCAACATGAACACTTCTGGGTGAGATCAGGACATCCGGATAAGTTTTGCTCTTTTTATGACCCTCCCCAGGTTACTTAGGACTTTTAAATTGTGTTTTTGAGCTTGGTGTAACTTTTTTGTGTTTATTTTTATTTTTGAATTTCACACGCTCGTGTCTTCTCATGGGAATGGTGGAATTTCAGTCCAGGAAGTGAACGGAGCTCCATTTGAGCTCCATTCATTCCCGCACTGCATTTTCCATGGGAGAAAAGGTAAGTGTGGTAGGGAGAGTTATTGTGCCAGGACAGGGGCAGGACTGGAGATTGTGGGACAATCTCCTAAGTCTTTTGGGTTTGACAGGCATTTTTTTATAAAAAGACAGGTTTTGAACCTTCTTTTCCATGTGAAGTACAGTCAATAATAGGTTTGTTAAATCTGAATGAGTAAAATCCAGTGCCATATAAAGTACAGTCAAATAATGCTTCACTGGTGATGTTTAGTGTCAGCAACACTTCCTGTATACTTAGCATGTTAAGATATCAAAACACTGTGCACTGCAAGTTGAGATAATAAACACTTTATTAAAAAATTTTAAAAAATTAAAAATCACCTTGAATATTTTATTTGCCACTTCCTGACAGAGGGCTTCTAATATTGCTAATCAAAAGGCACTGTGGAGCTTTTCTGTGTTTCCTTCCTTAACAGATTTTTTTCCCCCAATAAAAGAGGTAGAAGAAGTGGGAGAAGATACAGGTTGAAGATCATAACATCTGGCAGTTTGTCATAAAATGTCCTGTTCAGCACAGGGCAGCTGCCAGATGAAAATCCACAAATGTCTTCAGCACAAAACAAACAAAATTAAAATCATACTTATTTTCAACCTGTTCCAAATGTTCCTTTTAGATCTTAAACATCTATGCTCAGGATCACTCACTTTCTTACAATTCCATAAAGCACAAGTATGTCTCCATAAGAACTTTTCCTACTTCTGTTTACAATAAAAATAATAATAAAATTTATTTATACCCCACCCCTCTGTTAAAACAATGTTTATGTATTCTAATGCCCAGTTTGAACTATGACCATATGTTCTTACCTTTTAGAAAAGAAGGTAAAGACATAGATTAGCATTAGAGCACATGTCTTGCAAAAAAAATGATCCTTGGTTCAGTTTCTGGCATGTCCAATAAAAAAAGATCTAATATAGCAGGGCTGTGAAACATCTCTTCTTGAGATTATAGCTAAAAACTACCCTTAAGAAGAGAAAGTAGTGGATTGTATACTGAGATGGAGCACAGTGGAAGAGAATATATCTCCTATGAAAAACATACCACATTCAACCCTGAATCCTCTAATTAAAATAAGATGGAAAAGATCCCAGACACCTACTGTCAGTCAGAGTAGACCATGCAGGGTAGATGAACATAACATCTGAACTGGTATGAAGTAGATCTTGGAACACTGTTCCACAAAGCTAACATTTATATATTATGTTTGGGGAGAAATAATCTGTTAAGCATTGTACATTACCCTTTGATTTTAAAATTAACTTTCAATTAATTGATTTTCCTTGGGTTTTTTTCCAGGCTGTGAGACCATGTTCTGGAAGAGTTTATTTCTGACATTTTGCCTGCATCTGTGGCTGGCATCTTCAGAGAATGGTTGGGTAGGAGTGTATGTGGACTTATATATGATGTGACCCCCTGTTGGGGAGTATGTGTAAATTTGTGTAATTGAATGGTTAGTTTCTGGGTATAGAAATGCAAGGCTCATTAGTGTCTGTTTGGCTAATGGTCTGTTGATAGGCCATTAATTGCTGCTGGAAATCCCCCTGTCCCTGGGAGGAATTCCTTTGTAAATGTTGAGTTTTTATTCTATTGTTTTTTCAAAACTGGCAACCAGATTTTGTTTACTTTTAAGGTTTCTTCTTTCCTGTTGAAGTTGTCCAGGTGTTGTGGATTTCAATAGCTTCTCTGTGCATTCTGACATGATAGTTGTTGGCCTGGTCCAGAATTTCTGTGTTTTTAAAGAGCATTTTGTGTCCGGGTTTGTTTATAATATGTTCTGCTACTGCTGATTTTCTGGCTGGCCCAGTCTGCTGTGTCTCTCATGTTCCTTGATTTGTGTTTGCACACTGCGTTTAGTGGTCCCTATGTAAACTTGTCCACAGCTGCATGGTATGCGTTAAACTCCTGCAGCTGTGAGAGGGTCCCTTTTGTCCCTTGCTGAGCATAGATTTCTTGGATTTATTTTTGTTGTTGTTGTTGTTGGTCTGTAGATTGTTTGGAGGTTGTGTTTCCTCATCAGTTTCCCTATTCTGTCTGTGACTCCTTTAATGTATGGTAAAAATACCTTCCCTTTGGGTGGCTGTTCCAGAACATGGTCTCACAGCCTGGGGGAAAAAAAACAAGGAAAATCTATGAAAGCCTTCAACTTCACTTTTTCAATTAATTATTTTTAAATTCCTTAAAAATAGGGGGGAAATACTGTTTTCAAAATCCCACAACATTTGCTGAAAAGCATAGTTTGGGACAAATAACTACCAAGACTATCCATTGCTAATATTATTCTGGAAAAATAATATCAACATGCTCTCATTGCTCTCAAAAATCATACATTACAAGTATTGTCTTAGTACTTGTCTAAGTAGGCTATTTGCCTTGTCTTGCCCCCGTCTTGGAGCCCTGCGGTCCAAACAATGCAGCTTTCTTTCCTTGTTTTTCCCCCAGGCAGTCCAGATGACATCTGGGGCAAAGAGAGGGGGGGGGGGGAACAGGTGCAGTACGGACTTTTTCAGATGGGGGGAAAAAACCCAAGGAGGTTTGGAGAAGAATGGGGCTGTTGCGCTTACAGAGCCCTGTTTCAGACAATGCTATATTCCTCCATCCTCCTCCCAACCTTCTCCCGTGCTACAGGTGCCACTTTTTATTGACAGAAAACCTCTGCCAATAAAAAGCAGTGCCTGCAGCTCAGGGGAAGGTCAGGAGGAGGACGGAGGAGGATGGGACTGTCTGAAATGGGGGTCTGTAAGCACAACAGCCCCATTCTTCTCCCGACCTCCTCAGGGTTTTTTTCCCCAGTCTGAAAAAGTCCTCTGTTAAACTATTTCATACCTGGGGAAAACTGCCTCATTTAGGGGGAAAATGGATTGGTCCTACAGGACCACAGGAGTCCATAAAGGCATGCTGGCCTGTCTTTGCAGTCACCGCTACTGTCATCTGCATCACACTCTCTGAAGCTAGGAAGCAGGCCTGCAGCATGAGACCAAGGCTGATCAAATGCAGGAGACCTTGATCACATGCTGTGGGGGGCCCTCAGAGAGTGTGACACAGATGGCAGAAGCAGAGAATGCAGGGATGGGCTGATGTGTCCATGAGAACTCCATCCCATTCATTCAGGTAACAGGTGAGCAACAGGGCTGATCCAGGGCCAGAATATGCTGGTGAGAAGCCGGTGTACTCTGGCCAGTGTAGACTAGTCCTTAGGCTGTAACAGATTGTTTCCATGCTCTGATGTAAGGTAAACTCTTATATTATTTATGGATTAATGTCTTTATTCCTTACAAGACGGTTCCTGATATCTGGATCCTGAGATCCAGAATCTCTCTGCCAGATTAAGCAAATGTTTGTTTTTCCATTTAATTTTTTTCTGTAAAAACAACTGCATGAGCAAGTCAGAAACTGCGTACCCTCAGGCTCTTTACCACTGGGGAAATCTGAATTAAAAGTAGAGAAATATAATCCATTGGAGATAGAATGAAGCTGATGCCACCAAATGAAATCCAAATTATGCTGCTTGAGAGGGCTGGGGAGCATTCAGAGTTGCTAATGGTGTGGAGATGTGCAAATGGAAGATGTGGTGGGCATAGTGGTTTGCATGAACATTGAGCAGATGCCAGCTTGGAGGAACCATCAGCAGGTGGGTGATGGAGTGTAAGCTACAGCTGTGTTTGCTTTAGCTTTCATTTTATTTTGAATTATTTATAAAAAAGCACTAGCAGCGATTTGAAATTTATTCAATGACATGCCCTATCAATGATTAGCTAATTTCTCTCCTGCAGACAAATTTGATGGGAAGATGTGAACTAGATAGGAGACAGGTGCTGAGAGCTGTTGTGTTAGCAACTGTCACTGCCTCAGCATTAATAGTAGGATGGAGGGACATGTTACATGAAAACACCAACTGAGCTTTCTCTGTCTCTCTAATAGTAAACTGCAAGAGCATCACTGTACTTAAAGAAACCCCTCAGGCAGCACCACAAGGACTAACATTATAAAAGGTATCAAAAGAATTAATATACAAAGAGTATCTGCCTGCAGAGTGGGATTTGTTGTACTGTTCAAAACAGCCCTAGTTCATTCTTGTAGCTTTGTCTGATCCTATATAAACCACTAATGAATACCGCCCACATAATTTAACTTTTCTGTTTGGGGCATGCCATGACACCATTTCATCAGTTGCAGAAGCTGTTCATCCATAAATGGTATGCATGGAGATTAACCTGTGAAAAGGGCTGTTGTTGGACTTGGAAACCAGGAGATTGTGAATATGCCCAGTTCTGCTGTGTATTTATTATGCCCTTGCATAACATCAATTTCTCTCAGTTGCCACTTCCTTTCAACAAATAAGAACAATGAAGACTTACCTCACACATTAAGTATGAGAGCAAGCTCAATAGACGTATTTTGGAATGTGCAACTTCTAAAATGAAGGCAATGCTTTCCTCCCGCTGTTGCTTGGCTTGCAGTGGGGGAAATAGGTTGAATACAGAGCCCCTTTCACACTATACAATTATAGAGCTATGATTCCAGTTTCATTGCCATGGCTGCATCTGATGGAATCCTGGGGTTTGTAGTTTGGTAAGGCACTAGAGCTCTCTGGCTGAGAAGTTTAAATGAGTGGGGATATTTTTGTGTTTCTGTGCATTTGAGGGGCTTTATGTGTTTGGAGGGGCAAAAATTGACCCCAAATTGTCCTTTTTTTAAAAAATGTGGGAGGCCACAAAAGTGAGGACCAGGGACTGCATGAAGCCTATTGGGCACCCTACACCCACCCCTGTGCTAGAGTATCTTGAGCAGAATGAGTATTCTACTAGCAGAAGAACATGCTAGAGTCTATGTCGATGTGCCCAGCAGCAACAGGAAAGCTACTCTTCAGTCAGCAGTAGGTTACTCCTCCCTCTTAGCTGCTTTCCATCAGGATAACAAATCTGAGGCTGAACTGGGACTCAAACATCCATCTGTATGACTTGTCTTATACCTTCTGGGGGAGACTTGGGGAGCTGGGTGTGTTTGGCCTGGAGGGGGGACGGTTGAGGGGCAATGTGGTGGCCCTGTTTGAGTGTTTGAAGGGGTCTCGTGCTGGGGATGGAGCGGGCTTGTTTTCTGCTGTTCCGGGGGCTGGAGCACAGCGTGGTGGGTGCGGGCTCCGGGGGTGGGGATTCCGTCTCAACATTGGGAGGAACTTTTAGACGGTGGGAGCTGTTCGGTGGTGGAACACACTCCCTCGGGGCGTGGTGGGGTCTCCTTCCTTGGAGGTCTTTGAGCAGAGGCTGGATTGCCATCTGTCGAGGATGCTTTGATCAAGATATCCTGCGTGGCAGGGGGTTGGACTGGATGGCCCTCGTGGTCTCTTCCAACTCTACAATTCTATGATTCTATGATTCTATGATTCTCAGTCTGCTTCATGGAACAGACCTGATGAGGCTGTTGCCTAGCAGAGATCATACCACATCAAAGGAGATGTCTTTGAAGGACCACACTGATTGCTGTCTTATTATGACTTGCTCTATTTATAGCATGCCATTTCTTTTTTCCTTCCAATTGCCTTGTTGTGATTCACACTTTCTCAGCCATTGCAACTGTCATCTGTGATGCTATGTAAGCAGAATGCAATGAGACAGACGACTCAGTCACACTTTTTCCAGTGAGAAACTTGTCTCCTCCAGTTTCAAAACTGCCTGAGAAAGAAGCAGAAAACAAAACAAGAAGGAAGCATTAGAAGAAATTTTAGAAAGGAAATCTAAACAGATTTTGGATTTGGGATGTATGTTTAGTCCCAAAACTTGAACTTTCCAAGTACAAAAGAACAAAGAATCAAAATTATAATCTCTGCTGTGTTATCCTATGAAGTCTGATAGCCTAAACAAAGGGTAGGCAAATTGTAGCCCTCAAGATGTCATTGGATCACAACTCCCAGCATCCCTCATCATTGACTATGCTAGCTAGGACTCATGGAAGTTGCAGTCCATGGACTCATGGAATTGCAGTCCAGCAACATCTGGAGGGACACAAATAACTCAACCCTTGTCTGAACATATGTATTGATTTCAGCTACAGCAGACTTTCTACCATGATAGGAAGAGAACTGGTGAATCCTGGCCAGTTTATCAGTGTACTATAGGGCTGAACTAAATCTCATAGCAAAGGGGGGGGGGCTATTACAGAAAGCTTTATACCTTATAAAATGATTCTCTCAATAACCTTTTTAAAATGGATTATAATATTGCAGGCTTTGGTGGGGGGGATATGCATATTAAAGCCCTTTGATTATACCATTTATCTCTCTTTTAATATCAGATATATATTTTATATAAGATGGTTTTAGTATTAGAACTAGTGAGATTTTGTGTTGGTCATGTCTGCTGTTATGCTGATGTGATGTAATACAGAGAGGTATTAAAGGATTGATGAATTATTGGTTATAAATAATTAGAGATTACACAATCACCAGGGGATTAATACAAAATTACACCATAAGGGGCCTTCTCACCCTACTAAGATATTTAGGGATGCACAGGTGATACTTTATGAACAATGCAGAGGAAAGATTGTACTGTAAATACTTTCAACACAGAAACCATAGGTAGAAGGGAAAGATTTTCCACTACCTATCATGGGTGGTGGTGGGGGTAATGAGATTCATGACAGACAACAATCAATTTTGGGGAACACTGTGGGAGCTGAAAAAAGATTACTCTCCCTCCTCTCTTCCCCACTCTGTTCTGATGACCACAGTTGTAACATAAATGGGAAATGGTACGAGCCTAACCTATGCTCATTTCAACCTTTCAGGTGTAATCTTGTGTTCTGTTTTCAATGCTGAGAAACATGTAATACTTTAGGGGAGGGTTACATCAAGCATAGTCCTGCATAGAAGATGCCTCCTTGTTTTTGCACTGCTGCTGTTAGATTCAAGTATTGTTTCCTCGTATTTTCTCCCAAAAGTTTTTTTCCCTTGTGCCAAAGCCCAAATGTCTATAATTTAAAAGGTTATTTTAAAATGCATTGCCCTGTGCTAAATGCACAAAACTAAATCAGTTGAGCTGCACCTACATTCCAACATAAACTTGCCATACTCTATTATTATTCCATAATCATGCAGCTTCATTATCACCTTAGGAACATGGTTGGGGCTTCATATACCTAATGAGGCAGCCACTCAGAACTGTCTGTGTCCCTCAAAGAACATGAACCACAATTCCCCCCTACTCCTGTGTAAAAACTATTCAGTAATGAATCTTTTTAATTTTCAATTTTTATTTAAAAAAAACACATGCATATATATACAAATGAGAAACATTTTGATACATTACAGAAGGTTTTTGTCAAATTCTTAAAAGATCAAAGGTATAAACAGAAAGTTAGGATTTCCATTTTAGCTTATATTTACCATATACACATTCCAAAGGATCAAGTATTTCCTTACAATTTATCCAGATGTTCTATTGCAAATTTCTAAACTTTAAAGTCATTGATATCTTTAAATAACATCTCATTTGTCTCATTTAACTCAAATCTTCGGGAAAAAAGAAAAAAAAAACCTACAACACAGAATCCCTAAGAGTTTTTAAAGTTTATATTGAGTATACCTACTTTTTTTTTTTACCATTATCTAACAACTCTAGGGTTACCTTAATTTTCTCTTATTTTTCCCTTTAAAGCTTCCATTCTAGCTTGTCCAAGTTATTTTCTCATTTATTACAACGTTGTCAGCAACTCTTCATATATTATGATTGTTTCCTCTAATTACACAAGATTAATTCTAGCCTCAAAGAATTGTTAAGCTTTGAGACTTTGACTCTTT
Organism: Gambelia wislizenii; assembly: GCA_030847615.1. NCBI lineage: Eukaryota > Metazoa > Chordata > Lepidosauria > Squamata > Crotaphytidae > Gambelia > Gambelia wislizenii. The sequence goes on from JAUMIR010000003.1 coordinate 268,274,832, forward strand.
TAATTATGCTCCGCATTTATCAGATGTGATGTAACTTGGCAATGCTGCCCCATTTGTTTGTGAAATATGTCGATACCACTGACCAATCTTTTAAATAATTTTCCACTGTCTTTTCTTTTAATCTCATAGTTAATTGGTCCATATGCATAATTTCATATAATTTTACTAGCCAATCTTCCACTGTGGGGCAGTCTTTCTGTTTCCAGACCTCGGCAAAAGTTAGCCTGGCTGTCACAATCATATAAAAAAGCAGTTTTCCATATTCTCTTTCCAACTTATCCTCCACCATGCCTAAAAGGAATGTCTCTGGTTTCCATGGGATATTAATCTGGAGGATTTCCTCCATTCTGTATTTAATATTTTCCCAAAATTTAGTAGTTTCTTTGCAGCTCCACCATATATGATAGAACGTTCCATTTTTGTCTCCACATTTCCAGCAAGAACCCACAACACCTTTATACATCCTTGCTAATTTGTGTTGTGAAAGGTACCAACGGAAATACATTTTATATATGTTCTCTCTTATATTTTGGCTTAAAGATCTTTTCATCTGAGTTGTCCATAATTTTTTCCAATTTTCTAATTCAATTGTGTGCCCTATGTTTTGGGCCCAGACAATCATATTTGTTTTAATGGTTTCTTCTTCTGTAGCCCATTTCAAAAACAAATTGTAAAATCTAGTCATCATATTCTTATTCCCAGCTTCTACTATGGCCTCCCACTCTGACTTATTTACTGTGATCCCTGATAGTTTACAGTCCATTTTATATCTTTCCTTCAGCTGTCTGTATAGATACCAGTGGCAGTCCAGGTTATTGTTTTTCAACTCTTCCTGTGATTTCATTGCATGATGGTCATCCCTTATATTTAGTATGTCCTTATATCTTAGCCATTGGTGTGTGGGGATCCCTTCTTTATTAAACAGTGCTTCGTGTGGTGAGGCCCACATAGGAATTTGAGGAATAGTCTGTTTTGAACTTTCTTCCAACTTTTAATCAATGCACTTCTAAGGCATTTATTGTGAAACTCTTTATTTATTATGTCTTTTTTATAGAAGAGATATGCGTGCCACCCATAACGATTTCCATCACCCTCGATCACCAGAAGTTTCTCATTTTCTAACGTCGTCAATAGCCTTAAGTTGGTAATCCTAAGCCTCCTCTTTCTTTGGCGTCCTGTAATACTTTCATTTTTATTCTTGGCTTTCTACCTGACCAGACAAATTCAGATACATCAGACTGCCACTCTTTAAATACTTCTTGTGATTGGACTATCAGAATTGATTGAAACAAGAATATTAATCTTGGCAGTATGTTCATTTTGATAACACTGATCCGTCCCAACAAAGACAAATTTGAGTTTTGCCAATTAGCTACCGTATATTCCGGTGTATAAGATGACTTTTGAGCACTCAAAAGTGCCCTCCAAAATCGAGAGTCGTCTTATACACTGGATATACTTTTGCTTCGCCTGCCTATGGAGCGAAGAGGCAGGGGATGGGGCAGGAGGGTAAAACAGAGTTTAGCAGTTCATTCACCCCCCTCCTCTGCCTTCTTCCCCCTTTGGGGAGCAATGGAAGACAGAGGAGGGGGGCGAACATTGCAGTTTGTCGCAGCCACCGCTCGATCCCCTCTGCACCGGCCGAGGCAAACCACTATATTCGCCCTTTTCCCCCACCTTCCTTGAAGATGGAGGAAAAGGGCAAAAATGCCCCGTTTGGCTCCGCGGCCCCGATCCCTCCTTCTGGGCTCCCTTCCAAAGGGAGCCAAGGCAGGGCAAGTGGGGCTGCTGAGCTAAACCACTAGATTCGCTCCCTCTGCCCACCTTCGAGGAAGGTGGGGAGAAGGAGCAAAGAAGCCCTGTTTAACTCTGCATCCCCAATCCCTCCTTCTGGGCTCCCTTCGCAAGGGAGCTCAGAAGGAGGCATCGGGGCTGCACAGTTAAAGCCCTAGCTTTGCTCTTTCTCCCCCTGTGCAGCCCCGATGCCTCCTTCTGGGCTCCCTTTGCAAGGGAGGCCAGAAGGAGGCATCGGGGCTGCACAGTTAAAGCCCTAGCTTTGCTTCTTCTCCCCACCTTCGAGGAAGGTGGGGAGAAGGAGCAAAGAAGCCCCGTTTAACTCTACAGCCCTGATGCCTCCTTCTGGGCTCCCTCCTGGAAGGGAGCCCAGGAGGAGAATGCAGAGGCTGTCCACTTCCTCCTTCTGGGCTCCCTTCCAGGAGGGAGCCCAGGAGGATGGATCGGGGCTATGCAGCCAAATGGGGCATGTTCGTCTCTTCTCCCCACCTTCTTTGAAGGTGGGAAGAGGGAGCGAATCCCGGGTTTGGCTGCACAGCCTCCACGTCCTCCTCCTGGGCTCTCTTCCAGGAGGGAGCCCAGAAGGATGCCCCATTTATTAATTTTTAGCCCAGTCAAGATCTCAAAGTTTTTAAATATATCCATCAAATGTGTAACCTCTTCTTGTGGGTCTCCCAATGATATCACCAAGTCATCTGCATACATCCTTAACTTAAAACTGTGTTTTTTTAATTTTGATTCCTTTAATTTTATCTTTTTGATTTATTCTTATACTTAATAATTCCATAACAAGTAGAAATAAGAGCGATGAGAGGGGGCAGCCTTGCCTCGTACCTTTCAGTATTTGTATTTCTTCAGTTTTTTCTCCATTAATCACTATTCTTGCATTTTGCTTGTGATAAATAGTTTTGATCCAATTGATGAACCTTTGACCAGCTCCTATCTTCTCCAAGATTTCCAATACCATAGACCACTTTATGTTGTCGAATGCCTTTTCTAAATCCAGAAATATTAAAGCAAGGCCCTTGTCTTTATGCCTTTCGTGATAGTCAATTACATATAAGATTTGTCTAATATTGTCCCTCATATATCTCTCTGGGAGGAACACACGTTGATCTTTGCTTATCTAATCTTTAAGGACTTTTTTCAGACTGTCCGCCAATATAGCCGCAAAGATTTTGTAATCTACATTTAGTAGAGATATCGGGCAGTAATTATTAGGTTCCAACTGATCTTTATCTTCTTTGGGTATTAGTATGATATTTGCCTCTTCCCATGATCTTGGATATAGGCCCACATTGATAGCATCCAAAGTTTTTTTGAGTGGTAGGATTATTTGGTCTTCCATTGTTCTGTAAAATTTAGTGGTGAAGCCGTTTGGGCCAGGCGCCTTTCCTTCTTTTAATTTTCTAATAGCATCACTAATTTCCACCACTGTTATCAGTTGGTTTAATATTTCTTTTTGACAGTCTGAACACTTCTTTCTTTTTGCTTTCTTAACTAGTATGTGAGCCATTTTCCTGGTTTGTTCAAATGCTCAAAATTCTTTTGTTTTATATATTGCAATTTCTTCCTGATCTCATCCGTTGTAATTGCTGTCATTTGTTCTCTAAGAATTTTTAGCTCTCTTAATAGTTCTTTATTTGCCGGATCTTGTTGTAAATTGATTTCTGTGTCTAATTTCATCTTTAAGCTTTTCCAATTTTTCTGATTTCCTTCTTCGTAAGATTGCATTTTGTTGTATAAAGAAACCCCTCATTACTGCCTTGAAAGCATCCCATATTATGTTTACATCTGTCTCAGTATTCATATTTGTTTCAAAGTACCATTTAATTTCTTTTCTTGCCTTCTGAAGGATTTCTTCTTTTTGCAGTAAATTATCGTTTAATCGCCAAAATAATTCAGATTTGTTACTGTCTTTCAGTTCCAATAGGACAGGATTATGGTCAGACCAAATCTTAGGCAAAGTTTCAACTTTATAGATTGAATTTCCAATATTTTTTGAAACCAGGAAGAAATTGATTCTTGAAAAGGATTTATGGCTCTCTGAATAGAATGTATAGTCCCTTGCATCATTATATTTCAGACACCATGCATCAACCAAAGCTACATTTTCCATCAAAGAGTCAAATGACATAGGTAGTTTCCCTTGACCTTCCCTTATCTTCTTCAAGGATTTCCTATCCAGAATCGGTGAGATTACCCCATTCCAGTCGCCACACAGAATCATAGTATCATGGTCAAATTCCAAGATCTTCTCCAATAACTTTTTTTTAAAAGGTGCTTTTCTCTCCTAGTGGCACATACAGACCAAGAATCAGGGTTTCCTTGTTTTGTATGTTAGTTTCGATTATCAAAAATTGACCCTCTGGGTCATTATATAATTCCTCGGCATGTAATCTGTTATTTATATAAATCACTACACCTTTTTTCTTGCTTTTGTTGGCCGAGATAAATTCTTTGCCCAATTTCTTAATTCTTAAAAGGCTGGTGTCTTGTGTTTTAATATGTGTTTCCTGTAGACAGATTATCTCATACTTGGTTTTACCCAGGTAGTGGAATATCTTTTTCCTTTTTTCTGGGGAATTTAACCCCTTCACATTCCAAGTTAGAATTTTAGTCTTCATTTTACTTTTTATGTGGGTTTATATTGGAAGCTATTATTTGATTTAATTTTATTTATGTTTCTCCCCTTCTTTAGTAAATTATATTTCCTCTTCCTGTTGCTCTTCCTCTTCTTTTTCTTCTTGCTGTGGTTCTCTCTCCAATTCTCCTTCTTCTTCCTCTTCCTCCCCTTCTATGTCACCTCACGCTTCTGGGTCTAAATCTTCTGTCTCTTTTCTTTGTCTGTTTAATTCTTGATCCTCCTTGTAGGTTTGTCGAAGATCTTTCTTATATTTGCTCAAAAAGTCTTCTAATTTCCCTTTAGAATTAATTCTGAAATTCCTTTGTTTGAATCTGAAGGAAATTCCCTCAAGTTTTTCCCATTTGAATTTAATTCCATTTTGTCTAAGTTGCTCTGTTAGGGGTCTATATAACCTCCTTTTCTTGAGGAACCTTGCAGGGATATCCTTAAATAGTATGATGTTGTTACCTTCAATTTCGAACTTTTGTTCAAAGTTTTTTTGTAGAAATAAGTCTCTTGTTCTTTTCCTTACAAAATAAATTACTATGTCTCTCGGTAATTTCTTCTGTTTGGCTATTTTGGAGGGAATTCTGTATATTTTGTCAATTTCTTGCTTAAATTGAGTTTTTGTCTTCCCCATGAATTTAGCCAATTTGGGTATCAATAATTGTAGAGATCTTCTGTCTGTTCTTTTAATCCTCTTAATTTGAGGCAGTTTTCTCTCCATTTTAGCTCCTGGAGAGCTTGTTCATACAGTTCCTTTTCTTTATTATCTTCCAAAGCATCCGCCCTTTTCTCAAGACATTCTACTTTGGAGTCTATCACCCTTACATTTTCATGCTTACTTAGAGTCTTCCGTCACTTTATCTATAGGTTCTCTGATTGCCTTAAGCTCTCTTCTAATTTCTTGTTTCAAGTCTGCCTTCATTTCACGAAGTTTCTCTCTCATTAGTCTGATTTCTTCCAAGATAGATCCTTGACCTGATTGGTTTGCTTCAATAGAAAGTCTTCTTGTAGTCAGTAAGGTTGTTTGCATTGTCCTCCTCATGTTACCAAAAATTAACTGTAAATTATTTTTTTCTTACTTTCTTTCGGTTTTTTTTACCCAAATTAAGTATAAACTTCAGTTTTCAAATTATCAAGATTCCACTAGTATTAGGGTAATTATATGGATAGTATCAATAATGTAGATAAATGTTAATAATAGCAGTAATTGTTTAAATTGAACAGTGTTAACAAATGGTGGAAGCAATAGTATCCGTAATTTCAATTGACAGAGTCCTCTTAAAAGTAATATTAAAGTAATATTCAATTTCAAATAAACAGTATTATCAAGTAGCAGATAACTAATAGTATTGATAATGACAATAAATCAAATCAAATTTCAATAGTACTCAATAGACCAAATATCAATATCAGTAATATCAAATAAAAAGACTATCAATTTACATTAATCAAAACTCAATCAGCAATTATCAAAGTTGCCCTTGTCAATAATTATTAAATCAATCAGCTATATCTATATTTGCAATATTAGCAACATTTACTTGTCAAGATTTGGCTGCTGATAATATTGTTGGTATTAATACCAATATCAACAATATTCAGCTTCAATAAACCAATAGTATCAAATAGCAAATATCAGATACTATCACTAGTATCACTAACTTCAATTTCGGTAGTACTCAGTGGTCAAGAAATCAAAATCAACAATATCAAATAGGCTGAGCTGTCAATTTACCTTTATCAAAACTGAAGGTGCTCTTAAGCATGCCTGATAGACCTCTTTATAGCATTAATTTTCAGCAGTACAATAGTTTAGTGAGAGAGAACAATTAGGTTTTGTGTTATTATTTGTCAGTCAAAGAGCCAGAGAAGAGTTACTCAATATCAAGAGCCAAGCAGGGAGAGGTGGACTTAGCTTCAAATCAGTACTAGTCCATTCTCATCATCTCTCCTCTCAATGTCCTGTTCTATAACTGCCCGTACTGTCTCTTTCTATATTTCCGTCTCCTCTGATATTCTCCTGCTTTTACAGCTTGGTTTCTGTCTCCCTGCACTCGAGCCACCTGGCGTGGTCTGGCAATTGTCTCCTTGTCATCGTCTTCCTGTCTCTTCCTCCGTCTCCTTTTGCTTCCGCCCAAAACCTACATGTAATAAATCCAAAAAAGGGGGAGGAGAGAATGAAAAGAAAAAAAGGCAATGTAACAAACTAAATGAAAACGAAAACTAAAATAAAAAAGGAGATACCACAGACAAACGGATTGACAAACAGACCAGACAGATAATAAGCAAATGGGGACATCAACGAACCACTCCAAACTTACACATACACGCACACACACACACACAAGCTCAGGCGGGGGTGATTAAGAAGGTAGAACACTAATCAGACAAATAAAAACAAATAGGCTGACAAACTTACAAAGATCACACCAGGGGAACAGGTAACATTCACTAACAATCCTCTCAGGCACACACACACACACACACACACACACCTCCACAAAAGTTCAGACAAAGATAGGCAGGGGGGCAAGCATGGAATTAGAGCTCCACACGCCACGTGTGCGGCCCCATTAAACGATCCAGGTGCAACCAGTCAAAAAATGAAACTTAAATCAAAAAGCCCTTAGCTCCAAACTGGTGTGTTTGTCCAAGGTCTGCTCTCCTTAAAATAAGTTTACACTTTATTTCCTTCTTGTGTGCCTCAGGGGCACATCAGAGTCTAAGTAAAATAGTTTTTTAAAAAAAGCTCTTATGTTCTTTGAGGAATTAGTACAGTGCAAAGCTCAATTTTTTAAACAGTCCCGTCACAATCGTCCCAGAAATAACCTTTCTAGTGCACTGCAACAGTTTGGGAAACCGTAATCACAATGACCTCAAAACCTCAGGATCAGCCAGAATTATTTTGTATTTTGCATTTGTCCATAAATGATATATATTACCAGTCTTTAAAAGTTGGAGGCAGGTGTCTGCTGGAGAAAGCCAGCTGCAAGCACGCGTGGCGGTGGCATACAGCCCTGACCTCCTCTACTGCTCGGTCCCCCTGATGTCTTTGACAGGAGATTAGGGTGAAAAGAAAAGCCTCCGAGAGTAGGAACCAGGTCTCTGAGGGCTCCCTCCGATCTCCCCATTCCTCTGAGGAGAATTCCAACCCAGTCAGCGATCACTGGCTGAATTAATCTGCCCCGCGTGGCACGATCCTCCGGAGCTTCTTCCGTGAGGGTTTAATCACGCCGCCATTACCAACTGGAAGCCAAGCAGTAATGAATCTTTTTAATAGTTCACAATTGTTTGCCTTAAATATCCAACCATCTAAGGCTTTTTTAAAAAAATGGAGGGAGGGAGAACCCCTCCCCTCAAGACATTCATACCAAATTTAAAGCTTCAGGGTCTAATTTCCTACTAGTAGCTAGTGCTGGATAAAATGACATAAATGATTGATTATAGCCTAATATCTATTTGTCTTGTATGGCTGGTATCTTTTATTCATATTAAAACTAACATGCATAATTTATGAAGCAATAGAAAGTCATCACCTATCCCCAACAGAGTTTTGGTTCTATTTTTTATTATTATTATTCAAAAGATTCCAGTTTTATTACCAAACTAATTTAGTCCCACCCCACCCCCCATGTTTAAACAAAGTGCCTGCTCAGTCCATTTCATGCTTCAATAGGACGTTTTTGTGGTATTAATGACCCTCTTAAATGTCAGAGTATAAGAGGCTTAAATAAAACTGGGGAGGTCATGCACAGATAGGTTGATGGCGGGAAGGAAGGGGTTACTTTGACTGCAATCTGAAACACAATTACTAACCATGTAAAAAAATGTCTGAAATTACTATTCAGCTATAAAAATTTCTATTGTCTATAGATGTATGATATGGCCCAGATTTAGCTACTTTCTTTTTTAAAAATATATCATTGCTTCTCTTTTAGTCTGTGTTTATTCATTAAAAATTAGGTACAAGGTTATATGTCGAACATGATATGTTCAAGGACACAGGCCAGTCTCATTTTATAATATCCTTTTAAGCATTCACTAGCTGCAATGGAACAGCCCTCACCTGTAATCAAAGAGTTCACAGGAATTGGCTAATGGGATCACTTGCTGAAAAAAAGAACTTGTCACTTCAGAAAGAAGGCTAGTAACAGCCTCTCCTTCTGTGAAGTGGAAATACTCATTTTGGACCATGCAGCACACTGTCTAATATATACAGGTACACAGTGGGATGAACAAAACACTTGGTATCCAGTCTGTGTCATTTTCTTGTATTCTGTCATAAGTTTGTTCCATCAAATTTCTGAATCAGTCTGGAATTTTTATTAAAACTGAACAAATATTGACATATATCACTTCAGCAGACTATCTTAACACTCAACATTTTACACATTTTTCTCTACTATACATATTTTTATATTCTATTTTAGCCATTTTTTTTAAAGCAATCAGTGTGCAGGGAAGTATGCACTATGAAGGGTAACTGTGGACTTTATCAGACTAGCCACTGAAAACATTCTTTTGCCAGCATTATATACACACACACACACACACACACACACACATATACATATATATATATATATATGCCAGCAAAAAAATGCTCCCTGCCCCACACTTAACTCCTTTCCTGGCAAAGGCAGCTCTGGCAATAAAGAGAAAGTGAAAGGAAGCCCCGTTCATTTGCTTGTTTGAAATCTCACACAAAATTCAAAAGTAAAAAAACAAATAAACATGTAAAATTTACACAAGCACCTAAACACACTAAAAAACTTCAAAGTAATCTGGGGAGGGTCATAAAAAGTTTGTCACTTACCTGGATGTTGCCATCTCACCTGGAAGTATTCTGGTCAGTCCAGCCATTGTCAGAGTAAATAAGAGATTTAAATGGCCAGAGATTTCACATGCTGTCAATGCTGGCACAAAAGCGGCTGAGGGATCTATTGACGGCTTAAGCCATCAGTTAAAGGTCTGGGTTTGGGGCTGGTTTTAACCATGAAAGGGTGACTTGTTTGATCTGTGTGCCCTTTCACAGTTATGTGGCATTGTTATGACTCCATATTTTGAGTTTCTGATAAAGTCCTGTGTTTCAACCTTCATATTAAGCCAGAAGTGCAAACTAGATCAGTTTTCTTTAAAATGTGAACAAATACTGGCCAGACACTGTGTACACTATAAATGAGCTGACTCATCACTTGAAAAGTGAATTAAAATAGGAGACAGGACCAGTTACTGAGGATTTAAATGGGCTCAATAATATTTCTGAAAATAGAAAATACAAGAAATATCACCAGGAAATTTAACAGGAGTTCTTTCATGATTCTGGAACTGTTAAATACAGTTCTGACTGCTCCAATACTTCAATGGGATTTATATTTTGATACCTTCACCCTTAATTCTCTGTTCAAATCTTAAATAAGAAAATAAAGATGAAGAAAAAAAATCATTTCCTAGAAGTGAGTAACTTAATAATGGGGTGGGCAATTGCTGCAGGTCTGGCGGGCAAGTATCTCTCACTGCACAAACCACCAAAATGGCAAAAAGGAAGAAAAAAGAAAACTGAAAGTGGCCAGAAACCCATTTGTGGTTCTAGGAAAATTGATAGCCCCCTCCCCCAGTCATTCTGCTGCTGGTAGAAGTGAGAGGGGATTGGGATCTCAGTAAAAGATGTCTTCAGTCTGTGTCTGTCTACAGGAACATAGCCAGTCCACTATGCATCAGCAATAGTATGGCCATAAGAGGCTATTGCAGTGCAACAGGGAAGCCATAGCTGAATTCATAGAATCAGAGTTGGAAGATACCACAGGGCCATCCAGTCCAACCCTATGCCATGCAGGAAATTCCAGATACAGAACCCTTATACTAAGCCCAGCCACGTAGAATCTCAGCCATAGTTGTTTCTCTTAACTCTTCCATATTATTTTAATGATTATTTATCATATGGTAGAGTGTGGGAGAAGCCTACCAGCTGAGAGTCGGCTCCTTTTTCTTCCTTAAATTGCTTGCTTCGGTTCACAAACATCAAAAACAAGGAACACAAAGCCATGCATCTGGCATCACTATTTTTCATAAATAACGCCCTGGGTTTCACAAATTTCAAAACTGACTGCTGATGCAGTCATAGCTGGAAAATGATGGGCAGAGAAAGGATGTGGAAAAGAGTTGCTGGAGCAAGTGATGCCTGAGATGGTGCTGACTGAGCAGAGAATGATGCTGTTTCAACTGATTTTCTCTCCTTCCTACATGCTGAAACCTCTACTATTCAAAATTGCTCTCTGCCTAGTTAAATGGAAGTTAATACATTTTGAACCTTTGGCATGCTATTGCAATCACACTAATATGTTTTAGCATACACTCTACAATAGTTTCACAATTACAGCCAGAAAACTTATATAATATTAGGAGTATACTAAAAGAAAGGGGACTCGACTAAGCCAAAGGTACAAGGCAGATGAGTAAGAGCTTTGCAGGAGCTGGAGTGTATGACATAAGGAAGTTAAATACAAAAAATCCAAAATTCACAAGCAGTGATACCATCATTGGGCCAACTCCCAAGCATAAAATACATTATGCAAGCTTTCAAAACTTCTCTGGCTTCTTTGTGAAACAAGGGTGTTAAAAAGCATACAGGAGGAACATGTTGATAATGTTAGGACTTTATCAGACAATCCCCTTAAAGCGTTCTTTTGCTGGCATGAAAAAATACATTTTTATGCCAGAAAAAGAACACTGCCCTCCCCCACACTTACCTTGCTTTCCCGGCAAAGGCATCCCCAGCAATAGAAGAGGAAGTGAACAGAGCTCCACTCACTTCCTTCTTTGAAATCCCATGGAATATCGTGAGACTTCATTGTGCAGGAAATTCAAAAAACAAAACAAAAATAACACTAAAAAAGTTTTAAAAAACACAAAAACACACTTTAAAACTTACAAGTAACCCAGGAAGGGTCATAAAAAGTGTGTCACCTCAATGTTGCAGTCTCACCCAGAAATGTTCACACCAGACCTGCCATTGACAGGGTACATTTGGTTAAAAAAAAGACGTGAGGTCAGCTATGCCAGCAAAAAAAATGCCTTGCAGGGAATCAATTGTTGGCTTCAGTCATTAATTAAAAAGTATGGGTTTTTAAGGGGACACAACTTCAAAAGGGCAATGTCGTGTGGTAGATGTGCCCTTTTGTTGTTATGTGGCATCATTATGATGCCTTATTCTGTGCGTCTGATAAAGTCCCTAGAGTCACAGGCTATATTTTGTCTGAGATGTTGCCAATTAAGATGGCAATGAGGGATTTCAATGCAGCCAAAGGCAGTGGCAGCACTGGCTTGTGTGTGTGTACGCGCAGAGAGACCAAGCCACCTTAGGTGACACCATTGGGGGGGAGGCATGACACCAGCCTGAGTGACCCACAAGCCGAAGGCCACTCCCCTTATTGGCCTTGTGAGGATGAGGGACAAAGAGCAATAAAAGACAAGTAATAAAATTTCAACTCCATTAGCAACAGAAAAGTAACTTCTCTCAAGATACAGCTATTTCTGTTCTATGTGAAGCTAATCGCTCCTTTCTTAGGCAGAGATCACTGGATTTCTCTCTATTATTATTATTATTATTATTATTGATCTTTATCCATCTACAAAATCATCTACTTACAGTCCTCATTAGTTGTTTACAAAACCATATAATGATATGTCACATTTTCTTGATTTCATATTTATATTTTTAAAATAATAAAAATATAAAAATTCTACTTCCCTCCTTCTCTTTCATTTCCACCAACCATTTCTTTTTTTTTTCCATTTATTTTTTATTAGTTACAATTACATATTAGAATTCCAGATTATGCTCTCTCTAATCAGTCACAGCTCACTATCATCCCTCTCTTAAATATAACCATAAATGCATAATACATAATCCATACATATCTTTGTATATTATACTTGCATATATAAGCATCATTATCTTACTTTGAATTAGTACACACATATTTCTGTCTTTTCTAAACATCTATTATTAAATTGTAACTCTGTTAATCTTATAAAACATACATCAACATTTCAATCACCTTTTTAATTGAAACTTTATAGGTTTACCCTTCCTATCTTTTCTTTACTGTCAGGGGATCTTCCTCTTATTTATCTCTTCCCTTTCTGCTTATTTCTTTCTAACCGTGTTTCTGCCAGTCTTATATTATCTTTTAATACATATTTCTTAAAATCTCTTACATCTTATTCATTTTTATATCTTTTAAGGCATTATTGAAGCTATACTTGTTCTTATGTCTTCCCTCTTATTCTCCAGACTTTTGAAAATATTTCCCATTCTTTCTCCCTTTTTCTCATCGAATTTCCCTTCAGGAGTGCTGTCAACTTATCCGCTTCCCACATTTCATACATCTTAATAATCCATGTTTCTACTGTTGGTGTTTCTTTCTTTTTCCACATTTGGGCATATAACATTCTAGCACATGTAATCATATATAAAAGTATTCTCCATTTCTTTTTCATTTCAGGGTCTCTTATTCTGTCAATCATGTTTAATAGGTATATTTCAGGGCTTAATGTGAACTTAATAGTTAAGATTTCTGTAATTTTAAGATGTATTTTCTTCCAGAATGTTTTTGCTAGTGTGCAATTCCACCACATGTGAAACAACTTGCCTTTTTCTTTCCCACACTTCCAGCATTCCATACTCCCTGTTTTATACATCATATTTAATTTGACCGGTGTTAAATACCACCTAAAGAACATTTTAGTAAAGTTCTCTTTCAGGTTCTCTGCCAATGTGAATTTCAGAGTGTTTTTCCACGCTTTTTCCCATCTGTCTATTTCTATTACAACGCCAAAATCCTGAGCCCATTTAACCATGTTTTCTTTTACATATTCCGATTCTAATTCTCTATCTGTTAGTAATTTGTAATACTTTGCTATATGATGTTTTGAGTTACCAAAAAGTATTTTGTCTAGGTCATTCTTTTCCATTTGAAATCCCTCCAATTTTCTGTCTATTTTATATTTTTCATAGATTTGTTGATATGTAAACCAATTAAGTCTTATTCCTGCCTTTTCCAATTGATCTCTTGTTCTAACATTTACTATTTTTGCTTCCGGGTCTATTTCCAACAACATTTGATATGTCAACCATCTTTGTTCCTCTGATCTAAATTTATTGAGAAAGGCCTCTTGGGTTGAAATCCACAGCGGTGTTTCCCTATAAAACAATTTCTTTATGCCTAACCAAGATTTTAATAGTGCTTTCCTGATGTAGTGATTGTCAAATTCCTTATTTTCTTTCTTCTTATTATACCAAAGGTATGCGTGCCATCCAAAAACTAAATTGTGGCCTTCTAGTGCAAGTAATTTCTCATTGTTCAAATGTATCCAATCCTCAATCCACATAAGTGAACAAGCTTTGTAATAGCGTGATAGATCTGGGAACGCACACCCTCCTCTCTCTTTTTTATCTGTTAGCAGTTTTAGTTTTATTCTAGATCTCTTTCCCTCCCAGATAAATTTTTTTAGTTCTGAGTTCCATTTTTTAAAGCACTTTGTGTTGATAATTATTGGGAGATTTTGAAATAGGAACATAAACTTTGGTAAGATTGACATTTTTATAGAGGCAATTCTCCCCGCGAATGACAGATGCAATCTAGACCAGTTCTGCAGATCCTTTGTTATTTCTTTCCATATTTTGTTATAATTATTTTCAAACAAATCTGCGTTTCTTTTAGAGATCCATATTCCCAAATATTTAAGTTTATTCACCACTTTAGATTCTGTTATTTCCTCTATTTTCCTATCTTCCTTCTTGGTTGTATTTTTTGTCAACACCACTGTTTTATCTCTGTTTACTTTAAATCCTGAGACCTTTGCAAATTCCTCTAAGGTGGTTTTGAGTTCTTCTAGGTGTTCCATTGGATTCTCAATAAAAATAATCAAGTCATCCGCAAAGGCCTTAATTTTATATTCAAACTTTTTGATCTTAACCCCTCTAATCTTGATGTTATCCCTTATACTGTTATTTAACACTTCTATTACCGTGATGAAAAGCAGTGGGGAGAGAGGGCATCCCTGCCGTGTTCCTTTTCTTATATTGATTTTCTCTGTTTTATCTCCATTTATTATTATTTGCGCATTTTGATCTTGGTATATTGCATTTATCCATGCACTAAACTTCTCTCCAACATTCATTTCTCTTAGCACTGCTTTCATGAATGGCCATTTAACGTTGTCAAACGCTTTCTCTGCGTCAAGAGAAATCATAGCCAGTTTCTTTTCATTATGGCTTTCGTAGTACTCGATTATGTCAAGCACCGTCCTCACATTATTTTTAATATAACCTTTTGGCAGAAAGCCGTTTTGATCTTCATGGATGATGTTACTTAATATATTTTTGAATCTTTGTGCCAGAATATCCATGAAAATTTTGTAATCCAAATTCAAAAGCGAAATTGGTCTATAATTTCTAGGTTCTTTCTTATCTTTACCTTCTTTAGGGATCAATGAGATAAAAGCGTCATTCCATGAATTCGGGATGCCATCAGTCTTAATTAGGTTCATTGTTTTTTGCAGTGGTATAAGCAGTTCTTCCTCCATTTTTTTGTAATATAACGCTGTAAAGCCGTCAGGACCTGGTGCTTTATCATGTTTCTGTCTTTTTATTGCCTCCACAATTTCCATCGCTGTGATGTCTCTATTTAATATTTCTTTCTGGGATTCCAGCATTCTTGGTATTTTCTGTTTTTCCAGATAACGATTTATTTTTCCTTCCAATGTCAATGGCTGAATAGGTTCGTTATATAATTCTGTATAGAAATCCTGGAGACTTTTCTTAATTAACTTATGTTCAGTTGTTATTTTACCATCATACTTCAATTCTGTGATTATTTTTGCCTCCCTTTTTCTTTTCAGTCTTAACGAGAGCCACTTCCCTGGCTTATTCGCCATTTCAAAAAATTTTTGTTTTGCCTCTCTCATTTTTTGTTCTATTTCCATAGTCAAATGTGATTGTGCTTGTTTTTTCAAGATTGTAAGCTCAAATTTATTTTCCTTGTTTTCTGGATCTTCTCTTAACTTTTCTTCTTTTAGTTTAATTTCTTCTAAAATCTGGTTTAGTTTCTCTGTCTCCTCCTTTTTTTTTCAATTGCTTTCTTAATGAAGTAGCCCCTCATTACGGCTTTACTTGCATCCCATATGATTTTCATATTTATTTCATTGGATATATTTTCCTTGAAATACAATTTTAATGCTTCTTTTGCTTGCCTGATGTTTTCTTCCTCATTTAGCAGCGTATGCCTTAATCTCCAAGTAAATTCTCTTCTTTGGACTTGTAGCGTTATCATAATGGGGTTATGGTCTGATATCCATTTAGGAATAATTTCCATTTTTTTTATTATGGATGCCATATTTTTTGTCACTAAAAACATATCTATTCTAGATTCAGAATTGTGTACATCTGAGTGAAATGTATATCCTCCCGCCCCTCCGTATTTCCATCTCCACACATCTAATAACGAAAGTTCTTCCATCATTCCAAAGAAGGCACTTGGAAGTTTCCCTTGATTCTTTGTCTTGCGCTTTTTCGTTAGTCTATCTTTTAAGGGATCTATCACCCCGTTCCAATCCCCCATTAATAAAATTCTATCTTGTTCTACATTATTCAGTACTTCTGATAATTTTTTTAAAAAATTTTGTTGGGCCTGATTGGGTGTATATACTCCTACAACCAATATCTTCAAATCCTGAAATTTAACTTCCACCCCCACATACGATCCTTCCTCATCTTTGAATATCTCTTTTGCTTGATACTTTCTGTTAACATATAGGGCCACTCCCCTTTTTTTCTTCTGGTTTGCTGATATAAAATTTTGCCCCATTTTAGGATTTCTTAAGATTTTACTGTCTCTCTCTCTAACCCTTGTCCCCTGGAGACAAATTAAATCAGCTCTTGTTTTCTCTAAATAGTGGAAGACTTGATTTCTTTTATATCTTGAATTTAAACCTTTAATATTCCATGATGTTGCTTTTATTTCCATTGTCTTTTATTATTATTACTATTAGATTTTTTATTTGTTTATTTTTATTAGTCTTTCTTATATTGTTTCCTTCCTTCCTTTAAATTTCTTCTTCTGCTTCTTCTACTTCAGCTTCTTCTATGTCTTCCTCTGTTAGATCCTGTTCTTCTTGGTTATCAAGGTTTCCTTCTTCTTCTTCCTCGTCTCCTTCCTCCTCCTCCATGTCCTGTACTGATTTTTCTTCTGTTTGCCGTTTCCGTCTTTCCTTTCCCTTTTGTTCTTTTAAATCCATTAAGCCTAACTCTTCTTCTTCCTTATTCACCTTTTTCCCCTTTTCTTTTCTTTTACCTTCTTTCACTAATTTTTTACAAAATTCTTTTGCTTTCTGTACAGAGTTTATTCTTAATCTTTTACGTTGGTATATAAACGATAGTCCCTCCACTCTCTCCCACCTATAATTAATTTTATTTTCAGTTAACACTTTAGTCAAAAATCGGTATTCTTGTCTCTTTTTCAATAATTGGGGATGCACGTCTTTAAATATCTTTATCTCATCTCCTTCTATTATTAATTTTTCCTCATAACTTCTTTGTATAATTTGATCTCTTATTTTCGCTCTGGTAAATGATACCAATATATCTCTTGGGATATTTTTCTCCCTTGCTACAATTGAGCTTATTCTAAAAACTTTATCCACCTGTAACTCTAATCTTTGTTCCTCTGTGTCAATATATCTAGCTATCGTTGGGATCACTCTCTCAAATAAATTTTCCCTTTCCCTTTCTGCTAGACCTCTCAGCTTTAAACACCTTTCCCTGTACCTCAAATCATTAATCAATATTTCTCTTTTTTCCTGCTCCTGCTCCTGAATAATATGATTTGTCTTTTCTTCCAGTTTTTGTGTTTCCTCCTGTATAGTATTTACCGTCTTTTTAATTTGTTCCATATCTTCAGTTAGTTTTTCTAATTTCTTACCAAAGTTGTTTAATTCTTTTTTAAGGTCCGCTTTCATTTCTGCCCTTATCTCTTTCATTTCTTCTCTGATCTCCAATCTCATTTTTTTCATCTCTTTTCTCATCTCATCTAATATGATACTCATATCCATTGTTTTAGTTATTCCTTCCGTCGAGGGTCTACGTTGGAGTACAAGTTGTGTTTGTGACTGGGTGGCTTTTCTTGTGCCTGAAGCCATACTCTCTATTTTCTCTTTTAATTTACTTATCCAATTTAATTTACCCTTCTATCTTTGTAATTACAAAGATAAGTATTTCTAATAAGCAGTACAATTTTCTAATACAAATATATCATCTATGCTATACCCGACGATTGGATTGTGTTAAACCATATACCACTATCCCACTATTCAGGTTTCCAACAATTCCTGTTTAACCCCTTTATTACCTCTAATTTAAAAATATTTCCCCAGGTTAGATTTTTCTCTTTCTTTCATACAATAGCCCCCAGTATCTTCCAATCTTAGATTGTTATTCCCACTCAGTCACTGTATATCCTCCCCCTCTCCTTCTTCTTACAACCCTGGCATTCTTTGCCCTTTCTCCTCCCTCCTTTACTCCAGACCGCCACCACCTTTCTCTTCCCCTCCCTCTTATGGGTTGATCTCACCGACTCTTTCTATCTTAGTCTTTGTCCTGCCTTTTACTCTGTTTTTATCAAATTTATTTTCTCTTATCTTTTTTCCTCTTCTATTCCTTTTTTACTTGACTCAAACTCTACCCCTACCCGTCTCCAAACCACAGCGGCCCCCAATTCAGCTTATCAGCTCCCCCCTTTTTTCCCCCTACCCCTTCACATCACCGCAGAGTTGCAGTCCAAGTTCTTTGTTTCGGTCTGGCTCTCCCGATGTTAGCTTCTTCAATTTTCCGTCCTCCTTCGCCTGCTGTTTTTGCTTCTCTGCGGAGCTGCAGTCTGTCTTTCCGCCTCCACTTCTCTCTTCCCGCTTCTCCTCTCTGCTGGCTCCCCGTGCTCTCTGTCTCTGTCTGCTCCACGCCTTTCTACTATCACTTGCGCGTCTCCACCGAGTAAACAGTTCCTTGAATCTCAGCTCCAAACCTTGACTGCTCACTCCCACTTCTTCCTCCGCGTCTGCACTCGTGGCGTTTCTTCTTCTACTCTCCTACTCCGGACTCCAGACTGCTATCTCCTTCGTCTCCTTACGTCTTATTGTTTTCTCTCCTCCTGACGTCTTCTCCCCTTACAGTCTATCTTCAGCCGTTCTCCTTACTCCTTCTCCTTTCTCCCACGCCCTTTCCTTCGGCTTTAACTTCCCAATTCCAAACTTCTCCTTCTCCTCTCTCTTTCTATTTCTCCACTCGGATGTTCTATTTTCTTCACCTTACACTCCTATTTATTCACTCCAACCTCTCCAAATAACTCCTTCCTCTTCCACCTTCTCGTAGTTTGAACCCATTCTGGAAGTTATCTCTTGTCGAAAATATCTATTCCCTCTGCAGAATTTACTATTATGAGTATTTTATAAATTTTTTTAAAAGCGCTGGCATCGTTAGAGCTACCACTTAGGCAGTTTGTTTGCCACCGTTCTGTGGCTCTGCGGCCCCACCTCCTTTCCAAACTGCTCCGGAGAGGAGGTTTGAGGGTCCCCCAGCGAGCCCCACCGTTCTCCCTTACCGGGGAGAACTATGCAGCAATTTTCTTCCCTCTGTTCTGGTGTTATTTTTTCGAGGAAAGTGCTGAGAACACGATGGCAAACAGATTGCTGAGCGAGAGCCTCCGCCTTCAGCAACCTCTCACGACGCCGTCACGCCGGAAGTCCAAAATGATTGCCTCTTTTCCACCAACCATTTCATGTTTTCTTCACACTCTGTTAAACATTAACCTCTTAATTTCTAGATTAAGAGTTTCCTTACCTTCCATATCTAATATCTAGCTGTTTCTAGTGATAGAAAGATTTTTTTTATCTTTAAGTAACTTTATGTATTTTTTTTACATCTCTCTCTCTCTAGCCTTTCTTCGCAAAGATTCATTACATACTTAGATTTAAAATCCCCAGTTCTTTCAATCTCTCCTTATAATATTCTAATGCTCTTATCCACTGTTGTTCAAACTTCTTAAGTGAGTGTTCTTCTATCAATATCATTAATTTGTCCATTAACACCATCTCACATAGTTGGGTTAACCAGTCTTCTATGGATGGGACATGATTTATTTTCCAGTTCTTAGCAAAAATAATCCTAGCCACCATAATCAGGTAAAGTATGACACTTTTGTATTATCCTTCTGATTTTTTTGTCAGTCATATTCAATAGGAGTAGCTCCAGTTTCATTTCAAAATTTATTTTTAATATTTTAGATATTGTGTCATGGATTCTTGACCAAAACGTCTTTGCATTTTCACACAGCCGCCATGCATAATAAAATGTTCCACACTGATTTCCACACTTCCAACAGTTTTCTTCTTTACTTTTTGTCATTCTGGCCAATTTAACTGGAATTATGTACCACCTATAGTACATCTTATATTAGTTTTCTTTTAAATCCTTACTAAGCATGGATTTTAAATTTGCATTCCAAAACTTCTCCCATTCATCCATTCGAATTGGGTGTCCTATGTTTTGCACCTATTTTACAGCACATTCTTTAATTGTTTTCGATTCTAGTTCTCTTTTTAAGGATAGTTTGTATAAATTAGTTATGACATGATTGTCTCTTTTTAAAATTATCTCATCTACTTCTGTTTTTTCCTTGTCTATACCAACCAGTTTGATGGCCATTTTAGTGTTCTCATGATGCCACTTGTGTGTGAACTATTGATAGTTTACACCTTCTTGCCCAAGTTCTTCTCTTGTTTTCATTCATGGAGTGTTGTCTTTTCAAACTAAAAGCTTTCTAAATATTAACCATTTTGTTTGTTTCATTAAATTCTGTTTGATAAAAGTGTCATGTAGTGAGGCCCAGTCTGGGATGTTTCTATAAAAGTCTTCTTAACTTTCATCTAGATTCTTAAAAAAAGCTTTTCTGATATAATGATCATCAAAGTCCTTATTTTGCCCCCATTTATCAAACCATAGGTAGCCATGCCAGCCAAAGTTTAAATCTGCACCTTCCAATGATAAAAGTTTCTTATCTCTAAGTAATATCAAGGAGTTGTTGTACCGTTACATCTGGGGAAAAAAACTTTTAGGTGTTGTATAGGAAACCCCCCACTGAACAAATCTTGCCAATAAAATCACGTAATAGGGGTTTGTGGTTTTAGGGTCACTATAAGTCAGAAACAACTTGAAGGCACACAATAAAAAGAACAAATAAGAAAAGTTAGTAAGTTAATAAGTAAAAGTTAGTAAGTTAGTAAGAGCAAAGTTTATGTGTAGCTATGCTGAGGATTTTAAAGAAAAAACAAAAAAAACCCTCAAAAATGGAAGGTTGAGAGGAAGAACGATTGGGATTGGAGAAAATGCATCACATGGCTCTCCTGCCAGTCAGTCTAATCTGTTTAATGTATCATATGTACTTTTGAGAACAGGGAGAAAGTTCTGGAAAAACAACAGAAGACTAGTTGGGAATCACTTAAGTATCTGGGATTGGGAGCAACTGAAGAAAAATGAAAAACTGAAGAAGAAAAAAGTGAGTCCTGGTCTGACATGGAATGGGAGAGGGTGATTTGTTGCTTAGCCCTCAAGACTGGTGTTTCTCCTCCCTACATATTGGCTTGTATATTTGGAGGAGGGGAATGCAGTGTGGCTCATCAGTTTTCTTTCTCTATTGATTTTATGTTGGTTTCTATTTTACATTGTTGATTGATATACAATATTGTATATTATTATTTGGGAAGAGCTGCAATAAACCCATTTCTAATCTTCCTGTATGTTTATTATTGCTCACACAATGTTAGGGGCAATGATAATTAAGTAAAATGTTTTCTGCCATTGCCCCCCTCTCATTTCCTGCTCTCCTGGCTGTTCCCACCAAATGTTGCTGGTTCATGCACTTTAACATCTTTCATGAGGTTCAAGCTATTAGCATGAAGCAAAAAGATTAATATAGCTACATCCACATTCTCTATATGTCTACCCAGTAATGAACCCTATTGAACCCCTTTGTAATCCTTTAGTGTGTTTATTATTGCTTACAAAGTACTAAGCACTTGGATAATTAAATGGAAATTTTTCCTCACATGCCCTTCCCCAGTTTGCATCTGTTTTTTTCTTCTTTGTTCCCCTCTCCCATTCTGCTTTTCACCCACACTTTAGTGGGTTTGGTAAGAGAAGAGTGGAGTCAAAAGATACATCTAATTAAATTCAGACCCTCCTAGCCTGCCTATACTTTTCTTTCTTTAAAAAAAAAGTCTACTTGGAAGTAAGTCTCATGAGTTAAATATGTTTTGATTTGGGAAGTCACTGTTCTTGATAGGGAGGTAGAGCGGACACACTGCAGAAAAATGTTCTTCACATGCTCTGAAGAATTGAAGACATTTCTAAGGACTTTATCAGGTGCAGGGAAATGTGGCAAAAAACCGTGTCCCAAACCTTGTCAGAAGAATGCGATGATAACAGAAAGGGTGACATTATTAGATGCCCACGTCCTCAGCTATTCCTGGGGCATAGCACTGGCATGGATGAGGCTTCACCTTTTTATTGATGGGGCTAAGCCTCCAGTTCTCTACTGGAATGAGGCATATGATCCTTCTGCACCCTTGGCTCTGTGTGTCTTAATTCTGGGATGCATTTCTACTATGAGATCAGTGGAACTAATAAAACAGTACATGAGTATATGATAATAAAAAAATCTGTGGTTTCAGTTGCAGAAATTCTGTAGCTGCTGCTGAATCCCAGGAAGCCTAAACAAACCTTAGTCATAAGATGTATCTGATTTGTTTCTTTAAAAACAAAAACAAAAACTGACGGGAATGCTTGTTTTTGCTTCTCAGACAGATCCATATTTTCAAGGTTAGCTTATATTTTCTTGTACAGCTGTAACTACAGCAAGGAACCTACCTCAACTAGTTTTATATTATAAAGTGACACATAAATCAAACCCCAGAGGGCTGGCTCCAAAGGAACCTGCAGATATTAAACATTTCTCCTCTGCCCACCAGGACCATGTACATCATCTAAATCCACACACCCACACCACCAATATTTCTTAGCATGCAACTCTCAGTTCAATAGAAATGAGCTCATAAAAGCTCCACATTTCACCCTTCTAATAACATGATCTGTCAAAGAATAAGATCTCATTACCTTAAGCATTGATTTGTCTCAGAGATTGGCAAAGGAGGAGGTGTGGGGAAGTGGAGGAGAAGAAAGAGGGATCTTTTTTATGAGTCTCAGTAAAGAAGATAAAAACAGAGTCTGCCTGGATTTTAAAAAGTATTGATCAGCTCAAAAACTCATGTGTAACAGCAGCATAATCAGTGGGAATGAACATAGATTCCCACTGGGTGATGGAAGTAGTTTCTTCATCTTCACATTTTTCCTACAGATAAATCTATTTTAGGCTTGTTTACACTTACATGAGCTGCAGAGATAAAGAAGAAAGAAGCAAAGTTTTCCTAGTTGGAATGTGTATGTGGCATCCCAAATCTTATTGTATCTTTCTTTCATTAATATATACTGAGAAGATGTGATATTGCTGAATACAACAATATGATCATACTACCAATTTTGAAAATTGTATTAACAAGCATTACATCTTTAAGGGTGAAAGCACTCTGAGTATATATATATATATATATATATATTTAATAACAAGTAATGTAATTCTTCTGGTGAGAATCTATATCCATAACAAACACATAGACAAAAATGAGCAGGTGAATATTTTTATATATAAAATTGGCCATTAATGGTAATATTCTACAGGTAAGCTGAAAGTCTGTTGCCGAATATGTGGATACCGAGTGTACAATACAGTACTTTGTAGGGTCCAGTGCTTCAAGCAAACTGTGACATACCATAACAAATATTTGGTTTGCCTTTTTTTTCTCCCAGAAGCAGTTTTATAATTTTGGAATTACAAAAAGATTAAGATGCTTGAATGAATTAGTTGTGTTAGCTAGCTCACAGGGGCTGCAGCCACACAGCAGAAATAATGCAGTTTGACACTGTTCTAACTGTCATGGCTCAGTTCTATGAAATTCTGGGATTTGTAGTTTTGTGAAATATTTAGCCTTCTCTTTCAGAGGGCTCTGGTGCCGTAACTACAAATCCCAGGATTCCATAGGTCGGGGCCATGATAGCTAAATCAGTGACAAACTGCAGCAGCCAGGTTTGCATAATTAATCCATGTTGTTCTACATCCATGTGAAAAAGCTAACCTGTTATTCATTACACTTTTAAAGGGACTGATAACCAAAGTGTGGTGTACAATACATTATAAATATAAAATAATAACAATAAAGAGTAACTGAAGACAAAACTAATCAGAGTAATTAATACTAATCAGCATAATTACTACTACTTCTACTACTATTACTACTAATTAAATGGATTTAATTTATTCTTGGGAAGGCAAAGAAGAGCTATAGTCTTTTCAATTAGAACACAGAACAAAAATATAAAATTTGAAAAAGAAAGAAATTCTTTTTAGAGAAAAACAACAAGGAGAGGCAATATTCTACATAGTACTTAGCAACCATTTGCTGAGTGGAGAAAAGGTGCCAACTGAGAGTCATTTAGACAAAGCTTCTCATTCAGCTCTCCAACTTGGTTACTCATATTCTGTGCCCAAATTTCCTTTCATGTTCTAGAAAAATATGCCAAAGGCCTTAAATTTTTCACTTTCAGAAAGCCTTCCAAGGCCAAGATACTTTTTTTGCTTCTAGCAAACATTGCCATTCCAAGCACTTCCTAAGTGAACTGTCACAGCTCCTGCTGTTCCCATTATTTTATTGCAGACCCAAAACAGCAGAGGCAAATTCCCTAGAACTATGAGAAGGTCTTCTGTACAGGAAGAATGAAATGGTAATGATCATTCAAAAGGTATTCACTAATAATGAATGACTACAACCTTGTGGCAAAAAGCTAGAGTGTAAAGATGCATGCCAACCAGAAAAGCATTCCAGTGACTCTATTAATGGCTGAATAATCCTTATGGTGTTCTTGTTGGATCTGTTTTGTAAGGCAAGAATTAATAGAAGTAAGACAAGAGAAAGGCTTTTGAGAGCTGTGATTGTTACAGCATGGAGCTCTCAAACATGTTGCTACAAACAATGGCAATGTTTTGCCTGAACATCTAGAGAGACAGTTGTCAGTTAAAGTCCTCTCTAAGGGATCTTCTAGAGTTGAACCAGATTCCCCCCCGCCACCGCCATTTATGTTTCAAAACTGCATAAGTTATTGAAACTGCCAATCCAGGAACTATGACCATAAACACAGGAAAGGAATTGTTGGAATGGGTGGATTAAGGTTTTGTAGATCTGGATGCATATTAATAAGGGTGGAGAAGGAGCTGAACTGATCAGACAATGGAAAATTTAATTTTGGGGACTATAGTTCAGAAAATCACCTAGCCAGCAATACTACTGGCTATGCTGGCTGGAGGATTGTGGGAGCTGTGATACAAAATATTTTTCCAATCTCTAGGCAAGAGTAGTAACAATTAGCTGGGACAGAAATCTGGTTGGGCCACAAAGGAGCTTCTTTAGAAGTGACTTTCTCAAGTTTATGTTGCTTTTTTAGAGCTTTTCCCCTATAGCATCAGACTGATCAAGACACGATCAAGGGAGCAGGACTATACTCTGTTGGATTATATTATTTCTATGTAGATGGAAGGTTGTCTCATTTAATGATCAGAGATATTCTATCACATTTTTGGCCTTCTTTAAAATGACAAGCTCATGCATGCTTAGAAAAGGGACTTCAACACTCAGTCAGAAGCATTTAGCATCAGCAACCTAGTTTCATTACATTGTTCACACCCTCCCCCACTCAGGGCTCATCTACATGAACCAGGATACACTAGCTCCCCAATAGCATATCCTGGCCATGGATCAGGCCCATTGTTTCCCTATTACTGCTTCCAAATTGTCTGGTTTCCTGACAGGCACACCAGCCCATCACTGCAGCCGCCACCACCGCCATTTCCCTTGATGTCTCAGAAGGCAGGAAGGGGACCCACAACATATGAGCAAGGCTCCCTGCATGTGACCATCCTTGGTCACATGCAGCAGGACTCATTCTGTCTTATGGGGGAGTGAGGCAGACGAGCAGCAGCAGCAAGGGCCAGCCTGCCAGGACAGGCTCCTGCAGTCTCACAGGACCTGTTCCATTCATTCCCAGTGGGAACAGATTAAAAGAAATATTTTTTAATGTTGTTTTGGGCCCTACCCTGCCTCCCCTCTGTCTGCCCTGGGCATAGTGAGGACTTCCCAGGTGTAGAACTGGGCAAATGCCCTGTGTCATCAGGACTACAGGGCTCTAAGGGGTATATTGTCTATCTAGACAAGCCCTAAGTGATACATTTTCACGTAGAGATAGGAAAGTACTTCTTTTAGTCTGATAGTGGAGCATTCTCTTCTTCAGCCAAATCAAAAAGAAAAAAATAATGTTTCACTCTTTCCTAAATGTTCTTAACCCAATTCTATATTCAAACCAAAAAAGCTGCATGACAGTGTAGTATTGTAAAGTTTTCATTTTACCACCAACTTCCCACACAATAATTTCAGATGGCTGTAGAATACAATCAAAACATACCCCAGGAACAGCAGATAGACTTTAGTTCCTGTGAGCAGTGGTCAGACATCAGCTGTAGGCAAAGTATCTCTCTCAGGCTTCAATATTTGGCAATGTGATATTCAATTTTAAAGGCTGTCAAACAGAAGATCAGTCATTTCACACTATAACAAGAACAGACATCCCAAATTATTCTTCAGCATTGCTCTTTCTCCTAAACTGAGAATTCTTAAATCACCTTTCAAATCAAGTCCCTCTCCTATTTCCAACTATTTCTCCATACTTTCCAAGTTTTTGTTTAGAGAAGAGGCACAGGAATTGTTTTGCTCAATTAGCCCAGCAATCCTTGTTTTTACTAAGGTAAGAAACAAGTGAAAGAGAACAGTCATTAACACAGAGAGAAACCTTAATCTACCCATTCAGTTACATGTTACATTGTTAGCACTTCACTTGTTATTGATCCACCCCAGAAAGAAGCCCATACAGAGAGAAGAGTGTGATGGAACATTTCCATTTCCATTTCATAACTGTTCTGGGGTGTCAACATCCATTTGGTTTCTCCATGCCAGTTCAATTCTATTTGGAAATTTGAATTTCAGAACAGAACAAGTTAAACAATTTAGAAGAATAAAACAAATAAGATGAAATACATTAAATTACAAGAATAAGTTAAAAACAGATTTCAAAGTTTTAAAAACTATGTACAACCATATTTGGGATGAATTAATGAGGCCCAAAGGCTTTGATGAATAGCCAAGTTTTAACTTGGTACCTACACAAGTGTTGGGGGTAGCTGGACCTCCAGTGAGAGGCCATTCTACAGCTGGGGTGCCAGAAGGCCCTCTCCCATGTCCCAACACAGTGTATTGGCCTCACTAGTAAAACACAGGACTTTATCAGATGCAGCAAATATGGCATCATCACCACAGCTAATGAACGCAAAAGGGCGCCAATACCAGATGATGTTGTGCTTTCATGATTATGTGTTGAAAATAAGGCATTATTTTTTATTGACGGGCCAAGCCATCAATAGATTGGCTGTGGCATTTTTTTTATTTTTTATTTTTTTATTTTTTTGCCATGATTGCAGGCATCTGAAACTGTGTCCCATTCTGTTGGCATGATTCCAACATCAATGGGCAACCCCCATCAGAACACTTCTTCCAAGTGGCAACATGAAAATTAGCTGTGGGATGCTCTTTTTATGAACCTTGCTGTTTTGCTGGCAAGTTTTTAAGTGTTTCAGTGCTTGTGTGTATGTTTTGTTTTTTAATTTAGCTGTTTTTAGACTTTTAAGCACACTTGCATCTTCTCACAAGAACCACCAAGATCACACTCGGCAGCAAAAATGGAAGTACGGGGCTGCCTTTTAACACTATTATGGCAATGCTTGATATAAAGGGTTCTATTGCCAGCAGAAAAAATGGTGTAAAATATGGTGGCAAAAGAATGTTTTTAGAGACTTGCCTGATAAAGTCCACAGACGAGGAGCCCAGACAGCAAACCTTAATTCTCTGGCAGGCACATATGAAGAAAGGTGCTCCCTCAACAATCAAAGTCCCAAGCTATGTAAGGCTTTAAATGGCATCACAAGCATCTTAAATTCAGACCAAAAATGTTCTTTTAAGACTGGTATGATAGGCTGTCTATATGGTACTCCAATCATTGGTCAATCTGCTGCATTTTGCACTAGTTGCAACTTCTGAGTCTTCTTCAAAGGTTTCCCCATTTAGAGTGCATTACAGTAGTCTAATTGGGAGGTTTCCAGTGCATGGACTACTATAGCTAGGTTATTTTTGTCCAGAAAAGGCTGTAGCTGGCGTACCAGAAACTGGTGCCAAGCACTCTGAGCTACTTGGTTCTTCAGCAGCAGGGATGGATCTTAGAGTAAACCCAAGCTATGCACCCACTCCTTCAGGATAGTCATACCCTTCCAGGGCAGGCTGTTTATACAGTTCCAGAACCTGAGAATCATCAGTCCACAGAGCCGCTGTTTATCAGAATTCAGCTTCAGTTTATTGGCCCATATCCAGCCATTACAGCATCCAGGCACTGATCCAGCACCAGCTCAGCTGACTCTGGTGTCAAGGGAAAATAGAGCTGAGTGTCATGAGCATACTGATGGGACCGCACTGCAATGTGGATACTGAATAGCATGGGAAATAAGATGGAACCCTGTGCCCCCCAGCTTAATAGTCATGGGTCTGAACACATGAAACCATTATTAATGTTGTCAAAAGCTGCTAAGAGATCCAGGAAGATCAACAGGATAGCATTCCCCCTGTCTTTCCCCCAGAGTAGACCATCAATCAGAACAACTAAGGCCATTTCAGTGCCATACCCTGGCCTGAAACCAGACTGAAATGGGTCTAGATAAATGTTTCCTCCAAGAAACCAGAAGTTGCCCAGCAACCACAGGTGCAAGCTCCTTGGTCAAAAAGGGGATATTTGCAATTGGGCAGTAATTCTCCACCTGGCCATGTAATTCTCCGTCAGCCATGAATATGGCATATTGTGATGCCATGTGTATGCCCATGGCAGTACCATTAACTTGAAGGTATATGTTATTACCAAAAGTGAAAGTTGTGTGTGAGAACAAAGTGGCAGACCTTGGTGGCTAGGTCTGCTATAGTCCTATCTGGAATGATGATCCTGACAGTTTGTAGTCCATCCTTGTATATGATGTTGGTATATAGGGATTCCACATCCATAGTGGCTAAGACAGTGTGCCCTGAGAGGTTGTGGATGAACTGTAATTTCTGCAGGAAGACAATAGTGTCCTTCACATAGCTTGGGGTGTTAGTGGCTTATGGTATAAGGATATTGCCCATATATCCAGAGGCATCAACTGTGAGTGTTCCAATGCTTGAGACAATGACCATCTGGGATTGCCCTGTTAATGTATTTTGGGCTCTAGATAGAATATGCCTGATTGAGGTGCCTGGGGTGTATCTGTTCGGATTTGGTTCTGCACCTCCATAGAAAATTCACTGAGTAGTCTATGTAATTCGCTGTGATATTCATCTGTAGGATCCTTAGACAGGACTCTATATGCATGCCTCCTGATGGTCAGTGCATGGAGTTCTTTTTATGTCCTAACTGCTGTCACTTCCTTGAAGTATTCTTAGAGGAGTAGCCATTGGAAGGTGCCTGCTAGATCACTACAGTAATGTATCATGTGTGGGTTTGGAGGAGCAGAAGGATAACCCCCTGACAGAACAGACTCCTCTGCTTGACTCAGGGTGTGGTTTGGTAGATTTACAATATTGTTCTCTGGATTCACAGTACTTCCATTGTGAGTTGCGGCAGCTCATACTAGTAAAGAAAAGTTTATTTTCCTTCTTTTTCATCTGGGAAGAGAAATGTGTCTCCTAGATCAGTGGTTGTGGTCCACGGACCCCCAGAGGGCTGCAGTGTTCTCACAGAGGGTCCATGACGGCTTAAAGATTGCTCGGCCCACCTTCTCCCCACAGTGGAGCAGCCATATGACAGGAGCCAAGGCAAAGGCTGGCTGGCTGGCTGGCTTGGCCTGCACATTGCTGTTCAATCCACTCCAGCCACAAGAATGCTAGAAGAAGTGGGAGAAAAGTATTCCCTCCCCATCCAGTGCCTCTGGGGGAAGGTTTAATGGATGATGTGTTGTTGTTGTTGTTTTGAATCTTGAGTTAAAGTCTTGGGGGTCCACAGCAACAAAAGATATTTAAAGGGGGTCCCTGGTAAAGAAAAGGTTAAGAGCCACTGTCCTAGATGGTTTTCCTGTTCTTGGAGAACTTATATCAACTGATGACTTGTGTAGAGGGCTGGTTCTTTACTTGTGCTTCTAGACTGGAGAATTCTCTCTTGATCTTTTTTTGTTTGCTGTACCAAATGCTGATCAGGTGTTTTAGTAGCTTCCTGGAGAGAATGTTACACAGTTTGTCACTGTAGTCTATGTAGTATGTATTCTGTAGGGGGTTCTTCACCAGCAGGCCTTTCGGAATGACATACTGTTGCTTGCACTCGCTGAGACAAATAATGTCTGTCTGTACCTAGGCAAGTATCTTAAAGAGACTGATGTGTTTCTGCTCCATCCAGCTGAATTTGTTGTTTTCCATGGTAGTAGAATTCAAAGACATAGTCATGTTAGTCTGGATCAGTATGCAAAGGGATCTTGTAGCACCTACAAGCCTTGGTGCTTAGTGAAAAGGACAGAAGAACTAAGCAACTCTCCAGTAATGTTTCTATCTGGCTGATTAACTTCTTCAGCTCCTACTTACATACTGTCTGCTCTGAGAGTTGGAACTTTATCCTGAAGAACTAGAAACCAAATCTTTCTACCATTAGGAAATTCCATCAAAATTGGAGACAGTTATTGAGTTATCCCAAATGAAACAAATGAAACATGCTAATATGTTTTGCATATCTTTTAATTGCCCTGAACATATTCTTTGTTTAACAAGAATTCTGTAAAGCTACAGAGAAATAAACAGAGTATATACATAATATTCTTTTGCTGAACATTGTTCATTCACTTTTGGCTGTGAAAGGTCAGTTAACCCAAGGGCTGTGCATCCAAGCTATTTGCATCCTAATTAAACAGCTCACTCCTGCCTTATATGCCATTTGTTCAACAACAAACAAAAAGAAGAAGAAGAAGCCAGCTTTGGTTGACTGGTTGAACCCAAAGGGTGCTCAGCAGTGGCTCCTTTTCATCTTGTGACCAGTGACCAGTGGGGTGCCACAGGGTTCTGTCCTGGGACCAGTGCTATTCAACATCGTTATCAATGACTTGGATGATTGAATTAGGGGCATACTTATCACATTTGCAGATGACACCAAATTAGGAGGAGTAGCTAATACCTTAGAGGACACACTGGCTCCTTAAAAGGAGAACAATTCCTGGTATAAGAAAGGACATGGTATAGGAAAGGCAAAGGAAAATTGAGAAGACCCAGAACGTGCTCCAAAAAATAATGCCCAATAAAATTAACACCTCACTTCTTCTTAATAGGGGAATTATTCTCTTAATTGCCATAGTACTGTAACACATGAGAGAAAGATACATTATTGCTAATATATTGGCTTGGATGTCAAGTGGCTTCTTTTTTCATGTAAGATGTCTCCACCTACATCCTTCCATGTGAAACATGCCCCCCACCCTACCATAACCTATCCATGGGATTTTAAAGCTTTTGGAAATTCCATAGAGGCACATTTTCAGGGGATGTTGAAGGTTAGAGAAGGCAGAGGGACACAGAAAAGCTCTGTTCCATGAATGTGAACTCATGAGTTCAGAGAAACAATGTTAGGATCAAGACAGTGTGTATAATGTGACAGAAAGCAGAAGCAAATGAAAACTAAAATAAATAAATAAATAATGACTCCTATGCAGGAATAGAGGATTAGTTACATTTTAGAGAAATTATTCACACTTCGATATTTTAAGTGCCAGAATGGTTCCCAGATGACTATAGGGTTGTGGATGACGAAAGTTTATATTTATAAGATAAAGGTTATGTAGCTAATGTTGCTGTCCCTGTGATTAATATCAGCTCCAGAAGTTACTGAGCCAAAAAAAAAAAAAAGCATTATCCTGAGTTGTACAGAATGTATTTAAATGACCATCAGGGAAATGTTAAGCAAATTTGAAGTTTCTTCTTCAGGTAAACTAGAGCAAGTGATTATGCAGTCCATGACTCTCCTCTGTATATTCCTTCTCTGCATGGAGGAGGAGAAGGTCAAGATGCTGTCCTCACCTCTCAAACTGCAATTGCTTCAACCTGATTTTCCATACTGCTCTTTCTCACTACAGCCCTCCACCCACTACACATCCCTGGCCTTTCCTGAGGATTCCTTCAAGAGAGACTTTTAGGGTAACACAAGTGAACACAATAGTAAAGAGTTCAGTGGATTTCTGTTGCTTGAATTCCCTTGCACTTATGTTATATTGCATACAACCCATAAACTTTAAGACCAAGATCCTGTTTGTGGCATATGAAGATATTACAACTATTTGTGTTGTTTCGCAGTCATTGCAGAAGCAGGTATCTAATACCTTCTTCACACAATGTCTGCCCCCTTGCCCCAACAAACCCACCTGCCATCCCCTTCTACCAGCCATTTATTGTAGAGCAGAGGGCAGGGGTTGACCATACAGCATGTTCTAGTCCGCCAGAGAAACATTCGTGATGTCCGTCATACTCGAGTGATGCCCAGTGCATAACTCGTAAGATGTAAATTAAATCTTCATCTTAGGTTCAAACCTAAGAGGGGTGGCATCTTAAAGAGGAGACTCCAAGTCAACAATCTTCAACAAGCTACCATGAGAGCAGCTTCCAGGCAAATCTGCAAACAAAACTTGAAGACCACCCTACAGATCCTTCTCCTACAGTGTTTTGGCAACATATCAAAAACAGTATCCTCCAGTCTGCGGAAGAATCCCTCAGGTTCTCCCACAAGAAAAATCAAGACTGGTTTGATGAAAATGACCAAGAGATCCAGGAGCTGTTGGCAAAGAAGAGAACTGCTCACCAGGCATAGCACACCCAGCCAATTTGCCACGTAAGAAAAGCAGCTTTCAGTCTCACATGTAGTAAACTTCAACAACTCAGAGACATGCAGAACAAGTGATGGATCAATATAGCAGAAAAGACACAACTCTATGCAGATCTGGGTGATCTTAGAGGATTTTACAAAGCTCTTAAAGCAGTGTTTGGACCTACTTATCAGGTCCAAAGCTCCTTATACAGTACAGATGGTCAAATACTAATTACTGATAAAGCCTCCATCCTGAATCGATGGGCTGAACATTTTCAAAGTCTTTTTAGTGCCAACCGAGTAGTCCAAGGGTCAGCAATCCAACATATGATACAAAAACCAATGAAAAATGAACTGGACATAGCTCCCACTTTGGAAGAGACCCTTAAGGCCATACAGCAGATGAAAAACAGCAAGGCAGTTGGGATTGATGGAATCCCACCTGAAATTTGGAAACACGGAGGTCATGTACTCCATGTTAAATTTCACAAACTCCTTGTGAATTGCTGGGGAAAAGAGGAACTGCCATCAGATCTCTGAGATGCAGTCATCATCACCCTGTACAAGAAAAAAGGAGCAAAACCTGATTGCTCAAACTATCGAGGCATAACACTGCTCTCTATTGCTGGAAAAATCCTTGCAAGGATACTCCTGAACAGATTAGTTCCTGCTATTGCAGAAGAACTTCTCCCTGAAAGCCAATGTGGCTTCAGAGCCAATAGGAGTACTACAGTTATGGTATTTGCCCTTAGACAACTTCAAGAGAAATGTAGAGAGCAGAGCAAGGGACTCTATGTAACATTTGTTGACCTCACCAAAGCTGTCAGCACCGTGAGTAGAAAAGGTCTGTGGCAGATCCTGGAAAGACTAGGATGTCCCCCCAAATTCCTTAAAATGATTATCTTGCTACATGAGGGCCAGCACGGTCAGGTCAGATATGGCGGTGCTCTTTCAGAGCCCTTTCTAATAACAAATGGAGTGAAGCAAGGTTGTGTTCTTGCTCCAACTTTATTTACAATCTTCTTCAGTATGATGCTCCAAAGGGCTACGGCAGAGCTTGAAGAAGAAGACAGCATCTATATACGTTACCGTATTGATGTTAGCTTGTTTAACTTAAGCCATCTAAGGGCTCGCACTAAGACTCTAAACTATCTAGTCCATGAGCTGCTCTTTGTTGATGCTGCTGCCCTTGTTGCCCACACAGAAGCAGCTCTGCAGCATCTAACATCCTGCTTTGCAACAGGTGCAGAGCTGTTTGGGCTGGAAGTCAACCTGAAGAAAATGGAAGTTCTCTACCAGCCTGCACAACAGGAAGAACACCACCATCCCCACATTGCCGTCAGCAAATCTGTGCTTACGTCCGTTCAGTAGTTCACCTTCCTGGGAAGCATCGTCTCCTCAGATGCCAAGATTGACAAAGAGATCGAACACAGATTAGCAAAGGCATATAGCGCATTTGGAAGACTTTACAAAAGAGTCTGGAGTAATAAACACCTGAGGCGAAGCACAAAAATCAGTGCATATAGAGCCATTGTTCTGTCTGTTCTCCTTTATGGATCTGAAACATGGGTCACCTATTGCCACCACTTACAATTCCTCGAACGCTTCCATCAGCGCTGTTTACGCACAATCCTAGATATACACTAGACTGACTATGTGATGAATGTTGCTGTCCTTGAGCAAGCAGGGATCACCAGCATTGAGGCCATGATATTGAGAACACAGCTGCACTGGGCAGGGCATGTTTCTAGGATGGAGTACCATCGCCTCCCCAAAATAGTACTCTACGGTGAACTCGCCACAGGTCAGCGAAAGAGGGGCACTCCAAAAAAGCGATACAAGGACTCCCTGAAACAACATCTCAGGCTCAGCCAAATTGATCACCAACAATGGTCTGCTATGACCTCACATCAAGAGACATGGAGACGCACTATCCACAATGCTGCAGACTTATTTGAGAACTCATAGCGAATAAGTCTTGAAGAGAAATGACAACGCAGAAAGAATCACAACCCGGAAACATCACCTAAGGAGAACTTCTGCTGTGCTTTCTGCAACCGGACTTGTTTATCTTGGATTGGCCTTTTCAGTCATCAGCGCGCTTGCAGAAAGCACAGGATGAATCCTTCCTGAATCTTCATTTGTGAAGAAAAGCCAGAGAGAGATATCATGGGATAAAGGGAATGTTTTATATTGATAGCAAACGTAAGAATATACAGTAATTGAATTGTTTTTATGTTACTTTGTGGTATTCCAAGTGTATTAGCATTCTTTTCTTGCTGTTCATTGCACATACTTTGAGGCAGATAGATTGAGACAGACCTGCTGAGCTTCAGAACTGAGAAAGTACTTTAACCTGAAGATTCCATTGATAGCTTCCATATTTTATCAGGCTCAACACTCTCATGCTCTAATCTGGCTAAAGGGATCTGTGTGCCTCTCATTTGCTGCCAGAGTATATATGCTTTTGCTGCTTTGTATTGCATCCCTGCTCTCTTTTCTTTTTCTTTTTCCCCACTTGTAGCTAGAATTTCTTGCAAATTTGTGATGAAATAGGACTTATGACTGAAAACTAGTGCCCTGCAAAGGGTTCTTGTGCTGTATACTCATAGGTCCCATCTATATGAGGGGGGCAATATGAACACGTCCAAAAAAGCAGCCATTTGCAGCACTGCAACCTGTCTTAATGGTCAAAAGAGCCCCCCTAAACTTCGCATGACCCCTTGCCAAGATGGCGGCCACAAGTGATTTACTTGAACTTTTAAATCTGCTGCTGCCAATTTCTTTTTTAAAAAAACAGTTTACTATCATGGGCATATGCTATATTTCATATTTACGAAGGGGAAATTAAGAAAAGAGAGTATAAAATTGCTGTTTTATTGACTTATCGTACCCTTACTTAGCCCAAAATTCAACATGGCAGCAGCAGGTGCTTTCTCTGTTTGCTAGCCCACCCATGCTCATCCAGCCAATCAGATTACACTGCCTGTTCACATCTATACAAGTGTCCAAACGATCACACATTTGCATGCCATACAGAGCTTTTTTAAAAACCTAGGAGAAGCCCCAGAGGCTTCCCACATGGAGTTTAAGGTGGATTTGGCTGCCCCTCTTCTGAATGACACATGTTTATGTGAATGTCCATTTGTACAGATCACCTTCCATTCACATCCCATTAGTATTATTTTCACCATATAGACAAGCCCATAGTCTCACTTCAGATCCAATTTCTTCTAAAGAAATATACAAATCAAATAACTTTTGGTTTTTGTAAAATTTTCAGGGATATAGTCAGTTCTTAGTGCAAAAACCATATTGATCAGAACCCACCCACCCCCCGTTTCTCTTTTAGTCAGGGAGAAAATTGTCATCAGATGATCAAAAGATATTTACCGATATATTTCATTGGAACTGAGCATTTCCATTAGCACATAACATTGCCACTATTGAGGCAGAAATGAAATTAAACCTGCAATTATATACCTATTTATCTGTGAGTAAGCCAAGTAACATTTTGTAGGACTGATGTCTAAGTGGATATGTATAGGACTGTACTATATAAAAGCATTATATTATATTTCTCTAAAATGGGAATCAAAAGTTCATCTCTCTTCATAACATGCAACACAACATTGCAAAATGTTGTATAGGTAAACTTTGTGGCCATCACCATATACATTGAGAGCAAATTTCATAGTTTAACAATGTGCATCCTCAAAGTTACAATATTCTGTTAGTCTTAGAACAATAATATGGCCAGTATGTAGGGTATGAATATTAGGTGGCATTCAGAATTCAGTGCAAGCAGCCAGTAGCTCTAAATAGAAGTCCTTATAGACTGATGTGGTGGTGGTGGGGAATTGCATACCTTCCTTCATTGTTTCTATTTAATTTTTTCTTCCCATTATTAACAAATAAACATCTTCAGCCCTGTGCTGGGGCACTGATAAATTACATTTTCATCTTGACCCTTGTAATAATGTCAGCAGAATACCTCTAAAATGGTACCGGTTATGCACAGCACTTTAATCGTACCTGTTAGTTTAGGTTTCAGTGCAATTCAAACTGACCTTAGCCTCCCTGTGTTGGCAGTCTCCTCTGTGTGTTGATGCAGAGCTAACATTTGGTCTTAACAGATAGCTATGTCATCATTTATCACCCTTAAAATGATATAAACTTGAGTTTTTGATACTTGGCTGCAAAGGACATCCAGAATATGAGGGTAGTTTTTTAAAAGTATCTGTATTCAAAAGTCTTTTTTGACATTCAAGTTGTTGAGTTTTTCTTGTTTCCCCTGCTGGGCAAGTCTTGCCCACTTTGTGGTCTTAAAATTGTAATGGCTAAGGTCAGGGGAATTATTTCCACCTCTTTTATGTTAGCTCTAGAAGAGATCAGGGGGTTAACTGATATATTTTTTTTATTTACATTTCATTCTGGAAGGTTTCTAGGGAAGATTTCATCCTGATAGAAACATGTGTGAGTTCCATTGCTATTGATTTGAATGGAGCAACAGATGCAAAGACAATCTTATGAGAAAGGCACAGAAAGAAAAGACATATAAACTGTAATTGAGAAGGATTTGGGTCTTTTGTTTTGATGTTTTGATGGATAAACAGTGATTCTCTGTGACTCTGAGTCAGGGAGAGGATCCCCTCCCAGCCAGCGAGGCTGCACGGGGAGGGGGAGCCTTGCTGGGTGGGAAGGGCTGAGCCTCTCCCCAGCCGGCCAGCCATCCCCCGCAATTCCCCAACTCACAAGGAGGCTGGCCAGCCTCCTCGTAGGTTGGGGAGTCCTGGGAGGTGGCTGAGCCTCTCCCCAGCCAGGCAGCTATCCACCACGATTCTGGGAGGCTTCAGGAAGGGTGGCTGGCTGTAGGGGGAAAGCTTTCCAGCCACCAGCCACACTCCCTGAAATCATGAAGGGGAGCCCGATTGCGGCTTCGGGGATGGCGGGTGATGGGGGGGTCATCTTATATGGCGTGTATACCCTAAAGTCTATATTTTGACTTTAAAATTGGAGGGGTCATCTTATATGCCCAGTCATCTTATATGCCGGAAATTCCTGCTTCCACTTCCTTCAGCCTGAGAAGCCAAAAACCAATTCAATAAAAGCTCAGAGAACATTTGTGCCCTGTACAGAGAAAATGCTAAGGCTGCAGAAACCCCCATCCTGTACCATGTTGATTTTTCAAATGGAACATACTAGCATTCATACATCTCACCTTTATTTTCTTTTGAAAAGGAAACCTTGGGAGTGCATTCCTAACTGAGAGTCAACTGAGATGTCATTAGGCCAGCTGAAGCTGTGCTGCATCAAAATCCCTTTCAGCCTAAAGATGTTGGGAATTACTTAGGGCTCCCCTAGTCCTGGCCTGACTGTGTGAGCATAGTGGCTGTGTTCCTGTGGTGTGCGAGGTTTCTGTCTGGCATGACTTGGTTTCTCCCTTCTCAGTCCCTTTCTTGGCTTTTGTGCCAACCACACTCAGCCAGGAGACCTATTGTGTGGGCAGACCCCTCTGCTGGCTGATCTCTGAGTGAGATTAATTTTTGTTTTGTTTTGGATTTTTCTGCTGCATATCTACAAATTTCAGGGTTATATCAAATGCTACTACTTCCCATTTTTTGTATAGTGGAACAGTTTTGTTTCCCATTCACCTATCACAAGAAGACTGAAATCTATCTCTCTATCTATATTTCTCACTCTCCTCTCTTTCTCCGTCTGTGTGTCTCTCTGTGTGTGAGAGAGAGAGAGAGAAAGAGAGGGGGGGGACTTTATCACATGAAGCCAAAATTGTGGAATTACACTGGAAAGCAGTAATGGCTTCCCGTTATTGCATGATGTCATCTTTATACAGCTCCAACTCTTACTGTGCCACACCTTTGCATTCATGGGTAAAACCCATAAATAGCTATCAATATTGCTATTTTCCCATTATTGACGAGCATGCAATAATTCATTCCCACTGTAGTTCCCATATTATGGTGTGAGTGGGTGATTCTCCCTCTTTTCCTTTCTCCATTCCCAACAAGAACACATAATTCAACTTCAGGTGGAGAGCATGGAGAGAACCTCCATGGTGCCCTTTTAATGAACAGTCACCTTTTCTCAGTATTCTTTCTTTTCTTGAATTGTTAATTTGTTAATTTCTTTGGGGTTTTGTTGGTTTGTTTGTTTGTTTAATTGAAGTGGCATCTTCTCACGATAACAGATGAAACTGTGTTCTTGCAAAATTGTGGAAGGAGAAGAATTTTTTTAAGGTGCATGCGCAGGTCAAAGAAGTTTTGCAATAGCGTAAGCTTCAATCCTGTTTGTATCATGCTAATAGGTGGTTGTGTGGTGTTCCATTAGTGGTAGTATTGCGCAATTGTGAAAAAGTGTGATAATTAATGTAATAATGCCACCATGTTTTTGCTATCCTCAGTTGAGGAATTACAGCATTTTTACACACTTGTGTGATAAAGTCCAGGGGGGGGGATTGCCTTCAGCTGTAATCCATGGATCAGTGGGGACATGGGGGGGGGTTACCTCAAAATGGAGTGGAGGTGTACCACTTTCTGGCTTCTATGGTGTCAACTATAATTGAATATTGCAAACGCAATCACAATTTAAATCCCAGTATATTTTAGCAACAATACAACAAATTGGATATTAATTTTTAACACAAAGGCCCTGTCTCAAAATTTCCATGCATCCAACGTGGTGCCAGTGCAGAACTTGACTGCTGGACTCTTCTGCCTGAGCTGCTCAATGAAGGTGAGTCCACCACCTTCTGGGGTAATTGTGTTTACTGCCAAACAGGCCTTACAGCTGTGAATTCTTCTTGATGTTTAGTCAGAACCTCCTTTCATCTAATTTGACTCCATTGATTTGGGTCCTAACCTCTAGAAGATCAGAAAACAAGCTTGTGACCTATTCCATGTGACAGCACTCCAGATATTTGAAGAAGGCGATTATATCACCTCTCCAGACTGATGGTTAAGTGAACCTTTTCTGGCATCAACATCAAGCTTAACTGGCCAGCAGTTCTCAAGGTCTTTTTTTTTTTCCCTCTTTTTGGAGATGGGGATATGAAATTACCTCTGCAAGACTCATTAGTACTGTTAGATGCACTTCATTAGTTTAAAGCAGTGAGGTATTCCCAAATGACATATTACTGTATCATGTATTCAATTTCCACAAAAGTTAGCACTGTTTTCACATTTTGGGGGAAGACAGAGGAAGGCAGTTGTGCAGCAATTCTGCCTTCTCTCAGTTACCCATTTGCATTTCTCTCATCTTCACCACATGGACCTTCTCCATATATTGGGAACCCAGGACTCCAGATCACACTTACGCTTTGTCATAGTGAACATGCAGATGTCAGCAGGAAGAGCCACAGGTCCTATCTTGCTTTGTTTACTTTGATTTTGTCTCCATGTAACTAGACTACATGTTGGAGAAAGCGTATTATTCTTGATTCTCTGGATTCCCAGAGTCAGGTAACTAAGTGGCAACATCAATTATTTCTGGTTCTTATGAAATTAGATATTGGCCTTACATAAGCATGGATCTTTACATTTTCAAGTGCCTTGATAAGGCGCTATTCGCTATTCCTCTTTTCTGCATACTTTAATCTCATGGGATTTAAAGGGTCATTACTGACCACTTTGGCCATAGATTCCTATGGGGATATAAAAATCTGATAATGCATCTTCATGGGGAAGTTATTCACATAACGGTGGAATGATCAGAAGTTCAGAACTGAATGTGTTGAGTTCTCTTTGTTTCAATGTTGTTGTCCCTGGTTTTCTTTCTGATGTGTTTAACAATCAGAAACCCATGCAACTTACACCATGTTGTCAGCAGAGTAGTAAAAATCCTCCCTAGCTACTTGCAACCTTGAAGTTTATTGCATGTGTAATTAGGACCATTATTTTAATTGCAAGCCTATTAAATTATCTCTTCTCAGTTGCTTGAATATTTTCCTGCTGGGACTTTCCATCTCAAGATATTGACAATAAGGGGCCACCTGAACATACCAACAGATGTGTGGTAGGACTATTTGTTATAAAGTGACAGATAGCATGGGTAGATGCTGTGAAAAGATGGAGAGAATGGCTGTTGTTTCCAAAAACAAGCAAACAAACAAACCTGGCTAGTTAACTATAGTGCACAACATTAGAATAATTTGTTTCTATCCACATAGAAAGAAGAAGCCATAAAGATTGTTTTCATAATCAAGCTTATTATTCCGCCCCCTATGTTCAGCCTATGCAAGTAGGTAGCATTCAAAAGATGCTTACCTGAGTCTGCCAGCCCATTGCATATCAGTATTCTGTGTTTTTTATTTATTTATTTATTTATTTAATTAGTTATTTATACCCTGCTCTTCAGCCACAAGGCTATCAGAACAACTTACAAATTGTTTTAAGCAATAGCAGTTTACACATCTACTCTGCATTGAGCAGTTTCTAATGTGTGTTAGCTAATTGCCCCCATAAGCCAGGTACTCATTTTACTGACCTACAAAAGTATGGAAGGCTGAGTGAACCCTGGAGCCCTCTGGGACGGAACTGACAATGTGGTGACTTGCAGTACTGGCGTTTAACCACTGTGCCACCAGGGATCCTGTGTATAGGATACACACCAGGTGTGTATAGGATTCTCTCGTATGCTAAAATAGAACAGGGGTCAGAGGTGTAGCTTCATGGGAGATTGTCCCTCCAGATAAAAAAATCCCACCCCCAATGACATTTTTCTTCAGTCCTCAAACCTCTAGTATTTCAAAGACTGAGGCAGTGAAATTGCTTACACGCAGAACTCACATTTGCTGTGTTCTCTTTCCTTTGGTAATTTTGGATGCTGAAACTATTTTTAACCCCTCATGTGAAGTTTTTAAGTTATGGCAATGCTAGAAATGTGGGCACTGAAGGAAAATTTCAGAAGGGGGGCCAAATTCTTATTTGAGGGGGCATGCACTCATTTTGCACACCACATAGTTCCCCACCCCCAGGCATGGGTCCATGTTGTTTATATGGTTTATTGCAGTCAGTGGCTCTCCAGGGTTCTTTCCCAACTTTCCTTGGAGGTTCCAGGGATTGACTTTGGCACTTTTGCATGCCATGTTTTTGCTGTACTACTGTGGGGCATCTCTTCCTGTTACAAGGCACAATGAAGATGCTTTGGGTTCTATGAAGATGCTGCACACCAGTGGGGTAGAAATTAGGCAGCTAAATTTTATCTTGATTAGTCACACAGGTAAACTCTTTTCAATAACTCTCCCATATATTCGGAGTGGGAATAACACTTAAATTGTCCCTCTCTTAACAGTAGAGTGAGAAAACCAGGGGGCTGACAGAAACACAACCAGAAGGATTTTAATGCGGGTGAGGAAAAATTAGGAACAATTTGGGAGCTAGCTGATGTTATTTTCCCTGTTTCTCCTTTTATGTCAGCATTAGATATGGGACAGGTCCCCTGTGCACAAGTTCCATGCCCTGATTTCAAGCTTCAAGAGCTGCTGGTTGGTGTACATTAGCTATAGAAGGATAAATTCAGCTCATTGGGCTGTCACTATAATTGCCTCCTTTCCAGCCTGTTCTGCAATCATCTTTGCATATGAAGATCTTATTCCCTTTTGCAAATCCTGCAGACATCACTGGAACTTATAATACCTATGACATAGTACAGTATTTAAGAGCACAGCTGAGACAAAACTCTCTGCTATAAACTTGTACCACTCCTTGTCAGTTTGATGGGTGACTTAAAGACAAAAAATCCTTCCAGAGTAAGAGTTCTAGTCTGTTTACAGCTTGTTGTTGTTGTTGTTGTTGTTGTTGTGTGTTTAAATTACACACTTCCTAGTCTCTTTTTGCAATGTATGTAAACCCATTCATGGGAAACATTAGCAGATTTGCTCCTTTTTGTTATATAGCATTTTCCAGATAATTCGACTGATACAGGTGAACCATATAATTGGGCTGTAAATGCTAATTGCTGCCATTTAAAATGAAAGAGAGAACAAGCAAGTGGACAATTGTTAATAAACACAGCCAGCACTCAGATGGTTGAATTTGTTGCAGGACTGAAAAACCTGTGTCTTCAGAAGTTCAGAGTGTAAATTCTATTAGCCCCAGTCAGCATATCAGTGGTCAGGGATTATGAGAACTGTAGTTTAACAACATTTAGGAGGTCTACAGAAGTGCTCCTCATCAAAATGACTTCAAAGAGCAGGTTATATTAAAAACAAATCCATATACCCCCCCACA
Organism: Gambelia wislizenii; assembly: GCA_030847615.1. NCBI lineage: Eukaryota > Metazoa > Chordata > Lepidosauria > Squamata > Crotaphytidae > Gambelia > Gambelia wislizenii. The sequence goes on from JAUMIR010000003.1 coordinate 268,317,676, forward strand.
CACACACTTCTCCAAGCCAAACTTTTTCTTTGTTCTGTTTAGGCAAGCTTATGTGCTTTTCAAAACAAACAAAACAAAAACTCTTTCCTGCCAGTAGCACTTTGGATCACAGCCATTGCTCTCTGTTTCTTTTCTAACCCAAACATGTTTTCATATAAATCCTGCTTGAATATGTTACTTGGAAATCTAAGCCACAACTCTCTCCCCATAGTCACACATTGCAAATAATGTTGTTGCTTTTAATTCCACTGGCCTGACCAAATTCACATAAGTTTTCCCTAGGCACAGTTGTGTCACCAGAACGTGTTTGCTCATCTCTCAGCTCTGTCATGACATAAACAGGCCTGGCTTTCACATAATGCAATGCAAGTGCAGTATTTTATGCACCATTGTGTTGTGTTCTTTACACAAATTGAACTTGCCTGCATAAACAGACTGCACATTAGCCAGTTGCATATTTGGAACCAGGAAGCCCCTGTTTAGATGCATCACAGTGACATGTGGGATCATGAATAGCAAAGGAACAGATGCCAAAAATAGTTTCCAGGAGGGAAAAGGGCTGGAAGGGGTCAGAAAGCATTAGGTTTGTTTTCCTTTTGCAAGCCACTGGTACTATTTCTGGAATTCTCTTAAATTTTTACAAGTACAATTTGGGATGCTTTATGGGACAACTTCACCTCAAATGACATATAGGATTAAATAATTTAATACCAGATGTAACACCTAATAAGCCATTCAACTGAAAAAAAAAATTAAAAAAACCCACAATGTTGTGCTGCTATGATATTGGCTGCCCTCCCCCACCTGGATCACTCCAGATGTGTTAGACTGTAACTCTTATCATACTTTGACCAATGGCCATGATGGGAGTTGTAGCCAAAACATTTAGATTGTAAAGTAACTCAAGTTGAAAAGCCTATTACAGAATAATAATACGTAAAAAGTATTTCACATAATCCATCAATCAAGCAATTGTTTTATTTACCGTATACTTCGCACTTTCACCCAAGAGTGGGACTCAAGGAAGTTTACAGAATAAAAAGAAATATAAGTAAAACCACATATAGCAAGAAGTTAAGATTAAACTAATACTAAACTACTTATAGGATTAAAACCACATAAAACATTTATTTCAAATCATAGCTTAAAAACAGGACATCGCCCAAAGAGGAAAACCAATTAGTTAAGCAATCCGTTCCCAAATGCCTGTTGGGATAGAAAAGTCTTCACCTGACAGCAGGAAGACTGCAAGGAGGGAGCCAGCCTAACTTCACTAGGGCTGCTGCCACACTGCAGAAATATTTCAGTTTGGCACCACTTTGACTATCATGGCTCCATCCGATGGAATCCTGGGATTGCTAGTTTGTTCTGCCTCCAGAGTTCTGTGACAGAGAAGGCTAAAAATCTCACAAAACTTCAAATCCCAGAATTCCGTTGCATTGCGCCATGGCAGTTAAAGTGGTGTCAAGCTGCGTTATTTCTGCAGTGTGGCAGTAGCCTTGGAAGAGAGTTCCAGAGTTCAGGAGCAGCCATGGAGAAAGCCTTTTCCCATGTTCCCACAGGATGTCCCTATGAAAGTGGTGGGATGCCTCCCCTGGACATCTTAGGCTTTGGGAAGGCTCATATAGGAATGTACAGTCCTTCAGAGAGCCTGGACCCAAGCTGTATAGGGCTTTCTTCTGTAAATGAAATTAATTTATTTGACATACTATTTAGATCAGACATTGGACTTTTTATCAGACCACCCTCCTAAACCCCATTCTTTTGCCGGCATAACTTTGCCATTTTTATGCCGACAAAAGAACTCCCCATGCCACACTTACCTTCTATCCTGGCAAAAGGCTTCCCCAGCAACGAGAGAGGAATGAACATAGCTCTGTTCACTTCCTTGTTCAAAATGCCATGTGTGCTTGTGAGAATACATAGCATGGGAAATTAAAAAACAAAAACAAAATAACACTCCAAAAGTTTTTAAAAAGCAGGGGGGGGAAATACTTAAAAGCTTACAAGTAAACCAGAGAGGGTCATAAAAAGTGCATCACTTACCTGGATGTTGTGATCTCACCCAGAAGTATACTGGCCGGACCAGCCATTGACGCTGCGTTCACATCATTACAATGGCGCACGGATTCAAATGCCAGCAATGCCAGCACAAAAGCACTAGGGGAGATCTATTGACGGCTTAAGCCGTCAATAAAATAGGATGGGTTTTTGTCAAGACATAAACATGAAAGGGCAACGTCATCTGGTATGTGCGCCCTTTCATGTTTATGTGGTGTCATTGCAGGTCCATATTTGATGTGTCAGATAATGTCTATTGTATCTTTCTTGGAAGTTTTGTAGTTTACACATGGATTCCTAAATACTGGTGGTTCTTTCTGTATGTGTCACTGCTGGGCTTGGCCTTAAACGGCTGCTAGAGGAGACCCAGGAGCAGGAACATCATGTTGAAACTCACAAGGCCTAGAAAAAAATGCTGTTGATCAGACAAAGTCCTTACTCAGACAGGAAGCCTTTTATAGATCCAAGTGGGTAGGCTGAGCTAGTCTGTAAGGTTTAGACTGTTTTGACAGCTATGGAAGACACTCTCAAATGCAGTTCCACTGGCTGGCAGTTTCACACAGCTGAAAAAAGTTCTCATCTAGATGGCTTCTGATAGTCATTAGCAGGTTCTTTTTCTTCCAGAAATGTATTTACAGTGTCACATGGATCTGTTGTAGAATGCCACAAGTACCCTGGGAAAAGTGGAACAGGAATTAAATATGTTATAAGACAGAAAGAGGTATGTTTATTTGTTTTTTACATAAGAGTGCCTTTCTTTGTTTTCATGCATGAAAGAAGAAGAAGAAAAGTTGGGGATGGAGGGAGAATGCAGTTTGAAGAAAAGAGAGCTGCTGTGCATTAATGATAGCTGTAATTAAGCTAATCCCTTCCAATAGGAGATCATTCACCTCAAAGACATTTCTCAGCAAATGTTAGTTTCTAATAAAATTGGTGTGAACCAGTTCAGTGGCCTATTGAGTCCAACTTGTATTCTTCAAGTAGTGGCCAGATCAGAAAATTTCAACGTATTTTCTAGTACAAGGAACTCCATTAAAGAATATTCCATTGAAGCCTGTTTTCTTCTCTTCTTTGGTTCCAGTTAGCCAACCCTGCCTAGTTTTTAGCAAGCTGAGTCTTCTCTCTTTATCTCTATAAAGTATTACTGAAAATAAACATTTTCATGACTGCTCAAAGGGCTTCTCAACAACCACTGTGAGATAGATCACAGATGCCATAGCTCTGCTAAAGATAGGGATATTGAGAGATACTGAGGACTTTATCAGGCAAGGCAAATATGGCATCATAATGACACCTAATGAATGTGAAAGGGTGTGCATATCAGATGATGTTGTCATTTCGCAATCATGTTATATAAATGAACCATTCTATTTTATTGACAGGCCAAACCATCAATAGATCTCCCATGGTTCTTTTTTGTCAGCATTGCTGACATTTGAAACTTCACACCGTTGTGCTCATGGGAAAATAACATCAATGACAGAACACTTCTGGGTGAGATCACTACAGCCAGGTAGGGGACGCTCTTTTTATGAACCTCCCCAGTTCACTTGGGACTTTTAAAGTGTGTTTTTGTGCTTTTGTATACATTTTGTGACTTTGTTTTTCTTTTCTTTTCTTTTTTTTTCAAATTTACCATGCCTGTGTCTCCTCGTGAGAATCGTTTCAAAATATGCTGGCAAAAGAATATTTCTGGAAAGTGGTCTGATAAAGTCCTGAGACTTGGGGACTTCCTACTACCTCCAAAGCAATTTGGGGTGGGGTGGGGGAAATCAGATGTCCTCATTGTGAATCTCACAATACAGACATTCCAGAAGGGTTTGGACCACATCACCAGAAACAGACTTGCAGAGATGGCCATAATTATAGTTAGCTTCCTACTGTCTACACATGGAGATATCCCCCCCTACTTTTTCCAGTGACTTCCCTGCAACTATGTCCTTGGACTACTGGCCCTTGTACAGAAGAATCACTTCCATACAAGAGCACTCAGAATGCTAATGGGACTGACTCAATATAAGCAATGGTAGTTCTTCCATTTCTTCTTGCCCTGTGTCAAGTCATTGACTCTGTTTGCCTTTTTGAAACACTTTCCTGGATTCTGTGATCAATTACTTAACATAGCTGGAACATATACCATTCTTGCAATTGTGTTGAAATGTCATGTAAGTTACACTTTACTTTTTGAGAAAGAGAAAGGGATGGTAACATGTTCAGTAAGAGAATGAAGTCCTGACTGCATGACATCCAACAGCTGAGTGTAGCACATAATGGATGGCAGTGACATTTCTAAACAATGGGATCATTGTCAGATTGTTGATATGTCTAGACCAAAAAACAAAAAAAAACCCTATCTAAGCACACATAATGGAAAGCATTTTGTAGAATTACCTATCCATCCTGATAATTTATTAGGGAGGTTATCTACTGATGGCAGGAATGCTGTGTCTCGACTGCTTACAAATGCTGCCGTAACCTGAGCCTTGGGGTTTAACTAAATCTGATTTAGTGGACTTGAATTTCAGAAGCAAGACATTAGACATCTGTTTCCATAGAACTCAGGTCTTTAGTATTCATCATTGCAGCTGATAGTCTTCATAGGAAGGAATTCTAACAAGTGAATTTTTGGAATGCAAGGGCAACTTGCTAAATTTCTATGCAAGCATGAAGGTTGCTGTCTAAATGACTTGGTAAGCATTCTACATCTGTCACCCACATAGAAATTATTTGTATTTCCCCTTGAATTCCACGTACTGTTCTAGTTTCCTTCTTGTCCTGCAATGATTACAGAAATTTCCTTCTCCCTCTCCAAGGGTTTTTCCCCCTCCTCCTTCTTGTTATTCTCAAAGGATGGTTAGTCTTTGCTCTGCAGGATTGAACTGACGTGCTGCATATGATGAAATAAGCAACACGCCAGGGAGAAAATGAAAAGACTAAACATTGATAAATCCCTCAGGGAAAATGTCTACTGTGAAGTATTACTGGTAGATATATTAAAAGATACAATGCAAATGGTTTCTATGTTGCCCCGGAAGCCAGAATTCTTACCCTTTTAAGAACCTAATGTGTTGTTAGATTAACATCTTATCTACATCATGGAAAATGTGTGTAAAATAAAAGGAATGCTGGCCAGCCCATCCTACACAGAGGTTTGGGGCATAATGGGGAAGACAAAGCTAGTAGGGCCCCAATTCAAATAAACTTATTTATGAAGTGGTAGAAAATTTATGACAAATCTAACTGAACATAGGTTAGACCTCATTTTAGAATCTAGTCTGTGATGTTGGTAAAGAAATCTTAGTTTTTTTAGGAAATGAGAAAGGTAGGAGTGGATCTTTCTAGCAAAGTAATCAAACTGGCAAGGCAGAAGCTGAACAGCAAGCAGACTCTCTTTTACACACACACACACACATGCGCACACACACGGGGTCGAGCAGAGAAATAAATATGCCCAGCCTTCTTTGTAAAAACATATAAATGGGTACAGAATTAGGGTTATGCAGGAAGAGAGTGGATAATGGTAAAACCTAACAAACATGAAATCAGCAAACAAGCAAACTAGCAATTAGGGAATATAAATTTTATGTCATCCCTGTGTCCATTTATGGCTGTTTGAAGTAGTCAAAGGGATTTTCAATCAGACCTTGAACAGGACTGTTCGGTAAGCTGGTCTTACCACTTTGGTACATACTTTGTAGCCCGGAGTACATTTTGTTTGGTGGAAAGATGCTAGATAAATTTAATAAATAAATCTGTTTCTGTTCTGACTTGAATTTTGCAGTTAAAGAGGTTCCAGTGGAGTAGCATCCTCAGTACTTGTTTATTCAGTTGTCACAAACAGGTTTTTATTTCTGCAGCCTTAAGATATGATCAGGATTCTTGAAGACAATCCAGGTTGATAATATTGCCAGAGGACTAGCCAAGTGGCTGGTGGGAGTAGTGAATACCTCTCAGCGGGAAAGGGAGGCTGGTGAAATGCTTATTGGAGGAAAGGCCCCTGACTCCCATCATAATAGGAATTTCCACTCATTTCCTCCAGCTTTGCTCAGTTTCAATGATTCATTTTGATTTTTGTTGTTGTTTTTTTTTAAAAAAAATGCCATTATACAACACCTAGAGAATCAGTTTTATGAGGCGTTAAATACATTTTATTAATACCTCTTTTTTGCAAGCTAGTTTTTTTTAAGTACATCTGCTAACTACATTCCAAGTTGAAATTGATTTCTTTACACACACATGCACACACACACACACAATCCCACACAGGACCCAAATAGTCATCTCAGCTGACTCTGTCTGGTAGAAGTCTGGCATGATTGCCGTTTAGCCTCTGACCTTATGGAAAATTTTAGAAACTTCATCTTTCCGCCAGCAAGAAATGAAGTACAAAAAGAATGGGCAGGTGAGGCTGTGGTGGACAGCTTAACTGCTGACCAAATGTATGCAGCTGTTGTAAAAAAAAAAGTGCAAATTCCACATTAGGCATAATTCAGAGAGAAATTGAAAATAAAGCTGCCAGTATCACATTGTCTTTATAGAAATCTTTGGTGCCATCACACTCTAAATACTGCATACAGTTCTGTTCTTCACTCCACACAGAAAGAATAATTAGGAGTGGGAAAAGGTTCAGAAAAGGGTAAAGTGGTAAAGGGACTGGAGCAACTTCCTTACGAGTGAAAGGTTACAACATGTGGAGCTTTTTAGCTTCAGAAATGGTGACTACAGGGAGACATGACAGAACATTGCAGAATTATGCATGATGTAGAGAATGTGGAAAGACAGAGAGAACCTTTTCCCCTCTCTCATAATAACAGAGCTCTGGGTCATCCATTGAAACTGAGTGGTGGAAGATTTAGGATAAATAAAATAATGTATTTCTTCACACAGCACAGAATTAAATTGTGGAATTTGCAACAGTAAGAAGTTGTGATGGCTGACAAACTGAATGGGCTCTTCCACACTATTACAAAGAAGCCAGAGTGCTCACAGCAAATACTGACAGTTGGTAAAATTTCATAGGGTGGCAGAATTCATATTGGAAGGGGCAACCCCTTCCTTTTGCCACATCCCCCACCCCAGTGACATTATTCTTCTATATATCAGTTGCACAAATGGGAGAGTGAGGTTGCACTCATGTTCCACTTGTTGGCTTCCCATAGCCAACTGGTTAGTTACTGTTGGAATAAAGGACTTTATCAGATGACCCAGTTTAAGACATTCTTTTGCTGGCATAGAAAACCCCATTTCTAGGCTGGCAAAAGGACACTCCCCCCCACACTCACCTTCTTTTCCCAGCAAAGGCTCCCGGCAATAAAGAGGAAGTGAACGAAGCCCCATTCGTTTCCTTGCTCGAAATCCCGCAAGACTTCATCACACGGGAAATTTTAAAATAAAGACAAAATATAAACATAAAAAGTAGCACCAAGCACCTAAGCACACTTTAAAAGTCCTAAGTAACCGAGGGGTGGGGGTCATAAAACCAGCAGAACTTACCTGGATGTCCTGATATCACCCAGAAGTGTTTGCGCTGGACTGGCCACTCTTGCTACAATGACGAGAGTTAAATGGCCCGAGGTTTCGCATGCCGGCAATCCTAGCACAAAAGCACCAGGGGGATCTAATGACGGCTTAAGACATCAGTTAAAAACAGGATTTTGACAGGGCATAACCGCGAAAGGGCGACACCATGTGTGCCCTTTTGCAGTTATGTGGCATCGTTATGGTGTCATATTTTGTCCATCTGAGAAAGTCCAAAATGTTGGATTAGATACACCTTTGGTGTTGATCTTAAATTCTTAAGCATGGTCATTCAAGGTTGGCAGCCATTAAGATACTATTCTATCAGTAGCCAGTTCTGAGATCCATGTGGCACTCCTTTCCAGATCAGGTTATGTGTTACAATGCAGTCAAGTGATATTATTTATGTTTTTATTAATTATGGTCATGCTTTCAAGGTGCTTAATGGTTTATATTGAATTTAAGAAAGAAATGTATATTCTGCTGCAACCTGTCAGCTTTCATGAGATATGGTTGATGTGATAACCATATGAATCATCCATGACATAGACATATTTCAGAAACAAATACAGAATTTCATTCTGTCACCCTTTTCTTGAAGTTGAAGAGTCACATACACAGTAGGCCCTTGGTATCCATTGGGGTTTGATTCCAGAACTCTCTGTGTATACTAAAATCTATGGATGCTCAAGTCCCATTAGCAGCAGCGGAATCATTCTGACCTCAGAACATGTGGGCTGCATGCCAGCGTTGGTGGCAGCATTGAGGTGGGAAGAACCTTTCTGTAACCATTCCAGGCTGAGAACTGATGAGGTAAATGGTGGGACCCACCAGACAGCAACCTGTCCCACTTCCCCACCCCAAATCCAGGATGGATCTTTTGTTCACACTCCAGGAAACACCAGAGTTTCCTCAAAACTCCAGAGAAAACAGTGAGTTTTTTAAAAACATGAGTATAAGGTGGTGTACACCAAATTTGGTGAGAATAGGGCCAAGTGTCCTTATCATGCCAGATTCGGGAGGGGGGTTAATGGTTTTTTTTCCTTGTGTAGATAAGCCCTGAGTCTCTGTTTGGCTGAACACAGCTACTGGTTCCCAGGCTATTCACATGAGTTCCGTAACCATGTTCAGCTGAAGGCAAAGAGCCCTCTTCAAACCTTTGCACTCAGTGTGAAGAGTTCTAACATACTTCCAGTTGCACTTTGATTTTTCAGTTGTTTCCCATATCTCTATCCCCTACCCATAGGTGCAATCAGCCAAATGCCTGATCGGTGCTTTTTAAATCATTGTATAATATGTAGATGCATGCTTCTTAAACTTTGTTTCATGATTGGTGCCCTGTTTCTCAGTTGTTTTTTTTTAATTTTGTTTCTTTTTATATTCTCTTAGAATTTGGGGATAGGAGTACTAAAGGTATTTGCCCTTATACAACTGCAAGAAAAATGTAGTGAGCAGAACAAGGGTCTCTATGTAACATTTGTCGACCTCACCAAAGCCTTCGACATTGTGAGTAGAAAAGGTCTGTGGCAGATCCTGGAAAGACTAGAATGTCCCCCCAAATTCCTTAAAATGATTATCTTGCTACACGAGGGCCAGCGTGGTCAAGTCAGATATGGCGATGCTCTTTCAGAGCCCTTTCTAATAACTAATGGAGGGAAGCAAGGTTGTCTTCTTGCACCAACTTTATTTACAATCTCCTTTAGCATGATGCTCCAAAGGGCTATGGCAGAGCTTGAAGAAGACGACGGCATCGATACACGTTACCGTAGTGATGGTAGCTTGTATAACTTAAGCCGTCTGAGGGCTCACACTAAGATTCTAAACTATCTAGTCCATGAGCTGCTCTTTGCTGATGATGCTGCCCTTGTTGCCCACACAGAAGCAGCTCTGCAGCACCTAACATCCTGCTTTGCAACAGCTGCAGAGCTGTTTGGGCTAGAAGTCAACCTGAAGAAAACGGAAGTTCTTTACCAGCCTGCACCACAGGACGAACACCACCATCCCCACATTGCCGTCAGCAAATCTGTGCTTAAGTCCGTTCAGCAGTTCACCTACCTGGGAAGCATCATCTCCTCAGATGCCAAGATTGACAAAGAGATCAATCACAGATTAGCAAAGGCATATAGTGCATTTGGAAGACTTCACAAAAGAGTCTGGAGCAATAAACACCTGAGGTAAAGCACAAAAATCAGTGTGTATAGAGCCATTGTACTGTCTAGCCTCCTTTTTGGATCTGAAACATGGGTCACCTATCGCCACCACCTATGACTCCTCGAGCACTTTCATCAGAGCTGTCTATGCACAATCCTAAATATACACTGGGCTGACTATGTGACGAATGTTGCTGTCCTTGAGCAAGCAGGGATCGCCAGTATTGAGACCATGATATTGAGAACGCAGCTGTGCTGGGCAGGGCACATTTCTAGGATGGAGGACCATCACCTCCCAAAAATACTACTCTACGATGAACTTGCCATGGGTCAGCGTAAGAGGGGTGCTCCAAAAAAGCGATACAAAGACTCCCTGAAACAACATCTCAGGCTCGGCCAAATTGATCACCAACAGTGGTCCGCCCTGGCCTCACATCGGGAGGCATGGAGATGCAGTATCCACAATGCTGCAGCCTTATTTGAGAACGCACGCCGAAAAAGTCTTGAAGAGAAACGGCAACGCTGAAAGAATCACAACCCAAAAACATCACCTAAGGAGACCTTCTGCTGTGCTTTCTCCAACCGGACTTGTTTATCTCGGATTGGCCTTTTTAGTCATCAACGCGCTTGCAGAAAGCACGGGATGAGTCCTTCCTGAATCTTCGTTTGCGAAGAAAAGCCAGAGAGAGACATTACATACATACACCAGACACATGTCATTTTCTGTTCTTAGTGACAGGAGTGTAGATGGAACTTACTTCCTGCCATATAAATGAATTTTCAGATTAGCAAGCATGTACCAGAGGAAGGAACTGGCAAAATCACCTCTGAGTATTCCTTGCCTAAGAAATCCCTATGAAACTCATGGGATCACCATAAGTCAACAGACAACTTGAAGGCATATACACACACATACTGATCTTTCATCATTCTTCACTGAATATGTGGACAGCCTATGTTGAAATGCATTTTATTAGAGGTGTTACAAAATTTCTCTTTCTAATATTTGATCTGTGGTTAGTCATTTGGCATATGAAAACCTACCTCCATACTTGGATTTATCTATTTTGAAGGGATCAAAAAGACTGTGGTATATTTAGGAACAAGACAAAGACTTGAACTATGATTACTACAGGCGTTTCAGCAAAAAGAAAGTAGGCAGACAGAGGCTCACACTGTCATGCCAGATGTGAGAATATGCAGGATAGCAGAGGGGAGGGGGGGAGAACAAGGCATAAATAATTCTGTAGGGGTTGAAGGAGGACAAGCAGCAATAAATGGAAATACCATAGACTCCAAGTTAGGATTATATTTTACCCTGGCATCTTAGTGACTTCCCATTTTTCCTAGAGCTAACTCAGCCAAGACAACAACAAAAGACCCGAATTTTCATTTCCTTACCATTACAGCTGTTCTGTGAAATCAGCTATGGTATTGTTCTAGTAAAAATGGTGTAGTAGAGCCAAGGTTTGCAGGGCTGAAACTCCCAGACTTTTCTGATTTGCAGGGATAACAGTATCATCAGCCAATCCCTTTGGACTCTCTTGTGCTCTCTGAGTTTAGCTTCAATCCACAGAGTAAGTAGAAGAGAAATAGATCTCCCCAGCCACAATATATTATTATGATCTATCTCAGTTGTAATTCAAAGTATTTGGAGGTGACTTGGGCTTGAGTAGGCAAGACCTTGAAGATTATCACATGAACTGTCTGATAGCATCCTTGTCTTGCCACCCCCACATGACCCACTCGCGCCCCACTCCTGTCCCTGTTCCATTTTAAAAAAAAATCAGACACCTACCTTATGCCGCTATAATAACTGCTGCCCTCCCCTCGGCTCTCCAGGAGTGAATGCAGCTGTTGTAAAGCTGCATTCACATCCCGTAAAGCAAATCCTGCTTGTTCTCACAAGAGAACGATGTGCAGGAAATTTAAAAATAAAAAGTAAAGCAACAGTCAAACAAGACAACAAAGCCCCCTAAACACCCTAAAAATTAAAGAAGTAACCTGGGGAGGGAAAAAACAACGGTGCCACTTACCTCCTTGTCCTGATCACACCTGGAAGTCTTTGGGAGGGACCTCCCACCACAGCTGGTATAGCACCAGCATAACAGGACACCTCTTCACAAGCCTGTTATGCCTTTATAGAAATGGAATGGGCAATCTATTGACATATTAATCTGTCAATAAAAGAGAATGCATACAGAACAGAAGGTGCACAGGAGCAGAACTAGACAGGGATATCGTCATCTGAAAAGAGAGCCCTTTGGCTCTCTCCTGTCATCCCTGTTCTGGATTTAAAAGGTCGTCTGATAATCTCCCTAGTCACTTTACAAAAGATATGTTCCAGTATGCATGAAGACCACTAATATTTAATAGAAATAGATGTATAGATCAACAGAGCTATATGCATTTTTGGACTCTTGAGGCTGTTGCTAAAGGGAGTACCAGGGTGAGGATCTGTACTTCAGCATTTACCACAGTGCCATTCCCTAGCAGACAGAAAGAGACACAGACAGAAATACAGAATTATTTATAGTGCTATTATTCCACTTTAACTGGTATGGCTACCTCCTGTGGAATCCTGGGATTTGCAGTCTAGGGAGGGGCATTTAGAACTCTCAGCCAGAGAACTATTAGATTTAGTTCTATCTATTTAGTTCTATCACAGTGTAGTGTGATAAAGGAAATTATCAGATGGGACCTTAAAACCTATCCCTGTCCCAGTACCCCCCCACACCCAATCCACTCCCATCCCTGTAACACTTTTTAAAAAGTTTTCAGACACCTACCTTATCCCTTCATTGAAACTGCTCCCCTTCCCCTTGGCTGGCCAGGAGTGAATGCAACCATCGCAAAGCTGCATTCACAACCCATAAATCAAATCCCACCCATTCTCATGAGAGAATGATTGTGTGGGAAATTTAAAAATAAAAAGAGAAATACACTTTTTTAAACAACCCAAGCCCTGGAACACACTTTAAACTTTACAAGTAACCTGGGGAGGGACAAAAGGATGTCACCTCCTCGTCCCGATCTCTACCGGAAGTGTCCAGCACTGACTTCACAGTAACCTCACTGTAATTCTGGCATTGTGCCAGCAGAGCGGGGCTCCCATTCACACACCCGTGATTCCATTTCTGAAATGGAATGGGCTATTTATTAATGGCTTAAGCCATCAATAATCAAAAACGGGGACAGAACGGAGGGAGCACAGGTGAGAACAGGTCAGGGATGACATCATCTGAAAGGTAAGCCTTTTAGCGATCTCCTGTCATCCCTGTCCTGTTATAATTGGCACATCTGATAATCTCCAAAGTCCTTAGTAATACTACATGTATTTTGGCATCAACTTACCTGGGAATAAGCACCATTGAACTCAGTGGTACTTGCAAATCAGATTAGATCTTACTCCTAAGAAGATGTATGATTGTGATGGGTGGAAATGGGTGATCCATGGTTATAGTATAACCCCCATATCTGTGACACCTGTATCCACAGTTTCACTTACCCATGTCCAAAAAATATGTCCTCTCTAGTCATTTTCTAGGTCCTCTAGTGCAATTCTATAGTATGCTTTCACCAGACATTGGGCTGAAAGTAATTCATTTGAACAGGGTTTGCCATTATCTGTGGTTTCACATTTCCACAGTAAGGAGATTTTCACATGCCTAAAATACCCCCCAAAGAAATCAGGGCAGAAATATTTCTGTCCCGGAAGCAGCACCGCGGTTCGCACGCCAGTCCCCTCTCCTGATATTCCATCGTCATCACGCTGGGTTATTTCTTCCCTCTTCCAGAATATTGTATTAACGGCGAACTCCCGTTAGTAAAATATTCTGGAAGAGGGAAGAAATAACCCAGCGTGACGATGACGGCATATCGGGAGAGGGGACTGGGCGTGCGAACCGCGGCGCTGCTTCCAGGACAGAAATATTTCTGTCCCGATTTCTTCGGGGGGTATTTTAGGCGTGTGAAAAACTCCTAAGTCTGGGAATGTATTCCCCATGGATAGAAGGGGGTCGTACTGTACTAATAGCAGTTGTAGTGTAGTATAAGGGATGTCATCTGGCAATTTCTGACCCTGCATGATAAGAAATTGTCTTTGCTCTTGCTTAGGGTTGCCATTCATCCTGAAAACTAGGAAAATCCCGGATTGAAGAGACTAAAATAAATCCTGGAGGGATGGGGGGCCAGTTGAAGCAGCAGATCCCAGATTCCTCCTTTGTCACAGCAGTACAGCCCACAGGGATGGGTAAAAAGCAACAATGAGTATGGCGGCAGCAGTGATGGTGCAGGAAACCACACAACAAGACTGGCACTTGTGCGAGTCTCATCCCATGCTGAAGGCTTTCAGTGGTACTGGCAGGTGTGCCAGAGCCAGCACCCAGAAGGCAGAGTGCGACTCAGAAGGCGGGAAAGAAAAGGAGGTGATCAGTGACACCAAGACCAGGAGGCCTTGTGTTATGTATGCGGTGAGTGTGGTGATGCTGAGTGTAGAACTTCACTTTCAAGCAACCCCAAAATAGAACAGACTTCCTTTACTTTTAGGGCTGCTTGGCAGTGAAGAGCTCAAAAAGCCCCAAGAGTAAAGGGAGTCCCTGGTATACACAAAGCCTTTCTCCCTCACTCCACATTCCCCCCCGCCAAAAAATGTGTAGTGCTTAAAAAACCTATTTTTGCAGATATGATAGCAGGCAAACTGAGGGCAGGTTTTCTGCCCACAGAGAATTTGAGTTGTCTGATTGAATACTGGAGAGAGTTCCAGCACTTTAAATGGTTGTGTAGAAGAGGAAATTTTAGTAGATGTTTTTTGTCAATAATCCACCCAATCCAGTTCAGCATAATTTTATCCCAGTTTTGTGGAAGAGAATTATGGCAACTCTACGCCTCCTGCTCTGCTCTGTGTTTTTGTCTGAGGCTGTATTTCTGCAAACTGACCATTTTTCAAAGTACTTCCCCCTTTCTCTTCCTAGTTTTATTGATGTCTGCATGCTTGCATGCCTTGTATTCATTCTACATGAAACCAAAAGCATAGATAAGCATTTGCAAATATGTTCAGGCTGTTTATGCTAAAAGCAAAAAGAGTACCTTCAAGTGAAAAGCATGACACAGATCTAAAATAAATACAATATTGTAGTACCTAGTTTGAAAAGGTGCAAATGTATCTGCGCCTGTCCAACTGCTACTTTCACGAGAATAATACCAAGATACTTAAAGCACTTACAGTCATCCCTCCACATTTGCGGCTTTGATTTTCATGGTTCTGCCTATCTGTGGAAATCCTCATTCCCCCCACCATACACACACAAAGAGAATGCATTAGGGAGGTGGAGCCAAACCAGAGGAAAGCCCCACTACAAAGCCGCTGAGCCTCCAACTGCTCGGTGATGGGGGCATGGGGGCAGCAGCGGAATGGCGGACACCATGGCAGAGGCCCCGGAGGTATGGTGGTGATCCGTTTCTGGGGGAGGCCAAGCCCAAGGAATGCCACCCATTCCACAGCTTTGCCCTAAAGCTGTGGCATTCCCCAGGCTGGCATCCCCCTCCCATTCACACTGAACTCCAAGGAATGGCCAGGTTCAGGACAAAGTCTCTGAATGCAGCCAGTCTTCGAGCTTGCCTTTCCTGCCCCAACCAAATTGAACCCACACAAACTGCCGAAAGTAGCCGCTCCTGTGGCTTCAATTCAGTTGGGCTTGCCTTTCCCATTCCAACTGAATCAAAGCCCCAGGAGCCGTCAAAAGTGGTGCTCGGTTTCATCCCTTGATGAAAGCCAATTTAAGCGAGGCACTCACTGAGCAAAGCATGGGCATTTTGCTCACTGAGCGCCCCACATACATCGGCTTTCCTCCCTTGTGTGTGAGGGACGAAAGCAGATTTAAGTAAGGTGCTCACCAAGAAAAGTGTGGGCGCTTTGCTCAGTGAATGGCCCACTTAAATTGGCTTTCCTTCCTATGTGCAAGGGACGAAAACTGATTTAAGCAAGGTGCTCACTGAGAAAAGCACAGGCACTTTGCTCAGCAAGCGCCCCACTTAAATTGGCTTTCCTCCCTTGTGTGTGAGGGACAAAAGCTGATACAAGTGAGGTACTCACCAAGAAAAGTGCAGGCGGTTTGTTAGCTGAGTGCTCCACTTAAATCGGCTTTCCTCTCTTGTGTGTGAGGGAGGAAAGCCAATTTAAGTGGGGTACTTACTGAGCAAAGTGCAGGCGCTTTGTTCAGTGAGCACCCCGCTTAAATCGGCTTTCCTCCCTTGTGTGTAATGGAGGAAAGCTGATTTAAGTGAGGTGCTCACTGAGCAAAGCGTGGACAGTTTGCTTGCTGAACTCCCCCCTTAAATCTGCTTTCCTCTCTTGTGTGTCAAGTATGAAAGCTTATTTAAGCAAGGTGCTCACCATGCAAAGCTCGGGCGCTTTGCTCAGTGAGCGTTCCACTTAAATTGGCTTTCCTCCCTTGTGTGTGAGGGAAGAAAGCTGATATAAGCGAGATGCTCACCAAGAAAAGTGCAGGCAGTTTGCTCGCTGAGTGCTCCACTTAAATTGGCTTTCCTCCCTTGTGTGTGATGGAAGAAAGCTGATATAAGTGAGGTGCTCACCGAGAAAAGTGCATGACGGTGGGCGCATGGTGGCAGTGATGCGGCAAGTGGTGGTGGTGGGTGGCAGTGGAGGAGGCCTGGAAGGCCTAGGCGGGCTGGGTTGCAATGGCAGCTGCCTGGGCCACGAGCCTCTCTCCCTTTCTCCCTCCTCTCCCGGGGTGTTCCATCTGCGTGCCCCCACCAATCTGCATAAATTTTTATTCATGATTTTTTCACATCCGTGGGGGTCTTCGCCCCTAACCTCCATGAATGTGGAGAGACAACTATATTTGGTTCATGTGTAGACCTGTCCTGCACATACAATGTAATTCTCAAACCATGTTTATATTATATATTGTTATGCACAACCTGCTCATTCATAGATATAAATGTTTGTCCCTAGGTGCTTTACTACTGCATCTGGTGAAGTAGATTTAGGGCTCATTTACACTGTCACCTTACTGCGGAGTCAGTCTGGAACATTATGGCCTTGGATTCAACATGACAACAGCCACACTTACCCAGTTTAAATCCATGTTGGAGTCCAGATGGGCCAGCCAGGCTGACACCACATCAGACCCGCTGGCCAGTCCCATTCTTCCTGGTGCCACCACTGCAGCCTCACTTCAAGAGCCTGCCCATTGCTTCTGCTAAGGTCAGAACAGGGCGTGCAGACATGTGATCAAAAGGAAGGGGTCACTCTACCCCTCTTCATTGATTGCAGAATGGCATCCCATTCTGATCTCAGCAGAAGCGATGGAGCTAGCCAAGCTCACACAGGAAGCTACTTGGCTGGTGAGGTGGTGGAGGCGGCTCCAAAGAGGATCCATTCCCTTCCCTGGACTGTTCAGTGCAGGGTAAGGGAGATGGCTCCATGTTTGCATGTAGACACCTGGATCAAGTCAAATTTAACCCAATCTAGCTGTCCAAACAACAAAAGAACCAGAGACATGTTGGAGTTTCCTGGAAGCTCCAGAGTTTCCGCTGGATTATCTTAAACTGGATTAACGGCTTAATAAAGTAGATTTGCTGCATGCATTGTCTGGTCCTGTCAGTGAAAAGCAATGCCTTACTCACAGCTGCAGCACAGAGTCAGCACACAAGGATGATAACATCATATGAAACCGGGACCCATTTGCGGAACAGTAACATCCTTGCTGTTGTTATAATCTCCTTAGACTCACATGTGCTACAAGATCCCTTTGCATATGGTGCCTTGTTTATTTAAGGTACAAAGCATATTTCTGGATAGAGTTGTCAAGTCAGCAGCATCCCATTCCTGATATTTCAGGGCCAAAAACAGCCTTATGATGTCACAGACATGGGTCCCTGTGATACCAGAGAGGTGAGGCAGACAGGCATTAGTAATGAGACTGTAACTGCTTCTGGGCCACCTTGTTGTAAAAACAAGCACAAAGGGAACCCAGGTAAATGGGCACAGAATCTGGTAATACCTGGCTAATCAGGTAATATAGCAACCCAAGAGCCCAGGGGATAAACACATTTTTGATGGCAAAATGCACCCAGTGTTTGCAGTTATTGCTGCTATTCCTGCTGTGTTTGTAGCCCCCACAGCCTTATCTACAGCACACATGCTACATGGAGCTTTTTTCTGGGACCTAAGCTGCTTCTGGGATTTCTGGAAGGCTCAGTGCTGGTCCACAGAAGCCAGGGTGGGTGTAACACAAAGGCTGACAAATTGTGAACTTGCCCTTCCATTCCCTACCTTGCTTGAAATGGTACAATAGGGTCCAAGTTCAGATACCCACAGTCTCTTTCTTAGGCCCCTCCCTTCACTCCTGGGTTTTTGGGGTGCCGGGGTTGTTCAAGCCTAACACTCATGTAAGACCATTCACACTGAGCCAGTGAGCTCTGACACCAGAGCCAGAAGTCTGGCTTGATATGGGTGAGATGGGTGCCCAGGCTTTGAAGTTACTTCCCAGACAAAAATCAAACTTTCTCCAGTGTTGCTCCCTGAGCTTTGTCTCTCCACCTGTAAACTGGGGGAAGCATAGCCATTCTCAAAGACTTCAGCCAGCATCCTGAGACTCAGTAATCTTATCCCTGAACCTGCAAGTTCCTTATCCATGTTTTCCTTTTACCCTAAATCCAGTACAAATCCAATATAACGTACTGCCAAGTTTAAACCCTGATTTCTAGGCATACTAGCAGGACCACAGTGGAAATATCCAAAATTCAGTACTCTTGGGAAAACAGAATTTGAACATGCCTATGATTGCAAGGCAAAAATTAGAATAAAGATAACTGCAAGTAGTATTTATTTATTTCACTTAGAATATTTATGTCCCACTATATATTGTGAGATTTCCAGGTGGTGTGCAAGGGGGAAAAAAGAGCCATTCCATCAAGCAGTAATGGGGGGAGAAAACATAAACAGGAGCCCTCACCAGCTTTGCTGTAAGCTTTTCCCTTTTTGGATTTGTTCCCATTACGTTGGCCATGATAAGAAAGTCAATTCACTTCTTGATAAATTACAATAATTGCAACATTACAGCTGGCCACAGTTAGTCCCATAAAAGATTAAAAATCTGTGCCTTGGTTTTCCTCTTTATTTTTTTTCCCTTTACCATCCCTTTTTCCTCTTATGTAATGTCTTATAGGCTGCAATCCTGTATGGCCTAGTGTACCATTCACCAACCCCTGGCAGTTCCATGCATAGAGGAGAACAATCAAGTATGAAGGCTCTGGCTATGTCCCTGTAGCCAGGCACAACATGATTACATCCCCTGGTAAAGTCAACTGGGTTCCTCCAGAAGTCTTAGCAGATGATACAATCATTTTGTGTCTGGCTGCAGGGACGTAGCCAAACATTTCTTTGATCCCCCACCACTCTCACCAAGCATGGAATAGTCATTTGTAAGGGGGTGCAGTGACTCTGTGATAGATGGTGGAGCTTTGGTCAGTGTAGAGGGAAGAAGGGAATACCAACCTCCACATCTACCAAAAAGAGACACACACAAGCATAAGGTTGAGCAATGCCTGTGTCTGCCAGTAACCGGGTGCCCTCCTTTGAGTGTTGGATTGTGCTATAAAGTGGGCCCTTGGTATCCACTGGGATTTGGTTCCAGGACCCCCTCCCCCCATGGATAGCAAAATCCATGGATGCTCAAGTCCCATTATATACAATGGGACAGTAAAAGGGTGTCCTTTATATAAAACGGCAAAATCAAGGGTTGCTACTAGGAACTTACTACACACACACATATCTACTTGGATGGTGGAATCCATGGATACAGAATCTGTGGATACAGAGGGATGATTATACTTTAGATAGTTGTGTTTTGTTGATATCTAAGCCAGTCTGGAGACTCTTTTGTTTAGGGTGGGAAGTGTGAATGCTTTAAACAAACAAACAAAAAGTTGCGTGTTGTCAAGAACACAGAGAATGCATAGTCAACTTCAGGCTTTTTTTATTTTGAAACTTTTAAAATATATTTTTTCATATTTTCTTTGAACATATTTTTAGTTCAGCCTAGCTTTTGTCACTGAGCAAATAGCTTGTCTGTCAGCTCTTGATGAAAACCTTTTATCTTCTTAGATGAGGTCCCCAGGCCAGAACAAACAAGGCTGTGGCAATGATCACAGATTTACAAAGCACTGTTTATCCATGAAGATGTCAAAGTAAATCATAAAACTGAAGCCCAACACCAAGATGTATGTGCTTCTTTAAAATATACACAGGGTGTGATTCTCTATTATATATGACTCCAAGGACTTATGGAGGGATATCAATCTTTGTTAGAGTAATTCCTCACTATCCTGAATCCTTAAATCCAGAAACACATGCAAGTCATCCCAATGACTAGAAAGACTTGAAAACTGGACATTTATACACATCACCCTAAAAATGGGGGAAATGAAACACTCCCAGAAAGACTCCCATGCCATAAACCTTTAATTTGGGACATAGAAAGATTATTGAGAACACAACTACTTGAACATATGAGCACCTGCTCCAGTTGAAGATGTCCCAATTCAAAATGGCCACAGCCTTCTCTGACCTTGGTCCAACTCAGACTGGAATTAGTCCCATGCTTCTATCATTTGCAGCCAGAGATTGTGGAGCTTGGAAGCACCACAATTTATGCAAGTTACATTCCCATCCTCAACTTTCTGTTACTTCCCACTACCTTTGAGAAAGTCCCCCCCATATGGGGAATTGGGGAATTGGTAGGAGTACTGAAACTACATGAGGGATGAGGGGTGACATGGATTTCTTATCTTGTACAACAGTTCCCTTAGCTATTGTTTTTAGACAGTTATGGGAATGATGCTTTGGCTGAAGCTGATGGGTCATGGATTACGTAAATTCTTTTCTCCCCCACCCAGCCCCCCTCTGCCCTTAGTAACTTGAGGACTGACTAGTGAGAATATCAGGAAAGCAGTAGTTGATTTGGGAAATAATTGGGCTGTTTAAAAGTTAAAAGTCTAAACTCGAAAAACCCTTCAATGATTTTCAAGTGTTTGACTTGAACAGTTGAGCAGGCCAAGAGCCAAGCAGTCCAAGAGCCAAGCAGTCCAAGCAGTCCAGGAACCCTGGTGGCGCAGTGGTTAAATGCCAGTACTTTAAGTCCCCACGTTGCAAGTTCGATTCCAGCCGGCTCCAAGGTTCACTCAGCCTTCCATCCTTTTGTAGGTCGGTAAAATGAGTACCCAGCTTGTGGGGGCAATTAGCTAACACACATTGGAAACTGTTTAATGCAGTGTAGATGTGTAAATAGCTGTTGCTTAAAACAATTTGTAAGCCGCTCTGATAGCCTTGTGGCTAAAGAGCGGGGTATAAATAAATAAATAAATAAATAAATAAAAATAAGTGACTTGGGATGTTCTAAAATGGAATGAGTTGCAGTTCCAGAACTTTCTAAGATGTCATTTGGAACCAAAAGCTGGCACATGTCATTGCTATGACATATGTTTAATGATAGAAAATGATGCAACAGATGGCTACGGCAGAGAAAACATCCAAATCCTTTAGCTGATGGTTCCAGCATCTCCTCACAGCAAGTTGTAAAACTAGGCCCTTAAGCAACTAACTCTACTCAGGATATTTCATGGCCAATATTTCATATTCCTGTAAAAAGTTAATAGGTCCTATGAGCTGGGGTACACCCCCCAGAGGGAGGGCACTGGAAGAAGGACTCTCAATATTTGTATAGTGCAAATGCAAACACAAGAAATCAAAGAAATCAAAACCCAGCTCCTATTCTAATAGCTAAGCAGGTTGATAATAAGAGCTAGGACTGGTTTACACAGCAGATTTATTGCGGCAACTTGCGTTTTAATTCTTTTCCGCAGCTGTGCCAGTCAGGTTTTTTTTTCTAATTATGTCGCTTTTACATTCAGACTTGAATAAGTGTGGGGGGCGTGGCCTCCCAAGCAGACAAAGGTTGTATGGGGAAGGACATAGACCAAGACTCACAGACTGCTCAAATAGCAGATCAAAGTAATGGCTCTGTCTCTGTTAATCTGCCTGTAAATGAACTCATTCCGTGAAGCAGAGTGACAGTAATCTCTCTGCTAAAAGACCTTGCTGCCATGCCGTGGATCCTAAGGTGAACCTATCACAAGTTTTTCTAGCCTCCCCCTCCCTTGCTCATGCTCCCTCTCTCTCTCGTTGCTCGCTCTCGCTCTCGCTCTCTCCCTCCCCCAAGCAGAGCTGACCAGATGGGAACTGTATGACTGAAAGGTCTTTGGAATCCTTTTTCTTGGCAGACCTTCTGCAAAATAGCAAAGAGGATTTTCCTGATGCTACTGAACACAGTCCCTCTCTTTTAAGCCCGCCCCTTACATCATAGCAACCAATCACAATGCAGATCTGATGCAGCCCTTAGTTTATACTGCCAATAAAGCGCTACATTGCAAATATGCTGGCAAAAGTAGCGACATCCCTTGCCACACTATATTTGGGTGTTTTACCTTCCCCCCTTCTGAATGAGGTGATGCTGTGCTGCGATCCGTGGGAACTATGAGCTACCTTAGCGGTATATTTAGAGGAATATTTGCCCGTGTAAACGACCCCCTAGAAAAAAGAAAGTGTGACTTGTGAAAGGCTGAAAAGTGGAATTTTGGACTCCCCATGATCAAACCCTGGAAAATGAAATTTATCATGTAAATTTCAGATCAGCAGATGAAGGACTTTATCAGACAAGCATCTTAAAATGCTGTAATTCCACTATTGAGGAAAATAGAAGCATAGTGACATGATTACAGTAGTTATTGCACATTGCCGTAATTGTGCAATACTATCACCACAGAATCATTGCATGACCACCAGTAGCAATTTAAGAATGGGATTTTACTTCCAAGATTTTGTACAGACAAGATTTCAGCTGTTCTTGCAAGAAGATGAGACTTTATTTAAACACGCCAAAAACACACAAATACTGAAAGAATTTAACAAATAAACACTTTAAAAAACATACCAAGAAAAGGTGATAGTTCATTAAAACAGCATCCTGTAGTCCTGTGTTCTCATTGTGGAAGGAGAGGGGGAAGAAAGGACTGCCCGTTCATGCTATAATCTCATGATTACAGCAGGATGTGATTTTGCACACTCATCAGTACTGTGAAAAGAGCAATATTGAGGGCTATTCATGGATTTTCCTGACAATAAAAAGTGATGAGCCATTAATGGGCAGAGCACACATTGACCATGGGGCGACAACGACATCATGGGAACTCATTTGCCATTGAGTGTCACACTGTAATTACAGCCCCATCTGATAAAGTCCCAAGATGCAGATAGGAAAGGGCACTGTTCCACCCAAGTTCTATTGCCTTTTCTTCTTGGACTAGGAAACAGTATCACCTCCAACATGTATCCTTGTTTACTGAATGCGAAGAACAGGGCTGTCGTGTGTACACAGCCCCATCTCAGACAGCTCCATCTTCCTCCTGACTTCCTATTGACCTTCCTCCATGCTGCTGGTGCCACTTTTTATTGATGGAAAACCTCTGTGAATAAAAAGTGGCATCCACAGCATGGGGGAAGGTGAGGAAGAGGACAGGGCTGTCTGAAACGGGGTTGTGTAACCGCACCAGCCCCGTTCTTCTCCCGACCTCCTCAGGGTTTTTCCCCCCATCTGAAAAAGTCCGTAGTGTGGTGGAGTCTCCTTCTTTGGAGGTTTTTAAACAGAGGCTGGATGGCCATCTGTCAGGAATGCTTTGATTGTGTATTCCTGCATGGCAGGGGGTTGGACTGGATGGCCCTTGGGGTTTCTTCCAACTCTTTGATTCTATGAGTTCTCCAATTCTGCTGCCATCCCTGGACTGGGAAAAGCAAAGGAAGTCCTACCTCTTTGGGCTGTTCAGATTTTCACCATCCCATTCACAATCAATAAGCAAGGCAGATTGTAAGTCAAGGGAGTGCAGTGGGAGGGAATGATATCATAGCTGCAGACCCACTTGTATGAATGAGCCCATGATTTGCTCTGCTTTGAAGATCTTCTGTATGTCAGCCACTTAGGACTTTATAAGATGTGACAAAAACTGTGTCAGAAGAATGCTATGAGAACAAAAATGGGTGACATTACCATACAACAACATCCTGCAGCCATTCTGGGGGCATAGCACAGGCGTGAATAATACATCGCTTTTTATTGATAACTTAGTCCATCAATAAAAAAGGGATGCTTTATTCATGCCCCCACTACACCCCCGGAATGGCTGAGGATGTGGGCATCTGATAATGTCACCCTTTCTGTTTTTGTAGAGTTCTTCTGATGCAGATTGGGACATGGTTTTGTGCCCCATTCCCCCACGTCTGATAAAGTCCTTAGAGAAACTGGTTTGGTGGAAATGCAGGATAGGCCTTCTCTGTGCCCTCTCCAATTGCAGAGCTCTCTCTCTCTAAGAAAGTTAGACTGATTTCATCTTTGTTTAGTTTTAAGTGAGCAGTTGAAACTTTTGTTTTGTTTTACATGGCTTTTGTGTGATTCTGAATGTATGAACTGTTCATTCAGGAAATTATTGGCATTTATATTAAGCAAAGTGCAGTGTAGCCCCAGTACAATTTGAGCTTCTGATATAAAAACATATGCAGGATGTTCTGTTAAGGTTAAAAAGCGAAACTTACATTTATTGTGGCAGGGAATACATCTGAGATAGGAAAAATAGATAGCTAGAAGAGAGTACACTGGGTCCCGTTGGCATCTATTCCTGTGTCAGGTCTGGTCTAAACAGTACACATATTATGGAGGTAGATACATAAAAGGTAAGAGGTAGTTCAAGAAAATTCCTTACCTTTTGGGAGTATCTCTTAAATTATGCTGTTGCAAAGCATTATAGGTGGTGTTTTCAGAGGAATTATGAATATAATTGATTGGGGGTTTATTCCTATGTAAATACCCTAAAAGCACCAGATCCTATCTGATTTTGGAGGCTAAGCCAGGTTGGCTCTAGTTGGTACTTGGATGGGAGACTGCCATCAATGCCAGGTGCTGCAGGCTATCTTTCAGAAGAACAAGCTAGCAAAATGACCTCTGAGTATTCCTTGCCTAAGACAACCCTATGAAATTCATGGGGTTACCTTAAGTCAACAGCCAATTTGAAGATACACACACACAGAGAGAGAGAGAAAGTATATCCAGTGATCATCATTTGCCATTTAGACAGAAGTGCTCTAGCTATGAAAATCCACTTTTTTTGTAGGAAACTGATCAAGTATACTGAAAGGTAAAGTTGAGTTCTATCCTATTGTGTTTCCTGTCTGAAGTACAAAGAGGCAGTTTCCAACAGAGAGATATCTTTGTGCCAGTACCTTAGACAGTGACCACAGAAACACTGTGGACTAGATGGTCTCTAGTACATTAGACTATCTGGCATCGAAAACAAATTGCTTAGTGGATACACAACTTCAGTGTAAATCAATTCCCTTGCAAACACAACACAAGCATTTGCAATAAACCAATCTTTTCATACTAGATAATTTTTGAAGGGCACCCATCCTTTTACTCTGTATTAGTTTCATTCGCCCTCAATGGCATCATTTCATAGCCAATTCTTACCTGGCCATATGACAAATTAACTGTTTTAGAAAGAAAAGAGCAATTTCAAAAGAAAAGAAAGTTGGCATGGAACAATAATGACAACAAAATGAACAGCCACAGAAGAGGATAGAATGGAAGAGGATCCTCATCAGATTTTAACTCCTTCAAAAGTCCCCTTTCATGAAAAACATTACTATTGAATATGCTTATGTTTATTTCTGAACAACAGTTGAGAAATAAAATGAAGAAGCCTATTTCTCTTCTTTCTTTCCCTCAAAACATACTTCAAACCTACCTGGGGCTTTTTTTCCTAGATGCAGTAGTGAATCCATGACTGAGAAGTCTCAAAACATTGATCCTTTGGCTTAAATGTCTTATTTAGCTTGAAAGCCTGAGGGCAGGGAACTGTTAAATTAACAATTTGTAAGCCGCTCTGAGAGCCTTTGTGGCTGAAGAGCAGGGTATAAATGCTCTAAATAAATAAATAAATAAATAAATAAATAAATAAATAAAATGTAAGGGAGTGGGGTAGCTCCTCAGCCTGCTCTCTCCCCATAAACTACGGAGTCTTGGGGTGATGGGAACTGTAGTCCACAAATTAGAATTGCTAAAAAGCATGTCACCCTAAACATGTATTTATGACAGAATAAATATCAAACCACTCCAAGTGGTTTCTGTCAGGTGTTATAGTGCGTACTGGGAACCTAAACAAGTCCCAGGAAGCATAAAATAGACAGCAGAGTGTTGTTCCTTCAGGCATAAGAATAAAGGCATAGACATATAGCTTTGGGTCTAAAATAAACTGCTTCTCTTTACTTGGGCATAAAGAAGAGTATTTACATATATATATATATATATATATATATACAGCATTCAAAAGAAAGCATCTTCACTCTGTGAAATCTAACATAGAACTGTTCAATTCAACTTTATAGGTGTCGTAGCCGACCCTAGAGTTTCTGCTGCGTTAAGTCCAGGGTTGGTCCTTTTTCCAGTCCCAAACCCAAGGGATTCCTCTTCATTTTGCCACCACTCACTGACTTTATGGTCTTCTCCAAGTCTAGGCAGTGAGACTAGACGTGCTGGGTTAAAGAACAATAATAACTCTTATCTAATCTAGAGAAGGTTCTGATAGCTGACCAGAAGCAGACAATTCGAGGCAGGTTAGAAAATAACAAGAAAGCTTTTATTCAATTCTAGGAGTCTATGTTACTTGAGAAGGCAAAACATTCCCAGGTTCAACTTAAGGCTTATACAGTATGCATTCATTCAGAGCACTTACAAATAAAACATAATCTAATGCAAGCTAACTAAAACAGTTCCCCTAGTCTAATAATGTAAAGTAACTTACAGTCTCTGTGATGGAATTTCAGAGTCCTTTTGGATCCTTTGAAGCCTTTGGGTAAGGTTGGCTACCCCCTAACCTTCTGTTATCACAGTTTAGTATTTTGTGGTTCTTCCATGGCTTTGTTGGCCATGTGGCCCAGAGCTAGGCCATGTGGATTAGAGTCCATCTCAGCTAGCTCAATCTAGCTAGGCCATGTACTCAACTCAGAGAGGCTCAGACAAAAGGAAGATCAGAACTTTTAAAAAAGTCTTTTGTGATGATCTCTGATTGGCTCTGTTGTTGCCCAATCAGAGTGACTATCTAGTTAGGGGATGTGACTTCATGTTTATTCGATGAGGTTCTCCCACCCGCTTCCCATTTCCAAATAAGGAGTGGACATTTCCAATATTGTTCCTGTGAGTTTGTGATGGGATTCCATGATGACTGCAGTGATCATGACAATAGGACAAACTAAATACCCATCTCTGCAGAGTTCTGAGCACCTCCTCCACTCAGCACTGCACCAGAGCTGAGAGCTCAATATTGACACATTTGCAACTGCCATTAGCTCTCTCTCAGTCTGTTGTCCTCTGCAGACTGTTACATTCCAGATCTTTACAGAATAAATCTACTTACTGTATGTCCCAATATCCTGACACCCTCTATATTTATTCTTAAAGAGCTGTATTTAAACAGATTGCCCCATACCAAACTTAGGACATTTTCAGATGCCCCTTACCGCGCAACCAGCCTCTGGAGCACTAACAAGGCTGCTGCATGGCAGGGGGTCCATTTTGGACGACGCCATCCCTCTCTCAGCATCGTCCATGACTGTTCCAGGTAGCATTGAAGGTGGCTGCGCTATTTTTTGCTCACGGACAACTTCCATGAGTGAAAAATAGTACAGCCGCCTTCAATGCTAGCCGGAACAGTCACGGACGATGCCGAGAGAGGGACGGTGTCGTCCAAAATGGACCCCCAGCTGTGCAGCAGCCTCGTTACTGCTCCAGAGGCTGCTTGCGTGGTAAGGGGCATCTGAAAATGTCCTTGGACAACAAATACTGGTATTTAACAGGGCCTAATGCTTTAGTAAGCATGTTAGCTTCCACATAACATTGCCATTTAACCATTTTCTCCTCCTGTTCAGTTAATTTCAAGATCTCATTGAAATTCTTAGATTCACATGTAACCTGACACACCCTGACAGCATTATCTACTTTGAATCTTTTGTCACACGATCAGCCCTTTGGGGTATTGAAAATTGTGGCACCTCCTGATCCCCATCATTGCTTTATTCCTTATTAGAAACTTGCCCCTGTTGCACTTCAGTTTTAATTACTACAGGGCTTTGTGCATTTGCATCAGGCATAACTGGCTCTTGCCCTTCTGAGATTCCTGCGTATCCCCATTTATAGGAAGAAGCACTTAAGAGTTCAAGTGAACTTGACCCCAATTGCTGTGTTCCTCAAACTGTGCATTCCTGGAAATTAGAACTTTACCATTCCCAAGTGCAAACCTATAAGCTTTAGAGCCACTCTGATAACCCACAAATCTTAGCCTCTGTGCTTTAGGATATACCTTTCTCCTTGAAACCTTGGGTATGTTAACCCATGCAAAACTTCCAAAAATTCTAAGGTGTTTAACTGAAGGGGGTTTTTTTCACCATACAACAAAAAAATGTGGTGTTTCCTTTACCACAGAGTTCCACAGTCTGTTATGCAAATAATTAGCATTTAGTATTGCTTTGCTCCAGTATTTCTGATCCATCTTGGAATCAAATATTAAGGAATTCTTCATGGTTTGCATTCTGTGACACCATTCTGGCTGGGCATAAAGGAGGTGGAGCATCTGTGAAAGATGGCCCTCTGTTTTAGCCATTTCTGGAATTTGTCTGACATAAATTTCTCCCCAGAATCATTTTGCATACAGCCAACCTAAACCCGGTGCTTCCTTTCAACATAATTACACAAGTTTTGGAATGTTTCAAAGCCTTCAGACTTGTTCTTCAATAAATAACAGAATCTAAACCTTGAAAAATCATCAACTATTACCATAGCATATCTGACCCAAAGATGAAGACAAAGGAACAGTTAAATCGGTGTGTAATAACTCAAACATTCTCTTTAATTTCCTATCACTGAACTTTGGAATTGGTAATACCTTTGATTTGCTCTCTTTGAAAATAGAACAATCTAAGAAAACATTGCAGTTGTTCACCTTCAAATTAGAACACACATCAGGCATTTGCTTCAAAACCTTATAACTAGGGTGACATCAAATGAATGTGCATTCTTCTGTGCATCAAATGAATGCAGTCATTATGCACTGGGGTGTCAGTTATTACAGCCTGGGCTAAACCAGCTTTGGGGTGCATATAATAAAGCTGATTTTTCAACTCCCCCTCTGCACAAACATTTCCATCCTTTAAAATAAAACATTTCTTGCTAGTAAAGGTAATCTCATACCCCTCTTCTGTTAGTGAACTTACAGAGAGCAAAGAAATTTCAAGTGAGGGCACATACACCACTTTGTCAATATTTTGACCTAAACATGAAATAAAACATTTTCTCTCTCCCTTAACAACAGGTCTCTGGCCATCAGGAAGCCTCACATTGGAAATTCTGGATTTGGACATCTCTATAAATTTTGAGTTATCATTGGCTATGTGCACACTGCAGCCACTGTCCAGAACCCACAAAGTTTGATCAGATGGATTGTCTTTTCTCACCACTGGACATGGCCACTGTGCAGCATGGCTCTTCTTCCTTTTTTGCCTTGGATTTGAAACCACTGTTCTTTTTCTGTTTATTAGGAGACTGTCTTGCAAAATGCTTAGCAGAACCACAGGTCCAGCATTTCTTCACTGCAAATGCACCCTTTGTCCCTTCGCCATTCACCACTTTATGGCAGCTAGGGTCATCAGGCTTTTTCCTTGGCTTGAAGTATATTTCTTCCTCCCTTTGCTGTTCGCATCTCTCTTCCTCCTCAAGCAGATGGTTGCTGATATAATTCACAAACAGCTCTTTCTCTGGGATTGCTCCCATGCTGTTTATTAGAGCATCAAAACTGGAATCAAGGTTACTCAAAATTATGTAGACTTTCTCTGGCTCTTCTTAATGCAGCCCTGCATGATGCAGCTTCCCAAATAGAGAATGAAGATAGGCCAGGTGCTGACTTACATCATCTCCAGCTTTCAGCTGTGCCTTGTAGAGCTTCCTTGTGACTAGGATTTAGGATCCTGCTGTCTCACGCACATAAACAGCTCGCAGAGTGTCCTTGGCAGTGTTCAAATCACAAACATAAGTCAACTGTGTATCTTCCAGCCCCAAAATAATAGAGGCATGCACTTTTTCTTCTGCCTTTTTCTCAGGACCAGTAGGAGCTACAGCAATGTGAAGGATCAGGTCCCAAAGCCCCTCTCTTCTCAAATACATCTGTGTCTTTAAGCTCCAGTCCAGGTAGTTACACTCATTCAGCCTTTTAAAAGGTAGCCCACTCATACTCTGCGCAGATGCCATTTCAGCCCTTCAGCAAACTATCAAACACCTCTCACAGCCTTGGTTCTCACCAACAGATCAACTCTCTAGGCCAGGACCCTCCAGACAGTTTACCACAGCTTACAGGCTTCCACAGGTCACAGTAGACTGGTGCAGCGTGGTGTAGCCTGGGTCCATAACCTGTCAGGTGTTATACCACACACTGGGAACCTAAACAAATCCCAGGAAGCATAAAATAGACAGCAGAGTGTTGTTCCTTCAGGCATAAGGATAAAGGCATAGACACATAGCTTTGTGTCTACAATAAACTGTTCTCTTTACTTGGGCATAAAGAAGAGTGTGTGTGTGTGTATACAGCATTCAAAAGAAAACATCTTCACTCTGTGAAATCCAACACAGAACTGCTCAGTTCAACTTTACAGGACAAACTAAATACCCAGATCTGCAGAGTACCTAGCACCTCGTCAGCACTGCACCAGAGCTGAGAGCTCATCAATATTAGTACATTTGCAGTTGGCACTAGCTTTCTCTCTGCTGTACTCTGCAGACTGTTTGTTACATCCCAGATCTTTACAGAATAAACCTACTTACTGTATGTCCCAATATCCTGACAGTTTCTAATGCTAATGCTATTTCTAATAAGGTTGTTGTTTTGTTGTTGTTGTCTCCCTTCAAGTCATTTCTGACTTATGGTGACCCTAAGACAAACCTATCCACGAGGCTTTCTCAGCAAGATTCATTTAGAGAGGGGTTGCTTTTCCCTTCTTCTGAGGCTCAGAGAGACTGACTTGCCCAATGTCATCCAATGGGTTTTCATAGGTGAGCAGGGATTCAAACCCTGATCTCTAGTTGTAGTCCAGCACTCAGACCACTATACCACACTGGCTCTCTCCTAATAACGTAGGATACTATATATTAAGAGCAGTGTAGGAATAGTCCCAGATTTTTGGGTACCAGCAATCAGATAAGAGCCAGTATACCAAACTTTGTAGCTATGTTATTAATGGGCAATAGTGTTTTATAAAGTGAGTTAAAAGTTAAACTGCATTAATTATAATTGCATTTAATTTTTAGAGTGTTAATGGATTTGCTGCTTGATGGGAACAAGGGAAGATTCTGTTACTGTATAATCTTGAGGACTAGCTTTGTTCATCTGTACTTAGTAATGTTGGCTATGTGCCTCCTTTTTACTATGTTCTCTGTGAAGAATATTTATTATAAATCCTAGTGTTATTTTATTTCAATTTGTTTTGTCAGAAGAAAAAGGCTCCTGTGGGCTCTTAACCCAAACAAGACATTCTTGTTATCCCCATTTCTGTTTCCTTAAAAACAGTGTATTTTTTTATATTTCATATCATAATTCCATTTACAACCTATGTTGTAACTTACGATATTTACAACCTATGATATTTATTCAGTTATGAACACATGTTTGAGACTACTTGCTTTTCTGCCCCTCTGATTTGTTGATATATACTTGTTCATGTTGATTTGGGGAAATTTAGTCCAGGGTATTTTACTGCAAAATGAACAAATGCCCTGCAAATTAAGCATAAAGAGAACAGAGAAACAAGGTAGCATTTACTATTTGAGTGTTATTTTAGGAGACTGACTTCATCAAGGTTTTATAGCTTAAGGAACTTATTAATTTAGTAAGAGGAAGAATTATAATACTAGGTACACTCATTAAAGCACTTTTTTTTTTAGTACTGGCCAAAACAATTACCAGGTACTGTCCAAAACAGACATTGGATCACTGGGGTTAGTGCACTGATGTGATTATTTTATTGACTCAGATTGATCCTGGAAGGACTCCATTTGTTAGAGAGAGAGAAAGATGGCACGATTCAAATGTGCCCAAAATTCCTATGTGACCTATCTTTAAGTCTTGACACTAACATCAGGGCCCATATTCTGGATTTATTTTATGTTTACTTATTTTATACACCACTATACACTTTTTTGAAAACTTTGTGCCTTATATCCTAGCTGTAAAGAAACCCATAGCTTCAAAATGTTCATACACCGAGAGCAAATGTCTACTCCCATGTCTCTCTTGTGGAAACAGCATTGTTCAAGCTTCAGCTTCAAAGGAGTTCTTTGTACACACTGATAGTTTAACAAGGCTGGGAAAAATCTGTAGGTAGAGTAAGTTTTCCACTCTGTCTGAATGTGCCTGACTTGCTGACAGCAACACATGAAAAGAAAAGAGAAACAAAAGGTGGAAACATGATGCCACTTGGTGACTTCACTTCAGTACGCATGCTGAGAAATGCAGTGTTTCAACAAGCATAGCCTTAGGAAGAGTTCCAGAAGATGCACTTCTGAAATGTTGCTCAAAATTCAGGGGATGTCAAGATTGGATTACAAAGAAATACAAGTATCTGTGACTGACAGATGAATAGGTGTTATGGCAGAGTCACAATTGTTAAAGGGTGTGAGTTTCTCGTTGTGAAGAACTGGGGTAAAGTAGAACTATATCTATGACAATGGGGAAGAGTAACATAAGACTTCAGCCCAGACTAATTGCTAGGAAATTTCCACACATTCAATGAAACAGAAGGGTTGACATGAAAAATTCAAACTGCAGAAAGGGTGACAGATCATGGAGTAAGGTGCACATTATGCCATGTCTTTGCAGAAGGTTAGTACATCATATGAACATCAGCTGCTCTGGATCCAATCCACTTTTGTTGCTAGCAGCAAATAGAACTGCCTTCATTGGAAATATATACATAACCTGTGAAGCTATCATAGAAAACAACAGAGCACTGCCTACATCCCCAGTGACCATTGGTTGTTTAGACCAGGCCTTAGTTTCCTGATATGGTCAAGTTGATTTTTGACCTACCAGAGGAAAAAAAAGATTTCTGAACAGAAAATCTGTCCAGTAGGTTGTTATTGCCATGTTAGCCATGATATATTACCATTCCACACATCTGATTCCTTTGTGCCTGCTCCTTTTGCATCACAATTGACTGTCAGATGGAAAGCTTCATACAGCTATGAATTTATTTTTCCTGGCAATGAATCTTCAGCTGAAAAGGCAACCTGATATTTCTGCAACAGCAGTGAATTTATGGGAGCCTTCAGCCACAGACAGTAGCTATGACAGCCATGCAGTGTGCCTGAGCTTTTCATTCCTAAGCCTCATAGATGGGTTATTATACTATATTGCACCCACAGAAAACATTTTCAGGCAATATTAAGGCAGGAGAAGGAATTTCATAGTGTCTGTTGCATGCGGAAGTCATCAAACAAAAGAGGCACCTAAACAGAAGGAATGAATATGTAGAGAGAATCAAGACAATGGCTATGAATAGTAAATAAGCATGTGCAGCTTTATCAAAGAGTAACATTTCATTTAAATACTCTAACCAGTTTGCAAGGTATGACCCAACTGGGAAGATGCTGATTAGATTCATTTCCATCTTTGACAGCATGTAGCAATTCTATATCAAACAAGACCAGAAAAAAGATAATAATGCTTAACGAGCATTTTTCCCTATTTACCACAGGCATTTCTATTACAAAAGACAACAGTCTTGTTCTGTAGCCTCAAAAGATTAAACAGACAGGAAAAAGAAAGAAGAAAAGAGGGGACTGTGTAGAAAATTTAAATGATTTGTCTGTGAATATACATCAATTCCAAGTCAGAGCTATACCTTCTCATAACATATCTCTACAGCTAATACAGTTAGGGATGAGCAAACCTTTCACTTTTGCTTTATCTTGCATATGAATTGTGCACATTTTTGTAAATTTGGTTTTAAAATGACCTGAAAGAAAACTCCCATACATCCCTAAAACCATCAGCGGGAGTTACAGCAACCCATTGTGCTGTTCCTTCTGTATGAAAAATATATATATATATATATGGAGGGTTGTATTGGGGGAGAAGGATAGGCACACAACTGTTTTGGTGCACAGCACCAGCCATAGTAGATGGCATTTTAAAAAAAATGCAGAACAAGAGAAGAGCATGAGTAGTAGATGGATTATTCTGGTACAACTGGGGTGGACAACTGTGAGCAGGGGCCAATTTTCTTGGAGAGTAAGAGGGATGCTGCTGCTCGCCAAAGCAGTAAGTATCACTTCCTGTCACCATTATGGAAGGGATTGCAGAGGGGAAACAGATATTTGAGGCTAGTATGGGGTTCTGAGGATGCCTGGGCTCATGGGGGAAGGGGTCTTTTTGTGTATTTTCATGTGTTTGGGGGGATTTTTACATGGTTTGGGGTGGAAATTGCCAGGAAATCATGCTGATTTTTTTAATGGGGGTTCAGACACTTTGAGGGACATGGGGGCTTCAAGACCCACAAATAGGGTCAAGGGGCCACATGCTACTCAGAGACTGCACTGAGCCTACCCCATGTTACAAGAAGGAGAAGATGGAAGAAAGGCCAGTGTTAGGAAAGCACATGGCTCCACTTCTAGATCCTTCACACTCAGAAAACACCCATGTTACAACATCCTAAAACATGCATGCTCTTGGGTGTTTTGTAAGCCTCAACAGGGCCACTAACTAATACAGAGGTCCCTAAGCTTTTACAAGGGGCACCTCTTAATGTAAGGTGACCAGAATTACACCGTGCAGTGGGGTACTGACAATTGTCATGTGGAACAGAAAATGCTTGCAGGTATAGTATATTACAGTACATGCCATGGCGATGAGAAAAGTTGCACCCAGAACCAGGAAAAGTACACCATGAACAATGTAGGAACCCTGCCTCCCTTCCTAGTTGCATCTGATCACACTGCCCAGAGCACATGTATCCATTATCTGAATTGGGTGTTACAATGGCAATAAATAGGAAGCATCTAGTTAAAAAAAAAAGCAAGTTATTGTCCCCAGGACTCTGTAATGCTCTGAATAAGAATAAGCTCCCCAGACTCTACAGCCAGTAATCACCTGAGTTGTCTCCACCAGCTATGTTTGCCTTTTGTGTGTTTCTGCTAACTCCACATACCACAAAGTGTCAGTTATACAGGAGGAAAGACTGCCTCTCCTCATTAGCTGGGTCCATTAGTTGACAAGTAGGCACTATAAGTAACCAGAAGAGATTTCACCTTAGAAAAGGAGTAAGCTACAACAGCTAGAGAAAAGCAATAGTCATTTAGTCGTTTCTTCACTATACCAGCCTATAGTAGCTTTAAGGTAGGAGGGAGTGGCTTAGTTGTCTGAAGAGGAAGATGATGATGATTTCAACTAGGTCATCTATATATATAATTCTCTTGGGCATGTTGCCTTTCCCAGTGTGCTGATTGGCTGCTCAGGAAACATACCCAACCAATCACCACCCACATGCAAATTCCCTCTCCACCTCACAATCCACTCCTGCCACTCAATCTGTGGCCCAGATTGGGACCTAGACAGTCAACTGGCGGTGGTGACGGGCTGCCTGCGATAGGATCCAGGCAGTCAACTGGCAGCAGCTGCAGGGCAACAGAGTGAGTCACCCTTAGCAATTCTGGGGAAAGTGTGGAATGTTGAGAAGAAGGAGGAGGAAATTAAATTCACCAGCCTACCTTACAGGGTTGTTGTGAGGTTGGTTTACTGGGTGTTTTTGAGAGTTCTTTTAACAATGTATGGTACACTGGGTCCAGTTATTGGGAATTTTCTGTGTAGAAGTGAAATCATATTTGGAATGGGGAACATGATAAAGTGTGGGATGAAATCATTTTCATTTTTAGAACATGCATCACAGCTTGTTATTGCATGGCTACAGGAAGGAGAGAGATATGGTTCTTCAAAAACAAACACAGGAGCACATTAAGATTTTAGGATTAAAAACCCAACAATTAAAAGACCTAAGCTTTTGCAAACTTATCTATGCTCCAAAAAGCACAGAAATTTCTCCTGACATAATTTTGATGCTATGTAAGCAGTAAAGACCTTGCATAAGCTTACATATTGCTTACAACTTTGTAGTCATGCTTTTGGCTTGTATTTGCAGTCTCAGCCCTCTTACTCTGAAGGAAAAACAGATTAAGGATAAATTATGGCAGGGGAAATGTATGCTGGGGGTATTTCCTTTTCCTTTTAGACAGCATTCCCTCACAATTTCATTTTGATAAAGTTGTGGGGGTTTTTTAAAGTTGGGAACAATGACACCCAACTGAGCATCCTGTGTAGTTTGGCTATCAATTCTAGGAAAATGTAGCATCTCAAAAAGTAACTTTTAAGCCTGTGGCATAGCTTTATCAGATACATTAAAATAAGGATGTACACATACATATCTAACTAAAGTGCTCAACAAATGGATTTATACTGTGAGACCAAGTAGCAAATAAAATAGCAAAGATATCACATATAATCCAATTAGAGAATGAATGAAGACATAGATATACAGTCATGTGGAAAAGAAAGCACACCCTCTTTGAATTCTGTAGTTTTACATATCAGGACATAATAACAATCATCTGTTATTTAGCAGGTCTTAAAATTAGGTAAATACAATCTCAGATGAACAACAACCTATGACATATTACACCATGTCATGCTTTATTCAACAAAACTAAAGCCAAAATGGAGAAGGCATGTGTGAAAAACTAAGTACAGTACACCCTTACTGCTTCAATAGGAATTAAGATGCTAAGTAGCAGATAGGCGCTACTTATCAAATACCCTTGATCAACTGTTTATCAGCAAGTGTGACCACCTCTATATAAACCAAAGTTTTAGTAGTTTGCTGGTCTAAAGCATTCAGGTGTGTGTTAAAACAATGCCAAGGAGGAAAGACATCAGCAATGATCTTAGAGAAGCAATTGTTGCTGCACATCAATCTGGGAAGGATTAAAAGGCTATTTCCAAACAATTTAAAGTCCATCATTCTTCAGTGAGAAAGATTATTCAAAAGTAGAAAACATTCAAGACAGTTGCCAATCTTCCCAGGAGTGGACGTCCCAGCAAATTCACCCCAAGGTCAGATTGTGCAATGCTCAGAGAAATTGCAAAAACAAAAACAAAAAAACCAAGACTCTACTGGCCTTAGTTATCATTTTAAATGTTAAAGTTCATGACAGTACAATTAGAAAAAGACTGAACAAGTATGGTTTGTTTCAAAGGGCTGCCAGGAGAAAGCCTCTTATGTCTAAAAAGAAAAATGCAGCATGGGTTAGGTTTGCAAAGTTGCATCTGACCAAACCACAAGACTTCTGGAACAATTTCCTTTGGACAGAGGAGACCAAAGTGGAGATGTTTAGCCATAATGCATAGTGACATGTTTGGTGAAAACCAAACACAGCATATCAACACAAACACCTCATGCCAGTTCTTAAGCACGGTAGCGGAGCGGTGATGATTTGGGCTTGTTTAGCAGCCACAGGACCTGGGAACCTTGTAGTTATTGAGTTGACCAAGAACTCATCTGTATACCAAAGTATTCTAGAATCAAATGTGAAGTTATCTATACATCAGCTAAAGCTTGGCCGAAATTGGGTCATGCAACAGGACAATGATCCCAAGCATACCAGCAAATCTACAACAGAACAGCTGAAAAAGAAAAGATATTGCTGCTAAAGATGGATCTACAAGCTATTGAATCATAAGGTGTACTTAGCTTTTCACACATGGCTTCTCCATTTTGGCTTTATTTTTGTTTAATAAATCATGACATGGTGTAATATGTCATGTATCATTGTTCATCTGAGGTTATTTACCTCATTTTAAGACCTGCTAAGGGACAGATGATTGTTATTATTTCCTGATATGTACAACCATAGAATTCAAATAGGGTGTACTTTCTTTTTCACACAACTGTAGATAGATATAGATATTCCTGAGTCATTAATAGGAAGCTGCTTCATACTGAGCCGGATACTGGTCCACCTAGGCTGGTATTGTCAAAGAGAGCCACCAGCAGGGTCCCTGAGATTTCTGCAGAATTCTCTCCTCACCTTACCTGGAGATGCCTGGTTGTCACCTAGCCCTGCATAGGATTCCCCAGTGATTTCCCATCCAAGCATTCACCAAGCCCAACTCTGCTTAGCTTATGAAATTAGATGAGATCAAGTATGTTCAGGTAGTATGTGATATATCTGCAAATACTGATTTAGTCCAGGCATACAGTTGATCAAGGGATGAAGAATTAAGTCTGTAAGTCTGGGGTGGGTGACAGTGGCACTCTAGATATTGTTGGACTGCAACATGATTCCCCATCATTGTAAATGGTATCTTGGACTAGTGAGATGTTCAGACTAACAACATTAAGTTATTGCAACAACAGTTTTCACTGTTTACAGTCCAAAAAAAGAATGCCAAACTACTATATCTTAAAAGAATTTTGAATTTCCACATAAACTCAGGAAGTGGCTCTCCTAAAAGATGAGATAGGAAAGGATTAAGAAATATGCCACAAAGATTAGGAAAGGAGATGAGTATGTAACAGACAATATGAAAATATTAAAAACTTCTGAGGAATAACAGAGGTTTATATGCAAGTGGCAATGAAAAAGACCCTGAAATGGAAAATGGTAAATAGCTATTGCTTAAAAAACAATTTGTAAGCCGCTCTGATAGCCTTGTGGCTGAAGAGCGGGGTATAAATAAATAAATAAATAAAATATTTGAATGGACTCCAATTGGACTAACTACATTTGGAACAAAAACAAAGTTTGAATGGGTCTGTGACAACAATGGAGCTTGTTGAGGGAATTTAAAAAAAGAAAGTTGGAAAAGCTCCAGGGCCAAATTGGCTATCTACAGTATATTATAAGAAATTCAAAGATGCAAATAATGCAAAACCTCCGACTGGGATAGTACAAAAGGGAACTAGACAGGAACATCCTCTCTTGCCTTTGCTTTTCAATCTGGAACTGAAGACTTTACTGAGAGATATTAGATAAGATGACAGAATTCATGGAGCGAGGATTTTAAAAGAACAGTATAAATTGAGGGGACACAGAGATTATCTTGTGATAACAACAGAAATTCTGTTGGAGCCAGTGAAGCCTTTTTTATTTTTTTAGAAAAAAATTAAGTTGTTTGGGGCATGTTTCAGGTTTAAAGTGAACTCTGATAAAACAAAAGTGTTGACTAAAATAGGTTTTCAGAAGAGGAACATGAGTTAATTGTTCTTTCCAACTTCAAAATGAAAAGGGGGATTAAATACTTTGGAGTCATAATTATGAAGAATAATAGTTTATTGTTTCAAAATAACTAAGAAAAGGTTTGGAAATAAATTTTAAAAGACTTGGAAAATGTGAAAAGTTAAATTTATCTTTTATGGGGAGAATTGCAGTAATAAAAGCAAATGTGTTGTCAAGACTATTATTTTACTTCCAAACAATCCCATTATAAGAAGTTTAATACCTTTAATGCAATGACAGAAAGAAATTTTCAGATTTGTCCAGCAGGCAAAGAAACCCAGGATAAAACTTAAGACATTATGTGATGCTAAAGAAAGCGGGGGTTTTGGACTTCCAAATATCAAACTGAATTGTTATGCCTGTTTGTTTTGTGTGGTTGAAGAAATGGGGTTTGCTTAAATATGAGAGACTTTTGAAATTTGAAGGATATGATCTAAGGTTTGGGTGGCATGGTTAACTTTGGCATGATAAAGTTAAGGCACATGCGGAATTTAAAAATCATTCTATTGGGAAGGCTCTTATACAAGTTTGGCATAAATATAAGCAGAGGCTTTTTCCTAGGATTAGTTGCCTCACCTCAGGAAGACTTTATTAGGAAAGAAAGTGGTTAAAATTTGAAATGGTTGTTTTATGATGATCTTTTGTACTTTGAAAATGACCATTGGTTGCTTAAATCAAGAGAAATGCTTCTCAAGTAAGGTAAAGATTTCAATTGGTTGTCTTACTTGCAGCTTAAAGAGACACTTAGCTCTTGTCTGCACTAGCCAGAATACTCAGCATTCCGGCTGGAGTATTCTGGTCCCAGAGCCGCCCTGGATTCCCACCACCACCACTATTTTGCATTCTGTGGTGGGAACAGGCAGCTGTCTGCAAGCGTATTCTGTGCTGTATTGGCAGGTGCTTTTGCCACCACTGCTGGTGTTGCATGTTGTACTCTCTGAGCCTGGAAATGAGGCACCCGACTTTGAACATGTGTCTGGGAGGGGGGCTCGTTGTGAAATTAGAGAGAGTAACACATGACACTAGCAGTGGTGGCAGAAGCACCCACCGATACAGTGCAGTGCACGCGTGCAGATAGCTGCCTGTTCCTACCACAGAATGCTCTGGTTTTTCCTGCAGGATCTGGGTTTTTCTAGGTATTTTTTTAAGCATTTAAGGCATTTTGCCCCAGAACTGCCTGGATGGCCTCCGGACGGTTTAGACTAGAATCAAGGCCAAACCCTTGCATTGTCTAAACAGCTGGGCATGGGAACAGGGAAAGGCTGTTTCATTCAGCCCATGCAGAGAAGGCCTTAATGAAGAATTAAAAAGATCTAACTAGTGAAGCTGTAGAAAATGAGTTTCACTTAGAATTGTGCAAGGATGACAATCATATAATTTAAAAGTGTATAAATATCTTTTCAAATTGGAGATTGAAGATCAACCTGTAAAAAGTTATATGATAAATGCAGGGGGCATTTAGTCACATGTTGCAGCCAGTTTCCCTGATGTCAGCAGCGCAAGGAAAATGATGGAGATGGCAGCTGCAGCAATGGGCCGTCATTCCTGTCTTGAGTCCAGCCCATTTCATCAAGGTAAGGGGGCAGACACACGCCTGATCCTTGACCAGGATATGCTGACAGGGAGCTGGTGTATTCTGGCTCATGTAGATGAGCCCTTAGTCTTTAGACTTAGGAGATTTTCACACAGGGGAAATAACTCCCGGGGAGATCGGGAGAGAAATGGGGCTGTTCCGG
This sequence comes from Gambelia wislizenii, assembly GCA_030847615.1. Lineage (NCBI taxonomy): Eukaryota > Metazoa > Chordata > Lepidosauria > Squamata > Crotaphytidae > Gambelia > Gambelia wislizenii. Next base: position 268,358,635 of record JAUMIR010000003.1, read on the forward strand.
TAGCAGTGCTCAATTTCGCACTCCCCCTTCCTTCTCCCGATCTCCTGTCGTCCTCCCTTCATCCTGCTTCCATTTCCCTCCCACTATTTTTTACTAATGAAAGTTCTCCATTAGTAAAAAAATAGCTGAACATACCAGGAGGGAAATGGAAGCAGGATGGAGGGAGGTCAATGGGAGATTGGGAGAAGGAAGGGGGTGTGCGAAATGGAGCGCTGGCAGCAGAACAGCCCAGTTTCTCTCCTGATCTCACCAGGCATTATTTCCCCTGTGTGAAAATCTCCTTAGTTTAATGTTTTAACGTTGTGTTTTAGTGTTGTGTTTGAGTTTTAGCTTAGATTAGTTGTAGTCTTACGTCCTGCCCTACACTGCAGAAATATAGCAGTTTGACATCAATTTATCCACCATAGTTCTGTGTGGAATGTACTGCCTGCGAGTGTGGCGGAGTCTCCTTCTTTGGAGGTTTTTAAACAGAGGCTGGATAGCCATCTGTTGGTAGTACATTGTTTGTGTATTCCTGCAGGGCAGGGGCTTGGATTAAATGGTCCTTATGGTCTCTTCTAGCTCTATGATTTTATGACTTTATGAATCCTGGTATTTGTAGTTTTATAAGGTATTTGCCTTCTCTATCAGAACTCTGATGCCTCATGAAACTACAAATACCAGGATTCCATAGGATACAACAGCCTTTCTCAACCTTTTTATCCTGGAGGAACCCTTGAAATAATTTTCAGGTGTCAGGGAATCCCTATGTAAAAATTATGCCTACAGCTCCCTTTTTTAAAAATTACAGAAACAGTGACAAAAATAAATGCTAATTATATTCCACATTGCTAACAATACGTATTTGATACTTGAAAGTAACAGCCTGAAAGAGCATACTGGCAAAGAAGTATTATAGTGTACATTAAAATACTGACAAAATGTCCTATGAAAATGCCAAAAAAGGTAATCTATAATAAAAATAAATTAAATGAAAAAAATATTTATCGTGAAACATTATTAAAACCCAAAAAATGTCCTGTAGTTTAAACCCATTGCTCTGTGTCCTAGTCTCTAGAGCAGCAGAAAACAAGCTTGCCCCATCCTCAGTATGATATCCCTTCAAATATTTAAGCATGGCTACACCACTGACTCTGACCCAAGATTGAGCTCTGAGCTAACAGAGCTTGCAAAAAGCAGCAACTAAGCAGCCAGGCTCAGGATCAGAGGGAGGCTGTAACTTCCTGCCAAGCCAGCATCATGGTAAATGGAAGGCTTTTATCAATAATATGGGAGTTGTTCAGTCTATTCATTACCCCCACATTCAGTTACCAGACCCACAGTTTAAGAACCTTTTCTCTATAATGACTCCTTTACTGTAATGGTTCTGCCCTCTCCAAATCTGGTTTAAAGAGAAAAAGTCCTAAGTTACTTTTATCAGAGTTCTCCCATCCACAGCTGGCACCTGGATAGCCAGGTAGACTAGGGGATTACTTGGTCAGTTTCTCCCACTTGGGTAAGAGCTCTGCAGCATGGCAATTCTCTTTCCATTGTTCTGAATTTTAAAACACACCTCATTTTGCATTTTAAAATGCACCTCATTTTACCTTTAAATCAGTTTTATGCAAACCAGCGTCCTCTTTTGTCCTCAGTTCTGGCAAACGATAAGGGTCCATGGTGAACTACCTGCTTGCAGGAGATATGCTTTACCCCTCACCCTTCCCCTTTAGCTGCCAGAGCCTGATTAGCACATCTAAGGCAGAGCCAAAGCTGGGAGGGAGAGCAAGGTATTTGGCACTTTAACTTCCCCACCCCACTGACACATAAGAAGCCCCTTTAGTGTGAAAACTCATTCACGCACACTCATTCCTTCCCGGCTTTCTCTGTTGTGGAGGGGAGAAATAAGCTGTTTCAGCTCACCACTTCTCCATGATTGATTGATTTATTACTATTTCTCACAGAACCCCTGGCGATCTCTGGGGGAACCAGGGGGTTGAGAAACGCTGGGATAGATCTATGGTGCATTAAAGCGGTGTCAAACTTGTATTTCTGCAGTGTAGACAGGGCCTTAATTATGTGTGTGTGTGTATAAACACACACACACACATATACTGTATTATTAAATTTGTTTATCTGTTCCCCTTTCTATGCTTCTGTTTCCCTTTCTTTCTTTTGAATGTTGATTAGATTGTTTGTATTAAAACTAATAAAGAATAATTATATTTTAAAAAGAAAGAAAGGTTTGCAGAAGAGACCCTTACATTTTATTTGTAAAGATAGGGCCACTACAGTTCAATTTGATGGTGTGACAACTGCTTGACATTGGTAAGGCAAACAGGAAAATGATTTACAAGGCATGATGTATTTCAAGTGCAATGGTTTGCATTAAATGCTTCATTGAACGCTGTGAATGACAGGACATCCATGGTATTATTTTTCAAATATCCATGAATAGCAGATCTGTAATTTCTAGCATCTGATATAATGACATTAGCCAGAATTCACTACGGAAGTTATGCATTTGTGGGTTATGCATTTGTGATTGATTCATACTCATGATCCCTACATATTCATTGCTGTATGAAATACATAGGGACTGTGAAAGTCTCCCAATCCCCACTTACCAGGCAGCAACTTCTGCAAGTCACAGGGGTCTGTTCCCCATCCATCAGGAAGCAGCTGATTGATGTTTGCATCCTCCCTCCCACAAGTGATCTCTGGCACTGCTCAGAAGAGTGAGTGGAGACATCAGTCAGCTGCTTCCCAATTGACAACGTAGCCAACCCCTCTTGCTCACAAGGGCTGCTGCCCAGTAAGTGGGGATTGGGGACATTCACGGCCCCAGAACTTTAAGTGGGGATTGGAGGCGGGTCAGGCTAGAAGACACTGCTTAGCTATGTAACTGAGGTGGACTGGCTTGGCTTTAATGCTACATGATACATAATTAAAGGAAAGTTTGGCACACAAGTGATTGTGATGTATCAGAAGAGATATAAAGACATTCCATTAAAAGTGACCATTCCCTCTGTGGATCAAGAACATCTGATTGTGTTATGATAGCTAGAATCTTTTTGCAAGGCAGTCAAATCAAGGATAGATCACAACAATGATTTGGCAATGAGAACAGAGCTGTTTTTTATAGGGTTCCATCCAGGCTATGTTTTTTAGTAGTTCATCTACTCTAGACATTGGACAATGTTCCAGTTTTGTACATTTAAGTATAATATTAAAACAAAACAAAAAAAGCCACGTGCCAATTTCAGTAACATTTGGGCCTGAATATCTCTGATTTAACATTTTTCTTGCAGAGTTGCATAGTTTGCTTGTAGTCTATTTCTGTTGCAAAATACTTGTACTCTGAGTACAGTAATGAGTTTTAAAGTACTTGCTCTGTATAAAAGCTATGGGTAAAGTAAGACACCTGAATAATGCCCCAGCTGATCATTTGTAAAACCTCCCAACAGTGGTTCATTTTTGTTCTCTGTGACAATAACTCATCCCTTTCCGTTTTGAATCTTTGATCAAACTAGATGGAGAACATGTGTTGACAATCAGACATTCCTCTGAGCTGTCTGCTCCTGATAGTCTGAGTAAAATGTGTTTAAAAATAAAAAGCTTTTTGTTTCTTTTCCTTGCAGCTGTAGATTGGTTCCTAGACTTGTGCTAGCAAAAATGGCACCTAAGAACAAACTATACCACCTACTCAGTGCATTGATCATCCATACCATGTTTCTGAATAATTAGCTCTGACATATGAGAGCTACAACCATAGTGAATATTAGGAATGATATGAAATATCGCAAGTTGCAGTTAACCAAGGATTATGGTAGCCAAGGGTTATGGTACAAGGATTAATTATTTGTTGATGATTTGTGACTTAAAAGTTTCCCTTAGAATGCCTGTCTGAACAGCTGATATGAATGACCTGGTTCAATACATGTCCAAGCTGCTGTGTATCCATTGCAACATAATGATATAAGGTCTGATTCAAATGCAGTAGCACAGCCTTCCTTATTTTGGCACCCTCCAGTAATGATAAACTATGACACCCATCATCCCCAGCCTCCTAGAGCTGATGGGAGTTGTAGTGAATTATAATGTTTCAATGTTCATATTAAAAATTCTCTATGCTGTCATTATTGTAATAGTGTATCATTGCAATATTACGGTGAAAAGCATTTTTTTTTTAATTTTCATGTTGCTATATTTCCTTTGTGCCCCAATTTGGATGCATTGACTTAAATCTTGTTGTTATTCATGATGAGAATAGACCCATTGAATCAATGAGTTTTTACTCTATGGTGATTCACCATTCAACAATTGATGGAATGGGTTTATTCTATTTGAGACTAACCAACAAGATGCTAGCCATTGTGGTGGGGAAAGCAGAATCTTATTGAACAGTGGTGATGCTGGTGATGCTGATAATGATGATAGTGGAACACAACTAGAGGATGCCAGATTGAAGAAGGTTACAGTTGTGCAATATCCTGTAAGGGTCCCGTCAGACTTCAACTCACTCAGACAACAACCACTAGTGAAAGTGTTTTATTGAAGAGGCAATGACGTGAATAGGTCCGGAATATTGGCAGAACTGGCCCCCAAGACAAAAGGAGTAGCTTTTAAAATATGGTTTGGCAGGCAAAGATCCCCCCTCCCTCCTTCTTTCAACCCTCTCAGCCAGATGTGACCATTAATGCCAGGCCCTGGCTGCTGAGGCTCCTGGGAACCACATCCCACTCACATTCCTCTCCCCCTCCCAACAGTAAAGATTCCACCCCCCCTACTAACTGCTTCTGGATGAGCATGGCAGGGGATTAGTGCAGGCAGGCCCAAGCAGAGACCTGACTACAATCAGAACTTGACATATCCAATCCATAATGGGTGGCAGATTCTGAAGGTACTGTGTATGCCTGTATGCATAAACAGTACTGTCAGTAGTCCCATTCTTTTGTTCTCCTCCCTACAGTTAAGATGTGGGGATGGGATCTGTGCCTACAGCTCCATATCGCTGTCACTTTAACTGCTCAGTACTAGTCATGGGTCTGAGGAACATCTGCAGTAGAGAAACCTGCTGAACATGTGTAGTGAGTTGGGCCTCTACCACCAGGCAGATGGGGTGTAGAGTCTTTGTTAACATGATGGACAAACAAATGTTAACAGTTGTCCAGTGGCATGAAAGAGTTAACTTGTATTAGTAACCATGTATGATACTTTTTGCATCCGGTTTGTAGTTGGACGCTTAGACAAGATATAAAGACTGGGAACAGACTGGGGGAGTGATTTTTTTCTCTGTTGCTAACCTGCTTGTACAGTTTTCATAGTTACTGGGGAGACATGGGTCATGCTTGCACACTTTGGTTTTCTTTGTTTCTACATGATATAATAATTGGGAGTTCATCTTCAGCTGGCATCAGTTGGACGGGGGGGGGGGGACAGCACCCCAACCCAGGTGTCCCATACTTCTAGCAATGGGGACTAATTTGATCACTAGCCAAGGGATAGCCTGGGTAGAATTAGTTTGGGGACCCAGTTCTACCATTAACTGTGAAGGAATGCTGAACCTATCAGAGAAAGGGCTGGATGTATCTCTGCTCTATACCATTTGCTGTATCATTTACCACCAATAAAGCTCAGGCTATAGCAGTAATGTGTGTCATTGTTCGGCACTGAAATAACCTTTGAAACTGTACCCAGTTCTGGGACAAGACAACCTGTGTCTGTTCTTCTGTGGTTTGGACCTCTATGTGTTCAGCCAAGTGCCACAACATGAAAAGGGAATAGAAGGGAATAGAAATCCATGTCTCGTTCTGAAAAATGGTTATCTCTTAATCTTAAACAGTGCAAGGGGGTCCTGCAATATTTTTAAAAGATGGATTGCTGCCCCTGGAGGCATCTGGGAGAAGCAATTCACATATGCACACCTCTCTATTTTTGGCCAGAAAAAGGACAGCCTGGGGGAGTCTGGGAAAGGGTTAGAGGCTTAAATTCAACTTAGGGACTGCACTTGGCCCTAGGGACACATTGTGCTCACCCTGTTGTACAGGCACTCCCCTCCCACAAGATCTGAACAGCAGAGGTTGTGCTCAGCAGGGGACAAGATGGTGGGAGGAAAGTAACAAGAAGAGCCTCCTGGTTCACCTCCCCCCCCCCGCCACTTTCCACACTATCTTAAACACAAGGAGTCTAATGATAGAAGAGAGCCAATATTCCTCTTCTGTCCCTTCATGAAGTTTGGTTGGTATGCACTCCTATATATAAGAAGGGGGACTCTGGCTTTTATATCAGTTTGGGGAGCCTACAGGAGCTGGCTGATATCAAAATGCTCTCAGATTTCTTTTCTTTTTAATGCATCTGTCCTAGGAAACAGAGAAAAGGCAGTCATATATACAGCAACACACCTAGAAGAGATCATAGGTTTGTTAATGGAATTAATCTCCTTGGGGGAGTTACTACAACAAATCCTGAAATCATTTATTATACACTATCTAAACAAATAATTATGGATAGCAGCTATTACAGGTTTCTAGCAGGCCTATGAAAATCAGGTGTATTTTTTTTTAATATACAAAGATCAGAAGCAACTCCATCAGGAGCACAGTTTATGCAATCCAATACTTTCAGTTTCTTTCAGACATTCATATTTGCACATATTTATCATTATGTAGTAGGGATGTAATTCTTTGCTAATCTTGTTCTCAAAGGAAGCAGCAAGTAATTTTAGCAATTTTCTTCCTGCTGCAAGAAAGTCTTTGAAAACTGCTGTTTTTGAAAACTATTTGCAGTTTAGGACTTATTCTGTGCAAATTTTGCATGTTTTTGGCCAGGCAACAGCATTTTCTGCTCAGAAGATTACACAGTACTAATGTACAGAATTTTCTTTGCAGAAAATGCTGTTTTCTGGGGGGGTGGGGAAGCCATGTGCAAATTTTGCATAGAATAGGGCTGCATCTGTACTGCAGAAATAATCCAGTTTGACACTGCTTTAACTGCCATGGCTCAATGCAATGGAATTCTGGGATTTTTACTTTTGTGAGCTAATATTTAGCCTTCTCTGTCAGGGAGCTCTGGTGCCACAACAAACTACAAATCCTAGGATTTCAAAGCTTTGAGCCATGGCAGTCAAAGCAGTATCAAACTGGATTATTTCTGCAGAACAGATGCAGCCTAAGTCCCAAACTGCCAAGATCCTCATCAGTCCAAGGTTCTTCCTGTCAGGGTTTCAAGATCCTCAAGAAACATGTTTTGACTATTTCCCAGCTATTTTAACTATTGGGCTTGTCTATACAATGAAAATACTCATCATAGAATTCGAGAAGACATTTTATCTCAATGGGATCCTACATCAACCAGCTGTATTTGGAAGGAGGGGAGCCAAAAACACCAAATACTCAGCAGGAAAATTCTTCATGTCTTTCCCCATTTTTTTAAATAACGCATGGGAATGCGCACCTAATCACTAGTTAGGACAACCAATTCACATTGCTGTGCATTCTCAGAGTAGATAGATGATTGGTCCGATGTGCACGGGGGGGGGGGGGAGTTTGCTAGCAAGGCAAGCACCCAGAACTCCATGTTGGATTTTCACCATAGCAATCATGCGCTGAGTCGACAAAACATTCTTCTCCCCCCCACACACACACACATACAATTATTTAAGTGGAAGATAACACTTCTGTGCCTTGGGTTCGCTTTTTTAAAAAATACTGTTCAGTGGTTGCAACTGGTGGCAAAAAACCATGAGTAATTCACTCATGCCTGCCATCTTGATTCACGGGAACAATGAATGTGGATAGCTTTGCATGCCTGCGATCTTGCCAAAAACTCATGGAGACAAATGAAAGCTGCTGCAAATTGGTGTTACTGCGCATCAAGCCACATTATTGCCTCATATAGACAAGCCCTATTATTTCCATCTTTGTTATGTAGTTTCTTTTGTTGGTTCCTGCTCTTAGTATTGATGCCGTATTGTGCATTGACATTTCATACATAAGAACTTGGGTTACGTGCTCAAAAAACCTTTACTCCTATACTTTCTCCTGCTTTAAGGAACTTCCCACTTTTATCCTTAAGTCATATTTGATACTCATCCTCCTTTACCATAGTCTCTAAACAACAAAAAAGTCTCAGACCAAAATACAATGTCTATCTCTTTTAAAAGTCTTCATTAGCATAAATATAATGAGATTCATGAGTGCTGACATTCAAGGAATGCCAGGAATGCCATACTGGTTTATAAAAAAAAATGCCCCACTTCTGCACTTTGTAGTGATGGTGCCAAATAGATGTGCCTCCCTACCCTCAAAAAGAAAAAGGCAAAAGTTCTTGAAAATGTGATGTTGTTAGATTAGACATGCTTCTGATATCTGAAATACTATTAAAAGATGTAAGAAAGATAGAAATCCAACAAAAGTTAATCTCAGATCATAGTCCTGTGATCTTAGAATTAGGTTACAGGAAAATACAGTACAGTTGGAAACTTAAGGATATATTATTGATAAAAGGGACAGTAGTAGAACAGATAAAGAAAGATTTGAAGCAATACTTTCGAGAAAATATGGATAAAGGGACGATGATAGACACAATTTGGGATGCGGGAAAGGCAGTTATAAGAGGGCAATTTTAAAAACAGGAATATGAATACAAAAAAAGTAAACAAAGAAAAGAGAAAGAATTTAAAGAAATAATAAAGGAGAAAGAAGATGCTCTAAAGAGAAACCCAAATGATGAGAAAGTTATAAAGAGTTATTGAGTCTGAAAAAACAATGAGAAAGTAACATGACAATGGAAATCGCAAATAAAATGAAATATGCCCATCAAAAGTATTTTGAACAATCAAATAGGCCTGGTAAATGGCTGGCATATAAGCTAAGGAAAGAGAGAGAGAGAAAGGTAATTACAGAAATAAGAGATGGGAAAATAAGTTATACAAAGCAAAAAGACATAATTAGAGTATTTAAGGAGTACTACATGAAATTATACAAGTATCAGGAAAATAGAAAAGATTTCAACACCAAAATAAAATAATATCTAGAAAAAGAAGAGATAACAGAATAAAAAATAACAGATAACAGAACAAAAAATCGAACAAAATAAGCCAATCTCCAAATTAGAGATGCAATAGGAAGGATGAAAACCGGGAAAGCCCCAGGCCCAGACGGCTTTTCGGTATTATATTACAAGAACTTTGAAGAATTATCGGAACCTCTATATAGATTGTTAAATGAAATAAACAAAGGGAAATGCCCCGAATCATGGGGTAAGGCGGATATAATGCTAAGATCTGACAATACCAGCAAATTACAGACCAATTTCGCTTTTAAATATAGATTATAAAATCTTTACGAATATACTGGCGGAAAGATTAAAAAGAATTTTGAGAAATTGGGTTTAGGAAGATCAAAGTGGATTTCTCCTGGGGAGGCAAGTTAAAGATAATGGAAGAGTGTTAATAAACTTATTAGAATTCTATGAAAAACATAACGAGAGAAAGTTATTAATGATCTTTCCAGACGCCAAAAAGGTGTTCGATAACGTAAGCTGGGAGTTCATGTTGGAGGTTCTAAAAATGATGAATATAGGTGAGAAGTACCACAATTGGATAAGTAAGATCTATAGAAATCAAGAAGCCCGGTGAAAAAACAAAACCATTTAAAATTGAAAAAGGGTCTCGTCAGGGGTGCCCACTTTCCCCATTATTATTTATCATTATATTGGAAGTATTGACAAGGAAAATAAGAATAGAACATCAGATGAGAGGATGGAAATGGCAAAGCCAAGAATACAAATACAAGGCCTTTGCAGACGACCTGGTTTTCATTCTGGTTTTGCAGATGACCTGGTTTTCATTAAAAGTTTAAAAATATTATTATTGGAAACAGTGCAAAAATTTGGTCAATGAACAGGCTTAAGAATAAATAAAGAAAAATCTGTAATGTTAACAAGGAATATAAGAAAACAGGAAGAACAGGAGTTGGAACAATTGTCAGGATTTAAGATAGAGAAAAAAGTTAAATATTTAGGTATTACTATCACTAATAAGAACTCAGGCCTGTTTGAAAATAATTATGTAAAACTATGGAATAAGATTAAACAAGACTTAAAGAAATGGGAAGACTTACACTTGTCAATTTTGGGTAGAATATCATCAATTAAGATGAATGTACTACCGAAAATGACCTATTTATTTCAACATTTACCTATTATAAAAAATGATAAAGTAATGGATACATGGAACAAAGATTTAGCAAAATATATATGGAAAGGGTAAGAAAGCCAGAATAAAATGGAATATCTTGACAGATTCAAAAGAGAGGGGAGGCTTAACTCTACCAGACCTACAAGTATATTATCACGCCAGTGCAATCACCTGGTTGATGGAGTGGATAAAATTAGAAAATCCTAGATTATTAACACTAGAAGGATTTAATGTGAGATTTGGCTGGCATGCCTACTTATGGCACAATAAATCAACTGTCCATAACATCATTATGTTAGAGCTTCACTATTGAGAACTTGGACAAAATATAAGGGAAAGTTATATGCGAAAATACCACTATGGCTATCCAACCATGATGCATAAAATGAAAACTCAGGAAGAATTAAAATTGGAAAATAAGGAATGCCACTGGCTATTATATAAACAATTAATGGAAAATTTTAAAATAGACCAAAGACTTGTAGGAATAGAACCAGAAACAATGCAATTTGATGATTTAATACAAAGTAGCAAGAAGAAGATGATATCAAAGGTGTATAAAATAATATTGAATTTAAAATTAGAACAGGAAATTATCAAGCCATTCATGATAAAATGGGCGCATGACTTAGGCCATGAAATATTGTTAGAACACTGGGAAGAATTGTGGGGAAAGAGTTTATCTTTTACTAGAAGCTACAATATAAAGGAGAATATATATAAGGTAATGATGAGATGGTACCTAACATCGATGAGACTATTCAAAATATATAAAAACATGTCCAACCAGTGTTGGAAATGTTAGAAAGCTTCAGGAACTTACTTTCATGTATGGTGGAAGTGTGAGAAGACTGGGGAATTTTGGGACAAAATACATAGAACAATATTAAAAATATTTAATACAAACTACCCACGTGATCCAGAGATCTACTTACTAAATATGTTCTATAAAATAGATGAACAACTGCAGAAAAGATACTGGAGGATTCTAGCATATATGACAACTGGCAGCTAGAATGGCAGCTAGAATACTCTATGCAAAATATTGGAAGTCATCAAATATACCAACAATTGAGAAATGGCTGAGCAAGCTTCAAGAGATGTATGATATGGATAAACCTACGATTCTGATAGATGAGGAAAAAACAACTAAAGATATGAAAGTATTGAATCCCTTATGGAAAGAGAGATTTGAGAGAGAATGGGAGATAATAATTTAGCTTAAAAGTTAACCAAATAGAGTGTTAATGTAAAGGAAACGGAAAACAGAGAAACTTGAGATTATTACTTAAAAGGGGTAGATGAGCATGAACTTCACAATATGGTTTGAGAAGAAACAAGGAAGTCATGAGGTATGCATGTAAGTTTGGAAGAGAGTTGTATGAATAGATAGATATAGAAAGGTAAATACGACAGATAAGGAATGAATGTTAAAGAATGTTAAGAAATAATAAGAGAAAGATGTATAGAGGAATTACAATCTGCAATGTATGAAATGTTTTCTGGGTTTTTTGATGCATGTTTTATGGAAAACTCTGAATAAAATATATATTTTTTAAAATAAAATGTGTAATGTTACACATTTAACCCGCTGCATAATTTAAGCTATTGACTACAGGAGAATAGGCTTTCTTTAATTGTGCTAACTAATAAAGCTAAACTGGTTCTTTCACTTATTGCCTTATCTTTAATAATAATTTGAAAAGTAAGATCACAATCCTGCAATGCATTCCTTGGGAGAAGGGGCTCTCCTTTGGAGATTTTTTAAACAGAGTTTGGATGGGCATCTTTCAGGAGTGCTGTAGTTGTGAATTCCTGCATTCTGTTGGACTAGACTAGATGGTCCTTGCAGCCTCTTCCAACTCTTTGGCTGCTGCTACACTGCAAAAATAATGCAGTTTGACACTACTTTAACTATCATGGCTCCAATCTATGGAATCCTGGGATTTGTAGTTTGTTGTGGCACCAGAGCTCTCTGACAGAAAAGGCTAAACATCTCACAAAACTACAAATCCCAGAATTCCATAGCACTGAGCCATGGCCACTAAAGCAGTGTCAAACTGCATTATTTCTGCCGTGTGGCAGCAGCTTAAGATTTTATGATTCTATCTATGATTCTTTGCATGATGGGGTGTACAGTGCAGGATGGAAAATTCACAAAGGATCATGTTATCATTCTGTAGGAAGAAATGTTAAGTGTTGGTTCCTTCTCCAATGGAGCAGGTTCTGTTCTTCAGTTGTCTTGTTTTGCTTTGTGTAATATGTTGTCCTTGCTATGTCTGTTGTATTTTATAAATGTTTCTAGCCACTTTGAGGACTCTAGTTTGCAAGTGGGATATAAATCTAATTCTAACCAAAACCCACTTTCCAATTTATCTTGCTTTTCCTATTCCCATACTTTCTCTTACTAAATACCTGTTTGTTCAGCCTATTTCTGTAAAATTTATGACATTTCAAGCCAACAAATGATTCCAGTGTGTTCTGCCTCTCATAGTTTCATAGTTGTTGTGGGTGGTTTTCTTTTGTTTTGTTTTAGATTGTAAGCCTGAGGACAGAGAACTGTCACAATTAACAGTTGCAAAACGCCCATGTAAAGTGCCATGTATGCTGATGGCGCTATATAAATAAATGATAATGATAATAATTAACTGAGTAAGATTATCATTTCTCCCTGCAGAATCTTATTTCATGTAAGATCTTGACCTTCATGAAAAGTTATCATGCTTTCTAAGTGTACCAATGTGGTGGAGACAGACCCCATTAAACCTTGTTTGTCCCATTCTTTCAGCTGCTTTTGAAATGTTCCAGTTCTGATCTCCTCCTTCCACTTTGTCTTCAGCTTACCTCTGTTTTTGGAAACTGAGTTCAAAGTGGAAAACTCAGTTGACTGAGAACAAAAAGTGGAATTTTGCCCTTGCCAATATGCTCAGACAAAAGTGAACTGCTGCAGGCTCTCTTAGCTTGTCTGCGTTTCCTCATTAATAACTTTTAAAATGTGACCACACTCTGATGTTGCTTGGCCATATGTGTCCCAGTTTTCATCTGTGATATGTTGGGGAGCATGTGTTATTACTTTTCTAAAGGTTAGCACACTTAGGACTTTTTCGGATGCATGAAATATACCACAAGCAGCCTCGTCGCGTTGCAAAGCTGCTGTGCTGCAGAGTGTCCGTTTTGTATGACGCTCACCCCTAGCAGTACTGTTGTGGTACCGCGGGGAGAGTTGTGTCATATTTCCTCAATTTTTAAGAACAATCAAGTTTCGGAAATATGACGCTCAACTCTCCCTGCGGTACCACAACAGTACCGCCAGGGGCGAGCATCATACGAAACGGACGCTCTGCAGCGCAGCAGCCTTGCAACGCGACGAGGCTGCTTGCGGTATATTTCATGCATCCAAAAAAGTCCATAGTGAATTAAGTGCCCTATGGATACAGGTATCTTTTTCTTTTCCACTTGAGTCGAAGGTGGTGTTTAGTTGCAGGTCTCAGGTCTTTACTTTGGATTTGTTTGAATGGTTTCATACAACTTGCACAGGGGCTGCTTTAAAGGTGCCTTTAGCAGTAGATGGTAAACCCAAAATTTGTATACTGTGTTAACAGAAGTTATTGCACTGGATATGCTTATGGTAACTGCAAGTGCAAGTGGGTTTGGCTGCAAAATTACAGCTCAACTGATATTTCCAAAGCAGGTAGTGCAAGGCAGAGCAGGAATTGTGGGGATGAGTAGACTTAACTATATTAATAGGGGGAGGGGTTCTCCCTCACAGATCTTGTTTTATACATATATCTATTTGCCGACTGATTCAGGGAAATAAAGAGACCAGACACAAGATATGGGATGAAATAAAAGGGTCTTTATTTAACCCCTAGCTATTTATTTACCTCTAAAAGTCTTCAGTGGGATGAGATGATGAGAGGAAGAGGAAGAGGCAGGGCTCTAAATAGCCTCTGAACCCGCCCCCTTTCCTCCAAGTGCCAGCGCATGCACCCAGGAGCTGTTTTTCCAGTCTCTTCTCCCCTCCCATCTGGCAAAGGCAGCTCTCCCCCGCACGGCTGCGCTGAACAGGGGTGGGGGGCAAGCTGGAATATCTATAGATAGATACAGACACAGATTGACTAACCAGGCAGAAATATTTGAATGTTATGGCAAGGCATTTTGACTTTTGCTTTCTTCAGCTACTCTGGATAAATATAAACTGCATCCAATATGGCAGTAAGCTGCCACCTTGAATACAGCTTACATTTATCCAGAGCAGCTAAAGCAGGAAAAAGTTGAAAAGTCTTGTCATAACATTCAAATATTTATGTTTGGTTAGTCACTCTAAGAAATATTTTAAATGATTAGCTGCATCCTTCTGGGATCCAGAACAAAACTGTCAAAAGACACTTTAACCTCCTCTCTCTCTCTCTCTCAATCTCTCTCTCTCTCTCTACATATATATATATATACACACACACATATATACATATATATATATATATATATATATAGTTGTCCCTCCATATCCATGGTTTAGGATTCATGGACTTAAGTATTCATGGCTTGAAAATATTTTTTAAAATAGTAATATTCCAAAAAGCAAACCTTGATTTTGCCATCTTATATAAGGGACACCATTTTGCTATGCCATTACATAAAATGGGACTTGAGTATTCATGGATTTTGGTATCCACGGGGGTGGTGGGGGTGGGGGTGGTCCTGGAATGAAACCCCAGCAAATATGAAGGGACAACTGTATATTTATAATTGGATCAAGATATAAATATATATACTATTTTTCTGTTAATTTAGGTAACCGGCTTGGTATGTTTGTTGTTATGTTTGTATATTAATCTTTAGTGAAGTGCTCAGGTGTATACTAATACTGATTTGTATTAGGATGTAATGTTTAGATGAGTATGTTCATATGTTGATTCTGGTTTTGTTTAAAATTATGCAGCTATGTTGACAAATTAACAAATTTGTTTGAAATGGTTTATGTTTGTCTTACTATTGTATTGTGTATGGGGAAAGGGAAAGTAGCAGACAATAAACAGAAGATGATATTAGGGTTTCCAAAGGAAGGATCAAGCAGATTTCTTCATGCCACCACAAGCATTTGAAAAAAAGCCTCTCTGATGGCAAGGTGAGGAGGATGACTTATTGGCATGATAAATGTATCTCTGTACATGCCTTCAAGTCATGTGTCTACTTATAGCAATCTCATGAATTTCATAGGGTTTTCGAGGAATACTCAGAGGAGGTTTTGCCAATTCCTTCCTCTGAAATATAGCCTACAGCACTTGGTATTCCTTGGTGGTCTCCCATCCAAGTACTAACTAGAGATGACCCTGCTTAGCTTCCAAGAACTGGCAGGATCTGGTACTTTCAGGGTGCTTAGGATGCTGATGACTAGGAATACCTAAATGGCCAGTCATGCAGAATGATCTTCAGCGTAAAGTTTCTGGCTTTCATTATAAGGCTGTAACAGATGCTCCATCTCTGACATCAATAATGGTTAGGTCTACATATGAAAGAACTGAAATTCTACCTGAAACACTGCCAGGAATTCTACATGGACTACTTAATTATGTTTGTATAATAAAGTAACATCTCCTGGCCTAATACACCCTCCTAAAATACTTTACTAGCCATCAGTTTTACTGGGGAAAGGAAGTCCATTCTGATAACAATCAGGTCACAGGTGGACAATGTTTCCATCCTATCAGGGCATGTGCTGGTTCTTCTAAGCATGTGAAGAGGACCAGGCAGCATATAATGCCATTGGCAGGTGCAGCAGACATCAGGCTGGCGAAATGAGCACTCAGATACATTGATTATGTCTAAAACTACTGATATTTACTTAACTATAATAATTATGTATTTACAGTGAGTCAGAGACTCTAAGGAGATTATCAGACATGATGGAAAGCCTTCCAAACCACATCAGAGTAATGCAATGGGAACAGAAAGGGCGACATTATCAGACGCCGTGTCCTCAGCTGTTCCCGGGGCATAGTGCTGCTGTGGATGAGGCTCCCCTTTTTCATTGACGGGGACAAGCTGCCAATAAAAGGGGACACCTTACTCACACCCATGCTGTGCCCTGAGGACACTGAAGGACAACATTGTTTGATAATTTCACCTGTTGCTGTTCTCATCACAATCTTCTGACATGGGTTTTTGCCGCGTCTGATAATCTCCTAAGTACAGATAGTACATAGTACAGCATTCAGAGCAGCATAGTACAGTACTTCAAGGAAGGAGGAATGGTACTGACTGAGAGGAGAGAGGGCAGGACAAAGGGTTATACTAGTACATGTGTACATTACACTTATGGGCTATGTAGTTGCCCATTCCAACACATATGGGTTATCCAACCTTTTCCCATAAAGATAGCTACTTTATCTTGATGCAGAAATCATGGAACAGCAGACCCACGGATTGGAAAGTGAATTTTAGTTCAGATTTAATAGGGTTTTGGATTCAGTTTCTCACGCTTCTCACACAGAACATTGTCAATACCAGCTGGGCCTTGCAGGCTCTCACTACTGGTCCCTGCTGGCAGCAGGTCTTTACAATATAAAATTCACATTGATTATATATCATAAATCAATTAATTACTTGACACGCCCTCCTGCCAGTGACACAGAGGTGTGACAAGGGTCCTTTTTTTATTGTCACAGACTCACTTGCCGGTAGGAAGGGGTGGAAGTGTAATCCACCCACACCCCAATTGCCAGCAGAATGGACCCCCTTCTCTCAGTGCAGCTGATGCCCAGTAAAGTAGGTTTGGGGAAGCAGTTTTGAACATGATAATAGTGTCATTATTGTTACTACATATGGATCATGCATACAGATTTTTAATTTAATTTAATTTAATTTAATTAAGTATTTATACCCCACTCTTCAGCCACAAAGGCTATCAGAGCAGCTTACAATTTGTTTTCAAGCAATAGCAATTTACACATCTACACTGCATTAAGCAGTTTCCAATGTGTGTTAGCTAATTGCCCCCACAAGCCAGGTACTCATTTTACTGACCTACGAAAGGATAGAAGGCTGAGTGAACCTTGGAGCCCTCTGGAATCGAACTTGCAATGTGGTGACTTGCATTACTCGCATTTAACCACTGCGCCACCAGAGGTCCCTGGTGATCAGATCAGTCATGGTTGCGTAACTCCAAGTTATGCATCTGTAAATATGCTACTGGATTCTGGCCATTGTATTTAAACTTGTCTAAGTTCACATTAAACAAAGATCTTTACTTCAGAGTAGACTTCTCTAAAAGTGCAGAGGGAATTGTGCTTTACAGCCAGTCTCAAAAAGGCTGTTGCCATCACTTTGGGGGTCACCATTTCTTCCCATGGTTTACTCCACTCTGCAGGTTGCAGTTTCAACTTCCATTATACCACTTCTGCATAGGCTACTCATTGCTTTTGAAGCCATATTAGATAGACAACATCACTCAAGCGTTTGGTGAGGAGAATGGCCGGTTCAAAGTCTTGGGCCATCTTTTAGAAATACTGAAACAGTACTGAAAGTGGGAGTCAGTTGTACTTACTTTTCTCACAGATTAAAAAAAAAAAAATGAGGGTGAACTATTGTCTCCAGGTTTGACAGGAGGGATGCATGAAATGACCCTGCTTTGGTAGTAAAATGTGGAGCCTTCACAAATATAGTTGTGCTCCAGTGGAGCAGGGGTATAGCTATAGGGAAGGGGAAGGAATGAGGGCATTTTCTACCCCCTTGTCAAAATTTTCTTCAGTCCCCAAATTTCTAGTGTTTCAGTTGATTATTCAGAAATACAATTTATGCAGTTGAAGAGGAGAAGGCAAAGGTAGAAATGGATTGCAAGCACAGCAAATATGAGTTGTAAGTGCAAACAATTTTCAGTATCTTACTTTTTGCAATGCTAGAAATTTGGAGACTGAAGGAAAAATTCATTTGGGGGCAGAAATATTTTTTAGGAGGGGCAATTTGTCCCCCCCCCCATAGTTACACCCCTGCTGTGGAGCTCTGGCTCGGTGTTTCTAATGTGCATTCCTTTTTTATTATACATTGGGACTTTTCAGACTGTTTTTGGATAGCAATCTATACTGTTCTGTTCAGTAAAATGCCCTGTACTGACAATCTGAATCCCATGTAAACCAATTTTCCCATAAAGCAAGCTGCCCTGTAATCAAAGTACTCCCTCCTGCATAGTCTTGTAGAAACATGAGCATTTAAATGCAGACCACATACTTATTCCCCAAGTTGTCTTAGGGCAAAAAGAAATGATAATTCTGAAGGAATGTATGTCTTGCTCTGAGGATTAAACCAGATTTTCAAGATTTTTATACATAAACCTTGACATTTCTCTTCTAACTTGCCAAGGTAGCATTGACACATGAATGCAACATAAAGCTGCTTTCATTTTTCCCACTTTGAATGCACCACAATCCAATAGGTTCTTTTGGAATAGTAAAGTCTCTTGCCTTCAAAGGCATTCCTGTGCTTTTCAGTGCAAAGGACAGGCAGCTATGGATGCAGAAACTGTGTAGTCCTGGGAGGTATCCACACTTATACAATGCTAGCACTTTGATACCACTTTAACTACCATGGCTCTGCCTTATGGAATTCTAGATTTGTAGTTTTAGAAGAGACTTAGTATTGTCTTGTAGAGAGCACTAGTAGTAGTCTAGAGAATTCTAAGTCACTCACCAAACTACAAGTCCCAGTACAGGTTGGAGCTATCTATGATGGTTAAAGTGGTATCAAGTGCTGGCACTGTGCAGAATGGATATGCCCCTGGCGCTGCCCCTTCTGCTGAAGAGAATAGGGAAATTTGTTTACACAGAGGCATTGGTGGGTGCTCTGAGCTTTGAAAGGATGGGATTAGAAATTTTGGGGGGGGGGGATTCAGAATTTTTTTTTTTTTTGAATAAGACCATTCTAGTGAAAAATACAGACGACTGCAAAAGGCTGTAACAATAATGCAAAAAAATTGTTTTCTTCTTTTCTTACTAATACAAAAATAAAACTATCTATCCGAACACTAATACATTTTCCCTCTTAACTTAAACACACTATAACCATTCTTTTTTCTTTTCCAATGAACATTATATTTACACATTACAATTATACATATTTGAAAAAGAAAAAATTAATAAAAGATTAATACAAAATAATAATACAAAATAATACAAAAATAATATTAAAATATTTATTTAAAGATATCCCTTAAGTTATTGCTGGAGTTATCTCATTAAACCATGGCCAAAAAAATTTCCAACAATGGTTTGGCAATTTCTCTTTTTCACTCAGAGCTAAATTTTCAATTACGTTCTTAACATAATAAGCAGTGCCTTTTACCTCCTGCAGATTTTGACTCTTTACCTCCCTTTGTCTTTAGAAAAATAATCCCAACATCACATAGAGGTTTACCAGGTGAACCGTGGGCCAGAGCAGTGTTCCAATTTGGCATGGATAGTCCCAATTAATCCTCAGTTGTCCAATTTTCCCCATGCTGATCTTACAATGGCCCAGTTTTTCTCCTCCTCCTCCTACTTCCTCCCCTTTGTCTACCTGTTACCCAAAGTGTTCATGAAAATACCATGAAAATATCGAGTTCCAATATGTTGGGGAAATTAGCAGCAACTCAACCTTAGCAGTGTGAAAGGGGGCAACAGAGAGAGGGATCTTTATGCCAATTGTATACCCCTACTAGCTCTAAACTGAGAAACACACACACAGGATAGGATATCTTTTATATATCATTATAATTGTTATATTATATAACAATTATATTTATTAAAGACTTAAAAATAATACCACCAACCATGCACACATTAATGCGATAAAGCATTCACACAAGACCACTAGGAATGGAAGAAGAGAGGCTGCCAGAGGGATAAATAGGGAGGTTTCTGGGGATATACGACACCTGTCTTATAGTCCAAAGTCATTGGGCAAACCAGCAGCGTTGATGGATTAATCTGG
This sequence comes from Gambelia wislizenii, assembly GCA_030847615.1. Lineage (NCBI taxonomy): Eukaryota > Metazoa > Chordata > Lepidosauria > Squamata > Crotaphytidae > Gambelia > Gambelia wislizenii. Next base: position 268,378,775 of record JAUMIR010000003.1, read on the forward strand.
AGTGGCTAACACAGAGAGACATGCCTCCTAAATGGTTGGGTGTGTGGTTAAGGGACAGAGATATCTTCAGACAAAAGATTATTCCATCCACCGGTAATGGGATCAATTGTCTGTCACTTGGGTGCATGCAAACAAATGTCCTCTTGACCTTATTATGTTTCCTCACATTTTGGAATTTGTTAATAGTCCTTCCTTTGGGTGATGCATGGGTTAACATGTGCCTTTTGGGATCATTACAGCAAGTACCTGATATTTTACTGTTCTTCCCTAAGGAAGACCACATTAATAAGCCAAATCATTAATAAGCCAACTTTTGGGGTTTCTGGAGGTGGGGTTCATTGGGGGCACTAACACTCAGCTTCCTACAAATGCTGCAAAATGAGTTCAACACGCAAAAGTAGTTTGCAGTAAACTCAAGAGATTATCAGACGAGTGTCTAAAAACATTCCTTTGGTACTATGTTTTACAGCATAAGTATCCTGGCATAATAACACTTCTTTTTGCATGCTGCTGTAATCACGAGACATAGATGCCCCTGAATTTCAGCAATATGACCACTTGCTCGGCTTACTTCCACATTTTTGCATCAGTAAGATTTTGGCAGTTATCACGAAAGGATGCAAGTATGCTTAAAAGTCCAAAAACACCTAAATTACCAAACAAAATGAACATACAGTTGTCCCTCCATATCCACGGATTTGGTATCCATGGATTTAAGTATTCACAGCTTGAACATATTCTTAAAAAAAATAATAATCCAAAAGCAAATCTTGATTTTGCCATCTTATATAAGGGATACCATTTTGCTATGCCATTGCATATAATGGGACTTGCGTATTCATGGATTTTGGTATCAATGGGGTGTCCTGGAACCAAACCCCAGTGAATATGAAGGGACAACTGTACAAGCACTGAAACACACTTGAAAACTTGCAAGCAAGATGGGGAGCTTCATAAAAAAAGTGTACCACACCTAGTTTTCCTGGTCTCACCTGGAAGTGTTCTGGTGGGGACCACCCATTGATGTTGGAATCACGCTAGCAGAATGGGGCATGGTTTCTCACATAAGCAATGCTGCAAAATAAAACACAATGGGAGATCAATTGGTGGCTTCTGCCTGTTAATAAAAAAGAATGCCCTCTTTACAGCAGCAGAATGCTTGCAGAATGCTGGGGCACAATTTTGTGTGATAGGGAAGCCCTTTTGTAGTCTCATTTCAACATTATAATGCTGTATTTGCCATGTCTGATAATCTCCTCAGTGGGGGGGATGGGGATAGACTCATACCCTTCCCTGTAGACTCAGACAAAAGCAAACTGATACAGCCTCCCCTAATTTGTGTGTTCTTCCTCAATAACTTTTGCCAATTTGACTACACTCTGATGCCTCTTGGCCACATGTGTCCTGATTTTCATCTATAAAATATTAGAGAAAATGGGGTCATCCTGGCTTTTAACCAAGTATTTACTTTTTCTTCCTCGAGTGATTTCTGTGAGTTTCACACATCTAAAACGAACCCATTCACTATTAGCAATGCTATAAAGATACTGAAGTGTTCAGCTTATAGATGAAGGAAATAGCAGTTGACACCACTCAGCTCTGGTATTCAAATATTTTGTGGGGGTGGGATTGTGTAATCAACCCTACAAACAAAAGCCTTAACTGCTAGAATCCTTGTTTTCTGTACACTACATTGTGTGGCATTTCCTGGTAGTATTTTAATAACAGTATGCTGTTTTGAATAGATTTACATCCTTTACAGTGCATTCTTATGTATGTCTACTCAGAAATGTATCCCACTGAGTTCAGTGGGGCTTACTCCCAGCTAATTGCTCATAGGATTACAGTCTGAGTGGTATTTTAAGCATATTTTAATTCCATTTTTACCAGCTCTAAGCTTTCAAGGGTAGGATGCTCAAATAAAATCCATATGCTGATGATGTTAACAATAAATGTCAAAGGGAAACCATAGCATCACCATTACACTGTGCTTTTAAACCTATAGGTTTTCAGAATAGGCCATTGTTTTATCAAGGGATGTGTTTTTATTGTTTTATCCTTTTAACTTTGTGTGGTTTTATATTTCATTTTAAATTATAATTATTTTAATTGTTTTAAACTTTTGATTGTCATATTTTTAATTGTGTGTGTGTGTTGTGAGCCACCTTTGGGGGGTGCTCCCATTCTGGGAGAAAGATGGCATAGAATCAAATAAATAAATAAATAAATAAATAAATAATGGTACCACCTCACATGCACTTTAAACAGTCCCCAATAAATAATTGCAATGATTTTTAAAAAATGCTATATTTTCCTTCCCTAGAAAGTAGCTGAATGTTTTCATTAGCTTATTTTTCCTCTTGCACAAACCTACTATTTTTGCAGTTGTTGAATATTCTCTCTCTGGCTTTTCTTCACAAACGAAGATTCAGGAAGGAGTCATCCTGTGCTTTCTGCAAGAACATTGATGACTAAAAAGGCCAATCCAAGATAAACAAGTCCGGTTGCAGAAAGCACAGCAGAAGGTCTCCTTGGGTGATGTTTCTGGGTTGTGATTCTTTCTGCGTTGTCGTTTCTCCTTCAAGACTTGTTCAGCGTGAGTTCTCAAATAAGGCTGCAGCATTGTGGATAGTGCGTCTCCATGCCTCCCGATGTGAGGCCAGGGCGGACCATTGTTGGTGATCAATTTGGCCGAGCCTGAGATGTTGTTTCAGGGAGTCCTTGTATCGTTTTTTTGGAGCGCCCCTCTTACGCTGACCCATGGCGAGTTCACCGTAGAGTACTATTTTGGGGAGGCAATGGTCCTCCATCCTAGAAACGTGCCCTGCCCAGCGCAGCTGTGTTCTCAATATCATGGCCTCAGTGCTGGTGATCCCTGCTTGCTCAAGGACAGCAACATTTGTCACATAGTCAGTCCAGTGTATATTTAGGATTGTGCGTAAACAGCGCTGATGGAAGTGTTTGAGGAGTCGTAGGTGGTGGCGATAGGTAACCCATGTTTCAGACCCATAAAGGAGAATAGACAGTACAGTGGCTCTATACACACTGATTTTTGTGCTTCGCCTCAGGTGTTTATTACTCCAGACTCTTTTGTAAAGTCTTCCAAATGTTGAATAACACCAATGTTGTAATGACAGACAATGAGATAATTAGTCTGGCAGCTGACAAGACACACTTCTGAGCCATCTTTCCTCACAGTCAGTCTTGCAAGGACCGGCTGTCAACTCACCTGTCTGATGTCTGCATTTTCAGTGGCAGCTGGAGGTCCTAATGTTGGTGGGGGATGAATCTGCTCCATCCCTCTAAGCTTCTTTAATATTCAGACTGAAACCCTGAATAGATTCACTGCCCCATCAACACTGGGGCCCCTGGCCATCACTGTGCATATATGTGAGGGTCCTCTCCCCTAAAATCTACATTTGTTGTTAATAACGGGGAAGAAGCAGGCAACTTTTAGAGAAGGGTGTTGGAAATTCATCCTGGTCTGTTGAGCTAAACTACTTTCTAATTTGTGGATGGTTTTAGGAGAAATGGAGCAGGGCACAGCTTGTGGGTCACAATCCAGAGAACTAGCAATAGCACTACACATACAGCAAGACTCGTGTTACTGAAATAATAGTCCTCACTCCCCCTCATGCTATGACCCCCTCCCCTGCAAAGCTGAAACCTGAGGAATCTACAGCAGTAGCAGTTAATGATATGTAAGGAACTGGTAAAACCATCTCTGAGTATTCCTCGCCTAAGAAAAGTCATGGGGTCACCGTAAGTTGACAGGAGACTTGAAAGCACATACACACACAGACACAGAGAGAATGCTTATTCTGAACAATGGGTTTTGTCTTTGTAAGAGGCTGTGGAAAGTGCTGGCAGGATGAATGGAATGATATAGCCTTCAGAGAAGATGGAACTGAAAGATCCTAAGATCCTTAGAACAGGACCTCTTCCATGTTCATGGGCCTGTTATACAATTATAGCACTATGATTCCACTTGAACTGCCATGGTTTCATTCTATGGAATATTGGGATTTGCAGTTTGGGGAGAGGCACTGAGAATTCTCAGCCAGAGAGCTCTTGTGCCTCTTAACAAACTACAACTCCCAGGATATGTTTTTTAATATGGTTTATAGTTTAACTTGGTTTTAATGTTGACTTTTTAATGTTTTTAATTGTAATCTTTTTTACATAAAAGCCACCTTGCACCCCAGTCTTGGGGAAAGGGCAGGATATAAATGATGATGACGACAACAACATCATGTAGTGTGAAACTGGCCCATGACTGCAGCCCAGTTGATCAAGATCGGGGGAGTTTCTTACCACTTGCCCAGATTGTGGAACACCTTCCTCCATGAAATCCACACATACACAGTTTTTCACAGGCTGTTTAAAATATTTGTGTTGTAGCAGGCATTTGGCTTGTCAGGGAGATGATAATCTTTTGTGGCAAACCCTTGTTAGAACTCCCTATTTTTTATCTGCTGAGCCTGTTCCCATGTTTATACTCCAGTTTTCACATATTCAAATGGATTACTTTGTTTTTAATTGGAAAGGATCTGGTAGCACCTTTGAGACTAACGTTAGCCTCAAAAGTGCTACCAGATCCCTTTGCATACTGATCCAAACTAACAACGCTATGTCTTTGTTTTTCATTCTTGTCCTAAACTGTTCTGAGTATTGCAAACTCAGTATAACGGTGGAGTACCAGTTTTCTAAACACAAAGTTCCACTGAATGTCCAACAGCACCCAGGTGAACATGTACATTGTGCATTATGTCTATAAAGATACACTCTGCTTTCTATAAAGCCATTAAGTGTTTTCCCCTGATCTTTACTCGGTCCCCAAGACCAAGTGATTCCTAAGTAAAACACTTAGGGATATTTCCATGTGAATTGGTGTGACAAATACCTGTGCATTTCAGCAATGTCTCTAATAGCCTCAGAAGGGTAAGTATATTATTGCTGTACATGGAATTTCAAGTGGTTAGGGTTATTTTCAAGTTTAGTTCAGAGGCGGCTGATTTCCCATGCTGTGTTGACTAACATTCTCTCTGACAAGATAACCATGCAAAAAAATAAGAAGCTATTTCCCAAAATGGCTCCCTGTGTGAAAATAAGCACATGGAACCACCTCATGAGACATTTACCAACAAAAATGAACTGGTAAAATGGCCTTTAGATAAATAGTAAATCTGATACTAAATGTCCCATTGAGCAGTTAAATCATATTTAGCTGGCTTGAACCCAGATTACACAGTGCTAAAGGAGGGGGGGGTGAGAAGAAAAGAACTCAAAATAGGATTACTAGCCTATAATCCTACATACTATCTTTTAGACAATGGGTTAGATTCTTTCCTTTATTACGATTGTTTCAACATTAGTCTTTGCCTGTGGCATGTATAATTTTATTTTATTTTTATTTTTTGGTAATAATGGAAGTTGAGCTTCTGGCTAGAGGTTTTAAAATCCTATTAGGAGAGATTGCTTGACAGAGTTCAAATATTAGCTTCACATCTGCATACAAGTATTGTGCTTTGAAAGAAAATAATATTTCTTTTTCACAAGCTGTCTAAAATGGTGCTCTAGGGACTGAGTCCTGCAAACTGTAACTGGAGGGGGAAGGAGGAGCTAGCAGCATCATTTTTCTTGGCACAAGAGGTCTTCGGTAGCATGTTAACCTGGATGAAATAGGAACGGCAATGAAAGGTTTCCATCGGCATTGGTGTGTCTTGAAAAAAAATCTGTGCATAAAGGACCTGCTCTTGTTCAAAAACTAGCCTGCTAGACAGGAAAATAGCTACATACAGTATGTGAAACAAACTCCCCTGAAGACTATTGCATAAAGGCTTCCCTGTTTAAAGCAGTAAAACAGAAGCTACCTCTTCTCCCATCAGGAGCTGAGACCTCCTGCCTTATATGAATCATTTCTCTCCCCCATCACTTCTTCAGTCTGGATGAGGTTCTTTGCCAGTGTGCCAGGAAGTGCCTGATTCCCTTTCCAACTTTGTTCTAAGGAGATTATCAGACACGGGGAAACACGGCAAAAAAAGTGTCCCAAACCACATCAGAAGAACACAATGATAACAGAAAGGGTGACATTATCAGACACCTGCATCCTCAGCTGTTCCCAGGGTGTAGAACTGGCATCAATAAAAAGGGATGCCTTATTCATGCCCGCGCTACACCCCGGAACACTGAAGGATGACATCTGATAATGTTGCCCATTTCTGTTATCATTGCGTTCTCCTGACACAGTTTTTGCCATGTCTGATAATCTCCTAAGAATGAGCCTTGACAACAAAATATTGCTAAGCTGGCAGAAATGGTGGGGGGAAACAAGCTTTGGGGTTTATTTTTGTTTTGTACTGTGGTGGTGGTGGTGGAGGAGGAATGTGAATGAAGGTATTTCTGTGGAAACTAGAACAATAGGTCCACCAAGGAAGGAGGCAGATATGAGGAGGCAGCAAAATGAGGGGATTGCCTCACACAGTAAGAATTCTACCCTCCATGAAATTTCCTTCAGCCCCAAATTTCTAGCATTGTAGAGAATGAGGCACTGAAAATCATTCACACCTGAAACTCTTAGTATGCAAAGGGATCTTTACAGTACATTTGAGACTAACTGAGAGAAAGAAATTGTAGCAAAAGCTTTTGTAGACTTGGTCTACCTCCTCAGATACATACCTGAAACCCTTATATTTTCTGTGTTTGTATTCCCTTGGTAACTTCATGTGCCTTTTTTTTCTTTGGACTTTTTTGGACGTCTCAAAGACACCACAAGCAGCCTCCTCACGTTGCAAGGCTGCTGCGCTGCAGGGCGTCGCTTTCGGATTACGCTCTCCCCTGCCGGTACTGTTGCGGTACCGCGGGGACATTTGAGCGTTATATTTCGCCAGTTTTTAAGCACGAAAGTTGATTGTGATTAAAAACCGGTGAAATATAATGCTCAAATGTCCCAGCGGTACCACAACAGTACCGGCAGGGGAGAGCGTCATCCGAAAGTGATGCCCTGCAGCGCAGCAGCCTCGCAAGGTGAGGAGTCTGCTTGCGGTGTATTTGAGATGTCTGAAAAAGTCCTTTGTGTACATAAGAGACCCAGTGTAGTGTAGTGGTTTGAGTATTGGACTATGACTCTGGAGACCAGGGTTTGAAACCCCCTGGGTGATCTTGAAGAAGTCATGGTCTCACAGCCTGAGAGGAAGGCAAAGGCAAAGCCCCTCTGAACAAATCTTACCAAGAAAACCTCATGATAGAAACGACTTGAAGGCACACAATCACAACAGCAATCTAAACTGTATTTCTAATTGCTCAACTGAACTTTTACATAAGTTACTGCAAATTTGGGGATTGAAAGAAAATTTCATGGGGGGGGTCAGAATTCTTGTATGGGGGCAATGCCCTCATTCTTCACCTCCCCCCATAGGTATATCTCTGAGACCCAAATGAAGGTCTAGTGGTTGAAAGGGGACTGGAACAGAGGCACTGAGGAGACCCTACCCTGGCTATATACACACACAGGTGGAATATGACTACAATAAGTATTTGTGACAGCTGTTAGAGCCTAGGACAAATCTAGGCATGGAACAACCTGACTGCCATTCCATGAAGCCCCTGGTTCCCGCCCAGCTATTGGAGAAAAGCCACAGAATGGGATAGCGTTTTACAGTTGGCCTGTTGCAGAAATCATGGAAGAGCAGACCCACGGATTGGAAAGTGAGTTTTATTACACCGGTGGGCCTGACTGGAATATCTTCCAAAGAGTCAGAACCCAGAGCTGTAGTTACAAAATATTTTTATACAGTATGCAAAAAAACAATTCCCTCCTCCTTCTCTTTGGTGCCAGCAGTTTCCCTTGAGACAATTTGTTGATAGTTCAAGGCAAGATAATTTAGGAACATTTAGGTACAGTTTGACCATTATTAGAGAAAGAATTTGTTTACATCAGCATATCTTATGTTTCTGGAACATAGAGTTGATTAGTAAGGAACATTGACTAGGCCTGAGAGTTAAAGGAAAAAGACTTTGCAGAGTCCCAGAGACTCATGGGCTATCTAGTCTAACCCCAAATAGTGATTGTAAGATTACAGCATTCAGCAAATAGACATTAGAGTCGGAATGGCTACTACAGGCCCTCTGTATCCACGGATTTGGTATCCATGGATTCCACCATCCATGGCTTTAAAATATATATTTTTTAAAAAAAATCCGGGCAGCAAACCTTAATAAGCAAACCCTTATATAAGGGACAACATTTTACTATGTCATGGTATATAATGGGACTTGAGCATCCATTGATTTTGGTATCCATGGGGGGTGGAGGGGAAGGTCCTGGAACCAAACCCCAGTGGATACTAGGGGCCCACTGTACATGGATTTCAGCCACTTTGTGGCTTCCTCCACCTTCTAGGAATGATAACCCCCAAGCTGTATTTACTTCCAGACTAATTTACATTGCTGAGGCACTAGAAATTTGGCTGAGATGCTAGAAACACTACTGACAGCAGCTGCTTCTGACCATGGTCAAGAAGAATGCTTCTCAAGTCACTGGTCTTAGGAGATTTTTGGACGCCTCTTTCAGCCTCTTGCCACCCAGCAAGCAGCCTCTGGTGCAGTAACGAGGCTGCCGCACTGCAAGGGGTCCATTTCGGACGACGACGTTTCTCTCTCGGCAGCGTCCATGACTGTTGCGGCCAGCATTGGAGACGGCCGTGCTGTTTTTCACTCACGGAAGTTAAAAACAATGCAAGTCAAAGCTCACTCATTACTACAAACAATATTGAAGTGTAAGCAAAGTTATCCATGATGAAGCATGCTTCTGGACATAATTTTTGAACAAACAAAATGAAAATAAATGGAGTATACATAAAACTAGTAGTAGGGCCCTCCTACAATGGTCTCTCTCTCTGGTTTTTCTTTGCAAATGAAGATTCAGGAAGAAGTAATCCTGTGCTTTCTGCAAGCACACTGATGACTAAAAAAGCCAATCTAAGATAAACAAGTCCAGTTGCAGAAAGCACAGCAGAAGGTCTCCTTGGGTGATGTTTCTGGGTTGTGATTCTTTCTGCATTGTCGGTTCTCTTCAAGACTTGTTCAGTGTGAGTTCTCAAATAAGGCTGAAGCATTGTGGATAGTGTGTCTCCATGCCTCCCGATGTGAGGCCTGGGTGGGCCATTGTTGGTGATCAATTTGGCCGAGCCTGACATGTTTCAGGGAGTCCTTGTATCGTTTTTTTGGAGCGCCCCTCTTACGCTGACCCGTGGCGAGTTCACTGTAGAATACTATATTTCGGAGGTGATAGCCCTCCATCCTAGAAACGTACCCTGCCCAGCGCAGCTGTGTTCTCAATATCATGGCCTCAATGCTGGTGATCCCTGCTTGCTCAAGGACTGCAACATTCATCACATAGTCAGTCCAGTGTATATTTAGGATTGTGCGTAAACAGCGCTGATGAAAGCGCTCGAGGAGTCGTAGGTGGTGGCGATAGGTGACCCATGTTTCAGATCCATAAAGGAGGATAGACAGTACGATGGCTCTATACACACTGATTTTTGTGCTTTGCCTCAGGTATTTATTGCTCCAGACTCTTTTGTGAAGTCTTCCAAATGCACGATATGCCTTTGCTAATCTGTGATCGATCTCTTTGTCAATCTTGGCATCTGAGGAGATGATGCTTCCCAGGTAGGTGAACTGCTGAACGGACTTGAGCACAGATTTGCCTTTGGCAATGTGGGGATGGTGGTGTTCATCCTGTGGTTCAGCCTGGTAAAGAACTTCTGTTTTCTTCAGGTTGACTTCCAGCCCAAACAGCTCTGCAGCTGTTGCGAAGCAGGAAGCAGTAATGCTTCAGAATATAGGTGTGAACTTGTATTTGGATGAGTGTCCATGTCAAAAACTTGTTCCTGTGGAAAACTTAACTATGATAAGGGTTTTCCCTTGCTTTCTAACTGCTGTGATTTGACACGAAGAAGCTTTCTAATGTGCAAATCCTTTACTGACCCTTAAGTCAACCATTTTGAGAAGTGTACTGTACCATACTTCTGACAGTTTGTACTTGCCTACTGTATATATACACACACAGGGCTCATCTAAATGAGAGAAAAAATCCACTTACCTGTGCAGCATTCCCAACATACAGTAGCATCAAAATGTTCACACAATGTTTTGCATGGTGGTGGTGGTGGTGGGCGATCGGGGCAATTGGAGGAGAAGGTGGGCACTTTCATGAGCAATCTGTGTACAAGTCACCAATCAATTTTACAAAATCAAGAGAAAATGTTTTCGATCTTTTTATTTAGTCAGGCCTTTTGCAACTGGTCTTCCTTGCAGCAGAACTGGCTGCAAAGGGACGGTATGAGCTGCCCTCCTCTTCCTTCTCCCACTGCCACCGGGATGGGCAAAGGGCTATTGTCTCTCTCCTCCTCTTCCTGCTGGGTGTTCACCTTCAGTGCCTCCACCATTGCCCCGATGCACCCCCACCACCACACAAAACCTAGTTGTCTTCTGGCACTGCTTCTTGCTTGATGGGAAGCCCACCCTGTACACATCCAACCCATCCGGACCGTGCAACTAATCACATTGCTTGTCCTGACAAGCAGAAATGCACATTTCTTGTGGGGTATTTTAAAAAGTTCAGGAAAAGCCATGAAGGTTTTCCACATGGAGTATTAGCTGGGTTTTGCCCCCTCCTTTCAATATGTTGATTCACTGTGGGTTTCCATCAGGACAAAAGTTATTTCCCTTGCATTCTGTGAGGGTTTTTTTTCATCATCTAGACAATCACAGATACACAAACACACACAAAACTGGCAGTTTTATTATGCCATTTCTTAGAAAAAAGACCTTTGGAGTAGCTACTACCTGTGTAAGTACTCATTGACTGGGTTGGATCCATATTTGTCTGACTCCATATCCACACAACTGTATAGCACCATTCATGGAAGATGACTTTCCTGCACCACAGCCGTCTTTTCAGCAGGGTCCCTGACCTTCTGAGTGGTATTTTCAGCATCCTGGAAGGGTGGGTGGGGAAAATTGCTTCTGCCACTCTAGTATTGCTTACCTAACACAGTCAAGTTGAAAGAAAACTATTCAAGGAATTAAAAAAAAATCTTAAAAATTCAGGAAGTGTTATGTGAAAAAAAATATTGTGGATGTTGCTTATGTCTTGATTTAAGGAAATAACTTATTTCCCCAGATATACATGAACCTGGCCAGCAGATCCTTTGACTGGATATCAGCTTGCTTATGTTATTTCTGAATTTGTTTGATGTTGCATCATCACAGTGATGTTAATATTAATCTGGCTGATGTGAAACATGTGTCTTGCTGAGAGTCAGTGTGCTCATAGGCTTTTTGCCCTCTGGTGGTCATTTCACACCACATGCTATGATGAACAAACACCAGTCCTGAGCTAAAATGTGGAAGCATCCTAAAACCATCCAAGAGTTAGGCCAAAATAGAAATCAGAGAGATCAGGCAAGGGGAAAAGGTTTTAGCTTGGCCTGTGTTTGTGATTTGAAAGATTCTGGTACCTTAATTAGAGTTACTTATATTTTCTCTAGGAAAATGGTAGGAGTTTGGTTTATAATCCATAGCACAGTTACCTGAAAGCAAGCCTTGCTGTAGACAGTGGAACTTCTGAGTAAACATGCATGGGCTTACTTCATCAGCTGTCTGAGGAAGCCTGTGCACAGTTTTATTTAGGAATCAGTCCCATAGAACTGTGAGAGACTTTTCTTTGAGTAAGGGTGCATAGAATGTGACTCTGAGAATGCTTGAGAGGATTGCTTTCCCCTTGCTTGACAGCCACCAAAAAGTAGGGTGGAGTTTAGAAAAGTTATTTTTGGAATGCAATTCCTAGAATCCACCCTGACAGCCCCCATCTTGGAATATCATATAGTTGGGTATATTTAATAATTTGGCTAAAGTGGCCATCCACATGGTTATGGGTAAACCATGGACCCCCAAATACCAAGGCTGGATTCATGCAAGATCAAGGGAAGAGCCTGTGGAAACTCCCAAAAACAAATACTCTCAAGTAAGACTCAACACCTGGAGGTGAGTCAATCACTAATCCACTCAGCAATAGCAAGAGATCTTATTGCTTGTGAAATGGAAGTTTCCTCTCCTGCTGCCTTCCAACAAAAGACCTTGCCTGTTTCCTATTCAGTTCCAAAAGTATTGATCATTAATTATTGTCAACCCTTCTGAAGTACCCTTTGTTTTAGCCTGGGAACCTCCAAGAATCATTGTATTTCACTCACAACACCTATCCCTGTAGGTGGATTATTTCATATAAATACCACCTCAAAACACCACCAAATTGTCCACAGTTCCTCCTCCTATATCCATGCTGTTGGTTTGCTGTGAGACCCTTAGAACACAACTCTGAGCCTCTGCTGCAGGAATCTCTGCTCTATAGGACTGGTGTCATATTATCCATCATCCCCTCACTCTATTCCCCTATCCAAATACTTCCTACTATTTTGGTTAGCCTTGTGTGAGTGCTTGAAGCCTGAGTGTGTGCGTGAATGCTGTTACTGTTAATTTCTAATAAAGATCGTTTAATTGTACTTTTTGGCTTAAAGTCTCCTCCTTAGTACATAGGTTTAAATGTCCCGCTGTTGCCCATCCTCTCACTGCCATAATTGAGCTAATTAAATATTCCCTATTTTAATATTTGGACATTAGAGGGTCCCTACATACCTCATGCAATTTTGGTAATACAGCCATGATGATGCTGGGAATCTGGGCATTGTAGTTTAAAAAAGAAAAACGCAGGGAGGAAGGGAAAATGAATCTAGCAGACTTCTAGGAGTAACTACTTTACTTTAGCAGGAACTTTGGTGGATATCAGTCTACTTCTTTAGCTGCACTGGTGGAGTGATATTAAAGTGTGGCTTTGATATCAGTCTATCCAGGCCTCTGAAGAAGTGACTACATATCCGTGAAAGCTCATGATAAAATAAATCAGTCTTAAAGCTGCTGGTAGATTTTTCTCACTCTCCCCCTCCTCTTTCCTTTCTTTTTATGCTGCAATAGACTAACAAGAGAGAGCCAACAAGGTGTAGAGGTTTGAGCATTGCACTTCATCCCCGCTCAGCCATAGAAGCCCACTGGGTGACCTTGGCCAAGTCAAACTCTCTAAGCCTCAGAAGAAGGCAAAGGCAAACCCCTTCTGAATAAATCTTGCCAAGAAAATTCTGCGATAAGTTCACCTTAGGGTTGCCATAAATCAGAAATGACTTTATGGCACACAATACTAAGAGCCCAGGCTAACAAGGCTGTCTCTTTGGAAAAATATAAAATTATTATTTTAAAAAGCCTTTCCAAGCTCTGAGCTAGGATGCTGCTGTCATTAAGGCAATAAGCACCTCTTTCACTTAAACATGGGAGGGATCTTCTAGAAGCCAGTGACATCTAGCCATGATTTTTAGGAAGTGCATTGAAAGACCTGGACTTGCAGTGTATTTTTTTCCTGGTCCAGGAGGATGTTGCTCTTTCTGTTTTTGTTGTAAACCACCATGACCAATGGTTGCAACCCTGCTGATTCCTCCAGGGCCTAATTGCTGCCTGTTGCTGTCAGCCTACTGCTGAAGATGGAAAAACAATCATGTTTCCCCTGTTCCCCATCCATTTCTAAATCTGCAAACAATAAACAGCTCTAAGGAGGTTAGCTGATGTGTTTCACTGCCAAGCCATAGTGACTGTGCTGTTTGGACCAAGTTATTGCAAAAAGGCATCGATGCCTTGAAGCAGCAGCAGGAGCAGCTTTCCCGTCTGTTTCCCATTTAATTGCCATTTAATAGAGATTGAAAAGAAAGAGCTTGCAGTTCCAAGTATCTTTTCACGCTTGGATTTTGGCAGTCCCACAGCCCTGGTACTAGTTTTTCATACCTAACATGGTCCTCCCACCTTACTGCTGCAGAATGAATGAATAGGAAGGGGAATCATATATTTCCAAGTGCCAGCTTGTGTAAGGAACATAAGTAATTCACTCTGGGGTTGTCTATAGAGCAAAAATACTCCTCATAGAATTTGAGGAGAATATGATTTGTCTTAATGAGATCCCACATCAATGTGCCATATGCAGAAGGGGGGGCAAAAATGCGAAAAACTTCACAGGAAAAACCTTTGCGGCTTTTCCTGTATTTTTAAAAAAGCTCAGTTGGGATGCACATTTCCCCTTGTTGGGACAACTGATTTGCTTTGCTGAGCATTCCTGACAAGAGCAGAAGTGGAAAGCTGATTGTTTGGATGTGTGCGGGGGGATGAGCTTACTAACAAGGCAAGTGTCCCAAACCACCATGTTGGATTTTCGCCATAGCGATCATGCACTGGGGTGACAGAACAGCTTTTTGTTTTCTTTTTTCTGTTTATTAAAGAGGAAGATCACAGTTCCACACCTTAGATGTGCTTTTTAAAAAAAATACTGTTCGGCAGAGCCAACTGGTGAGAATAAAAATGCGAGTAATTCATTCGGGCCTGCCATCTTGATGCCCATTTGAATGATGAATGCGGATAGCTTCACATGCCAGCGATCTTGCCAAAAAACCATTGAGACAAATGAAAGCTGCTGCAAATTGACATTAGTGTGCATCAATTGAATTTTATTGCCTGGTATAGACACAGCACCTGAACTAGTATTCTAGCCACTCTAAAACACTAACAATTATAAACTACAGTACAGAACTGCCCAATACAGTACTTGGACATGACTTCCTTTGCCTTCTTTCAAGGTTTACCTAAGTGCAGTAACCACATTCCCTGTATTGCAGAATTTGGTTCACTCATCTAAAATGTTCTCAAGGCTCCCTACTCTTGCTAGTGAGCACATCAGTGTACCCAGCAGCAAGCTCAAAAGGAAGCTCAAATGAGATCTTTGAGACTTTATGAGAAAAACCTGCTCATTAAGAAACACCTGACAAAGCCTTAATTGCTTTATATATGCTGTGACAGGTGATGGAGGCTTTGTCAGAGATCAACTGATCTTGGAAAAAGCTTCCTGCTGACTTAATTGCCTTGATCCCTGCTGCCTTGACTTGTGCCTCGACCTGTGCTTTGGCCTTGTACTGTGCTTGACTGCTCTGTTGCCTGTTTCCTACTGACTCATGGACTTGTTTGGACTTACGCTGCCTGCCGTAAGCCCTTGACTATTCTGGACTGTGTTATTGACTAAATCCTTGTTTGACTTGCATTCTGGTGTGCTCATTATCAGCTGGCCAACTTCCCAGAGTTTGCTGGCATATAGCTGCTGTCTTGGACATCCACAGAGAAGCCCCAGCCACAACAAACTTCTTGTGTGCACATGGGCAGGGCTTTGTGATACCAGAGGGTACTGTTGCTGCTCTTGCACCATAGATTATTGCCACTTAATTGATTTCAAAATTGTGGCAAAATAATACTTGTAGTAGTTTGTCTCCTGCTGGATTCCAATTGGAGGGGGGGTAGATATTCACCTGACATACACCCCAGACAGTGACTACCCTTGTTCTATACCAGAGTAGGCAATTATCAGGGAGTTATAAAGCCACATTAGCACACACACACCCGGGGGAGGGGGTTAAAGCAGAGATCACATTTGGTGCCTAATATTTTATTTTGCACCTCAGTTTTTAAAATTACATTGTTCAAAGTTGATAACACCAGACATCTTGGAGTGAGCAATATAGTTTCTGTCCTTCACTTAAGAGGTTTGTAACACTTTCATACAACACTGCTGAAAAGAGCACTAGTAGAAACATAATCAAAAATTTTAATATTTGCTTATGCAGTCAGATATATGTTAAATGTTTAGTATGGGCATATTTTAAAAACAGGACTGCTTTATGCCTTACTGGTGCTTTCTAATTTTAATGGACTTGCACCAGATTTGCCAAATTATATCTTTTAAGTCTTATAAGGAGGAAGTGGGGGGTGTTCTGCCACACTGCCTGGCTTTGATTTGTTTTTCTTCTACACATCATATACGCCTTTCTACTCAAGCATCTGAAAGACAAAAGAAAAACCAAGTTGCTCATACTTTCCCATAGATTCCAGGCCCTGCACTGATGTGCTCACTAGCAAGAGTAGGGAGCCTTGAGAACATTTTAGATGAGTGAACCAAATTCTGCAACACAGGGAATGTGATTACTGCACTTAGGTAAACCTTGAAAAAAGGCAAAGGAAGTCATGTCACCAAGCACTGTATTGGGCAGTTCTGTACTGTAGTTTATAATTGTTAGTGTTTTAGAGTGGCTAGAATACTAACTAGTTCAGGTGCTGTGTACAATCTACACAGACAGCTTCTAGTTCTAGCTCTGGTGGCTTCTGTGTCAGTGGGGCAATTAATCCACTTGGAGTTTTAGTCCAGATTTTAAAGGAATGATCCATGCTCTTGAACCCCATCCCCAAGTAGCTTCAGCACCTCAGGCAGCTCTTTTAAAGTAAAAAACAGAATTGTTTCCCTGTCCCTACTTGCATAAACCTTTGTGTATTTACAGAAAACCCCCACCTTTCAACAGCTTGTTATCTAACAACTCACTCTTTCAACGCTTGCAAATTAAGGACAAGTTCCATTCATTTGATGAGGAATCCACTCTTTTGACAGTTCTTGCCTATGGAGGCTTGCTTGGGACAGAGTGCACAAGCGAGCGCTGGTTGCAAAGTGAGCCAAGAGGGAGAAGTCACTAAGCTGACTGACAGATTTTGCAAGCAGTGGCAGAGCAGGCACCTGTGTCATATGCAGGCAGTACCAAGTGAGCCACTGTAATTCCCTCATGTTCCCTACATGATGTGACTCTCAGGCACACCAGCCACATTTACATCACTGTTCAGCCTTGCCGCCTCATAACTTACGCTGCCACCAAATAAATATCTGTGGAGACTGCAGTTCCACAGTTGCCACTTTTTGTCAAACTTACCCCTTATCCCTTCCTTGAACTGGGGTTTGACTCAATCTGGATAGTACTTGTATCAGCGTGTTTACTCACAGGGTTAGCATGCCAAATAAATACCAGTAAGGGAAATAATTTGTGAGGAGTCTGGATTTGAGAAACAAAACATAAAGATTGGCTTATTGTGTAAACAGAATAACAGAAATACTTTGAACTTTGTCTTCAACGTGGTTAAATTCAAACTGGTTGCTAGTCCCATTCTGTGGTGACCATATATACCTTCAGAATCTGCCAGACTCAATAACAACTTGGTGAGATTCTTTCTTTCTTCTCACTCTATATTACAATCAGCCTCTATTCCTCTGAACACTTATTCTTACTGCACATACATCACCTCCCATACCAGTTTCCTGCCACCGGATTGGCTCTTTCATGCTCTCTTTCCATTCACTCATCAACATTCCATTGGATGCTCATCACATGCTGTCCACACATGGGTTCTGCTTTTCAGCCAATTACTGTTTCTGACACTGCTGCAGTCCTAACCTGTCAGATAAGTGGTGGCTTCCTGTATTTTCTTACTTTCCTGGGCAGTATTTCTACGGCAAAAAAAAAAAAAGAGGGAAGGAGTGAACACACAGGGAATTGCAAATATTAGTCTAGCATGGTTCTCATGCTTTGGTCTTTCAGGTGTTTTGGACTTCAGGGCCCAGAAGCCCCCACCAGCATTGGCCAGTGGCCATGGATTGTGGGAGCTGAAGTCCAAAACAATTGAAGGACAAAAATTTGAGAACCACTGGTCTAGCGTAATGTTCAGTGGAAGGTATGCCACCCACAACACTCAGATTATTCCTGGCTCACCATTCCTGCCTGGTTTCTTACTTTCAAGCAGTTGATAGGGTAGCATTGGCTTTCAAACTAGTCAGTTTCTCCTGGTTTCCTTTTCAGAACATAGCAGGCATATTACTCTCTACAAAGGCTTAGAGGCACAGAGATTTCCCTCACCCAAGTTACAGGAGCATATTAATGAAACTATAGCATTGCTATAAAATGCAGAGGGAGAAGCAACAGGGGGAAAGATTGATGGGCCATGTCAAAACATTCTTATGGAATAGTTGACCAGTGATGGATTCAAGAGAACCAACAGGGGCCTCTGCCCAGGCTAGTGAACTAGTGTGCTTGAGCTGGGTAGATTGCTGAATTGCTGCAGCTTCAGATTTGCACTGATACTTCCAAAAGTCCTTCTCTGGTCCACCCTCATAGGAGGGCAGAAGATACATTGTTGTTATGTTTTACTCTGTAGTTCAGTGATGCAACCCAAAGGAAAGCTGTATTGAAGATAAACTCTTTATTATATTTTATTTGATGTGTGGGCCTACACATGCTCAGAGGTGCAGCAGACTAGTAGCCATTGTCTTCCTTGGACTATTGCACTGGGACTCTTTGGCATAGATCTCGCATGATCACTGGTAGATCATAAATCTCTGCCGTTCTTTGTCTGTGCTTCTCTTTCCTCCTCCATGTGTAACCCCAACTCAAAGATCTTGCGGCAATTCCCCACATCCAATCAGTAGTGTGTGTATGTGAGGAATCCCAGGTACCATCTGGTTCCAGGTTTGGGGGGGAGAAAGAAACATCACCACCAGGTACCATCTGGTTCCAGGTTTGCTTTGGGGGGGAGAAAGAAACATCACCATGCAAGTAGGGAACATGCTATGTTAAATTATTTGTTCCTATGAGGAAGAACAAATAATCAGTTTTCTCCCCTGCTGTCAGACGTCTTGGGAAACTATGCAGTTTTCAAAAACTATGCAGTGTCTTACCACTGCATGACCTCAGAAGGATTGTGAGGGGAAGGCAGGCAAAGATCTGGAGGCTGTAGCCTTCCAGGATTCATTCCTGGCTCTGCCATGTCCATTCACTGTGTGACATCAGGAGGTTAGTCTATTCAAGGACTGGGGTGTGTGTGTGGAATAAACCAAGAAAGGGGCTTGAGGAAGATTCTTCTCAGGGTTTTCAGACAGTTGAAAACCCTTATCTCCATTTTTTCCTCCTTTGAGCACTTGAATGTTTTTTCCACTTTTGCCAAGATCTATGCTAGAGGATGACTTAGTGGCTTTTTTGTTAATTAAGAACCTTTGCTTCTACTTGGTGTTAACATGTTACTGCTCCTTTAAGATAAGGTGACTAGAACTTTGGGAAAGGAAAAGTTGAAGAACAGCTATGTTTGGCTTTGCAGTAATTATGGTAATTCTGTTGGGCCTTGCCAAGCTGTAGGAGTAGGGTATTTGTTTGTTTTTCCTCCCTCAGTAAATTTGAATGTATTTAAATCTCTCTAGATTGTAATGGTTAACACAGTTAACACAGTCATGTGTGTATTTTAGTTCTGAGAAAATGTACATCAGTGATGCATTCAGTCTTTTCAAAGGGACACTCTTAAGGGAAGATTTACCACCATCTTTCTACACTATTGCATGCCAGCTAAACATGTATTTACATCAGAAATCATGCATTTATATCATGCCCTCTTGCATTTACAAGCATTTACATCAGAATTCCCTAGCAAGTGTAAGGATCTTTTTGCTTCTTCTTGACCACAACTTGCTCATTGCCAGATCCAACAGAAATTAAGTAATCATCTCATAGATACTGTTTAACTTTAAAAAGATAGATGTTTAGGCCTCAAGGAAGGACTGGAAGATAGGCAGAAAGAGACACTGAGACCTCCTATATTTTGCCTCTTGGCTCCACTCTCTGCTCCACTAGATTTAGTGGGCAAAGCTGGCACTCAATAAATATTGAAACTTATGTGTTTTCCCCCTAGGACTGATTGTGACATTTGTGTTATGTGTGTGTTTGTCTGTGCCTTCATTTTGCCTGTTGACTTATTGAGACCTCATAGATATTATAGAGTTTCCTTAGGCAAGGAATACTCAAGAGATGGTTTTGCCAGTTCATTCCTCTGAAATACAGCTTACAGCACCTGGGATTTGTTGGCAGTGTTCCATCCAAGAGCTGACCCTGCTTAGCTTCCAAGATCAGATGGGATTTGGTGCCTTTAAGGGTATTTAAGCACTTCATAGGGTGAGAGGACCATTGCCTCCCCAAAACAGCACTCTACGGTGAACTCGCCACGGGTCAGCGTAAGAGGGGCGCTCCAAAAAAGTGATACAAGAACTCCCTGAAACAACATCTCAGGCTCGGCCAAATTGATCACCAACAATGGTCCGCCCTGGCTTCACATCGGGAGGCATGGAGACGCATTATCCACTATGCTGCAGCCTTATTTGAGAACTCACGCCAAACAAGTCTTGAAGGAGAAACAACAACGCACAACCCAAAAACATCACCCAAGGAGACCTTCTGCTGTGCTTTCTGCAACCGGACTTGTTTATCTTGGATTGGCCTTTTTAGTCATCAGCGCGCTTGCAGAAAGCGCGGGATAAGTCCTTCCTGAATCTTCGTTTGCGAAGAAAAGCCAGAGAGAGAGATGTGCTAATGCCTTGTTCCCTGCCTCGATCTCCCAAAAATAGTACTCTACGGTGAACTCGCCACGGGTCAGCGTAAGAGGGGCACTCCAAAAAAGCGATACAAGGACTCCCCGAAACAACATCTCAGGCTCAGCCAAATTGATCACCAACAATGGTCTGGCCTGGCCTCACATCAGGAGGCATGGAGACGCACTATCCACAATGCTGCAGCCTTATTTGAGAACTCACGCTGAACAAGTCTTGAAGAGAAACGACAACGCAGAAAGAATCACAATCCGGAAACATCACCCAAGGAGACCGTTTGCTGTGCTTTCTGCAACCGGACTTGTTTATCTCGGATTGGCCTTTTTAGTCATCAGTGCGCTTGCAGAAAGCACGGGATGAGTCCTTCCTGAATCTTTGTTTGCAAAGAAAAGCCAGAGGGGGGGGGGAGAGTACTGTATTCTGTCAGAAGTACTTCCACTTTTGTTTTCTCTCTCAGTATCTTTTCCCCTTTGGAACATTCCAGCCCAGCAACATTTCCTCTTAAACCATCTGAATTACTCTATAACTATCCAAAAAATACTTGTGGGGGGGGGTATCTTTAATAGTTCTTTCTTTAAGAACATTTACAAAAAGTTGTTTTAGACTCTCCTTTCATTTCCTCTCCAACTTCTCTCTTATCCTTAGCAATACAAAGAGATCACCATCTCTGATAACAAACATCCTAGCAGATGTCTGTGTCTGACCTCTGTGTCCTTTAGCACCAGCCAGCATTTCTTGTTCTCTTGACTAATCTTCTATAACCTTGACAATTATTGAATCCAGTTGTTTCACAAAGTAGAAAAAAACAACATGATCCACCTATGTGCAGTCTGTGAGGACATGCTGTCTCTGCACATACGATGTTCGAAATGTGATCAGTGTGGAAAGGGGGCTATGCTGCAGCTCCAGAGAGAGGAAGGTACTGCTGCATGCCCTGTAGTCAGTATGCAAGAGTTCCTGGCGGTGCAAGGTGCAGGACAAGGGCCCCTGTTCTGGCACAGGGACAGAACACCACTGACGCGGTTGCAGTTTGTGCGTATGCTGAAGGTAGCACTGCGGCAGCTTGAGATGCTGGTGGAGGACTTTGGCAGCCACTCCTTCAGAATTGGAGCAGTGACAATGGCGGCCCAGGGTGGATTGTCCACTGAAACCATCATGAGGTTGGGAAGGTGGAGATCCGGGACCTTTACAGCATACATACAGCCAGAGAGGATGCTTGCAGCTCAGCTCATGGCAGGGACTGGACTGTAGGGCTGCCTGTTGATGGCCCATAGAATGGTTGGTGGAAGGTGGTCCCCCATGGGGGACCACCTTTTGTGGTGGATGGCATGGGCCCTGATCCAGGTGGGGGAAAAGGAGGGTCTCCGTTAAGTTTCAGTTCAAGTTCACGGAGACCTTCCCTCCCCCGCTTAGTGATTGACACCTTGTTTTCAGGGGAGGGGAGAGTATCGAGCAGGGAGGCTTGGCCAGGTACTCTCCCCTCCAGGAGGAGTTAGTGGCAACTGACACTGGACCATTGGCCAACAGAGGGTTGGGCAACAAAGGGATATGGAGCCATGCAATAGTGCCAATCATTTGCAGCCATCAGCAAGTTGCAGCCTTTTATTACCAATTATTTTCATACTAATCTATACTTAATCATTATGTTTATCCTGTACTCAATACATTTGTTAACTCAACCTGTAGTAGTATTTGTCTTCTTTAGGGAAGGGGAGCAGGGTGTACAGTCCGGGTCTGCAAAAAGTAGGGATGGAAAGAAGGCTGGCATACTGTAGGGTAGCTCAAGCAAAAGTAGACTCATTCAAGCAACTGTTGAATGGTGAGTCAACATATAGGTAAATCCCATTGATCCAATGGGTCTACTTTAGTTAGGACTAACCAACAGGGTTTAGACCATTATTTGTAATTATTTTGTTCTCAGTTGAAAAATACAGGAAGAATAATTTAATAGTGAGAATATTGTGCAATTTTCTCCTGGTATTCAAATGGCCAGAGGTTTTGTGGAGGAATTAATCTGCAGTGCAAACCCCCCCCCCCCATATTTTGGTGGTTGGTTTGTTTTTTGCAAATTAACTATTTTTTTATTGCTGCTGTTTTTTGGGGGAGAGTTGCATAGAAAATGGGTTTCCTGCACAGAGAACACCAGGCCTGGCATCCTGTTAGGTATTTGCATCATTGTAAACTAACTTACAAGCACATAAAGGTGAGTTGAGGTGATGTGCAACATTCATATTCTCAGAAGTGGAGCAGAAAAGTAACTACGTCTTCAGTACCTTTGCGCAAACAGAGCCAGAAGCATGCCCATTGTGCAATGGTGCCCCATTGTACAACCAGCATCATACATCATGTGTCCTGTCATGCAATGAGAAAATGTGTGAGAGATGCCCTGATGTTTATCATCACAATTCACTAGAAGGGTTGTATATCTTGTCAGGGATGTAACCACATCAACATAAAGTTACGCGTCATAGCCTCTGATACAAGATCTCAGCCCATGTGTTTTTCTCCACAGAATAATTCTTCTGTATCTCTTTGGGACATTAAAATACAGGGAGAATACTGTGGAAGAATGTTTGTTTTCTCCCACAGTGGGGAGAAAAACCAGTATAATTATTCATCATTACATACAAGCAGGACCGGTTTAAGGAATTTTTGGGGCCCCTGCAATGCTTTATTTGGGGGCCCCATATGTTTCTCTCGGGTCAGTGTAACCTAACTCAGCCCAAGCTATTCACAGTACAGGATATTGAGATTATTACTAATAAAGTTTTTGCAGGAGGAGGGTTACTACAGCCCCCCCCCCACAATGATGGGGCCCCCTGCAGATGCTGACACCGCCAGTGCCTTAAACCAGCCCTGCATACAAGGATTTACATCCCTATTTTAAAAATAAACCTAGGGTAGCTAAAACTAATCAAACCATGAAGAGGCAGGAATTTATCTGGAATTCTGTTGAGGCAGGACATGCTTGCTGTTGTAGTGCAGGACAGGATGCCTTTGTGGCAAGCATGGATGTTGCGGGTGTTCATTTATTTGTAGCAGGTTTCTATCTACAGGTATACCCGTTAACCAAGTAGATGTGTACCTGTGCATTACTTCTTTAACAGAAAATGTGGTACCATTGGCATTGAATGGGCACAAAAAGACTTTGTAAAAAGGAGCTTCTTTGTCAGAGGCTTTGTTAACTGAGGTATTCCTGTATTTATAACTCTGGTTTGCATTTTTTTAAGCAAACAGTTATTAAAGCCACTGCCATACTGTCAGAAGTGTAGTACCATTTAGTTTTGTACTAGGTCTGCTAATCACTATAGATGGGGAAGTGGTCTTTCCTATGGCAAAGTTCCATTCTGCAATCAACAAGGGAGAAGAAAACAGCTTTGCATCACACATTTATCATTTAGAAAATGGTAAAAGGTTTGGAAGCCATGTCCTATGAGGAGCAACTTAGGGAGCTGGGTATGTTTAGCCTGGAGAAGAGAAAGTTAAGAAGTGACATGGTAGCTTAAATATTTGAAGAGATGTTGTGGCCTACCTTTTCCCATTTATATCTGTGTGTCAGTGTCCTTTTCTTGTGGAGCAGAACTCACCCCTGAACATGCAATTACTATGACTAATTCATCATGTGGTGGCCAAGCAACTGGTTATGAGTGATAGTCTATAAAAAGTGCACTATGATTTGTACTTGAAATGTTCAGTATATTTGGTATTTGGTAAGTCATATTCAAAGTCAATTATTAGTAGTCTATATATCATATTAATATTTAATATTGATCCTAATATGCCAAGAGATCATCATTATTTCTTTGGAGTAGTTAGAGAAAACTTGGAACATATTCTTTGTTCAGTCATATTTTAATTTAATTTAATACAACAAAGCATGAAGTAGGTGGTTTGTGGGTTTTGTTTTTTTTAAAAGCAAGCGTATTTAAAAATGAGTGTTGTTCAAAATGTGTAGATCATTAAGATGATCAAATCTAGCATATCAGAATTACAGAGTAAGAATGCCAAGTTGCATAGCAAAGTCATTGGTTACAGCTTTGCATTGCATAGCTGCATTAACTTATGCTGTGGCATTTTAGATTTCCCAGAATTTTGCCTTATCTTTCTAGATATAACTTTTCCTGATGGACACAAATACTGGGGTTCAAATATGGTGACTGCATTGTTCTCCTGAATTTTAAAACGGGAGCATTGATATTCTTTCAGAGTGGGATAAGGTGATGACCTTCCTGTTGCAGATGCAACTTCCCACCATTCCAATGACTCTCTAGGTATTTGCTGCTATTTTTCTTACCCCATCAGAAACTATAAATAAGTGTGTCTCTACCCATCCTGCAGCCCTCTGGTTGCAAGTGCACAGTTATCTTCCCTTCAAATGTGTTCATTCACTTTAGGGAAATCAGAACTCAACAGCACTCAAATAATGATTAGTTATAGCTGGTAAAATAAGATTTTCCCCATTTAGCGCTACATGCCTTACTAGTGATAGACTGTGGAAGGTGATTCTATAGCTGTCATCAGCACCAATTAGATTATTGTTTGTGAAAAGATATGGATACTTCTGCAGAGATACTGCCAGCAAGATTCAATGGATTGTAAGGGACTACTCCATCCTTATTTTTTTTAAAAAAATGTAGACTGCTCTGTAGAGTTGCTTTTGTTCTTCCTTGTATGCTTATAGAAGTCTATAGAATTCAGCATAACCTTACACCAAGAAAAATGCTTTGTGCAAGGAACCTCTTTTCTTTCTTGCCTTCTGTAAGATACAATCTGCCCTTCACAGGTATCATCTGCCCTTTATGATGCTGCTAATGTGTCCCTGTCTTCCCATTAGAATGTCTTGTTGCCAGCCGGGTGCTGCTATTGGCATTACAATGCCTGGTGTAAAGTCAACTATGGAAGAATATGTTTTATGTCAGAGAAGGCAAGAGAGCCAAGAGATGAAATGAATTCCTTTCTGATGAATCTTTTATGGATCAGCAGATTTATACAGAGTTATTTAAAAAGCAGTTAACATTCCATTAGCAACAAACTGTGATCTGTGTCAGCACTAAGACACTGTTCAGTCATTTATTTTAGAGCAAGAAGTCACTGCAGGGATAAATGCAATTATTAAATATCTAGCAGGCAAATGAATACCAAGGCACAGCTAGGGTGTTTACCTTTTATATTCTAAATGTTAAGTTTACATGTTCCAGTGTTACTGAAATGCCTGGATTTTTGTTATTTTTCTTGCTTACATCAGACAAGAAAGCAAAGAAACACAGTTCAAATTTTCTGGATCATTCAGATTTGCAATCCATTTTTTGTTTAAACTGCAGGAAAATGAACAAATATAAGCCATAATCCTTTTGGCATATTATACTAGGATAAATGTCATTGAGGGACAGCCTGTGTGATATAGTGGTTTGAGTGTTGGACTAGGATTTTGGGAGACCAGCGTTCAAATCCCTGCTCGTCCATGGAAATCCACTGGGTGAGTTGGTTAGGTCACACTCTCTCAGCAATGGCAAACCTCCTGAGAACCAATCCTATCAAGAAAACCCTATGATGGGCTTGCCTTAGGGTCACCATAAGTCAGAAATGACTTGAAGGCAGATAACAATGACAACATTGTAAAAGTGGTTGTGCTTTCTTAGAAGTTGCATAAGTACAGTCCCTCATGTAGTCAACCATTTCACAATCATACACACAACCCTCTCACTTAGAGGACCCAATCAGCTATTGCAAAACAGATGCTCTCAAGGTTGTAACAGCTGTCATGCAATCAGCTACACAGCGGTGGGATCAAGTGGAATTAGACTGGCATTTTACACTGTGCTAAAAGTATACAGAATCTTGACCATTGATTTAAATTTCTTTTGCTATGGTTTGTCTAGTCAAGATTGTCTGGCATTTTCTTTGCTTCGAAGCAAGACTGGAGACTCCCAAAGCGCTTCTGATGATCATCTCTTCCCCTAAAGAACAGCTCAAGGGCAGAAATGGGTAGGAATGTGCAGGTCATGTTCACATGCAACAGAATCTGAAACTCAACATGCAGACTACATGCAATTGTTAACCTCTTATAGACTGAAGCAATTTCTACTCAGCAATTTCTGAGTGGAAATACAGAAACACATTCTAGGTCTGGGCAATTTTCAGGGCCCTGGCAGGCTGCATCCCCTCCAGACTTTGGAAGACCTCTTCACTCTTGTAAAAGAATTGATTTTGTTGTTGTTGTTGTTGCCAATTCCCCCACCCCCAGGTCATAGGGACAGTTTTGCCAAGCCTCCCCGCAACTGTGGGCTGTTTTAGACCCATGTTGAAAAAGGCCTCTCTTAGGCCTAAAATAGCCCAAGAGGACAAAAATATGGCAAAAAGTCCCCATACCCTGGGAGTATTGGGGGGCACTTTCCCCACAAAATGTTGGGGTTGTGGGGGCCTCGAGGACCACTTGAGGTCTGTGGGGCTGCACTTTATCCACCCCTGCTCTAAGAGAAAGTAAAACAAACAAACAAGAGCTAAATTTCAGTTCAAGAGCAGAAGGAAACAACCAGAGGAAACAGAAAATATAAAGTAAGGTGTGCGAATGCAGCCCTCAAGACACTGCTGGACTGCAACACCCAGAATTCCTCTCTATCAACTAAAGGCTGATGTAAAAAGGACAGAACTTGAATGTTCCTGAGGGGTCATTGCAAAATGAACCCGTTCTTCTTGAAGAAGGAACGGAACCAACTGGTAGGCAAATGCTACTATGTCTGGGTGACCATGCAGGAGAACTGGGTGGCAAACACTACCCAGGAAGTCCAAGCTTCCCTGGCAATTGAATATTATGATACCATCTACCTGAAAGAGTCTAGCCCTGACCAAGCTTACTCTTTTATCATAACTGTGTAGGAATGTTTTAATGGTAGGGACAGGATAGAATTTCTCTCTTATCTGAACCATCAGCCAGACTCCTCCACAGATTGAAGTATAGCATTAGTATTCTCAGCCAAAACAATATGAACCCTTTAAAACTCCCAGCATGGCCAGCTGGTTGCTTTAGTATTAAAACTGAAATGTAGAGAAGTGGGGAGGGCATGAAAAAGAGGCACACTGTTTGAGGCCTTTCATACAAGTTCCTTTCCACATACATACTTTTGAACCTACACTTATCCTACAATTTGCTTGGACTAGCAGGGCTAAGCAGTGTTGTTGGTATATTTCCAAAGGGGATTAGATCAAGTGAATGAGTGGACCTAAGCCCTTAGCCAAGCCACAATGTCAACTATATACTGTAAAATTTCAGATCAGAGCCTTGGTGATCCCTGTTATTAGGCTTGCTACATAGGGACATATATCTATTTTTCACTATATCCAAATACTGTCTATTCATTGTAATGGTACTTGCACATCTTAAAGTAAAGAACTGCCACTTGTTGAATGCTCTAATGTATGTTGGGAACTGACCCAGATCCCAATGGCCTTCATGACTGAATGAATATAAGTGTCTCTTCAAGCATCTTTCTCAATTTATCTGCCAAGTACAGCTCAGCCAGAATTCGTCAGTTCTGTGCTACTGATATAATTTTACTATACTCCTGCCAATGAAGCTGACACAGCAGAGACAGTAAATCAGCAGCCTCCACCAGTTCCACATCATCAGTATTATAAATGCCTCCTGCAAGGCATGCATTGCCAAGTGCCCTTGCTGTTTGCAATGCTCGAAACAACTTTTTTAAAATTTGCAGTTCTTAGGGATAGTTTACAAAAAGTGAAATGCAAACAGGGAGCAAAAAATAGTGGCTGGCATTCAGTATTGCAGTTGCAGATTCATAAGCTAGAGTTATGGATCCGTAACTGTTCTACATTCAGTAAGTCTACATAGTTTTACTGTAAAACTAAGTAAATGACCTTAACAGCCAGCAGCTGGATTGGGTGAAGGATGTCTGTTCAGCTGGCAATTGGGGCAGAAAGAGGAGGACGTTTCCAACCCCTCTCACCAGCGAGAGAGGATTTGCAACAGGGGTCCGGCTTCTGATTGTCACTGCCTCACTCACTGGCAAGAGGTGTCCTTGAGCTCCAGTCGCCAGTTGAATAGACCTGCTTTGCCCAATTTGGCTACTGGCTATTAATATGGGCCAAAAGACGTTGCCTAGTTATGCATACATAACTAAGTGGCCAATGTAGAATACCGGTGAGCATTTTTAGTTGCACCTTTTGAAGAGTAATCCTCCTTCTTTTTGTAGATATTCAGTCAGAAGTTAAAATACCAATTAGATTATATAAAGAAACATATTACAATATAAATATTGTCTTTGATTTGTAGAGTGGGAAGTCAAACTTTTTTTCAATAACTTTTTTTACTCCTTTTTAGTTCATATTATGCTGTTTATTATAATACGTTATGATATATAACATTATATGATTATGCAATAAGGAGTTCTACAGCATGTCATATTACATTGTAAGGTTATTTATGAAAAATCAATAAACATATTATACCAAAAAAAGTAGTAGTAGTTACCAAAATTCTCAAAAGTCTCACATAGTAGCAAGAAACCATTAGATATTTTTCATTTTGGGATTCAGGAATAGAATAAGCAAAGTATTGTGTTGGTATTAGAAAAATCACTGTAGTCATCTACACAACAAGTTCATTTATATTAATGATGTGTACTGAAATGACTTGAAATATTCGCTAGCCTCCTCCTGTTTTGGCTTCAGCAGCACTAATATAGTGATTTGCACTGCACCAATATTCTTTGCGTAGCATCTTGTTGAATCTTTACTGTTGTTGTAGAAACAACTGCAGTGCTGTATTGATGTTAGGGCAATGCGAGAGTTTTTCAACCACTTAGACATTGCCATCTGATAAAGACATGGAAAACACAGCTAAATTATTCACCATGTTCTCCCAAACAGATGGGACAAAAAATTCTACATTAAGTCACTGACTAACTTGCTATGGAATTTATTGTTTTACAATGCACTCTATATAAGAATGTGTATATAGTACTTAGCTTGCACACATATTTGTACTACAAAATCTATTTTTGTATAAAATAAAGGTACTGTTGTTTTATTTTCCTCTAAGCATGAGAGGAGCTCCTTTAATGGTAGATGACACACCAGTAGATAACAGCTTCATATTTTCACGTACGTAGTTGCGTTGCTGCACTGTTGCTGATTTTATAAATGGACGGTGACAATCAACTTTTGCTGATGCAGTTGGTGGCACAGTCTGGGGAGGCAGGCCATTGATCTCATACATCCACTGCATTGCTGCCGTCTGAAAATACAAACAAGAAGTTTCAATACGAGAGGTGTTCATGGTCTATTACTGTGAAGCATATCTACCACAATCTGTATAATTGGGTCATTGACTATTCTCCACAGAGGGGGTGCCTCAAAAATACCACATTACTAGAATTGTAACAGGGTGGGGAAAAACATTGCCATGCATAATAAGTAGGGGAGAACATTTCATTTTATGATGAGCAGCATGCTTGAAATATGTATACTGTCTAGTGCCCTAGGTAATTTCAACTCTTGTTAATGTGCAACCATTTCAAGATGCAGTTTTGAAGGAATTATTTCACAGTAGGAAATAAACAAAAATAACAAATTGGCTACTGGCTTTATTTGTACCCCACGGATTAATGGGGTGCTTAAAATAAACAGCATCAACTTTTAGTGTCTTAGTTTGGGGGAAATAACTTTTTCTACCAGTTTCACAAGATGACTCCCTTGACCTCAGAGGCTCAGACAATTTCATACTGTAAACTCTATTCCTGGAGTTAATGTGACATATGGTTGTGTCTTACAAAAAGAGGAGTTATTTCTGGCAGAAAAAACGGCCATACCTTTCTTATTAGCATTGCACAGCTTCTCATATATTCTTGTATACATAAAAAAAGGCTCCTGTGCAAAGCTCATCTGGCCCACATGTTACATAAGCAGCTCTCCTCCCACATGTATAAAATACCCAAAGCCACTCTTAATTAGAAGCAGGATCACGATGGATGGATTGCAGGGATTATGACCATGATAGTAGTGTCTCTACTAAAGACTTAGTTTGTTAAATTCAACGGCAACGAATACCCTGTCTGGGAGTCACAAAAGCTCACAATAACATGCTAAAGATATCTTGCCAACTCATTTCAGTAGAGGTGATTCACATATGTTAAACTCTTATTTTCTGTTCCTCATAGAATTATTCCTCAATAATACAAAAACTCTTGAGCAGCCCCACACTCCAAATGCAGCAGTTCTGAGCTGGAGTTTTTGTCAATTAATGTAGGTGATAGGCAGGCATCTTGCTTATTTCTCTAGCCAATTGTAGCTGGCCTGCAGCAGTTCATTATTATTAGGTGAGTTTGGATGTAATGTTAACCATGGTAAGCTTAATGAGAAAAAGTTGCAAAAACTTGCAAGCGTATTTACTTCTCTACTGTTCCAGTGCAGCCATGAAACTGGAAGATTCCACATATGCTTTAGATTAACTGCTGTTTAACATGTTGCTCAAACCCTAAACTATGGTTAAACTTAACTACTACTCGTTGAAACAATGCAGTTTAGAACTTGGCTTGTTTAAACAAGTAATGGTAAAAATTAACCTATTTTCTGGGCTTAGACATTGGGTGTATCAACACTGCAGAGTTATATCAGTTTGACACCACTTTAAGTGCCATAGCTCTATCCTATGGAATCATGGGATCTGTAGTTTTACAAAGTCTTTAGCCTTCTCTGCCAAAGCGTGCTGGTGCCTCACCAAACTAAAAATCCCAGGATTCTGTAGGATGCAGCCAAGGTAGTTGAAGTGGTGTCAAACTGCAATAATTCTATAGTGTGGATACACTGCTAGTAACAATGTACAGTTGATGTTAAACAGAAGCAAAACATGTCAAACTCTTCTCACAACTGTGCTGAATGGGGAAGGGGGAGCACATAGGCTCAAGAGTCATTGCAGAACACTCTTGTTAAGGCCTAATTATGAGGTACACATTTATGCTGTCTCTATTCTGCCCCAATAAGGCAGTCAGAAAAGATTATGGATGTGAAACTTGGCTTATTTGAGTGACTTTTTGACAATTTTTAACACCTCAGGACACTCCATCCCTCTCCCCAGAAAATTAGTTGATATAAAAACATGGGTTTTTGCACAACATCCAACATGTTGGGAAGAAAACAGTATATGTTGGACAAAAAAAATATCTCTTGATTAAATTCACAGCAGTTGGCCTTTTACATGATGGGATGTCTTGATTTGCTGAAACAACACTTGTCCTCAGAGATGAGAAAATTCACAATTACTGTATTCTTTAAGTTTCTACAGATGATTATATTAGGGAGTATTCCTCAGACAAATGGATTATATCTTGTAAGATATTAATTGGTTCCATCCTGTCTCCTCTATTTTTTAGCATCTTATAGAAAGGCTATGAAAACTATTTGGGAAAATTTCAGGGGCACAATCCTGAACCTGCAAAATGCTTTAGAACAGGATTTGGAATCATTTCGTCAAAGTGCTGCATGTGACCCTAAGGACCTACAGTTGGTTCCCAGAGCCCCGCATAACCCCCCCCCCCTTTTTTAGGCTGAAAAATGCTATTGTCAATCAGGAAAAATACATTCAAACATACTGGGGCTAATCAACAGGATCCTAGCAACCATATTTTGCAAAAAAAAAAGAGGAGAGAGAGAGAGAGAGAGAAAGAGAGAGAGAGCACAGGAAAAATCTTGGGTATTTTTTTTATTAAAAAAAATCCTGAAATGCAACAAAACCAAAAAGAAAAAAAAATGAACCAAAAAAGTCATAATCTTGTCCTGTGGTGAGAAAACGTTATATTTTTGTTTTTAATTGCAAGGGTGAATAAGTGAATTGCATTTTGTGGTGTTACTAAGGCCAGTGTCACCCCTCTCTCCAACAATGTCACCTGAGTTTACCGCATACCATGCAGCTGTGGACAAGTTTACATAGGGACCACTAAACGCAGTGTGCAAACATGAATCAAGGAACATGAGAGACACTGCAGACTGGGCCAGCCAGAAAAATCAGAAGTAGCAGAACATGGTATAAACCAACCTGGACACAAAATGCTATTTGAAAACACAAAAATTCTAGACCAGGCCAACAACTATCATGTCAGAATGCACAGAGAGGCTATTGAAATCCACAAACACCTGGACAACTTCAACAGGAAAGAAGAAACCTTAAAAGTAAACAAAATGTGGCTCCCAGTTTTGAAATACAATAGAATCAAAACTCAACACTTACAAAAGAATTCCACCCAGGGAAAGGGGGATTCCCAGCAGATAATGGCCCATCAACCAACCATTAGCCAAACAGACACTAACGAGCCTTGCATTTCTATACCCAGAAACTAACCATTCAATTACACAAATTTACATATACTCCCCAACAGGGGTTCACAGCATATAAACTCCACACACACACCTACACAACCATTCTCTGAGGATGCCAGCCACAGATGCAGGCAAAACGTCAGAAAGAAACTATTCCAGAACACGGCCTCACAGCCCGGAAAAAACCCAAAGAAAATCTATGGATGCCGGCCGTGAAAGCCTTCAACTTCACATTTTCTATTACATCCTTCCTCCAAGGTGAATTTGGGGAAAGATTAAAATGTAACTTCACTAGCATCACTGCTAAATTATTCAGGGGAGGGTGCATGTATTGGGAAAATATGAGAGATTTGGAGTGGATCTCTCAAGCAGAGTTTCTAATGCGCCAGGCAGAAGTTTGAACAGCCAAGCAGTCCCACATGTACACAATATCTAGCAGAGAAAGGAATCAAACCTAGTCTTCTTCATAAGGTATATAAAGGTAATTTTAGTAAGGAAATACTTGTGCATAATCAATACAGGTTCATTTTCTTGAGAAAGGTAAAGAAAGGATAAGATATACCATGATATCAGCAAGTTGGAGCATCTCATGCAGGGAGAGCCATTCTTACCACATGCTTCATGGAGAACAGATAGGGAAAACAGCAGAACGAGTTGTGAGCAGATGAGACCCAGAGAACAAAGGAAGGATATGTGATCAGGAAGAAAGTGGATGTGAATAAACAAGAAGTTACAATAAACATGCCATGCCTTAAGTCCTAGAGTGACATGCAAATCTAACTACCAGTGAGTATTGGCATGCAAAACGTTGCTAACTCCAACAACGTGTCAACAAGTATGTCCCTCTGATGTTATTGATGCTAATCCTATCATTCTAAATGGATGATGTGTTCTAGCAGTAAAATAAAATATGAGAAAAGATGAGATGATTGGAACATAACAACTGAAGGATATAATCTGTTCAAAAAGAAGAGATGGTAAAGAAAAGGTGAGGAAGTAACATTATACAGGTTGCCCCTCCCACATGCGTGGGACCTGTACCCACAGTTTTAATTATTCATTGTCCAAAGCAATGCTCTCTCTAGGCTTTTCCTAAATCCTCTAGCATGACTCTATGGTAATTTCTGCCAGAAATTACCACAGAGTTACACTGAAAATGTCTAGAGAGGCAGCCTCTCTAGGCATTTCCTAGGTCCTCCAGCATGAACCTACGGAGTTTGCTATTTCTCACGGTTTCAAGTATTCACAGCAAGTCTGGGAATGTATCTCTCATGAATATGGAGGGGGGGGGCAACCTGTACATGAAAGATAAATTCAATTGTACAGAAATCCACATGTGTAATCAAACTGGACCAGTAGAGAGCATTGGTGTAAAAATAAATAGAAAAAGAAATAATAACAACACTACAGTTCACTACAGGCCACCAAGACAAGGTGTAGGATGATGCTTTTCTGAGACAAATCTCAGAAATCTCCACGAAGCAAGAACTGGTAGTTATAGGGAACTTCAATTATCCTGATATCTGCTGGGAGACTAGCTCTGCTAAGCATAGGCTCGCCAACAAATTCTTGATGTGCCTTGCAGATAATTTCCTCTTTCAAAAGGCGGAGGAAGGAATAAAGGGATCAACAATCTTTGAATTGATCCTAATCAATACAGAGGAGTTGGTCACTGGAATCAAAGCAGTTGGTACTTTAGGGGGAAGTGACCATGCTAGAATTTGTGATTGAGGGACAGGCCAAAGAAGAGTATAGTCAAACATGAACTTTGGATTCCAGGAAAGCTGATTTTATCAAGCTCTGGGAAATATTGGGCAGAATCCCACAGCTAGAGATGCTAAAGGAAAAAGACACCCAATGTGGGTGGGGTTTCATGAAGAAGGAATTGCTAAAAGCACAATCACAAACAATTCCATGGAAGAAGAAAAATTGTTAACATCTGAAAACGCTAAGGTGGCTGCACAGTAAAGGAGGAAGTGGGGGAAAAAACACATATTAAGGAATGGATGGAAGGATGAATCACCAAGAAAAAATTACAGATGTGTAGCCCAAGCTTACAGGAAAGCTAACGCTTTAAAATTGACATGTTAAATATGTTAAACTAAAAAGTAAGCGTGTGTGTCTGTCTGTCTGTCTGTCTATCTGTCTGTGTGTGAGAGAGAGAGAGAAAGAGAGAGAGAGAGGGAGAGGGAGAGAGAGAGAGAGAGACTGGAATGTAGTAATATACATTGACAAACTTGATTTAATGTGGAAGAAAATAAAATGCAGAGCAGTGATGTCTTAGTTCCTTATGCCCAAACTTAGTGCTAAAAAAACGTAATGCTAACAAATAAATAAATAAATAAATAAATAAATAAATAAAATAGGAGCAGACATTATGCAGAATGAACTAATTGCCTTATTAACTCCCACACAAGGTTAAATTGTTCATATTGATTAATATATCTGTTATTAAGTTTAAAAGAAATTTAACACCAGGTTTATAGTCAACCATGACCAGGATTCATTGGACATTATAAAGTCAAACAAAAGATCTGAATAGTTGGAGCAACTTAAAATATATAAGATATAGAAAGCTACTAAGAAATCATTCTTCCTCATAAAACCACTTTTAAAAATCAGCTCGGTATTTTTATCCATAGGACGTGGATTTAAACTATAGTTGGCAATCAGTTATTGTTGGCACCATCTAAACATAAACTGCACTGACTTGCTAGGTTTTAAATTTGACAATGAATATTTATGAAGTGTCTTATATATCACTGCCTTTGGCTATGCAAAAATATGTAAACATTTCTAACTGATGCTTTTAAACTGAAATCTGCAAAAAGAATAGTCTCTCTCTCTCTCTCTCTCTGGCTTTTCTTCGCAAATGAACATTCAGGAAGGACTCATCCCACGCTTTCTGCAAGCGCGCTGATGATTGAAAAGGCCGATCCGAGATAAACAAGTCAGGTGCAGAAAGCACAGCAGAAGGTCTCCTTGGGTAATGTTTCTGGGTTGTGATTCTTTCTGCGCTGTCGTTTCTCTTCAAGACTTGTTCGGTGTGGTTATTACATTTGAGATGGAAGAATACTCATCTGAAACAAGTGGCTTATGGCACATCGAATTAAAACAGCAGGGCAGCGGAAGATTCCATTTTCTGTGCTCCCCTATATCATCATTCTTCTGGTATTCTGCCATTTGGCTCTTATGGGAGACAGAGGTAAAACTGTATCTTTTTGCTAACAGGTTTTTCCAGTTAGCAAAATTATGCAAATTTTACCTCAGTCTCCCATGGGACAGGACAGAAGAATGACAACGTCATGCCATGAGAGAGCACAGAAGACGGAATCTTCCAGCTGCCCTGCCACTTCAATTCAGAATGTGATAAGTCTCTAAGATATCTAAATTGCAACAGTATTTGAGATCAGAAAGGGGAATATTTGACCCTGAAGATATTGTTTCACTATAAATGTCAGGAGTTAGAGATGGAACTCCATTATAAAATGGCCAAACAACTGCAGAACCATGCTGCATGAACTACCAAGTCATGTCTAGTCAGGTGACTAGGGGGCAATGTCCTGTAGATGTATATATTAGAGAGCTCAAAGCAGAGCTCACTTCCTTCTTCCTGTGAATGCTGAGGCCTGGTGAAGCAGTTTCTCTTTGAATTGTAAATATTTGTATATATTGCAACTGTTTGAGTTTGAAGGTAAAGTGCCTCCTACTTATTTGGACAACACTCTGTGTGTGAGTATTCTTGGGAACAGGTTGCTACTGAGTCTACTGAGATAATTTTTTGGCTTCTGCTGGGGATTGCATGTGCTATCATCCCCTGACAATAACACCCCTCATTCATCACCATTGCCTATGCTATGGTTGATGGGAGTTGTAGTTTTACATCTATAGGAGTACAGGGGGCCTGCATTTGCTTTATGTCCTTTATTAGTAGTAGTAATAGTTATTGGTAGCAATAGTAGAATTTCTATAAGCAGTATATAATAAACACACCCAAACTACTAAAAACATATTAAAATAGAAATATTAAATAATTAATCAAAATAATGGTAAATCAATCAATTCTAATAAATAAATAAATAAATAAAGTTGGTTGATGTTTTAACAATGTGGTTTGCTATGTATTACTGCTTTGATTGTAAGCCACCTATGTGCTATGTTATCAAATGACAAGATATAAACCTTTTTTAAAAAATGCTACCTCTCCTTTCCTACGCCAACAAGAGTCACTTTGATTTTTCTGTTTTAAAAGTTATTTCAGTTGTTTAAATGCAGGGCTTTCCCCTCTACAATGCCGCTGATAGAAGTCCCTTTATTTTACACAGCCAACAACCAAAGCCAAGTGTGAGCATTCTGTTTAATGAGGCCACTAGTGCAGCTGCATCTATCAGACCAGAACAACACAACTTACTCACTGATCCCACCAGATCAAGTCTGGTGTTAAGTTTTATAAGAGAAAATCTGGCTTTTTAAGGGTCCCGAAGGCTGAAGGAAAAATTAGTATTAGAAATTTTTTTGACAAACAACTTGGAAATTTACCAAGCAGCCATGGGTGAATATGAGAGCCAACATGGTAGAGTGGTTTGGGAGTTGGCCTATGACTCTGGAAACCAGGGTTTGAATCCCCCCCTTGGTCATGGAAACATAGGAGATTTTCAGACAGGCAAAAATCTCCCCTTGCCGCGCGAGCAGCCTCCCGAAACTGCTGCGCGGCAAGGGTCTTTTTCGGACCGCGCTGTGCCTGTGGCGAAACCGTCCGTGTCACTTCCGTGAAGCTTGGGACGGCTCCGCGCCATATTTCAATCACGGAGGCTGCCCGTGCTTGAAATATGACGCGGAGCCGTCCCAAGCTTTACGGAAGTGACACGGACGGTTTCGCCACAGGCACAGCGCGGTCCGAAAAAGACCCTTGCCGCGCAGCAGTTTCGGGAGGCTGCTCGCGCGGCAAGGGGAGATTTTTGCCTGTCTGAAAATCTCCATACTGAGTGGCTTTGGGCAAGTCATACTCTCTCAGCCTCAGAGGGAGGGAATGGCAAACCCCCTCTGAACAAATCTTGAGAAAAAAATCCTGTGGAAAGTACACTTTAGGGTCATCATAAACTGAAAACAACTTGAAGGCACACAACAACAAGATAGGTGAATATAACACAGTTTCTCATCAGAAACATGTGTATATCACACATAAAATTAAGAACAGACATGAATATTGTGGGGTTTTTTTACTATGATAGCAAGGGAAGGTCCTATTGTGGAACCATAACAGTAAACATATTATAGTACAATTGAATAGTATAGTAGAATTCTAGTCATATTTTGTTGCCAATGTCTGACAATCAAGAGAATAGTCACAGAGTACTGAATCTGGGTTACAACACTGTCATAAAGCAGTGAAGGTTAGATTTGTGTGTCTGAGCAGAATATTGGAATCCAACAGAATCAGGAAGTGAACAATCATCCTTTTCCAACACAAAAACCCTATATATCCCAGAATTCCCTGGGGGTACATCTGTGAAACCTTCTGAAAGTGGTTTGTAGATAGTCCTGAGGGCTGCAGAAGGGAAGGAAAGGGAAGGAAAAGGACAATTGCTCCGTTGTTCTGGTGAGGTGCCATTCAGGTCACCGTAATTCCAGATCATGAAAAACTATAGGAGGGAATATTCAGTCATTCAAGTTTAATTTGGTCACCAATAGTACCAATGTGACCAGGCATGTCTGAAAAAGAACTATGTTATACTGTAGCATATATGGATGTTGGATGGGGGAGTTAGTTGACAGATCTCAGTCTGATTTTCTAGCATATTTGTGTTGCATAAATAGAATGTGAAAAGCCAGCAGTTGATCATAACACCCATATCATTGTAGATTGGCAGGAATACTATAATGTGTAATATGTGCAACAGGCTTTGAAAACAGTTTGGAAACTGCAATTTATGCAGAATGAGACTGCTAGATTTGTGGGGACTGAGGATTATGATCCTACTGCATCTGTACCATGCTGACCACACTAAGGACTTTTTCAAACAGGTTAAAAACGCCCGAGCAGGTCGGGAGAAGAGCGGGGCAATCGTGCTTTACAGAGCCCCATTTCAGACGATGCAGTCCTGCTCTGTCCTCCTCCCAACCTTTCCCTATCCTTCCTCCGTGCTGCTGGCACCGCTTTTTATTGACAGAAAACTTCCGTCAATAAAAAGCGGCACCTGCAGCACGGGGAAAGGTCAGGACGAGGATGGAGGAGGACTGTGTCATCTGAAACAGGGCTCTGTAAGTGCGATAGCCCCATTCTTCTCCCGACCTCCTCGAGGTTTTTTTGCCCCATTTGAAAAAGTACTAACACCCAGTCTATTTCCAGGCCCAGCTCAAAGTGCTGTTTCGGAACTATAAAGCTTCTTACAACCTAGGACCAGGATACCTGACACCTCCATATATTCCTCCCCATATAATAAGATTGCTGAAATGCTCTGTCAAAGATATTTGCTTGGCATCTACCCACCCTCACCCCCTGCTTCTTCTTTTTTTGGCAGTTTTTGGCATCAAACAAATACATTTTTATTTTCCCTTGCTTCTAAAATACAAATTCTGCTTCTCTCTCTCTTTTTTTTAATCATAGAATCATAGAATTGTAGAGTTGGAAGAGACCAAAAGGTCCATCCAGTCCAACCCCCTGCCATGCAGGAATACACAATCAAAGCATCCCTGACAAATGGCCATCCAGCCTCTGTTTAAAGACCTCTAAGGAAGGAGACCCCACCACGCTCCAAGGGAGTGTGTTCCACTGCCGAACAGCTGTTACTGTCAAAAAGTTCCTCCTAATGTTGAGGTGGAATCTCTGTTCCTGGAGCTTGCATCCATTGCTCCATGTTCCAGTCTCTGGAGGAGCAGAAAACAAGCCTGCTCCATCCTCAACCTGACACCCCTTCAAATACTTAAACAGGGCTATCATATTGCCCCTTAACCATCTTTTTTCCAGGCTAAACATACCCAGCTCCCTAAGTCTCTCCTCATAAGGCATCATTTCCAGACATTTCACCATTTTAGTTGCCCTTCTCTGGACATGCTCCAATTTGTCAATATCCTTTTTGAATTGTGGTGCCCAGAACTGGACACAGTATTCTAGGTGAGGCCTGACCAAGGCAGAATAGAGCGGCACTATTACTTCCCTTGATGTACACACTATACTTCTATTGATGCAGCCCAAAATCGCATTGGCCTTTTTAACTGCCACATCACACTGTTGACTCATGTTCAACTTGTGGTCTACTAGGACTCCTAGATCCCTTTCACATGTAGTCTCATTCAATCAGGTCTCCCCCATCCTGTATCTACGCATTTCATTTTTCGTCCTACGTGCAGTACCTTACATTTCTCCATATTGAATTTCATAGAATCATAGAATCATAGAACCATAGAATTGTAGAGTTGGAAGAGACCACAAGGGCCATCCAGTCCAACCCCCTGCCACACAGGAAATCACGATCAAAGCGTCCCCAACAGATGGCCATCCAGCCTATGTTTAAAGACCTCCAAGGAAGGAGACCCCACCATGCTCCGAGAGAGTGTGTTCCACTGCCTAACAGCTTTTACTGTCAAAAAGTTCCTCTTAATGTTGAGGTGGAACCTCTGTTCCTGGAGCTTGCATCCATTGCTCAGTTTTCCAGTCTCTGGAGCAGCAGAAAACAAGCCTACTCCATCCTCAACGTGACACCCCTTCAAACACTTAAACAGGGCTATCATATTGCCCCTTAACCGTCTTTTTTCCAGGCTAAACATACCCAGCTCCCTAAGTCTTTCCTCATAAGGCATGGTTTCCAGACCTTTCACCATTTTAGTCGCCCTCCTCTGGACACGCTCAAATTTGTCAATATCCTTTTTGAATTGTGGTGCCCAGAACTGGACAGAGTATTCTAGGTGAGGTCTGACCAAGGCAGAACAGAGTGGCACTATTATTTCCCTTGATCTAGACACTATACTTCTATTGATGCAGCCCAAAATCGCATTGGCCTTTTTAGCTGCTGCATCACACTGTTGACTCATGTTCAACTTGTGCTCTACTAGGACTCCTAGATCCCTTTCGCATGTAGTCTCATTCAGCCAGGTCTCCCCCATCCTATATCTATGCATTTCAATTTTCTGTCCTAGGTGCAGTACCTTACATTTCTCCATATTGAATTTCATTTTGTTAGCTTTGGCCCAGTTCTCCAGTCTATCCAGGTCATTTTGAATTTTGATCCTGTCCTCTAGGGTACTAGCTACTCCTCCTAATTTGGTGTCATCTGCAAATTTGGTAAGTATGCCCCTAATTCCATCATCCAAGTCATTGATAAAGATATTGAATAGCACTGGGCCCAGGACAGAACCCAGGACAATGGGGGGCCCAGGCACCCCACTGGTCACATCTTTCCAAGAGGAAGAGGAGCCACTGCTGAGCACCCTTTGGGTTCGGCCGGTCAACCAATTACAAATCCATTTAATAGTTAACTAGTCTAGCCCACATTTTACAAGCTTGTTTGCAAGAATGTCATGGGGAACCTTGTCAAAGTCCTTACTGAAATCAAGGTATGCAATATCCACAGTGTTCCCTTCATCTACCAAGCTGTCCCCTGTTAGCATTTTGCCATCTTCTCTGCGTAGTGGCCCTACCATTTCCTTCTTCCTCCTTTTGCTGCGGACATACCCCAAAAAATCCCTTTTTATTGTTCTTAACCTCTCTAGCAAGCCTGAGCTCATTCTGGACTTTAGCTTTTCTGACTTTACTCCTACACGTGTTCGCTATCTGTTTGAATTCTTCTTTGGTTATTTCCCCCTTTTTCCATTTCCTATACATGTTCTGTTTAAAACTTAGCTCCGTTGAAAGTTCTTTAGTCATCCATCCTGGTTTCTTGAGACACCTCCCATTTTTCTTCCACAATGGTACTGTTTGAAATTGTGTCGTCAGTATCTCCCTTTTGAGAAAGTCCCATCCATCTTGAGGTCTCTTCTCTTTTATTATTCCTGACCATGGGATCACCCCCAGTATTTCCCTGAGTTTATTGAAATCAGCTCTCCTAAAGTCAAGAATGCGTGCCTGACTATGCCTGGCTTCTCCTTTCCAATGTATAACAAACTCCAGGAGAACATGATCACTCTCACCTAAGGATTCCACCACTTGCACCCCATTAACCAGGTCATCTCTGTTGGTTACGATCAGATCTAAAATAGCTGACCCCCTTGTTGCCTCTTCCACTTTTTGGGCCATGAAATTGTCTTCCAGGCAAGCAAGGAATTTGCTAGACCTTGAAGTTTTGGTTGAGTTAGATTGCCAGCAGATATCAGGATAGTTGAAGTCACCCATCACTACTACATCTCTCCTTTCTGCGTGTGTGTTCATCTGTTCTAGAAAGGCATTATCCAATTCCTCTGTCTGACTTGGGGGTCTGTAGTAGAGTCCCACAATAACATCCCTGTTGTTTCCCTCCCCTTTAATTTTTATCCAGATGCTCTCCACCTGTCTTACAGTATTGATGTCATGGATCTCTTCACTGGTATAAATATCCCTGACATATAATGCTATTCCTCCTCCTTTCCTGTTTGGCCTGTTTCTCTTATAAAGGTTATACCCCTCTATTCCTACATTCCAATCATGTGACTCATCCCACCAGGTTTCAGTATTGCCTATTATATCATATTTGTTTTGTAGTGCTAGGAGTTCAAGTTCATCTTGCTTATTTCCCATGCTCTGTGCATTAGTATAGAGACATCTAAGACCATGTGTTCCCTTTACTTGCTGCCTGTGCAAGTTTTTTTGTCTCCCACTGTTGGGTCCTTGCGCTGTTTGTCTTCTTCCCTCTATAAAAGTTTGACTATTTTCTCCAGCCTTTTGCCTTCCAGAATAATATCTCCCTCCCCATATGACTCAGTTTAAAGCCCTCCTGATCAAATTCTTGAGACTGTAGGCAAAAATGTTTTTGCCAACTGTCATGAGTTGCACCCCATCTCTTGCCAGAAGTCCCCCCCTCATAGAAGCGCAGCCCATGGTCCAAGAATCCAAACTGTTCTTGGCGACACCATCTATGGAGCTTGTTTACGTCGGCTATTTTCCTCTCCCTTCCTGGACCATGCCCTTCAACTGGCAGAATTGACGAGTTGACAACCTGTGCATCCATTTCTTTCAGCTTCCTCCCCAGAGCCTCACAACCTCTTCTGATTTTCGGAAAGCTGTGCCTTGCAGTATCATTGCTTCCCACATAGACCAAAAGGAAGGGGTATGATCCGTAGGCTTGACGAGTCTTGTCAGCCTCTCCGTCACATCACGGATCTTTGCCCCAGGGAGACAACACACCTCCCGAGACATCTTGTCAGGCCCACAAACCACTGCTTCATACTGTTAGGTTTGGCCCAGCTCTCTAGTCTATCCAGGTCATTTTGAATTTTGATCCTGTCCTCTAGGGTATTAGCTACTCCTCCTAATTTGGTGTCATCTGCAAATTTGATAAGTGTGCCCCTAATTCTGTCATCCAAGTAATTGATAAAGATGTTGAATAGCACTGGGGCAGGACAGAACCCTGTGGCACCCCACTGGTCACATTATTCCAAGACGAAGAGGAGCCACTGCTGAGCACCTCTGGGTTCGGCTGGTCAACCAATTACAAATCCATTTAACAGTTAACTTGTCTAGCCCACATTTTACAAGCTTGGTTGCAAGAATGTTATGGGGAACCTTGTCAAAGGCCTTACTGAAATCAAGGTATGCGATATCCACAGCGTCCCCTTCATCTACCAAGCAGTAATTTTATCAAAAAAAGAGATTTGTATTTATATTTGTTTTATTCTTTTTGTAATATAGACTGAGAATATGATCAAAGGATATCATAAAACACAATAGGAAATGAAAAAATAAATGAAAATGCCTCTAGGCTTTGCTTTGCTGAGTGCCTAATGACATTATTGAGGACAAGCAAACAGTGAACAAAAAGTGAATGGTAGAGGGGAAAGAAATAGCAAATATTGTACACTAACTTTGGAATTAGATAACCTATCAGGGAGAATGTCTTGTGCTCTGTTCCCAAATGGGAATCAATGAACTTTCTCCATAGTGAGATATATTTGGAGGTTGCAAATCTCTATGCAATGGATTTCAAATGGTTCACACAAATTATAGGTAGAATATTGATACTTTCCATTCTCTCTCAGGTGGCTCATGGACCGAGGAGGGGGTACTTCCTCCAACCACTTCTGCTTAGGTTATAGACCACTGCTACATTCTTTCAAAGCACTATGCAACACCAGAATTATTGAGCGTTGTTGCTTTGATAGCCTTTTACTCCCTCCCTCTGTATTTAGTTAGCCTGTTCCCCTGGAATCTAGAGCCTAGCCAACATTGAGGAATGCTTGGAGTTGTAGTCCAAAAATATCTGGAGAATCAGCCTATTCCTACCACTAGTCTATAAAGATACTATTTCCTTCTTCTTGCTACTCCGTAATTAATAAGACATACCAACTGATCCTGTATGAATTGCCGCACAGTCTTTCACATATATCTAAATGTAAGCATTCTACTGTTGTCCTAAAATAAATGTCATTGTTCTAGGACTTCATTGGGAGCTTTAGTGCAGATATTTCTATTTGATGAATGTTTATAGTTAAATGCAGTGCATTAAATAATTTTCTCAAGTTGAAAGAACAGCACCTAAATGTGACTATTCTGACTCACAGTTTTGGGGGTGAAACAGCCAGGCATTAACAAAAATTAGTGAGAACCACAGCTGAGTTGTAAAATACCAGCTTTGCATCTTGGAGGTTAATCTGTGACATTTCTGTTTAACTAACACTAAGACCTGAGGAAACAGGTGCCATTCAAAGTAGACAGTAGTAGGCTAGATGGACTAGTGGTCTGATTTATTATAAGCAGATTCATATGAACATACACTATTCCTGTATTGAGCACTGGATGGAGGGGCTGTATATTGTGGATGAGGAAAAGGGCAGGGAGGCATATGCTGATTTAATTGATAAATGTATCATATTAGTTTAAAACAAATATACAAACCAATAAAAATGGACAGCATAATGGACCAAAATAAATGTCCAGTCACTTCATTAGAAAACCTATCTGTCCTAAAAAGGGCACACACAAGAAACATTGTAGCAACACTGAAGAAAATCACTTGCTAGATAGACACCTGACT
Organism: Gambelia wislizenii; assembly: GCA_030847615.1. Taxonomy (NCBI): domain Eukaryota; kingdom Metazoa; phylum Chordata; class Lepidosauria; order Squamata; family Crotaphytidae; genus Gambelia; species Gambelia wislizenii. The sequence continues at coordinate 268,423,649 of JAUMIR010000003.1, forward strand.
GATCTGCTCTCAGACTTGGAAAGCAAATCCAATCAAGACCACTCCTGATTATCTCCAGAACTTCAAGAATCCTTCTTTTCCTCCTCCTGTCCTAGTTCAAATTCTGCTTACAGGTACAACTCTGTTTATCTTTTATTTGTTCCCAGCCATCTGCAACTATTAATTCTCCTCACTAGGAAATAATGGGAATTCTGTCATATTCCCCTGACTGTAGGAATAGCTGTTTATCTATGCTCCCCAAGCACTGCATGTCATACACTTTAGTAGCAACCAAAAAATTAGGCTACACAAGTAAACAAGGCAGTAAGTTCATTGTCCTGTAAAAGGATGGATTCACCATCACTGAAAGAAACTGAGTCATATCCACATGAAAACCACATGAAAGTCATCAACAGATGGTATTATCTCACACCAACTAGAATAAGTAAAATCTACAAAAGAAAAATAACAAATGTTGGGAAAGCAACAACGCACCAGGATCTATGCTTCACATGTGGTAGAATTGTTCCATTATACAAAAATATTGGTTTAAGATTCACATCATAATACAAAAAATTATTGAAATTCAATTTCCACTAAACCCCAAACTTTACTTAATAAATATGACATCAGTGTTAAATACAAAAGACGAAAGAAAATATTGGAGAGTAATTTTATACATGATCATGTTGGCGAGAATAAATTTGGCAAAAAAATGGAAAAATCAAGAAGCACAAACAATAGATGACTAGATATTAAAATTGATAGATATGAAAGAACTCAACATCCTGATATACATTTTGAACAAAAAATATACAGACAAAGTGGAAAAATATACAGACAAAGTGGCTTCCAATAACAAAATTTTGGAAAGAGAAATGGAGAATTGAACATGACATTTTATGTGAATAAATTTTACAGTACTAACATAACAAGCCATGTCAGACACAAACAGACTCAGAAAGCAAAGGGGATAAGACTGTTGAGTTTTAAAAACAAATAAATTAAGTGTATCATAATACAAACAGGTACAAGTATCTTTGGAAAAATAACTAATTATTTTTCTTGAATTGAAGTTGAAAATTCTTGATAAAATCCTTATAAGATGGTATTACGTGGGAAGTCATTAAAATAGATTAAAATTAAAGTATATTATTGCTTACTTAATTTATAATCAAATGTTTAGAGCATATATATGTCAGTTATATTATGTGAATTATGTTATTATTCTTAAATGTTCAATTTGTTATTGATTGATACAGTACGTACTTTGAATAAATATAATTTTTTTAAAAAGGAATTGAGCCAGCAACATGCTGAGTTCAAGTGACCCAAGAAGAAAAACAGAGAAGCTCAAAATCAAGAAAGAAAGAAAATGCAGCTCTGCAGTAAAAAAAAAAATGGTTATAAATATACTTGGTCAAGAAACTTTGGAGTTCCTTTCCCTACACTCCATAAAATGCAATGAATGGACAGAAATTGGGTCCATATTCTCTGCAATGATTTGACACTCTACATTTCTTTTCTGATGCACCAGAACACATTTCTTTTTAAATGACCACATGGATAAGCAAGAAATACTGATAGAACAGAAACAAACAGTGCTTTCTTACAGCAAAATAGATCAGTTTCACTAACAAGAAAAACCAAGCCTTAGAAGGGATCATTTATAGCATTTATTTAAGAATGAAAATCCCTAAGTCCATAAGCTTACTACAGTAAAGCAGCATATCAAGAATCCAATTGTTAGGGCTCACCTGTATTACTAATGTTGCTTTATGTTTCTTGCTGAACATACTGGGCTTGAATCCAACTGTTATGCAGGTGCCTGGTGTGTCAAGTGGAAGCAGTTCTCCAGCCTGAGGCCATACAACAAATTCTGGATCACTGCCTGGTAGAAAGTATGCTGTATAAGGCTCTGGATACCTAGTAAAGAACATGGGAATAAAGAGAACATTTACTGCCATGTACTCCTTGTCTTATATAATAACATCCTGCTGCTTGAGACTATCAATTAAACAATACTGTCATGTAGCTTAGAGGGAGAGAGAAAAGAAGGGATGGAGGATAGCAGCTTTGTAAAAAAATGGAAGAACCTCATCCCGCCCCGCCCCGCAAACTACAGATTCTTACTAGTGGCGGTCCCCTTTTTTGCTCAGCAGATTGGTGTTCTGCTAAACCTAGTACTCCCCCCTCGTTCAAGAAGTACAAAATGGAGACTTCTAAAGGTAGTGAAGGTTGCAGGAGATCACGTACACAACACTATCATTGTAACACCAGGTTCAATTGCAACACAATTATGTAAGAAAAACATTCACCTAGGAATTTTTAACTTTAAAAAAGAACTCTGAAAAGGCATATATTCAACATATATACAAAGGAAGGCTGTCATGAAGAGAACATAGACTTGTTTTTTTTCTTTTTAAAACAGGTTTACAAACTTTATTACTTTTTGCAAGTTAAAATAACATACACCATAAACAACCGTATACACAAACATTTAGACCACCAACATTCCCTCCCCTTGTTACATGATACTATATATAACACATAACCTAACTTTACATATCACAAATAACATATAACAAATGACAAATAACAGATACCAAAACAGATGATTTATGACAAGAGACATTAAACCTAACATGTTACAAATGAAATGACTTCCTGTTTAATCACCTTCGATCCCGTATATGTTAAGATATTTACTCCTCTGTAACAATTTTCTATCTAGCTCTAGTTAACTAACTTGATATTCTATTCTCCACATAATTGACAATCCCTTTAAAATTGATTTTTATTTTTATTATTGTGTATAATTATATTCATTTGTCCACCGTAGATACGTATGGTTTTTAACACAGTTCATTCTGTTTTACCTTTTCCATAACCAGACTTTTCAATTAACTTTGGCAACAAATGATTCTTCACCTTTGGTCTTACTTAAATAATAAGTATTGAATCTACATATTTCTACCTTGTCCCTTTGCTTTATTTATCAAATCCAATTACATTTATTGCCCCTTCTTTCGCTTTGATAAACTCCATATAAGGATTCAATTTCTTAATATAGTCCTCAATTGGTTTGCCTCTTATTAGATTTGTTAATTTGTCTATGGGTGCTAATTCCATTAATTTTTCTCTCCAATCTAGCATTGTTGGTATTTCCTTAGTTTCCCACATTTTTGCATAACTAATCCATGCAGCAGTAATAAGGTAATTTATTAAATCTCTTTGTTCCCTTTCTTTTCTATTCTCTAGGTCAATCATGTCTAATAGAAATAGTTCAGGCCTTAACCCTAATTCGAAACCCATAATTTTCTCTATCTCTTTTGTTTATTTTGCACTAGCATTTTCTTGCCTTTTCACATTTCCACCAAATATGGTAGAAAGTTCCTTTTTCAGTCTCACATTTCCAGCAAATATCAGATGCTTTTAAGTTCATTTTAGCGATATTGGTTGGGGATAGGTACCACCTGAACATCAGTTTATAAAAAAATTCTCTAAGGTCATACCAACATGTAAATCTTAGTCCTCTCTTCCATATGTCTTCCCACTGTATCATGTAAATGTTCTGACCTATATCTACCACCCATTTGATCATACAGTGTTTTACTTGTTCACTCTCAGTATCAAATCTTAATAATAATTTATATAGAGAACTAATTAAATGACTATTACCAGAGCTAAGTATTTTTTCAAATTCTAATATTTCTCCTTCAAATTGGGTCTCCTTTAATTTTTCTTTCATTTTTGTTCTCACCACATAGTAATTTAACCATGGTATTCCCTCTTTTTTTAATTCTTCCCAATCCTTAATTTCCCATTTTCCTAATTTCTTTACCATTAGGTCTCTGTATCTTAACCAATCATAATTTTGGAGTTTTCTTCTCAGAAAAGCTTCTTGAATCGAGATCCATCCAGGGATTTTCGGGCATAACCTGTCTTTATATCTTTGCCATATTCTTATTAACAATCTCCTTATTACATGGTTTTTAAATTCTTTATTTATTTTTACTTTATTATACCATAAGTACCCATGCCATCCCATTAAAATATTGTGTCCTTCTAATTCCAATATTCTCTTATTTTCTAATGTGATCCATGGTTTTATCCATGATAGACATGCTGCTTCAAAATATAATTGTAAATTTGGTAAACCTAATCCTCCTCTTTCTTTTGAGTCTGTTAGAAGCTTCCATTTAATCCTTGGCTTTTTTCCTACCCATAAAAATTTATTTATATCATTTTGCCATTTCTTAAATATTTTGTTTGCATAGATAATTGGAATTACTTGGTATAGAAACATTAGTTTTGGAAGTACATACATTTTTATAGTAGAAATTCTTCCCATAAGAGATAAATTTAAATCCTTCCAATTGTTTAAATCTTTTTAAAATTTCTTCCCATAATTTGACGTAATTATTTTCAAATAAATTGTTGGTTATCCATTGTTATATTTACCCCCAGGTATTTCACTTTTTTTTTATTTCAAAATTAGTAATCTTATGGAGTTCGTCTTTTTCTTTTGCATCTATGTTCTTTAGTAAAATCTTTGTTTTTTCTGAATTTATTTTGAAGCCAGCATACCTGCCAAATTCCGATATTATTTTAAGTAATCAGTAATATTATTTTAAGTGGATTTTCCAAGATAATTACTAGATTGTCAGCAAATGCTTGTAACTTATACTCTTCATTACTAATTTTAATTCCTTTTATTCCTTTTTCTTTCCTTATTTCTCTATTTAATATTTCTAGTATCAAAATAAACAATAGAGGGGATAATGGGCAGCCCTGTCTAGTACCCTTTTCAATTTTGATGGGATCTGAAATTTTCCCGTTAATCACTAACTTTGCCTTTTGTTTTCTACGAATAGCCTGTATCCAACTACTGTACTAAAATGTTGTCCAAATTCCATTTCTTTCATTACACTCATCAAAAAAGGCCATCTTAGATTGTCAAAAGCCTTCTCAGTGTCTAAGAATATTAATGCTCCTCCAATTTGATTGTGGTAATGTAGATATTCAATTATATTAACTATTATTCTCATATGATCTTTTATCTGTCTACCAGGGAGAAATCCATTTTGATCGTTGTGGATATAATTTTTTAAAAACAGTTTCATTCTATTTGCTAATATTGCCACAAAGATCTTACAGTCGTCGTTTAATAAAGAAATGGGTCTGTAGTACTTCATTTGTGTATTGTCTCTGTTTTCCTTTGGTAATAAAAATATGTTAGCTTCTTCCCAGCTATTTGGAATTTGGTTTTTTCCCCCCGTTATATCCTTCAATACCAACAATAACGGTTTAGTTAATTCTTTATAAAATGTTTTGTAATATTCCTCTGGTAAGCCGTCAGGGCCTGGGGTCTTGCCTGTTTTCATACTTTTGACCATTTCTACAATTTCTTCTATTGTAATTTCTTTGTCAAGTTCTTCACGTTGTTTTTCTGTAAGTTTTATAATTTAGTATTTTTAATATAATCTTCCATACTATTTTCTTTAATTATTTGATCTTTATAAAATAGTTTAAAATAATTCTGGAAGGTTTTCTGAATTTCTATGTCATTAGTTATTTATCTATTGTCAATTTTTAATTTTGATATAATCTTTCTTGATTTTTCTTTTCTTGGTCTATGTGCTAACCATCTGCTAGGTTTATTACCATATTCAAAGTTTTTTTGTCTCAAATAATCTATTTTTTTTCTTTATCTCTTCTGTCAATAGCATTTTTAATTGTTCCTATAACATTTTCAATTGATTTTTAATTTTTTTGCTTTGCGGGGATATTATTAATTCTTGTTCTTTTTGCTTAATCTCTTCTAATATTTTTTCCCTTACCTCCTGTTTTTTCCTATGCATTATTATATTCCATTGCATGAATAACCCTCTCACCACTGCTTTTCCAGCGTCCTATATCATACTATTTTCAACCCTATTTTCAAGGTTCGTTTCGAAGTATTCTTTAAGTTTCTCTTTTAACCGATTTTACCACTTCCTCCTTGTGTAGCAATATTTCATTTAATCTCCATCTGTTAATACTTCGTCCATATTTCAGCACCATCAGTACTGGATTATGGACTGATAGCACTTTTGGTAGAATCTCAACCTTTTTAATAATATTTGCCAAGTAGTTATTTAGCCATATCATATCAATCCTAGAGAGCGAACCTTGTGTATTAGAATAAAAGGTAAATCCTTCTCTGCCTCCTTCTTTATATCTCCATCTGTCTATTAATTGGAATTCTTCTATAATGTCAAAAAACTCCTTTATTAGTTTACCTTGGTTTTTTTTTATTCTTTTCTTAGGTGAATCCCTTTCTATACTCGGATTTACCACTCCATTCAGATCCCCAAGCAGACAATAATTTTTATAATCTGTTTGTATTAATGTCTTTCTTAATTCCCTGAAGAATTTTTGTTTTCCTTCTGTTGGTGCATAAATATCAGCCACTAATAACTTCATTTTCTCAACAGTAATTTCTACAAATAAAAATCTTCCCTTATCATCCGATAAAATTAATTTGGGTTTCAAATTTGGTTTAATATATAAAATTACCCCCTTTTTTTCTTCCCTCCTAGAGACATAAATTCTTCACCTAAGTACTTCTGTCTTAATAGATATTCATGAGTTTTCTAAATTCTAATTTCCTGCAGGCATATAATTTCAGTGTTAGTTTTTTTAAAGTGGTGAAAAACTAAATTCCTTTTTTTCTTACAATTTAAACCTTTTACATTCCATGTTAAAAATTTGATTGTTGACATCAATTAAACAGATAAATTTAACTTTTGTTTTTATTTACTAGGTTTTCCCCTCTCCCCCCCTCTCCCCTTGCACTTGTTTTATTATTTTGTATTCCTTTATTCTTGTTTTTGATGAAATACGTTAACATTATTGTTCTTGTAAGATGTTCTTGTTGTTCTTGTAACACTGGACTGATTGTGATGAATGTTGCTATCCTTGAGCAAGCAGGGATCACCAGCATTGAGGCCATGATATTGAGAACACAGCTGCGCTGGGCAGGGCACGTTTTTAGGATGGAGGACCATCGCCTCCCAAAAATAGCACTCTACGGTGAACTCGCCACGGCTCAGCATAAGAGGGGCACTCCAAAAAAGTGATACAAGGACTCCCTGAAACAACATCTCAGGCTTGGCCAAATTGATCACCAACAATGGTCCACCCTGGCCTCACATCAGGAGGCATGGAGACGTACTATCCATAACGCTACAGCCTTATTTGAGAACTCACACCAAACAAGTCTTGAAGAGAAACGACAACGCAGAAAGAATCACAACCAGGAAACATCACCCAAGGAGACCTTCTGCTGTGCTTTCTGCAACCGGTCTTGTTTATCTCAGATTGGCCTTTTTAGTCATCAGGGCGCTTGCAGAAAGTGTGGGATGAGTCCTTCCTGAATCTTTGTTTGCAAAGATAAGCCAGAGAGAGAGATCTTGTAAGATGGGAAAGAGTGGTTAGATGGAGGCATTGACATGGAGAATGCCATTCTCCATTCATTTACCACTTATTGGAAGCAGCAGAACAACTATGGGCAGAACCAAAGCCATACCAAGAATACTTGCAATACCAACAAGTTGACATAGTTCAAGCCATAATAATAGCACATCCTGATCTAATGCGACTTGTACTTTTCCAGTACTGAAAGTTAGATTGCAAAGTCTACACAATATTCCAAAGAAAAGCATATCTAACGTACACATTATTTAAGGAATAAGAAATTAAAGGGTTTCTCTACAGACTAACTTGTGCATTAAAATCAGTAGGGAAGCACTATTAAAGTCCAGGCCCTTGAGGTTTCTTGGAGTGGTGATATACAGAATGCCTTTTTCTGTTGTGGCCCTGAAGTTATGGAATTCTTTCCCCTCTCGGGTGTACCTGGCATGCTTTTTCATAACAAGTCACAAAATATGTCTTTACCCAGAGACCTTTGGAAGTGGATAAAAGATAGAAGTCATATTTTCTCCCCTGTAGTGGAAATGTGTTCTTATGATATTTTGTGCTTCTAGTAGCCTCATTCAAGCACTTCAAAGTAAATACTCTCTATATGTAGGAGGGGAAGACAGCATGAGTATGCTAATTCAATTATTCTTCATCCCTATTTCTTTCTTCTTCTTTTTCTTACCTTCCTCATAAAATTGTAGACAGCATCTATCTGTGGAGGTTCTCCACATGATAGAAATTGAGAGTTCTAAATTACATAGAGAGCCTCAGCTACTTTGGTGTTGGTGTTTTTGTTTTTGTGTTTTGCTATTAGGTAAGCTACCCCAGTATCACAAGGTAAAGACATAAAGACTGGGGGAAGGAGAATTAAATAAATAATAGGTGCATATGCTGAGCAAACCTGCTGTCCATAAAAAAGTGTATAAAGCGATATAAGCTAGACCATGTAACTATTGCCCCCTTCTTTCAAGCCTGCGTTAGCCAGACCTGTTGTCTTAATAAGCATATGGCATTCTCTTCCATGTTCACGTGAGGTTATTTCTCCCCTGCTAATAGTATCCCACCGCCGCCACCACAGTTGACTGCCTGGGTTCTGTTGCAGTGGCAGCATTGGCATCCTGCTGCCACCACCAGTTGACTACCTGGGTCACATCACAGCAGGAATAGAAATGATATTACTGTGTAGACTTAAATCATAAGAATTAAATCATAAGTGGGAATTGTGCAGCCCTGAGAATTGGAAAGGCCTGCAGCCTTAGTAACTATAGCCAATACTGTAGCATATTGTTTGGTCACTCCCAATACACAGATTGGCCATGAGTGGCAGAAGTGGGTTGTGAGGTGGAGAGGGAATTTGCATGTGGGTGTTGATTTGCATGTGGGTGATGACTTGCTGAGGGAGTGACAGGAGCAGCCAATCAGCACACTGAAAGAGGCAACATACCTAAAACCATTGTACATAGCCATCTAGAATAACTACTGCACTTTCAGAAGCAAACACTATTAAAGACAAGTGGGGGTGTTTTTTTAAAGACCAATTTAATATTGTTCAAATGCACATTTCAAGGAAGTCTTGTTATCAGGAGATCATATACAGTGGCAAAGTTTTATATGACAAGCACAAGGTAGCTGAGGCAATTTTTTTTAAAAAAATGAAGACACAACTACAGTGGTATAAAAGACCCATCATTTATTATCATTGATTATATTATGTACCTGTCCAAAAGAAACTTAGCTTTAATCAATCACATTAGGAGATGAAATTTAAACGCCCGAAGAGATTTCAACTCTATGGATGACCCCACTGTACCTTGGGAAACAAAGCTTCAAAGATATGTTACACTGTTAGGTAGCTCAGCCAGGGGCTGATATTTAATATGCTACTTTTGTGATTCCTTAATGCCATTATTAAGGAATATATATTTAAATCTTGTTTCAATCTTAAGGAAATTTTGGCATGCATATGTGTAAGTTCTATCTCAGAGTAGATTCATTATTATACATTGCTTTTTAAAGAGGTCATACCTTGAACAACACATACCTAAAAGCACAGTAACACTTTGAATGATCTTTCTTTAATGAAGCCATTATCAGCATTAACATTGTTTTAATTGTTACCTTTGAAAAATGGGGCTCTGTTCTAATCTTTTACACAATAGATTTCAAGATAAAATACGTTAATTTCTTCTCTGTATTAATTAGCAATTATGTGATATTCATTCAATATCCAACTGAATGACATCATAGAACACAAGTATAATACAAATGTGTTATTAACTAGCTTACTGTAATTAATGCTTTTGCTCACAACATATATAATTTACTATACTGGTAATTTATAAAAACACAAGAGCAACACAGTGAATTATCTTTTAAACTGGAAAAGCAAATTAAAATGAGGCACTCAAACATTTTGCTTGCTTTTTTGAAGAATGTCTTAAGAGGAAACATTACAAAAATGCTCATTTATGATTTTAAAATAGATGCCAATACAATTCAGCCGAATTTAGAACAAAAGTCAGTGAGTAATTGTTTAATTTAGTATTACTGATATGATAGACAAACACATACAAAAATCCCAGAGTGAGCAATAACTGGGTCTCCATTTAGCAAGTTAGAAGCAACAGGTGCACACACCCCAAAATTATTCTTAAATCTGTATTGAGATCAAATGGCTGATTCAAATAAAGTATTTACTGGCAAGTTAGCAGATTGCACAGGTTAGATACTGCTTTTTCACAGCATTAAAGGCAAAAGAGGGCATGTTTTTTAAAGTACTTCGCTCACACACATACAATGACATACCTAGGAATCCAGGTGTTACCCAGGCATGGACACAGAGAATGAGGAACCAGCAGTGCCCAGAAGAACACTGAACTCTAACACTAGCTCCAGAGCTGTGACAGCACAGTTCATAGACAGGAGAAGTGCTAGGCTTCAAGCCAAAGGCCTGGCCTATTACAGACTCCCATCTTGATGGACTAGTTGGAGCCTGGACAGAGTAGTCTGGCCCAAAAGGGTTAAAGGGCTCATTTGAGTTTCATCTTTGGTGGAGTAATCTCTTCACTCAGAGTTGTCTGGGATGCTGTAATGTCCAACCTGTCCTTGCTGCCATGTGACCCTTGGGCTTTTGCTACTGGCTTACATGACACATGAACACCAATCTTCTGACCACCACTTAGCAAGCAAATACTTTAACAGCTAAGATACTAACGGCTATCCTTGTTAATAGGTCGCTGTAATCTTGGATCAGCAAAATCATATAGGCAGGGTACTAATGATCTCTGATTGATTGTTGACTTGGTTGATTCAAACGATGAGAGAACTGGATTGATAATTCCTATTAGTTATGCTGATGGGGGTTGAAGTTAAAAAACATCTAGAGGGCCAGAAGTTATCCACCTCTGGTCTGTACACTGATTTGGGCTTTCCTAAAGAAGCATAGGAGTTAATAAAATAAAGAAATCTGCAAAATAAAAAGCTATATGCAAAGTTCTCTTCAGTTAGTGTTTAAAAAAGAACTTAAGGGGTTTCAGAAAGGCTTGCCTCAGAGGAGAAACAAGCTTTTAAAGCTTCCAGGTCCTTCTCACATTTGGAAATCCAACCAGATTCCCTGGCAGACAAAGATTTTACACATAGGAAAACAAATGTCAGACAGGGATCAACCAAATATTCCACAAGCATCTTAGATTGTCCCAATAAAATTAAATTTAGTGACATTGTACAGGACTATTTTTAAGAGGTATCAGGGCAAATTGGGGGTGAGAACAAAGGGTCACTCCCCATGGCTCACCCATCATCTGGTTGCTTTGACACCCACCACCAGTTTTCCCCAGAGCACCCTCTTTTGAACTAAGAGTCAAAAGCTACCATTCTCTGAAGGCTTGGAAAACCTACTTCATCTTCAAGAATTTGCCTACTCCATAGGGTCTAAACACTGAAAGGAGGAAGAGGGGAGAATGCAAGGGTGAAATCAGGAGTGGGAGCAAAAGGACACACCCAACTAATGACTTATAGGAAGGACTTTTAACCACCCCGTCCAAGTTTAACCACAATAGCCACTGATGTATTCATTAGTTCCTGTGAAAGTGGGGGAAGGGATCTAGTGGAATTGGAATTGGATTGGCTCAGAATTACATGAGTGAATTTTCTTAATACTAGGCAATTGCTGAATTAATCAGAGAAGAGATTTAGGAAGATTGCCCATATGCAATTTGTGAGGTCTGGAAACTTTCATAAATTTAAATTGATTTTTTATTGCAGAGTCATTTAAGTATTTGAAGGAAGGAGAGAGAGAGATTGGAAATAAGCTTAATTTCTTCACATTCAAAGGATGCCCTTGGCCATTATTGATTTTCTAAAAGGAGCTAGCTTCTTGCATCTGTGTATCTCAGATGGGCAGTTGTCACAGTTGTCTCATGGCTATCATTGGTGAGGATTCTTTAGAACATGCAAACCTTTCTGTCACAAAGATGAAGCTATCTTGTTCAATATAATAACGTGAAGTATACTATTGGCAATGCTATAATCTTCTAATAGATGTTTGATAGTAGTATAAAGAGACCCAATGTTCTCAGAAAAGATATAATAAAGTCTGAATCATTACAGTTATACAGGAGAAAAAACTATGATGCAAGCTTGACTTAGCCTCAGAGAAACTAAAGAATAATAACCTTATTAAACTTTAGAAGTATTTCTATCCCCACCCCTTTCTCCATTTCCTCCTGTTGTTCAGTGAACATGGTAATTTACTATACTGCCAATTGTCCTGAAAGTCAACCTCCCTTTCATTTTTTTCTTTTTAAAAATGTCTGTGTAGAAAATAAATATAATTTGCTTTGAGTAGATACAGGAAGAGAATTTTAGTCATGTTGTACTCCTGTTTAGGATGTGCAAAAAGGTCAGGTAGTTTCTAGCTTAGTTAATGGAGGTTTAGGATGAGAGTCTTGATGTGTATGTGTGCATGTATTAACTTGTTATATCATGTTTTATGGATCAGTTTGATCTTCCTTTCTCAATTCCTTTACCAAACAGTACTCATCCATGTATTACACTGTGTGTGTGTGTGTGTGTGTGTGTGTATATATATATATATATATCCCAGACAATCCCTACCTCATCTTCTTGTTGTTTTAGTTGTGTTCACCTGTGCTGAACAACCCTTTTTATAGTATTACTAGGAGATTGCCAGAGAGCACATTGCTGTCAGATGAAGAATCCTCCTGTTCCTTCAGCAACTGGATATTTAGCATAGGAGAAAGTGGATCTAGACCTAAGCTATTCTTTGATGTGATGACTGGGTTTTTAATTTCTTTGCTACTGTGAGTTTTCAACTCTCCCTAGGTTAATAACCCAGGAAGTAAAAGATGAAACACCATGGTTCTGCACAGTAAGCACATGAAAACTGAATAGTAAAATGTGGCACTCATTACTAGCAAAATGGCAATTATGGAAATCACCGCATCTGTAATAATCAGTAGTGCCGTGCTTGCTACAACTTATTTCAGTAGTTGTAAAATCAGTCCAGAGAACCTAGTCTTAATTTTAGGCCGTTGAGAATTAGATTTAAAAAGTCTATGAAAACATTTTTTTTTTCTGTAGAGATCTTCTATATAAGAACATTGCTAATAACATCAATCAAAAACTCCAGCAGTTACTAAGTTGGCATCTAGGTACCTCCAATCTCTCTCAAACTTTAAGAAGATGTGGGGGAAACAGTGAAATAAAAATGTCAAGTAAAGAGAATGAGGTCAGTCTATTAAATGATGAGACTGTGTTTCTACCTTTCAGACAAATCAGGGAGAACTGATTGTGAATGCTTGAGTGGTGACCTTGAACATGTCTGAACCTGCATGACAAACATCAACACTCTTGGCTGTTCAGTTAATTGTCAGTCGTCGTTTAAAGCAACTGTGTTGTCTGTTGTGTGCCACAAAAATACTTTAAGCTTAAAAGTCGAGCAACATGTCAATTTGAAATTTTTGTAAAATGGAACAGAAAACCAATGGAATCTTTTCAAATGCTTACTGAGGTCTACAGGGAAGACTGCATGTCTTGTGCATATGTGTTTGAGTGGCACAAAAGATTCAGAGAAGGATGTGAGAATGTGGAAGATAATGAATGCCCTGGATGACCTTCCACTTCAAGAACCAAAGAAATTGTGGGGAAAATCAGCCAGATAGTCTAAGGAGACCTTACTATATTCATGGAATGTTATTGGCAGTAGTCTTCTACTTGCATTCCTCCTGTGTTTTTTTACACTTCTTTTATCTATATAGTTGCTATGTCACAAGAATGACATTGCTTGGAGCAATATGCTTGGAACCAAACTATTTTAACTGTTTAAGCTATTTTAACTTGTTAAATTGATTGATAAGTTGTTAGCTTTTCAAAATCATTCTTATTTCTGGGACTGTTTTAAATTTGTCAGATTACTTTTATTTTATGCTGCCCTGAGAGCTCTAGATAAAGGACAAGATAGAAATATTTTACAGTTGCCCCTCCACATTCGCGACTTTCACATTCGTGGTTTTGATTATTTGTGGAAAGTTGCCTGTGCCCCCCCCCCCGCTACTCAACACCCCATCCCTTCCCAAGGCAGTGAAGGGCTTAGCCCTTCGCTGCCCTGGGAAGGCAGGGTGGGAAGTAGCTGGTGCACTCATGCTACACCCCACTCCCTTCTCAAGGCAGCGAGGGGCTTCTCAGGAAGCCTGTCCCTGCCTTGGGAAGGGGGGATGGGAAGCAGCTGGTGCGCTCGCGCTACATCCCACTCCCTTCCCAAGGCAGCGAGGGGCTTCTCAGGAAGCCCGTCGCTACCCTGGGAAGGGGGGGCTGGGAACCAGCTGGCGTGCTCGCTCTCTACCCCACTCCCTTTCCAAAGCAGCAAGGGGCTTCTCAGGAAGCCCTTCGCTGCCCTGGGAAGATGGGGTGGGAAGCAGCTGGCATGCTCACGCTACACCCCACTCCCTTCTCAAGGCAGCAAGGGGCTTCTCAGGAAGCCCATCCCTGCCTTGGGAAGGGGGGGTGGGAAGCAGCTGGCGCACTCGTGCTACATCCCACTCCCTTCCCAAGGCAGCGAGGGGCTTCTCACGAAGCCTGTCCCTGCCTTGGGAACGGGGGGTGGGAAGCAGCTGGCACGCTTGCGCTACATCCCACTCCCTTCCCAAGGCAGCGAGGGGCTTCTCAGGAAGCCCATCGCTACCCTGGGAAGGGGGGTCTGGGAACCAGCTGCTTCCCATTAGTAGTGCTCGCTCTACACCCCACTCCCTTCCTAAGGGAGCTAGGGGCTTCTCAGGAAACCCATCGCTGCCTTGGGAAGGGACTGGGGTGGAAAGCCCCTTGCCTGAAGGCTCATTTCTTATTCGCAGGTTTTTTCACATTTGCGGGGGTTGTCTTCCCCTAAACCCCGCGAATGTGAAGGGATGGCTGTACTTAATAAATAAATATATCTGCAAATATAGTGTATATGGGATTTCATAATCGTAGGATTATATAATCCTACAGCCTCTGTAAGTGTAAACTTGCTCATCGATCCTCAACAGCACAATATGTCCACAAATGTCCTGATCTACTTGCACAGTAGTATTTTTTTATAAAATGGCAGGCAGTTAGCCTTGTGAGCAAATTTGCCTCTGTGCAAATGGCAAGCTGCCAGTCTACTTCTATGCTGTTATGCCAACTTCACTCCTAGACTTACCGGTTGCTGCATTTCATCCCCCTACCTCTCAGCCCCAGGAAAAAATGGCTACACATATTTCCCCTTAAAAATCCTTACCTTGTTTGGCTTGTAAGCCTAAACTTGATTCCAGACTCCTTGTTTAAACCAACTGCTTCAATATTGATGACATCATCTACTTCTGGCTCAGTAGCAATGAACAATATTGGAAACTTCCAGATGCCTCCTGCACTGCGCTGTACCACTAATGTTGCTGGATTCCTTCAAAATTAAGTTTAAAATATTCATTATAACAGAAGGCATAATGAAACATCAGTCAAATAAATCAATGTCCAAGATGTGAGCCAAGGCTTTATTCATGTAGAACTGCAATGTGTTATGTAGCTGACTCTAAATTAGATTGTAGATATTTTTTTTTAGGCAGGATAGTATATTCATTCATACTTCAGAAGAAGCTGTCTGCTAAATATCACATTATTTTTCCTATGTGCTTCTGTGAGCAATGAAAAACCAAACTAATTGGTACAGTGTAATTCATTTGTACTTATATATGGGCTGCAGTCTTGATTTCTGTATTGTAGTATCTTTATTTATCAGGCAGCTGAATGGAGAAATATTTACAATGTGACAACAGTATGACAGCCTTGTAATTGAAATTTAAGTTCTGGTTTCCAAAGAAATGTAAAATTCTGTCACTAAGGTCATTGACAACTGCAACAGACTTCACTGGAAATGAAATTATGTTCCCTAGGAAGCTCCAGCCACAAAGGGTTATTATTTTCTTTGAACTGCCACTATCTATTTAAAATGTTTTTCAGATAAAGTTCATCTTGACAACACTGAAAAATATTGTGAAACTAAGGATGAGTGACAATGAGTTGACTAAGACTATCCAATAATTTTCTAGCAGAGGAAAGATATGAATCTGTCTTTTTCTAGGTTCAAATTCAGGCCTAACTTTATCCAAATTCTTCTGATTTTCTTAACTAGGTTGCAGTGGTAGCAAAGTAATGATGTCATATGTAAAGATGTTAGAGATGTTAGTTTCTGTTTCATCTATTGAAAAAAATTGTATTTACAGAAAAATTCATCTCTTCTTAAGGTTGACTTCCATAGCTGAACTAGAATTATTTAGTACCCACCCAAAATGGCCAACCTTTTAGATAAGGATCCCCCCCCATTTGTTAGTAGTGCAGAGCCTGCAGGCATTTTAAAGAACGAGAAACTCCTGTGTAAGCAAGAACCTCCAGTGTGAATAAAACAGTTGTTTTGGATGACATGAATATGGAAGCTTTTGTGATTAGGGTGCTTCATGTACAAATTCAGATTCCTGTATCAGAAGGAATTGCTAGATTGAGAAAACATTTTCAGAAATTCTCAGAGTTGGAGTTGCTCTCTGGGACCCAAGCACGGGAAGATAATGTGTACTGTTTACCAGAACCCACAGGTCCAGGAGTGGGGGTGTGATGCCAAGGCTGCAAATCCATTAACATGAAAAGAAAACCTGAGAGAAAATTCTACTTTACCAGCTGTACCCAGCGTAACATATACCACTACAGTAGATTTCAAAAGTTCATGTGGTTCAGCTACATGCTATTATTGTGGTAAAAGATAACACCAAAAACTATACAACCACTAAGCGACCGCCTAGCTGGCTGGCTCTCCCACCCTGGACTTGCAGGCCTCTGTGGCATGGTGGCTCCTCCTCTTGTGCTCCCACAGCAAGGCTTATAGTGGACTCCTGAAGTCCTTGCCATGGCTTCTGGGTCAGCCGCCCTCACTGCCGCCCTGCCCCCAGGCCAGGATCACTGTGCACACAGGTGAGTGGCTGGCAACAGCGCCCTTGTGAGACTGGGAGTGTAGATACAAATTGTGTGGCAGGAGTGGATTGTGAGGTGGCAAGAGAATTTGCATGTGGGTGGTGATTGGGTGAGAGGAGGGAGGGGCAATGTTTCCTAAGCAACCAATCAGCACACTGGGAAAGGAAACATACCCAAGATACACACACACACACATTTCTGTATAAAATCTGTACAAACTAGCTTTCATACATCCATATGAATCACATGTCTGTACCTTGCATAAATTCATAAGATTTACTGGGGCCACAGAAAAGCAGTGATTAGAAAAGAAAAAGCAACATTCTGCATGTTAAGGACTCTAAATCATTGGGAGAATCTTTGCATCTCCATCAGGTTTGCCAGCAGGGGCAAGCCCAGGAGACAAGGCCCCACAATATCTCCATGGCATTACAGTCTATTACACTATCTAAAAAACAGTGGGAAGCCAATATTGACGATGGATTTACAGTCTCTAAAATTCAAATGAGTTATGTATTGCTGGTCCACTATATAAAGATAACTGACATGAGTCAGGGAAAAGCATCACTCATATATACAACATAAATGCAATACTATAAATATGAATCACATGACCAGAGACATAATGTGCTTAAACATAACAAAGCTAAAGGATATCAAAAAGTTTTCCAATTTATCAAAGCAGATGAGCATTAGGTGAGGGAAAGAAGAGCCCATGTTACAAATTTGTACCAGTTGCAAAGTACAAGCACTTAGGTACTTGTCCTAAATACAGATTACCTTATTGGTTTGCAGGGCGCAAATACTATATTGAAGATCAAAGTCACAATTCCAGTTTTGAAATCCCGTTCTTTCTTCACTAAGTTTATAGCTACTGCAGATCTGAGCTGAGATTTCACTGTTTCAGATTCAAACTGAATGTCATACAAAAATTCATCGGCTGTAGAGAATCATAAAAAGACAAGGTCATTGTATACAATGCTTGACATTTTAAAGCTGTTTTTGGTCCCAAAACTGAATGGTCAATAAAGAATAGCCAATCCTCCAAACAGTGGCTAAGCACAAGCAAGCATTGCAAGTGTAATCCTATGTACAGTTACGTATAAGTCCCACTGTGTCCACTGGAGCGCACTCCCTAGTAATTATGTGTAGAATTGCTAACTTAAGTTCATATTTTTTTGAAAAATGAAAATTTCTATTTAATCATTTCCCCAGAGATCTCAATTACAGAAACACTTTAAATCACAACCAAAAATACCGGTAGATCTAAGACCTGTTTTGACATCAAATAGTAGATGTATAACTGCTGTGGGTTTTTTTTTTACTGTTTAATAATTTCATAACATTTTTGCTGTTTTATAGCATTGTAAAGTAACTCCAAAGTAGGAGAGGCAATACATAAATATTTTAAATAGATAAACCCCCTTTGTCTCATTTCATATTTTTGCTTCACCACCATATTTCACCATGTAACAGAATAATGTGTGCATGTGTATCTCTTGCATGCATTATTGTTTCCTGGATACAAGATAAAAAATAATTATACAACAGAAGAGCAGCTATGAATCAAGTATTCATGCTATAGCGCAAACAATATACAATACATCCGCATTGAGCCGTGCATCCTCCATACACAGCACAGCAGCTTCTTGTCTATGATAAAGTGAAAGCTAGCTTATGGTACCGTAAAAACTTGAGAGTTTTATTTGTAACTATATCATGTTAAATATTTTATATATATTTGATATAGTCAGTTACAGACTAAAACCTAAGGCCTGTCTATACGAGGGGGGAACTAATGTAAATTCAAAGCAGCTTCTATTTGTCTTAATGGTTTTCTGGCAAAATTGCAGACACGTGCAGCTATTCACTTTTGCTGTCCCAATGGGCATGCCTGTGAATCAAGATGGCAGGCACAAGTGAATCACTTGCATCTTTATTGTTACCAGTTGCCACTGCCAAACAGTTTTTTTTTTTTTTTTTTTGCAAAAAGCTTATCTATGGGCTTCATCAGATGCAGCAAATATGGCATCATGATGACACCTAGTGATCGTGAAAGGGTGGACATATAAAATGACGCTGTCCTTTCATGATCTCCTACTGTCAATAAGGCATAATTTTTTATTGATAGCCCAAGCTGTCAATAGATCTCCAATTCTGCTTTGTTGCAGCATTGCTAGCATTTGAATTCTCATGCACTTGTGCTCAGAGAATGCAGTGTTAATTGTCAGAACACTTCCAGATGAGATCGGGACAGCCAGGTAGAGGACACTCTTTTTTTCCCCTCCTCAGTTCACTTGAGACTTTTAAAGTGTGTTCCTGTGCTTGTGTCTATGTTTTATGTCTTTATGAATCTTTGAATTTGCTGTGCTCACATCTTCTCATGAGAATTGGTGAGATCTGAAACTAGGAGGTGAATGGAGCTCCGTTTACTCTTTGTTAGTGCCTGGTATGCCTCTTTAATGTGACTAAGGTAAGGTCTGGTGGGGGGAGGGTTCAAAATATGCCAGCAAAAGAACATTAATGGAGGGTGGTTTGATGGTCCTATGGTGTGAAAGTGCAATATTCCACTTAAATAAATTAAAAAAGAAAAGAAAAAGGCTGTTTGTCGCCTGAGCGCATGATCACTAAAGCGAAAATCGAAAATGGTGGTTCCAGGCACTTGCTTTGTTAGCAAGCTCCGCCCACTACCCATGTCCGACCAATCACCTTCCACTTCCTCTCTTTTGCAAATGTGAATGAACATGAATCCGATTGGCCAAACAAGCGACAATGCACATTCTCGACAGAGCTTTGTAAAAAAATATGAGAAAAGCCGTAAAGGCTTTCCCGGTGGAGTTTATGGTGAATTTGACCCCCCCCTCCTTCTGAATACTGTGATCCAATGTAGAATGCATTAGGACCGGTAGGATTCCAAGCAAATTCTATGAGGATTATTTTGAACGTTTAGACAACCTCCTAGATAATTAGATCACAAATAGCAACTAATAAAAAAAAAACTTATCATGTATACCCAAAGGGTCATGCTGATAACAGTAATGGCATGTGCAAACATGCTACGACAATAGATGCCCCCGTTTTATGCTTTTTCCCCTCCCTCTGATGGGAAGCTACCTTCTTTTGTCCAATTTGTATAACTGTCTACGATAGTCTCCAAAATAGCTTAGCGTGCTATTTAGATCAAGTAATTTGTAATCAATGCAATGTGTGTGGATGGCTCACTAGTGTTCTATGGCTAATGGCACTAAGAAATGATAGGATATCCTTAAATGACAGGTGATGAAAAACTCTTTTTTTCATCGCCTGTCATTTAAGGATATCCTATCATTTCTTAGTGATTCCAAGTATGATTCCAAGTACGGTCTAATGCAGTAGGTCCTAAATCTTTCACCCAAGATCTCAACCACAGAATTAGTCTTTGAGATCTTGGGTGAAAGATTTAGGACCTACTGCATTAGATCGTACTTGGAATCATAGTCTTGTTCTCTCAATGGTATGAATATGTGTCATTAAGGTATGAATACCATTTTCTGTGTTTGTCAAAGTGATCAGTTGCTAAGTGTGTGGTAAAGTAGCGCACTCACAGTGGGACACATTTGAAAGCTCATAATTATTCTTCAGCACAAAATGTCACCACACAGAGACTCTTAACATAAAAATGAGCTTAGTGGGGGAGAGGAAGGATGACATCATTTGAAACCTACCACAGAGACAAAACTGCTACTGCTGAGAAGATGCTTCCTTCAGCAATCAAATCATTGCATACAGCATAGATAATGTTTATTATATAGGTTCAGAGCGTTCAGATATACTGAATTGTGGCTGGTAATTGTGTTGTACATTTCATCAATGCATGTCTAAAAGGACTACATTAGCTTTGCTTCTTCTATATGTAAATGGCACCTGTTGTCATTCACTAATAATGAATATGTGTTTATTTTTACTCAGTGCTTTCTGTCTTATTAACTGCACTATGTATCAGTTAAACATTCTCAAAGAATTTTACAGCATCTGAAGATAAACAACGTGTTTTCAAAATGTCAATCTAGAGTATGTAAAACCATCTCTTTGGCAGTCCCATAGCTGTTTCTGAATCTCCACTGCAAATCTAATATAGGGCTGTTCAAAACAGAAAAAGATATGATTAGATTTTCAGAGAGAGCTACAAACTCAGAAAATGATCACATCACTGTATAATGGAAGCCCCACTGTGAATATGTTAATATTTCAGTTTTAGTATCTAGGCAGCTCCTTGTCACACCTGCTGCCTAAATGCAGTGACAACTGCTAGAAGCAACAACAAAGAAAAAAGGCTATGTGTCATCACCACAAACATAATTTCTAAGGCTGTGTGACTAAAATTAAATGATGAAAGTTCCGGATGTTGCTAAAAGATCCCAGGTTTGATGAAAATGGTAATATCACTTAGAAAACATTAAAACCAGAACAATACGAAACAGTAAGTACTGAAAAAAGTAAGTACATGTTTCTACCCACCTAGAATTAACAATGGGTTTAATGCTGTATAGTTATGTAGCAAATGCATGCCACTCTTCTAAGGTTCTGATAGAAAGGGTGGTCCATGGTCAAGGACAGAAAGAATACTACAGTACTATAGTGGTGAATGCAACTCATTTCTGATGTGAATCTAAACATATCAGGTGGAAACAAGTCTGCAAGATTCTGCCAGGAATTTAGTATACTGTATAAAGACCAATTTAAATATCCCCCTTTAGGGTTAACTGAACATATAAAGAGGGAAGCACGCTAGGCCCTTCCCTTTATATCATCACTTCCCATTGATGTGAAAGTCAACAAGTCTGAAACACAGTCTCTGCCTGTGTAGAAACTCTCCACATTAGGTAGAATGATAGAAAATCAGAGTTCAGAGTAAGGCATGAAGCGCCTCCGCACATGCCAAACGTTCTCAGCTTCAGTCTTGTCACTTTTCACAAGAACAAAGCAAGAACTGGAGGATGGTTGAGGGCCAGCATGTTCCCTTTTTTGCGCTTTTAATTAACCCTAGAGGAAAATGCCTGAATAATGCTTGAATCACACAAAATACCCACTCTTTAAATAAAGATTGGAATTGGAGTATGCACAAGAACTGTAGAGTTGTATTGAAGGAGAATGAAGATAAAACACTTACAGACATGTGCACCACTTTTATATATTGATGTCCTTTTTTTATAGAGAAAAAGAGATATGTAGATCTAGTTTTCATGAAGAGCAGATGAGCTGCTAAGGTTATGTCTAAACTGTACCACTTGGGACTCCAAATGTGGACTCGTATGGCTCAAAGTTCCTCCACAGAAATCACTGAGTAGCATCACTAACGGCTGGTCTACACTGACGACAACAGCAACAGCCTCACCTCATATTTTTTGATCTACAGTAACCCTGTAATGACCTTGACCTTGCAGTGACCCCATTAACGCCACACACATAGACCAATTGAGGTGACATCAGCATAATTGGCGAACTCACACACCTGTGCCTGCTCTGCATTTTCCCCCTTCCTAACAAGCACCAACCAATAGCTGTTATTGTTTGCTTGTTGATCCATTGGATCCACTCTCATTGGATGCCTTCTCCATCCAATCCCATTTCCCGCTTGAGAGATCATCAGTACAGGAGGGAACTTTAAATGTACACACACACACACACACACACACACGACAGCAAAAATGTTTTATTTATATTTTATTTATGAAATGTTCAGCAGCCACAAGCCCAATGGTGAGGGGGTAGCAAGTGAACAAGGAGTAACTGAGCCAGGTAGCATGTACCTTTCCTCTTCTTTCCTCCCTTCTGACCCCCTCCCCGTCAAGCGAGCAAGTGAATGAGCCAGCAAGCGTGGGAAGGGAAATGGATGCGGGGGAGATGAAGAATGGTGGGCACACTTGCTAGCTCATCCATTTGCTCACATACCCACTCATGAGGAGATCTGCATACATACATTCACTGCAGTTTTAAAAAAATGTTGACACAAGGCTGATGGGGAGAATTGGAGGGGGAAGGAAGGAAGAGGGATGGCATGCACTTGCTGGTTCATTCATCACTTGCTTATTTGTGTGGAGTTCTGCATACAGACATACACACACACTGAAGTAAAACCAAACACCCATGGTGACACACACCACACTTGCGAGAACCAACCAGTCCTGCCCACCAAACCAGCCACTCCTTCCCCCAGCTCCACACTGAAGCCACCTCAGAATGGCAGCAATACACAGGATTATCTGGATTTTCCAGGAAAGTCCAGGATAAGAGGTGAACTTTTTAAAAGCAGATTACAGCCGTCAGAAACAGATTTCCTGCAGATTCCCTGCAAGTTGTCATGAACATTGTGTGTTCTGATTGCAGGGACTATGAGATGAGTACAGGGTTTTTTTCTCCATGTAGACAAGCCCTAAGAGCTTCTATGTGCTGTTTGTAAGAAAAGGATGCTGTTCGTTTGAGGCTAACCCTCTCAGCATCAGATGAAGGCAAGGGAAAATCCCCACTGAAAAAATTCTGTCAAGAAAACCCCATGAAAGGTTCACCTTAGGGTAGCCATAAGTCAGAAATGACTTGAAGAAACACAACAACAATGTGAGGAAACCACAGTTTCTTATGTTTGCATTAGTTGACTGTGTAAGTAAACATTAGTTATCAAGGAGTTAATATTCATAATGGAGTACTTGATCCAAGAACAAGTGTAAAGCTGATAAGATCCTGGCAATTTTGTTGAAGAATAAAATGTTTAAAACTGTGAAACATACTCTTATTTGAAAACCTCAAAGAATTGACTAAAAGAAATGTCATTGTAAAGAAGAATGAAAGGTGTCCTTCAATGCATGTAGCGATCCATGAGGTATAGAGTCATTTTTCTACATAATGAGCTAGATATTCATCGCAGGTTTCCTGGTTAGCTGTCTTCAGCAGAGATGACAGGAATAATTTATGGTTGTATCTGTGCCATTTCAGTGAGGCAGATTCCACAAGGGCAACTAAGAATTTGTTGTTAACTATCTTTGTCAGACAATGGCTCATTCTAACATGCATTGCATTCTCTTGTAATACAGATCTCTGCAACAACTACAGAGTTCTAGTTATAAGCATGGCATAGTGCAGTGGTTCTTAACCTGTGGTCTGGGGACCCCCCGGGGGTTCCTGATGTCATCACAGGGTGAAGGCTTGAAGGCTGCTTGGCCCACCTCCTCCCTGCAGTGGAGTGGCCACATGACAGGAGCCAAGGCAAAGGCTGCCTGGCTTGGTCTGCACATTGCCATTCAATCTACTCCAGCCAAAAACTTGCAGGAAGAAGCAGGAGATAAGACTTCCCTCCTACTCCAGTGCCCCATGGACTGTATATTATTACTATTACTATTACTATTGCTATTGCTATTATTTTACGAGTTAAGTCTTGGAGATCCATGGCAACACAAGATATTAAAGGGGATCCCTGATAAAGAAAAGGTTAAGAGCCGCTGGTATAGTGCTTTGGTCAGACCTCACCTGGAATATGCATCCAGTTCTAGGCACCACAATTTAAGAAGGATATTGACAAGCTGAAATGTATCCAGAGGAGGGTGAGCAAAACTATGAATGGTCTGGAAGCCATGCCCTATGAGGAGTGGCTTAGGGAGCTGGGTATCTTTAGCCTGGAGAAGGTTAAGAGGTGACATGATAGCCATGTTTAAATACTTGAAAGGATTTCATATTGAAAATGGAGCCAGCTTGTTTCCTGCTGCTCCAGAGGCTAGGACAAGCAGCAATGGATTCAAACTACAGGATAAGTGATTCCACCTAAACATTAGAAAGAACTCCCTGATGGCAAAAACTATTTGAAAGTGGAATATGCTGTCTCATAATATGGTGGAGTTTCCTTCCTTGGAGGTTTTTAAACAGTAGCTGGATGGCCATCTGTCAGGAGTGCTTTCAGTGTATTCCTGCATGGCAGGGGGTTGGACTGGATGGCCCTTGTGGGCTCTTCCAACTCTATGATTCTATGATATTCTTTTTTAGTTCTGTGGGTTTGGTAACAAGTACTTGAGCCATCTTCTACTTTGCCTCACCATAAAGCCAAGAAACTGCAAGAAAAAGGGTAAGATCAAGAACCTTCTATATTCAGGAACAAAAGATATAAATATCACAAAACAAAAGCTTGGACTTAATATACAGACAAACAAACCCTACCAAGTTCCCAACTGGCTCATGGAAAAAACCACACTCAACCAAGTAGGATGGGCACCTGAACTTATAACCTAAGGATGTCTCATAATGAGACAACTCACACATTCCTCATTTCCCCAACCCTTTGTATGGATGTGGCCAACTATTTTACTTTCAATAAGAAATAGAAATCCATAGTTTGGAGTCAGAGACTCAAACACATGACAACAGGAAAGTCTATTCTTTCTAATAACAAAGCCATCAAATATAGGAATGTAATATGTATCTCAATTGTTACTAGTTTGGAGACAATCTCTTGAATATCTCCAGGCACCTTGCTATAGGCTCAGACCAATGTGTATAGTTCTAAGCTGGGATGTAAAAACTATTCTCCAATTTTCTCATCTTGATAAGAAAGAATGTTCTGGCATAAGACAAGACCCTCATGAAATTTTTTATCCTTCAAAGAGTGAAAAGAATCCCTTTTTCCTTTTTTGTTGGGTTTTGTGCAAAAAAAACAAAAAAAATATGGGTTTCACATAAAACCTGCATTTTATGCAAAAAACCATAGTTTTCTGGACAAAACATTGCTTCTGCTCAAATAACATTTTAAAAAATAATGCCACAATGTGGGGGGAAATTTCTGGTAATCTCACCCTATCCTTTGAGGTAATCTCTAATGGCCTTGTGTTCATTTTGAATGTTTCTCCTTCAGCTATTTTCACTACATATGCTTATGGTTCATTTCTTTGAGGATGTGCAGTGTCTGATACTGACATCCATCCACAGCTTGTTTGTATAGAGATTTTGTCAGTACTTTTAAGGTAGATAGCAGCATGTTATCAAAAAGCTGCCCATTAATACTGGGTCCAGAGCAAATAGGAAACCAATGTCAGGTATACCTGACACTTTTTTAAAGACAAGATGGGGATTTGTACCATCTTGTACAGTGGGTCCTTGGTATCTGCTGGGGTTTGGTTCCAGGACACACACACCCTGGTGGATACCAAAACCCATGGATGCTCAAGTCCCATTATATAAAATGGCAAAATTAAGGTTTGCTTTTTGGAATTAATTTTGGGGGAGGAATATTTTCCAACAGTGGTTGGTTGAATCCATGGATGCAGAATCCATGGGTACAGAGGGCTGACTATAATGTCTTTTTCAGCAAACACATGATGGTCTAATCCATGTATTCAGCTTGACTGATGGATATGGGGAAGGAGGGACATGTGTGTGTTAACATGATACTTCATTCTTTGATGAACTTGCAAATAGGTCATGGTCAGAATGCCTGGGAAAGCCATGTTGGGCAAAAAATGATTTCATCTTGGCCACAACAGGAACGGCCGATTTCTCAGGAATTTGAAGAACTTCAGGATACCTTGAGTAACAACCCAATCTCAGGAGAAGATATGATTACCCTTTGAGTTCAAAGAAAGCAAACACAGCTCTCAACCAAGGAAGATGAGGAATCATATGGTAGTAATATGGACTCCTTTTTACAGTTAGACAGTAAAGAATAGTGGTTGCTTTCTAGTCAACTCTCTAGTTTGAGCATAGATTTGATCAGTCTGGCTGAAGGCTCTAGAGGCAGAGGCATTGCTTCTTCTGGCAAAGGCAGATGCTGCCTCCAAAAACATCTACTTAAATTTCCACCTGCTCTTTGGGATCAAATACCAGTAATCTAAGTACTTAGGGTGTTGTGACTGCTGTCTTGAGGGTATCTAGAGTGTGAGATGAACCAACTCCCAAAATGCCATGTTTAATCCTGCCATGGGACAACTCTGCAGGGCAGACTGATTAGGCATGTATTTAGAGAGATGCTATATCATCTCCAGAGGTCTCTGCATGACGTTTCTGTCTACAGGTGACAGCATTTGACATATGTGTTGTCAGACTAAACAAAATATTTTGAAAAGATATGCCCTGTATACCTGACCTTGCACAAACTACAGTAGGGACATATCCAAAGGTTTCCACCCAAGGAGATAGGAAGGAAAACTCATCATTTGATTAAGATAGCTTTCAGATTATTTCATTGTAAACTCACATATATGCAGATTTGTTAGCGAACACCTACAACTTTCGAAAAGATTATTTGGCAAGCAGTCCTTGAAGGAGGTGGGAGAACTGAAGCTAATAAACTAGCCAAGTACTTGCACATAAAAAACTTGAAAAAAATCTACTTTTTATATTACCTGTATTATCTCTCATGGTTTGCTGGCCCAATTATTATATCATTTTAATATGCATTATCTAGGAAGAGGAACAAAATACTAATGAAAATTGTTAGATACATGAATCTTCACTTTTCCACTGGATGGAGTGATGACTGAATGAAGTAGTTGCTGCCAAACCACTATAACAGTTGACATGGTCTCTCCTGAAATCTAAGTGAGAAACTTCTAGATGTGGCCAAACCTATCAAAAATCTAAGAGTCAGCATGATGTAGTGGTTGGAGTGCTGGACTAGGACTCCAGAAGACCAAGATTCAAATCCTTGCTCTGACATGGAAACCCATTGTCTTGGACATGGCACATTCTCTCAGCCTCAGAGGAAAACAATGGCAAGCCTCCTCTGACTAAATCTTGCCAAGAAAACCCTATAACAGGCTCACTTTAAGTGGGAGTTGACTTGAAGGCACATAACAAATATCAGAGTCTAACCTGAATTTAGGGCCTAAATACTCTAAAGATACCAGGTCCCATATGATCTTAGAAGCTAAGCAGGATCAGCCCTGGTTAGGACTTGGATGGGAGACCACCAACAAATACCAGGTGCTGTAGACTACATTTCAGAGGAAGGAACTGGCAAAACGACCTCTGACTAATCCTTGCCTAAGAAAACCTTATGAAATTCATGGGGTCTCCATAAGTCAACAAGTGACTTGAAGGCACATACACAACCTGAAATGTCTCTCTCTCTCTCTGGCTTATCTTTGCAAACAAAGATTCAGGAAGGACTCATACCGTGTTTTCTGCAAGCGCGCTGATGACTAAAAAGGCCAATCTGAGATAGACAAGTCTGGTTGCAGAAAGCACAGCAGAAGGTTTCCTTGGGTGATGTTTCTGGGTTGTGATTCTTTCGGCATTGTTGTTTCTCTTCAAGACTTGTTCGGCGTGAGTTCTCAAATAAGGCTGCAGGATTGTGGATAGTGTGTCTCCATGCCTCCTGGTGTGAGGCCAGGGCGGACCACTGTTGGTGATCAATTTGGCCGAGCCTAAGTTGTTGTTTCAGGGAGTTCTTGTATCGCTTTTTTGGAGCGCCCCTCTTATGCTGACCCGTGGTGAGTTCACCATAGAGTACTATTTTTGGGAGGTGATGGTCCTCCATCCTAGAAACATGCCCTGCGCTGGTGGTCCCTGCTTGCTCAAGGACAGCAACATTCGTCACATAGTCAGTCCAGTGTATATTTAGGATTGTGCATAAACAGTGCTGATGGAAGCGTTCAAGGAGTCGTAAGTGGTGGCGATAGGTGACCCATGTTTCAGATCCATAAAGGAGAATAGACAGTACAATGGCTCTATACACACTGATTTTTGTGGTTCGCCTCAGGTGTTTATTACTCCAGATTACTCAGGTGTTTATTACTCCAGATTACTCTTTTGTAAAGTCTATCAAATGCGCTATGTGCCTTTGCTAATCTGTGATCGATCTCTTCGTCAATCTTGGCATCTGAGGAGATTATGCTACCCAGGTAGGTGAACTGCTGAACAGATTTAAGCACAGATTTGCCAATGGCAATGTGAGGATGGTGGTGTTCGTCCTGTGGTGCAGGCTGGTAAAAAACTTCCGTTTTCTTCAGGTTGACTTCCAGCCTCAGGGTTAATTCAAGGGGTTCCAATTTCAGTCCAAAAGGACTCTTTGGCAGTAGCTCTAAACAGAAGCTTCTAAGTGTGCACAAGGGCATGAAGGCTAAGACTCTCCTGCAGAGACAAGCCATTATTTTTCCTACAATATTCTAAATGAATAAATGTATGTGTGAGATTATTTGCTCTTGTTCTAGTTTTAATGCACTTAGTTCTGGTAAACTGATATATTTTAGGCAGTAGAAATACAGTTGGCCCCCACATTCACTGGTTTGACACCCATAGATTTGATTACAGTAGCTCCCCTGTATCTGCAGGGGATTGGTTCCAGGCCCCCATGCAGATAATGAATTCCGTGGATAATAGCTAACACCCCCATCACCATTGCCACCACGGAAGCCATGGAGGGGGGCAAAGGAAGAAGGGAGGTGAGAACAGTCCTTCTTCCCTTCACCCCCCCCCCCGTCACCATTGCCATCAATGGGAGCCATCCAGGGGGGGAGAAAGGAGGTGAGAACTCCCCTTCCCTCCCTTCGCGCCCCCCTGGTCACCATTGCCACCAATGGGAACCATCCTGGGAGTGAAGGGAGAAGGGAGACAAGGATTCTCCTTCTCTCCCTTCTCCCCCACCCCCGGTCACTATTGCCATCAATGAGGGCCATCCTGGGGGGCGAAGGGGGAAGGTAAGCAAGACCTCCCTTCCCTTTCTTCCACCCCCCATCGGCATTCAGCCACCAAAGCCATCTGGAAGCCCCCTCCCCTCCCTCCCCCATCCACCCCCCAGCTGTCGCCAACTACAGATAACTGAATCAGCGGTTGGTGAATCAGAGGATACTGCGGTGCTACTGTATTTGAAGGTTTGCCACCACCCCTCCAAAGCATCCACCCCCTCCTCCCGAAGCCCAAGGCCACTGTGTACACATTTACACAACAGCCTCAGGCTTTGGGAGGGGAGAGCACCAGTGATCACCGCAGCTGCTGCCAACTGCCTCCTGAAGTCAGCTGCCCTATATGCTCTTTTACAGCAGCCTGGTCTTCCACCTTCCTTCTCTCCCTCTCAATTCACACCAAGCTGGGCAGGTTGGCCTCTCTGTGTCCAAAGCAAGGATGGGATTGCTGAATTGCTTTTTGCTAATCTGCTTCCAGACTCCCCACCCTACCCCACAGCCACCCAATCTGTGGCGATTGCTATCAATGGTTTTCCAGGGAGCCTGAGCTGCTGGTGGTGAGGGCAGCCTGGAGGTAGATTGTCAAAAAGCAATCAAGCAATCCCATCCCTGCTTCAGGCACACAGAGGACAGCCTGCCCAGATGGGGGGAGAACGAAGTGAAAGACCAGACTTCTGAAAAGGGCACACAGCTGCATACAGTCCACAGAGCAACTGGCTTCAGGAGGTGGTTAGCAATGGTGCTCCGTCCTCCCCAAGCCCAATGTAGTGGTGTGAATGCACACACAGCAGTGTCAGGCATGGGGAGGGCAGAGCACCAGTGATGGCCACTGCCAACTGCCTCCCAAACTGGCTGCTGTATACACATTCACACAGCAGATGGGTTTGGGAGGCAGTTGGGGGCATCAGAGATCCTTGTCACCCCTTCCTCCTGAAGTGCAGGGCTGCTGTGCGAATGTGCATGATGTTTCTCTCATTCGAATGTGAAAACAGTTATTTTCTATGCCCGAAGCCTTTAAGGCAATTATATATATATATATATATATATATATAAAACACCCCAGTTTACTCCACTGTTTTGGGAAGAAGCATTTAAAAAAATGTTTGGTTTAACCCACAAATTGGGATTGCGGTGGCATCAGGGGAGGAGCTATGTTGCTGGATGGTCACCTAGGTCAGGTTGTCACCTAGGTCACCTGACAATTACCACCACAGAAGGGTATCCCTTTTGCTTGTATCGGCATCCAGAAAAAGCAGTGCTGTCATTTTTTTAAAAAATGTTTGTATGCGAACCTTCAGATGCATACTGTTGCACACATTTGCAGGTCAGCATTTCACCTCCCCTTTTTCTACTGGTTTCACTTTAGAGAAGCACAGGTGGACAATCAGAAGGAAGGAAAAACAAAGGTTATTTGATTAAATTAATTTGCAAATATGTTGTAGGAATCCAAAAAACAAACAAAACCTGCAGTTCTGTGTGACCCAACGTAAACCAATACAGTGAACATGTGCACACATTGGAAACACTCCCTTGCGCTGATGTGGCTACATAATGGGGGTCCTATGACTTTCCAAAACTGATTTCAATTTGGATTAAAACCAGTGTGTGTGGCAGTAAATGGGCCAAACTGGGCAGGAATATTACGCTGTGGAGTTGGGATGCATGTAGATTCAGACTAAGTCAGTTTTAATTCAACTGTTCTTTCATGGTTCCTCCCAAAAGGAACAGAAAACAATTAATTCCTATTGTTATTTTCTTTAAATAAAGTTATTGGAATAACTGTTTTTGCAAACTGATATTCTACTGTTTGTTTTGCAAAAACAGCTTAAGTATGAATATACAGTAGTACAGTCATTTCATTCAATGCCTGTGGTGTTTCTATAAAGCTCCTATCCAGCTGCTTATCTTAAAATTTAATTATTAGGCCCATCTGCAAAGCTTCAAATCAACTTGCTGTCATGGGTATCAGTACTACAGATATGCAGCTGCTTTCATTTACAGAAATATACATATTCTGGATTTACTTTATATTTTTGTCATCTACATGCATGTTGCGATCTCAGACAAGGAGAAAAATTTAGGAGTGAATAGTAAATAAAAAGGACTTAATCTTAGCTAAGTGAAAATCCTTTGGGGAAAAAAGTGATTTCACAGGTTTGTTTCTAGCTTACCCTTCTATTTGGGAGAGATCACATTAAAAAGGAATAAAGAACTATTGTGAATGAAAGTGAAAAACTGCAAAAATTATACATTAAGTACTGAAGTAAACTGAAAAAGACAGAACTGATGAAAGAAGAAAAATTTAGAGGAACAGGGTATCACCGCTCCTTCCTAAGAATAAAGAAATACTAATATTGGAAAATTCTAAAAATGCTAAAGCGCAATCTGATGGCATTATGGGAGGTTGACTTGGGAGCAGTAAAGGAGGCATGCTGCCCCTTTGCAGTACATTAGTGCTACTTATTACTTAACAATCCATATACTATTGCTATTTTGTCCCTGGGGTTTCAACATAGATGCTAAAAGCCATCACAGAGAGAGGTCACAGAGTTACAGTTCTATAGCAGGTATGGGGAACAAATATATAATTTCTTATGGCCACTCAGCTATTTTGGGATTATTTGTATTAGCACAGCAAGTTAACAGGAATACAATGACAGGAATCATGAATTGGTTGTGTGATCCCATTTGTCTCGGGTAGGAAACTTTGCAGGGGGGGGGGGCTGTATTGCACACACACAGCCCACTGGGGGATGCACCATCCTGCTTTCAGCAAGTAATTTCATGAGCTAGAATCCTGTTGGTTAGTCCCAACTAGAGAAGACCCATTAAGTCAAGTGTTGAAGGGTGGGGTCAAGAAATAGGTAAGTCCAATTGATTCAGTGCCAAGACTCTAGTCAAGATTAATAATAGGGTTTATGTGAACAATGCTGTTTCTGTGATGCCACTGCCAAAGTGCAAGGAGAACATGCACACCAGCAGTATGCGCCCTGAAGTATTCTGCTTCTGGGAGCCCCTGGAGCAGGCATGACACTGTTGGCAAACAAGACTTACAGTTAGGTCCGGAAATAATTGGACACTGAAACAAGTTTTGTTATTTCGGCTGTTTATCAAAATAAATTCAAGTTATAGTTAAATAATGAATAAGGACTTAAAGAGCAGTCTCTCGGCTTTAATTTGAGGGTATACACATCCAAATTGGAGGTAAGTTTTAGGAATTACAGCACTTTAATATGTATCCCCCTCTTTTTCAAGGGACCAAAAGTAATGGACAAATTAACACAACCACAAATAAAATGTTCATTTTTAATACTTTGTTGGGAATCCTTTGCAGGTAATGACTGTTTGAAGTCTGGAACTCATGAACATCACTAAACGCTGAGTTTCGCCCTTTGTGATGCTTTGCCAGGCCTTTACTGCAACTCTCTTAAGCTGTTGTTTGTTCGTGTGTCTTTCTCCCTTAAGTTTTGTCTTCACCAAGTGAAATGCATGCTTGATTGGGTTGAGATCAGGTGATTGGCTTGGCCATTGCAGAATATTCCACTTTCTTTGCCTTTTAAAAAATCCTGGGTTGCTTTAGCAATATGTTTTGGGTCATTGTCTATCTGTAAAGTGAAATGCCTGTGACGGATGGCTAGATGAGTGAATGCGAGTACAGTTGTCCCTCCACATTCGTGGGGGTTAGGTTCTTGAGACCCCCGCGAATGTGGAAAAAACGCGAATAACAGATGCTGCTCCCGCGCCCCCCCCAGAGGGAGGGAGGCAGCGGGAGGGTGTCTGGCCAGCCTGGCTGGCCTCTCCGCGGCCTTTCTGAGGGGACTCCAGCCCTTAGAAGCCCCAGAGCCCGCTGAGGAAGGCTGGGGAAGGCAGCATGTGGGTGGGGAGGAGGCTGCACTGCCTCTCTCCAGCCTTCCGAAGCGGCCCGCTTTGGAAGGCCGGGGACAGCAGCAGGCGGGCGGGTGAGTGGGCGAGTGGGAGGGCGGGGAGGAGGCTGCGCTGCCTCTCTCCAGCCTTTCTCAGCAGACTCAGGGGCTTTGGAGCACCGGACCCCGCTGAGAAAGGCCGGGGAAGGCAGCGTGTGGGTGGGGAGGAGGCTGCGCTGCCTCTCCCCAGCCTTTCTCAGTGGAGTCCGGGGCTTTGGAGCACCGGACCCCGCTGAGAAAGGCCAGGGAAGGCAACGTGTGGGTGGGGAGGAGGCTGCGCTGCCTCTCCCCGGCCTTTCTCAGCGGGCTCCGGGGCTTTGGAGCACCAGACCCCGCTGAGAAAGGCTGGGGAAGGCAGTGTGTGGGTGGGGAGGAGGAGGCTGTGCTGCCTCTCCCCGGCCTTTCTCAGTGGACTCCGGGGCTTTGGAGCACTGGACCCCGCTGAGAAAGACCAGGGAAGGCAGAGTGTGGGTGGGGAGGAGGCTGCGCTGCCTCTCCCTGGCCTTTCTCAGTGGGCTCCGGGGCTCCAAAGTCCCGGACTCTGCTGAAAAAGGCCGGGGAAGGCAGCGTATGGGCAGGGAGGGGACTGCGCTGCCTCTCCCCGGCCTTTCTCAGCGGACTCCGGGGCTTTGGACCCCGCTGAGAAAGGCTGGGGAAGGCAGCGTGTGGGCGAGGAGGAGGCTGCACTGCCTCTCTCCGGCCTTCCAAAGTGGGTGCCTGGGCTTTTGGAGCCCCGGTGCCTGCTTCGGAAGGCTGGGGACAGCAGCAGGCAGGCGGGTGAGTGGGCAAGTGGGTGGGCGGGGAGGAGGCTGCGCTGCCTCTCTCCGGCCTTTCTCAGTGGACTCCGGGGCTTTGGAGCACCGGACCCCGCTGAGAAAGGCCAGGGAAGGCAGCGTGTGGGTGGGGAGGAGGCTGCGCTGCCTCTCCCCGACTTTTCTCAGCGGACTCTGGGGCTTTGAAGCACTGGACCCCGCTGAGAAAGGCCAGGGAAGGCAGCGTGTGGGTGGGGAGGAGGCTGCGCTGCCTCTCCCGGCCTTTCTCAGCAGGTTCCAGGGCTCCAAAGCCCCGGCGCCCGCTTCGGAGGGGCAGGGACAGCAGCGGGCGGGCAGGTAGCGAGGAGGCTGCCCTGCCTCTCTCCGGCGTTTCGTAGCAGGCGCCGGGGCTTTGGAGCCCCAGAGCCCGATTAAAAAGGCCGGGGAAGGGAGCAGGCGGGCGGCTGTCTTCCTCTCCCTGGCCTTCCTGAGTGGACTCCGGGGCTTAGAAGCCTTGGAGTCCCCTCAGGAAGGCCAGGGAAGGCAGCGGGCAGGCGGGGAGGAGGCTTTCTGAGCAGACCCCGGGGCTTTTGAGCCCCGGAGCCCGCTTAGGAAGGCCGGGGAAGGCAGCAGTTGGGCGGGAGGGAAGCTGCCCGGCCTCTCCACAGCCTTCCTGAGGGGAGTCCGGGTCTTAGAAGCCTCGGAGTCCCCTTAGGAAGGCCGGGAAAGGTGGAGGGAGGGAGGCTGCCCGCCCCACCCCCCGGCCTTCCTGAGCAGACTCCGGGGCTTTGAAGCCCTGGAGCTGCCTCTGGAAGGCAGGAGAAGGTGCAGGCAGGAGGTTGCCCCGCCTCTCGGCAGCCTTCCCTAAGGGGCTGGGGCTAAACCGCAAATAATCAAAACCGCGAGTGTGAAAGCCGCGAATGTCGAGGGGCAACTGTAGTGTGTTCCAGGAGTCAATCCTATGGCAGGAAACTGAAAAGTGAGGGGCTTCTAGATGTTTTAAGTCTGGATGACAGTTAGAAGAGAGAGAGTTGTTGACAGTTGAAAGGGGAGAATGAAAGATGTGACGTATTGAGGAGGGGATGGAAAGTGTGTATCGCTATGAGTGAAGCTGAAAGAATGTATGTGCAGGAAGATTATATAGCAGGAGGAATAGAGGCTGGTCAAAAATAAATACCGAAGTAGTTTGGCCTTACTGATATGTAATGGGCACACTAACCCTGTGAACACCCACACACAGATGCAAGTATTATCCATCTAACTGTGAAACTGCAATCTCCACAGTTTATTAGTTTGGTTGCAGCAGTGGGATGTGGAAAGGCCCCTGCATCACAAAAGTGGTGGCAGCGTAAGTGACGAGGTGGCCAGGTTGAGTAGTGACATAAATTCTGCTGGTGCGCCTGTGCATCACAGCGCCGTCCAATCAATTTCACTGAATTTGGCTGATCTGAACAGACAATGTATCCCTATACACTTCAGAATTCATCCAGCTGCTTCTGTCTTCTGTCACATCATCAATAAACACTAGTGACCCAGTGCCATTGGAAGCCATGCATGCCCATGCCATCATGCTGCCTCCACCGTGTTTTAGAGATGATGTGGTATCCTTCAGATCGTGAGCTGTTCCAAGCCTTCTCCATACTTTTTTCTTCCCATCATTCTGGTACAGGTTAATCTTAGTTTCATCTGTCCAAAGAATGCTGTTCCAGAACTGGGCTGGCTTTTAAAGATATTTTTTGGCAAAGCCTTTCTAGTCTTGAGGCTTATGAATGGTGTGCACCTTGTGGTGAAACCTATATATTTGCTCTCATGAAGTCTTCTGTTTATGGTAGACTTGGATAATGACATGCCTACCTCCTGGAGATTGTTCTTCACTTGGCTGGATGCTGTGAAGTGGTTTTTCTTTTCCATGGAAAGGATCGATCATCCACCACTGTTGTCTTCCATGGACATCCAGGTCTTTTGTGTTGCAGAGCTCATCAGTGCATTCTTTTTTTCTCAGAATGTACCAAATTGTTGATTTGGCCACTTCTAATGTTCCTGCTATCTCTCTGATGGATTATTTATTTATTTATTTATTTTGCAACCTAAGGATGGCCCGTTTTGCTTGCAGTGAGAGCTCCTTTGACCGCACATTGTGGGTTCACAGCAACAGCTTCCAAGTGCAAATGCCACACCTGGACTCAAATCCAGACCTTTTACCTGCTTAGTTGATGAAGAAATAACAAAGGAATAGCCCACAGCCCTCCATGAAACAGCTTTTGAGTCCATTGAAAAAGAGGGGGCTACATATTAATGAGCTGTAATTCCTAAACCCTTCCTCTAATTTGGATGTGAATATCCTTAAATTAAAGCTGAGAGATTGCACTTTAAGCCCATACTCATTATTTAAACTGTAATCAGAATTTATTTTGGTAAACAGCCAAAATAATAAAACTTCTGTCAGTCTCCAATTATTTCTGGACCTAACTGTATGTGCATGTTTCCCTATGGGGTCACACTTTTTTGCAGCAGCAGAACCTGTGGCAGTGGATATTTTGAGGGGCCACAAAACTGGC
Organism: Gambelia wislizenii; assembly: GCA_030847615.1. NCBI lineage: Eukaryota > Metazoa > Chordata > Lepidosauria > Squamata > Crotaphytidae > Gambelia > Gambelia wislizenii. Next base: position 268,460,458 of record JAUMIR010000003.1, read on the forward strand.
CAGACAGCCACATATGTTACCTATTCCCGCATTATAAAGCTTGATACACAGAACCCAAACCATTCTGCAGTTGTGGGAGGGATGTTTCTGAGACTGGATTTTTAAAGTGTTTATAGCTCATTTGTTATCAAGATTAAAATGTCCTAAAGAGTAAGCACTTGATTTTTGTATCTGCTTTCCATCCTAATTGAAGTAATCCTATGCAGAAGCTGGGTTTTTCTCATTCAATGATCGAAAGTCAAAATACCATTCTTTTCCCAAACATGTTGCAAAGGAAGCCTATACCTCTACTATTTGTTTCCATAGCAGCATGACTCCACAACTCTACATTTTGCCTGAAAAATGAGCAGACACAGAACAGGTCACCAAAAAGAGCATAAAAATGCAGACATACAATTACCTTTCTTTTCTTGATATGGAAAATGGGGGTTTGCCACACACTATTCAGGAGACATAGGATGTCCAGGCAAGCATAAATGCCCTACAATTCTGCCCAGTTCCAATCCTATTGAGGCTACACCTATTGAATCAAATGCTTAAATCCCTAATAAGAAAGGGAAATGTTCACAAAACATTATACTTTAAAATATCCAGTCACCTATAAGAGAGGTCAGCAACCACCAGTGGTTCAGGAAGCCATATTACCCCTCCAGGATGGCTGCATTCCCTTCCCCCCACAACTCTAATCTAGCCAGCTCTCAAAATTTTGTTCCCCCCCCCCAAAAAAATGTCCCACAGTAATCTCTGAAATCTTCAGGGGGTGTTGTGGTCCATTTTGCTATTTTTTCTTTTCAGCCCCTCAGCTTTTCTAGGCCCAGATGGATCTGACAATGTGTCAAAATGGCCCATAATGCCCTGATGAGAGGTTTGGGGGTACAATGGACCATTTGGGAACATTTCTGAAACCTCAAGCTGTTGATGCACAGGGACTCTTGGGAATCATAAAAAAAAAATACCTTGGGAGACACATGTAGCCCATGAGCCATATTCTGCGCAAGCCAGGCCTACAAACTTCTTTTCCTTTGGTATTGGTACCTTTATACATTACAAAAGGAACCTAGAACTCTTTCCAGACAAAAGGATTGGAGTTCCACACAATTGGATCCCTGCATTTTCATTTAAAAATTCCAGTTTGGGGTCAGCTTTACCAAATGGAAACAGGTTGTCCTTGTGCAAGATAAAGCAACTGCATTTGCACTAAAGGATTCTTTCAGCACTACACAATACATGGCCCACAGGTCACATGGGTATCCCACAGTTATTTGTGTTCCTCCTGGGACCCTGTCATCCCTGAATTTTATAGTGCCACCATAATCCTAATGGGTCTGCTGAAAAATATGTGGGTAGGAATATTGCAAAGAGCTAGGAAATTCTGTCTGTTATTAGAAAGCCCTCTCCCTTGATAAGCAAGCATAGCTTACTGTACCATATGACCAGTTTCTTTATATACAACAGAGTGATTGTCATCTTTTGATTTTGAGTGAGAAGCCTTTGTTCTTTGAATCCAGTGGAAGAATAGAGGGTACTTGTTACGTGGCATGGCATGTTCAGTTACATGATAGTTTCAGTTTTATAGATTATGCCCTGCTTCCAGAAAACGAAAATATTTAGGATCCTATTCATAAATTTGAGGGTATAGACAATGACTCTTTATCTGTTTATATATTAGGATAGCCAGTGCCGTAGTCTATTATTAAACAAATCTTGTAGAGCTTGGAACATGGGTTGTTGCTATTGTTTTAAAATAATATTAGCCATTACAGTGGGCTCGATAGATCCATAGCTCTGGATACACAGATTTAACCAACCATGGATTCAAAATATTTAAAAAAAATTTAAAAAAACTAGGAGAGCTAATAAAGCGAGTGCCCTTGCATACAGAGGAGGAAGAAAGGGATCCAAATTGCCCTTGCCCCTTGACTCTCCTGCTCACCTCCACAGCCTGGCCAAGCCAGGCCAGGTCAAAGCTCACCATGCGCAAATAGTGCAACCAGGCCATGAAGCAGTCCCAGAGCAGCAGAGGAGGAGGTGGCAAGCCTTGGCCACCAGGTGCATATTCTTCGGGCTCCCCTGCCTCAGGAAGCCCACCAGCTGCCCGCTTCTGCCTTCAAGCAGCTTCTGTAGTGACATGGCACTTGGCAGTGGAGCTCCTGCTCATTTATTTGCAAACAACTGAGCAGGAGCACCAGTGCCACCGCTGCCACAATTCGCCATGTTCCAAAAGCTGCTCACTGCCCTGTGATTGGTAGTGGTGGTGGCAGCACTCCTGCCGCCAATTGCCATGTCCCTGTGGAAGCTGCTCAAAGGCTGAAACAGGCAGCTGGTGGACTCCTCAGAGGAAGGGGAGCCAAAGACTGTGCTCCTGGCGTCCGAGGCTTGCCACCACCTACACTGCTGCCCTACACCATTTCATAAATAAGGTACTCCAGCATCCAGTTTTTTTGGTATCCAAGTAGGGTCCTGGAACTAACTTCCCACAGATACTGACGGCCCATTGTAATTGTTATTTTATGAGCAAATAGTCAGTAATGGTACTTTTTGATTGTCCCTGTTGTTATTTGCCATCAAGTTGGCTTCAACTTATGACAATCCTATGAGTGAAAGACCTCCAAAAGCCTGGTCATCATTTTGCAAGTTCAGGGCCAAGGCTTCTTTTATTGAATCAATCCATCTAGAATGTGGTCTTCTTATTTACGTACTTCATTCCACTTACCAAACATTATCATCTTTATTATTGGCCAGAATTCTACATGCACTACCCCCCCCTTCCTACCAGCCAACAAGACTGCAGGAAGGAAGTGTTGCAAGGGTCCTGTTTCTGATCACCATAGCTTTGCTGGCTGGTGCGAGGGGGCAGAAATATCATCTACCCATTCTTCAGTTGCCAACAGAATGGACCCCCTTCTCTCTGTGCAGCTGATGCCCTGTAAAGTAGGTCTGGGGGGCAATTACAATTGTGGCAATAATTGCCATGTTTATGAATATGTAGGGACTGTGAACATGGATCCGCTATGGATGCATAAATCCAGGTCATGTGTCCATAAGTCTGATCCTGAATTCCAGTCATTATTTTACAAAAATACACTTCAAAAATATAAAAACAACCCAAAATGATGCCCCAAAGCAACGTTTAAAAGTAACAAATAAGTATTACTTGCTTCTAAGTTCTGAAGCCTTGCATGATCAATTTTCAACCTTTAATTGTACTTTAATCATACTTCATTGAAATTTGATTTTAGGATTTCTTAATGAGTTATAATAATACTTAGTTGAATTTCAAATCATACTATCAAGATTGGTTGAAAAACTCCTGTAAGGCATAGAGGAAAAGTTTCATAACTCAAGATTTTATTCATGCCTAAATAATTGAAATACTTAACAACAGTGGAAGTTATTTAAAAGTGAACCCCCTGTAATTGTTGTGACCTATCTTTGGTTATAAAAATTGGTTGCTGTACAACACACACACTGAGGATTGAGGACTAATGAAACTTGGCTCTCCAAGTTATTTAATTTACAATTCTGACCTTGTATTTTCATATTTACAGTATTTGCAGCCTGAAAAAAACTGAAGCACTATCCCATCTGAATTCCTTCTGCATTCCTACATGCTACTATATTTAACTAGGAATAATGATATAGTGTCTTTGAAAGAAGTTAGAAATATGCCATTGATCCTAAGTATTTTTAGTGCCAATATAACTTTTTACCACATTATTTGCCTATAATTACTACACTTGCTTTATTCTTCTAAAATCAGTGTCTAGCAATACATAAAAGAATCTACTGTTACAAATCACAAAATATTATGGGATGCATATATGTGTGATCAGAATATTTCAAAATGCCCTGACTGCAGATGGGTGTATCATATTTATTATTATAGTAGTATTTACTGTTGTAATAGATAAACTATTGTAATAACAGAATTTATTGTGATAACAGATTAAATTATATTCAAAATGATTTCTATGATACATATCTGAACATCAAACTTATATTACTTTGTTTTATAAAATAGAAATAAGCAAAGGAAATCATTGTCTGATATGAGACAAACCTTTCAATAGCACATACATGCACACAAAGATATTTATAGTTCAAGAAAAAAGTATTATGTGACTCAAGTTGGGAGCATATTTTACCTGACTAGACACTATGTTGTATAGAAAATATGTGTCACAAAGCCAATTCGAGGTCTATAAAAAACCTTGTAAGGACCTGGCTAATACACTGCCCCACCCTGAAAGCACCAGTAATAACCATGCATGGTGATAGGTTAATGAACAGAACATACTGTTCTTTATCTTTTTAAAAAAAGTTTTGTCAATGGCTTTTGCTTTAGATTCTTTAATGTATAAAGAAATTAAAATATAGACTCCATGAAAAAAAACCTTTTATAAAATAATACATATTTATAAAAAAGGAGAATATTACCCTCTATATGGGATTTAACCATTCAAATTAGTCATCATTCAATGATAAAGATCTTCTACAGAAACTACTAATGGGCTCCATATTATACTAACATTTTCAGATGTGTTTGAAGATTACAGAATACTATAAAATTGACTAATGAAAGAGTATCCCAAAATTTCACAGTCATTCTTGTATTAAAGGTGTCTTTTTACATTTCAAGTAATACAAAAAACCTAGTCCAGCACCTAGGGATGGAAAGAATTATTGAATACTTGAAGGGAGAATTTTTTTTTTTAAAAAAAAGGACTTTTGGGGCATCCAAAGCCCCAACAAAGAGACCTCCTCAATCACTTTTCCACTCCACTAGTCTTTAAATAGACTCAAGGACCACTCCTATCCCCCACTCCATCCCAGAGTCATCTATTTCCTGTTCCCTTGAACTGCAAGGATCGGAGCAACCCAGAGAGGAGGAATATTACAGGCTGTTTTCCAATAGCCAGCACACAATGACAATGTCTGCATCATATCATAAACCAACTATCAGAACACAGGTGGTGAGGCTCCAGCTTCTCAGTCCTCACTTGACTTTTCACCCCTGCCCTTCCAGTGTCACACAAGCAGAACATGAATACAATGTCACTCTAGTACTTATATAGCCCAACAATAGGCATGCTGGTTCTGACACTGGAGGAAATATATGGGCATGGTAATTAGTAGTCACTAATAACCTCATCCTCCCTTTGTCAAAACTCCTTTTAAAGCCATCTAAGTTGGTACCATCACTAAATCTTGTAGTTGCAAATTCCACAGTTTAACTATGTGTAAAGAAATACTTTCTTTTATTCATCCAAAATTCTCCACCATGCAGCTTTCATGGAGACAGTGTTTTTTTCATCTATCCATCTACTTTGCACCATGTGTTTTTTTTTAAACACTTCTATCATTTCCTCCTTACTCCCCTTCTAAGTGGAAAAATCCCTAACATTGTAACATTTCCTCATGGGGGAGCTACTCCCACCCCTTGATCATTTTGGTTACCCTTTTCCATACCTTTTCCCAGTCTACAAAATAAGCAGAACTGTACAAAGTGTTCCATGTGGTTACACCACATACATGTACAACAGTTGTGTGATACATTTGGTATCCCCCAGCTCCTAATTATGTCACAGATCGAATTTACCTTTTTCACAGCATGCACACACTGGTCAACATTTTCAATGAGCTATCCACCACTATCCCAAGAACTTCTTCTTCATCAACCATCCAGTTCAGATCCCATCAGTGCATACAGTATGTGAAGCCAGGAGTTTTTGCAAGAAAATGCACAATTTTACACTTGCTTACACCAAATAACATTTGTCATTTTAATATTCAGTTTGGAGAAATCTTTGTGATGTTCTTCACAATCTGTTTCTGCTCTTACTAGGCTAAATTGTTTTGTGTCATCACCAACCATGGTCACCTCACTACTCACTCTTCCCTTCAGATAATGAACAAGATAAAGACCCCTAATCACAATGAACTAGCCCAAAACAGATTCCTACAGACCACAGTGTTTGCATCCCTCCACGGTGAGAAGTGATGATTTATTCCTATTTCTGTTCTATATCTACAAATAAGGTTTCCTTTTACCTATGATTTATTTGATCCCCTTAGTATTTGGCTGCATACTTTGTAAAAAAAATCTTGCAGAGATCCAAGTAAACATCTCCTACTAGATCACTCCTGCCAACATTTATTGATATACTCAAAGAAAGCAAAAGAATAATGAAGTATGAACTACTTTTGCAGAACACATGTTTTTAGCAGGACCTGTCCTATATACTCCATAACCTTATCTTTAATAACACCAATTTCCACCAATTTATTAGAACAGATGTTGAGCTAATTTCTGGTGATAGCCAGAATTGTAGCAGTTGTAAACCCACTGATTTGTTTTTGAGGATAAAGAATTTCTATACTTTTCTCCACTTACCTTCAGTCATGTGAATTCCATCATAAATGGTATTGCTTTTAGAAGGAGCTACAGTTACAGAGTCTTGCTTTATGTGTGACCCAGATGTTCCAGGAACCACACCAGTCAATAGCACTTCCACTCTTTCCTCTAATCTACTGCGGGCTTGGCAACATATAACAGCTAGGGGGGAAAAGATTTTGCAATATTATTTCTTGATTTACATGACTCAGATTGAGACAAAGACAAGCAGAGACCCATATTAAAAGGCCCTATCTCTCATAGGCAGTTGCTGAACATCTTTGAATTACTGAGAGACAGAGCCTTCTCAATAGTACTGGTGCTGCTGCTCTAGTCAAGAGTGGACAAGTCCATTTTCATTCCCCCCCCCCTTAGAATTTGAATGTGTTGCTGTTTCAACAGGTGTTAAGGTTTGCTGCTGTAATACTATAGCAGGGATACACATAGATGGACTCCCCATATTGCAGGATCCCCTTTAGGGGTCCTAGTGTGACTTCAAGAAGAGGCCCAACTTGGCACAGGCAGGCTTGCCTCATACTCAAGTTGACAGTGAGCACTGTTGGGATTATGTAGGCTAATTTATATAAACTGACTGAAATGCACCAAACTCTGCCACTGCCATGTGGAATTTACTGATCTGACCATTGCTCCTCTTTGTGAAATACACTGTGGAGGGAAGGCATGGTAGAACTACTTACCTGCCCCCAACACCAAAAAATGTATTATAATTATACACAGATAAAAACATTATCATATAAATAAAAAGACCATTCCAGTCTATATATGGAAATATTTTTTAAAAACTTTCATGTAAAACTCAGATTCTTTATGTTCTTCCCTATGCTGTATTAAAAAGTTATAGAAGTTAATCATTAATTCACCAGATCTTTCCATAAATTTACATGAGAAGTTAGTATAATAATTTCATCTGTACTGCTAACAGCATGAGAGATAAATGGGGCTGAATTCTATGAATGGTGGGACTAGTGAAGTACCAAATGTACATTGTAGGGCCCATTTATATTCATTTTCAACACATTCATGTGTATGTGCTTGGGGGACAAAAATAGATTTTGCACTGACACTGTTCTATGTATTAAGCAAGTAATTTAAAATATACAAACAGGCATATTTAACAATGTAGTACTGGAAGTGGGTAAAAAAGAAAAGAAAGAAAATTTGATGGTGATATTTAGTATTCCATCATTAATGAATTTAAGTGCACGTTAGTGGAATGAAATATGTAATTAACATCACATTGGCATTTTTCTTCATGCCAAAAGTCCTTAACAAAATCTGAACAATGACAATTCAAATACTGTAATACCTATTCCATTAAGTTCAATAATTTCATTCTCTAATAAGTTAGTCAATTACATCAAGACCACCAAGAAAGACTCTAGTTTTCATTCCTTGATGAAAACATGTGTATATAATTGACTAGCACATTCTGAAGTGCCCTTATCAGCCCACATGGTGTGCTTTTATGAGGCTATTAGCTTATAAACTCATTCTCAATGTTCTTAATAGTTACCCAAAGAAAGAACAAATTAATTCTGCAATTGTGCTTAAACTAAAATATAAATGCTTACATTAGAAAAAGAAATATTTTGGCATACCATCCTCAATTTGAAATAAATTGAGAATAAGCAATGAGGATCAACCACAAGACTGGTTCGGGCTTTGATGTGGATTAGGATTTTTTTTTTATTAAGATTTTTTTATTGGAATAAGACCATTGTACTGAAAAATACACCTGATCGCAAAAGGCTGTAACAATAATGCAATAATAATAATAATAATTGTTTTCCTCTTTTCTTCCTAATACAAAAATAGAACTACTTCAGCTTGAACTGATGAGCCAATCTGCTTCAACTCAGGTTTAAATCTGAATCTTGATTCAAAACCCCACATCTTTGTACCTTCCATTGAACATCGCCAAGAAATCAATACGACTCTAGTTTATTGAGGACAATTACAAAACAATTATATAAAGAATATTGATGAGCTTAGATAGGAAACCTGTACAATTTCAGGTACAGGTCGGGGGGGGGTGTTTACGCGGGGCTGGTACCCACCGTTTCACTTACCTGTGAATGGGAGGGAGGTCTCTCAAGGCATCTGGAGGACCAAAGAATCTCACTGGAGGTGGTCTCTCTAGGCATCGGGAAGTCCTCCAACGTGACTCTGTGGTCAACTTCTGCTGGAAATTGACTGTAGACTTGCACCAGATGCATACAGAGACATCCTCTCTAGGTATTTTTAGCTCCTCCAGCATGATTCTATGGTGGTTTGCTATTATACATGGTTTTGCATATCTGTAAGTCTAGGAATATATCCCCCATGGATACAGGATGTGTGTGACCTGTATTTTCTGTGTTTTCAGATTTGGGAGAGTATAGTTTGCTTCCCCTTACTCCCTCAATTATTCCCCCCACCCAACTATATCATTGCATATGTCATAAACATGTCTCTAGGCAAAAACTTTCTGCGTAATTTCAGAAAGATGAGTACAGGGGCTAGGGAGTTATAATGAATGAGAGTTTTACACCAGCTAGAGTAAACCCACTGAATTAATGGGATCTTGTTAAGTCAAACTTGTATAACCTCAATGGATTTAAAAGGTCTATTTTTGTTGGGACTAACATTTGGAAGTTAGTCCCAACAGGTGGCACCAAAGTCACAGAAAGTACAATATAACAGGTGTGGGTGATGTGTTGTGGCAGAGACAGAAGCACTTGAATACCTATCATGTTCTAAGCAATCACCTAGTATATATTCTGTGAGGTACAAGACTCAGAAAAAACATATTTTAACATCCCTGCTTTTGGAATGTTAAAAAAGCGTTGAACACTATGAACACTAGTCCTGGAGACTGGAGAGGGCTGGTAAAATTATTTACTACCAGTAATTTACTACCAGTAAATTATTTACTACCAGTAAAGCTACCAGTAACAACACTGCATCTCCTTCCTGTCCCTTCCCCCACTTCCCAACCTAGTCTTTTCTCCATATGGAGAACATGGAGACAAAATTATCAGTTGTTGGAGTCACACTGTCATGCCTCTGTGGTCTTCCAAATAAAAACAACTCACAAATCTTCATCAACATTCAGATTTAGTTTGCTTCAGAGGAACCCTATTTCAAATTTGATGTTTTCCAAACCTGTGTGAAATCAGCTCAGTTTGGTTTGGGATTTGTCCAAATATGGAGCAGCCAATACTAGTTCACACTTATTACTTGCAAACTCATTTATTATGTACAAAGTCATCATTAAAAAAATAGGAATTATTATGAAAATAATTTGAATGCATTTTGTTTGTTTCTCCCAGTCTGGGACCCAAAGCAGCTTACAATAGAGATTAAGACAAAATATGACTAAAAACAAATCATAATAGCAAAAAATTAAATGTTAAAAATTAAATAAACAATGCCAGTTAGAAACAGCACTAATCTGAAGCTCTTTAAAACAGTTTAAACATATACCATGGGGTTATGGGGGATGGAATTCAGCCCCACACAGTTTGTTACCCCTGGTGTACACAGTACTACTGTTGGAAGAGTAGAAATAAATGGATCTGCCACACCGAAGATCTGGCAAAGGTGCCCCATACACACACACATATACCATAATAACAATCTTTGTCCTGGCCAGTAGGGTATGAGCTGGCAGGGCTGAAAATGAGTCAGTACATCCACAATTCTGTTCTCCCATGTGATACACAGTATAACACTGTTCTTTTTAAATTCGTTACAAAAATTATTGTGAGTGATGGTATTTTAAAGAAGTGCCTAGCTGCATTATTATAATACTAACAAGTGAAGAACTATTATTAAAATACCAAAGGATTTCAGGAAGTGGCCCTTTATGTCTTTTGCCTTCCCACAATGATTCAAAATCCACTCAGATTAAGAGTGTAGAAGAAAGTGGTCTATGATAAACAAAGATATCATCGTTTTGGTTTGGAAAATGAATCTTCATAACTTAGAATGCTTGCTTTACATTTGAGGCAAGCACAGTGACCTGTAAATTGTTTTCCAGTTTATACTGTAATCCAAGTCAGCAAATAAATCAGGTTTTTCCTTTTGACTGCTTAGTTGCTTGCCTCAGATTTGCCTCTCCCCATAACTTGCTGATGCTCTAACATCAGTGTCCAGAAGTAAAAGAGTTATCTTTTTCTCCCAATCTTTCTGACTCACTGCCCTTCAAGCCTGATGCTAGAAAGAGGAGGAAGAGTCCTCATTCCTTCCCCTGCCTGATGACAAAAGGGGAGGCAGAAGAGAGAGACAATGATGGGAGGCAAGATATCATACCAGCTCAGTCTGGCTTTGTTACTGGGGCTTGGAATAAACTGAGGTAAACAGTTCAGTTTGTCAAGACCAATTACAAATATAACAGCATTTGTGTCTCTATTACTAACACATATCTATTCAGTGTGGTGTAGTGGGCTGAGTGTTGGACTAGGACTCTGGAAGACCAGAGTTTGAATCCTCACTCAACTATGGAAACCATGGGTGACCTTGGGCTAGTCATACTCCCTCAGCCGCAGAGGAAGGCAATATTGCAAAACGGTTCTGAACAAATCTTGCCATGAAAACCCCATAATAGGTTCACTTTAGGGTCACCATAAGTCAGAAATGACTTGAAGGCAAACAATAACAATAAAGGGGAAGAAATGATTTGTTAACACCAATACCGGTGATATTTGGAGTATAGAGATAAATTTAGTAAGACTTCGGTAGTTTATTTGGCCACCTAAATGTTCATGTTAAGCTTACTAGGAACTTCCACTCTTTTCCCAATTTGTATCACAATCTGGGTATTTTTATTTATTTTCATTGTCATATCTCACTGTTCATATTACCTGGTGCAGATTTATAGGGTGGTGCTTCAGGGATTCCATGAATTGGATAGATCCAGCGGAACCCCAATATTTCTTTATCCTTGGTTATTACAGTATTGCTGAGAAATGTAAGTAATAGGTATTATTTCACTCTGGAAAATTCATGGAATCAATATTGATCTAAAACAATGACATTTCCTAACATTACTTTGGAGTTCTTGCATGTTCATGTAGAAATTAACTCACTTAAAAAATATCCACAGCTTCAGGGAATCCTGAATAATCTTCTTAAGAACATATATCATTAAAACAAATGAAAAATGGTAAATCTAGCAGCATTTGAAACTAATTCCACAGGAAGAATTTTTTAAATGGAAGCTGGACACAAACATATACTTTCATGTTCCCAGCACAGTACTAGCCTTCTTTCCTCTTGTGTAGTTGTCATCATCCTCATCAACTTCATCTCCATCAGTTATTTTGCATCACCACACCTCTACAGTTCAATCATATCAGGTTTATACAGTGTGTCCTTGGGATCCATTGGGGTTTGATTCAAGGACCCCTGTGGATACCAAAATCTGTAGATGTTCAAGTCCCATTATATGCAATGGCATAGTAAAATGGTTCCCTTATTTAAAATGGTGAACAGCAAAGTTTGCTTTTTGGAATTCCCACCCCCCCCCCCCACTTTGTAATATTTTCAAGCTGTGGATGGTGGAATCCATGGATGCAGAATCTGTGCATATGGAAGGCCAGCTGTATACAAACATATGAAATTTTCTAATCTACAAATTATGAACAATCCAAAGACATTCTGTATTCAGTAATATCTAACAAAGACAGCATATGTAGCAATATTTACGTACTGTACATTGGACTGGGCAACATCAGCAAGATGAGAGGACATTTTCGGAATTTCTTTTTTAAATCCTTAAAAATCCTTTTCAATTTTTAAAAATCTCACTTTTATCAGAGATGAACTTATTCAGTTTTAATCAGAGTCACAGTGCTCTATGAATGATACACAGGTTCTGTCCTCAATGACAACAGAGCCCCAGAATACTCTGGCAAGATTATTCTCATATTCCAAAGTCACTTCCACTTCTCACATCATTTTCTCAGCCAGATATTGAAAGATTTTTGCAAAAGTACAGAGATTGGGGAAATTGCTTTAAGATACAACATCACTCTAGGCAGCATTATGTGGGATTTTCACTCCCCCAGAATTATAAATTGGGTGGTCTAAAGGCTTTGTGGGAGCTCAGGGGGACGTCAGAAAAAAGGGATTGAAGCAGCCTTCCCTATTTCATACCAAAAGTTCTTTTAAAATTATGGACTCAAACCATACAATAATTTCCACTTCAGATCAGGAGATTCCCAGTGTTTAAAAGACTTACCTGTTTAATATTTTGCTTAATTCAATGGCATTATCGTAAGACCAGTTTCCACCATTTATTTTCATAACTTTAACAACAAGCACAGCTTCATACAGTTTCATGGAATAAGGTGCGAACAGTACTGGGATATCCAGCTTGCTTTTTGGAGGCAAAAATATTCCTTTAAAAAAAAAGGACATTTAAATATTTTACTATAAACTATTTGTCACTATCCTGCTAGAAAGATGTTGATCTTTTATATATTTAATATCAGCTTCATGGAAAAACAACACTTTGACATGTACGAAAACAAACTTTAACTAATTATAGAAGTGCCTTAATCTGCCACATACCTAAACCAATATGCCACAAAATCCACTTAAAGACCATTTATCATTTCTTGGAGACAACTTAACAGCTTATACAGAAATGCTTAGTTTCTAAAAGTTAAAATAGTGACATCTAGGTAGACTTTATATTACAAGTAAATTCTCTCATCTTCTAATGTTAATAAAAATGCCAACACTTGATCACAGAATGTGAAAAAAAAACTTTTTTGGAGAATAGTTCTGGTACAAATATATTATTATATTTCCAGTCCAAATCGAAAGAAAATGTGTCTTCTGGTGGTCTTTCAAATGGAAGTCTGCAGTGTTTTTGCTACCAGAACCAAAGAGTACAAATATCAGTAGAACGGTTCCTGGTAGTTGTTTGTGGATATTAATCCATTACCTAACACATTAATTTCCAGAAAAAGCCATGGGATTTGCAGACAATAGTATAGAGGTTATCACTCTTGAAGCTAGGGAGAAATATTGACAGTAGCACTTTGAAAAGTGCTCTTTTGTCATTTTATGGTTACCTTTTAACAAACTGGATTTTGTCCCCAGAGGGACCAAAAACCCATAATACAGTTGTTACCCAGGGATAACTAGAGTTCAAATATCTGGAAACTGTCAGATTTGGAAAGGCTGTCCTAAAGTATGGAATCTCATCTTACAACCCATTCAATTAAGTTTGCTACTGATTTGCATCTCTTCTTTCTACTTGCTACCACCTTCACCAACATGTTCACTGTTCACTTTTCTTTCAAATATTTCTTAATACATAGTGATGATAAAGTGGAAGTGGGAAAATATGGTCTATGGGCCTCATGCAACCCGAGGCTGTTTTTGAGGCTCCCAGAACCCCACAGGACCTACCATTTGGGGACAAAAATGCATGGGTGCAATTATGCTACATTTTTTACTATACCTGGGCCATTTTAGGATTTGAAGAAGCCTTTTGGAAAACAGAAAGTCATCCAAAAGTCAAGTTCTGGCTCACATTCTGTTTAGAAAAAAAGGATCTCTTTGGGGCCTGAAGAAATGGGTGGGGCCACAAACATGATGAAACTGATCCCTTTTGCATTTTCCCCAAAACAATTTTTTAAAATTTGAGTGGTGGTGGAGCAGTACAGTTCTGGAAGCTTCCATGGACGCCTAGTTTCTGGCAGTCAACCATCCATATGTTAAAGGTTATTAAGGAATTATATGTTAATTTGAGAAAGAGAGTATTGATTCACAGCCAGCAATTATATGTTAATTTGAGAAAGAGAGTATTGATTCACAGCCGGCTGACTGCAAAGATCACCAATGAATAAAGGCTTGATCAGAAATGTTTTGAATGCTTCTGAGCATAGGCATATGCAGAACATTTTTTTACATAATCAAATCAATGCATTCTCTTTGTCTACCCACTCTATCGAGAAGCATGATATCTAAATATTAGTGATAGTGCACATGCACTGGAAGAGGCAACAAGGGGGCAACAAGGGGATCAGCTATTTTAGATCTGATCCTAACCAGCAGGGATGATCTGGTTAATGGGGTGCAAGTGGTGGGATCCTTAGATGAGAGTGATCATGTTCTCCTGGAGTTTGTTATACAATGGAAAGGAGAAGCCAGGCATAGTCAGACATGCATTCTCGACTTTAGGGGAGCTGATTTCAATAAACTCAGGGAAACACTGGGGGTGATCCCATGGTCAGGAATACTAAAAGAGAAGAGACTGCAAGATGGATGGAACTTTCTCAAAAGGGAGATACTGAAGGCACAATTTTAAACAGTACCATTGAGGAAGAAAAATGGGAGGTGTCTCAAGAAACCAGGATGGATGACTAAAGAAATTTCAACGGAGCTAAGTTTTAAACAGAACATGTATAGGAAATGGAAAAAGGGGGAAATCTCCAAAGAAGAATTCAAAGACATAGCAAACACGTGTAGGAGTAAGGTCAGAAAAGCTAAAGTGCAGAATGAGCTCAGGCTTGCTAGAGAGGTTAAGAACAATAAAAAGGGGGTTTTTTTTTGTATGTCCGCAGCAAAAGGAGGAAGAAGGAAATGGTAGGGCCACTACATGGAGAAGATGGCAAAATGCTAACAGGGGACAGAGAAAAGGCAGAATTACTCAACACCTTCTTTGCCTCAGTGTTTTCAGAAAAGGAAAAGGAGGACCAACCTGATTATAAAGGAACAGAGGACACAATACGGGAAATCCAGCACAGAATAAGCAAAGAGGTAGTACAGGAATACCTTCTTAAACTAAATGAATTTAAATCTCCAGGACCAGATGAACTACATCCAAGAGTATTAAAAGAGCTGGCAAACGTACTCTCAGAGCCATTGGCAATAATCTTTGAGAACTCCTGGAGAACAGGAGAAGTCCCAGCAGACTGGAGGAGGGCAAACGTTGTCCCCATCTTCAAAAAGGGGAAAAAAGAGGATCCCAACAATTATCGTCCAGTTAATCTGACATCAATACCAGGGAAGATTCTAGAGCAGATCATTAAACAGAAAGTCTGTGAACATTTAGAAGGCAATGCCATAATCACAAAAAGTCAACATGGGTTTCAGAGAAACAAGTCATGCCAGGCTAATCTGATCTCTCTTTTTTTTTTAATAAAATTACCATTTTGGTAGATGAAGGGAACACTGTGGATATCGTATACCTTGATTTCAGTAAGGTCTTTGACAAGGTTCCCCATGACATTCTTGCAAACGAGCTTGTAAAATGTGGGCTAGACAAGTTAACTGTTCAATGGATTTGTAATTGGTTGACCAGCTGAACCCAAAGGGTGCTCAGCAGTGGCTCCTCTTCCTCTTGGAAAGATGTGACCGATCAGTGGGGTGCCACAGGGTTCTCTCCTGGGCCCAGTGCTATTCAAAATCTTTATCAATGACTTGGATGAGAGAATTAGGGGCATACTTATCAAATTTGCAGATGACACCAAATTGGGAGGAGTAGCTAATACCCTAGAGGACAGGATCAAAATTCAAAATGACCTGGATACACTTGAGAACTGGGCCAAAGCTAACAAAATGAAATTCAATACGGAGAAGTGTAAGGTACTACACTTAGGGCGAAAAAATGAAATGCATCGATATAGGATGGGGTAGACCTGGCTGAATGAGACTACATGCGAAAGGGATCTAGGAATCCTAGTAGACCACAAGTTGAACATGAGTCAACAGTGTGATGCGGCAGCTAAAAATGCCAATGCGATTTTGGGCTGCATCAATAGAAGTATTGTGTCTAGATCAAGGTAAGTAAAAGTGCCACTCTATTCTGCCTGGGTCAGACCTCACCTAGAAATCTGTGTCCAGTTCTGGGCACCACAATTCAAAAAGGATATGGACAAAGTGGAGCGTGTGCAAAGAAGGGCGACTAAAATGGTGAAAGGTCTGGAAACGATGCCTTATGAGGAGAGACTTAGGGAGCTGGGTATGTTTAGCCTGGAAAAAAGATGATTAAGAGGCGATATGATAGCCCTGTTTAAGTATTTGAAGGGTTGTCACATTGAGGATGGAGCAGGCTTGTTTTCTGCTGCTCCAGAGACTGGAACACGGAGCAATGGATGCAAGCTCCAGGAACAGAGATTCCACCTCAACATTAGGAGGAACTTTTTGACAGTCAGAGCTGTTTGGCAATGGAACACACTCCCTCGGAGCGTGGTGGCGTCTCCTTCCTTGGAGGTCTTTAAACAGAGGCTGGATGGCCATCTGTCGGGGATGCTTTGATCGTGCTTTCCTGCGTGGCACGGGGTTGGACTGGATGGCCCTCGTGGTCTCTTCCAATTCTGCAATTCTATGATTCTATGATTCTATGCTTTGCTCATTAAATTTAATGAGACTTACTTCTGAGTATATGTTTAAAAGAGAGAAAGAGGAAAAGAGTAAAAAGGAAAGGAAGACTTTGAAAGAAAGATATATGCAGCAATGGTTCCAAGTCCCAAGTTTACCCGACACATCAGAGTGTGTGATGCTCTGAAGAAGAGAAGACATGAAATGTGGAATGGAAAGGATGGAGGAAGGGAGGGGGAAAACCAAGAGAGAAGGAAATAGGGTGGTCATGAGGTTAATAAACTGGATCTTTTAGCTCCTAACAGCTCAAACCTTACCAAAGTCTTCAGAATTCAGAATGTATGACCCACTGAAGCAAAGCCGTGGATAAAAAGCCAAATGAGGCAATGGGAGAGAAAGAAAAATTGAAAGCAAGAGATGAGGATGGGTTGGTAGGTGGGACTGAAGACATTTTTTCACTTAATTATCCCAAGATTCTAGCATCTGTGAGCAACAATAAACATATGCAGGATTATAAATGGATTTATTGCACCTCACTCAAATAATAATAATATACAATAAAAACCAAAATGAAATCCATAGAAGAGAAGAACTGAAGAGAGTCACAATGTTCACCCCACCCACCCCCAGAAGGAGATACAGTCCAATTGGGATGTGGGGAATGTCAACAAGCCTTTCATACATAAAGGGCATGGTATTCTTTAAGGGCCAGGGCTGATTGAGGACTAAGCAAATAAATCACTCCCCTACCCCACTTCATTCCTGAGCAACTTTTGTTGTTGTTGTTCCTTTCTGTTCTTTCCATTTGGTCCCCAATCCCAGCTCTTCAACTGCTTCCCAGATACTCATCTGCTAAATATCCAGAACACACACACACACACACCTTATTTCTAAAGACAGCCATGATACAGCAAACAGATTAGTTGCTAGCTTCCTAGCAACAGAGCTATGCTGAAAACATCATCCTGCAGCACCCCAAACATCAGCAGAACAGACGTCCATTGCTTGGTGCAGCTACTAGCTGTTAAGATAGATTTGGTAAATCAGGACAAGAGACGATGCATAGTTACATGTTTGTAACTACAGGAAGCAGGATCTCAGCCAGTGTATGTAGCTGGGAAATTGCACTCATATAACTTCAAAAGGCAGTCAGAAAGAACTGGCACAGTATGAGTCTTATCCGCTTCTTTTCCTTTCCTGTCTTTCCAGCTTTGTCAAACCTGAGCTGTTCACTGAGTATATAGAAGAATGGGTGTGAGCATTTAAAGTATACTGCTGACTTGCTCATGTGCTGACCTGCAGTGACCTCAGATGCAATCCCACAAGTGAGACACTAAAAAGGCTCAAAGAAAACACAATAAAGTTTTTATCTAGTTCATAACATGACTGTCATAACTCAAGAACGAATATTTACCAGGGATAGCATTTTTACAAGCTCTGTTTGCCATTTCATGAGGATCATGTTTCATAAAAATGTGAGCTGTTCCAACAGGAGCTTTTCAGGCTTTAATTCATTAAAAGCTTGAATTTAAAAGCTGTCCTTGTGACATTAAAGAAATGCAAGTTAAACATTTGCCATTTAGATTAGACTAAATGGATTGAAAACTGATTTCAGTAGTGAAATATGTAGTTATAGTGCAATTTATTATGTTTTGAAATGAAGCCTGTTTAAAGATCAGCCCTTAATAATATAGCTGCTGTTAAAATAAAAATAACAGTAATACATTCTGGCAAATATTCATTCATTTATCATAAAAGTGCACTTACAACTAACACCATCATATATAAGATTAATGCCATGATTCTAAGTACATTTAGTAAGTACTACATTCCACTGGAATTAAATGGACCTGCTCCCAGAAAAATAGACTTAGGATGGAGGTGTTTAAAGAACACATTGCCAAATAGTATAGCTCTAGGAATAACCCTAAAGAAAATTACATTTTTAGTATTTTGGCTATGAAACAATTTGCTATCCTCACATATTTTGAAAGTAAAGGCTATCATGATATGTGGCAGAAAAAGATGTGAACTCTCTCTTTCTCTGCTGAAGTATTATACCTGAGTCTTTTCATTGCTTTAATTTATTCTACACATTGGTTCCCATTTATATCAGTAATGCATTACATCTCTATATGAATAAGATTGTTAATAAATGTATAAACTCCAGTAGATGAATATTTTGTCTAATTGTTTTTATTTTATTGAATTTATACCCTGCCTTTCTCTCAGGTCAGGATGGAATCTATATGTGGATTTTAAAGCCAAATGTTCATAAAATTGCTAGATGTATGTAATTCATTCAAAGTCCAGAATGTGAATTTTACAATATATGTGGTGTTGTGAGAAAACACTGAATACTGCATGGCATGTGAGTAGGCAAAAGAAAGTTCAAGACAGTAATGATTAAATATCAAGGCCAAACTAGGTGATGAACGACAGCCAATTCTCTTCTCCCCATCATAACCTCTAGTACATCTCACCCACACTTACACTTACATAACCTCTAGTATATCTCACCCACACTTACTGCATTTCCCCACATATGCCTCACACTGACTGGCACATGTCATACCACCTGGCCTTGAGCCCACTCAGACAATGTGTGAGAAGAAAAGAGGACAGAAGGGACCATTTAGAGAGCTCTTGTTTGCTACTAAGACATTACATTATGGAAGATGTAGCTTTGGCAGAGTTGTTGGACTGAGAATACACACACACACACACACACACACAAAATACAGTTACCATATGCAAATACTGCGAAGGAGTCAATGCCTGTATAACTAGGCAAGCAGCTCCTCAAAGAAGAGGAGGTCAACAATATGGGCATAGCAGACAGATTGTATAAGCTGTCAGAATTCTGATGAGGTTACTTGCTCTTTTCTGAATGAGAATGCTGCAACCATCAGTTCCAGTATTATTCTGTGCAGGCTCTGCTTTATTAGATTTGCTTCTGCCATCAGATGATCAATAAGTCACATTACATGTTACAAAATGGAGAGTTTATAGAATTTGTTTTTGGCAGTAATCATATAATTATTGTAAAGCCTAAGCTGGGACCTCCTGAAACTCACTGGATGGAAAAGAATGAACAGACCTCCTAATTAAAAAAAAACAAAAAACTCACAGTATCCCAAAGCTGTTTTAAGTCTTCTGCAAATATTGCCAACATATTTTTGAACCAGTAATAAGTGTCAAAAACCTGGAAGGGATGAGAAGGATGGGATTTTTTGGTGTGTGTGTGTGTGTGCATTTTGCAGTAAATTCTATTGCCCATGCTGTGCTAAGTATATGGTCATTTAAAATATAGATACTCCAATAAATACTGTCTCAAATTGTCACTTTATCAAGTATTGCAAAACATTCAATAAACTCAATTTTATTGTGGAAAAAATGGCCTAAATCCAGTTGTGAGTTCCAGGTACATTAGACCTTCTGAATCAATAGAACTTGCATATCAACTTTTTCATTGATTCTATGGGTCTGTTCTGGTTGGGACAAAAAAAAAAAAGAGAGATTTAGACCTATATATTTTTACACATACAGAATTTGGACTAAGGTATAGGGATCTGCAGAGTCCACAGTCATTTTTATCACAAGCCATCTAATCACTAACTACTGTAATCACAAGCTGTCCAGCAATGATTAAGAAGTGCACATATAATGTTCATGTACCAGTATTTTTTCCTATTGTCCCCCATAATTCCTTATTTTATAGTCTGCTCATGCATACTTGCAGCACTTCAGCCAAAGAGTCAACAATTATAAGCAGTGTAGGAGAAACAATACTACAATATCATATTCTAGAGTTCCAAGAGAGTAATAAGCCCAAAGTAAGAGAGTGGAAGGTAATGGATTCATGCATAAAGCAGAGGGAATATTAGGATCCAGCTTCTGTGTTGGTCCTAATGTTGTTCAACATCTTTGTAAAGGACTTGATTCAAGAAATATAAGGCATGCTCATCAAATTTGTAACACCAGACTGGTATGGGTAGTTAATACTTCAACAAACAGAATCAAGCTCACATAAACGGATTATACAATTTGCCCAAAACAAACAAAATGACAGAAATTAAGGTAACTACATTTAGGAAGGAAATATCAGGTGTGAAAATATAGGATGGACACTAGGTTTGACAGCAATACCTGTGAAAATGATCAAGTGGTCTTAGTAGAACACAAGCTAATTATGAGTGAACAGTGTATTGTGGTGGCAAAAGATCTCATGCAATCCTATGCTGCATGGCCCTTGTAGCGTCTTCCAACTCTTATGATTCTATGAACTACAGTATCCACATGAAGAGAAATTATAGTACTATTCTATCCTGCTTTTGGTCAGACCTCCCCTTTTGTATTGCTTCAGTTTCTCGGCACCACAGTTTAAGAAGGATATTAGCAGGCTGGAGAAAATCCAGAGGAGTTCAGCCAAGATGGTAAGGGATTGGGAAACCAAGCCTTTCATGTAGCCTGAAGAAAAAGAAGACCAAGAGGCAATAATGATAGCCAAATTTAAATATCTGAAGGGCTGCCATGTGGAAGATGGAGAAAACTTGTTTTCTGCTGTTCCAAATGGCAGGATCTATCCAGTTCAAGGAACAAGATTCCAACTAAACATTAGAAAGAACTTCTGATGGTAAGCGATATTCAGTGGTACATTAGAAGATTATGGACTTTCTTTTGTGTTTAAATGGAGGCTAGAAGGCTACATCTCAGGGACGTTTCAGCTGTGGATTACTGTATTGTCAGTGGATTGGAGTAGATGGCCCCTGGGTTCTACTTCAATTCTATGATTCTATGTAAACAGTGAAACATTGCACAGTAGGGAAACTAAAGATTTGAAAAGCAAAAATAAAAGGCTTCCAATAACTCAAATGAAATTAATCAATAGATTGTACAAAGGTAATGTTAATCCATTAATATTTATGACTAAAATCCAACAGCTGTAGTTGAACATTATGACTCAATGTGACTCAGATCTCTCTCTCTCTCTGGCTTTTCTTCGCAAACGAAGATTCAGGAAGGACTCATCCCGCGCTTTCTGCAAGCGCGCTGATGACTAAAAAGGCCAATCTGAGATAAACAAGTCCGGTTGCAAAAAGCACAGCAGAAGGTCTCCTTGGGTGATGTTTTTGGGTTGTGATTCTTTCTCCGTTGTCGTTTCTCTTCAAGACTTGTTCGTCGTGAGTTCTCGAATAAGGCTGCAGCATTGTGGATAGTGCGTCTCCATGCCTCCCGATGTGAGGCCAGGGCGGACCACTGTTGGTGATCAATTTGGCCGAGCCTGAGATGTTGTTTCAGGGAGTCTTTGTATCGCTTTTTTGGAGTGCCCCTCTTACGCTGATCCGTGGCGCCACCACCTACGACTCCTCGAGCGCTTTCATCAGCGCTGCCTACGCACAATCCTAAATATACACTGGACTGACTATGTGACGAATGTTGCTGTCCTTGAGCAAGCAGGGATCACCAGCATTGAGGCCATGATATTGAGAACACAGCTGCGCTGGGCAGGACTCAGATGGAAATATTAGTAATTAATATAATTCAGTGTTAATAAATTAATAATCCTTATCATATCAGGAAAATAAGATGTTGGTACTTGTAAAACAATTAGAGAATATGACAGCATTTAACGTGTAAGGTTAAATTGTCTTTTGAAGCCATAGCAGGAGGTTATTCAAAATTTAGCATCTTGAGGCAACTTCCAGTTTTGATCTGCACTACATTCATGACTGCTACCTAACAAATGGAACTTTTAAACCAATTCTGATTTAATACATTATTTTGTTTGACCCACATTTGAGAAGGATTACATCAATCCTGAATCCTGCCCACTCTTATATGTCTGCTCTAGATATTTTTGGCTCACCTCCCAGGCACCATATACAACCATTTTATTGTGGCAATTTCATACAATAGAGCTCAACAGAGGTTGTTTGAACTAGGAAGCAATAGCTTACAACATGGACATGTGCTGAGACTTCTGAGTTCAACAAACCCCAGATTAAATGCTGGTAAAATGTTTGTTAAATTTCCAATTGAGACTAAGAAAATTTCCCCATAATCCTGAGGCCTTCAACTATTCAAAACATGATGATAATTTTATCCCTATCAGAAAAATGAGAGGGAGGTCTACCACTCAGTGACACAGTGCATGTGTGAATGCAGAAGATTCCACATTCCATCACCAGCATTTCCAAACACGGCTAAAAAGGAATAATACCTGAAATGCTAGAGAGCTGTTGCCTGTCTACAGTAGTAGATTAGACAGACCAATAGTCTTTGACTTTGTATAAGGCAGCTTCCTATATTCCTAAATGACTTCTATATTAAATCATATACATTCGATGAAACATCTTGACAACTGCAGTCTTCTGCATTGGGGTGGGGAATCACCCAGTGTTTTGGCTTACAGCTTCCACAATCTCTTGCCATTGGCCATGCTGGGAGGTGTTGATGGGAAAGTGCAAATCAAAACATGTTGCGGGGAGGGGGAGAGACGTTCCCCACTTTTTTCTACATACTTTCCTTGGAATAAGTCCCACTGAAGTAACTGGCCTTCCATGTAAATATACACAGGTTCCTGCAGACAATAGAAATTGTTGGCCTTCTCATAACATGAGGTAATAGAAGTTTAGCAGTATTAAGTGATACTGATTTGCAGTATGTGTCAATAAATCTAATTCTATTTTTTTATATGACATATAGTTTGAGCACCTTATGATTTAATGTAAATGTAACCCCTTCACTTAATTTTCCTATGGATGGCTTCTTTACAATGATACAGTGGCAGAATGGTACAGTATACGTGTTTTGCTTATAATGGTCACACACAACACATTTTCAAAGATTTACTGCGTTATAGAAAAATCAGATAAAACTGAACCAAATAGCAAATTAAAGTATCAAGTTATTTTATATTAAACATATAGTTTAGTACAGTATATTTAAAATGCTGACTCATATTCTCTTTGCACTGCCATTAAGGGGGGGGAACACTTTTAAAATGAACTAATCACTAAATATAGACTGAAGTGTAGTGGCAATAACAAATATTCCTTCTACATTAACTCAGGTTCACCAGGGCAAGTCTGTCTAATCCAAATGCTACTGCTCAAAATAGGAAACTGGAAGATATAAATTGCCATTGATAATGACAAAAGATAGGTTTGTATTTGTGTTGTGAATTATTTACTATCTGTACCATGATAATGTTTAGAACAGTTTGTTAACCCCAACACATATATGATAGAATATCAAAAAGAAGAGAATTACATTGGTGAAATAGGGTAGATATATTCATTCATTTTAATTAAATTAATCTTTCGCTGCAGTGAACAATTTGAATGACTCCATTTGTCAAGAACTAGAGTTATGATATTACTAGATTATGTAGAGGAGCTATGAAGAAGATAAACAATATAATCAAAGTAACAGGACTCATAAAACATTGTTACAGGTAATACAGTGGGCTTCCTCAGATTTTCTGCAGGCTATAAATACAGAAAATCTGAGTTGGTACCAAATAAGAGTTGGTAACTTTGGGGCCCTCCTGATATGTTTGGACTGCAACTGTCACCATTCTTGACTGTAAGCTATGCTGACTTGGACTGGTGGCAGTTACAGACCAGCAACATCTGGAGGACCACAAATTCCCCACTCTACTATAGGGAAGAAATGTGCAATAGGAACTTGCACCCCTGCCACAAATGTTTGCCCTTAAATGGTACAGATACAATATTTAAGAACAAGCACTAACCACTTTTCCCTGTATCTTCTTCCTCCAAGAAGAAGAAAGATACAAAGACTGTGAGGATCTTTGGCATCACCTTTGGGAAATCTGTGCATACCTAATGATCAGTTATATGTTTTGTTAGGGGCAAGCCAACAGCAGATTGCCTGTGAACTCATATACTCACAGACAACCTGAAACTACTACTGCTCACGTCCATCAAGCTAATGTCTTTCAGGGATATACTGACATCAGCTGCCAGATTACTAGAAGTGCTACTACTGAATTGTGAAGCAAACATGGGAGGGGTTGACAGGCTGCTGCTCAGCTGGGTTTGCACAATGCCTATGTAAAGACTCATGTGTGGGTGCACATTGCTATTTAATATGGAGTCTGTCTGGATAAAAGAGCTTGGCTAGGAATTCCACAACTTAATGTTAAACAGTTCACACGAGCTGGCTTATTGAAAAAGCCTCTTCTGTCAATTCATTAAATAAGCACGTTGGAAAAGATACAAGAATTTAACTTCCAATTAGACAAAAATATTAATTCATTGAACAAATTAATTAAGTGTCATGTACTGGCTTCTCCAGGCTCAGTGACCAGCAGTTTCAGAGATCAAAACAGAAAACTTTATTGTCACCGTAATCTAAAGAGCTATCCCTACTAACTTATTGCTCAGGATGACACCTGACAAACAATGTACTAAATACATTTTCCAATCTACAAAATTTGGCAGGCAATACAGTTATTGGCTATCCATTATCCCCATTCCCATTTCCCACCAGACCAGAGCCTAGGCTTCTTTTCCCAGAGTTGCAGCCCAGGTGCAGGGCTTATCAAACAGTTACAGACACAGAGCACATACTCCCTTCCAAAGTCAAGTTATGTATGTGAGGTCGAAGGCTTTCACGGCTGGCATCCATAGATTTTCTTTGGTTGTTTTTTTTCTGGGCTGTGAGGCTGTGTTCTGGAATAGTTTCTTTCTGTTGTTTCGCCTGCATCTGTGGCTGGCATCTTCAGAGAATGGTTGGGTAGGCGTGTATGTGGAGTTTATATGTTGTGAACCCCTGTTGGGGAGTATGTGTAAATTAGTGTAATTGAATGGTTAGTTTCTGGGTATAGAAATGCAAGGCTCATTAGTGTCTGATTGGCTAATGGTTGGTTGATGGGCCATTATCTGCTGGGACTCCCCCTGTCCCTGGGTGAAATTCGTTTGTAAGCGTTGAGTTTTTATTCTATTGTTCTTCAAAACTGGGAGTCAGATTTTGTTTACATTTCTATACCCAGAAACTAACCATTCAATTACACAAATTTACATATACTCCCCAACAGGGGTTCACAGCATATAAACTCCACATACACTCCTACCCAACCATTCTCTGAAGATGCCAGCCACAGATGCAGGCGAAACGTCAGAAAGAAACTATTCCAGAACACAGCCTCACAGCCTGGAAAAACCCCAAGGAAAATCTCAAGTTACATATACGTTAACAAGCACAGAAGAATAGCAAAAACAATTACAAGGTTATACAGCAGAACTGAATTTTGCAAGAAAAGGTCATGTCCAAGGCTGATCCTAACATTAAGACAAAAAAATAACTTTAAAAGCAATTAAAATGTGTGAGGGAGGGGGAAGAGCAGCTATAGCAATGGGGCTTGACTGCCATAGGCCTGCTTGAATAAAGAGGTCTTTGTCATTGGCCTAGCCTCCCTCAGTAGGAAGATACCATGGTCTGGGAATAGCCACCAACAAAGTTCTCAGTTTCCCACCAAATGGGGCTCTGAAGGTGTTGGGACTGAGAGAAGGGCTTCCCCCAAACCCAGGCAGTGCTGGGTGACAAATGACCAGCATAAAGTCCCTGCCCCCCCCTCTCACTGCTATTAAATTTACTGCTGAAATTCCACAGTGAGAAGTGCACACACACACACACACACACACACACACAGAGAGAGAGAGAGAGAGAGAGAGAGAGATGAATTTCAAAGCAATTCACTTTGAAA
Source organism: Gambelia wislizenii (assembly GCA_030847615.1). Lineage (NCBI taxonomy): Eukaryota > Metazoa > Chordata > Lepidosauria > Squamata > Crotaphytidae > Gambelia > Gambelia wislizenii. The sequence continues at coordinate 268,486,929 of JAUMIR010000003.1, forward strand.
CAGTGTGCATTGGGAGTCATACCTTAAAAAAACATATTCATTCACTCAGAATCCTCCAGCCAGCAGCAATCTGCTTTAAATCAACTTTCTGCAGCTGTACCATCTCATTTTCACAGCAAATTTGGTAGACAGTGGCCATGATGCAATACCACAAATTCCAGCAGATGAAACTGCCCCCCTTGACCAGTAGAAGCTGCCCACCCCTGCTTTAACTTGAGGACAGATCTTAATCTCTGTTATACAAGCAGGAATTCCAAAAGCAAAATTCTCTGTTATACAAGCAGGAATTCCAAAAGCAAATTTGCAATAAAGTAAAATGGTTAACCTTGTATAGAAACTGAGCTACATAGACATACATTTGAACAACTGCACAAAATATCTTGTAGAAAAACATAAACCATGCAGCTGTATACCTTGTTTTTCCTTGAGTGGAAGCCAGAAAACAGAGTCTTTACTGGACTGATGAGATATAGATGCATTGGGATGATGCACGACATGCTCCTGATCTAATGAAAAAGAAAAAAAGAAGAAATTCTCTTACACTTCAATGTCACATTCAAGGAAAGGAATTCACTAGAGGTTGAAATGTGATCAAAGGACTGTTCTAATGTAAGAACTGATGAATGCTCTTCAAAGTATACTTTGAAATAGAAGATGACAGTTTTTTTAAGGTCTCTCTGCATTTTAATCTCTTTCCTCTGCATGCCAAAAATGACTACAGATACTTATAGAATCCTATGAAACGTCTTTGGAATAAAATACAGATTATTTTCTCCCATCCTTAAGAGAAGCCAAAGTTTTGAGAAAAAAGCTGAACTAAAAAGTTTGCATTGAAAAAAAATGTTAATAATTTAAACAAAATTATGTTCTTGATATTTTAAATGCAAATAGATGCTGATTTTAGTTAAATGCTGACTATACCACATGGCAAGATACTCGCTCCAAAGAATAACACTTTATATTTTCATGCAACGGAAAAATTCAGTTATCTGAAAGAATTATTTGGTGCAGCAGCACTAAGAAAATACAGTATTATTTTGATATGATGATCAGCAAATGGAAACGTATCCATGCTCGAACTTAGTAGGCTTGAAATTCCTTCATATTTCATTGTTTGACTTGTACCCTGCTTTTTGTCTCAAAAAATGAGACTCAAGAAACTGATGAGACTTGAAGCATAATATTTACACATCATCAGTAAATTGCATTCAGACTGGAATAGCAATTAATTCTTATGCATTTATTAAAAATTGTCACTAGGCCAACACAGAAAATTAGTTTTGAAATAAAAGTAGCCTTGAACTCAACCTTGACCCCTGATTTTTCTAATAAAATTTTATTTTATTCTTTCCAGAAGTAAAGATTGACCACCTCAGAATTTCTGAGAAAGTTGTTGCCTTGAGCTGACACCAGATGTTCTGCTATTTATGTATGATAATGTAATCCACCAAGTTAAGGTAAGCACACAATTCTCTCAGTTAATTTTCTGTTTTACAGTATATTATTAAACATTTACCCAATGGGGGGGAGGTTTTTTTTTTTTAATTAAAATAAGCTATATCTTTCCTGCAGTTCATTTCTGTTGCTCACAGTATCAAATTACAGCAAGAGGCAGCTAGGTTCTAGGCAGATTATATAAAGTAAGTCCGCCCTATAAGAAACCAACACTGTAATGTCAGTCTAGCCAGTCTACCAGAGTCTAGTATGAATACAGAGGATTGCTAGTCAGAATGTGGCTCATTGTTGTTGTGTGTCTTCAAAACATTTCAGACTTATGGCGACCCTAGGGCAAACCTATACGGGTTTTCTTGACAAGATGTGCTCAGACAGGGTTTGCCATGGCATTCCTCTGAGGCTGAGAGAATGTAACTTGCCCAAGGCCATCCCGTGGGTTTCCATGGCCAAGCAGGGTTTCAAACCCTGATCTCCAGAGCCGTAGTCAAATGCTCAAATCACTCACTACCTCTTAGATTATGTCATTGATTGCTTTGACATTCATTACTTTTATCTTATTTTTAGTTATTTTGGGGGAGGAAACCTGGGACAGAATGACATAAAACTTGAAACACATCTTTTCAATTTATAATTTACATTTGTTTATATTTAAAAGTGCATTTAAGAAATTTCTAATTTCTGAGTTACAAGTAACTCGAACACCTGAAATGAGTTATTTTTATAACAAGGCCTCATTTAAAAAGTAATGTAACAAGAGGGATGATGTAACATTTCAAAAGTAATGCAACAACATATTTATGTATGCATTCATGTATTTCTATGATGTCTTTCTCCCGAAGTGAGACCTGAAGTAACTTCCAAAGTAGTTACCATTTACCATTTAAATTTATATTAAAACTTACTTTCAATTTTATTTTTAAAATTTGTATTTAAAGGGTAACTAGAAATCATGACTTCATTCTTATTTGCTATATAACTTTAAAAAAAGGCCTTTTTACAAAAAAAAAATATCATTTCAGGTACCTAAATTATTTGTAAATCATTAATTCCAAACTCTGGTAAAAAGTACATTTTTGTAAGTGTTTTCGGGGGATTGCAAAGTATACACCCCTCCCCTGCATTTAAGGGGCAAAGAATCACGGAGGAGGCGAGGGGAAAGAATGCTCTACTTCTGCCTTGACTACTATCAGCTAGCAAGGCTCCCAATAAATCTACCTCCATACATACATGCATACGTGTGTGTGTGTGTGTGTGTATAAAGATGATGCTGACCTCTCTTTTTATTCATAAATGAGCTTGCAATTACAAGCATTTTTAATACTATCCAGAAAAAGAACCTTGTTTGCACCTGTAAAAGTTCTAATTTGAGCCAGAACATTATGTACTATACATGTTTTTAACTGAGTAACTGCAAGTTTAACTGAGTAACTGAGTAACTGCAAGTTTAACTAAGTAACTGCAAATTTCAGCAACTAAATTTTCAGCTGCCATATACCACTAATGGAGATATCTATCACAATAAGGGGAATGATTTTGTTTTAAGTATAATACTGATATAAGAAGTGTGAGACTGGTTAAACAAACAATTGATGGATTCCTCAATTTGGGTTGGCAGTAAGCAGTTACAAGCAATGGTGTTGCAGTCATTAGAAATATTGTGTATGTTATCTGACAGAAAGTTGACTTTGACTTATGGCAGGCCTATGAATGAGAGACCACAGAGATCTCCAGTCATCAACTGTCTAGAAAATGCAGGGCTGTGGCTTCCTTGGTTGCATCAATCCACCTGTAGTACAGTCTCCCTCTTTTCCTATTGCCTGCCACTTTACCAAGCATTATCATCTTTTCTAATCAGTCATGTTGTCTCATGATATCCATCCATCAATTCATCAATTTATTTATATCCTGCCTTTCTCTGAAACTGAGATTCAAGGCCCTCCATGATATTCTTGCAAAAAAAAAAAAAAAAAAAAGGAACCTGTGGGCTAGACAATGCAACTGTTAGGTGGATTTGTAATTGGTTGACTGACCAAACCTAAACAATACTCACCAATGGTTCCCCTTCATCGTGGAGAGAAGTGACTAGTGCGGTGCCACAGGGTTCTGTCCTGGGCCCAGTGCTATTCAACATTTTTATCGATGACTTGGATGAGGGCATAGAGGGCATGCTTATCAAGTTTGCAGATTACACCAAATTAGGAGGGGTTGCTAATACCCCAGAGGACAGGATCAGAATACAAAATGACCTGAACAGATTAGAAAGCTGGGCCATAACTAACAAAATGAATTTGAACAGGGAGAAATATAGGATATTACACTTGGGCAGTAAAAATGAAATGCACAGATATAGGATGGGTGACACCTGGCTTGATGGCAGTACATGCGAAAGGGATCTTCAGAAAAATAGACCAAACAGGAAGGGTGGTGGAGTAGCATTATATGATAAGGATGTGTACACTTGTGAACAGATGCATGATTTAAATCATGGGAGCCAGATTGAGAGCAATTGGGTAAAAATCAAGGGGGAGAGAAACAGCAGGGATATCATTGTGGGGGTCTACTACAGACCTCCAAGCCAAACCGAGGACTTGGATGATGCCTTCTTAAAACAGGTGACCGCACATACAGAAAGGAGAGATGTAATCATAATGGGGGATTTCAACTTTCCTGACATTTGTTGGAACTCCAACTCTGCCAATGATTTAAGGTCCAACAAATTCCTCACTTGCCTTGCAGACAAGTTCATTGTCCAGAAGATGGAAGAGGAAACAAGGGGATCAGCTATTTTAGATCTGATTCTAACCTATGAAGATGACCTGGTTAATGGTGTGGAAGTGGCAGGATCCCTAGGGGGGAGTGACCATGTTCTCCTGAAGTTTGTTATACAGAGGAAAGGGGAAGCCAATCAGAGTCAGACTTGCAGTCTAGACTTTAAGAAAGCTGATTTCAGAAAACTTAGAGAATTACTGGGAGTGATCCCATGGTTAGAAATACTAAAAGATAAAGGAGTTCACAAAGGATGGGAGTTTATAAAAAGTGAGATATTGAAGGCACAACTTCAAACAGTTCCAATGAAGAGGAAAAAGGGGAGGTGTCTAAAGAAGCCAGGATGGATGTCAAAAGAACTCTCAACTGAGCTAAAACAGAAAAAAGATATGTACAAAAATTTGAAAAGGGGAGAAATCACCAAAGAAGAATTCAAACAAATATCCAGCTCATATAGGGGGAAAGTCAGAAAAGCCAAAGGTCTGCTGGAGCTTAGGCTTGCTAGAGAGGTTAAAAACAATTAAAAAAGGCTTTTTTGAGTATGCCCATAGCAAAAGGAAGAACAAGGAAATGGTAGGGAAGCTGCAGAGAGAAGATGGTGAAAGGCTAACAGGGGACAGGGAAAAGGCAGAACACCTTCTTTGCTTCAGTCCTCTCCCAAAGGCGGAACAGTGTGCAACCTTGGGAAGATGGAACAGATGATACAGTAGGGGAAATACAGCACAGAATTGGTAAAGAGATAGTTCAGGAATACCTGGCCAGTATAAATGAGTTCAAGTCTTCAGGGCCAGATGAACTACATCCAAGGGTATTAAAAGAACAGGCAGAAGTAATCTCAGAACCACTGTCAATAATCTTTGAGAATTCCTGGAGGACAGGAGAGCTCCCAGCAGACTGGAGGAGGGCAAATGTTGTCCCCATCTTTTAAAAGGGGAAAAAAGAAGACCCAAATAATTACCACCCAGTCAGCCTAACATCAATACTAGGAAAGATTCTAGAGCAGATCATTAAACAGACAGTCTGTAAGCACTTAGAAAGGAATGCCGTGATCACAGAAAGCCAACATGGATTTCTCAAAAACAAGTCATGCCAGACTAATCTCATCTCTTTTTTTGATAGAGTTACAAACTTGATAGATGACGGGAATGCAGTGGATGTAGTGTATCTTGTTTTCAGTAAGGCTTTTGACAAGGTCCCCCATGATATTCTTGCAAAAAAAATTAGTAAGCTGCGGGCTAGACAATGCAACTGTTAAGAGGATTTGTAATTGGTTGACTGACCGAACCCAAAGGGTAGTCACTAATGGCTCCTCTTCATCCTGGAGAGAAGTGACCAGTGGGGTACCACAGGGTTTTGTCCTGGGCTCAGTGCTATTCAACATCTTCATCAATGAGTAGGATGAGGGAATAGAGGGTATGCTTATCATGTTTGCAGATGACACCAAATTAGGAGGGATATCTCATGCCCCAGAAGACAGGATCAGAATCCAAAATGACCTCAACAGATTAGAAAGCTGGGTCAATATTAACAAGTGTAATATCCTACATTTCTCCCTGTTGAAATTCATTTTGTTAGTTTTGGCCCAGCTTTCTAATCTGTTCAGGTCATTTTGTATTCTGATCCTGTCCTCTGGGGTATTAGCATCCCCTCCTAATTTGGTGTAATCTGCAAACTTGATAAGCGTACCCTCTATTCCCTCATCCAAGTCATTGATAAAGATGTTGAATAGCACTGGGCTATTTTATTAATTTCCCTGAATTTCAACAGGGAGAAATGTAGAATATTACACTTGGGAACTAAAAATGAAAGGCACAGATATAGGATGGGTGGGTGATGCATGGCTTGAGGGCAGTAGATGCGAAAAGGATCTAGGAGTCTTAGTGGAGCACAAGCTGAAGATGAGTCAGCAGTGTGATGCAGCAGCTAAAAAAGCTAATGCGATTCTAGGCTGTATTAATAGGAGTATAGTGTCTAGATCAAGGGAGGTAACAGGAATGGCCCTTTGAGGAATGGCTTAGGGAGCTGGGTATGTTTAATCTGGAAAAGAGAAGGTTAAGAGGTGACATGATAGCCATGTTTAAATATTTGAAGGCATGTCATACTGAGGATGGAGCAAGCTTGTTTTCTGCTGCTCCAGAGACTAGGACACGAGCAAAATATTTAACCCTGACAGTAAGAGCTGTTCAGAAGTGGAATACACTGCCTCATAGTGTGGTGGAGTCTCCTTCTTTGGAGTTTTTAAACAGAGGCTGGATGCCCATCTGTTGAGAATGATTTGATTGTGTATTCCTGCATGGCAGGGGGTTGGACTCGATGGCTCTTGTGGTCTCTTTCAACTCTATGATTCTATGATTCTAAGGCAGCTTATAAAAAGGCAAAAAATACAATAAAAACATTTGATGATAGACACAGGAATAAGGAGACCAGACACAATAAAGAGACCACACGTATAAACTGGGTTATAAAGGGCCACTTTTATTTAGCTATAATCTATTTAACCTCTTTCTGAGAGATCTGCAATGCGAGAGCAACCTAGTGTAGGAACTGTTGGGGTAGCAGGTCAGCTCCAAAAACTCCTCCCCAACTTCCCTTGGGCGAAAACACCTGAACCCCAGGGATAAAAGTTGGGTTGCTCCCCAGTCAGTCTGCATCTGGAAGGACAACCCAGAAGTCCTTTCCTGAAGTCACAGGACTTAAAGAGAGGGCTTATCCCTCAGGCCAGCCCCAAAGGAGGTCACTTTCACCACCCCTCAGTTCACAGGACCTAAAGGGAAAGTTTCAGATCTCCCCCTCTACCTGACATAGAAAAGGGGCAGGCGTCTGCTTATCCCATTTCCCCCACCAGATCATACCACAGGGACCTCAACCCCCACCCTGCAGATCTCTCAGAAAAGTTAAATGCCCTACTGGCTCTATAAAGAGCAGGCTTATCAAATAATTATATCAGGGTTAAGTAAATAATGCCCCAGACCCTACTCCATTGTCTCATGGAGAGCTTAAATATCCCCAATGGATGCACACAGGCACTCCCAGACAGGGGAGGCACACAAGCACTCCTGCACCAAGGAGGCACATGGGCGCTCCCAGACAAAGGAGGCAGACGGGCAGTCTGTATGCACACAGGTGCTCCTGGACAGAAGCCTCATATCAGGTGGCCACCCACAGCTTTCCCAGAACAGAACAGCAGTATCAAGTGGAGACCCATGGCAAACCTGAAACATAAGAACAGTATAGTTCTTGTTTTCTGCTGCTCCAGAGACTGGAACACGGAGCAATGGGTGCAAGCTCCAGGAACAGAGATTCCACCTCAACATGAGGAGGAATTTTTTGACAGTAAGAGCTGTTCGGCAGTGGAACAAAGTCCCTCGGAGCGTGGTGGGGTCTCCTTCCTTGGAGGTCTTTAAACAGAAGCTGGATTGCCATCTGTCGGGGATGCTTTGATCAAGATTTCCTGTGTGGCAGGGAGGTTGGACTGGATGGCCCTCGTGGTCTCTTCCAACTCTGCAATTCTATGATTCTATGATTCTATAGCATGTAGGGGCCTGTGGTGCTCAAAGAACAGAATGGAAATCATGCCATGACAACACAGGTCTCTCCTTCCCATTCATCTGACAAGGAAATTGGCCCAAATGGGCCTGCCACGCAGACCCATAAATCCCAGCTTAGCACCCAAGATCAGATGGTATCTGTTGCCCAAAAAAAAGATCAGGTGCCTAAAAGATATTTAACGAAAGACCTAGAATAAAAGAAAAGCAGTGTATTTATCAGGTGAATAATGTATAAAAGTATTACACCACTAAAAACATATTAAATCTGTCAATCAATTAAGTAATTATGGATGCTGCTGGTGCAACCAGAGGGCAATACGGTGTATAATGAGGATGGGACTAATAAACCAAAAAGCGAAACAATGTGATGATATCAGCAATAAAAGCAAACCTACAACCAAGTCTTCACAAGCAGTCACATATCCAAGCACCAACAAGGACCAACCCTGCTTAACCTCCAAGATCAGACAAGACCTAGTGCTCTGAATGAATATTAGCAGCAATAAACACAAGGATATCAGCAATAAAATAAGGCCTGCAACCAAGTCCTCATCAGCTGTCTCTCATCCAAGCTGGCAAGGAAGAATCAGTCACACCTCCACAGCAACATCAGGATTGCGCACTCCACCAAAGTTCCACTGACGCTCCAGTGCTTCAAGACAAAATAACACCTTATTAGGAACAAAGTGACGCTCACCAACTTTGAAATCCTTATGTGAAGGCCTAGGAGGGGGCTGCTCAGGTTGAAACACTCTATAAGGCACAGCCACCTCCAGTGCCTTAATCTTATGCCTCAATTACATTCAATGAAACCCCAGCATCCTCATCCTAAAATGGAAAGCTCTCCATTGGTGGGGGGCGGCATGTAGTGGGTTGTTCCTTCACCAAGCCCTTCCCCTTTGCACCCTCCTTTCCTTCTTTAGGCGCCATAACCAAATCAAAATTAAAAATTGCTAAAACAAAATCCAGACTGGTGCACAACTGCTAGTCCAACATTCAAACCGTAGAAATGAATTAAATAAAATAAAGTCAGGATGCAAGTCCTAGTCCAGCACTCAAAATCCACAATAATAAGATTATATCATATAGTGAGGAATCATTTGTAATAAAATCCAACTACTTTTTGAATAAAACAATGTTGATGAATTAGAATCTTTCAATCCACATATATATAAGTCCCAGTCCAATACTCCAAAGCCACACAATAAATAAATAATATTTATTTATGTAATAACATAATGTTGATGAATTAGTCTTTTAATCCACCCATATATAAAACCTAGTCCAATACTAAAATCCACACCAATAAAAGCATATCATATAATGAGGAATCATTTGTAGCAGAATCCAACTATTCATTGAATAAAACAATGTTGATGAATTAGAACCTATTAATCCATTTATATGTAATTCCAGTATAACACTCCACATCCACACTAATAGTTATATATTAAATAAGGTAATGTTGAGGAATTAGAATCTTGCAATCCACTTACATATAAATCGTAGTTCAACACTAAAATCTCCACTAATAAAATTTTATCATATAGTGATGAATTGGTTGTAGCAGAATACAACTATTATTAAATAAAATAATGTTGATTAATTAATAATTCTTTTAATCCACTTATATATAAGGCTTGCATAATAAATAGGGGTGTGTGAATATAATTAATAGGACACAAGTCCTGTACCTAAATGTGTGTCTGTCTGTCTATCTAGTTAGCCATATATTTATTGATTGATTTTTAAACTAACAAAATGCAAGGTAGAATGATATGACTACCCTCTGAAGGGGCTCCCTCGATCAAAGCCCACCAAAAATAACTGCTGTTTGGTTCCAGGACGCCCCATGGATACCAAAATCCGTGAATACTCAAGTCCCATTATATGCAATGGCATAGCAAAGTGGTGTCCCTTATATAAGATGGCAAAATCAAGGTTTGCCTTTTGGACTATTATTTTTTAAATAATATTTTCAAGCTGTGAATAATTAAATCTGTGGATACCAAATCCGTGGATACGGAGAGACAACTGTATTCCAAACTACCCTGCTAATACCTCTAAAACCCATTAGAGGGCACCCAACACCCTGATGAAACAAGAGTTGCCCAACCAAAACAATCCAGGCCTGGCTAAGCAATTGGAGGGCCACTGAACTTAAGCCAAAACGCAAGGAGGAGGAGGGGGAGGGCCAGGAAGGAACAGCCCAAAACTGACTGAAGGCAATAAAAATAAAAAAAACAAAATGCCTACTCAAACAATGAACCGCAGCAGGCACATAGAGTGCCCAGCACAAAAAAGAAAAGAGTGGCCAAAATGCCTAACCAAACAACAGAGGTGTACGTTACTGCTGCGGACATGTAGAGCACCAAAACGAGCATTGGCCCGAAGAGCCCAAAGCTCTATCAGGCAATAAGTTTGGAAAAGACTGCGGTAGCAGAGCAATACTCCGTTGACCAGCCCTTTCCCACAGCCCACCAGCCCCAGCCTACAAGCTCTTCGGAATCCAAGGCCGAAGCAAGGTAAACCCTTTCGTCAAACTACTTCACCTTCTCTGATAAAACATAGAAAAGGAGGAAGCAGAGGGCAGCCAGGTTTAAATACCCTGTGGCCCCACCCTCTGCTCTCCAAGCGATGGTACAGGCGCTGAGGCAACATTAAAGGCCTCCATCCTGCACTTCATCAAAAGGAGTTCCTCCAGTGCAGTTGTGACCGTGCTGGGAACCCTAATATAGTTAAAAACACAAATTAAAACAGTATTAAATAACAACATAATTAAAACTATTTAAAATTTTACTTTAATACAAAGATTAAAAACAATACAGTACCATAAAAGCCCTTTTGTTAAAAATCAGCTTCCAAAAATTGGCTGGGAAAGAAAAGTCTTAACCTGCCACCAAAAGGACAACAAAGAATGAGCTGTCCTATCTTCTGTAGGGAGGGATTTCCAAAGTGTAGAAGCAGCCACAGAGAAGGTCTCCTGCATTCCCACAGGCTGAATGCCTATTCCTTGATCTGCCTTTTGCCTGACCAGGAGCACCTCTGTCTTGTCTGGATTGAATTTCAACTTGTTCACCTTCATCCAGTCCATCACTGTCAACCAGCACTGGTTCACAACAGCAACAGTTTCCTTGGACTGAAAGATGAAAGAAGCAATAGAGCAGGATGGCAGATGAGAGATAGAGTAGGATGGCGATCTGGCAGACTGTATCACCCTCTATGAACCGACCTGGGCCCTGAGATCATCAGGAGAGGCCCTTTTTTCAGTCCCACCATCATCTCAAGTATGGTTGGTGAGGACACAAGAGAGGGCTTTTTCAGTGGTTGCCCCTAGACTCTGGAACTTCCTCTCCAGGGAGGCCAGATTGGCCCCCTCCCTGTTGTCTTTCTAGCAGCAGGCCAAAACATTTTTATTCAGCAAGGCTTTTTAAAGAACAGGCTCGGGGGTGCTGTGTGGTTTTGTTGGGCTGTTTTTAAAAACTTTTTATTTTTTAAAAAAGTTTTTAAAACTCTTAAGTATATTTTCTTTTAAATATTTTGAGGCTGTTTTAATGATGTAATTGGTTTAATTCTATTTTAATGTGCATTTTTTGTAGGTTTTAATTGTGTGTTTTTAAAAGTGTGAGCTGCTTTGGTTCCCAGCCTTGGGGGGGAAAGTGGGCTATAAATGATGATGATGGATGATGATGATGATCTCATCAGCATATTGGTGACACCTGATCCCCAAACTCCAGACAACCTCTCCTAGTGGCTTCATGTTAAATAGCATGGAGGACAAAACAGAGCCCTGTGGGACCACACAGGCCAACAGCCAAGGAGTCAAACAGGAGTCCCTCAGCACCACATTCTGGATTCATTCCTTCAGGAAGGAACAGAGCCACTTCAAAACATTACATCCAAGTCCCATCCCAGTGAAACAATTTAGAAGGGTACCATGATTGATGGTATCATATGCTGCTCAGATGTCCAGCAGAACCAACAGGAATGCCCTCCCTCTCCCCAATTCCCAGCAAAGGTAATTCACCAAGGCCACCAAAGCTGTCTCTGTCCTATAACCAGGCCTGAAGTCAGACAAAAACATAGCCAGATATTCCGTCTCATCCAGGAACCCCTGGAGATGGGAGGCCATCGTACACTCCAGAGCCTTGCCCACAATAGTGTATTAGAAATAAGCCAAAAGTTATCCCATAGTGGGTTCCATAATGTCCAATATATGACAGCCTCATACTAGGACATGGCTAAGGGAGATATGATTTCCTACTATAGCTATTCAAGTAGCAGCAGCCAGAAAAGCAAGTGAGTGAATAGTAGGGAGTTCTCAGACTTCCATTAATATCCATGAGATTAACTAAGATGCCAAAACGCTTATCTCTGCATTCAAGAAAAGCATCAGGGGTCACTGAGATTTATGTATCACATCAAAGACAGTTGACCTTTAACAACATCACTAATTTTAATATTTTCTATTCTCATATAGAGTATCAAAATAATGTTTCATTTGATTGGCCATGAAGCTTCAAAACTACTGCAGTCAGTCAAGCTAGCTAATACAAGCAGTCAAGCTAATTTTGGAAAAGTGAACAACAGGCAATTATGCAGTGAACAAACTCACTTTTCCTATCTCAACTCCTGTAGTTACTATGATTTATGATCAATCATGCAAAACAAATGTGTATACAGGTTAACAGCTATAGACTGCCACACCTGCCAATATACTCATTTTGCCCTTCTTAAAAAAAAAAAAAAAAGCAAACCCTCATAATTCTGGCCTTTCCTGCAGCTCTTATCTCAAACTTGGGGTTCTGAAAGTAATCACAGAATCAACACACAGGTATCCAATTAAAGGAGCTGACACTTACAGTGATTGCCAAAAAAAAGTATAATAGAAAACCAATTTCAGCAACTTTATACTGGGTATGGTGAATGGGACGTGTGAAAAAGAATTACAGTGAGAGTGGGAAAATGGGCAGTCAAGAATCAAATGACATTAAAGCTGCACTGTCATATCATTTAGCAGATTGCTCTGTGGAGCAATATAGGTAAGAGGTGAATGCATGCTTTTTCTAAAAGGAATGGAGAATTTCTGTTACCTGTTTGTGTTACTGTATTAATTCAGGCTGTCATGATGGAGTGACTGCATCTCCCATCATGGAACCAGAACTATATTTCCCATCATCTGTAAATTTCCATTCCCTGGTCATTAGACAAAAAATAAAACAGGGGTTCTGAGGGTGAGGGGTGGATCCTCATTTGCCAAGCATTACATCACATCACCTGACTGGAGAGCCAATCAGATTGGGCAATGCAGAGCCAATCAGATTAGGCTAATGGAGTTTTGAGAAGCTGCTGTCCTTGTTTGCGACCACATGGCTTAGGAGTCATTAGAGTCACATGGTTTTACCCAGTGGTATATACAAAGACAACAGAGCTACCCAAAGGCTTTTCATGGTTTTTTTCCGGCTGTGAGCCTGTGTTCTTCCAGAATAAACTCTTCCAGAACACGGCCTCACAGCCCAGAAAAAAACCATGAAAAACCTATGGATGCCTGTCAGGACTTCACAGAGCTACCCAACTTGACCCCTCTTCACTATTTTCCCCTTAAAGCAATGGAAGATTCTAAGGCAAAGGGAGAATGTGACCTTACAGATGTTTATTTTATTTAGATAAACACTTCTTTCCCATGCATCTAACACCTACACACCACTAACAGGTACAAACAACAGTAAAATACAATAAAGTGGCATGGTAGTACATAGAAATATGATAATAATGCACGTAGAACAATTGCTAAAACTCATTCAGTGAATAACTGTCTGAACAGGAAGGTCTTTGCCGCATGATGAAATGGCAAAGGCAAGGGTGCCAGCAATGAATTCCAGGGTTTTGGTATGGTCATCACTGAGAAGTCCCTTTCTTTTGTTTCCATCACCCTGTGGGAACCTATCAGATCTTAGGGCACAGCTAGCTGCCATGGAAAAACGTTGTCCCTGAAATATCTAAGTGCTAAGCCATCTAGGTCTTTCAATGTCAATACTGGTATTTTTAATTGTGCCTGGAAAAAAATTGTATCCGGTGTAGACTCTGCAGGACCAGTGTAATGTAAAAAGGTTCATACTCGTAGCAGCATCTATATTGCTGCATTCTGCATCAACTGTTCTTCATAAAAGCTCTTCAAATATTCCCCATGTGGAGTGTATTGCCATAAACCATCTAGACATAACTAGGGCATACCATCATCATGCAAGGCCCATGGCATTCAGAACTACAGTAGATGCAATCAGCACAGCAGCCCAAGTTAGGTAAATGTATTCCTAACTATAGCTGTCACCTGACCATGCAGGTGTAAAACTGAGCCCTGTAGCACCCCTTTTCAAGGGGAGTACCATCCCATCCAAGACTAGCTGAATTCCCATGATCAAATCAATCTCTCAGTTTGTTTGTGGCTCCAATTACAGGAAGCCCCCACCTTTTGATGGCTCATTATCTTACGAATCGCTCTTTCATTGCTTGCAAATTGAGGACAAGTTCCATTCATTCAATGGAGAACCCACTCTTTTGACAGTTCTTGCCTACAGAGACTTGCTTGGGACTGACCATACACATGTGCGCTGCTTACAATGCGAGCTGAAAGGGGGGGGTCACCAAGATGACTGACAGACTTTGTAAGCAGTGAGCACGTGGGTGGGTGCAGTTGCTTGCGAGTGGGTGCAGGCAGCCCCAAGTGAGCCACCATAATTCTCCCATGTTCCCTATATGGGTTCTGCTTTTTGACCAATTCTGGTTTCTGACACTGCTGCAGTCCCTACTGTCAGATAAATGGGAGCTTCCTGTACACTCGACCACTGACCATGCTGGCTGGGGCTGATGGGAAATGGAGTCTAGGAACATCCGAGGGCCTCGTGTTCTCCACCTTGCTCTGAAAACAACAGAATGTTTGTTAAAATGTTATACCAGGAATTGAATTTATTAGTGAGATTATTGGGAATTATCCTTCCTGAATATTCCTATTGTGAGTAATAATTTGCTAAATCCATCTAAAATATTTTTTCTATTCCAAATTTATTTTTGAGATATAACTTAGATAACTTCTGCTGAGACAATTAATGTAGACTTTTTACCATTATTCCACAAAATCCTATGTATGGACTGGATCTCAATTTTGTCATGTTTTGAATAAAGCAACAGAAAACAAGTAAGAAAAGTTAACTTTGACTAACAGAAGTGTTATAATTCAGTGGATCTGTTTTAAATATGACTGAGTCTGAACCCAACCCTATGTTTACTCTAATGCAGTTCTCATAGTGTTCAAAGGAGCTTACACCTAATTAAGTATTGAATGTAGCCTTAGAAAAAGTCCATCCTGTTTTATGCTCTTTGTTAAAACAATGTGCTGCTATGTATTGTGTAAGTAAAAATAAAAACAATGATTAAAGTCAGAGCCACACAGATGCTCAAAATTATTGTTTTAGTTATTGCCTTCAATTAAATGGTAAAAACTTGCTCCTAATTAAGATACATATTGAATTAAATAGTCTTTGAAGTTTCTAATGTTAGTCAACAGTAAAAAAGCAACAGAAGTCTGGATCGGATTACGATGAATACAACATTTAGTTCTGCTCAATATTTCACTTAAATTAAAGGATGCCCAGAGAAACAAAAAAGCATTCAGAAAACATTTCCAAATTGACATTTAAGCAAAATGGCAATTTCACCATGGAAATAAAGTCACTGGGTTACACTGTCTACAGTTCCATTTTATAAATACTGATAGTTTTAATAACCCAAAGGAAGGGGCAACAATTGTACTATGGCAGCGAAGCATGCCAGCTAGCTAAATCCCATCTCAAATATTGCTAGAGTGATCAGTTTAGAGCTTAAGTTACATACACAACTAGATAAAGCCAGATCCCAAAGATGAAGCAATTAACACCCTCAACTGATTAGTAATTGGACAGAGACATTAATCTTTTCGCTCAGCACAGCTCTCTATTCATTTGGATAAATGTTAGTTCCCCTTTTAAATTCATTTCCCCTGTGAGATTTTGGTTAACATGCAAATTAGCTTTATCTGGATAAACATATTTAAATGTTACTGTATTAATGAATTTACTATTGCTAACTTTTATTTAGGCTTTACAATAAGTGATGCATAATTGTATGTGAATGGAGTCAGGAATTTCCTGTGTCAGTTTTTGTTGGACACAAACAAGTTCTTAGCTAGCTTCCTGTCTTCTAAGTGTTTTATGACATAGTGTCAATAGTCAAGTTTTAAACCAGCAGATTCCTAAAAAGACAAAGAGAATGGCATAATTTTCTTTCCATCAGAAGCTTTCAGCTTTAGTAATCATGAAGTATGGCCTGAATGGAAGGAAAGATTGGCTTGCCATTTCTTGGCCACAAAGTGGAAGGAAAGGTGCAAGTAAATTCACTTATTTATGCTATGGGAAAACATATCCACAATGGTTAGTACTAACGCAAGCATCTATAGACTATGTGAAATACTACTACAGCTCATGGTTCAGAATGGATGTCAACTGCATTCTATTCCAGACCTCTTAATAAAGCAATAAATAAATAAATCTCACTATGCACTTCAAAGAAGATTTTCTTGCTAGTGTCTGGGCATGGAAAATCTTTTACAGATGCTTACGTGTATCTTCTTTCTGATTCCTTAGGGACAACATAACCCCTTCTTGAACTTGGTAACAGAAAATTACTTACACCAAGAGCCACTGCTATACCAATGCTTCCAGTTAGAACAATGAGATTCAGCCCAATAGACTAACCGATACGTTCCAGGAAAAATACTGATCATATTTTATTTATAGATTTATTTATATATTTAGAATCATAGAATTGCAGAGTTGGAAGAGACCACAAGGGCCATCCAGTCCAACCCCCTGCCATGCAGGAAATCACGATCAAAGCATCCCCGACAGATGGCCATCCAGCCTCTGTTTAAAGACCTCCAAGGAAGGAGACCCCACTACGCTCCGAGGGAGTGTGTTCCACTGCCGAACAGTTCTGACTGTCAAAAAGTTCCTCCTAATGTTGAGGTGGAATCTCTGTTCCTGGAGCTTGCATCCATTGCGCCGTGTTCCAGTCTCTGGAGCAGCAGAAAACAAGCCTGCTGCATCCTAAACGTGACACCCCTTCAAATACTTAAACAGGCTATCATATCACCTCTTAACCATCTTTTTTCCAGGCTAAACATACCCAGCTCCCTAAGTCTCTCCTCATGAGGCATCATTTCCAGACCTTTCACCATTTTAGTCGCCCTTCTTTGGACACAGTCTAATTTGTCCATATCCTTTTTGAATTGTGGTGCCCAGAACTGGACACAGTATTCTAGGTAAGGTCTGACCAAGGCAGAATAGAGCAGCACTATTACTTCCCTTGATCTGGACACTATACTTCTATTGATGCAACCCAAAATCGCATTGGCCTTTTTAGCTGCCGCATCACACTGTTGACTCGTGTTCAACTTGTGGTCTACTAGGACTCCTAGATCCCTTTCGCATGTAGTCTCATTCAGCCAGGTCTCCCCCATCCTATATCGATGCATTTCATTTTTTCGCCCTAAGTTCAGTACCTTACATTTCTCCGTATTGAATTTCATTTTCTTAGCTTTGGCCCAGCTCTCCAGTCTATCCAGGTCATTTTGAATTTTGATCCTGTCCTCTAGGGTATTAGCTACTCCTCCTAATTTGGTGTCATCTGCAAATTTGATAAGTATGCCCCTAATTCCCTCATCCAAGTCATTGATAAAGATGTTGAATAGCACTGGGCCCAGGACAGAACCCTGTGGTACCCCACTGGTCACATCTTTCCAAGACAAAGAGGAGCCACTGCTGAGCACCCTTTGGGTTCGGCCACTCAAACAATTACAAATCCATTGAACAGTTAACTTGTCTAGCCCACATTTTACAAGCTCGTTTGCAAGAATGTCATGGGGAACCTTGTCAAGGGCCTTACTGAAATCAAGGTATACGATATCCACAGTGTTCCCTTCATCTACCAAAATGGTAATTTTATTAAAAAAAAAAAAAAGAGAGAGAGAGAGAGAGAGAGATCAGATTAGTTTGGCATGACTTGTTTCTCTGAAACCCATGTTGACTTTTTGTGATTATGGCATTGCCTTCTAAATGTTCACAGACTCTCTGTTTAATGATCTGCTCTAGAATCTTCCCTGGTATTGATGTCAGACTAACTGGACGATAATTGTTTTGATCCTCTTTTTTCCCCTTTTTGAAGATGGGGACAACGTTTGCCCTCCTCCAGTTTGCTGGGACTTCTTCTGTTCTCCAGGAGTTCTCAAAGATTATTGCCAATGGCTCTGAGATCACATTTGCCAGCTCTTTTAATACTCCTGGATGTAGTTCATCTGGTCCTGGAGATTTAAATTCATTTAGTTTAAGAAGGTATTCCTGTACTACCTCTTTGCTTATTCTGTGCAGGATTTCCCCTATTGTGTCCTCTGTTCCTTTATCCTCAGGTTGGTCCTCAGGTTGGCTGAAAACACTGAGGCAAAGAAGGTGTTGAGTAATTCTGCCTTTTCTCTGTCCCCTGTTAGCATTTTGCCATCTTCTCCACGTAGTGGCCCTACCATTTCTTTCTTTCTCCTTTTGCTGCTGACATACCCCCAAAAAACCCTTTTTATTGTTCTTAACCTCTCTAGCAAGCCTGAGCTCATTCTGCACTTTAGCTTTTCTGACTTTACTCCTACACGTGTTCACTATCTGTTTGAATTCTTCTTTGGTGATTTCCCCCTTTTTCCATTTCCTATACATGTTCTGTTATTTATTTATTTATTTATTTATTTATTTCATGTATATCCCACCTTTCTCCCAAAGTGGGACCCAAGATGGCTTCCAGAAGTAGTCAGTTAAAAACAATGACAGTAAAATTTAGAACAGTTAAAATCACCAGATAAAACATCTGAAAATCACTTTAATAAACAAAAGTTTAAAAAGGTAAATAAAACATCTAATAACCCCCCACCCTGATTATACATTAAAAGCCTGCTTAAACAAAAACATTTTTGCCTGCCAGGAAAAGGAATGCAGGGAGGAGGCCAGCCTAGCCTCCCATGGAAAGGCATTCCAGAGGGTGGGAGCAGCCACCAAGAAGGCTCTCTCTCATGTTCTCACCAAACCAGTCTGTGATGGTGGCAGGACTGAGAGAAAGCCTTCCTCTGTGGCTCTCAGAACTCTGGTAGGTTCACATAGGGAAGCATGGTCCTTAAAATAGTCTGGAGTTAAGCCATGTAGGACTTTGTAGATCATGACCAGGACTTTGAATTGTGCCTGAAAACAAACTGGTAGCCAGTGAAGCTGTTTTAACAAGGGAGTCATATGATCCCTGTAACTGGCCCCAGTCAGCATTCTGGCACAGCATTTTGGACCTGCTGAAGTTTCCAAACAGTTTCCAAAGGAAGCCCCACACAGAGTGTGATACAGTAGTCCCCATCCAGCACAGTCAGAGTCCCTATTCCCTGATCTTCCTTTCGATTGATCAGGAGCACCTCTGATTGTCTGGATTAACTTTCAATTTGTTTGCCCTCATCCAGTCCACATACATTGGTTCAGTACTGATATAGCTTCCTTGGAATCAGATGGAAAGAAGAGATGTAGTTGGGTGTCATCAGCATATTGATGACACTGCACCCCAAAACTCCGAATGACCTGTCCCAGCATTTCATGTAGATGTTACACAGCATGTGGGACAACACTGAGTCCTGAGGGACCCCACAGGCCAATGGCCAGGGCATTGGACAGGAGTTCCCCAGCACAACCTTCCAAGTTCAGTCCTCCAAGAAAGACTGGAACCACTACATGACAGTTCCCCCCAAGTCCAATCTCAGAGAGTTGGCCCAGAAACATGCCACAGTCAATGGTATCAAAAGCTGCTGAGGAGTTCAGCAGAACCAACAGGGACATACTCCTCTTGTACGGTTCCCTACATAGGTCATTCACCAAGGCGACCAAAGCTGACTCCATCCCATAACCAGGACTGAAGCCAGCTTGAAATGCATCTAGATAATCTGTTTCAGCTGGAAACCCCTGGAGCTGGGAGGCCACAACACACTACAGAACCTTGGCAAAAAACTGAATGTTAGAGACTGGCCGATAATTATTCAGAATAGTGGGATTCAGGGAGGCATTTTTTAGTAATGATCTCACCACAAACTCTTTTAGGCATGATGGAAACTTCCCTTGCTTCCATGAAGTATTCACCACTCCCTTACCCACTCAGCCAGTCCCCCTCTAGCTGCTTTCAGATGACAGGAACTGCAAGGATCCAAATATACATGTGGTGGCTCTCACCTCTCCAAAGATCTTGTCCACATCCCCAGGCTGTCCAAATTTAAATGTATCCAATAACGTATCCAATCCAGGACAAGCAGGTGCCAAGATTACATCCCCTGGACCTGTATCAACTATACAGTTGCCCCTCCACATTCGTGGCTTTCACACTCATGGTTTTGATTATTTGAGGTTTAGCCCCAAGCCCCTTCGGGAAGGCCAGCAAGAGGTGGGGCAACCTCCTGCCTGTGCCTTACCCGGCCTTCCAGAGGCGGCTCTGGGGCTTCTAAACCCCAGAGTCTGCTCAGGAAGGCAGGGTGGGGGGTGGGCAGCCTCCCTCTCCCCCTCCCACTGCCTTCCCCGGCCTTCCAGAGGGGGCTCCAGGACTTCTAAGCCCTGAGGTCCCCTCAGGAAGGCCGGGAAGAGGCAGGGCAGCCTCCCGCCCACCTGCTGCCTTCCCTGGCCTTCCTAAGGGGGCTCTGGGGCTTCAGAGCCCCAGAGTCCACTCAGCAAGGCCAGGGAGAGGCAGGGCAGCCTCCTGCCCGCCTGCTTCAAAGCCCCGGAGTCCACTCAGGAATGCCACAGAGAGGCAGGGCAGCTTTCCTCCCACCTGCCCACTGCTCTCCCCGGCCTTCCTAAGGGTGCTCCAGGGCTTCTAAGGTCCAGAGTCCCCGCAGGAAGGCCACGGAGAGGCAGGGCAGCTTTCCTCCCGCCCGCCCGCTGCCTTCCCCGGCCTTCCTAAGGGGGCTCCAGGGCTTCTATGGTCCGGAATCCCTTTAGGAAGGCCGTGAAGAGGCCAGCCAGGCTGGCCAGACACCCTCCCGCCGCCTCCCTCCTGCTGGAGGGGGGTTGCAGGAGGAGCATTTTTTATTCACAGTTTTTCCACATTCGCAGGGGTCTGAAGACCCTAACCCCCGCAAATGTGGAGGGACGACTGTAGTATCCAAGTCAGTGTCAATCAGAGTGATTTTGTCCGCAAAGTGTCTTGCAAATTCTTCATAGCGGGCTGTCAGGTAGTCTTTGTTTTCTTCTTGTAGGCCAGAGTGTAAAAGCCCCCTGACCACTGGAGACAGCTCTTCTGGACGACACTATGCAGACACAATGGTGGCAGAGAAGTATAGTTTCTTTGCTGACCCCATTGCCATGGTGTAGGCCTTCCAATGAGCTCTAGCCCATGTTTAGTCGGACTCACTGAGTCTTCCATCATAGTTGCTCTAACCTCCATCCTACTCATTTCATCACTGCCAGCTCCCTAGTGAACCAAGGGGCTCACTTGGCTCCACTTTGTGGGAGGGAACACTTTTAGGGGTAATCATGTCTACCGCCTTGGCCATTTCCCTATTCCAGAGATCAGCCAGGGCTTCAATGGGATCACCTGCCAAGGCAACAGGAATTTCCCCAAGAGCTGTCACGAATCCATCTGTATGGATTTTGAAGTCTCTCAGGCAAATGTTCCTTGAGCAGTGGGTTGGGTGGTATACCAACAGAATCCCTATTCTGTCCTGGCCACCCACCTCAAAACACACACTCAAACCCAACAGACTGTGGGATGGGACACCTTGTGAGGAAGATGGAATCCCAATAGACCACTGCCACTCTGCCTCCATAGGAATTACTTTGTCAAAATCTCCCCCTCTGTGCATGTATACAGAGGACAACAATTTAGAGGATAGTGTTAAAGCTTATATGTAAGCTGTGTGTGCTTCGTTAACAGCATCTTGAGTAGGCTTAATCAAATTCAAACAGCTTCTAATGCAGATGAGAAACCTTAAATCTAGAGATCTCAAAATTATTACCTAATGCACTCATTCACATGCATAGAACATGTGAACAGTGCTAGAATCTGCAGGGAACTTGATACACATCTTACACATTCTCAGCAGAAAAGAATCGACATTATTCAAGAGTAAAGTAGCATTGCACAGCACGCAGTTGTACTATAAAAAGACATTTCTAGTGAGTTGTGTTCTAATACACCAACGTGAAAGCAAGTTAGGACATGAATTATTCTTTTTTGAAAATATGCTGTAGCCCATGCAAGACAATAGAACAAAACAATCCAATGCAATCTGAATAGATGTCAACAAATATTTGCAATATATCTTAATCAAATCATAAAACTGGAGTTCAAACATGCAGGTTTATTGTTTGATGACTACAACATTCAGTGATGACTACAATATGTATAATATCCATTTGTTCTAGGTGAATAGATTTCTGATAAAACACACTAAGAGACTAGAAGCAAGTCCTTGCATTGGCTTTAAGAATGAATTTTGTGCAACATTGGTATGACAATGTAGACAAAGTTTATTGTTTTTAAAACAAGCATGTCCCTGAACAAAAAGCCCACTTTTCCATTTCATAATACAATAGGCAGATTTTTCTGGTCAAGGAAATGTTCCTTAAAAAAACACATCACATTGTAACAAAATCTTTGTACAAGCTTAACTTTCTAAGAATGTGCAACCAGTTAGCAAATTAAGTTTATATGTGCTTGAGAGCAGCACATTTTGCTGGTGTTGTGCACCTTCAAGTTTTTTCATCTTATGGTGTCCTAAGACAAATCTATTGTGGGTTTTTCTTGGCAATGTTTGTTCAGAGAGGGGGTTATCACTGCTTTCCTCTGAGGCTGAGAGAGTGTGATTTGGCCAAGGTCACCCAGTGGGTTTCCATGACTGATTTGGGATTCGAACCTTGGTCTCCTGGAGTCATAGTCCAACACTCAAACTACTATACAACCATGTATTTACTCTATGGAAGGGGAAGACATTGAAGGCATCTGCCCCCCCTAAATGAAATTTTCCTTCAGTTCCAAAATTTCTAGCATTGCAGAGATTGAGACATCAAAATCATTCATACAATATGAACCTAGAACTCATATTTGCTGTGTTCACACTCCCTTGGTAATTTTGCCTGCCCCTTTTCTTTGGATGCCTAAACTGTACTGTACTTCTAAACACTTGACTGAAATTCTATTTTACTACAATCTTAGAGATTAAGGTACTGAAGGAAAATTTCATGGGGGGGGGCAGAATTTTTACAGGGGGAATATTATCACCCCTCCCATTTCCACCCCATCCTTTCTGTCATTTCTCTGCTCAAAAATCACATCCTTACTGGTTGTCCACATGCACAGAAGGAGGAATACATGGACCACATGCAATATCTTTTCTTCCCTGTGGAGGATGAGGCCTGGAATGGACAAATCTCAACTGTCCTGTTATTTTGTTATATTTGTTAATCAAAATTTATTTATTTCTCTCCAAACCTTTTCACCTTCTTGCTCTCACTCAAACCTGGCTCCCTGTCCATGATACTGCTACTTCAGCCATCCTCTCCTTTGGAGGACTCTCCTTTTCTCATACAAGTCACTATGAGGGTAGGGGGTGGGGAGTTCTTCTGTTCAAGCTCATGCCAATTTCAGCTTGTTTCCTTTCCACCAACTCACTGTTTCTATTCTTTAGAAGCCTGTGCTGTGAGTTTTTTTTTTCATCTCCACACCTGCGGATTACATACATTTACCATCCACCTGGCCCATTTTCAACTTTTATTTCTGATTTTGATTCTTGGTTGACTTTCTTTCTTTATTTCAGATGATATTCCTACTCTTATTATAGATGATTTTAATATTTATGTGGATGATTCCAAAGATCCTGTTATCTTACATTTTATTTCTTTATTATCTTCTTTTGGACTCAAACTTTGTTCTGATTCACCTACACATTCCCTTGGCCATTGTCTTGATCTTGTTCTCATCAATAATTGTTCTATCTCTTGCTTTTCAGTTACTGAATTTCTTTTGTCTGATCATCATCTTGTTTCTTTTGCACTTGTTCATAACACACCTCCTCACTATTCTGTTGCTTGCTCCTTTCAAAGAGCTCCACTCTGTTAATTCTCTTCTCTGTCTTTTTAAAATTCTGTTGGTGCCTTGGATTCAGCGGTTTCTTTACTCAACTCAACTTTATCTTCAACTCTTGATAGTTTTGCCCCCTTGTAAAAATGTACAGTCTCTCCTGTCAAACACCAGCCTTGGCTTAATCCTTTTATTCGGTATCTTTGTTCCTGCTCATTTGTGGAGACAGAATAGGGAGTGGGCAGACTACATTCATTACAAATTCATTCTTTCTTCTTTTTCTTGTGCTATTTCTTTGGCCAAACAGAAATACAGTTGTCTTCACATTTGTGGAGGTTAGGTGCAGAAGACCCCTGCAACATGAATAAACATGAATAAACTCTCCCCCTTTCCCCAGGGTTTGCTCGGCCTTCCTTCCCTTGGTGGGGGGAGCCTAAGCCCCAGCAAGCCACTGCAACTGTCGAGGGTTTAAGGAGGATGCTTCCTTCCCTACACACACACACACACACACACAGAACGTGCAGGAGGGATTTGAACTCCCAGCAACCCACCGTGACCCCAGAGAAGCTGCCAGGATTTAAGGAGGATGGCTTCTTCCCTACACACACACACACACACACACACTAAGCTATTTGGTATAGTATTTAGACTCTGTTTGCTTCTTCCAATAGTTTTGTTGCTACACAAACAGATGAAATCCAGACATGAAGGATAAAATACAAAACGTTATGTTTTCATAAATGTGGCAGAATGAAAAGATGTAATACAAAATGTGGTTATGCACACAGCTTAGAACTGAAATATCATTTCCCAACCATGTATGCTACAGCAGACTTTTCTCCACATGTTTTAATCTGAAAGCATCCTGGGTCAACAAAAATGCTACAATCTAGATACCTCATTCCAGTAAACAAACTTTTCCTTCTCCCCTCTAGCTCATAATGGTCGGTGTGCCAGTGAGTTACAATACTATACTTATACCTGCACAAGGCTATAGGAGTTACAGTGGATGGAAAGAAGCTTTCCTGCATCATATATGGACCATGGATCTTTCCTTGCCCACCCTTTGCTCGTACCATCCACAAGACCATATTAGACTGTGCCGACACATATTTTTACACATAAAACCTTCTTTTGCTCTCAGAAGGGCTATCCATATTTCAACCACTACACCCTGCTTTACAATGAGGAAGTGCATGCACATCTACTGTGATAGTTTGTTTTCGGCTCTGGGGTTGGGAAGTTAAAAGGGGCTGCATAGCAATTGTGAATAACTGCTGCAAGTATTTTCCAGCTGGGAACCATCTGTGCTCCAACTATTGAGATTTTCTCTCCCCAATGAGAAAATTGCACACACCCCACATACAGGCAAGTTGTTGTTCTGTGCCTTCAAGTCATTTCCAACTTAGGGCAACCCTAAGGCAAACCTATCATGGGGGTTTCTTGCCAAGATTTGTTCTGAGGGATTTTTGACATTACTTCCCTCTGAGGCTGAGAATGTGTGACTTGCCCAAGGTCATCTATGGCCAAGGTTTCTACGGCCAAGCAAGGATTCGAACCAGTCCTGCTCTCAACACTGAACAAGAATTCAAAGTGACAAAGTCAGAAGCCATGGAAGCAAGAGGTATCCAATGTCAAATAGTCAAAGGTCAAGAAAGCTGTGAATCAGAACAGAGTCCAAGGAGTCTCCGTAGCAGAGTCATAAAACAGTCCAAAAGTCAAAAATCCAGTACTTACAAGAGCCAAGTCTTCGAGAGGTGAACTGAAGTTGTATACAGTAGTTTTGCTGGAGGCAGTTCGCTTCTTATAAAGGCAGCAAGCTCAGTCAATGCTCTGGTTCCAAGCAGTATTTAGGGAGTACATTTTGCAGCTGTATTCTCCCTGATGCCTTGACCACAGACTTTCACTCTGACTGTGGGGGATGGTATGAGTCAGATACCGGAGCCTCCACCTTTCTTCTCCAGCTCCACTTCCTGTTCTAAAGCCTGCTGAACCAAAGGACTCAGCTGGCTATCAGGTGTCTATTCCCAAATCTCCTACTGGTATGCCTGCTTCATCTTTGGGGGGGGCAGCATGACATAACCATGGTTCCCAGAGTCCTAGTCTAACATGCAAACCACTACACCATATTGACTCATAGTCGCAAAATTCTTTTATGCTATTATGAAGGTTCAAATAAGTTTGTTATACATGGGCTTCCTTTGGTGCTTGAAAACAGATACTAATGAACAGTACTAATGAAACACCCCTTTCCACTTACATTTCTTTTGATCCAGTACCACATTTTGTCATTGCTTTATGCCATGACAACCGCCACTTATGGTGACCCCAGAATGAAAGACCTCAAAGAAAACTGATCAACAACCCTGCTCAGGTTCTGCAGAATCAGAGATGTGTCTTCCCTGAATGTAATGCAGTCTTCCTCTTTTTCTACTGGCTTCTACCTTACCAAGCATCATTGTCTTTTCTAGTGAGTCATATCTTCTCATGATATGGCCAAAGTACAACAGTCTCAGTTTGTATTGCTTCTAGGGCGAGTTCACTCTTGATTTGCTCCAGGACCCATTTGTTTGTCTTTTTTAGCAGTCCACAGTATGTAGAATGCTTCTCCAGCACCACATTTCAAATGAGTTGATTTTCCTTCCTATACGTTTTCACAACCATAAATATAAATGGGAAATACGATGACATGAACAATCCTAACTTTAATATTTAATGATATATCTTGACACTTCAGAATCTTGTTTTGTTCCTTCACAGTTGCCCTTCCAACTCCTAATCTTCTTCTGATTTCTAAACTGCAGTCTCCATTCTGATTAGTGACTGAGCCAACACATAGAAAATCTTTAAATATTTCTATGTCTTCATCATCTACTTTAAAATTAAGTAAATAATCTGTGGTCATTCTGTTTTCTTAATGTTCAGCTGTAAACTTGCCTTTGCACTTTCTTTCTTGACTTTCTTCAGTAACCATTCCAAGTCTTTGCTATTTTCTGCTAGTAGTAGGGTGCCATCTGTAGATCTCAAATTGTTGATGTTCCTTCCTCCCATTTTCATGCCTCCTTCCTCAGAATCTAAGGAGCTTTACATATGCTACATTCAGCATACAAGTTAAATGGATAGGTTGATAAAATGCAGTCTTGCCTGACAACCTTGGCTAATCGGAAACCATTCAGTTTCTCCATATTCTGTCCTGACAGTAGACTCTTGTCATGAGTACAGGTTACACATCAGGGTAATCATAAATTGTGGGACACACGTTTCTTTAGGAGCAATCCATAATTTTTCATGATCTGCACAAAGGTTTTGCTATAATCTATAAAACATAGACTATTTTCTTCTGAAATTATGATCCAATGTATATTTGCAATATGACCCTTAGCGTCTCTTCCTTTCCTGAACCCATCTTGGATATCTGGCATTTCTCACTCCATATATGGTAAAAGTCTTTGTTGTAGAATTTTGAGCATCACTTTGCTTGCATGGGAGATTAATGCAATGATTCAGTCGTTACTGCAGTCCCTGGTATCCCCTTCCTTCAGGATGGGAATGTATATTGAGCATTTCCAATCTGTGGGCTGTTGTTTTGTTTTCTGTAATTGTTGAGATAATTTAGTTAGAACTAGAGTAGCTTCTGTCTCTGCAGCCTAAAGCATTGGTATGCCATTTGTTCTTGGTGATTTATTTCTTCCAAGTGCCCTGAGTGCAGCTTCCACTAAACTTTCTAAAACTGTAGGTTCCTCTTCAGATAGTTCTTCCTTGAATGAATCTGTCATTTTCTGTGGGGTTTTTCCAGGTGTGAGACCGTGTTCTGGAAGAGTTTATTCCTGACATTTCACCTGCATCTGTGGCTGGCATCTTCAGAGAATTCAGATACAGGCGAAACATCAGGAATAAACTCTTCCAGAACATGGCTTCACAGCCCAGAAAAACCTCACAGAAAACCTATCGATGTCGGCCATGAAAGTCTTCAACTTCACATTGAATCTGTCATTATTTCATCTCTTGTATGTAGTTCTTCAGTGTATTGTTTCCATTGGCTTTTTATTTCTACTTCATCATGTAATGTGTTCCCCTGCTGGTCATATAGTATCCCCACTCTTGGTTTCATTTTCTCTTTCATTTGTCAGATCATGTGGAAGAGGTCTCTTGTTCTTTCTTTTTTGCTGTCACCTTCTATTTCTCTACATTGATTATTATAGTAGTTCTCTCTGTCCCTGTGCACAAGTCACTGAACAACTGCATTCAGAGTTCTGACCTCAATTCTGCCATCTTTTATTTTTGCTTCTCATCTATCCTTAACTGCTTGAAGAGTTTCATCTGTCATCCATTGAGGCTTCTTTTCTTCTTTAGTGCACATAGTGTCTGTTTGCATTCCTCTCTGACAATCTCCTTGGCTTCAGAGCAAAATTCTTCTGGCTCCTGGTCAATTAGGCTTAATAATGCAAATATATTTTTACATTATCTTTAAATTCTATGGGGATGTTCTTCAGGTTGTATTTTGGCACAATGATTGGTTTAGCGTTCTTCTTTAGCTTTACTCTAATATTAGCTATTAACAGATCATGGTTTGTGCCACAATCTGCTCCTGGTCCCATTTTTGCAGAGAATGGAGTTTCTCCATCGTCTGTTTTTGATTATGTCATCTATTTGATTTCTATATTGGCTGTCAGGAAATAGCCATGTATACAGTCACCTCTTTGGTTCCTTAAAGAACATATTTGTAATTAACAAAGTGTTGGGCTTGCAAAATTCAGTCACTCGCAAAATTCAATCAGTTGCTCTCCTGCTTCATTTCTTGCTCCTAGGCCAAATTTTCCTACAATCTTTGATTTGGCTCGGTTTCGTACTCTTGCTTTCCAATCATTTATGATTAACAAGAAGTCCTGTTTTGTTACGAGGTCAATTTCCTCCTGGACTGCAAATACAATCTTTCAATTTCATCTTCTTCTCCCGTTGTAGTTGGAGCATAAACTTGGGACTTGTCTATATGAGGGGGGCAAATGTGGATTGATGCATACTAATGCAAATTCAAAGCAGTTTCTATTTATCTTAATGGTTTTCTGGCAAAATCGCAGGCAAACGAAGCTATTCGCTTTTTTTGTCTCAACAGGCATGCCTGTGAATCAAAATGGCAGCTGCAAGTGAATTAATCACACTTTTATTGTTGCCAGTTGCCACCGCCGAACAGGTTTTTTTTTAAGCATATCTAAGGTGCAAAAGTGTGATATTCGGCCTAAATAATTTTTTAAAAAGAAAAGAAAAAGGCTGTTTCATCACCTGAGCGCTTGCTTGCTAAAGCAAAAATCCAAGATGGTGATTCTGGGCACTTGCCTTGTTAGCAAGCTCCTTTCCCTGTCCACATCCAACCAATCAGCTTTCACTTCCACTTTTATCACAAGTGCGAATGAATGCGAATTCAATTGTCAAATGAGTAGAAATGTGCATTCTCTATGGAGCTTTTAAAAAAAATACAGAGAAATCCATGAAGGCTTTTCTGATGGAGTTTATGGTGGATTTGTCCCCCCTCCTTCTGAATACTGCGATCCAATGCAGAATGTCATTAGGACAGGCAGGATTCCAAGCAAATTCTTTGAGGATTATTTTGAGCTTTAAAACAACCCCTTGGATTATGGTTATATTGATAGGCGTTCCCTGAAGTCTTATAGATATTATTAGCTCATACTTGGTGTTATATCTTTTGACTGCTTTTGCTGCATTTCTTCTCACTATTAATGCCACCCTATTTCTTGTTAGATTTTCATTTCTTGAGTAAAACACTGTGTAATCATCTGACTCAAAATGTCCCATTCTTGTCACTTTAGCTTGCTCACCCCAAGTATTCCAATGTTTATACTTTCCACTTCTTGCTTTACAATGTCTGTTTTTTCTTGTTGTTCTTGCTGTTGTTGTTGTGTGCCTTCAAGTTGTTTCTGACTTGTGGCAACTCTAGGGAAACCTATTACAGGGTTTTCTGAGGCTGCGAAATAGAGTGTATGAGCCAAAATCATCTAATGGGTTTCCATGGTTGAGCAGGGATTCGAACCCTGGTCTCCAGAGTTGTAGTCCAATGATCAAGCTACTGTGCCACATTGGCTTCTAGCTTACCCTAATTCATGCTTGTCACATTCTATATTCCTATAATACGTGTGGCTTCAAGCTTTCCTTCACCTCTGAGTATGGGAACAGCTGAACGTCCTTTCGGCTTGAATCCAACTGAGTCAGTAGCTGCAGCGCTATTCATAGTTCTCTTGTGCTGTACCCCAATAGCTTGTTAAGTGCCTTTTGACCTAGGAGTGTCACCAATTGGCACTATCTTTTGTCTCATCATAGGGTTTTCATGGTAAAAGACATTCAAAAGGGGTTTACTATGCCTCCTTCTGCACAGTACTAAGAAGTTTTAACTATGGTGCCACTGCTGTTGTCTCTGAGAAATCCTTTGCAAATTCCCCCCACACCCGCACCCCGCTGCCTAGTAGCTGTTTGGCACATTTAGACTGGCTCATCAGCAAGAGCCTATCTGACATGGGAAACCCTACCAGCAGCATTGTTACTGTCAGCTTACCCTCTTGCTTCACAGGAGCATGCAATCCCACCACCATGGATAGATAGTGCCATGGTGGCAGTAAAACATTAGCTGGAATCAATATGTGAAGTTTAGAAGGAAGGAACTGTATACAAGGAAAGAAAGCTATATGTTATTTCTTTTAATTTTTATCTCAGTACAGTACGGACGGGGACAGAAAAGAGAGCTTTATTTGGAAGATACTGTGAATACTAATAGAGAATAAGCTTAGAAATAAAACAACTTAGGCTCATGGAAGGAGTATGAAAAAGTTAAATATTGCATAGATCTACATTTACCAAATAAAATGTTAAGCAATCCTCTGACCTACTTAATTAGATTTCACAGCTTTATGACAGATATATTTTTAAAGACATAGAGCAACATTTTAACTCATAGAACACAAGAAAGGACACCATCAGCATTTCATGGTAGGTGATTGATCGAAACAATCCCATTTTCCCCAAAATATTCAGTATTCTATAAAGCTAGATGCCAAAATATTTGTTATTTGCCATCAAGCTGGCATTGTCATATAGCAACCCTATGAATGAGAGACTTCCATGAGCATAAACTGCACTTCTCAGGTCTTGCAAACTGAGGACCATGGCTTCCTTTATTAAATTAACCCATCTGTAATGTAGTTTCCCCCTCTTTTCCTACTGCCTTCCACCTTATCAAACATCATTGCCTTTTCAGAAATATAGCTCTATTTAAATAATACTTAAGTTGATAACTTTTCAAATCCACATATCCACAGGGGATCGGTTCCTGGACTTAACCATGGATACTGGAAACTGTGGATTATAGCAAACCATATTAAAATAAAGTGGTTTTGGTACAAACATACCATAGAGTTGCATTGGAGAACGTAGCGATTCCTAGAGAGGACACCTCTCTAGGCATTTTCCAGCACGACTCTATGGTATGTGTCCCTATTTTTTCAGCCCCAGATATCTGAAATCACAGATATTTGTTCTGTGGGTACCAGGGGCTGACTGTATTAACTCCCACCAGAATTTGCCATGAGGCAGGCAGCATCATCTTAATCAAGGCAACCTGCAAAAATAATTTTGTCAATGTCCTCTTTTTGAGGTTCCATGTGGGGAAAAAAATCTGAGTTTAGGCTCAAGAAATTCTCCTAGTGTGAATGTTCTCCTAGTGTGAGTGTCTTCTATTGTTTGATAAGGGAAACTGTTACTTTGCATGTTCCCTTATTTGCACTGGCAACTGAGAAACAGAGAGCTAAATTTGTGGTTCCACTCTGAATGTTTCTGTTTACTATGACTTGTAGGCAAACAATAAAATTAACACTAGTAGAACAGCTACTACCAAATGATAACATAATCTGCAGAAACTGACACAAAACAGAAGTCTAGGAATTCAACTGATGTGTTTTAATTAAGGATATTAACTGTGTGCATTCTTTTCATTCCTGTTTGATAAATTCTATTAACATGCAGAAAAGTTTCCCACTGAAAAATGTAAACACATATATTAACACAAATAAGAATTATTTTCAACTTAGGACTTTATCAGACACTCAAAATACGGCATCATAATGACACTACCTAATCACAAAAGGGTGCGCGAATCAGACGATGTCACCCTTTCCTGCTTAGAAACAGTCCCAATCTTGTACCTTTTAATTGACATCTTAAGCCATCAATAGAGTCCCCTGCTGCTTTTGTGCCGGCATTGTCAGCATGTGAAACCTTGGACCATTTAACTCTCATACTTACCCTGACAATGTCCGGTCCGGTGCAAACACTTCTGGGTGCGATCAGGACATCCAGGAAAGTTTCGCTCTTTTTATGACCCTCCCTGGGTTACTTGGGTCTTTTAAAGTGTGTGTGTTTTAAAACTTTAAATGCTTTATTCTTGTTTTTGATTTTGAATTTCCTGTGCAACGAAGTCTAGAGGGTTTTGAGCGAGGAAGTGAACGGGGCTCCATTCACTTCCTCTTTATTGCCGGAGCTGTTTTTGCTGGGAAAGGAGCCAAATGCCGGGGGGGGGCATTCTTTTGCCGCATAAAAAATTGTGGGGGTTTTTATGCCGGCAAAAGAACGTTTTAAGGGCAGAGTCTGATAAAGTCCTTAGGTACATTCATCATTTATTTGTAAGTTGTTAAACTGAATTACACATTTAAAGCTGACTGATTATGTTCCTCTTTTCTACTTTACAAGAAAAAGAGCAGCTATTAAGGAGGCTTTTCCTGTGGTATTCTTGTTTATTGTGTTAGCTGGAAGGTGTCTTTACAACATCCATATGGTAGCTCACTGAAATGTCAGACCACACAATTTCATCCATAGCGTTCACTGGATAGAATGCTAACCTTTGAGTTGCATACTGTTAGGACTTTTAATAAATGAACTTACTGAACTGTAAGGGGCTGTTAACAACAGGGTCACTCTGAGGTCTCTCATTCATCGTGTCACCATATGTCAAAGCCAACTTGACAGCACATAATAACTATACAAGATCAACACTGAAAAATAACTACAGCTTAAAAAGTTATTGCAGCTTGATCACTGGGCCCTTTACATTACTCCAGTGATGTGGGAACTACTGGATTATAGCATCTTGCAGAAATTCAGAACCAGTAACACAGGAACTCTGAGATCACATAAAAGGAGCTGACAATACTGATGTGTGTAAATGGGTAGGTGAGTAGCTGGTGACGTTGTCAACTCTTTACATATGATTTTGGGGTTTCGTTATTATGGAACGGTGTAAGAAGGTGTCACATTATCAAGAAAAAATCTGAACAAGTATATGGGTGTTAGATGAAGATTGAAAATGCATCTGTACTGGAATCTATATATGTGTGTTGGAAATAATACAGTTGGCCCTCTTTATCCACAGATTCTGCATCCACGGATTCAACCATCTACGGTTTGAAAATATTCCCCCCACAAAAAAAAATCAAAAAGCAAACCTTGATTTTGCTATTCTATATAAAGAACACCATTTTACTATGGCATTGTATATAACAGGACTTGAGCATCTACAGATTTTGGTATCCATGGGGGGTCCTGGAACTAAATCCCAATGGATATCAAGGGCCCATTCTAATGCATACAGATGATACCACCATACAGTAATCTAGCCCTTAATAAGAAGGAACCAGAGGTGGATGAAAATATTGTATAGGGATCATACTACAAAAATATGTATATGCATGTTGGATTACTTAATGCCAACACACAGTGACAAATCAGTGGAGAACAGAACCTGAACTTCAGTTAGTCAAGAAATGACTGGTAGCTTCTTCTCTGCCACTTTTGATGTTTTCATGAAGAAACCTCCAACAAGCTTCCAAGCAACTTAAAATCGTTCACGCAGCTTTTTCAAATCCACAAATTATTCTTTTAGAAATATAATAGTTGAGGGGGTATGTTCCACATTGTGGAATCAAGCACAACCAGGACCCCAGATTTACAGTGACATGCGCATCTCTCCTTGAACCAGGGCAGGCTTAACCATACCGTCAAATCAGCATCTGTGGGGGGGGGGACACAGGCAGGGGGCCCCATCCCGACCTAACCCTCCTCCTGAAAAAACATCCTACTGGCTTAAAAAAACAACAACCAATAAGCGTCTCCCTAACTAGAATGCTAAAGAGAACGAGAAAGAGAAAGATGGAGCTTTCTTTGTGTGGCTGATTCTGGAGGGAGTTTGTTGCTCCCTCCCTCCTCCTCCCCAATCATCTTCAAAAGGCAAGCCAGGGGTGAGTGTGTGTGTTTGTGTGTGAGAGAGAGAGGGGGGAGGGAAGGGGATGTCATCTCTTGTTCTCCCCTGCTCTATCTTCAAAAAGGGCTTCTTTCTTTCTTTCTTTCTTTCTTTCTTTCTTTCTATCCCCCCCTCTATCTCCCTTCCTTCCTTCCTTCCTTCCTTCCTTCTTCGCCTCCCTTCTTTCTGACTTTTTTTTGCTCTCTCTCTCTCCTTCCTCCCTCCTCCCTTCCTTCTTTGTTTCTTTTTTCTTTCTTTCTTTCTTCCCTTTCCTTCCTTCCACATAGATCCCCTCCAGCCCATCTTTCCAGCTGCTTTTAACCTGTTTTGGTTCCTCTCCCCTCCCTTTCCCCCTTTCTCCTCAACTTCCTCCCCTTGCTGCCAACTGAGTTCAACCTGCAAAAGGAAATTGTGCGTGTTTGCCCATGTGCCTTGAAGTCATTTCTGACTAAGGCAAACTTATCTTGGGGTTTTCTAGGCAAGGTTTGTTCAAAGGAGGTCTTCCTTTGACTTCCTTTGAGGCTGAGAGAGTGTGACTTGCCCAAGGTCACCCAGTGGGTATTCATGGCTGAGTAAGGATTCAAACCCTGGTCTCCACAGTCATAGGACAATGCTGAAACTTCTACAACACTCTGGTTCTTTTAACAGAAGAATATAAATTAAAATTTGGAGTAATATTACTGGGAACAATGGTTTTATTGTTGTCACTAAGCACACCAGTATCCCATTAGTGCTATGTGAGAGCCATTGGGCTAAGCAGTGGTTCTTAACTTTTTTTTTACCAGGGAGTCCCTTTAAATATCTTTTGTTGCCTCAAGACTTAACTCAGTATTTAAAACCGTAATAATAATAGCTAACAACAAAAACAATACAATTACACCATCCATTAACCTTTCCCTCAGAGGCACTCTTGCTTCTTCCTGTATGTTTGTAGCTGGAGTGGATTGAATGGCAATGTACAGGCCAAGCCAGCCAGACTTTGCCTTGGTTCCTGTCACATGGCTGTTCCACTACAGGGAGGAGGTGGGTCAAACAGCCTTCAAGCCTTTGTGGACCCCCTGTGAGGATATCATAGAATCATAGAATAGTAGAGTTGGAAGAGACCACAAGGGTTATCCAGTCCAACCTCCTGCCATGCAGGAAATCACAATTAAAGCATCCCTGACGGATGGCCATCCAGCCTCTGTTTAAAGACCACTGGGCTAGAGAATGCTGGAAAAGGAACAATGAAACCAGACCTTGAGAAGGGTGCTGGCAGGGGGATTCTGAGAGGTGTAATCCAAAAGTAACTTTCCCAGGCTCTGAATGCAGCCTAGAATCATACGGCTGGAAGGGACC
The DNA here is from genome assembly GCA_030847615.1 of Gambelia wislizenii. Lineage (NCBI taxonomy): Eukaryota > Metazoa > Chordata > Lepidosauria > Squamata > Crotaphytidae > Gambelia > Gambelia wislizenii. Next base: position 268,522,500 of record JAUMIR010000003.1, read on the forward strand.
CCAACAGCCATTCCATCCAATCAGCTTCTGCCCTGCAGGAACACACAATCAAAGCCCTCACGACAGATGGCCATCCAGTCTCTCTTAAAAAAACTCCGAAGAAGGAGACTCCACCACACTCCCAGGCAGTGCATTCTACTTCTGAACAGCTCTTACCATCAGGAACTTCTTCCTAATGTTTAGGTGGAACCTCTTTTCCTGGAGTTTGAACCCTTTGCTCCATGTCCTAGTCTCTGGAGCAGCAGAAAACAAGCCGGCTCCATCCTCAGTATGACATCCCTTCAAATATTTAAACATGGCTCTCACGTCAACTCTCAACCTTCTCTTCTCCAGACTAAACATACCCAGTTCCCTAAGCTGCTCCTCATAGGGCATAATGGCTTCCAGACCTCCCACCATTTTGGTTGCCCTCCTCTGGACACATTCCAGCTTCTCAATACCCTTCCTGAATTGTGATGCCCAGAACTGGACAGTCTTCCAGGTGAGGTCTGACCAAAGCAGAATACAATGGCATTGTTACTTCCCTTGATCTAGACATTATACTCCTATTAATTCAGCCTAGAATCGCATTGGCATTTTTTGCTGCTGCATCACACTGCTAACTCATGTTTACCTTGTAGTCTACTTTCTTTCTTTCTTTTTTGAGGAAATCCACACCATTACGTTAATTGCTAATTAACAAAAAACATTTTATTAGTGCCTATAATATAGTTTTAAAACTAAATTATTGGTGACAAATTATGTAATACAGTAGGCCCCCCTTATCCACTGGGGACTGGTTCTGTGCGGGCATGGATTCTGAAAACTGTGGATAATAGTGAACGCCACTGAAAATAATGGGACTTCTGGTTTAAAATAACATAGAGTTACCTTGGAGGTCCTAGAAAATGGCTAGGGGGGACATATTTTCTAGGAAGACTCTATGGTAGGTGTGCTGTTTTGTGTCCCATGGATAATGAATCCGTGGATACAGGGGTCCTAATGTAATCTGAACATCCTGTACTTTGAATAGGTTAGGTTACATTGACTTGAGATAAACATATGGGGGCCCTAAAATAAAGCATTGCAGGGCCCCCCCAAATTCCTTAAACCGGCCATGTCTTGAACACTAGATTAAATGCTAGATGATTGTGGGTTTGTTTGTTTTCCCCCTGTTTACTTACATTCTGCCAAACGTACCTGGTCTAACATCAGTTGCTAGATATCTACCCAAACTGTTAAACATTAACTAACTGTTTTGCAATAAATCAGGCCTAAGAGGTTAAAAATGGTTGCATGCAGTGCTATTTTCAATCATTTCCTATAATAGCAGCCAACATGTTGGCAGCTGCAAACACACACAGCGAGGTAAGGAAAGACAGAAGTGGTTCATATCCATCAGATAGGGTAAATTCTCTTAGTCATTCAACCAAGCAAAATTGTTCCAGAACTGTATCACCTGATCTATTTTGACTTATGAGCAAAACAGGCATTCTTGCTGGCATGTCTGTGTTAGTTTGGCTAGAGCTGTAGTGTCAGGAATCTTGTCTGAACCAGGCCTCACTTAGCCTAAGTCCAGCCAGGTTCCTGTCATGCTCACTAGGTGTCTGGGTATTGTTTATATGTTGGGAGGGGGACTAGAATGAGGTACAGTTCCCAGGCCTGGAGAGCTCACAGCCTATCTCCAAGGTCACACATCTGTTAAAGGCTTGGGAGTTAAAGGGAGGGAGTGTTGGTAAAGAGGGGGTGAGTCTAGCCTCTGGTTTTAAACCCTACAATTTCTTTCTGTGAACCATTTCTGGCAATGTTTCTGGACCGGTTCACTACTTTACCTCTGCAATAAAACACTTTGACTAGTGACTGTTGTCTGAGTGAACTGAAGTTTTGACTGGATCTTTATAGGAGTGTTGGCAGGCAGTATAAATCAATACATAATATCCTCCAGGTGGCAGTAGAAAGTCAACTGAGTGTTCCAGGCATGACATCCCTCACTCAAGGGAACATTTAGCTTTCTAGATGTACCTACAGATCCATCCTTCTCTTCCTAAGGAACTACCTCCTTAGCATGTAGGTTGACAGAAATTCCCATGCAGATACAGTGTATATGCTGGTTGCATTAATCTCCACTATTTAAATAAACTAAATATTGAATTACACAATAATAAAAATAAAATACTATACCTGTTAAAATGACATCTGCTATTACTTCTTCATATGTGGGATTCTTGAAGTTTATGATGATAGAAGAATGGTGACCGAGGCAAGAACTTACACTAGCTGGCTCCAGTGGCTGAGGAATCAGACCAACACCAGACAAGAAAAATACCCATTCCTCAAGCTGTAGAAAGAATAACAATATTGGTATTTTAAATAGCAACCTCAACTTAGTTCTTTTTCTATACTCCTGTAAATTTGAAATTCAAATTAAAGAATGATGGTCCCAGTCAAGTGGTATTGGCACACACATAGGAGCTCCATCACAAATTCAGAGATCCAAGTAAGGCCAGGCTCTTAGCACTGGAGAATCCTCTGCTTGGATCATCCTACTGAAATCCTTATGGAACATTTCTTCATATCCATTATTCAACAATCTTATAGTCCAGTTTTCATGCTTATTCATTTGGATGATGCTTTTCCTATGACAAATACATCCACCTCCACTGTTGACATAAGAAACACATGACACACCTGCTTGATTTGTTCAACTCTTCCACATCAAAAAGGCAAGAAATATTACATCAATCAGATTTTGCATAGCATAGCATGACTAGCCACCCATTCTGGCTTCAGAGATGGTGACTACTGCTAGGGTTTTGCTTTTCTAGTGTACAATTGCCCCTCTGAGCTCTGGGAAAAATGAAGTGTCAACTGTAGTCACCCTCTCTGAAGCCAGATTGGGTGGCTACCATTGGCGCTTTGCTTTTCCTGGACCTTGGAGGAGTGAGTTTGTGCTGGGAAATCAAAGCCCTAGCAGTAGCCGCCCAATCTGGCTTCAGAGAGGGCAGCTACTGCTGGCACTTTACTTTTTCCCAGAATTTGGAGGGGTGATTTTGTGTTGGAAAACCACAGCCCCAGCATTAGCTGCCCAGTCTGGCTTCAGAGAGGGTGACTACCACTGGTGCTTTGTTTTTTTTTGGAGTTCAGAGTTAAGCGTGAGTAACAGCTTTGAATGGAAATAAACCCCATGCAGTTTTAGGTTTGGGCAGGTGTGGCACTTAAATTGGGCCAGAGTAGCCTGAATTTCATGTGCTGCTGCTCCAGGTCAAAGCTATCAGAAACTCATCCAGATTTTTACCCCCTATGTAGTCAAGCCTTCAGACTGATTCAAAAGCTTCCCAGTTCAACCTGGATCAAAATCCAAATCATGAATTGGAAATCCAAGTGTTTTTGTCTGTAAGAATTGTATGATATTTGCAGGTATAGTAACATCTTGCAAAGGGATTATATCTGAAAAATATCAGGCAAATGGGTACAGGGACCTTTGTGCTACATGCTTTTTATGCTTTGATATTTTTTTAAAAAACTGCCAATATCTATCTTTATCTTTTATTTTATTTTTCAGAATTGGATAACATTTTCTGGGATAAAATCATTTGTGAAAGAACAATTCTGAGAAATGAAATTCTACAATTCTATAGATGAAAAGGCACAGGGAGGCTCGAACAAGAGTAATCTTTACACTTTTATGGCTTCCTATTTTTGGCAGAAACATTATCCAAGCCCCTATTCTCCTCTGACTATGAATCACTAAGAATGCTTTGGGAAGTTTTCTGACACAGATTCAATCCACTTTATAGGAATTCTGCTTCCAACTGGATATTTCCTCGAGGTCTCTGAATCAGTCCAATTCAATCTGGAATTTGCCAGGTATGAAACATCCTCCTACAAAATGCACATAATATAGTTTCATTACGTACGTAAGAACTAAGCTTTTCTAGGTGTTCCAGAGATATGCATGCAACAGTGAAGTGGTTAGTGTTGCATTCCCAAATATCCTTCTTAGGAAATAAGCCCCACTGAACACAGTGAGACTTATTTCTGAGTAGCTATACACTGATATTTGCTAGTTAGTTCAAAGGCAGAAAACAATACAAATGACAGTTCTGAAAGCATATCAAGAAAGTGGATAAAAGTAATTCAAGATTTGGGTAAAAAATAAGCTGCAACACAACAAGATTGACAATCACAGAACCTTTGTGGAAAGTTTATATAGGCAACAACCCAGTTCTGAAATAATTGATTCAGCCTTATTGCAAATACAACTTATTACCTCATACCTGTTATCCTTAACTGGTAATAAGCTAATTAAGTAAGTAACCAAGCTTTAATTAGGAGAGGGCAATCCAATGAATGCTAGTATACTAGTGTAGGCTAGTATGCTGACATGGTCTGATGCCACACTGCAGAAATAATGTAGTTTGACACCTCTTTAACTGCCATGGCTCGATGCTATGGAATTCTGGGATTTTTAGTTTTGTGAGATATTTAGCCTTCTCTGTCAGAGAACTCTGGTGCCACAACAAACTAAAAATCTCAGGAGCCATGGTAGTTAAAGCAGTGTCAAACAGCATTATTTCTGCAGTGTGGCAGTAGCTTTATTCTGCTTACTTGTTTGGAGATATATTTGAGAATATGTATTATTCATAGCAGCATATTAAGCAGGATAGTTTGGAAAGAATCTAAATAAAGGATACATGACAGGATCTAATAATAGATCCTGCTCACTTCGAAGTTTGCTCAGTAGTATTAGTCTCATTCCATTACCTACTGATGTTACCAGTTTGCTGAGAGAGCTAGGCAATATCAATATATTAACATTTTGGGTAAACATTATATTCAGCCTGACATTTCAGTTGCACTGTCCCAACAAAGTTAATTTCAATGATCAAAAACAAGAGCAAAGTGATTATAGTTTGAGTTCAAATTCTCATTGCAGAGAGTTCTTTGCACAGCTCTAAACCAGAAACAAATGAAGCAAATAATAACCCATAGTGGTTTCTCTCAATGCAGCAATGAAGCACAATCAGAAACAGTTAATGCTTGTCTTATAAAGTGCTGTCATTAGTTGATTTTAGATTAGTCAGCTACTCAGCTATGAGATGGCTTAAAGTATCAGTTCAGAAGCATTTAATCAGTGAAATCAAGGAAAGAAAATCAATGTCATTTTTAAGGTTAAAGTTCTGTTGTGCTTTCTATATGTATTGTGAAAAACATTTCTGAAGACCTTTGTCACAAATCTCGGCATTAGGTTGGTGCAAACTAGAAAACAGTGAAATAGCATAAATTTTGCCAATATGATCACAGTCTGGTATCACTATCTTCAGAAATGCAGTGGACAAGTCAGTTTCAAATGATTTAGGAATGAAAAGAGCAAAGTCACAAAGGTTATAGCAAAACACTGAAAAGGTTGACAGGGCTGGACATAGCAAGTAAAAGGATGAGATATTGATTAAAGGTTTGGCTGAGATAAGATCTTGGAGATTTGCCACTATTTGACAGGAAAGGCACAAGTTAACAAAAAATGAGCATCAAGTGCCAGGCCTCAATTTGAACCTGAAAGGTTTCTGTGAATTATTTACTTATTTCATTGGTTTGGAATTTGATAAAAACCCAAACTTTTAATTTATTGATCAGAGTTCTGTGAGCTATTATGGTTTCAGAGACAGTAATAACACTTTATCCTCTCAAACTGTCCTTGAGGGTAGACTATATATACCAAAAATGCTAGCACTTTGATTTGCTTTTTGTTCCCCTCCAGTAAACAATAAAGAAGAGAGAACAATCTAAATAGTCTACCTTACAACGTGAACTGGCCTTTTGGGCTTACATTTTAAGGCAATGTACATAACGACGTAAAATTTAGAATCTAAGTCCTATCCTGTTTTGAGAAGTTGCTGGAGACAAAACAGATTTAAATTAGTTTAAGCATTTGGTAGTTTCACATTCTCTTCTCACACTTTTGCATCATTTTAATAGGGCAAATATACCTATAAGTAGGATAAAAATATTTTTAAATGGAGTGTGTATGGGAGATTGAATGCTATAGGACATCTGACCCCATAAGGGTTGACAAGTCCAAACTTACTATACACTACCCCCACAAAAAACCCACTGTTTATTGGACAGTTCGTAACTGTAACAAATAATAAATAAATAAATGGAGCATGAAGTGATTCAGCTTGTTTATTAAAGTTTTATACTGTAAATATTTCATGAGGTTGCAATGGTCGACAGCAACTTCACTTTATATCAGAATCAGTGAAACTAAGACACACTAACAATCCTAAATATGTCTACTTATCAGTAAATTCTATTGAGTTCAGTCAGGCTTACTTCAAGGTAGGTGGCTATAGAACAGGCAATCTAGTTTGAACTGAGTTGTGGATTGGGTTGTAAGCCACTTCTTACTTGTAAACAAAAATTGCTTCACTCTATGAACCTGATGAAGTAGACTTAAGTCCACCAAAGCTTCTGCTACCAACTTCTTTCTCTCAGCCTCAAAGGTGGACAAGATCCCTTTGAATTGCTTTTGCATATTACAAGAAGAGACACATTTTACCTGTTAGTCGGATAAAGTGTTTTAAAAGAAAAAATCCATTTAGAAATCAGATACGCTAACAAGAATGGAATTATATACATTTTAAAAACCAAACATCTTATTCAAGCACAATCCACTTGGTGACATTATGGCATCTATATCACAATATTAGTTTTTCTGTTTCTTCTTCAATTGAAATTTTTAGTAAGATAGCAGGTGAAGGAGCTGAATCATATTCATTTAGTTATTTTTCTTCCAAAATTCAAGTCATCAGAAAGTTTTTTTAAAAGATAATTTGTGTATAAACTTTAAAATGAAAACAGAGTTGCCTATCTATATATTGGACCGTACCACAATTTGTTCCAATGTTAGATAACATTTCACACATCAAACTAACTGAGTAGCCATACCTGCAGACATGTGAAAGTAATTCTTGCACTATGGTTGGTTCTTCCTAGAGAAGAAGGACAAAACTGAACTGGTACTTCAGTCGTGGAATGAGGAGCTACAACAAGCTGCAATAACATGAAGGTGGGTAGGGAAGAAACAAAAAGAAAATCAATGCTTTTTTTTTAAAGAGCTAGTTCTTTTCTTGTGCTTCATATCGACACTGTGGATGCTTACGTGATTAATGTGTTCCACTGTATGCCTTCTCAGCTCTCAGCATGTAGGATCTGCTAAGACTGATAAAGTGCATTGCAGTAAACAGTGCTTAGTGGTAGTCACAGCACGCTTATTCCCCAGAAACTAAGAACACTGTGTTGCTAGCCACCAAGAAGGAAGGGGTTTTAAAGTATGGATGAAAGAAACAGAGCTTCAGTTTTTCAGGTCATAAACATCTATTTCATCTTTATTTCCTTTCCCCACAAATCACAGAGATGCTTTAATGTCTTATATGCTGCACATTTTTAAAAAGCCAAAAACCAACTTTAAGAGGCAATGTGCAGTATATTTTTGCACTCTATTTTCTCTTGATTTTATTTTTATAGTTATACACAATCAAATGGGCTCATAGAAGTCCCTTGCTGTGATTAACTCCCTCTAAATTACAAGGGTTTGATCCAGAAGTACATAAGAAAAGGCAAAGTGTCCAGCTATATGGTGGTAAAGCTGTTTAACGCTTTCTAAGGAAGAAACCAGTATCCAGATCCAAGAATAAAATCACACAGTACACTTCCAGCCCAATGTCAAACATCCAACTAACTTATCTGTATGAAACATACAGTGGGCCCTCCTGATCTGTGGATTCCCCATCTGCAGTTTCAACCACCCATGGATCATTGCATCCCATACCTAACCAACAGAAGATAGTGGTGATGTAAAATGGCATTGATGTGCACATGGATCTGCTGATGCAGCCGTGCACACATCACAACCATTTAATAATATGGGGCACAACCATCTGTATTTTTTGCCATCGGGGGGGGGGCAGAACCAAAACCCCATGGATCTGGAGGGCCCATTACATATATAAATGCCACTGCAGCTAACCTCTGATGCCAAGTTTCCTGAACCTGAAGTAGCTACTGAGACATGCCATTCTAAGCACCTTTATCGGGCACTTTAAATTTTAGGACTAAATTACTCATTCTCATAAACTGGATGAGACAAAACTCTGCCTTCAGAGACTGCATACCACCTTTCCCAAACAGGACTGGCAGTTTATTCATTGATTAAAATATTTATATCCTGCCCTCTATCATAAGAATTCAGTTTGATATCCCTTATAACAATTAATCATTCTTCTACTGGTTTGATCAATAAAACTGCATTCTAACAAGTAACAAGGTATCAGATTCTTTCAAAAGCCTGTAAAATTTGGACCAAGCCTGGCAAAGTTTTGTTTTGCCACTGTCTTTACTTTTACTCTTATCAAATCCTAGCTTTGCCCCTGCTCAGATATATTCTGACAACTGGCCACATTTTGTCATGACTTGACCCAGCAGCTTTTGCCTGGGGCTTGCTCAGGTTAAGCAGCCCTCCTTGGCTCTGCCAGGAGATATTTTTAAACCCATACTTCAACAACTCTCTTCCAAATGTGCAGACATTTAGCATTTTTCAAACACTCAGTGAAACGGTGTGTAATACTAGAATATATTATCAACCAACATAAACAAGCTACACTCTTTCATTTAAAAAAGTAACAGAATACCTTTTAAACTTAATAGAAGTCAAAGCACTGGATTATTTATTTATTGCTTATTTAAAACATGTGGGAATAAAAAACCAGTCTATTCAAACACCTATCAGCAATAGTAAAATAGCAACAGGTACTGGAAATGAATCATTAGAGAATCATTTAAACACACTAAACTTAGTGAAATTAACAGCTTATGGTGTCAACCAGTATTAAGATAATTACAACTAATTTTACCTTACTGTCCACACATTTACTGGTCCTAACTGCTACTTGCAGTTTCTTTTCTGTTCAAGAAGTAATACAGAACTGGGTCCATTTGAATTACATCTGGACTTGGTGCTTAGTATGCTATATTTTTATGGAGCAATTTCCTCAAGCTGAACAAAACTGAATAATTTTTAAAACTTGCTTAATTTTTAACTTTCTTAAAAATTAATCTTAAAAAAATTAAAAACAGAATATTTGTTAAAAGCATAATATCTGTTCATGTTAAAATATTTAACAATATACCTAGAATTTCTATGTTCATAATGATTTACGTAGATAACTTAATCATAAAGCAAAAAAACAAAAAACAAAACAAATTAGAGCCCATGCAGTCTATGATGGCACATATGCAGTGCCCATCTTCTGCACCTTGTTGGGAGCACCATCTGCAAGGGTAATATTGGTTATTGAAGCATTTTTAACATTGCTTAACCAGTGTAAATCATTAACCATATTGTGCGTGGCCCCACTATCAAGTAACCAAATTCTTTCCTCAGGACTATCAGGATGGTGCTGTGCTACAAAGGCATGGCTTGCAGCCTGAGAGGATGCACCCCTCCTATCCAGTGCAGGCATTTTACAGTCCTTCTTAAAATGTCCAGGCCTTTTGCATCTGAAACAGCATTTCATGTAGCTGCAGGCTCCCTCCTCCACAGGTGCCTCTGTTTCAGTGCTCTCCTCATTGCGTCTGGTAATTTGTGGCTGTTTATGCCCCTCCATCTGGGAATCAAATTGCTTGTTTTAGATCTCTTCCAGAATACGCCCAGCTACTAGGTCTACAGCCAAATTACTCTCCCTGGTGGTCTGCAGATTGTACATTAGGAAATCCCATTCCTTTGGCAAACTGCCCAATAAAATAAAACACTTATGGGCTTCTGGAATGTCCACCCCTCTATTGGCCGCCTCTTGAAAAAGCTGCCTCATTTTCTCCAAATGGGCTTTCACGCAGCCTCCAGTAGACAGCTTTGTGTTATAAAGTCTCTTAGTCCATATCATCTTTGAGAGGCAGGACTAATTCTGATGAACCGTTTTCAAAGCTGTCCAAAGCTGAAAGGCTGTCTTTGCTGGGGCTGCGTGTATTAACTGGGAGGGGCTGAGCGATAAGAGAATTGCAGATCTAGCCTTCAGGTCTGCTAATCTGAATGCTGCTATTTCATCTTCTGAACTCTCTGGGATCACACTTTCATTCTCCAAAATGTGCCACAAATTGTTCTTAATTAATAAAGCCTCCATGAATAAACTCCATGCTGAACAATTTCCATCAGCCAGCTTTTCAAAGCGACGAGACTATTATCTGCCATTCTGCCAATTGAGTCAACAATTCTCCTGCTATAAAACACAGACAGCTCCCAGCTTGGCAGCACTTCAAGGTTACTTGAAGATATTACAGGGCCTGGCTGAAACTTAACTGTTTCTCAGCCAACTAGCCAAAAACACTTAAAACAAAAGAGTTTCTGGGAATTTTTCTGGGTGCACCTTATCAAATCTGAGATCAATCAGCTAGGCTCATAACCACTGTCAGGGGATGATAGGACACGCAATCTCCAGAAGAAGCCAAAAATTACCTCAGCAAACTCAGTAGCAACCCTTTCCCAAGAATACTCACACAGAGAGTGTTTGACGTCCAAATAAGCAGGAGGCACTTTTATCTTCAAAGTCAAACAGTTGCAATATGTACAAATATTTACAATTGAAGGAGAAACTGTTTCACCAGGCCTCAGTATTCACAGGAAGAGAAGGAAGTGAGCTCTGTTCAGAGCTCTCATATACACACACACATACACACACACACGACATTGCTGCCTAGTGGCCTGACTAGGCATGACTTGGTAGTTCATGCAGCATGGTTCTGCAGTTGTTCGGCCATTTTATAATGGAGTTCAGTCTCTTAACTCCTGACACAAATGTAGTAGCCTACGTTTCTCCCTATTGAAATTTGTTTTGTTAGTTTTGTCCCAGCTTTCTAATTAGTTAAGGTAATTTTGAATTCAGATGCTGCCCTCTGGGGTATTAGCTACCCCTCCTAATTTGGTGTCATCTGCAAACTTTCTAAGCATCGTCTCTATTCCCTCATTCAAGTCATTGATAAAGATGTTGAATAGCACTGATCCCTGTGGCACCCCACTAGTCGCTTCTCTCCAGAATGAAGAGAAGCCATGCATGAGCACCCTTTAGGTTCCGTTAGTGAACCAATTACAAATCCACCTAACAATTGCATTTTCTAGCCAACACTACTAACTTTTTTGAAAGGATATCATGGGGGACCTTGTCAAAGGCCTTACTAAAATCAAGATACACTACATCCACAGCATTCCCTTCATCCACCAAGTTTGTAACTCTATCCAAAAAGAGATAAAATTAGTCTCGCATGATTTGTTTTAAGAAAGCAGTGTTGACTTTTAGTGATCATGCCAATCCTTTCTAAGTGCTTACAGACTGTTTAATTATCTGCTCTAGAATTTTCTTAGTTTTGATGTCAGGCTGACTGGGCAGTAATTATTTGGGTCTTCTTTTTTAAAAAATGGACACAACATTTGCCCTCCTCCAGTCTGCTTGGGCCTCTCCTGTTCTCTAGGAATTCTCAAAAATTGACTGATTCTGAGATTACTTCTGCCAGTGTTTTAATACCCTTGGATGTAGTTCATCTGGCCCTGAAGACTTGAATTCATTTATACTGGCTAGGTATTCCTGAACTAACTCTTTACATAGTCTGTACTGCATTTCCCCTACTGTACTATCTGCTCCATTTTCCCCAGGTTGAGCACTGTTCTCCTTTTGGGAGAAGATCAAGGCAAAGAAGGTGTTGAGTAGTTCTGCCTTTTCTTTGTCCCCTGTTAGCTAGACAAATTAAAAGCTTTTAAAAAAGCTTTTGTAACTCAGTTACAAAATATTGAAATAACAGCAAAGAAGTCAGTCCATGATATATTCAAATTCTTCTATTCTAGAGGCGGTAGACTTGTAAGTCCAGCACTGAAAGTGTTTTTAAGGAAAGTAGTTGCTCAAATGCAATATGATATTGCGATCTGGGGTATAAATCATAGTAATTTGAATGACCCGAAGGTCTGTCAGAAAACATTTTTGAGGTACATGTTGGCAGTACCTCTGGGGACTCCTGCAGCATTCCTCAGGTCAGAAAAAGGCATGGTATCTGTAAAAGCCAGGGCTGAGATGGCAGCCTTCACTTATTATAAGAGGGTTCTGGACATGTCTGAGGACCGCCTCTCTAAGCTTTGTTTAGTTGAACTATGGAAGATAGGTGGCTTGGCTAAGTTAGTCCAAGACTTATTAACCACTAAAACTCTCTCAACAGATATTTTTGTTTTCCCTGGAGTTAAAAGCAGGCTGAGGAACTGGATTTATAAGTTGGATAATGTTTTTTTTATATAATTATTAGGTATTTATACCCCGCTCTTCAGCCACAAAGGCTATCAGAGCAGCTTACAATTTGTTTTAAGCAACAGCAATTTACCCATCTGCACTGCATTAAGCAGTTTCCAATGTGTGTTAGCTAATGATCAAGACTTAGCTTCAATTAAGTCTTCAAATTTTTCCCATTGGTACCACCTGTTGAAGCCAAATCACAGAGGAGCTCAATATTTACAAATGCTTAGCTTTGCCCCTCTGAGAACTGCATTTACAGAATTGCGATTCCAAACTATGCCTACATCAGTTATAGATGGTAGATATAGAAATGTTCCAAGAAATTTTTAAGGTTCTGCATTTTTGGTGTGGGTGAGGTAGAAGATATTTTACATTATCAGTTTGATTGTCAGTTATATCAAAACCCTAGGAAAAGATTCTTGAAACAGATTTTGGGTTCCTTACATAGTGAGAGCTCCTACGTGAAATTATTCTAGCTACTATCAAATTGCAATCCTTACATTATACATAAAACAGCCTTATTTGCTGAAGCTGCTAAAAGTATTCATGCTAACTATTTGAAAGATATTGCTATAGATTGTGCAGGGGACTCACTAATTTGATATTTTTGTATAACTGTACATGTATATATATGTTGCACTATTTTACTGTATTTTTTTCTTTTGTCACCTGTTAGCATTTGGTCAACTTCTCCATGCAGCAGCCCTACAATTTCCTTGTTCTTCGTTTTGCTATGGACATAACCCAAAAAGTGTTTTTTAATTGTTTTTAACCTCTTTAGTAAGCCTGAACTCCATCTATGCTTTAGCTTTTCTGACTTTCTCCATACATGAGCTGGCTATTTGTTTGAATTCTTCTTTGGTGACTTTTCCATTTCTTGTACATGTCCCTTTTAGCTCTTAGCTCAGTTGAAAGTTCTTTAGAAATCCATCCTGGTTTCTTTAGACACCATTTTTCCTCCTCATTGGAATTGTTTGAAGTTGTGCCTTCAATATCTCATTTTTTGGAAACTCCCATCCATCATTAACTCCCTTCTCTTTTACTATTCCTGACCATGGGATCACCCCCAGTAATTCCCTAAGTTTTCTGAAATCAGCTTTCTAGAAGGCATGTCTGACTACACTTGGCTTCTTCCCCTTTCCTCTGTATAACAAACAAAGGATCCTGCCACTTCCACCCCATTAACCAGATCATCTCTGTTTGTTAGGATCAGATCTAAAATAGCTGATACCCTTTTGCCTCTTCTACCTTCTGCTTAATGAAATTGTCTGCAAAGGAAGTAAGGACTTTGTTGGACCTTAAATTTTTGGCAGAGCTGGACTTCCAACAAATATCAGGATAGCTGAAATCCCCCATTACTACTACACCTCTCCTTTCTGAATGTGTGGTTATCTGTTCCAGGAAGGCATCATCCAAGTCCTCAGTTTGGCTTGGAGGTCTGTCATAGACCCCCACAACGACATCCCTGCTGTTTCTCTCCCCCTTGATTTTTATCCAGATGCTCTCAAACTGGCTCCCAGGATTTAAGTCATGGATCTGTTCACAGGTGTATACATCTTTAACATATAATGCTACACCACCTCCCTTCCTGTTTGGTCTATTTCTCTGAAATAGGTTATACCCCTCTTTAAGCACAAGCTTTCACCCCACTTCTAAGGCACCCCACTCCTGGAATGTTAGCATTGGCTACACCCCATTTTTACAGGCCTCAGAAACTGGCAAAATTTTGGTTCATTATTGTGGCCTTTTACAAGGGTAAAAAGGCAGGATGGTCTCAAAAGGTCATTTGAGTGCCCTGTCTTACCCCAAGGTGGCCTGGGGCTGTAAGGCCAAAAGAAGACTCATTCCACATAAATGGGAAGGTAATGGATATAGAGAAACCCTTTGTATTTGCTGATTGTGAAATTTCCTCTCCTCAGCTCCCAGCCTAAAAGAAGCTGCTCAAGGCTGTTAAAATCCAATCACTGGACATTAAGAAACACATTTAGCATTTTCTACACCTTTTGTCAAGACCAGGAAGGTCACTGTGCAATCCATGAAGGCTCAGGAAATCTATTGTTTCCATCCATGAAGCAACCAATCCCCTCAGGTATATTTGGAGATATAAATATCACCCCCAAAATATGCCTCATTGGCACACAGTTGTAATAGGGGTGAAACTCTGTTACTCTGTGTTAGCCAACCCAGGGCACACAGTCAGTAATAGGGGGAAGCTCTGTTACTCTGTGTTAGCCAACCCAGCACACAGTTCCATCTCTAGGGGACCCCATGTCTCTCTGTGTAGCCACATCCAGCTTCTCCATCCACTCTGCCAGACGGACTACAGGACAGGTTGTATTACCCCAGCAAAACCCTCTTACAACCCTCTATCCCAAGCTTTCCTACTACTTTTCCCTATAGCCTTGTGTGAATGCTTTTTCTGGGTGAATGTGTGTGTGTTTGGTGTTATTTTTGAACTCCTTAATAAAAACCATACTTAATTTTAAATGTGTATGTATTCTGTCCAGATTATTACCGGTAGACATAGGTTTCAAGGTCCCCTTGTTACCCCCTTTCGCATAGATAAAGTTGAGTTGCTGCTAATTTCCCCAACATATTAGAAACTCGATATTTTCTTGGAATTTTCCAAGGAGCATTTTGGGTAACACCTCTATTACTACATTCCAATCATGAGACTCATCCCACCAGGTTTCAGTGATGCCTATTATATCATATTTGTTTTGCTGTGCTAAGAGTTCCAGTTCATCTTATTCATTTCCCATGCACTTGATGAACTCCTGCCCTCAAAAATACTGTCTCCCTCCCCCCAACTCAGTTTAAAGCCCTCCTAATCAGATGAGATTCCGCAGATTAATTCTTCTAAGTATTAATTTCATCAAATTAATTAATTCTTATTAATTTTCTAACTATTCTATTTATCAGAAAGTATTTCAGTTTCCAGCAAAACTGAACGAAAATTTTACATCTATCAAGTTTAACAGGATTCTTCAAACCAGCATCAAAGACAAAAGAATTACTATAATAAAGAAGAAATTCTGTATTACAGCTCTTTTGGCATCCTTTATTTTATCATTTTTGATCAACAAATTACCACTGCATAAGAAGCCTGGAAGGAAATCACTGGGAGAAGGCACAAACCAGAACACAGTGGATGAGTGGGAAAGTAGGAAATAATGCAATCAATTAATTGTCAGCCCAACAAAAACTAAACTTCACTAAAATCGCTATCTAACTTAATGTAGACTCCCCAAAAGTTTCAAGCACATGTAAAACTGTAATGGATGTCCAGAAATAGTTTAAGTTTCTCTGTCTGGTCTGGCTTCTTTGCTCTATGATAGTGCTAATCAAAGTGGTGGTCCCTGGACCAGTGCCAGACAGACCCTGAGCCACTGACTGGTAGTCCCTGGCTAGTTTCCAGGAAAGAAAAAAAAAAACAATTACACCCCGTGGTCCCATTAGTACCAGTCCCTCGCACAATGAAAAATAATAATTGCTGGTCCCCGCATCAGAAAGCCTGAGAAATACTGTTCTAGGGTAGAGAAGGAAGGGGTCAATTTGTCATATGACTCACTGCTTCCCTGTATTTTAGATCAAGCCCAGGCCTATGGCTACGTCTTGTAAGAGGAACTTACAATCACTGAAAGAATGTTAGCACCACTGCTAGTCAAAGTAAAATACCTAGCTTTCTTAGGATTTCCTTCCTAGGATTTCCTAGGAATCAAGTGGAATCATAGTGTTACAACTGTGTTGTTTGAAAGGGGCCAGTGTAAAACTAAGGAATAACTAAATGTTTAACTCATAAACTTACATCATTAAAAATATCAGTAAAGATAACTGTCTCATTAATGATAATTGTTTCAGTGTTGTAGTATAGGATTGTTTGGGGGCTGTTTTAAAAAAA
The DNA here is from genome assembly GCA_030847615.1 of Gambelia wislizenii. Classification (NCBI taxonomy): domain Eukaryota; kingdom Metazoa; phylum Chordata; class Lepidosauria; order Squamata; family Crotaphytidae; genus Gambelia; species Gambelia wislizenii. Next base: position 268,538,706 of record JAUMIR010000003.1, read on the forward strand.
ATTAAATAACATTTTAATGTGCTTTTTACATTTTTACAATTTTAATTGCTTTTATATGTTCATCACCTCTGGAGGCTGGGAGGTGACATAGAAATACCTCAAAGAAACAAATAAATTCTGAAGTAAATTAGGTTTATGGGCCCTATAACCAAACTCAGACTTCTTGTCTTAACACTCCAAACTCTGATTAATTAGACCTAGGTTAATTGTATTTCCTAAATACTGGAAATACAAACTGGCAACATCCAACAGAGCCCAAGGGGCTTACCGGCTTGCCCAGTGGGCCTCTTTTTGGCCTGGCCAGTGCCCTGCAGTCCGTCAACAGCCCCTGCGGCCACATGGCCCGACATGGGGGCCGCCATCTTCACCTCCTTCTTCCTGGCAGGCTCCGCGGCCAGGAGAGCAGCACGAAGCTTTGGGCCAATTGTGTTGAGCTCACCTCACCCTGATTGGATGAGCCTCTGGCAGGGATGGAACTTCTGGCTGTGCTTTCGATGCAGCCAGATGATGTGGGATCCGTGTCAGGCCAATATAAAAGCCGGCCCCTGGAGCAGAATCCACAGTTGGCTCAATAGGAGCCAAAGTCCCACCCACCTTCCCATTGGAGATGTTTGGTTATGCAACTGTACATCAGTTTGTCGCAATTTGCTGGACAGATGGCATGGGTCCCGATCCAGGTAATCGTGGAAAGGCGGTCTCTGTCAAATTCAAGTTCACAGAAACCCCCCTTTCTTTGGTTGATGACTTTGTTTCACAGGGGAGGAGAGAGTATCGAACAGGGAGACTCAGCCAAGATTCTCTCCTCCAGGAGTGGGTCAGCAGTGTCCGACAGAGGTTCATTGGCCAATAGAGGCTTGGGCAATGAAGGGATCCAGGCCGGTGCGATAGTGCCAACCGTTGGCAGCCATTAGCAAGTTGCAGCCTTTTATTGCTAATATATACAACATACTAACCTATACCTAACTTCTTATGTTTATCATGTAATCAATACTAATATCTAGTTAACTTGTTGTTGTGTGTGTCTTCTGTTGGGGACAGGAGTGGGAACATCCTGTCTGGGTCCACAAATTCATAACAACAACATCAGAATCCATGAGATTCCCCTTAGGATCAAATGAGAAAGCAGGTCAAACTCAAAGCTTTTACAGCACTTGGATCTCACTGCATGGAACTGTTCCTGCTTCTTGTTATTCAAGATGCTTTTTTGACAGTTGGCCTAGTTATGTGGTAGTTTTTTTTTTCTTTTGGCAAGGGTTTGGTGGTGATGCATAGAAATATCTACACCTAACATCCTTCAGGCTCCTGCTTGGGGCACACCTTCTTACATTCTGATGCACAGATGCCCTCCCCACTCCCACTCCCCAGCATTCTTTCCTGATCATACTCTGAGGATGACAGAGAGCAAACCCAGAAAACTCTATTTTATACTTAAGGCAAAAACAATTAGAAATTCTGCATCACCCATCTGCTTCTTGAAATGTCATGCTACAGCTAACCACAGATAGCCAATGTCTTATTTCTGTCAAGTAGCAAAGATAATTCCAAAATGATGTTCTCCCTACACTATGATTGGGGCTTTCAAAGAAACAAAAATCAAGGATGATCAAGGATAAAGGTGATAATCAGGTCAATACTTGAAAATAGTACATTTTCTAAAAGCATTTCTATATGGCAATACATGCACACACCTGTAATGAATGCTAAAGAGATGGGTGTCATACAATTTCAATTAGTAACTGAAATCCTCTGCACTTTGAACGTTCTCTTCAAGCAAAAGGTGGCAGCTGGCTGATTACTGAAAATGCTCAAAGCCAAGGTACTTAAAGAAAGAAGCAGAAGCCACAGTGTTTGAAATTCACATGTTCAATGTTGAAGACTAATGCATTTGGGAGTGAACACTTTCACAAAGTAAATTTAGGTAATTTATTTTTAATGTGACTTTACAGATAATGTGCCATGAATAGTGGTGTCATTTTAGCATCTGGTAATGAATTAGAAAAGCTGAAAGTGGGAAGGGTGTATTAAACTGCCAGGAGAGTTTGTATGCAGGCTACAGGAGTCAAAATTCATTATCATTAAGTTTAATCAATTTCTCTGATAATGATCTGACCATATTATATATGGACCTGTTAGAGCTCTCCCAAAAATCCATCTTCACTAAGCTAATATTATAATGAAATCAAAAACAGTGCTATGAATGCAAATAGTGATTCGTGAAATTATTACTGCCAGAACACTGACATCTTTTGCTTATTTAATACTATTTAACATATTTTATATACATTTTAAATAATGAATCAGAAAATGTACACTAAAGCATATTAAGTAATGCACAAAATGGCATTTTATCCAATTATTTCTCCTAAATTTTGACAATTATTACTCTAATATAATAACTGACATGAGTCAAGAAAGAGCAAATAACTTAATAGACAAGAATGAACTTATTTTGCTTCAGCAAGTGTATGTGTAGCTTCCATTTCATATAAGACATTTCATTCATTTATGTCAGTGGCTCTTAACCTGTGGTCCGTGGACCCCCAGGGGGGCATGATGTCCTCACAGGGTGTCGATGAAGGCTTGAAGGCTGGTCATCCCACCTCCATCCTGCAGCTCAGCAGCCATGTGACAGGCGCCAAGACAAAGGCTGGCTGGCTGGGCCTGCACATTGTCTGTCATGTGGCCACTCTGCCGTGCGAGAGAGGCAGGCTGAGCAGTTGAGCAACAGCAGAGTGGCCACATGCCAGGAGAGAAGGCAAAGACTGGCTGTCTGGGCATGCGCATTGCCTGGCATGTGGTCACTCTGCTGGGGGCGGGGAGGCAAGCTGAGCAGTTGAGCAACAGTGGAGTGGCCATGTGACAGGAGGCAAGACAAAGGTTGACTGGCTGCACCTGTGCATTGCCTGCCATGTGGCCACTCTGCTGTGGGGAGGAGGGAGGATAAGCAGTTGAGCAATCACGAAGTGGCCATGTGACAGGAGTGAAGGCAAAGGCTGGCTGGCTCGTCATGCACATTGCCATTCAATCTGCTCCAGCCACAAACTGCTGTGAAAAAGCAGGAGAAAAGTCTTCCCTCTTCCTCAGGTGCCTCTGAGAGAAGATTTAATGGTTAGTGGAATTGTTAATGGTTCAGAGTTCAGGTATTGTTGTTGTTGTTTTAAAACTTGAGTTAAGTCTTGGGGGTCCTTGGCAACACAAGATATTTAAAGGGTGTCCCTGGTAAAGAAAAGCTTAGGAGCCACTGATTTATGTGATAAAGGTACATTTTTAGCTTGCTGTAACTTTCAAATAAGAGATGCAGTCTACAAGGAAACATGCATTTTAATACCAGTATAGCCTAATTATGAGAACAATACGCAGAAGTTACTTGTTACTGGTCACATGTGAAGAACCCATTCATGGAAAAGCCACAAAATTAAACATCACCACAGGGTGATGTTTCTAGCCCTCTCCCACCAGCAGTGGGATGAAGAGTTGAGACAGAGGTCCTGCTTCTGGTTGTCACGCTGCAGAATGTTGGTGGAAGGGGGCTACAAACATCATCCTGCTGCGTCCCTATTGCTATCAGAAGAGATCTCTTTTGCTTGGTGCAGTTGCTGGCTGTTAAGGTAGGTTGTGGGGACATTTGCAATCATGGCAATAGCGCCATGATCATAACAATGAATACCAAACGGTTACGAATGTGTAAGTCTAGTAAGCACATTCAGAGCTGCTCTACAGGATGTCAACCAACACAGTTTCTACCTTTGTAGATAGTGAATGCTGTTGGAAGTAGTTTATTTTTTAAAAAATTAGTTATTTATACCCTGCTCTTCACCCACAAGGCTATCAGACCGGCTTACAAATTGTTTTAAGCAATAGCGGTTTACACATCTACACTGCAATAAGCAGCTTCCAATGTGTGTTAGCTAATTGCCCCCACGAGCCGGGTACTCATTTTACCGACCTACGAAAGGATGGAAGGCTGAGTGAACCTTGGAGCCTGCTGGAATAAAAACACAACAGATGGGCTGCAATGTGTCCGTCATAGGTCTTTTCCAGTGTTTTATAAAGACTTTTTTTAAAAAAACGAACTGCTGAGGATAGTGTTACCTTACACACACAAAGCATAAACTCTAGTACTGAGTTAGTTATGTTTTCCATTTGGAAGGGACGGGAGACGCTTTGGATGAATCTCAGCAGCAGTCCACAAAGCAGATAGACACAAGCACAAGATGACTGCCCTTAATACTGTCAGATCTTGGAAGTAATGCATTAAAAGTAACAATATTATATGTAACAAGGGCACAATTCTATTATTTTATGGAACAGCATAATGACTGCAACATTTAATTTTTCATTTAAAAAATATTATTTCTAAACATGTTTTTTGGATGGGTCATTTTGGGGGATTTTAGCCACTTCTATACTTTTAAAAATTATCTACAAATGAATTTAAAATGATAGGTTGGTAATGTATTTTGAAAACATTGCTTATATAATAAAATGAAAACACCAGTCATTTAATAATGAATAACAACAAACATGTACCTTTTGTAAATGGCATCATTGCAGTTTTGATGTTTAAAGTTTAATCATTTTAAAATAATGAACTAACCTCTAAGTATTGTCCCAGTGCAACTGCTTGAAAATCTCTGTAACCATCTTTAACCAGAGCTGGTACCTCACTCTACCACAAGGATTATATATGCAGTCTGACTGAAATAGCTGTGGTCTACAATCTGAAGACTGCCTGATCATTTGGTTAGAATTAAATCTCACAAAGAGCTGCCACCAAAATACCATCCAATATCTTGTTCCTATTTCTTACATCAAATATTAAATGAACTCACTATGGGATAATAGGGAAGAGTCCCGTGGCACCCTAAACACTACTAGATTTATCATGACATAAGCTTTTGTTGACTAAAGCTCAGTTCATCAAATGCAAGTAAGACACATCTGCTCAAGTGGGCTGCAGTCCATAAAAGCTTATTGCCACAAAAATATATTAGTCTTGGGGTAGGGAGTGTCAGCTCTGGTTAAAACTTGGATGGGAGACTGCCAATCAATACCAGGTGCTGTAGCCTATATTTCAGAGGAAGGAAAAGGCAAAATCACCTCTGAGTATTCCTTGCCTAAGAAAACCCTATGAAATTCATTGGGTCGCTGGAAGTCAACAGAAGACTTGAGGGCACATGCATACCTGCATATGTATATGACAACAAGTAGGTTTTGCTCTGCAAACTAATAGAGTTAGCCCTCTCTGAATATCACTGGCCCATAATGTGGTAGATGGGCTGTTCAAACACAACAGGATGTCACATAGAAAGTTTCACTAGATGCTCTGGGGATATATATTTTCCTGCAGTACTACACTGTGTTTTCCACGGCACCTAGTTCTGTTCTACTTCTTCTGTCTAAAGCCCCCTAACTGTTTCCAATGCTTACCCAAAATCCACAAGGATTCCATTCCACTCTGACCCATAGTGAGCGCCACTGGATCCCCCATGTATGACTTAGAATCATAGAATCATAGAATTGTAGAGTTGGAAGAGACCACGACGGCCATCCAGTCCAACCCCCTGCCACTCAGGAAATCTTGATCAAAGCATCCCCGACAGATGGCAATCCAGTCTCCATTTAAAGACCTCCAAGGAAGGAGACCCCACCACGCTCCGAGGGAGTGTGTTCCACTGCCGAACAGCTCTTACTGTCAAAAAGTTCCTCCTAATGTTGAGGTGGAATCTCTGTTCCTGGAGCTTGCATCCATTGCTCCGTGTTCCAGTGTCTGGAGCAGCAGAAAACAAGCCTGCTCCATCCTAAATGTGACACCCCTTCAAATACTTAAACAGGGCTATCATATCACCTCTTAACCGTCTTTTTTCCAGGCTAAACATACCCAGCTCCTTAAATCTCTCCTCATAAGGCATGGTTTCCAGACCTTTCACCATTTTAGTCGCCCTCCTCTGGACATGCTCCAATTTGTCAATATCCTTTTTGAATTGTGGTGCCCAGAACTGGACACAGTATTCTAGGTGAGGCCTGACCAAGGCAGAATAGAGCGGCACTACTACGTCCCTTGATCTAGACACTATACTTCTATTGATACAGCCCAAAATTGCATTGGCCTTTTTAGCTGCCGCATCACACTGTTGACTCATGTTCAACTTGGGGTCTACTAGGACTCCTAGATCCCTTTTGCACGTAGTCTCATTCAGCCAGGTCTCTCCCATACTATATCTATGCATTTCATTTTTCCGCCCTAAGTACAGTACTTTACATTTCTCCGTATTGAATTTCATTTTGTTAGCTTTGGCCCAGCTCTCCAGTCTATCCAGGTCATTCTGAATTTTGATCCTGTCCTCTAGGGTATTAGCTACTCCTCCTACATACGTGACTTGGCCTTTCTGGCCACCCAATTACAAAGCCACGTAAGACAAACCCCTCACTACATCAAAGACTCAGCTCACTTCATAGAAAAAATCAACAACATCGAACTGAAACCTAGAGACAGGCTGATCAGCTTTAATGTGGTCTTGTTCACCAAAGTCCCCATATTAGAGACCATGGCACTCATGCAACAAATATTTCCTGAGGACATCACAGCCTTGTTCAAACACTGCCTCACCACAAGCTGCTTCCAGTGGGATAATCAATTCTACGAACAGATAGATGGGGTAGCCATGGGCAGCCCCCTGAGCCCAGTGATAACAAACTTTTACATGGAACATTTTGAAAAGCAAGCCCTGGAAACAGCACCAAAAAAGCCCACAGCATGGTTCGGATATGTGGCTGACACTTTCACCATTTGGAACCACAGAGAAGAAGATTTGGTCTCATTCCTGAACCACCTGAAGAGCATCCACCCAAATATTCAATTCACGATGGAAAAAGAGAAGGAAGGAACACTGCCATCCTTGGATGTCCTAGTCATCCGCAAACCAAATCAAGGATTAGGCCACAGGGTATACAGAAAACCCACACACAGAGACAGGTACCTACACAAGAACTCCAATCATCACCCAGGACAAAAAAGAAGCACGATAAAAACATTGGTAGACCATGCAAAAAGGATCTGTGAACCCCTCTACTTGGAGGACGAACTCAGGCACCTAAACTGGGCCCTACAGGCTAATGGTTACTCCAGATCAGATATCACAAGAGCAACAAGACCCAGAAAAAAACCACAGGAATTAAGAAGAAAAACAGCCACCCAAAGGGAAGGTATTTTTACCATACATCAAAGGAGTTATAGAAAGAATAGGGAAACTGCTGAGGAAACACAATCTATAGACCAATCAGAAAAATCGAAGAAATGCTATGCTCAGCAAAGGACGAAAGAGACCCTCTCACAGCTGCAGGAGTTTACCGCATACCATACAGCTGTGGACAAGTTTACATAGGGACCACTAAACGCAGTGTGCAAACACAAATCAAGGAACATGAGAGACACAGCAGACTGGGCCAGCCAGAAAAATCAGCAGAAGCAGAACATGTTATAAACCAAGCTGGACATAAAATGTTATTTGACACAGAAATTCTGAACCAGGCCAACAACTATCATGTCAGAATGCACAGAGAAGCTATTGAAATCCACGAACACCTCGACAACTTCAACAAGAAAGAAGAAACCCTAAAAGTAAACAAAATCTGGCTGCGAGTCCTGAAGAACACTAAAATCAGAACTCAACACTTGCAAATGAACTCCACCCAGGGACAGGGGGATTTCCAGTAGATAATGGCCCATCAACCAACCATTAGCCAAGCAGACACTAATCATCCTTGCATTTCTATACCCAGAAACTAACCATTCAATTACACAAATTTACATATACTCCCCATCAGGGGTTCACAGCATATAAACCCCAGACACACTCCTACCCAACCATTCTCTGAAGATGCCAGCCACAGATGCAGGTGAAATGTCAGAAAGAAACTACTCCAGAACACGGCCTCACAGCCCGGAAAAAATCCAAGGAAAATCTATGGATGCCAGCCGTGAAAGCCTTCAACTTCACATTGTTTCCAATGCTGTCTTTGGGGGTTCCCCAATGCCCCAGAGCAGCTTTTCAGATGAACAAAGGGGAGGAAGAATAATAATAAAAAAATAACCTCTCTCACACTACATCCAGCTGGAGAATATTGCATGAAAGGATCTCCTCACAGAAACTCTTGATCCAAGCCAATAATTTCAGCTTTCTCTTTCATAGTCGTATGCTTGTTGTTCATCTTTGAATTTTTTTAAAGTAGACGTGCCTAATATCTTTGAAATACTTAATATTTCTCTCTCCATGGACACCCCCTTGTTGTGGGGGAGAGGCTTGTGTACCCTAATGATGTTTTGAGCTATGTTGGTGGTGGCATAATAGCCACCGGTAGGGTCTCCCATGCCAGACAGGTCAAAACCGAAGGGTCAGACAAACAGCGTCAAAGGGCAGGATGGGCTCTCTAGCCTTATGTCAACTGTCCTAGGAGAAGGAAAACTCTAATCCCAAACCCGGGCAGATGGTGCTCGCCCAACCCTGTAAGGTCAACCATCTAAGAGAAGGAAACTCTAAACAAACCTACGACCCGAGGACCTCACTGCTACGTCCATGCTTGCAAGGCCACAGCAGATGAACCTTAGGTTTAAAGGATGAGGCTAGTTCTGTGCACGCTGCGCTCCACCAGAAAAATCCATTGCACAGGCTCGAAGGACAAATCCAGTTCCAAAAAAGCCCTGTAGCGATAGGCGAGGGATGAAATGGCAGGTGTAAAGATGCACTGGAAGCCACAGACCCAACCCTGCATGCAGGCGGTTCAGGACTTTGGTCGCCCAAGGTTGACCCGGGAGATGACAGTCTTGTTTGGCAGCATCCTGAATGACCAAGAAGCCTTTTTTAAGGAGAGCACTGCTTGCTCCATATGGAGAGGGGCCTAGAAAAGGTGGCCTAACAAAAGCTCATCCCCAACTACCTGGTTGGCAAAGAAACAAAGGCACACATCAGCCTCCAAAGGTGAAAATAAACTAACGCTTGCATGCTGGAACATCAGAACCATACGAGACTCTGCAGGTAGTTGACAGCCTGAGCGTCATTCTGCCCTAATAGCCCATGAACTATCACAACTTAATATCAACATCTCTGCTCTTAGTGAAGTTCGTCTCTATGAGGAAGGCAGCCTTAAAGAACACGGCTACACACTTTACTGGTCTGGCAAACCCAAAACTGAATAACATCTTTCAGGAGTAGGTTTTATGATTAAAAACTCCATTGCCTCCAAACTCAAAACCTTGCCAACAGGACACTCTGATCGCATTATTTCTTTACGTCTCCCACATGTTGTTCTCTTGAATATATATGCCCCAACTATGCAAGCTGACCCTGTAGAGAAAAACAAATTCTACACAGACCTGCGCCAACTCATTCAAAAAGTCCCTGTAGAAGATAAAATTATTATCCTTGGTGACTTCAATGCCAGAGTAGGAAAGAACTCCGAAGCCTGGAAAGGTGTCTTAGGCAAGCATGGTGTTGGAAATTGCAATGATAACGGACGCCTCCTGCTAGAGTTCTGTGCAGAACAACAGCTGACTATTACAAACACTATCTTTCAGTAGAAAGATGGCTTGAAGACAACCTGGATGCATCCCAGATCCAAACATTGGCACCTCACTGACTATGTTCTAGTCCGCCAGAGAAACATTTGCGATGTCCGTCATACCCGAGTGATGCCCAATGCAGAATGCCAAACAGATCATTGCCTCGTCAGATGTAAATGAAATCTTCATCTTAAGTTCAAACCTAAGAGAGGTGGCATCTTAAAGAAGAGACTCCAAGTCAACAATCTTCAACAAGCTACCATGAGAGACAACTTCCAGACAAATATGCAAATAAAACTCGAAGTCCATCCTACAGATCCTTCTCCCACAGTGCTTTGGCAACATATCAAAAACAGTATCCTCCAGCCTGTGGAAGAATCCCTCGGGTTCTCCCACAAGAAAAAACAAGACTGGTTTGATGAAAACAACCAAGAGATCCAGGAGCTGTGGGCAAAGAAGAGAACTGCTCACCAGGCATACCTCGCCCAGCCAACTTGCCATGTAAGAAAAGCAGCTTTCCACCTCACATGCAGTAAACTTCAACAAAAACGCCGAGACATGCAGAACAAGTGGTGGATCAATATAGCAGAAAAGACACAACGCTGTGCAGATCTGGGTGATTTTAGAGGATTTATGAAGCTCTTAAAGCAGTGTTTGGACCTACTTATCAGGCCCAAAGCTCCTTATACAGTACAGATGGTCAGACTTTAATTACTGATAAAGCCTCCATCCTGAATCGATGGGCTGAACATTTTCAAAGTCTCTTTAGTGCCCACTGAGTAGTCCAAGGCTCAGCTATCCAAGATATGATACAAAAACCGATGAAAAATGAATTGGACATAGCTCCCACTTTGGAAGAGACCCTTAAGGCCATACAGCAGTTGAAAAACGGCAAGGGAGCTGGGATTGATGGAATCCCACCTGAAGTTTGGAAACAGAGAGGTCATGTACTCCACGATAAATTCCACGAACTCCTTGTGAATTGCTGGGAAAAAGGAGAACTGCCATCAGATCTCCGAGATGCAGTAATCATCACCCTGTACAAGAAAAAAGAGCAAAATCTGATTGCTCAAACTATTGAGGCATAACACTGCTCTCTATTGCTGGAAAATTCCTTGCAAGGATACTCCTGAACAGATTAGTTCCTGCTATTGCAGAAGAACTTCTCCCTGAAAGCCAATGTGGCTTCAGAGCCAATAGGAGTACTACAGATATCGTATTTGCCCTTAAGACAACTACAAGAAAAATGTAGAGAGCAGAACAAGGGTCTTTATGTAACATTTGTCGACCTCACCAAAGCCTTCGACACCGTGAGTAGTAAAGGTCTGTGGCAGATCTTGGAAAGACTAGGATGTCCCCCCAAATTCCTTAAAATGATTATCTTGCTACACAAGGGCCAGCGTGGTCAAGTCAGATATGGCAATGCTCTTTCAGAGCCCTTTCTAATAACAAATGGAGTGAAGCAAGGTTGTGTTCTTGCGCCAACTTTATTTACAATCTTCTTCAGCATGATGCTCCAAAGGACTACGGCAGAGCTGGAAGAAGACGACGGCATCTATATACGTTGCCGTACTGATGGTAGCTTATTTAACTTAAGCCGTCTGAGGGCTCACACTATGACTCTAAACTATCTAGTCTGTGAGCTGCTCTTCGCTGATGATGCTGCCCTTGTTGCCCACACAGAACCAGCTCTGCAGTGCCTAACATCCTGCTTCGCAACTGCTGCAGAGCTGTTTGGGCTGGAAGTCAACCTGAAGAAAACGGAAATTCTTTACCAGTCTGCACCACAGGATGAACACCACCATCCCCACATTGCCGTCAGCAAATCTGTGCTCAAGTCCATTCAGCAGTTCACCTACCTGGGAAGCATCATCTCCTCAGATGCCAAGATTGACAAAGAGATCCATCACAGATTAGCAAAGCCATATAGCATATTTGGAAGACTTCAAAAAAGAGTCTGGAGTAATAAACACCTGAGGCGAAGCACAAAAATCAGTTGTGTATAGAGCCATTGTACTGTCTATTCTCCTTTATGGATCTGAAACATGGGTCACCTATCACCACCACCTACGACTCCTCGAATGCTTTCATCAGCGCTGTATACGCACAACCCTAAATATACACTGGACTGACTATGTGACGAATGTTGCTGTCCTTGAGCAAGCAGGGATCACCAGCATTGAGGCCATGATATTGAGAACACAGCTGCATTGGGCAGGGCACGTTTCTAGGATGGAGGACCATTGCCTCCCAAAAATAGTACTCTACGGTGAACTCACCATGGGTCAGCGTAAGAGGGGTGCTCCAAAAAAGTGATACAAAGACTCCCTGAAACAACATCTCAGGCTCAGCCAAATTGATCAACAACAATGCTCCACCCTGGCCTCACATCAGGAGGCATGGAGACACACTATCCACAATGCTGCAGCCTTATTTGAGAACCCATGCAGAACAAGGCTTGAAGGGAAATGACAATGCAGAAAGAATCGCAACCCGGAAACATCACCCAAGGAGACCTTCTGCTGTGCTTTCTGCAACTGAACTTGTTTATCTCAGACTGGCCTTTTTAGTCATCAGTGCACTTGCAGAAAGTGCGGGATGAGTCCTTCCTGAATCTTCATTTGCAAAGAAAAGCCAGAGAGAGAGAGTGAGTGAGAGAGTGAGTGAGTGAGAGAGAGAGAGAGAGAGACTTAATATTTCAGAATCATATGACATAAAGCTAAGAAAATAAAAATTTCATTTACTTTATTCAGTATTTTCAGTCTAGAGTATATTAATCATCTCATTATAACGTAATCAAAAACTGACTTCTTTCTATTATTAATCATTTCACAAGTATTTGTGCAAGTAGCCAAGCTCTATAATCTTAACACATTATGTTATTTGCTGTACAGACTTTGGAATCGCTTTAACAAGTTCATCCATATTATGGTCAGATCATTAGCCCTGAGATGGATTAGAGTTAATGATAATGAATTTAGACTTCTATACATCACAAACTGTCTCTGAAGTTAAAATATTATCTTCCTGTATTCAGCTTGTCCAGTTTATTATCAGAAGCTTATAGCCCATCATTATTAATGATACAATATTGTACAAATAAGCATTAACAATAACTTAGCAATATTTTCATCTGAAAATTTTCAATCCCAACCAAGTTGTTAGATAATGTTAGTCTTATCTTTTAAGCTCGTTGGATCTCATTGCTATGGCAAGAAAAGACCCAAAAACAGGTTTCAGTCCACCACATTTTGAATGACAAACAGATGAAATCTTCAATGACAAATTCTACTCAACTCTCAGGATTAGTGTTTTCCTTTTACAGGAGTCCTACTATGCTCTTACACATACTTGCCACCTTTGCTTACATCTGTCCTTAAAAGTAAACACAAAGAATTGTTTTAGAATTATTTTTAGTCTCCAAAAGTAGAAACACTTCCTCATAAATAGGAATAGCTGGGTTATGTCCATCTTGATTATGAAAAAACTAGAGGCTTGTCTTACATCTCTAATAATTCCTTCTGACAAACCCTTGTTTCCAAGTTGGAAACCTTATTTCCAGCATCACTGGGTTTCATCCTTTCCTTCTCTATTATAACCTATCTTTGTTGCCAAAACAGTTGTAGAGGTACAAACAACAGGTTGCTTCAGATTCATGTTCATGTTCATCTCATAGCTATTTCAAAGAACTTACTTATTATTTATGTTCCACTGAGATACCTATGCTTCTTTTCCTCTTCTATCTTGTTCTCAGACTTTTGACTTGACCGTTCCAAGCAAATGCTTAATGCAAGTGAAGTCAAAGGCTTTCGCTGCTGGCATCCATAGATTTTCCTTGGGTTTTTTCCCGGCTGTGAGGCCATGTTCTGGAATAGTTTCTTTCTGACATTTCGCCTGCATCTGTGGCTGGCATCCACACCTACCCAACCATTCTCTGCCAGCCACAGATACAGGTGAAACAGCTGAAAGAAACTATTCCAGAACACAGCCTCATAGCCCAGAAAAAAACCAAGGAAAATCGCTTAATGCATGCTTTTGAAACATACAATTAGCAAACTGTGTCTAAAGTATTTATTTCTCAAAAAGCTTTGAATTTGGTCTCAGATCTCAATTAAACATTCTATTCAACTAGATTAGATAGTTTTCTTGCCTTTAATATATAAACCCAGTAAAAAAAACATTTTTTAGGAAGAGTTATATTCCTAGAGGGCACTCTTGTACCTGAAGATAAAACAAAACTGTTCTTCAGCAGAACTTACATGGGTTTTAGGGTCTATTTCCATTGAAAAATGGCCTGGATTGCTGTTCAAAGGTTTCAGTTCCAGAATTTCATGGGTAGGATTAACCAGAGGAATATACTGGCAAACCCATCTATTAGAAAACACAAACAGATTGTTCATTATTATATCATTATAAAGTACCTGATTGATTCTGGTGCTATGGAATATTGTGCTAAAATGGGTTTTGCAGACCTGTCCTGTTTATCCTCATTAGCACTGGCTCGCTCACACAACTTTAGCAACTATATCTCACACCTGCTACCTGAAATCTTTTAAAAGATCATATTAAGATAGCATCATTATCAACTTAATATCATACTATCAACCTAATTTATCATGGAAAGACTGAGGCCTTAAAAAGAGAAAGCATGTGTTCTACCAATTAATTCCCATTCTTCAAGTGCCAACAAAATCAATATTTAAACAGTAATAACAGCCACTCAACAGAATTCATACAACTGTATAAGCTGAACAATATAAAGTATTGCAATATTAGTGGCCACTGCTTCATTATTTCTAAACTGAAGCATAATAGATTTATAAAATTAAGGCAGCCATCTTTCCAATATTAAATTTGATTGATTGATTGTATTCCTATGCCACCTTTCTCCTGGTATGGGACCCAAAGTAGCTAGGCAATAGACATTCCTAGCTATTACAGAACTGTTAAAACAGAAAAATCTTCTACAAGGAAAAAGGTTAGCCACATTTTTTTACATACTTAAGAGTACATAAACACAATAGAATCTGTTATCTGTAAAACTGGACAAAAATTAATGATAGCCAAAGCATAAATGATGATACCTTTCTCTTCAATGCAAGTTGCTGCCTAGAGAAACTTGTAATCAACTAACTCTTCCAGTGGCATGTGATTTACTACCACAGAACTGTAATTTCTCTTGATCATATGGAACCTTGAGGACTCACAAAAGATTACTGTTCTACAGCTTCCATTTAAAAATAGGCTCCCCCTTCTACTCCCCCCTTTTGGTCCATATGTATCAATTATACATTGGGCATTCCTCGCATTTATGATGAAAGCATAATGATTAGTCTTACACCTTTTATATACCACAGGTACTTTGCTTCACTTTTTTAAAAAAATCAAGAACCTAAAACCTCTCAGTTTGTTATGAAACTGAAGATATATTATTTGAACAGCAAGCCTGTTCAAAATGTGTTACTTTTAATATATGTGTGTGTGTGTGTTTTAAGCATTTGAAATTATGTGGCCTCCCCCCAAAATTGTAATCTTTAGGGAGAGACCTGGATTCCATAAAAAGGGCACCAAGTCATCAGTTTTTCCCCCCAATGAAGGCTTTATTTGGGTTGTACTATAATTTCATAATTATTTCAATGAATAAAAATGTGACTGTTAAGTCACATGCTGGTTATTAACAACAGAGAACACAAAAGTGGACGTAAGATGGGACACAATAAGGAAAAAAATATTGTAAGACAGCATGTTGCTGTACCTGACTTCATCCTTACTGGCCACACTATGGCCTCATTCTGAAAAACAGTATGTTTAAATTATCCACAGACAAGAGAAGGAAAGAGTTTACTGCAGATTCCGTATTTCTACCAGTGCATCATGAAGGAAAGCCTGGGGTAAATTGACAGAAAAATATATTGCTCACATGATTTCTGCTTCCCTGTTTTGCTGCTATTCATAAAATGCTGCAAGTTGCAACTTTGTGGCAAGTTTAATCATCTAAATCTGATATTTTAGAGGAGATTTTTTCATGGCACTTTTGAACCACCAGTGACTTTTTGTCCTCATAAAAAGACAACAACAAGAGAGATAAAAATAATGAAAGGAACAAGACAAGGTTGCCCACTTTCTCCAATATTGTTTGCAATGATAATAGAAATTCTAGCAAACATGATAAGAAATTATAATAGTATAGAAGGAATTGGAATAGAAAGAAAACATAAAATAAGCTTGTTTGCTGATGATACATTGCTAACAATTAAGGAATTGATTAACGGAATAGAAAAAATTAAAGAACATTTAAAATTATTTGGGGAGATGACAGGTTTACAGGTTAATTGGAATAAATCCGATATGATGTTGTTTAATTATACTAAGGAAGAAGAAAATATATTTGTAAAAGAGAAAAAATTAGAAGTAAGATTAAAAAGCAATATTAAGTATTTAGGAAAAAATATTACAAAAGTTTTAAAAGAATTAGAAGAGAAAAATATTATGGTATTAAGGAAAGAAATGGAAAAGAAGCTGGAAGAATATAAAAATATTCAACTGTCATGGCTTGGAAGAGTAGCTTTAGTTAAAATGAAAATATTACCTAAATTAAATTTTTTGTTTAGAATGTTATCAATAAAAGTATCAGAAGTAGAATTGAAAAAAATGGCAAAATATGCTGAATAAATATTGTAATGGAGGGGAAAGGACAAGATTAAATAAATTATTTTGGTATATATCACAGAAGGAGGGAGGACTTGGTCTTCCCAAAATAAAAGGATATTATGAAGCTAATCAATTGAGATATGTTATAGAAGGAATTGTAGGACAGGGGGATTTAGAATGGTTAGAGATAGAAACAGGGAGAATAGAAAAGAGAATATGGAATATATTTTTTGATAATTTTACAAAAAAGGAAATTAAAGGAATTGAGAACCCATTTCTGCAAAATATATGGGAAATATGGTATAAATATAAGAGAGAATTTTTGCCTATTGATTCAGTATTAACACCAGTTATAATGGGAAAAAAAATTCCCAAATAATTTGAAGGAAAAAATGGGAAAGGAATTAAAGAAAAGAGGACTAGATAAAATAGAGGGATGGATAGGATGGATGAATGAGAAAGGGAGTATAAGAGAGAAATTATGTGGAATGAAAATTTTATGGTTTAATTGCATACAGTTAGAACAATGGATTAAAAATTGGAAAAAGAATCATAAAGAAACAAGGGAATTTACAAAATTTGAAAATTTGGTGAAAAAAGGTGAAAAGAGGGATAATAATGAAAGTATGAAAGGTATTACAAGTGAATTATATAAAATATTGATAAAAAATAAGGGGAAAAAGACAAAGGGGAATATTTAAGGAGAATATGGGAGGAAGACTTGAAACAAAAAATTGGAGATCATGAATGGGATAAGATATGGAAACAAAGACATCTAAAAAAATATGTCGATACGGATAAAAGAAAATTATTATAAAATAATATGGAGATGGTATTTGACACCAGCAAGATTGCATAAGATAAGAATAACTCTAAATATTGTTGGAGAGGTTGTCAAAAAATAGGTACATATATGCATATGTGGTGGAATTGTAAATTTGTACAGCAGTTTTGGGAACTGGTTTTCATAGAAATAGAGAATATTCTGAATAGTAATATAGAAAGGAAACCGAGCATAGCATTGATTTCAATTTATAATGGAGAGAAGGGGAACCAAGCAGAAAAGGATTTAATAACAAATTTATTAATTGCAGCAAGATTAATTATAGCAAGACATTGGAAAATGCAAATAAATGTACATGTGGAGGAGTGGTATAAAGAAGTATGGAAGATGGGAATAAATGATAAGTTAACATGTAGAATCAAAGTAAGAAGAGGAAATTGGAAAGAAAGTGACTTTGATAAAATTTGGAAAGTATTTGTTAAAAAAGTATTACAGACAAAAGATGGGAGGTTACCTCCATGAGAAGAAATGAGATTCTGGAAAGATTAGGTAAGGGATAATGGCTCTGGTGAAGGGGAGCACTGAGGTGGGGGGGTAGGGGAATTAATATTTTTGAATAGAATTATAGTAAAGAATCTATGTTAACTTTTGAAATTAGTTAATAGAAAAATTGTGATGTTTATAGTAATTTTATGTGTTATAATAACTAAGTATTGATTGGATAATATAATGTATGATTATAAAATTAATAAAAATATATTTTTTAAAAAAAGAAAAGACAATGGAAAATACCCAACACTTTTCTCTCAACCTACATTGCTTCACTTGTTTTCTTGTATATGGTGTATTTGCAACAAAGCTTCTAGGTAACTTTCATTCATTTAAGCAGAATGTTCAAGGAGATGTCAAATAAATCTTTCTGAAATTGTGACACAGAGCAGTACTACTTCCTGAACCAGAATTTGTAAAATGTGTTCCAAGCATTGAGCATATTAACAAGGCATATCCACATAGAGATATTTCTTTCTGGTAGCAAACACTCCCCTTTTAATAATTGGCACCACTTTCATTTTAAACGTTTCTACTGCTTCACATTACTTACTGGAAAAGTTCCCTTAATTCCCACAACATACAGACTCTGATCTTTCAAACACTCTTTGAAGTGTTTCTGAATTGTTTCTGTTTTCTCAAGGTGGGAGTAGATAGGGGTGTAAATAATCTTGGGTGATGAGGCAGTGGTGCTCCACTCTTGAGATTACTTGCCCCCATCCTCCCAAATTGTTATGGCACCAACCTATACAATGTTTTACAATCCTGAGACAATCCTTATTTGAAATAAAAATCTTCTTTCCTCCATTTCACTTTTAAATGCTTATTCTTCAATGGCTCCTAGACTTTTAGGATGGAGGACCATCGCTTCCCCAAAATAGTACTCTACGGTGAACTCACCACAGGTCAGCGTAAGAGGGGCACTCCAAAAAAGGAATACAAGGACTCCCTGAAACAACATCTCAGGCTCAGCCAAATTGATCACCAACAGTGGTCTGCCCTGGCCTCAAATCGGGAGGCATGGAGACACACTATCCACAATGCTGCAGCCTTACTTGAGAACTCACACCAAACAAGTCTTGAAGAGAAATGACAACGCAGAAAGAATCACAACCCGGAAACATCACTCAAGGAGACCTTCTGCTGTGCTTTCTGCAACAGGACTTGTTTATCTTGGATTGGCCTTTTTAGTCATCAGCGCACTTGCAGAAACCGTGGGATGAATCCTTCCTGAATCTTCGTTTGCGAAGAAAAGCCAGAGAGAGAGAGGCTTATTCTTCAATGACTCCTAGACTTTTATCACTTTATACAATACAATACAGGTTTGGTCAGATATAAGTCCCGCTGATTTCAGTGGAACTTACTCTCAGGTAAATGTGTATAGGATTGCATTTCATTCTTAATCTTGGTGGGAGTAGGGGTATGATGTGGAATTTCAGCCACCAGTGGTAATTAAAAAAATAATTTCTGCCTTAGTACAGAAAAATGTCTCTTCTTTCTTCCATCTAATTTATGAATATTTCTCAAGTCACAATCCAATATGTATCTAGTCAGATGTAAGTCCCATTGATTTCAGTCAAACTTACTCCTGCATTTAGAAGATATCCCCACGAAGTTATCCAAAAGACAGGGGAGATGTGGAAGTGTACTGATAATATAATTATACAGTACTACTATTTAATACATGGAATGAACTAAAGCAAAGAATAATCTTATACTTACTTTCCAAGTTCACATTCTACTTCAGGCATTTTTGTTGGCTGAGGCTTATGTGCTTTCAATTTCAATGCATACCAAAACTCTCCAAACTTCTCGGACAGGAATATGACACTAAAATTGGAGGCATAAAGAAGCTGGAGTTGCAATAATTTTGATATACCCATTGACTCCACTGTACTCCGCTATTATACTACATTAGTGAAAATGTTAAAGAAAAGTAGGAGATAAAGGTCAACAAAATAGATTTTTTCTTTACATTCCCAGTAATTTCTTTACATCCTGCCACTGATGCATTTTCAAAGATTATTCTACTTTGATAAGACTTGTATTAGAATTAACTTTACAACTTCAAAAAGTCTGATACATAAATGACTTCTACACTAGATACAATTTGTTACATTATGAAGCACTGTGTACAAACTACCAAAGAAGTGTCAACTCTTATTGAGGTTCAAATACTAAGATATCTTCCATACATTTATCTCATTAGAGAAGTGTAGAGTTAGAAGGAAACACTGGGGGGACCCTTCCCACTTTGTGATGACCATATGCCATACCATTTTAGAAGGCTGAGGGATACAATTTTCCTAGAGGTCAGGAGAGTTGGGCAGCAAAGTTTGTTGATTGCATTAAGAAGAAGTTTGGGTTTTAGAAGTCTGGTCAGGCTTTACATAAGGAATCCAAGTTATCTCTACAGTGAAGCCACTATCTTAGGCAAAAAAAATTATTTCCATCCCCACTGGAATTCTGCCTATCTATTTAATTTCCTTTCCTACCTATCCTCCCTTCCATGCCTATCTGCTCTGGAAATCTAGAACCATATGAGTCTGGCTGCATCCTCTGCTCTTAAGAGTTCTGTTCTTAACTTGCTCTGCCCAGATATTTTGGGATACATTTCTGCAAGATCTATTAGAAATACTTAGGTATTCCTGAGTGTATGAATTAACACTAGACTTTGTTCCCTGAGACCGATTCTGGAATTAGTTCATGGCTCTGGGGGTTAGTCCTGCCAGCATACTCCCCAAAGAAACAAAACATGCAAAAGTAAGTGTTTTCCTGAAAAATTATTATTATTATTACTATTATTATTAATTATTTAGGGGCCATGTGTTTAGGGAGCAGTGGATTATTCTTCCTCCACTGGGTTGTGTCCTGTTCATTCTTGTTTAAACCACACAATTGTTTTTCTGTACAGTTTGCCTTGGTCTATTCCTCTGAAGTTACTCATGGCATCCAGAAACTGTCCATACAGACATGGTGGCTGGGACATTTACAAAGGTTAAGAGTGATGCAATAGCTTCTCACATAACCATTTTGTAATTCTTTCACTCAGCTATTGGAACAGTAGATGGAAAGCAAAATAAAAAGAAATGGGGTTCAAATGTAATAATCCGATTTTATTCCTCTATGATTTTCTGAAACTGTCAGATTAGTGGAGACCTTATGTCCAAGCATGACAGACAGAAATCTGCTTTTGACCAAAAAAAAAAAAAAAAAAAAAAAGAGGCAGCATAGTAATGACATTTCAATCTATTGGCACATTCCTTCCTAATCACAAGCAACCCAGAATCAAGAGCTAAGATCTTGCAAAATAAGTGTATGTGTTTCCTATCGTGTTAAATTATTTTGGCATAAGCCCAATGCAACATTAGCAGAGGAAAACATTGTGCTGGCAGAGATCTGTTGGCTTTTCCAGCTGCACAAGCAGTACTGCTTTCTTCCTTAGGCATAGTTACTTGTACACTTGCTTGTGTAATTAGTTCCACAACCAGTTGTATGACCATTCAGCTGTGAAATCAATTGTGCAAGTGACTGTGCAATGGGTCACACAGCTGGAAACTGTTGTATCCCCCCCTTTGCACCTAGTCTAGAAAAAGAAAACACACTTTTAAGCAGCTGATCCTTCACTAGGCTAGGCCTGGTTAGTAGTTTCTTGCCATTATGTCCTCTCAGAAATGGAGAGCGTGCAGCCCGGTAAGGGCATTCTGAGAAGTGACAAAACCCAGAATTCCCAGGGAAACTGGCAGTTGAAGCAGAGAGTACTTTGTGGCAGGTATAAGGGAAGTAATCTCCCTGCAGCTGCTCCTTCTGTTCTCAGTGGGAAAAGAAAGGCTGGTCTTCCCCTTGCAATGATGTTTTATTAGTTATGAAGTTTAAATGAGTATTAAATAATTAACTGACAGAGTATGGCAGAGTTCAGTGGCCTGTCTTTACTAGTTCAGCTTTGAAACTACATTGCAACACTGAAACCAAAAGGTCAACAGTCTTGTTCAATAAGCTGTAGCTTATTTTAGTTCATATAAATCTTGAAACAAATGTCTTGGATCATAACTTTTATAGTAACAAAAAGAAAATAAAGTAGCTATCAGTTTGATTTTCCTGTTTGAAAAAGTGATGTTAACATTAATATTAGATTTTCCTTGTTTTTTATTCCGGGCTGTGAGGCTGTGTTCTGTAAGAGTTTCTTTCTGACGTTTCGCCTGCATCTGTGGCTAGCATCCTCAGAGAATAGTTGTATAGGTGTGTGTGTGGAGTTTATATGCTGTGAACCCCTGTAGGGGAGTATATGTAAATTTGTGTAATTGAATGGTTAGTTTCTGGGTATAGAAATGAAAGGCTCATTAATGTCTGTTTGGCTGATGGTTGGTTGATGAGCCATTATCTGCCGGGAATCCTCTTGTACCTGGGTGGAATTCTTTGCACATCAGAAAGAAACTATTCCAGAACACGGCCTCACAGCCCGGGAAAAAAACAAGGAAAATCTATGGATGCCGGCCGTGAAAGCCTTCGACTTAACATTAATATTGGTTACTATGAAAAAGAAAAAGAAAAACATTGAGTCTAAAAGTACCTAAAACCATTCATTCATAAGTCACATATTCAACTGAATGTCAGCTTTATGAAAATAATGTTTCATGGTTAAAAAAGGGTAGAGAATAAGCTATTTACATTTATTGTGTGTTTTATTAGCCAGGTCATTTGATTTGTATTTTAATATATATGATTTCTTGTATTTTAATTGATACTTACTTTATTTGAACTAGCAAGTTGGATGCCAGCTTGCATCCTAACCATGGAAGAAAGGCCAGATATTAATCTAATAAAAAATAAAGTCGAGCCTTTGTTCTGTAGTAATTCTTTATTAATTGGGAGCCCTGGTGGTGCAGGGGTTAAATGCCAATACTGCAAGCCACAAGGTTGCAAGTTCAATCCCAAGGGCTCCAAAGTTTACTCAGCCTTCCATCCTTTCATAGGCTGGTAAAATGAGTACCCGGCTTGTGGGGGCAATTAGCAAACACACATTGGAAACCACTTAACGTGGTGTAGATGTGTAAATTGCTATTGCTTAAAGTATATGTTAGCTACTCTGAGAGCCTTGTGGCTGAAGAGCAGGGTATAAATACCTAAAATAAATAAATAATATTTAACAAAGAATATTAAAGCGAAAAATTACTGGTTAGATCTAATAGGGATGGGAAGAATATTCCACTGTACTTGAAAAATGATTGAAAACATATATCTCAAGCATTAGAAATCTTGATGAGAAGGATCCAAGATTGATAAGAATATTCACTGTTCAGGACTTATTCTACACACAGTTCACTATTGTTTTTGGTGCAGAAAACAGCATTTCTGTGCAGGGAATGGCTGGTTTCTACACAAAAATACCATATGCCAATTTTGTGCAGATTAAGTCCTGAACTGCAAACAAGTCTTTGAAAACTGTGCAGTTTTTGAAGACTTTCTCACAGTGAGAATAAAACTGCTAATATTACTTACTGCTTCATTTGAGAAGAACGTTAGTAATGAATTCATCCCTAAGATCTGCTGAAACTATTCACACTAACAGCTGCAACAGCTGATCTTACCTTCCATCCGAGCTGCCAGTAACAGCTGGAGAGAACTTTACTTCATAGTGAAATGTTTCATTTGGTTGAAGAACAAGCTTTTTCTCCCCGCTAAGTACAGCAGCATCTATGAGTATTACATCTAATGGCAGAATGTCAATTGTGGAATTAGTTACAGGAATTCCAATGACAATAGTGTCCTAGGAGAGAGAAAGAGATAGGGAAAAAGACAAACCATTTGTTCCTTTTCTTTACCAAACATGTCAAGGAAATAATGTTTATCTGAATTGCTTTTTGGTATGTACTTTGTGGACCATACCAAATTATTCCAAAATTAATTCAAAGCCAGTCTGAGGTCAGTAACGATATCTGAGGTAATGCCAAAGCTGAAGGAGTAAACCAAAATCGTAGTCAAAAGCCAGAAAAGGGTCAAAAACAGAGTGATCAGAAGCCGAATACCAAAACAGTGGGAGAGAGAGAAAATCGTCGTCAAAGAGCAAAAGCCAAGTCAAACCAGATCGATGAGAGAAAAAACACCTAGCGAACAGAGGTTCCTTCAAGCTGCTAACGCGGCGGAAAGAAAGGAACTGAGGGGATTTAGACGGGAAGCCCTTATAAGGGACCGTTAGGATGGGCGGAGTTACCGCCAAAAATGTATCAAAGCACATTCTGCCTAGCGATTCTAGAAGGTTCCGAAGCTCTGCGCAGGCACAGGAGTAACCCAACTGTGTGATTCACAGAGACCACGAAGAAGATACTAAGTATACCCTTACTGCTTCCATAGGAATTAAGATGTTAAGTAGCAGATAGGTGCTGCTAATCAAATGTTCTTGATTCATTGTCATCAGCAAGTGTGAACACCTCTATAAAAGCCAAAGTTTAAGCAGTTTGCTGGTCTGGAGCAATCAGGTGTGTGTTAACACAATGCCAAGGAGGAAAGACATCAGCAATGAGGAGCAATTGTTGCTGCCCATCAATCTGGGAAGGATTATAAGGCTATTTCCAAACAATAAAGTCCATCATTCTTCAGTGAGAAAGATTATTCAAAAGTAGAAAACATTCAAGACAGCCAACAATCTTTCCAGGAGTGGCCATCCAAGCAAATTCATTCCAAGATCAGACAGTGCAATGCTCAGAGAAATTGGAAAAAACCCAAGAGGTACATCTCTAATTCTACAGGCCTCAGTTAGCATGTTAAATGTTAAACTTCATCACAATACAATCAGAAAAAGAATGAACAAATATGGTTTGTTTCAAAGGGCTGCCAGAGGAAGCCTCTTCTCTCTAAAAAGAAAAAGGCAGCACAGCTTAGGTTTGCAAAGTTGCACTGATGAAACCACAAGACTTCTGGAACAACGTCCTTTGGACAGACAGGACCAAAGTAAACACCTCATGCCAATTGTTAAGCATGGTGATGATGATGTAGGCTTGTTTTGCAGCTACTGGACATGGGAGCCTTGCAGTCATTGAGTTGACCATGAACTCCTCTGTATACCAAAGTATTCTACAGTCAAATGTGAGGCCATCTGTCCGACAGCTAAAGCTTGGCTGAAATTGGGTTATGCAACAGGACAATGATCCCAAGCACCCCAGCAAATCTACAAAAGAATGGCTGAAAAAGAAAAGAATCAAGGTGTTAAAATGGCCTAGTCAAAGTCTGGAGCTCAACCCTATTGAAATGCAGTGGCAGGACCTTAAGAGAGTGGTGCATAAACAAATGCCCACAAACGTCAATGAACTGAAGCAACATTGTAAAGAAGAGTGGGCCAAAATTCCTCCACAACGATGTGAGACACTGATAAAGGCATACAGAAAATGACTGCTTCAAGTTATTGCTGCTAAAGTTGATTCTACAAGCTATTGAATCATAAGATGTACTTAAGTTTTTCACACATGGCTTTTCCATTTTGCCTTTATTTTTCTTGATTAAATCATGACACGGTGTAATATGTCATGTGTTATTGTTCATCTGAGGTTGTATTTATCTAATTTTAAGACCTGCTAAGGAACAGATGAGTGTTATTATGCCCTGATACGTACAACCATAGAATTAAGAGTATGAAAAAGAGTATACATTCTTTTTCACACAACTGTATAATGTGAAAACCATCCACCACTATTAGATAAACACACAACTAGGGGATTTATCTTACACAGTGGAATAAACTACAGTTCAGGTTTTGCTCTTTGGCCCTTGTTGCTTTGTACTAGCAACAACAACAAACACTCTGCACTTCTGCAGTATCTATTTTTGAAATATATCCTTCAAAGGGAAGGCGTCATCAACAAATGAGACATTATAACTGCAATAACAGAGTCAAGGTTGGCTTTATGGCAAATACGAACCATTTTACTTATGTAAAATCCTTGATATAAATAAATTAGCACAGTAACATCAATGATGTTTATGCAGAAATTATATTGGACCACAAAGAGTATTGAATACGTTTGCCTACTATCATGCAAAAGACCCCTTACATTTTAAGAAAACAGCAATTTGAGCTAAATACACATAAAAACATTTAATGTTTTACAGATGGTAGAGTTATATCCATCTAAATCATTCAATGGCTCTGCATCAGTAAGACACATTAATTTTCCTCTAAAATACTTTAAAGCTCAGAGTAATCGTTTAACTGCTATAAACAAAATTTAAACGTCCTTTTACCATTTCATCATAACACCCTATAAAGGTAACTTAAACTGTAAATTAAGAAACACCTCATTATTTTTCTTACAAAATTCTGTTTTATTAACAAGGAGACTGGCAAGAGACTAAACACCTGCTAGCATCTAATATAAAATGCTCTCTTATAGACTGATGGAATTATTTTCAGCTGAATATTTAAACTCTTTCAGCAAAGATATCATATCCCATATTCTGGAATCAGAAATCAACGCGATTCGTAACTGTACAACAGGTTTTTTTAAAAAGGCAAAACCTTTTACATGACATTTTCTGCTAGTTCCATGACACAAGGAAGGGGTTAAAGGAGTCCAACCTAATAAGGCCATTTTTAGGAAGACGGCAGATGTATACAAAAATAACCTGCCCCCATGGAAAATTCCTCTAAAGTTTATTCCAAACAGGTTCCTCCCAAGTAACTTCAAAAGATTGCTTTAGCTGAAATTTGGTGGAAATATTAGACCTACATTTTACCAATTTTGTCCATGGTTATTCTATCCCAGGGCTTCAGCCTTGAATAATTTAGCTGTACAACAGAGAATGCTTCCAGAGCTAGATGAGTTAGTCACTTCTAATCAGTGCGACTATGCTCTAATATGCAGCTAGAATTGCAATCCTGTTTTCAGATATCTGGAAGGCACTAATATTTATCCCGAGGCAGACAGGTTGTTGTGGGAAATTATTTTCATTGTGACCATGTTGCAGTGGGGAAAGATTTGCTATTCCCCTTTCCCTTATTGCAAGTGAGGGTAGAGATAACAGATATAATTATGATGCTGTTTGGAAAGGTAAGAGCTGAAGATAAAGGTTAACGTGATAGAGTTGATTGCTAGAGAGGAGAGCAAAACTTATCTAGATCAATCTGTACAAGTCATAATCAGCTAGAATTTAGAAAAGCTATAAACAGTTGGGCAGTGGGTTGCCCATGACTTGGAAAACAACCCAGCTATTCTATGATGGTAAAAAACAAACAAAAAAAACAGCAGTTCCGTACTATGGAAAGGAAACAGAATAAGGAAAACATATGGGGATAATTTTCTTATTACAACATTGTGAAATGCTTCCTTAAAAGGGAGTGAACTATGCCTATTTCAAAGAAAAATCTCCATTGGGGAAGTAGCCAGAGATAAGTAACCATTTGTTGTAGTCCCAGATAAAGAAGAATCTGCCTTAGGCATGTAACTTTTTTGCTTATTTCATTCAAACATGAATGAAAATTGAACATTTTCTCCAACACTTGGAAAACTCACCAGAAATAATAAAGGAAGGAAAAATGGTAAACTCTGCCAGTTGAACTGTTGGTGAGCTTTGCCTCAAGTAGTAGCTTGAACACTCCTCCTAGACAGGGAATCTGCTCTCCTTGAAAACTTAAAGTTCTCACTTCCGGTCGGCAACGAGGTTGCGAACGGACGCAGGCAGCTCAGCGGGAGCAGCTTCGGCGTTCGCTAGACAGAAGAAGTCCTGACAATATTGTTATTGGTGTCAGGAGAGCTTCCCCCTGGTGAAAGGGGGAGCAGAGTGGGCTCGTCAAGGCTCATTCCAGTGACCAGTGTCCTGCTCCTTTGCCTGACGGTGAAGGGCAGAGCACAGGAGGCTGACGGAGCATTAGAGCCGGCAACGCTTCTGCCTAGTATCCCTTTTTAAGGGACAAAGCAACCTCACCGACTTTTTAAAAAGCGAAGAAACAACGAACTTACAGCTGAAGTAGAAGCAAGGCATTGTGAGTCTGAATTCAGAAATTCTTTCAGGGAGGAGTTATACATATACCTTGTGCGGAAGAAGAGTGGTGGAGAGTAATAGGCGAGGAGGAGAAGGAGGAGGCGAGGAGAAGAGGGAGGAGGCGCGGTGGAGGGCTATCCGGAGAAACAACAGAGACAGAGACGGGAACAGAAGGGAAGACGGAATGATTGCATGAATGAAAAGGACTGAGTGAGAGGAAAGCGGTTTGGGAAGAAGTGGATTTTTGAAGAGGGGGAAAGAAGGAAAGGAAGACCCCGAGGCTCAAGGGAATGAGAACTGAGAATTGAGAAAGCCGAGAATCAAACTTAAAGCGGGTTGAAAAAGAGTAAAGACACGGAGTGGAAAGGAGAGGAGTGGAACGGAGTAGAGGAGAGAAGGTCGGGACTGTGCAGCCGGGTCTTGAGAACGCGGGGAACGTGAGAAACGAAAGAAACTAATACAATAGAGAAGAAAGAGACAGTTGGGGGTTCTTTTCCTAGAGAGTAAGCCCCGGAGTAAAATCAAGAAAAAAGATACTGAGGATAAGAGGAGGAAAGGGGTGAAAGAGACTGAGTGGAAAGAAAGAAAGGGTGCCAGAGAGAGAGAGTGGCACAAGGAAAGTTTGGAGAAGGTGTAATTTACAAAGCCTAGTCTTTGACTGGAGAGAGAAGCGCTAGAGAAATAACTATTCACACGAACTGTGAGCGTATGGTTTACTTGAAGTGAAGTGATTGAGATTTAACCCCCTTATAGACTGTTTGGAAACGAGAGGAGGAGAAAGAAGTGGAAAGGTTTAACATATCACTGGGAACCTCACTGGAGAAATAGAGGGAAATTGACTTTTAAAGAATTAGAAACAGAGCGGAAACCTGAAATTAATTTAGCACTTGAAATTAAATACAAGAGGGGAAGAGGAAGGAGAGGGTTTAAAGGGTATCTAGAAAAGGAGCTTGTGTGGAAAATCAAAACTGCCCCTTCCCTGATCCCCACTATGACCAAAGCTATAAATTGAGGATTGTATGGGAACTAACCAACAATTAGTGGGTTTTGTGGGTAAGAAACTTGGCTGCCATAAAAAACGGTTTTGAAACTGGTGGATGGAATATTGAAAATATTAAATATATTAAGTATAAGCAATTAAGTAATTACATTATATTTCAGTGGTATTGTATATTGCATTGTATATAATATATCATTGGTGCAATTTATAAGCAGCGTATACACATATTTGCGATAGATAAACCTTTTGTAACACGCAAGTAACCTTATATTCATCACAGGAAGATATAAATCATATATTTGTGTAGTACATAAATTGCAATACAGAAATTTTGCTATAAAGGGAAACTTACAGAATATCCAGATAGACAAATTATATCTTAAGCAACTCCAAATAGTAACAGATAACTTTACCTATTTTGGAAGATATTATGCCGGTTAAAAAAAATACACAACCACAAATTCAGACCTTAATGACAAGACATCACTCAATAGAAATGCCTGAGATTCAGCAAACGTTAATACAGGAATTTAAAAAACTTAGGCAAGAAATGATATCAGAGATGAAAGAGATGAGGAAAGATGTGAAGAAGGAATTAGATGAGTTTGGAAAGAAACTGGATAAGATAGCGACTGACGTAGAAAATTTAAGCGAAAAAGTAGAGGAGCTTCAAAAAAAGTCAAAAAAACTGGAGAAAACAACGGAAGAAATAATTCTAGAACAGGTACAGAATCAAGAAAAGAACTTAGAAGTACAATTGAAATTAAGAGAGAACTGTCTGAAATTAAGAAGGTTGATAGAGATGGAAAATGAAAATCTATATGAAAGAATCTTACCAAGCCTAGCAGACTACATTAAACTTCCCCATGAAAGGATGGAATTTGAGGTTGACAGAATTTTTAGAATCAACTCGAAGATTGCTAAACAAAGGATGCTCCCCCGGGATATTGTTATATATTTCACTAGGGGGAAGATTAAGGATCAAATTTTGCAAAAAAATTTTGAATCTAAGCTAATGATAGACGACTGTGAAATTGAGATATATAAGGATATTCCCCCACAAATATTAAAGAAGAGGAAGGAGTACCAATTCATTATTTCTAAACTACGGAGGAAAGGTATTCAATATAGATGGGAAAAAGTAGAAGGCATAACAGTCACGTCTAGTCAGAAAAAATATAGACTAAACACGGTAAAGAAAGCAAAAGACTTCATGGTAAAATTCAAGAAAGATTTTGGAGACAGAGAACAAAGGATAACAAACAATAATGAAGGAGCAAAACCCCCAAAAGAAGGCCTGGAGGAGATAAGAGGAAAACAAACAGAGGAGATTGAAAAAATGAGAGGAAGTAAAGAAGGTGAAGAAAGAGAGTTAGAAAGAAAGGATGACAGTGAAGGAGAAGAAGAACTGGAGTTAGAGGAAAACGAAGAGGAAGAAAATGTTGGAGATATAGAAAGTGAGGAAGATTCACTTGAAGAGGCTGAAAAGGAAGAAAGCCAGGAAGAGGAAATAGACACTAGTTAAAGAGGTGATCAATTAAGAACAATATATAAATATAATAATATATAAATAAATACTAAAAATGAAAGGAAAAATTATATCTTGGAATGTTAAAGGGATGAACTCCCCACATAAAAGAAGTCAAATATTTCACAGATTGGAAAATATGAAAGCGGAGGTTATATGCATTCAGGAAACCCATATAAAAGACAAAGATCAGAGACTACTAAGAAATAAGAGATTGGGTCAGGAATTTATAAACTCTGGACAAGAAAAGAAAAAAGGAATAGCGATATACATAAATAGGAAGTGGTCAGCGAAAGAGGTGTTAAAAGACCCAGATGGAAGATATTTAGGAGTGGAAACGAATTTGTTGGGGAGGAAAACGTTAATCATAGGAATATACGCACCATCGGAAAAGAAAGATGGCTTTTATAGAAATCTAATGAAAGTACTCCTAGAAGTAGAGCATGAGAGCCTAATACTCTTAGGAGATTGGAATGGAGTTTTGGACCCAATCAAAGATAGATCATCAGGAAACCCTAAGAGGAAAGAGAAACAAGGAAAACTACCAAAATCATTTGGGAAAATGATGGAAAATTTATCACTTATCGAAGTCTGGAGGCACTTATACGGGGAGAAGAAAGAGTATACATACTACTCAGATTGTCACAAAACCTTCTCGCGTATAGATATGTTCCTTGTCACTAAAAACATCACAACAAATTTGGAAGGGATGGAAATACTACCAAAGGTTCTATCAGATCATAACATAATATTACTGACTTTTAAAGATATTAAGAGAGGATATAACTGGAGACTTAATGAATCACTATTGCAAGATGAGAAGATACAAGAAAAAGTAAGACAAGGATTAAAGAACTATTTCAAAGAAAATAGAGAAGGCGATACATCAATACAAAACGTATGGGATGCAAGTAAAGCAGTCCTGAGAGGGATCCTTATGCAAGCAAATTGGGAACGTAATAAAAAGAAAAAAGAGAAATCTCAAATTTTGCATGAGACTTTACAAAACAAAGAGAAAGAGCTTGAAAAAGATCCATCAAATGAGGTAATAATAAATGAATTGAAGGTAATACAAGATCAAATAAAGATGGAATATTTGGAAGAGATTGAGAAAAAGATGAGATTTGTAAAACAAAGATTCTATGAAGGTGGAAATAAATCAGAAAATGGCTAGCTTACAGATTGAGAAAAGAACAAGAGAAGAAACAGATTCTGAGAATTAAGGAGAATGGAAATATAATAACAAATCCTGATAAAATCGGAGCCTGTTTCCAGAGATATTATACAAATCTCTTTAAGGAATGTCAAATGAATCAAGAAAAGGAAGCCAAAATTAAAGAATATTTGAAATCACAAAAAGTACAGAAAATAACCGACACAGATAGAGAAAAATTAGATAAACAAATAACGATAGAAGAAATAGAACAAGCAATGAAAAAATTGAAAAATGGGAAAACCCCAGGCCCTGATGGATTTTCGGCTTTATTTTATAAACTATTTGAAGAAGAGTTGAAGAAGCCTCTACTTAAGACACTTAATACAATAATTAGAGAAGGGAAAATGCCAACCTCCTGGGAGAAGGCAAATATTTCATTAATATTAAAAGAAAACAAGAACCCAGAAGAGTTAACCAATTACAGGCCAATAGCTTTATTAAACACGGACTATAAAATCTTTACTATAATTATGGCGGAACGTCTGAAGAAAGTGCTAAATGAATGGATAGGACAAGACCAAACCGGTTTCTTACCGAATAGACATATGAGAAGCAACATAAGAAAGATAATAAATCTGATAGAATATTTCGATAAACATCCGGGAAAGAAACTTTCAATAATATGTTTAGACGCGCAGAAAGCTTTCGATAGTGTTAATTGGGTCTGCATGATAGAAACATTGCGGGAGCTAGGCATAGGACAAAACTTCTTGAACGGAATTAAAGCGATATACAAAAATCAGACAGCTCAAATTATAATAAATGGCCAATGCACTGATAAAATAAGGATGGAGAAAGGAGTTCGTCAAGGATGCCCCCTCTCTCCGTTATTGTTTATTACAGTTCTAGAATTACTATGCAGGGAAATAAGACAAAATGACGATATACAGGGGGTAAGAATAAAGAAGCATACTTTTAAAATGTCAGTCTTTGCAGATGACATGGCAATAACATTAGAAAACCCACTACAATCTATAAAAAAATTACAGAAGGTATTAGAAGGTTTTGGGGAGATCTCAGGCATAAAAATCAATAGGGATAAGACTGTAATGCTGACTAAAAATATGGAGAAAAAAGATGAAGAAAAATTAAAAGAAATATCAGGCTTCCGAATAGAAAGGAAAATCAAGTATTTGGGTATAGTAATAACAAAAAACAATATAGACTTAGCTGAAAACAACTATAAGTTAAAATGGAAAGACATTAGAAAAGACCTGGATAATTGGAAACAGTTGAATTTAACATTAATGGTTAGAGTGGCAGCTGTTAAAATGGTGATACTTCCGAAAATGTTGTACATTTTCCAAAATCTACCAATATTAAATAATGACAAGATGTTTAAAGAATGGGACAGAGATATATCTAAGTTCATATGGAATAACAGGAGACCAAGAATAAAATGGAAACTGCTACAAGAGGAAAAGATTAAAGGAGGATTAAACCTCCCGAACTTAAAGCTATATCATCAATCCTGCGCATTAATATGGTTAAAAGAGTGGTTTCTATTAAAGGACGATAAGATCTTAACCCTGGAAGGGAATGATTTAAGATATGGATTCCATGCCTACTTATGGTATCAAAAAGAGGTCATAGATAAGAATTTCAATAATCACTTTGTCAGAAAATCTTTGTTGATAGCGTGGAAAAAAATGAAGAGGAAGATGTACATGAAGATACCCCTATGGGCCTCCCCCCAAGAAGCGTTTAGAAGAACCGAGATGCTACATTTGGGAACATGGTGGACCTATAGGGATCTAATATACGTGCAGAAAGGAGATATAAGTTTGAAAACAAGAGAGGAATTGGAACAGGATCAGATAAGCTGCAATTGGTTCCAGTATAGACAAATCAGGGAGAGATATATGATAGACCAAAAGTTGACAGGAATTGAGGTGTCAAAAACAGAGTTTGATGAATTAATTATAGATGAAAAAGCCTTTAAGATATCAGGAGTATACAAATTGTTGTTAAGATTAGATTTAGAATCGGAAACAGTGAAAGAATTTATGATCAGTTGGTCACGAGATATTAGAGATAATATCCCAATAGAGAACTGGAAAATCTTATGGAGGAAAAGCATGAAATTGTTAACAAGCAATGAACTGAAGGAGAATTGCTATAAAATGCAATATCGCTGGTATCTGACCCCCTCAAGATTATCCAAAATGTATAAGGCAAGATCAGGCAAATGTTGGAAGTGTGAAGAAGCAAAAGGCACTTTTTTTCATATGTGGTGGTCATGCAAAACGGTGAAAAAATTCTGGATAAATATTCACAATTTGATAAGAAGAATAATTAAAAGAGATTTTGAATTAAGACCAGAATTATATCTCCTTAACATGTTTGACAGAGACTTCCCGAAGGAACATAAAAGCATGATGATTTTCATGACCACCACAGCTCGTATTGTGCTTGCTAGATACTGGAAAGTAAAAACAATCCCAAATTGTGAGGAATGGATGGGGAAATTATCGGAGGTAGCTAGAATGGAGCAGCTCACGCGTTGGTTAAAATATCAAACCAACGCCGAATTCAGAAAAGAATGGAGTAAGCTAATCGAATTTTGGGTAGCCGAAGGAGACAAGACTAGAACAATCTGGTTTACAGATTAAAGATAGTTAGTGGATATGAGATTATTGATCAATTTAATTTATCTTTCTGTCAAAGGAATACAGGTGATAGAGAAGAGTACAGAAGTGGTCAAAGGAAATTCTGTGTTCAGGATTTATTGGTATAATGCAGTTAAATGTAACAGTGATAGAAAGCCAATGGTAGAAGAAAATATAAAAATTCAGACAACAATGTAAAGGAAGTATATGGATTTGACTTATTTTATTGTTATGAAATATGATTAAAACATAATTTAAAAAAAACTTAAAGTTCTGCTTCTCATACTACGATCTTTTGTCTGTCCTAAATTCGGTGCCAATCAATTTCACCGAGGTCAGTTCAGGATAGATAAAAGAAAGTACCCCTTCACAGAACATTTAATCATCTTACAAATTCAATGCCTTGTTGATTCTGAAGAAATGTGTTCCTAATCTGGATCAACTGTCTACACCCCAGTTTCAAACTAAAGCTGTGTAAAATTCCTGTTTGAAATAGAGAACAGCTGCTAGTCAGTACAGACAACACTGTGCTAAGATGGACCAACAAGGTGACTCAGCACAAATCAATGTCCTATGCTCCTAAAAAGATGTATAGACAACTTCATCAGTGGCTTCTTCAGTATAACTACTGCCTCCAGATTTAGAAAAAGGCTAAATACTAGTTGCAGGACAATGGTGCTGAAAGCTGAGCAATGTTACTTTCATGCCGTACTTGTGGATTTCCAGGAAACATATGGCTGGCTATATGGAAAACATAATGCAGAACTCATGTGTTTCTGCACAGCTTTGACCTTTGGAGGTTTAAGCTGCATCCTTAAGATTTAGGGGTTTATTGAATGCCAAAATAAAGTGGCAGAGCAGCTGGAAGGTTCTATCTTCTCTGGTGCCTTACCATGTGGCGTTGTCATTCTTCCACTGTACTGCTGTTCTGGTCCCATGGGAGACTGAGGTGAAATCATGTCTTTTTACTAACAGATTTTTCCAGTTGGCAAAAAGATGCAGTTTTACCTCGGTCTCTGTCTATCATCCTTTATGGATCTGAAACATGGGTCACCTATCGCCACCACCTACGACTCCTCAAGCGCTTTCATCAGAGCTGTCTATGCACAATCCTAAATATACACTGGACTGGCTATGTGACAATTGTTGTTGTCCTTGAGCAAGCAGGGATCACCAGCATTGAGGCCATGATATTGAGAACGCAGCTGCGTTGGGCAGGGCACGTTTCTAGGATGGAGGACCATCGCCTCCCAAAAATACTACTCTACGGTGAACTCGCCATGGGTCAGCGTAAGAGGGGCGCTCCAAAAAAGCAATACAAAGACTCCCTGAAACAACATCTCAGGCTCGGCCAAATTGATCACCAACAGTGGTCCGCCCTGTCCTCACATCGGGAGGCATGGAGACGCACTATCCACAATGCTGCAGCCTTATTTGAGAACTTACGCTGAACAAGTCTTGAAGAGAAAACGACAACGCAGAAAGAATCACAACCTAAAAACATCACCCAAGGAGACCTTCTGCTGTGCTTTTTGCAACCAGACATGTTTATCTCGGATTGGCCTTTTTAGTCATCAGCGCGCTTGCAGAAAGCGCGGGATGAGTCCTTCCTGAATCTTCGTTTGCGAAGAAAAGTCAGAGAGAGAGACCTCGGTCTCCCATGGGACTGGAATGGAAGAACAACGGCATTGTGCCTTGGAACTTTCTGGCTGCCCTGCCATTTGATTTCCATGTGAGTTAAGCCTCATAATCTTTTTCATCTATTCACCCACTACTTTATTTATACCCCACCTTTCTCCTAAAGCTGTGATTCAAGGTAGCTAACAAAATAGAGAAAATTACCAATTTTTATTTTAATTATCCTAGCTTTCTCCTTAAGCAGGACACAAATAAAAACACGTCACTAAAAATATGCAAAAAGTTATGATTAAAATGTTATTAAACTGTCACCAGAATTAAAACCATTTAAAATACTGAATTAGTATCAGAGAATAAAAGTAGTACTGTATAGCACATTAAAAAGCTCTTTTCTTGTAACTAATTCCCCAAAGCCTGCTAGAATTAAAAGGTCTTCAGCTGCTGATGAAAGAACAGCGAAGAGGGAGCCAGCCAACCCGTCCTATCAATAAATAAACCAAGTTGGAGATAGATGGCTCCAAATTACATGCCTGGGAATGTAGCAAAGCTGTTTCACATTTTCTTCCATTTCTGGAGCAATTACGTAATGTCTGAACTACTATAGTTTTCTACATGTATTAATTAAAGGATTGCTTCAAAGAGCTAGTATGGTCTACACAAATTGCTAATATCCTCATATCTTTCAGCATTCAGCTCCTTATTTGGCATGTTTAATTGAACTCTTTTTAAATTTTCAATGGAATATTTTTCCAACATTTGGAAATCTTTTCTATCTTCTCTCCCCTCAAAGGGCTTAACTACAAATATTTAATGCAAAGATGTTACAGCATTAACATTGGATTTTACTTCTTCTGAATACATTTCCAAGCTAGAGTGAACACTTGGATTTTGTTTTCAAGGAGCAGACTACCAAATGTTAAAAAAAGGTAAGCTGTAGCAGTAGTAGACTTTGAGCTATCTCAATATCTCCTGGAAGACAAATTCTGCCAAGACTGTACTGTTTAACACATTTCTGAATTGCCTTGCTGCCAATTTCATGTTCCAGAAGGTGGAACATGTGACAAGACGATTAATTTATCTTCAACCTTATGTTCAATGACAGGCAAGAACTAGTCAACCAAGTGGATGTAGCAACAATAGAAGCAGCCACATCTTCTTTAGATTCATTATACAGAGGAAAGAGAAAGGACTTTTAAAAAGCTGGTTTCTGTAAACTTAAGGAAAACTGGGTGATATCCCATGATCAGAGACATCCAAGACAGAAGCCTGGAAAAGAAAAGACTGATTCATCTTCAAATAGCTGAAGGACTGTCACAGGAAAGATGCAGGAACCTGCTCCTAAAAGCAGGATCTAAACCAATGGATTTAAATTACAAAAAGGAGACTCTAACTAAATATTGGGAAGTACCTCCTGATGGTAAGAACTGTTCTGCAGTGGAACAGCCTACTGCAGAAGGTAGTAGATTTTTGGGGGGGGGTTTGGAAGTTTTTAGACAGTTTGGATGGTCATCTGTCAAGGATGCTATAACTGTGGCTTTCTGCAAAGATAGAAGACTACACCATATGGCCCTTGGGGCCCTTCCAGCTTTACATTTCTGTGATACTATGTTTCTGCTCCACTTCACATAGTTTCACTCTTCCCATCAGTCCTACCTATTATATCTATAAAATAAAATGTCTATTCACAGCAGTGCTTTTAAAATGACCTTCAGAGTGTGTAAAGTAATATAGATTCATTTCAAATAGATAGCTGATTCCAGGCAATATAAAAGTATTTGAATAGTTTAGTTGCTAAATATGTAAATCTGTATGTTACATAAGTCTCCCACACTGTCTCATTACCACCTGGTTACTGTCCGAAAAGAAGGCCTGTTAAGACTATGTTAAGAAACAATAGAAGTCTGTGAAAGAAGTTCTCATCAATTTTAAAGAGTTAATAATCACATGGTAACCAAGGTGGTATTTTTAAGGAAAAGGAAGAAATTCATAAAGTTTGTATTTTATTACAGCCTACCTAATTTGTACTTCCTAAATGAATAAATTAATGGAACATGTGCACCAAATTCACATATGTGACTCACTGTGATGCATTGTTTGTGCTAAATTGGTACACAGGAGATCCAGGTTTTCATGGAACTCACTGGGTGAGCTTGGACCAGTAGTTCTCTTTGAGCCTGACCTACTTCACAGGGTCATTGTGAAGATAAGGGGGAGAATAGGGCTTCTACTCAATCTTCCTCCACCCTAAGGGGGGCATCCTTTCCCCCCAGAGAAGGAACAGAAATCTTGAAAGATTGCACCAGATTCAATGACACATGCCCCTGTTGCACCAAGAGCAGTATCCTCAAAAACATATCCCATCCAGCAGCAACAACACTACCTGGTGGGTAAGATGTCCTACCCATTGCTGTAGAAAAGCAACCTTCATGGTAAGTACCAAGGTTCCATTTTCCTGCAGTGTGTGGAGGGGAAACATTCTCAACTGAGACTTACTAAAGTGGCCACTGGTGGGTGAGAAAGTTGCACTTCTCTTCCCTCAAGGTGCCACTATTGCCTGTATGGACATTCTAAACATTGCTTCAGTGGAGGCAAACACATCAATCTTTTAGTGATGAATAAAAGATGTTGAGGCCCAAATAATACCCAACAGATATCCAATAGAGGAGCAGCTGTGCTAAAGGTAGCCAAAGTGGCTACATACCTAGCAGAACCGGCCTTAATCTTTGTGGAACAATGAATTATCTGATACACTTAGATGCTAAAGCTGTAGAAACATGCCCTTCCAAGGTCACTGAATGAAAGGAAATAGACAAATGAGTCAATTTTTTAAAAGAACGGTCCAAGTAGCTTTAGCTCTGTTTCTGTAAACAACCCGATCTGTCAGATTGGACAAAAGCGTGGGGTGGCATTGTCACAAAATCTATCCTATATCCTTTTGAGACCATCCTCAGTACCCAGACATCTGAAGACATCTGCTCCCAGCAGTGAGAAAAATGAAGCAGATGTGCTCCCACAAGGCTCCAGGCTATTGTGCTGCACTGATTGGGATCAACATGGATTCCATGGGGACTTATAAGCCTATACTCATGTTCTCTACAAAAAGGACAAAGGAGGGGGAAATGTGGCAGCACATTTAGACTAACTGGGTTTTTATTTTCGCATGAGTTTTCAAGGATATACGAGACCCACTACTTTGGAATGCGGTATGAGTGGTATTAAGGCCTAAGCATAAACCATAATTATACAGTTGAGGGAGTGGGATAGAATGTAATAGGATCCAGAAAGATGTAAATCAAGGCCCTTTCCCTAAATTTTCAAAGGGCTACATAAGGTGATATAGGCCTTTCAGATCTTTACAGTGGTAAGCTAGTGTCAACATGTGGAAGCAAAAAATCTGCTTCCCAAAAGTCCATTTCCCTGCTTTCAAATCTCTCTCTGAGAACATTCCTTTTGTTATGTGTGCAGCAATGAGAACTCTTGTATATGCAGTGTACCATGAAGTCATTATCTTTGTTCATACTCTGCTAATGGATTGGAATTTGTGAATATAATTCAATTCAGCAGTTTCTCTTTCTAGTCTTCCTTTGTAATTTCCTTGTTCAAGGACCGCAACTTATATATTGCTTATGATGTGTCCAGGAAGGCTGAAATGTTCTAAAACTGGTTTTCGGGTATTGCCATTTATAATATCAGATATGTGTCCATTAATCTTCTTGCATAGAGACTGTCCTGTTTGTCCAATGTAGAATGTAGGGAGGCATTGCTGGCATAGGATAGCATATATCACATTGGAGGAAGACCAAGTGAATGTACCTCTGATGTTGTGAGTGATCTTAATGGCCCCTGTAATATTGCTCCCAGAGCCGATGTGGGGACAGAGTTGGCAACTGGGTTTGTGTCAGGGACTTGTCCCTATATTACCATCCATATTATGTATCTTGTTGTGAGTAGCTGTTTAAGATTTAAGCCACAGAAAAACTCACAATAGAATAAAAGCTGACAACAAGCAATGCTTTCAATGTCTATACACTAAAGCACAGAGTATGGGAAACAAACAAGTTGAGGCTCAAATGGCATGTTGCAGGGTTCTTCAATATTTTTATAAATTATTTAATTGATTGGGTGGAGGGAATCCTAATCAAATCTGCAGACAATACAAAACTGGGAGGGATAGCTAACACACTGGATGATAGGGACATAATTCAAAAGGAACTTGATAAATTTGAAACCTGGGTTGAGATTAATAAAATGAAATTCAATAGAGACAAATGCAAAATTCTACATTTAGGACAAAAAAAAATCAAATGCACAGTTAGAGGACTAGGGATGCTTGGCTCACTGGTACTACGTGTGAAAAGAACCTTGGGACTACTGTTTATCATAAATTTAATATCAGCCACCAGTGTGATGTTGCAGCAAAGAAAGTGGGTGCTTTGAGTTTTAGCCTCCATTAGTAGAAACACAATTTCCAGGTAATTGGGGCTGCGGGACTTACCCCGTGGCTCAAGTTGCGGCAGGGGGAGCCACCCGACGCGTCACCCACCTCATGGTGGCATGGGCGCCACCATCTTCCCAAGAGCCTCCTTCCAGCCGGCTCGGGCCAACTAGAAGGAGGATCAAGGAGCAGCCAATCGGGGAGAGGCTTCTCTTCCCTGATTGGCTGTCGGGTTACCGCCTTGACCAGTCAGAAGGCGAGGCTTCCCAGCCTTCTGATTGGCCAAGGGGGAAGAGACTGCGCCCTGCAGGCTTCCTTCTGGTCCGGCAGCTGGGGATATATCCCCAGCTCCTAGCCGGACCCAGGCAGTTGGTTCCGAGGAGCCGAAGAGGAAGGAGCTCTCCAGGAGCTCTGAGAAGCCTCCAGCAGAGCAGCAGCGACCGGCAGCGAAGATGGGGCAGCGGCCATCAGAGGCTGTAGGCAGCGGAGGGAAGACCATCGGCAGCGAAGGATAGGCCCAGGTCAGTAGGCAGGCGGTGAGCTGAGGTGGCTGGAGGCCACTCAGCTGTAGGTCAGGGGTAGCCACGCCGAAGGCTGCTAGCACCCATCGACAGAGCTGAAGTCGCATTGCCGGTCAGGTGACAGGGTGGGGTAGCAAGGGGGCTACCCGGTGGA
This sequence comes from Gambelia wislizenii, assembly GCA_030847615.1. Classification (NCBI taxonomy): domain Eukaryota; kingdom Metazoa; phylum Chordata; class Lepidosauria; order Squamata; family Crotaphytidae; genus Gambelia; species Gambelia wislizenii. The sequence goes on from JAUMIR010000003.1 coordinate 268,579,322, forward strand.
CAGCGGGGGGTTGCGACGCCGGGGGCGGCTAGCACCCACCAGCAGAGCTGAAGGCACGGTCACTGGAAGGTGACAGGGCGGAGTAGCAGGGGCTACCTGGTGGGCAGCAGGGGAGTTGAGACGCCGGGGGGAAGCTAGCAACCACCGGTCTAGGGGCCAGGAGGCTCGTGACAGGGAGGCAATGCCGGAGGCGGCTAGCACCCAGCGGAGAGGGTGGCAGGAAGGGATGGCTGCAGGGAGACCGGCAGGGCCACCCACCCAGCCTAACCACAAGGATCCCTGGTCCTGGGATGCAGGGAGGCCAGAAGGGCGGCCCATAGACAGGCCCACCCGGCAGGGGCAACACCCGGCCAATAGGGAGGCAGGAGGCTGGCAAGGAGGCTTACGGCACGGGCTGCGAGCCATCGGTGGGGGGGCTAACTGTGGGGCTGACAGGAGGCCTGCAGCCCGGCTGGACCCCACTCTTCCAGCTACCAGCTAGTGGAGCGGAGCTAGCCACCAAGGGGTGGAGAGGCTAGGCGCTCCTGGCCAAGGGCAGACAAGCCGAGCAGGGCAGACAAGCACACTGAGGGGGGAAAGCCGAGCAGGGCGGCCCAGGGAAACAGGGCGGACAAGCCAGCCGGGGCACATAAAGCTTAGGCCACATGAGCCTAGGAGGAACGGACAAGCTGAGGCAGGGCTGAAATCACTAAAAAAGAGCTACATCACACGGGGGGAAGTATGCCTCCCAAGAAGAAGGCCCAGCCTGCCAGGCCAGTTACCCAGGCCCAAACAGGCAAGGCACCAGATCTTGGGCTGCCCTGGCACCATGGGGGCGAGGGGCACCAAAAGCAGGCAAGTGCACCTTGCGTGCAACCACAAGCTCCCCAGAGGCTGCTCAGAACCTCCTTACGGGCAATCAAGCCCCCAACCTGCAGGAGCTCACCAAGGCAGTGACCCTCCTGGCTGAACAGGTGGGGGAACTAAGCTCCAGTAGGGAATCTGGAACAAGCTCCTCTGACAAGAGCCAAGCATCAGAAAAAGCAACCGACTCTGGGGACTAGCCATGGGGCAAGGCCTCATCTCCCTCCAAACCAGCCAGTGTGGCCAGTCCGCAATGCACACGCCACTCCACATCGGGAAGTGATCTTAGCACTGTGTCATCTGCAGCTTCGTCCCAGGAGAGGGCCAAGGAAGGGTCGAGAAAGAAGGATCAGAAGGGTACAAGGCGGGAGAGGAAAAAGCGGCACACTAAGCACAGAAGGAGGAAGGACTCAGACAGCGAGGGAACTTCCAGTGAGTCCTCAGATGATGACATGGACCGGGGGGTTACTGGAGAGCTGTGGCCTCTCTCCCCAGTTTACCCCACTGGGCCATCAAGGCTCAGTCCCAGCAGGAACCCTCCGCTTTGGGCCCAACACAGGCCTGGTGAGACAGTGAGGGCTCCTCCTCTGACCTCCTTCCCCTCAAGTTATTCCAAGACCATGAGGATCCCCCGGGGATCCACCTTGATAGGAAGGTGCAGGAAAATATCCTGAAGGGGTATTATGTTGACATCTTCACCCTGTTGAAACCCAAGGGGGAGGTGGGCAGCATGCCAAAATCTGACAAAAGCTCGGACAAGGTCAAGCCAGACCCAGTTGACCGTACATTCTTCAGTTGGTTGGTTGGGTACACTGTATTCATGGGGTGGGTGGGAATCGCCTACCCTGAAAGAGGGTGGCACCTAGCCAACCATTTGAGCAATGTACTGAAGGCCAGGGCTTTGGCCAGCGACGCAGCAGCCATTGAGTATGATGCTGCATTCTGGAAACAGGCCTCTGCAATGCTAGGGTTAGGTGGGACCTCATCAATTACAAACTATGGCTGGTCATTGTGGGCTCCCACATCAAGGGAAAAAAGACCCCCGGCGCCTGGTCTGCTGGAAATTCAATATGGGGAAATGTTTTCGTTCCCACTGCAAGTTTGAACACAACTGTGAAAACTGCTACGGGAATCACCCCAAGGTCAGCTGCTCCCGGGCGGGCTCCTCTTCCCAGCCCTTTTGCTCTGGACACCCTGCATCCTCCGGCATTAAGGAGGCAGGGTCGGGAAGCAGCACCGGGCAAGGGAACAGCAAGAGCTAGGAACCCCCCTGCACCCACTTAGGATGACCTATACCCCTGTTAAGTTGCAGGCCTTGCTTCCCTTGTTAGAATCCTACCCAGACAGGCAGGCAGCTCGTCACCTCGGGGACGGGTTTTCGCTTGACTTCAGAATTCCGGTGGTGGGCCCCAGAAGGGCAGCTGTGTCTGGAAATCTCAAGTCAGCGGCTGCCTTACCCAAGGTTGTTGCCTCCAAGATTGCTAAGGAGTGCGCGGTGGGGAGGGTAGCTGGCCCCTTCCCTTTTCCCCCATGGATAATCTCAGGGTGTCTCCGCTGGGTCTTGTCCCCAAGAAGGCACCAGGCGAATACCGGCTCATTCACGACCTGTCCTACCCCAATGACGCTATACCACCAGAGCTCTGTTCGGTGCGCTATGCATCTTTTAACCATGCAGTTCGTCTAGTCAGGGACTGTGGCCCGGGAGCCCTTATGTCTAAGTGTGACATTCAGTCGGCTTTCCAGCTACTCCCTGTCTACCCGGACGATCACTGCTTGTTGGGTTTCATGTTCCAGGGGCAATGGTACTATGATATGGCCCTCCCCATGGGCTGCTCCATCAGCTGTTATGCCTTCGAGGCTTTCAGCACCTTTTTGGAATGGGCCTTGCAGCAGCGGACTGGGCTCTCCTCAGTCACTCACTACCTTGATGATTTTTTCATGATCGGGACGGCTGGGGGGGGGAGAGTGCGGCTTTCTTCTTAATTCCTTCCAGGAGCTGGCTCAGGAACTTGGGATCCCCCTGGCACCAGACAAGCCGGTGGGGCCATCCAGCTCCATGATTTACCTGGGGATCGAGCTGGATTCGGTCATGGAAGTCTCGTGACTCCCGGCGGATAAGCTAGAAGGCATCAGGAACAAGCTGTGCCACCTCCTGGTCAAGGAGAAGGCTACCTTAAAGGAATTCCAGTCACTGCTAGGGCACCTCAATTTTGCATGCAGAGTCATTTCACCCGGCAGGGCCTTTTGCAAAAGGCTGGCGCGGGTCACAGCTGGCGCCGTGGCCCCTCATCACCAATTACACATTACCAAGGGAGGATCTCAGGGTGAGGGAGGATCTCAGGGTTTGGTTGTGCTTCTTGGAGTGGTATAATGGGGTTACCTTCTGGCAAGGGGAAGCAGATCTTCGGGCGGGATAGCATGTGCATTCTGATTCAGCCGGGGAGGTTGGGTTCGGGGTGTATTTCAAAGGGCATTGGTGTGCCCAGCATTGGACTTCTGATTGGGGGATTCAGGTATCCTTAGGGACCTAACTTTCCTCGAGTTCTTCCCTATAGTGGTGGCAGTATGCCTTTGGAAGGAGGAATTTAGGAACAAACGAGTTTGCTTCTAGTGTGATAACCAGGCGGTTGTCAGGATCATCAACAAGCAGTCCTCCAAATCTGACAGAGTCATGCAACTCATCAGGGAATTTGTTCTCTGATAACAAATTGTTCTGTCTGGCTGATAACATCTCCTTCTCAGCTAAGCACATCCCGGGAGTGGATAACGGAATAGTGGATGCACTGTCTCAATTCCAGGACGACAGGTTCCGGGAGCTGGCGCCAGGAGCGTACCGCGTACCGATGACCTTCCTGGAGGAACTCTGGCACCTTGGGAAGGAACGGTGATCCAAGGGGTACTTAACTCCCTGGCACCTTCCACCCGGGCCAGTTACTCAAGGGCGGTGCAGTAGTTCTTCAGCTTCAGAAGGAGGCACAACTACGGAAACTCCTGGCCATCTTCGGAACGCGAGGTCCTGCATTACATCGCATTCCCTGAAGGAACATGGATGGGCACCGAGGTCCATCTCGCTGTATTTGGCAGCCATTGCTTTCTTCAGCAGAATGGCTAGACAGGGTAATCCTTGCAACACCTTTCTGGTTCGCAAAGCAATGGAGGGTTGGTGTCGCGGTGACACGCGAGATCTGGATTCCTGAAGACCCATATCTTACAGACTGTTGTGCTGCCTCATGGCAGCCTTACCCAGTGTCTGCAGTTCCAGATACAAAAATTTACTCTTCCGCTCTGCCTTCTTCACTGCTTTCTTTGTAACCCTTCGGATTGGGGAACTGGTTTGTGGCTCCAAGAGAGACAAGTCCATCCAGGCCCTCCAGATGGGTGATGTGGCAGTAGACGAGGCCAGCTTGAGGCTCCGGATCTGGCGGTTCAAGAACAACCAGCTAGGCAGAGGGGCCCACCTCCACCTGTCCAAGCTGGCTGATCCAGTGGCTTGCCCAGTTGCCCTCATGCAACTGTTCCTGTGGCAACGTCCCAACACTCAAGGAGCACATTTCATCCACGAAGACGCATCCGCATTGACCAGGTTCCAATTCACCAGTATCCTGCGGGCGGCGCTGCATTGGCTGGGTTGCCTGGCAGACGAGTATGGTACCCACTCCTTCCACATTGGGGCAGCAACTATGGCAGTGGGAGCGGGCCTGCCACCTCCCACCATCCAATGCCTGGGCAGATGGCGCTCCAGGGCATACACCATTTACATACGGGCAGAACTCATCTAACTCAGCAGGGCCACCTCTGAATCCCCCAGTCAGAAGGCCGGCCTAGTGGGGGTGGTGGCTGCCGGGTTGGCAGAAGCCGAGCTGTGGGCACTGCTTGCTCGGCTCTGTGGCAGTGAGCATGGGGGACTGATCTAGACAAGGGGTCACCGTTGGGGGCCTAGGCACTAAGCCTTATGCTGATCTGGGCCGTAAGACCCCAATAGGGGAGGGAGGGCTGGCTGCACCCTCCCCATTCCGGGATCGTATCTTGTGACCCAATCACGTGCTTCCGGTCACAGGTTTCTGGTCACGAGTTTCCGGTCATGTATTTCCGGTCACATGTTTCCAGTCATGTGTTTCCGGTCACGTGACCAGTTAGCCAGCAGGCTAATTGGATGCTTGTTACCAGCCGTCTGGTTGGGCCTTTTGGTTCCCCCATGCTCATACGCCAACCAGGCACCCACCATCACCAAGTTGTGGCCATTTCCTGCCATTACTATTTACTTTATACCAATACAACTTTCCACATATTCTGTGTTGTTGTGGTCATTTTTGGGGTCAGTGGGAAGTAGGGTGACTGGCGGGGATCTGTCTCACTCCAGCACGCAATAGCCCCCCTATATTCTGTGCTGGTCAGGCCTCAGCTGGAGTACCATGTTCAGTTCTGGGACCCCCATTTTTAAGAAGGGTAGAAACATGTTGGAGTAAGTTCAGAGAAGGACAATGAGGATGGTAAGAGGTATTTCAACTGAACATTAAAAGAAACTTGTATGACAGTGAGAGAGTTTCAGCAAAGGAACCAATTGCCTAGAGAGGTGGTGTTGTCTCCTTCTCTGGAGTCTTCAAAAAGAGGCTGTACAGCTACTTGCTGAGGATGCTCTAGCTGGAGGTCCTGCAATGGATTGGACCTAATGGCCCATGAGGCCCTTTCCATTCCCCTATATATGAGCAGTAATCTTCCCACTATATCCTGTGTCGGTCAGGATTCATCAGTATTACTGCATTCAGTTCTAGGCACCTCATTTTAGGAAGGATATAAACAAGTTGGAGCAGGGTCAGAGAAAGGCAACAAGGATGATAAGAAGTATGGAGAATAAAACATATGAGGAGAGGTTGAAGGATCAGAGCATGTTCAGCTTGGTGAAGAGAAGGAGGAGGATAACATGACTACGCTCTTTAAATACCTCAAGGGTTGCCACAAAGAGGAGGGTGCAGGCTTCTTTTCTGCTGCCTCAGGGGGTCTCTCTCTCTCTGGCTTTTCTTCGCAAACGAAGATTCAGGAAGGACTCATCCCGCGCTTTCTGCAAGTGCGCTGATGACTAAAAAGGCCAATCCGAGATAAACAAGTCCGGTTGCAAAAAGCACAGCAGAAGGTCTCCTTGGGTGATGTTTTGGGGTTGTGATTCTTTCTGCGTTGCCGTTTCTCTTCAAGACTTGTTCAGCGTGCGTTCTCAAATAAGGCTGCAGCATTGTGGATAGTGCGTCTCCATGCCTCCCGATGTGAGGCCAGGGCAGACCACTGTTGGTGATCAATTTGGCCGAGCCTGAGATGTTGTTTCAGGGAGTCTTTGTATCGCTTTTTTGGAGCGCCCCTCTTACGCTGACCCGTGGCGAGTTCACCGTAGAGTAGTATTTTGGGGAGGCGATGGTCCTCCATCCTAGAAACGTGCCCTGCCCAGCGCAGCTGCGTTCTCAATATCATGGCCTCAATGCTGGTGATCCCTGCTTGCTCAAGGACAGCAACATTCGTCACATAGTCAGTCCAGTGTATATTTAGGATTGTGCGTAGACAGCGCGGATGAAAGCGCTCGAGGAGTCGTAGGTGGTGGCCGACGGCAATTTGGGGATGGTGGTGTTCGTCCTGTGGTGCAGGCTGGTAAAGAACTTCTGTTTTCTTCAGGTTGACTTCTAGCCCAAACAGCTCTGCAGCTGTTGCAAAGCAGGACGTTAGGCGCTGCAGAGCTGCTTCTGTGTGGGCAACAAGGGCAGCAACATCGGCGAAGAGCAGCTCACGGACTAGATAGTTTAGAGTCTTAGTGTGAGCCCTCAGACGGCTTAAGTTAAACAAGCTACCATCAGTACAGTAATGTATTGCCTCAGGGGGTAGAACTAGGTCTAATGGTTCTAAGTTGTAAGAGAATAGATTTCAATTGAACATTAGAAGAAACATATGACAGTGAGAGAGTTTTGGCAAAGAAACCAATTGCCTAGAGAGGTGGTGTTGTCTCCTCTAGAGTCTTCAAAAAGAGGCTGGACAGCTACCTGTTGAGGATGCTCTAGTTGGAAATCCTCCATTGAGTAGGGGGTTGGATCTGATGGCCCATGAGGCCCTTTCCATTCCCCTGTGATTTTGTGAAACATTTGAAAACTCACTGATTTATTTCAAATTGCTAGTGCACATAATTCTAAAACAGTTTCAACTTGTTAACTATACTTAATATATTTTTAGTCTATTTAAATTATTTTATTGTTTTAACTTGTTTACATTGATTTTACTTGTATGCTTCTGTAAGATATTTTGATTCAGGGCAGGATGAAAATATTTAAATAAATAAGTAAATCTGAACAGTAATCCTTTTGTTCTTTTTAGTTTTGATATAGAGAACATGCTCTCACAAGCTCTGGGAGGTAGGCCTTTATTGGCCTACAGACAGTCTCCAAATCTTAAACAACTACTAACAACACAAAAAGTAAAATAGAAGAACAGGGGAAAAAAAGAAAAAGAGAAAAAGACATACAACTAACGCACCATAGGACTCTGTCACACACACACCCATCCTGACTGTAATGAAAAGAAAATTTAGAAGGAAAAATATTAAACCACATTAATGTGAATCTTATACATTAATTTATCAAGTCAAGAGTTCTATCCTCCCTGAGCCAGGCAGAATGCAATTGGGAGGGAGAGGCTAGCTCTCCCACTTAGGGTAAAAGAAAGGATTGAGTGGAAGTTCTGCCTCTTCAGTATGTGTGTGGATCCATACTTCTCCACACTTCAGAAAAACACTGGTTTGAATCTTTAATTCTGAAGGGTTTTTTTTTTTCATTTAATGGAGAACACCGTTTTTGAGAATGATATTCCTATTGTAAAATAACTCATTTACCTTAATTTTTCTGAACATTTAATAAGATAAAGTGTGATGTCTTATTCAAAGGTATTCTGCCCATTATGAAGGAGCTGACTCAGATGAAGTAAACTAATGAACTTGGGCAAATCTTCTGTCACATCTCTTTTAAGACCATGTTTGAGCTAATCTGGGGGAAATGGCAGTATACTCCTATATTTTATGCATAGTTATGATATACAAGCTAAGAGAATACATGCATGCATGTGCGTGCGCACACACAATTTAGCTCAGAGCCTTTATGCTTTTAAAGTGGTAATGCCAACTATCTAAAGTAGGATACACTTTCCTTTTTCCCAATTCTTTCTCTAATCAGCACCGTGAAGGCACCTGCATAATATTAAAAAGGCATTTTACAGTGCTTCAGTAATTAACTTCAAACTAATGTGCAGTAATGTATTAAAATAGTAAGTGACTTCTTGAAAAATGATACATAAAATCTATTTCCAGCTACAGAGTTTGCTGAATATCTAAACTGTAGATATTTGCTCCATTTTAAGAATGCAAACACAAGCAAACACAATGATGTCCCCTGCACAACCTTTATTTTCATGGTGTCATCTCCCATCCAGTTTTAAACCCTATGGTGCATTTAATTTAGTTTTCCAAAAATATATATAAGCCCAGAGCAGTTTCAGCCATTGAAAAGAGTTACTGCATATTTACACCAGCAAATCAACATTCCAACATCTTATGGGAGAGGCTGCTTGTTGCTGAGGGGCTTGAACTTCTGACCTTGCCCTTTTACCCTCAAGAGCCTTCCTGTGAGTTACACCTGTGAGTCACACCTGTGAGTCATTAGGAGGTGGAGCTGGGAGCCTAGCTCTATATAAGTCCTTGCAGAGGCTTTCCAGGCCAGTTTCCTGCCAGAGGGAAGGAGAGCAGCTTCTGGACAGCAAGTTTCCTGCCAGTTTCCTGCCAGGGAGAAGAAGGAAGCAACTTCTGGACAGCCATTCTGACTGGGGAGATTGAATTTTTTTAAAAAACTATTGGGAGAGGCTGCTTGTTGCTGAGGGGCTTGAACTTCTGACCTTGCCCTTTTACCCTCAAGAGCCTTCCTGTGAGTCACACCTGTGAGTCACACCTGTGAGTCATTAGGGGGTGGAGCTGGGAGCCTAGCTCTATGTAAGTCCTTGCAGAGGCTTTCCAGGCCAGTTTCCTGCCAGAATTTCAGTAACCAAACAAAAATACAGCAGACCTAAAAGTACAGCTTAGCATTCTCAGCGTTAACTAAGAGTTCTTAGATTACCTAAAAGCTCTCATCATGGACACTGAGGGGACTGCAGCAGTCACTTGCAACACTTGTGCGATGTTTGTATTCTTGTCTACAGACGAGGAGAACTTCACATGCACCAAATGCAAGCTGGTAGCCCTCTTGGAGGAGAAAGTACAGCAGCTGGAGACACGGGTAGCTACACTTCAACAGATTCGTGAGCAAGAGGTTTTCCTGGACAGAACAGAACGAACAGTCTTGGATGGGGACCACACAGAGGAAGTGGCTGTGGATGAGAGGGTCACTTCACGGACACAGGAAGTAGACAGCTGGAGGAATGTCACACACAGAACAAGAAAATCCAGGGATTCTTCCAGCAGCTTACAGCTACAGAATCGATTCGAAGCCCTTTCCCTTATCAAGGACAACGAGGAAGAACAGCATGGACAGACTTCAGGGGTAGAGCAGGGGACCTTGAGAGGACCACCGCAAGGAACAGCAGCTGCGAAGCCTCAGCGGAGGCGTGTGGTGGTGGTGGGGGACTCCTTGCTGAGGGGTACAGAAGCAGTGGTATGTGGGCCTGACAAGATGACTCGGGAGGTGTGTTGTCTCCCTGGGGCAAAGATCCGTGATGTGACCGAGAGGCTGACAAGACTCGTCAAGCCTACGGATCATTACCCCTTCCTTTTGGTCCATGTGGGAACCAATGATACTGCAAGGCACAGCTTTCCCAAGATCAGAAGAGATTATGAGGCCCTGGGGAGGAAGCTGAAAGAAATGAACGCACAGGTGGTCATCTCGTCTCTTCTGCCAGTTGAAGGGCATGGTCCAAGAAGGGAGAGGAAAATAGCTGACGTAAACAACTGGCTCCGTAGATGGTGTCGCCGAGAACAAATTGGATTCTTGGATCATGGACTGCGCTTCCATGCGGGGGGACTTCTGGCAAGAGATGGGGTGCATCTTACAACAGTTGGAAGAAACATTTTTGCCAACAGTCTCAAGAATTTGATCAGGAGGGCTTTAAACTGAGTCAAATGGGGGAGGGAGACAGTATTCTGGAAGGCAAAAGGGCTGGAGAAAATAGTCAAACTGTCATAGAGGGAACAAGGCAAACAGCGCAAGGACCCAACAGTGGGAGGCAAAAAAACTTGCACAGGGAGCAAGTAAAGGGAACACATGGTCTCAGATGTCTCTACACTAATGCACAGAGCATGGGAAATAAGCAAGATGAACTTGAACTCCTTGCACTACAAAACAAATATGATATAATAGGCATTACTGAAACCTGGTGGGACGAGTCTCATGATTGGAATGTAGGAATAGAGGGGTATAACCTTTATAGGAGAAACAGGCCAAACAGGAAAGGAGGAGGAATAGCATTATATGTCAGGGATATTTACACCAGTGAAGTGATCCACGACATCAATACTGGAAGCCAGGTGGAGAGCATCTGGATAAAAATTAAAGGGGAGGGAAACAACAGGGATGTTATTGTGGGACTCTACTACAGACCCCCAAATCAGATGGAGGAATTGGATGTTGCCTTTCTAGAACAGATGAACATACATGCAGAAAGGAGAGATGTAGTAGTGATGGGTGACTTCAACTATCCTGATATTTGCTGGCAATCTAACTCAGCCAAAACTACAAGGTCTAGCAAATTCCTTACATGCCTGGAAGACAATTTCATGGTCCAAAAGGTGGAAGAGGCAACAAGGGGGTCAGCTATTTTAGATCTGATCCTAACCAACAGAGACGACCTGGTTAATGGGGTGCATGTGGTGGGATCCTTAGGTGAGAGTGATCATGTTCTCCTGGAGTTTGTTATACAATGGAAAGGAGAAGCCAGGCATAGTCAGACACGCATTCTTGACTTTAGGAGAGCTGATTTCAGTAAACTCAGGGAAATACTGGGGATGATCCCATGGTCAGGAATACTAAAAGAGAAGAGACCTCAAGACGGATGGGACTTTCTCAAAAGGGAGATACTGAAGGCACAATTTCAAACAGTACCATTGAGGAAGAAAAATGGGAGGTGTCTCAAGAAACCAGGATGGATGACTAAAGTACTTTCAACGGAGCTAAGTTTTAAACAGAACATGTATAGGAAATGGAAAAAGGGGGAAATCACCAAAGAAGAATTCAAACAGATAGCGAACACGTGTAGGAGTAAAGTCAGGAAAGCTAAAGCGCAGAATGAGCTCAGGCTTGCTAGGGAGGTTAAGAACAATAAAAAGGGTTTTTTTTGGGTATGTCCGCAGCAAAAGGAGGAAGAAGGAAATGATAGGGCCGCTACGTGGAGAAGATGGCAAAATGCTAACAGGGGACAGAGAAAAGGCAGAATTACTCAACACCTTCTTTGCTTCAGTGTTTTCAGAAAAGGAAAAGGAGGACCAACCTGAGGAGAATGGAACAGAGGACACAATAGGGGAAATCCAGCTCAAAATAAGTAAAGAGGTAGTACAGGAATACCTTCTTAATCTAAATGAATTTAAATCTCCAGGACCAGATGAACTACATCCAAGAGTATTAAAAGAGCTGGCAAATATAATCTCAGAGCCATTGGCAATAATCTTTGAGAACTCCTGGAGAACAGGAGAAGTCCCAGCAGACTGGAGGAGGGCAAACGTTGTTCCCATCTTCAAAAAGGGGAAAAAAGAGGATCCCAACAATTATCGTCCAGTTAGTCTGACATCAATACCAGGGAAGATTCTAGAACAGATCATTAAACAAAGAGTCTGTGAACATTTAGAAGGCAATGCCATAATCACCAAAAGTCAGCATGGGTTTCAGAGAAACAAGTCATGCCAGACTAATCTGATCTCTTTTTTTGATAAAGTTACCAGCTTGGTAGATGAAGGGAATGCTGTGGACATTCATACCTTGATTTCAGTAAGGCCTTTGACAAGGTTCCCCATGACATTCTTGCAAACAAGCTTGTAGAATGTGGGCTAGACAAGTTAACTGTTCAATGGATTTGTAATTGGTTGACCGGCCGAACCCAAAGGGTGCTCAGCAGTGGCTCCTCTTCGTCTTGGAAAGATGTGACCAGTGGGGTGCCACAGGGTTCTGTCCTGGGCCCAGTGCTATTCAACATCTTTATCAATGACTTGGATGAGGGAATTAGGGGCATACTTATCAAATTTGCAGATGACACCAAATTAGGAGGAGTAGCTAATACCCTAGAGGACAGGATCAAAATTCAGAATGACCTGGATAGACTGGAGAGCTGGGCCAAAGCTAACAAAATGAAATTCAATACGGAGAAATGTAAACTACTGCATTTAGGGCGGAAAAATGAAATGCATAAATATAGGATGGGAGAGACCTGGCTGAATGAGACTACGTGCGAAAGGGATCTAGGAATCCTAGTAGACCACAAATTGAACATGAGCCAACAGTGTGATGCGGCAGCTAAAAAGGCCAATGCAATTTTGGGCTGTATCAATAGAAGTATAGTGTCTAGATCAAGGGAAGTAATAGTGCCACTTTATTCTGCCTTGGTCAGACCTCACTTAGAATACTGTGTCCAGTTCTGGGCACCACAATTCAGAAAGGATATTGACAAATTGGAGCGTGTCCAGAGAAGGGCAACTAAAATGGTGAAAGGTCTGGAAACCATGCCTCATGAGGAGAGTCTTAGGGAGCTGGGTATGTTTAGCCTGGAAAAAAGACGGTTTAGAGGCGATATGATAGCCCTGTTTAAGTATTTGAAGGGATGTCACGCTGAGGATGGAGCAGGCTTGTTTTCTGCTGCTCCAGAGACTGGAACACGGAGCAATGGGTGCAAGCTCCAGGAACAGAGATTCCACCTCAACATGAGGAGGAACTTTTTGACAGTAAGAGCTGTTCGGCAGTGGAACACACTCCCTCGGAGCGTGGTGGGGTCTCCTTCCTTGGAGGTCTTTAAACAGAGGCTGGATGGCCATCTGTCGGGGATGCTTTGATCAAGATTTCCTGCGTGGCAGGGGGGTTGGACTGGATGGCCCTCGTGGTCTCTTCCAACTCTGCAATTCTATGATTCTATGATTCTATGATTCTATTCAGCAAATTAGTTGCTGAATTTCACTGATTTTTTCACCACAGAGAAAATGAGTTTGAAAGAACCATCTCTGCTACTGTTCAAAACCAACCTTCTTCTCTGTTTGTTTATATATTTGGCATAACATTCAGAATATTCAGTGTATGAAAAATCAGATGACTGACTATATTTTTACAAGATAAAGAATGTACAGTGCTAATGGTAAATTAATTATTAAGGAATCTTCTAGCTTTTGAAACACTGAACCACTTTTTGCATTAGTCCTAAACTTATATGTAACCATACCAGTAAACAGCCTTCTGGTGACCATTTTTCTGTCTCACCAACTTGTGTTCAAAACAGTAGGCATGTTAACAATCCACACAACCCTCCACTGATGCAACACAGAATTCATTAAAGCAAGATTTTTCAGTCACTGTGCATTTATCACAACTATTTTCTGGATGCAGCCCTTTGTCTTACTTTCAATAGCTTCTTCTTATGATCCAACATGATGATCTGATCTAATTTATTTCCCGAACAGAGCTTTTACTTGTAGCGATTGATTGCAACCTTCTTAAAGTTTGTATGCCTTTGTTACTGGGGAAACCACAGCTCTGAAAGCAATCTTAAGAAACTGTTCACATCTCAGATATAAGAAAGGTGATTTTAAAAGCTTGTATAATGGCATTCACTTGATGAGAATATGTTCTTGAATTTAAAATGACCAAATAATAATCATTATTTCAGGATATTGGGACATATAGTAGATTTATTCTGTAAAGAGCTGGAATGTAACAAGCAGTCTGCAGAGTACAGCAAAGAGAGAGCTAGTGGCAGTTTGCAGAAAGCTAACAAGTGTATAAATATTGATGAGCTCTCAGCTGTGGTGCAGAGCTGCCTTGGGGAGGTGGTAGGAACTCTGCAGAGCTAAGTATTTAGTTTGTCCTATAGAGCTGAACTGAGCTGTTCTGTTTTAGACCTCTATGTATGAAGATGTTTTCTCCTGAATGCTGTATATATCTGTAAATATTCTTCAATATGTCTAAGTAAAGAGAAGTTTATTTTAGGCAAAAGTGTGTGTCTGTGCCTTTATTCTTATGCACAAAGGAACAAATACTCTGCTGTTTATTTTTGCTGCCTGGACCTTTTGAAGAGCCACCCAGTGTGCGCTAACACCTGGCACATTAAGACATAATTTGTTTGTAGCAATTGAAAATATTTACCTAATTAAATCTAATCACCCCAAGGCTGTCCCCAGGCTGTGGACCTGCAAACTTCCAGTGAGATTCAAATATATTTCTTTTTGTATCCTGATACTGAAACATTTTGAAGAAATAATAAATGTGACACTGAGTTCATGTATATCCTCCAAATGATGGAATCAGCAATCAGAATATTATATGATGTATAATATTCTGGAGCTCAGCGCACAGGAGCAAGGCAAACAGGAGATAGGACAATAGGGGTGTTTGGCGTTGATATGGTGGAAGAGACAGCATAAGGTAAGTTTGTGGCTGTTGAATTAAACTTCTTCAGCCCCAGAGAGTTTGTTGGGCTAAGACTAGTGTGCTTGCATGGGTCAAGGCTGTTTGTTTGTGTGGGCTGAATGTAGACTTGCCTGGAGGAGGGGCTCATTAGCATTTGCTTGGTGAGCTGCTTCTCTTGAGAGCAAGTGAGCCATAGAGACTGCTGAAAGGTCAGTAGGGGCAGAGGCAGAGGGAGTTGCTAAGAAGTAGGTCAGTAAGTCAGAGGCAGAGGGAGGAGCTAGCAGCCAGTAGTGCTCTCTCTATATACAGCTGCAGCTTCAGTCTCTGGAGTTCGGAATACAGGAGCGAGGACAACAGGTGTGTTTGGTGTACGTGTTTAGCAGGAGAGTTTGCGGGGGGAGGAACAGTTCTTCTCTCAGGGGGAAGGGCTTCTGCTGAGCTGCTGACCTGCCTGGGGGCAGAGTTTGAAGCCACTAGATCTATATAAATGCTGCTGCAATCTTTCCAGTTTAATCTTAGAAAATTGGTGGTAAGTGCCTTGCGGCATGCACAGTTCTAACATAACAGGAGCATAGGAGCTCTTCTAAGAAATAAGGCCAACAGGCTTTGGGTGGAGGGGGGATACTAGAGGAGTTTGGACAGGGAAACCTGAAGTTCTCTTTCAGCGACTACTTAAGAAGACTGATATGGCAGTAAGGGAGCTGCTGCAGTCACCTGCAACACCTTTGGGATGTTGGTCTTCTTGCCAGAGGAGGTAGGGAGCTATATCTGCAGCAAGTGCAAGTTGGTGGCCCTGCTGGAAGAGAAGGTCAAACATCTTGAGGAAACGGTATCTACTCTTCTGAATATTAGGGAGCGAGAAGTTTTCTTGGAAAGAGAAGAGAAGACCATCCTGGAAGCAGAACACACCAGGGAGGTGTCTACGGAGGAGGCCTTTACCCATACACAGGAAATGAACATTTGGAGGAATGTGACACAGAGAAGGAGAAGGGCCAGGGATCTTTTGGCCAGCTTGAAGCTACAGAATTGATTTGAAGCGCTCACTCTTTCCAGAGAAGAAGAAGAGGAGGATCAGCAGTGCCAGGCCTTAGGGAACACACAGGAAACCTTTGTAGATCCAGCATATGAAGTGGCCTCTGCCAAGACTCAAAGGAGGAGACTGGTGGTGGTAGGGGATTCCCTGCTGTGAGGAACAGAAGCAGTAGTTTGCAGGCCTGACAAAATGTCTCAGGTGGTATGCTGTCTACCTGGGGTAAAAATTCAAGATGTAACAGAGAGTCTGACAAGACTCATCAAGCCTTCTGACCATTATCCCTTCCTTTTGGTCCACGTGGGAAGGACAGGTTGCTCACCTGTAACCATAGATCTTCGAGTGGTCTTCTGTGAATTCACACAGCTGGGTTATTCCGACACCTGCACAAAGCATTCGGAACCTTCTGGAATCACTAGGCAGAATGTGCATTGATACATTTTTGGCGGTAACTTCGCCCACCCTAACGGTTCCCTCAAAAGGCGCTACTGCCTAACTCCCCTCAGTTCCTTGAATGACACTGCAACCAGCAACATTAGGAACATTAGAGCAAATATGCCACAGTAGGACATAGAGGGGAGGATGGGCGGGTCGGTGTGAATTCACAGAAGACCACTCTAAGATCTATGGTTACAGGTAAGCAACCTGTCCATCTTCTTCATGGTCTCTGTGAATCACACAGCTGGGTAGACTAGCAAGCTTTTTCCCAGGAGGAAAAAGCTTGCTACACAAACAGACGAGGACTATACTCTGTACTCAAACAACGATCAGATTTATTAACAGCACAGTCTTTATGCATAAAAGCAACTTATCAGTAAAAGCAACTCATTCATTGAATGGAGGACAGAAGGACAGCCCTCCCAAAGGCAGTCTTCTTTCTAGAACGAGTGCCCAGTCTGTAATGTGAGATAAAGGTCAAAGGTGACGACCAAGTTGCCGCATGGCAAACGTCCTCTAGGGGCACTCCAGAGAAGAATGCTGTCAAAGTGGAGACAGCTCTTGTTGAGTGTCAGAGAACCCGTGGAGGCACTGGCTTCTTGGCCAGTTCATAGCAGAGGACGATGGTTGAAGTAACCCACTTAGACAGGCGCTGCGAAGAAATCAGTGAACCCAGCTTTGAGTCAGCATAGGAGACGAAAAGCCTGGGTGATTTTCTGATGGGAGCTGTCTGTTGTAGGTAGAAGATGAGGGCCCTCCTAACATCCATGTAGTGGAGGGTGCGCTAGAATTCCTCCTTTGGATCCTGCATCAGAGCAGGCAGAATGATGGATTGATTCAGGTGAAAACTAGAGACCACCTAGGGAAGGAGGGAAATGTCTGGTCTCAGCACCACTTTGTGTTCGTGGAAGGCGGTGTACGGCGGGTCCGAACATAGGGCACGCAGTTCTCCAGCTCAGCGAGCCGAGGTGATGGCAACGAGGAAAGCCATTTTCCAGGACAGCAGCCTCAGGTCCATGGATGTCATGGGTTCAAAGGGTCATCAAACCAATTGGAAAAGGATGAATTCGAGGCTCCAGGTCGGAGTAGGTTCAATCACTAGAGGATGGAGATTGACGTACCCCTTTAGGAACTTCTTGACCATTGGGTCCTTGAATGGAGAGGGACAACCACTTGCTTGGAATTTGACAGAGATGGCTGCCAAATAGCAGCGGTGCGATGAAATGGACAGTCCCGCTTCGGACAGGCGAAGAAGGAATTCAAGGACCATCGGACCGATCAGGACTCTGCAAGCAGTCCACATTCAGCCAAAAAGGCCTCAAATCTTTTCCATTTGTAGTGATAAGAGTTGTGAGTTGCAAGCCGTCGGGCAGCATCGATTACAGCCTGGACATCAGGTGGAAGGACCAGAGGAGCTGGAACCGAAAATGGATTCATGGGCGTATCCTCCAAGCTGTCAAGCAGAGTGTCTCGAGGTCTGGATGTCTGACCACTCCAACCTGGATGGTGAGAATGCCGGGGTGGTTTGGAAGGTGGATGAACTGTTGCCTGGCCAGACATAGAAGGGGTGCAAACCAAGGCTGATGGGGCCACCACGGAGTGACGAGGATGGCATCCATTTAGTCCCGATGGAGTTTGGGAATCACTCTTGTCAGTAGTAGGAACAGAGGAAAGAGGCAGAGAAGCGGACCTGTCCATCAGAAAAGGAACGCACCGCCTCTCAAGCCTCGATCTTGACCTGTAGAACAGAACTGGTGACACTGCTTGTTTGCTAGGGATACAAAGAGGTCTACCTGCAGGGCCCCCCCAGTGTTGGAACAGGTCCTGTGCAACTGATTGGTGTAGCATCCATTCGTGGATGGATCAACTGGAATGGCTGAACCTGCCTGCAAGAATATTCTCTTCTCCCGGTAGATGGATGGATTGGAAGTGTATGTTTCTTCAGACGCACCAGTCCGAAATGTCCAATGTGAGTTGGAGGAGTTGGGGGGACCTTGTTCCTCCCTGCTTGTTCAGGTAGTACATGACAGAGGTGTTGTCTGTTACCAACAGCAGGGTCTTGTCTGTCACCAAGGCCTCGAAGGTCTGCAGTGCTTTCTGTACACAGAGGAGCTCCAGGACACTGATATGGAGTGTCCATTCATTGTTATCCCAGGTCCCTTGTATCTCGTAGGGTCCGAGATGGGCTCCCCAGCCAAGCATGGAAGCATACGTAGTTAACAAAGTGTCTGGTTGGGGAGGGTTAAAGGGCACCTCTGACAGAATGTTGTCTGGTATCAGCCACCAGTTCAAGGAGTGTTGGATGGTGTGAGGCATCATTAGTAGTTTCTTTGGTGAATCCTTTAGAGGATCGAATGCTCCTAAGAACCAATGTTGATGCGGATGAAACCATAGCTTGGTGAGGCGAGTAATATAAGTGGTAGCTGCCATGTGCCAGAGCAGCACTTGAACCGAGCAGGCAGGGAGTCTTTGGGACCAACAGCAAGTGTGGATCAAGGAACGGAGGGTGTTGAATCGGTTCCAAGGGAGGTAGGCTGCTGCTGTCAACAAATCCAGCCAAGCTCCGATGAATTGGATAGACTGGGACAGTTGAAGCTGCAACTTTTCCATGTTGACAACAAGTCCCAGGCTGTGTAACACATCTAGGGTGAGATCAATGTCCACCTCGAGCTGGTGCCTGGAGTTTGCTACAATCAGCCAGTTGTTGATGTAGGGGAAGACTACCACACCACGCTGACGAAGAAAAGCCGCTATCACTGCCATGCATTTTGTGAAGACCCTCGGTGCCATGGAGAGTCTGAAGGGCAAAATACGGAATTGGAAGCAATGTTCCTGATCTGGAATGCCAGGAATCGCCTGTGGGACGGATGGATCCTGATGTGGAAGTAGGCGTTCTTGAGGTCTATCAATGCAAACAAGTCACCTTGTTGGAGGATTGGGAGTATGGAAGCCAGGGTCACCATTCTGAACTTCTTTGGGACAATGTACCAGTTCACTCCTTGGAAGATCGAGGATGGGACGGAGGCCGCCGTCTTTCTTCATGACAAGGAAGTACGTTGAGAAGAAGCAGAGGTGGTGAAGTCCGGAGTGCACGGGTTTGATGTCCCCTTTCTGCAGCAGCATCTGCACCTCCTCAAGGAGGGGAGGGGAAGGTGGTGTAGGTCAAACCCAACCCGCCGGAGGCAGTGTGTCAAATTCAATCCAATAGCCATTCTGGATGATGTGAAGCACCCAGCGGTTTAATGTTATTGAGGACCAGGCATCTTGGAACCATGACAGGCAGTCTCCAAACAGTGGAGTAAAGGAAGAAAAAAGCAGAGTGAAGAGATGGAAGCTCAGAATCTCCTCCTGCCCTGGTCTTTGGGCTTTTGTTTGGAAGATGGTCAGTAACGGGAAGTCGACTCTTGGCTCCTCACTGAAGAAGCTGAAGATAGGGGTGGTTCATAGCGGGAACACCTAGAGGACTGGGGCATGTACCCTCTCCTAAAGGACAGGCCATAGGTGGTAGCTTCCAGCCTGAGTGGCCTCTGGACCATTACACAGAAGATGAAGTCAATGGCATACCGTACTTTCATGCAGTGGTCCTTATCTTCTGAATGAATTCCAGTTTTTCATCTGTGGATCCGTTGAACAGGCCTGACTGATCAAACGGCATGTCCTCAATGGTGGCAGATGCTTGAGGAGCAAGACCTGAAGATCGAAGACAGGCATGCCTATGCAGGGTGACGGATCCAGCCACGGTCTTGGCAGCACAGTCAGCAACATGGCCCGCTGAGTTAATCTGCTGTCCGGCTAACAGTTGGGCCTCAGCTTGGATTGCCTCTGCCAGACTCCTTCTCCGGTCTGGTAGGTCCTGGATGAGGGGCATCATCTGCTCCCATAAGACCTGTTGGTACACCCCCATACAGGCTGAATAGATTGCTATACGGAAGCTTAGACCGGCAGCTGAATAAATCTTGCCAATATGTCTAGCTTCCTGCCTCCGGATCCGAAGGTGTGGCCTGTGTCCATCACTGTCACCGATTTGGGAAGCCTCGACCACCACCGAGTTGGGACATGGGTGTGTCTTCGCCACTCAATATCATCACCAGCCACCCAATATAGCCTGTCAATCCTCTTCGAAGTCAATGGGATCGAAGAAGGGTTCTCTCATGATCGTTGTGTCAACCTGAGGAGCGATGGCACGACCACTATGCTGGCAGCAGACGGGGCCTTCAACTTTATCCTGTGATATATCGGATCCACTGGCTCGGATTCCTTTTCCGTAACCGAGGTCCAGTGCATGCGACATCCGCACCACTTGCTCGGAGAATGAACAGACATCGTCAGTTGGTGAAGACGAGTCCTCGTCGAGCAGATCAGGCTGCGGAGATGGAAGATATGGTAGGTAAGAAGCCAATGAATCTGATGCTCTGGAAGATGAAGAAGAAGGCGATGGACCCCGGCGACCACGGTGGAGAGAGTTTGTTTAAACAGGAGGCGTAGGTGGCAGTGGTGGCAAGGGATGTGTCTCCTGGCATGGGGAGACTTGGCTTCCAGTGTCTCTTCTTGTCAGTACTGAGTAGTGTGGTTCATCCAAGATGACTCTGCCCAGGTCTGGAAAGGCAGTCAGGATGGAGAATGGCAAACAGCCTGGCCCATATACGATTCCGACAGCTGAAGCACCCTGGCCGACGACAGTACCTGGGATCCCGATGGAGAAGAGAACTGAGCACGATAGACAGAACATGCCAAATCATACGCTCCATAAGCAGGCTTGTCAAACTGGATTTGAGGAGATGGAGCATGGCCCCATCCAACATCCTCAGTGGAGATTGGCTTGACCTCAACATCGGAGGTGGACCGCCCCAGCAACTCAGCCCACAACACCACAAGAGCCGGAGAATGTCCTTTGACAATGGGGAGAGGTGGAAATGTCACCCTCAAAGGGAACTTCAACTTCCACAATTTCAACCGAGGTCATTGGTGTGGGCGGGCGGGCGGGTGGCTTTTCATCAAAAGATTTTCCCGGAGAAGGAGAAAGATCCCTTGGCACCTCCTGTCCCTGGTGACCTGGAGCAGCTTCCTTATGAGGAAGGTCCTTAGAGGGGGTGCAGGTGGTCCCAATGGCTCCAGCTGCTTTGCCTCCAGTGCCTTGGCTCCCTCCTTCGAGCCGCTCTTAGGCTTATTACCATCGTCAGGTTGAGAGATGTGCTTCGTCTTCTTCTTCAAAGACTTTGAAGAAGCCAAAGAGGTACGGTCTCGACCAGTATCTTTAGGTGTTGCACCACCTCAACGGGCCTCCTTCGGTTTCAAGGAGCCTTGGTCCCGAACAGAAGCTGATGATGTCGACTGTGCTTGATCCCAAGTTGAATCCGATGAGGGGGCGTGTTTGTGTGAATGACGCATCACCTCAGGGTCAGAAGCCACAGATCGGCGCCAGGACGGCCTTCGGGACCGATGGCGTTTCTTAGCCTGGGACTTGGGTGATGGCAAATGGCCCCGTTTGGCTGGTGAAGCCGTAGGAGGAGCAGCTGGAGTTGACGAGGTTGTCGGAATCAGTGCCTTTTCATATAAAAAGGACTTGAGTCAGGACAATCTGTGCTTGTGGGCCTGAGGAGTAAAGGCCCTGCAATGGACACAGGAGTCTACATTATGGGACTCGCCCAGGCAAATGAGGCACCATGGATGGCCATCGGAGCTAGGGAGCTTCGCCAGGCAGATGGCACACCTCTTAAAGGCCGCTTTTGAGGTCATCTTCCTCAAAGATCCAAGTCGTGAAATCAGAAGGGCAAACAGTATGCGTCAAGAGAAATCAGTCCAGGTCAAATCACAGAAGGTCACACCAACCAAGCCAAATCCAAAGGAGTAAGAGAAAGTCGTAGTCAAGAAATCCAATCCGAGTCAAAAACCAGTCAAAACTAAAAAGTAAGAAATAACAAGCGAGCAAAGGTTCCTTCGAGCTGCTAACATGGCGGAAAAAAAGGAACTGAGGAGAGTTAGGCGGTAGCGCCTTTTGAGGGAACCGTTAAGGTGGGTGGTTATCACCAAAAATATATCAATGCACATTCTGCCTAGTGATTCCAGAAGGTTCCAAAGGCTCTGCGCAGGCGCAGGAATAATTCAGCTGTGTGATTCACAGAGACCACAAAGAAGATCCAATGATACTGCAAGGCATAGCTTCCAGAAGATCACAAGGGATTATGAGGCATTGAGTAGGAAGTGGAAGAACCTGGATGAACAGACAGTCATTTTGTCTGTCCTTCCAGTGGAAGGGCATGGACCAGGAAGGGAGAGAAGAATAGTGAAGGTGAACAAGTGGCTATGCAGATGGTGCCACTGGGAACAATTTGGCTTCCTGGACCATGGGATGCGGTTCCAGGGAGGTGGACTTCTGGCAAGGGATGGGTTGCACCACACAGCAGTTGGCAGTGATGTTTTTGGTAAGACACTGAAACATCTTATCAGGAGGACTTTAAACTGAGTTGTGTGGGGGAGGGAGACAATATTCATGAGGACAGGAGTTCATCAGGTGCTGGAGAAAATGGCCCAAATGCTATACAGACAACAAGGCAAATAGTACAAGAACCCAACAGTGGAAGGAATAAAACCATTAAAAGACAGACGAGGAAATGGCCCATGGTCTTAGATGTCTCTATACTAATGCACAGAGCATGTGAAATAAACAGGACGAACTTGAACTCTAAGCACACTAAAAAAAATGATATCATAGGAATCAATGAAACTTGGTGGGATGAGTCTCAAGATTGGAATGTACTAATAGAGGGGTATAACCTATTTCAGAAAAATAGACCAAACAGGAAGGGTGGTGGAGTAGCATTATATGTTAAGGATGTGTACACCTGTGAACAGATCCATGACTAAAATACTGGGAGCCAGGCTGAGAATATCTGGGTAAAAATTAAGGGAGAAAGAAACAGCAGGGATATCATTGTGGGGGTCTACTACAGACCTCCAAGCTAAACCGAGGACTTGGATGATGGCTTCCTAGAACAGGTGACCGCACATACAGAAAGGAGAGATGTAGTCATAATGGGGGATTTCAACTATCCTGATATTTGTTGGAACTCCAACTCTGCCAAGAATTTAAGGTCCAACAAATTCCTCACTTGCCTTGCAGACAATTTCATTGTCCAGAAAATGGAAGAGGCAACAAGGGGATCAGCTTTTTAGATCTCATACTAACCAATGGGGATGACTTGGTTAATGGAGTGGAAATGGAGGGATCCTTAGGGAGGAGTGACCATGTTCTTCTGGAGTTTGTTATAGAGAGGAGAGGAGAACCCAAGCATAGTCAGACAAGCCTTCTAGACTTTAAGAAAGCTGATTTCAGAAAACTTAGGGAATAGCTGGGGGTGATCCCATGGTCAGAAATACTCAAAGATAAAGGAGTCCACGAAGGATGGGAGTTTCTTAAAAGTGAGATATGGAAGGCACAACTTCAAACAGTTCCAATGAAGAGGAAAAAGGTGAGGTGTCTAAAGAAATCAGGATGGATGTCAAAAGAAGTCTCAACTGAGCTAAAACTTAAAAAGGACATGTACAAGAAATGGAAAAAGGAAGAAATGACCAAAGAAGAATTCAAACAAATATCCAGCTCATGTAGGGGGAAAGTCAGAAAAGCCAAAGCTCAGATGGAGCTCAGGCTTGCTAGAGAGGTTAAAAACAATAAAAAGGATTTTTGGTTATGTCCATAGCAAAAGGAAGAACAAGGAAATGGTAGGGAGGCTGCGGAAAGAAGACGGTGAAAGGCTAACAGGGGAAAGAGAAAAGGCAGAACTACTTAACACCTTCTTTGCTTCAGTCCTCTCCCAAAGGGGGAACACTGATCAACCTTGGGAAGATGGAACAGATGATACAGTAAGGGAAATACAGCACAGAATTGGTGAAGAGGTAGTTCAGGAATACCTGACCAGTATAAATGAGTTCAAGTTTCCAGGGCCAGATGAACTACATCCAAGGGTATTAAAAGAACTGGCAGAAGTAATCTCAGAACCACTGTCAATAATCTTTGAGAATTCCTGGAGAACAGGAGAGATCCCAGCAGACTGGAAGAGGGCAAATGTTGTCCCCATCTTTAAAAAGGAGGGAAAAGAAGACCCAAATAATTACTGCCCAGTCAGCCTGACATCAACATTAGGAAAGATTCTAGAGCAGATCATTAAACAGACAGTCTGTATCCACTTAGAAAGGAATGCTGTGATTACAAAAAGTCAACATGGATTTCTCAAAAACAAGTTGTGCTAGACTAATCTTATCTCTTTTTTTTGACAGAGTTACAAACTTGATAGATGAAGGGAATGCAATGGATGTAGTGTATCTTGATTTCAGTAAGGCTTTTGACAAGGTCCCCCATGATAGTCTTGCAAAAACGTTAGTAACCTGTGGGCTAGACAATGCAACTGTTAGGTGGATTTGTAATTGGTTGACTGACTGAAACCAAAAGGTAGTCACCAACGGCTCCTCTTCATCCTGGAGAGAAGTGACCAGTGGGGTGTCACAAGGTTCTGTCCTGGGCCCAGTGCTATTCAACATCTGTATCAATGACTTGAATGAGGGAATAGAGGGTATGCTTATCAAGTTTGCAGATGACACCAAATTAGGAGGGGTAGCTAATATCCAAGAAGACAGGATCAGAATCCAAAATGACCTCAACAGATTAGAAAGCTGGGCCAATACTAACAAGATGAATTTCAACAGGGAGAAATGTAGGATACTACACTTGGGCACTAAAAATGAAATGCATAGATACAGGATGGGTGACACATGGCTTGAGGCAGTACATGCAAAAGGGATCTAGGAGTCTTAGTGGACCACAAGCTGAACATGAGCCAGCAGTGTGTGTAATGCAGCAGCTAAAAAAGCCAAAGCAATTCTGGGCTGCATTAATAGGAGTATAGTTTCTAAATCAACAGAAGTAATAGTGCCACTCTATTCTGCTTTGGTCAGACCTCACCTGGATTACTGTGTGCAGTTCTGGGCACCACAATTTAGGAAGGCTATTGAGAAGCTGGAACACGTCCAGAGGAGGGTGACCAAAATGGTTAACGGTCTGGCAGCCATGCCCTATAAGGAGTAGCTTAGGGAGCTGGGTATGTTTAGTCTGGAGAAGAGAAGGTTGAGAGGTGACATGATAGCCATGTTTAAATATTTGAAGGGATGTCATACTGAGGATGGAGCTAGCTTGTTTTCTGCTGCTCCAGAGACTAGGACACGGAGCAATGGGTTCAAATTACAGGAAAAGAGATTCCACCTAATCCCTAGGAACAACTTCCTGACAGTAAGAGCTGTTCAGAACTGGAATACGCTGCCTCAGAGTGTGGTGGAGTCTCCTTCTTTGGAGGTTTTTAAAAAGAGGCTGGATGGCCATCTGTCAGGAATGATTTGATTGTGTATTCCTGCATGGCAGGGGGTTGGACTGGATGGCCTTTGAGATCTCTTTCAACTCTATGATTCGATATAAAATTGCATCTAGTAAGGCAGCCATTAAGAAATATCCATGAATTTGTTGAGTTTTATTTTGTTCTGCATGAGGATTTGAATGAGTTTTTAGATAACTGACACCTACCACGTTTTCTCTTAGATCCCTGTCTGTTCTGCTGATTAAAAAAAAAAAAACACCAAACAATCAGAAGAAGGCTAACCAATGGAGTATTGAAGGCTGTAGACACTTCTTCCAAAGAGGGTCATCTTCCAATTTCTCCAGAAAAAGTACTTAAGATCTTTGCTGGAAAACCTTTCATCATTTCACCACCCCAAATATCATATCAACAAAATCATATGTTTTAAAAGATCCTAGAACAGGAGGTGATCAGCCTCTGCAGGGAGGGCTTATATTTCCCCCTAAGGGCAGTACCCTATCACTCCCACCAAATTTGGGGCTTGTCTACACTGGTGGGAAAACTTGAACCCACCTCATAGCTGCTGTAAACACCACACTCACTGAGGCTTGTCCAATGTGAAATCAGAATACCCCACCACACTGTAATTGCAAGAGAACTTGTGTCAGTGTCAAAGGGTGGTCCTATGCTGATCACATGTCCTATACCTCACATTATTTTCCCCATTTGCTGATGCATACGAATTTGCATTCTCCCAGAGTACCATATTACTGGAAAAGTGGAGATACAGATATGCGCACAATAAAAAAAATTAAAATCCCAATAAAAGCCTATATGCTGGCAGAATGGAGTCCCATCCACTGGAAGCCCTGCCCCGGCTTTGCACCAAAGCCAATTCATGGCTGCCACATGGCCAATAATCCAGTGTTTTCCCTCAAATGCAGAGCAAACTTTGAATCTTTTTGACCCAGATTTTCCTGCAGAAATCCCTATGAAGCTGAGAATCATCAGGAACATGCAACTCTACAGTATTTTAAAACAGACGTCCCATTATTTTCAATGGCATTCCCTGTTATCCGCATTTTCCTGTATCTGCGGTAAATCGGGGAACCGAACCGCTGCGGATGTGGGGGTCTAACTGTACTTTTGATTAATTTTTAAAAAACTATAATGGTGTCCTAAGGAAATAAACTGGTGTTGATATCCCTATATTTTACAAGGCATATGCAGCTTCTTGCATGCCTGTGTATTTGTATGTATGAGCATTAAATGGAAATTCATAGAATCATAGAATTGTAGAGTTGGAAGAGACCACAAGGGCCATCCAGTCCAACCCCCTGCCATGCAGGAATACACAATCAAAGCATTCCTGACAGATGTCCATCCAGCCTCTGTTTAAAGACCTCCAAGGAAGGAGACCCCACCATGCTCCAAGGGAGCCCTAACTAAAATTCACACTACTCATTTTCTAAAATTAAACACATTTAAACAGCCTACCAACAAACAGAGAGGTTTTGTTTGCTTTTTCATGCACAAATGAGCTCGACTATTAATATTTTAACGGTATATTTCAAAAATGGCATACGCTCCTAGAGAACATTTTCAAAACTGTATATGGAAAGTGGGTATTTTTGTTTTGCCATTTCTCCCTGAATAGCTATATTATTTTCCTGGACTGTCAAAGAGGTGCAATAACTTGCATCCTAAAACAACCACTTTTCTGTTTTAGCTGCAGATGAGCAGCCCATGTAAACAGAGACTGTATCTTCATAATGCACTAATGGCATAAGCCTGCTGAAATGAAACTCTGATCAGAATACCTATAAAGAAACTCTCTACCAAACAATTTGCTTGTTTGGTGAAATTTTGGCAGAAATCTGTTTGTTTATTTACTAAATCAAGATCTTGCTCTTCCAGAAAATAACAAATAAAGAAAGCTGTTTAAAGGCATACTATCATTAGAACTTTTTTTAAATGCCATGATTTCATTTCACAGGCTTACTGGTTTTATAACCTGAGGTTTCCCAGTTCCAAATACTATAGGTTCTATTGTGAACTGAATGAGGTAAATCTAGATCTCATTTGATATCATTTTCATCATCAACAGTTTTTCCCCCCTTATCAGTCTTCCCACTCTTTTCAGAAAGAAAGACAGAAAGAATGTTTTTCTAAGCCCTGACATCTTCTCTGATAAGAAGACATTTACTGCATTTGAAAATTCTGTGTCCAAGTCTCTATCACATCTTTATGGTACAAAATGTCCTCTGCCTTTTCTAAAATTTGGTCTTAATCAATCACTATTGAGGAACAGTGCTCTGTAAAAGAGGCTTTAAAAAGAAAAGCAATGCATACACAGAGACACAGGTATACACAGGTATACTTGTGTAATATTTATGCATAGAACACAGGTGATACCCATGTCCTGCTTTCTGTTCCATTTATACTGGCAGGCAGTTTATTTTTTATTTAGACACACCTTTGGTTGATAAATGGTTATACCAGAAGAATGTTTGAGCTGGATGTGCTGTACAGTACTATCTTCTTTACTATGTTTTGAACATGTTTTTAATTAGTGTTTTTAAAGGGATTGCTTATTTAATTATTACTTTTTATAATTATTAGGCTCTTAGCTGCACTTTGTTTTAATCTGTGTTGTAAGCCATCTTGGTCACATACTGGGAGAAAGGTAGAATATTAAGTACATATATGTATGCTAGAAAGTAACTTGGCATATTATTTTGTGTCCTTTCTGATATAAAATGGACTTTTTCCAGTATTCTTTAGTGAAAGCAGCATCCTTGCTGGCTGCTGACTTGTGCTGTAGTAGCTTCCCTAATGCAGATTACATTGTAAAATACCACTATATTCCTGGGACGTTATAATTTTGCCTTAGGCTAAAAGACACTTGCTGGTGCTGACTAAGCACGGCCAGCTCAAGTCCACCTGGTACTACTAACCAGTCTCACTAGCCACTTCCTGGATGTCCTACTTGCTTTCTTGAAAGGGCACACAAATAGCCCCAGCTACTATGACATGACCTAGAAGCTATGGCTCACATTAATGACTGATCTGCTCAGCATGTTTTTGGAGTTTCCTGCCATGGATTCACTGACTGTCCTCAGAACTAGTTTAAGCTTCAGCGTTCCCTATCTGCAAAATTAGTGAATGTTTCTCGGTTGTTCTATTCCACAATAATATACTTTTAAAACATGCATTAAGTTCTTGGTTGGTCTGCTTGTCCTTATTGTGTCTGCTCCCACTTAGTGATTCTTGATTCTAAGATTTCTGTTAATAGACTCTCTATCAACATACGGTTCCTGAGGCATAGCTGCTCAGAGTCTTGGCCTTGCCAACAATGCTGGCCAAGTGCCTCCCTTTTGTATGGAAATTAGCTTTAACAAAGGCTAAGGAAACAGCCAAAGATTCTATATGAAGTTGGAAGCATGCCTTATTTTTTCATCTGCGTGTCTGAAGAAATTTGCAGCTTGGAGGAGAAGATGGACAGACTTCAAGGGCTGTGCTTCACGTCTATAACACTATTTTGGGATGCTGAAGAGATGTGATGTGGAAGAAGAGAATTTTGAGAAATCTGTTGTGGTGTTAATGTTGCAAATCCCCAACTATGTTCAAGCTGAATACATCAATCTGAACAAATAACCATATAATCACAAAAGATGAGCAGCCACCAGTAACCTAATTCCAAGGAAATCAAAATCTGAGTAACTTCTTGACATGTCTGGGCTCTGAGATATTTGCTATGAATGCACTTTTAGTGCCTTCTACATGTTTGTGTCATAGTAGTGATCTGCATTATGTCAACTGATTTGTATTGACAAGATATTTGACTTGTATATATAAATAATGACCATAAACTTAGGTAATTAATACTTATGCTATTTTCATACAAAATTACTTCAGTCCCACTAAAATAAGTATAATGAGTAGCCTGATTCTAAACAGATATACTTGGAAGCAACTCCCCCTGCAATTAAATGTAATAGTAGAATTCATAGTAGTCTGAAACAGATTGAAAAATAGATTTGCCCTGTATTGCTACAATTTAGAACTGGGTTTCTGATAGTGGAATATTAAAAAAAACTTACCCTAGCAGCTTGAAGCTGTTATAAAATTACATTTGGGTACAGTCTAAGCATCTCTGTCCTCTCTCTCCTCACACTCTCTTACCTGTGGAATTAGACTGTTTGCAGCATGTAAGAGCTCCTTCTAATATATCTCATTGTAATTAAATAAGAACACAACTAAAACACTTTTTTGTAGCATTAATAGAAGACTCCTTACCAGAACTGTACATTCCACATTCAGAGTTTTTTCTGGTGGTGCTGGTATGCTATGTATCTCCAGTGAAAACCACACTTTGCAGCGTGTTGAATTTTGCCCTAGGGGAGTGAAAGAAACAAGAAAATATTGAGTCTCAGTTGATAATTTTTTCAAATATGAAAGCATTTCCTGTGTGGAAAATAATTATGATCCTTAATATTCAAATTACTAAGATTTCGATCCCAGTTGCTACTTAGGTGCATGGAAGGGGCTTATGTGAAATTATTTCTCTTTAAACAGATCACCCCTGCACAAGAACAGAAGCTGCTTTTAAAATTTCCTGTTTCAAAAGCAGGTTGCTAAGCAGCAGAGTAAGGAGGGATGCTATAGTTCATTTTCCTCTTAAAGAAAAAAATCTTTAAGCATCCGTTGGAATCATTATTTGTATGGCAGTGAATATGTTCCAAATACACACATTAACACTGAACTAAAACAGTTTATAAAGATGGAACTGTACAAGGGACTACTGTAATACATGTTTCATCAATACATACACAGAATATATATTTAACACTATACTCTCCTTATTAGCAAGATAGGAATTTTTAAAAAATCATAATCTAGAAAAACATATTGTACTTTGGGAGGCAGTTATTGCTATCCCCTTGGAAGGCAACTAGTTTGGGGTTAGAAAAAAGCTAGGAGATGACCAAAAATGAGTAAGCACTGCTTCCTGACAGTACGAATATCATTTAAGGCAGAAGTGGTTGAGTTAGTGAGGATGGATTAAGGAGCAGCTCTGTTGCCAGGACAACAGGAAAAAACTAATTTTGTGTTATTAAAGTTATGCTCCAGTTACCAGACAAAAATTGTGAACAAATATTTAAAAGCCTAGTCCAAGGAGCACTGCCCATTTCTGGCACCCGGAGCACAGAACAGAGGAAAAAGATAAACCTATCCTTTGGTTTGAAGCCAAAAGCAGGCAAGACACAAGACTACCTGAAGGGACTGGGCCTGACATAACTATAAATTCAGATACTAGTAATTGAGAAACAATGCTGAATTATTCAGACTCTGTTTTAACCCAATCTTCCAAACTAATGTTTCTTAGAATATTATGAGGTGGTGTTGTTGTTCTTAAATGATATTGCTATAAAGTTTTATGTTGCAACTCTTACATTTGCAAGTTTTATTTCTCCAATTTTGATTAGCTGTTTTCTCGTCTACCTGCAATCTTGTTGCTTAAATATCTTGTGGAAACAGTTTAATACTTGTACAGGTTTGTAAATAGGAATAAAGTCTACAAAATATGCTAAGCAAATGTGATTAGTTAAGTTCTCCTGGTGGAACACTAGACAGAATTTTGTCAATGTATCTTGATCGAAAACATAATAACTGAATTGTAGGACCAAACCAATATCCACTAGTCCACCATTCTGTTCCCAGCTGCTGTCAGCCAGATTATACATATTTACCAAACAGACTAGTAAGCACAGAACAAAACCTTTACTGCAGGGAGTCAAAACAACTGGTGAATATACAGTAAATGTATTCTTTCCCTTCTACTGTCACTTTATATATAATCCATCACATAGATCCTGTCATTTTTTCTCTAGCATACCCCTCCCCCTTTAGCAACAATGACAACAGAAATTAGTTACAGTAGCACCTCCATATCCACTGATTAAATTATCCGCAGGACACAAAACAGCACACCTACCATAGAGTCTTCCTAGAAAATGTGTTCTCTTAAGCCATTTTCTAGGTCCTCCAAGGCAACTCTATGGTATTTTAAACCGGAAGTCCCACTATTTTCAATGGAGTTCGCTATTTTCCATGGTTTTCAGTATCCACGCCCCCCCCCTCAGAACCACTCCCCAACGGATAAGGGGGTCCTACTGTTATTGTTAGAACACTATGTCAGGCTTACAAGTTGCCATGTGTTGTATGGTCAAGCACTAATGGCTTTTAATATACTTTAGTACAAAAGGACACAGGTATTCCTGTTGGTGAACAGTAATACAGTACTCTTAAGCCAAAATCCTGTACAAGTTTCATTTGCAAACTGGGACTCTGGACGCTTTGAAAATGAAATGTTCCAGCATCTTTCAATAGCACTCAACAGCTTCCTGTGTTAGTTTAAAGCAGTTTGGAAACTCCCCTTAAGTTTCAGCAGGGATCAAACTGAAAAAAGAAAGGTCTAACATCCCACTGGATGTCAGAGTTCATTGGCCCATTTCAAAAGCAGACTCTATCCAACAGGTGCCCTCCTATCTGTGCTAACATGCCACTCGCCATGCCGGTTGGGGGTGATGGCAGTCGTAGCTCAGTATCTGAGGGTTTTATCTGGTTGGGGGATGACCACATTAGCCTCTGACACTACTGAGACTTGGTTGTATGATATTGACCTAGCTTATCCTAGTAGGCAGCTTCTCCAAACATCACCAGGAAGGACAAAAAGAATAGGAAGCAAGATTTACATCACATATTTGGATGGTTTTACTTCCCAGGTTTACAGTGCAACCAACATCTGGCACTAGTTACATGTATCTTGTGTTGGTCACAGAAACTTCTGCTATAGAAACTATGAATTCTGTTGGTATATTGCCTGCCTAGCTGGTATGACATTGAGCCTCAAGTTGGAGACTCTAGGTTTTTATGCTAAGGTACTTCAATTTTCATTCTCAAGCCTCTCATCCTGCAATAAATCCTGTGGACTCTGCAAACAACAGAAAATTTTCTATAGGCTATAGCCCATAACTGAAAGTGTATCTAAACTATTAATTGTTAGTAAATACTTTATATTTAGTTTCGAACTTTAGAAAACTGTTACTTAATTTAAAAAAAAAAATCTGAATTATTAACACAGTAATTAACAACTGAAGGCAAGCTTCAGAATAAAGCAACACAGAAGACAGATTATACTTGTAAAATCAATTTCTTGCATGATATGCTCCTAGCTACTTATCAAGAATGTCACCTTTAAACTTTAAAATTAAAGTTATTATAATATCCAATTTTTCACTACAAATTGAAAAATTATCTTCATTTATTGATGAAAAGTATTGACGTCTATAGCTTTTATAGCCTCTGAACAGAAATTCTTCATAACAAGCTGAGGGTAAGAACTGTTTGACAGTGAAACAGACTGCCTTGGAGGGTAGTGGGCTCTACTTTGATGGTCTTTTTAAACAGAGTTTGGATAGACATATCGAGTGCTTTAGCTGTGTATTCCTGTATGGTAGAGTTTCGGACTAGATGAGTGGTCTGTAGTTTCCTGGATCGTTTTTTCCTTTTCTTTAAAAAAAGAGTGACAATGTTTTCCCCTCACCAGTCCTTTGGCACCTCACCTGTTCCCCAAGATTTCTCAAAAATGATGGCAACCAGATCAGAGAGTACCTCAGCAAGTTCCTTCAGTATTTTGGGATGCAACAGGGTTGTAGGGTTGCAGACCCCAAATGTTTGGGGCTGTCTGTCTTTCTCTGGCTTTTCTTCACAAACAAAGATTCAGGAAGGACTCATCCCGTGCTTTCTGGAAGTGTGCTGATGACTAAAAAGGCCAAACCAAGGTCCCGTCTACACGATTTAAATAATACGTACGGTGTGCGGAAGTTCGCACTTCGGTACACACAGCCGTTCGGATTCACATGCATGGAAAAGAGGGGGGGCTCGGTTTTCCACCCTGAAATATGCACATGCGGCGTTCGGGAGGGAAAGCGGATCGCGAAGAGAAATCCGTACGCTGTTCGGATGGCTGACTCATCTGTATTGTCCGTTCGCACACATACGAACAGGCTGTGTAATCTGATTGGCTGGCCGAGTATAGGGGGCGGGGCTAGCACAGAGGAGAATTGGGAGTGCCCCGCCATGTTGGTTTCCCGGCTAGTGAGAGTCCGGTAAGTCTGTGAATGTATATGTTTATTTATTTTTATATTATATAGTAAATACGGAAAACCGACTGTCCGCAAACCAGGAACCTTTAAAAAAAAAAGCGGCGGGAGATTTAAAACTGCTGCTTGGCTTGCTCGCTCCAGCCAGCTTGGGAAAGAGGGAGTCATACGGAGTTTATGGGGGTAAAAAATCGTGTAGCCGGTTCGTATGCATACGAATGGCTGCCTATTCGTATTTTTTACCCCCAAAACGGATTTTTTTATAATTGTATAGACGCACCCCAAGATAAACAAGTCCAGTTGCAGAAAGCACAGCAGAAGGTCTCTTTGGATGATGTTTCTGGGTTGTGATTCTTTCTGCGTTGTCATTTCTCTTCAAGACTTGTTTGGCGTGTGTTCTCAAATAAGGCTGCATCATTGTGGACAGTGCATCTCCATGCCTCCCGATGTGAGGCCAGGGCAGACCATTCTTGGTGATCAATTTGGCTGAGCCTGAGATGTTGTTTCAGGGATTCCTTGTATTGCTTTTTTGGAGCGCCCCTCTTACGCTGACCCCTGGCGAGTTCACCATAGAGTACTATTTTTGGAAGGCGATGGTCCTCCATCCTAGAAAGGTGCCCTGCCCAGAGCAGCTGTGTTCTCAATATCATGGCCTCAATGCTGGTGATCCCTACTTACTTAAGGACAGCAACATTCATCTGTCTTAGCAAAAAGGCAAATAAGTGAACCATCTTTTTTTCAATCAGGTCACTGGAAGGAGGTCTCGAGTGGAGTACCTCAGGGTTCAGTCCTAAGGCCATCACTCTTCAACATTTTCATCAATGACGTACGAGATGACATAGATGACAGGGTGGAGGGAAATGTGCCTTGATTGTGTATTCCTGCATGTCAGGAGGCTGGGCTGGATGGCCCTTGTAATCTCTTTCAACACTATGGTTCCTATTCTATGATCTATGGAGTGGCTGGGAGTTGTTTCAAGACACCAGGTGCCTAATCAGGTCAGAGTCTCCTACTCAACAACCGCTGGGAATGATGCAATCTTTCTGTCTCTTTGTTGCTCGATGAGTGATGGTAATGGGTCGTCTACAACCTCCTGCTGCAGAGTGGAATCTCCTTCTGCCTCAGCCCTCGGCTCCTTGGACTCAGAGAAACCACCAGCATCAGGACTGCAGATTCCTAGCAATCTTCATCTGAATCTTCTGACTCCAGAGGGTGAGTTATGACACATTTCAGATATGTAGGTTTCATGGTATTGCAGCTTTTACTCTGGTAAATACTATCCATTGGTGGTGGTGCTTGTGCTGGTGATAGAAGAAATAAATACTTTTCTTTTTATTGAAGACTGGTCTCCAAAGCAGGTTACAAATGAAGTACATCAAAGTTACAATATGTTAGGGATATGTTGAAGTGTTTATGGCAGTATCTAGTGCTAAGTGGTGAATATTTAATCTTGAGAATATTTGCACATTTGTCATAACGTTGTCCCCATCTTTGAGCATTTATCCAAAGATTGTTCCAATCTTTCCTCACATTAGTCAGTGGACATGCTTCAAGTTATCTCTATGTCTTGTTTTCTCTCATAGTGAAATGGTTCCAGACAATGCCAAAAAATGCTTGAAACTACCCTGAGGTAAATGTCGCATTCCAAAAATGTGCAAGTACTGGCTAGAGATAACAACCTTTTGACACAATGACCAAGGATCATGTATATATACAGTACATTGTTCAGGAAGTCCATTTTATTTATTTTTTTAAAAAAAGAAATTTATAACATGAAAAATTAAAAGTTTGAAACATATTTTAAAAAACAAAACATAATGATCAGTTAATTTATTTTAACAAAAATACAAATGTGCTGGTATTTTTGAAATAATTGATGAGAATTTTTTAACTTTAGAATTTATTTCTAAAGTGATAACAATTTATATCTTAAATCATGATTTATGCACTGCTACTTTAAATAATGAATTACACAGTAATTTTACCTGTACCTGGATTATTTTAACATGTAACATGAGTATTTTATTACTCTTATCCCACACTAAATGTCAGATAATTCAAACAAAGAAAAAGCTGCAGTTACAGCCTTAAGGCTTGACTTTCCTTCTTGCAGTGGAAGGGGTTAGATGAATGATCTTAATATCACCCTTTCCCCCCCCTCCTCATATATACAGTACATTCAGAAAACAAAAGTAACATGGCCCTTGTTTGTAACTCATAATAAAGGTAGAAGAACCTAAGCTGTAATGTTGAATCCTCTTATTTAGAACCCTGTTGCATTGAATGGACTTACTTCTGGGTCGACACTGATAGGATTTAACTATTAATTTAATATACAACAGGATAGGTGTTTCTGTAATACTGTACTTGCAAAATGTGTAGTCTATTAAAGGTTAAAAGAAAGATTTAGACATTTGGGTCGTTTACACAGCAAAATAAATCCTCTAAGAATTCGCAAAGAGTCCTAATAGTTCCCACATCTTTCGGATCAAAGTTGCCATATTCAGAAGAAGGGGGGCAAAAAAAAAAAAACCCGTAAGTCACACAGTATCAGCTTTCACTATTTTCCCCATCTTTTTTGAAAAGTAGCACAAATTAGCGCACTATTGACTGTATGAATGACCATTTGCTTATGGCAATGGAAACAGTCAACAATCTTTTTGAAATTGCCACAGCAGAGCTTAGTCCTAATTGGTTGAATTAATCAAGGAGGGAGGGGGTCAACATGCAAGAGATGGAGGAACTTGAAATAAAAAGATCAAGCCAGCTGGCTTGCTTTCTAACATAATTACTGTTCCTCTCTCCCTCCCTCTCTCTCTGTATGAGAGAGAGAGTGATCTGCTCCAACCGGCTGATATCTCGGTCGTTCTTTTGTGTGTGCACGCATGTGCGTGCATGTGCTGGGAGAGATAGAGGAGTCTGCTCAGCTGGATTGCAGAGAAAAGGAATCTCAGCTGCTTTGATCGTTCGTGTGTGTGTGTGTGTGTGTGCGCGCGCGCGCGCATGCACATACTGGCAAGGATCTTGGCTGCTTTCCTTCCCTCCTTTGTCATTATTTATGGTCTCTTTCCTCCTCACACTGCCCCCCTCCTTGCTTCCTCCCCGCCTCCTGCCTGGCTTTAATGATAGAAGTTTGGAGGCCATGCCCCCCAACCTTTGTCTGTGTGAATGTAGGAAGGCAAAATTCACCAGATTTTCCAATTTAGAAATAAATCATATGAACTATGCACTGCTGGTGCGAAAGGACAGAAATCCAGAAAGTCGCGCACTTTATTCTGCCGTGTAACTGGCCCCATTGACATGGTTTGTTTCACATACAAAATAATTACCAGAAAAATTATGTGACTGTCATCTGTTAGAAATGATATAATTATTGCTGTTCTGCGTAAAAATCACAATGGATTGCCTGATTATTTATGCAATATTTCAATTACTGAATTAATATGGATACAAATATCTTTGGTATTAGGGAGTTAATCATAACTTGGCAACAAGTTAAGAAAACATTTTATAGAAAAGAAAAGAAAATGCTTTTCATAGGCCTTTTTTGTAACTATGTTTGAAAATAAGTCCTCAGATAATCCTAGCAATGTGCAATTTTTGAACACGATGAAATATTAGATGTGCTTGATACATCTTAGCTAAAGCAATGGCGCACTGAGCTTGTAATAAAGTACATATAAACACAGAACATGAACAATTAGTACTTGTTTGACATCCTTACACTATTGAACAGATTAAATCTGCCCATTTAAAAAAGTAGAAATATTGTAAAAATGTCCTTACCGTGTGGTTTAATTTTGTAATTCATAGACAGAAGTGAGAAGTAAAGCAGGGAGGAAGATGCAGAAAAATAAAAGATAAAATATTTTAAAGTTCAGTTTAAATTATCACTATTATTGATAATGATATTTTTCCAGGGGCATTTCATTTTCTTCTCTACAGACTGGAGATAGAAAACTATGGTTACATACTAGGGTGGCATACTAGGAATAACTATGATTTTCAATAGTTGAGAGTGTTGAGAGTGCCAGAAAGGCACAAATGTACAGGTTTCAAAATGGAGTAACAGTAGATGCCAATACATAACCACCTGCTGCAGGAAAGAAGATAGAAGCTAGAGCTCACCAGCAGCATATGGAGAGTTAACATTGCTAACAACTGCAGATTGTTTTTATTAAAAATTTAAATGAGCAATTTCTTCCAGAATGCAGAGATTTTTCATGCCAAATATACCACGCACCACATAACCTTTTACAGCTTATGGTTCCATGAAATATCAGTATTTCTGCTGGCTCCAATAGAATTTTTATTCCTGGGATGTTACAACATTTCATTAAATATGAGTTGAATTTTTCTAACAAAAAGCGAGCTAATTGCTACTAGCAAATGTGTATCTGGGAAAAATAAACAATGCCTTCTGGAACAGGGAATTGTGTAGATTGATGGAGAAACACAGTGGGTATCTGACCACTTGATATGTGGCAAGAAAATTAAAAATATTATAGGCCAAGTCAGAACTAAACTGAAAAAAAAATGTGTTCTAAGTAATGGTGACCCTACATGACTTTACAGCTGTTTAGAAATCTGCATTCCAAATAAAAATCCATTGGGGTGTGTGCACCTCCCTTTTAGCTAGAAAGGGTTTCCACACACACACACAAATGTCCTGCTATGAGTGATGATCATTATGTTTATTTTATGACAGATGAAGAGCTCCAGAGCACTGATGTGTATTAAATAAAGTGAAAGTATTTGTTGCTGTCTTCAAGCAAGATTTGCCTGGTTTTCTTCTGGTAATGCAAGACTTCAGTCAAGAGAATGAGGGGGGATATGATTTTCAGTCATCCTCTTCTAGCAGAACATCTCACTTCTAGCAGAACTTCTCACAATTCTTGTGGGGAGATGAGGAGGTTGCAGAGGGAAGGGCATGCTATTGAAAAATCACACCTTTTCCAGTTCCATGGATGGAAGCCTTCTGTGATAATGGCATTCTTCCATTATCCTATTTTGCTATGTACAACACAGCCGTTCAGCTTTTTGGCCTACATACAGGTATTCAAAAGGTTCGTTTTAAGATTTAAAGCATATAACATGACATAGGATCTCCTGAGTTATTGAGAAACACTCCTTCACCTAATAGGGTTTCTATGCAAGTTATAAGGGTCTGAAAACATCTGGACTTTTTAGAGCCAATGTTTATTTAGTACAGCACCTAAACACACAATAAGTGTGCAAGAGAACTGATGGAGACACTGTGAATTGTTACTACTTTTGTCTAACTGGAAGGCGTTGCTGAGCCAGGACAACAAGGTCCAGACTTTCAGTCTCTCTGCTATGAACATCATGGAGACACATTACCAACACTTGTGTGAAAAGACTAAGGGAATCACATTAAAGAGACTTGTCAGAATTTTTCTATTTACTTTGAAGCTGGATGAATGTTACCTTAAACCTGATTTTCTAACTCTGCGATTTCTTACAGTGTACCTGGGGCACTGTGTATGATGCATTCCAACATTATGAAGCTTGCTTATTTAGAATATAAGCCACCTTATTATAAACTCCTCCTCTTCACCTTCACTCTCATCTTGTCTGCTTAGTACACTATTTTTCACATTTCCTGGGGGAAGGAATAGAAGAAAAAGGTTCTGGGGGGGCAGAGTTAAACAAGGGGCAATGAAGACCCCTGGCAGCATCAAATCCTGCTGTCAACTCCAGATTGGCTGGCAGGAACCAGTTTCTAACACCTTCAAGTCACCTGCTGACTTACGGAAACCCCATGAATTTCAAATGGTTTTCTTAGTCAGGGAGTACTTGGAGATGGTTTTGCCAGTCCCTTCCTCTGAAATGTAGTCTACAGTAGCTGTTATTCATTGGCAGCCTATAATTAGCCCACCCTTTAACAATCTACAGCTCTTTAGACCAAGTTTCTAAACATTCTTCAAAAATAACCTCAGATAAAGCACATTACAGTCACTGAAATGGGATATAACTAAAGTATATGTCACCATGGCCATGTCAAATGTCCCTAGAAACTGGTGCATTTGGTGCACCAGGTTTAATGGTGTGAATGCACTCCCAGCCACCACCAAAACCTGAGCACCCTGGTTTAGGGCTGAGTACAATGATACACCCAACCGTGCAAACTTGTGACTTTAGGGGCAGTCTCAGCCATCCATCACTGGGTAAATCTCCATTCCCTGCTCTGTCTTTTGACTGACCAGGAGCACCTCTGTCCTGTCTGGACAATGCTTCCATTTGTTTGTCCTTATATAATCCATTACTGCCAACAGGCCTTGGTCTGGAACAGAACCATTTTCCTTGTGATGCTAGGCTGCTATATTGGACTCATTTTTAAACTGCAACACCAGAACATATGAATACATTAGACTAAACATCTCTTTATTTCACTCTTCTGTTTGGACAGTCATCAACATATTGCCTATGGAAAGTTACCAGAAGGACATGAGTACAACTATGTTCTGCGTGCTCACAACAAGGACCAAGACCAAAAGGCCAACAATTTCCAATGAGCAGAGACTTAGGGTCAGGAATACTTTGGTTTACAAATGCCATGATGGACCTTTAGAGTCATGCTGAACATAGAGGCCAGAGTTTGTCTTCGAGAATGAAATACAGATCAACCCCCGCATCTGCAGGGGATATGTTCCAAGGCATGCACACACACACCATGGATACCTGAAACTGGATGATAGGGAACTCTACTATTTTCAGTGAAACAAACACCAGAAGTAGACCATAGAATCACATTGGAGGACCCAGAAATGCATAGAGAGAGCATGTCTTTTCAGATATGGATAAGTGAAACCATGGTGGGGGTTGACCTGTACAGGACAGAAGTTTGAAGGGTGGGTTTACCTCTTACAGCTGGGTTAATGTAGGAAATCTCAAAATGACACCTCCAATTTTCTATTTTGGAAAACTCTCAGTTAAAAATATACTTTAGAACTGTATATCTGGCTATGACATAACACAGAGCAAACACAGCAGTCAAGAAATAATTTTAAAATGGGTTGTCTTGAAACACTTATTACGCTTTATATGTTATTGTTTTGTTATTTTTTTTATTTTCATACAACAATGTTATAGTTGCGCTCTCTCTCTCTCTCTCTCTCTCTCTCTCTGGCTTTTCTTCGCAAACGAAGATTCAGGAAGGACTCATTCCACACTTTCTGCAAGCACGCTGATGACTGAAAAGGCCAATCCAAGATAAACAAGTCCAGTTGCAGAAAGCACAGCAGAAGAACACCTTGGGTGATGTTTCCGGGTTGTGATTCTTTCTCTTCAAGACTTGTTCGGCGTGAGTTCTCAAATAAAGCTGCAGCATTGTGGATAGTGCATCTCCATGCCTCCCGATGTGAGGCCATGGCGGATTATTGTTGGTGATCAAATTGGCCAAGCCTGAGATGTTGTTTCAGGGAGTCCTTGTATCCCTTTTTTGGAGCGTCCCTCTTACACTGACCCTAGAGTACTATTTTTGGGAGGCGATGGTCCTCCATCCTAGAAATGTGCCCTGCCCAGCGCAGCTGTCTTTTCAATATCATGGCCTCAATGCTGGTGATCCCTGCTTGCTCAAAAACAGCAACATTCGTCACATAGTCCAGTGTACATTTAGGATTGTACGTATACAGTGCTGATGAAATCGTTCGAAGAGTCGTAAGTGTTGGCAATAGTGACCCGTGTTTCACCACATTAATTAAATTATTATTTTAAAATGTTTATTTTAAATTCATTTTAACTTTTATTATAAATCCATGTCAATCAGTATCAGTTCTTATGTGCATATTTGACAGGTTGTGACTCTGTTTCACCCTACTTTTAATACTGAAGAACTTTTAACTCTGTCTTAATTAGAGGTTGGATTACAATTGATAGTGACACGGTTGGACAGTCAGGAAAATCTTTGAACACCAGGATCTATGTCTTCTAAAGTTTTCCTAGCGAAAGTTAGAAGAACACATCACAATTAAACAAAAAGAATATAAGAGGTTCGTGTAAGTTTTCATATACTAATAAATCAGCATAGAGCTGGGGCTTTTTAAAGAGTGACATAATACCCGATCAGGATGCACAAAATTTGGGGGATGTTACCAGCATTAAAGAGTCTTTGAAACAAGGATAGGCACTGCTGGGTGCTGATGATCTCTTTGCTTGGGCTTTTGATGCTATAAAGCTGTTTTAGTCACAGGCTTAAGGCCTTCTGTCTCAAGAGGGACAGATAAGCCACTCAACTCTTTCAATATTTTTAGCTATTCTTCTTCTTATTTTGCTAATACAACTTCCTTTTTTAAGGCCTAAAATATGCTTAGGGTTTTGTGGGCAGTTTAGAGAGATTTTTTTCTCCTTTAGGCTTGACATTTTTCTTAATTTTGGTACGTCTGTCCAGAGAAGCTTTTAAACATTTTCTGGACTTCTAAAACCCAGAAAGAATATCAGAATCCTAGGCTATCTGTAAGAGTAGAAGATATTAATTTCTTTTATGAATTTAAAATGCTTAAGCTTGTTAGATTAGAGTGGGTGTTAGACCAAGGTGGATTAATATTTAATATTTCTTTTAATTTTTCTTATAGACTAATTCCTATTTCTTATGCCCTGATTACTATTTCACTTATTGTTGCATTATGACCTTTCATGCTAGCCACATTGTAAATCCTTCAGTTATTATACGTTATCCTAGCCACATGGTAATTGCTTTAGCAGTTATTCCTTAGCCACCATCATCACTATCATCATCATCATCATCATCCCTATCATCGCCATTATCATCATCATTACCTCCACCACCCCCATCAGCACCACTACAACAGTTACTACTATAATATATTCTATATTATTCACTTTTTAAATAGTCGTTTATTGCTAGCATACTTTCAAAATATCATGAGACAACATGACTCATTGGGGAAAAGATGATAATGCTCAGTAAAGTGGAAGGCAGTAGGAAAAGAGGGAGACCACACTACAGGTGAATTTATTCAAATCAAGGAAACCATGGCCCTGAGTCTGCAAGACCTGACCAGGGCTATTGATAATCAAGGTTAGTGGGCTCTCATTAATAAGGTTGTCATGCATTGAAGGTGACTTGACAGCAAATAACAACAAATTGCTTTTCACTGTCTTATCTCTCATTTCAATAAATGTTTAACTGATTTTCTTTTTGCTTTGCTTCTGCTTTAATGATCACTCTCCATTAAGCTCAGTAGTAAAAAAGAATCCATTTTCACCTTGGATTGAAAAGAAAAGAGAGAGAGGGGGGTGCCATCAACATACTTATTGCACTGAATGCCAAAACTCCACAAACATGCCCCAGCAGTTTCACGTACACATTAAATAGCATGGAGGACAAAACAGAACCCTATGAGACACCGTAAGCCAGTAGCCAAGGAGTTGAAGGTAAATCCCTCAGCACCAACTTTTGGACTCAGTCT
Organism: Gambelia wislizenii; assembly: GCA_030847615.1. NCBI lineage: Eukaryota > Metazoa > Chordata > Lepidosauria > Squamata > Crotaphytidae > Gambelia > Gambelia wislizenii. The sequence continues at coordinate 268,622,201 of JAUMIR010000003.1, forward strand.
CTCAAAAAGAAACAGAGCTACTGTAAAAGACTATCCCTAAGTCCCATCCCCGGAAGGTGGCTCAGAATAATACAATAGATGGTACAGGAAGCCACTGAGAGGTCCAGCGGAAGTAACAAGGACATGCTCCCTGTCTACTCTCTACAAAGGTCATCCACCAAAGCAACTAAAGGCAACCAATTTGGTACCTGAAGCCAGACTGAAATCTGTCTCATCAAGGGATTCTCTGGAACTGGGAAGCCACCACATACTTAAGCACCAGAAACAGAGCATTGGAGACTGGCTAAAAATTATCCAGTGGGGTGGGATTCGAGGTGATCTTCAGCAGGGCCTTACAACTGCCTTCTTTGGGCATGTCGGGTCCCTGCTTTGCTGGAGATAGGTCCCTTTAATTACTCCCTTCATCCACCCAACCAATCCCACTGTAGTCTTTTTAAGAAGCCAGGCAGGGGAATAATCTAGAACCAATGTCTTGAGTGATTCAACAGAATTTATGTTAATACTGTAGAACATAAACATCATGCATGACTTTCACAAGCAAACAGCCCACAGTAAAATTCAGATTGGCCACTGAATAAAATAAGGAGAAAGTGCTTACTACTATTTTTACATAATATTTGCTTAAAAGCCTCACTTTTATTCCCAACAATGCTTCAAATACTGGGGGAGGGGAAGGGAGCTAAATCAAAATAAATATGTTTCACAAGAGGGAAAGCCAGGTGGCATGAATTATTTAAAGAGGCACATGGCTTGGCATATAAAATATGCATTTCACTGAAAAATGAATGATGATAGGACATTTATAAAGACTGTTAATCAAATTACCCATAATAATAAACCTACCACTGTTTGTTGCATCGACTGTTTGCAGTGCCTCTGTTGGTAAATTCTGAGAGGCCTGTTCACCATCTGTCTTCTGTGCTAAGTTGTTTTGTTGATACTGCTTTTGTTCTCTATCTTCAGCAACAAATACAATTATACCTAAAACAAAGTTACCAGATGTTCTATTTACCAAGACATTGGTTTCAAAAGATGGACTGTTACCCCCATGTCAATGTTCATATAACCCTACATATCACCAAATTTTTAATTCAAACTTAAAATTGACATTATATATTTTATTTTGATTAGATCAGGAAGGGAAGACTATAGATTCAAAGATGTTGGCTTATAAAAATATTTCCATGGAATTAGGGGGCTACTAATCAATATTATTGATAAATAACTTTTCTTTAATGACAACATTTCTTTCTGGGTCAATTTCAGGGGAAGAAATAACGCTGGTCTAATGCCTAGTGGAGGTATAACACAAATAATCTCACTTAATGGCTATAAATTTGTCAATCAGCTGTAGGCTAGCAGGCTTTACCCACCCCCTCCAGTCTGGGTAGCAAACCCCCTTTTACCCATAACCATGAGTTCAGTGTTCCTTCTGCTAACTATGCTAATTATGGTAATGATAACATGGTTTCCCATCTCAGTAGTATTTTTTCCCATTATAAAACTCAAAAATTCTAGAAAAGACTATATGCCAATAACCTTTTTCAATACAGAAATAACAATAAATACATTAGCTTTAAGAAATCCTTCCTGAAATCCAAGGAAGCTGGAATGAATATTGTTTCTCTCTCTGGAGCCAGCAGGCTATATAGATGGGCTATAAAGACTCATTCTCATATGAAAGCAACTCTGCAGGTAAAAATGTACTGCACAGATAACCAGGAATGTTTCTAAAAGGATTTTAATAATTCTGAATATTATTCCTTTTGTCAAACTTTTACATGAAAAGTTGGAAAACCTAGGGATTGAAATTTTAAATCCATATAATCATGTAAAATAATGTAGAAACATAGAAAAATAAAAAGAAATGTAGACAAGAAACTACAGTGGGCCCTTAGAATCCACTGGGGGTTGGTTCCAGGATCCCCTGTGGATACCAAAATATATAGATGCTCAAGTCCCATGATATACAATGGCATAATAATATTGTGTCCCTTATATAAAATGGCAAAATCAAGGTTTGTTTCTTAGATTTATTTAGTTTTTCAAACCATGGATGGTGCCATCCATGGATGCCAAATTCATGGATACAGAGGGTCAACTGTATATTCATGCTGTTTAGTGTCAGGAAATTTAGACAAAATACTTGAAATTAGCATATTGTCCAGTCATTGTAAAATGGTATATATGGTAAGTGACAAATAAATACCATAAAAATAAAACACCCAGACAAAAAAACCCACCCACTAATTCTGATTCTGCTTTAATTAACTTTAACTAAAGTTAAATAAATAATACTGAATCATAATGTGAACCCAAATTTCTTATATCCTGATGGTACTATCTCTTCTTCAGCTGCATTAAAATAGGTTTTTCATGAAGAAACACTTGGCATCTAAGTTAACACCTTTAGTTAAAAAGATCTCAGTCAGAAAAATTATAATGATTGCTGCCTAAGACTAGCTACACCTTGTTGAGGTCTTCTCTGGCCTCAAAGGTTTGTCTCAACATCTTTACAGGTTTACAGAACATGGACTTTCAATTTGTTTCCAAAATCACAAAGAGGGAAAATGTGATAAGTAAGAAATGTGAGAAATGCTTTGACCAAAACAGCAGAGAAAGTCTTAAGTATTGACATCCCTTCTTGCCTGCCTCCACCCCACCCTGTCTTGAAGATGAACAGTTCCTTTAGCTTGTTGTCAAAAGCCGGTTGGTTTTTTTTTAAAAGGACAGCTTTCAAGGGGTCGGTTACACAGGGGAAAAAAAAAGCCTCAGCGGATTCGCCCAGAATCCTAATGGTCCTATGCATTTTGGGCCAATGTCACCATATTCAGAAGGAGGGGGGCCAAAATACCCGTGAGATGTGTGATAAAATCTTTTGCTATTTTTCCCGACTTTTTTGAAATAAAGTTCCATAAAGTTGCGCACTATTGATCTACCAACAATCTTCCTGAAACAGGGGCTCACAGCAGAGCTGAGCTGTGATCGGACAACCTCAGAGGGAGCAAACTTGCAAGAGATACCTTGCAATACTAGATCCGCCATTTTTTTAACAACATACCAGGTAACCAAAGCGTTCTCCCCGTCCCCGATCACAGGCTGTGATGGCAGAGAAAAGGGCCTTTGTGACTGTCACAGTCCCAGAGGCCCATCTCTCCACCTCTACTGCCCATAACGCCCTGTCCCTGATCACCGGTGGTGGAGAGATGGGCCTATAGGATTGTCAGTCCTGTAGGCCCATCTCTCCACCGCTGCAACCTGTTCCTTCCTGTGCCCCCCTTCCCCGTTTGCAGGCTGCAGTGGTGGAGAGGTGGGCCTCCGAGACTGTTGCAGTCCTGGAGGCCCATCTCTCTGTCACTGCTGCCCGTAATGCCCTGTGCCCACCCCATCCCCATTCACCGGCTGCGGCAGTGGGGAGATGGGCCTATGGGACTGTCAGTCCTGTAGGCCCATCTCTCTACCACTGCAGCTTGTTCCTCTCTGCGCCCCCCTTCCCCGTCTGCCAGCTGCAGGGGTGGAGAGATGGGCTATGGGAATGTCAGTCACAGAGGACACACACCCCTTTGTGAACTACAAAATCGCTAATTTATTGGAATTTATCGGAAGAACTACTTTCTGCCCAAATCATGTAAACAGCTTGGCACTGGAGCAAAGGGGAGGTAATTTCCACATTAAAAATGGTCATGTAACTGACCCTAAGATAAGCAATGAGCTGGAAAAACACTTCAACTGAAGGACTCTTCCTGAAGCCAAGTAAGGGAAGCCTCACACCACCTTCACTTTAGAAATGAAATGTTATGAGGTCTTATTGCTCAGTACTCATATTATACAAGAAAAAAAGCTTTTATAATTGATGCATTAGAAAAACTGAGATCAGAATTCAGATAAATTCATTAGTGGTTAACTGATTATGAAACCATTAGGTAATTGTGTCATACTTTAGGATCAATTTCTTTTTTAAAACAATATACCTTTAAATTCTCCACGTTTCCAAGGTGATATATTCAGAGTATAAGCAGTTGTGTCACCTGGTTCCACAGTGAGAGTTGGGTCACCACCAACTATCAGAAGATCTGAAGATACCTAATATGACAAAAGAAGAAAATGTCAAAAGGTTCTCAAATGCAGCAAAACTACAAAGATAATGTAGAAAAGGTGGCTTATAATGAGTTCAAGTACAAATATTACTACATTTCTCTTAATCTTTCCTACAGTGCTTAATTAACTAGAGAATGAAGAGAACACTTTCTGCTCTGCCCTTTGAAAAGTATCAGAGTTAAATTTCAGAACACTTAATCAGGATAAGGTACATTAACTCCTGGAAATACATCTCTTGATCAACATCCTGCCACTAAAGGTTCCAAACTGAGAACTTCTGCTTTGTGTAAAGTGCATTAAATCATGCATTAAGTGCAAAGAACAGGAAACACAAGATGTACGAAGACATATTTAAAGAGATTTCCTATCCATGTTTGAATCTTACAAATTACTTTAATTAACATTTTACACTGAAGAGAGACAATCTACAGGGTATCTACTTCAGATATCTTTTATTACTATGTATTTTTTCTTATTAACTCCTATCAGAGACATAGATTTTGTCAATTCCTGTACAACAAAAGTGGGCAAAGTGTGATTCTACTTTATCTTACTAATTCCTATCAGAGACATAAATTTTGTTGGTTCCTGTATAACAAAAGTGGGCAAAGAGTGATTCATAGGTTGTATATGGGCCCCACAAGGCCATTTTGCAACCTGCCCAAGGTCTCCATGCTCCACACCTCTCAAAATACTGGGGGAATTGTTTTTGCTCCCTCAAATGGCCAATAGTTCCCCCCAAGCCTCTAGGGGATTCTTGTGGCCATGTTCTCCCATTACACACACACACCATTTTAGGTGTATACTGTACTGACCACTTTTCAAACAGAAAGTGACTGGATCAAGCCCATTAATGTCCTTGTTGAAAAAAAAGGCCTGTACAATCTTTTTAAAAGGTGAGAGAGTGCTGGAAATGCCTGAAAATGTAGTGAAATTGCTAGCATCCCACACATCCTGAAGCTTGGGGACTAAAACACTTCCCCCAATTGTGGGGGGAGTTAGGGTAACAAAAGTAGTGTGGCCCTATACAGTCCTGGGAGTGGGTAATGTGCTACCCAACTACTGGCATCTACCCACCCACCCCCCACATACATTATACAATGTTAAAATCAGCTGTCTGTCCAGGGAAGCTGCCAAATGCCAACAAATTACAGTTTAGGAGTTAGCCAAAATAAAGCCAATGTCCAGGAAAGTGGCCAACTCCTAGTGATAACAAGGCAAAATAAAGTGGAACCAGATGAGATTCAGAACAAGCAAGCTTCAGTTTCTTGAGAAGCAGCAACACAAGCAGAAAGACACACACAGAATAGTCCAGAATACAGTCCAGGAGTCAAGGCTTACAGAAGGCAGCATAGTCGAGAAGCAGGTCCATAGTTCAACAGGATTAGCAGGCAGTGTAGTCACAAAGAGGTCCAAGGTGAAAGAGGATTCAAGGCAACAAGGATGAAGAGTTACAGTCAACAAACACCAGAGCTTTCCCCAGGGTAATCAGTTAACCTCTGACAAACTCTCCACAGCTCCCTGAGGCGTATATAAGCCCCAGGTGCTCCTTGATTGTTTGGTGTTTAAGATAAAACCTCCAAGATTTGTGTCTGGGTTCCTTTTCTGATCCATGCTGGCTGAAAGACAGAATGGCTAAGTTTGGCTCTTCCTCCTCTAAGTTGGTAGGACTTCCTGCTGAAACTGGTGCCAACACACTTGTGCTAGTCTCTTCCTCTGCTTGGTTATCTAAGCTTGCAGAGCTCCCTACTGGCAGAGGTGCTGGTAAACTTGTGCCAGGGACTTCAGCAACGGGTCTGTTTTCTTCCATGTCCTCACCCTCTGACTCCATGCCCTCATTAGCCACACAGGGCATGACACTGTCAGACAAAATATATTGTTTTCATAATATACATCATAGATTGGAGGCAGATCTAGTGCAGCCTCAACTGGCTGTCTTAGATAAGAAAGCATGTGTTTGAGGGCTTCCCAGGTTCTGGAGCCTGTGCAGTTAAGTTCCAGAATTCAAGAACACCTCCAAGAATGGAGATCTACATATGAAGGTTTTCCCAGTTCAGATGACAAATAACAAAGAGCTGCATATTCAGATGCAACAGGCCTCAAGCTCCATTGAACATGGTTTGTCTTTACACAGAAATATAAAGTAGGTCATAATAAAGATGTAATGAAACTAGATGTTTTCAAGGGAAAGGTTCATATGAAAAACATTGCTGCTTGAGAGGCATTCATTCTCTAACCAACTGTTTGGTGCTGGAACTAGTTATGTGATTGGTTTGAATCTACAGCCTAGCTAAGCCAAAATGTTTCTCTGTAACTATAGATAAGCACTTCCCTGTGACACAGAAGAATTTTAAAACTGATGATTGTGTGCTTAATAGTGAAATTATCAAAAGACCCCAAATTCAGTGTTTACCATGAGCCTACAAAGTCATATTCTGTCCTGCAAAATGAATTTGTGAACCAGCCTCCACAAGTGCCTTGTGTGACATGCAGGTGCACCAGCTGAATTTACGTCACTGTTTAGCCTGCCCACCTTATCACTTACACTGCCACCAAATAAGTATCTGTGGAGACCACAGTTCCACAGTTGCCACCTTCATGCCAAACTTCCCCTTGGACTTAATCTGGATAGTACTTGTATCAATGTGTGTTTACTCACAGGGTTAGTGTGCCAAAAAAATACTAGTAAGGGAAATAATTCTTGAGGAGTCTGGATTTGATAAATGAAACATAAAGATTGGTTTATTGCATAAACAGTATAACAGAAATGCTTTGAATGTTGTCTTCAACTTGTTTAACTTTAAACTGGTTGACAGTCCCACTCTGTGGTGACCATACAATTTCAGAATCTGCCAGACTCAATAACAAGTTATACGGTTCTTTCCTTCCTCTCACTCTGTATTCCAATTAGCTTCTATTCCTCTCAACAATATTGCCACTGCACATACATTCCCTCAGCTGCACTCACAACCATACACACATTCCAGCCCTCTCCTCATCACATCACATCTTCAACTCCCCCTTGTCATCTCACTTCTCGCTCTCCCAACTGTCACACCTCTTTTCACTCTAGGAGACCCCTCCCATACCAGTTTCCTGACACAGGATTGGTTCCTTCATGCTCTCTTCCCATTCACTCATCAACACTCCATCAGACGCTCATCACATGCTCTCCACACCTTGGCCTTGTCTGCATGAGAGTAATGGCATCTACTGCTATTAGACAGTGATTTAAATTTAATTTTCCAATTGCAACAACACACACGTCAAAATACCTGGTAATATACCTATGTTTAGAGTTTATTTTATTTATTTATTTTTCTTTTTATGCTATTTTTGTCCATAGACTCTTAGTGTGCATATTAATCAGGATGCCTTGAACTTTATCTGTCATCTTTCACATAATGGTATTTGCAAAATATTATCTTGTCATCAAGAGTGGAGGTTATTATAACCTGGGTTCCATGGACCCTCCCTGTGGTCTGTGGGTAGATTTCAGAGAATCGATGAATGTGGATGGGAGAAATAATCTTTATTTTCACTAATATCTCTAAAAGAAATTTAGCATTTCCTTCAATTATGAATGTAAGTGACCAACCGCAGCAATATTAGCAGTACTTGTGAATTTGTCACCAATAGAGATCACAGATACTATAATTTCATAATACAATACAGTTGTTGCAGATACGGTATCTCAAAATATTGTTTAATTCATCACTACTTGTACTGTACTTATTAGACCTTCCACTAGATCGCACATGACTGCAAAGGAGTCCATAGGTTCACCAGACTGCCAAAGGGATCCATGGTACAAAAAATAAAATTAAAAAAAGATTAAGAACCCCTGCTCTATGGGTTCAGGTTAAGTCCCCTATTTGTGAGGAAGAAAGGTAGTACAGTATATTGGTGAATGTCAGGCAAAGACTGGGGAAACTCAACTTCAAATCCACATTAAACTATAATGAAGCTCACTGGATGAACTTGGGCCAATCACTATCTCTCAGGGTCCTGATCTGTTTCATGAGGTTGCTGTGATGGTAAAACGGAGGGCAGGGAAATCTCATGTAGGCTCCTTGCAGGAGATATGGGATATAAATTTAATAACAAATTACTACTTTCCAGATCTTTCAGGTTAACACTTTTCACATTAATCAGATCTGTGGAACAACACGCCTACCAGATTTAAGCTTTTTCCATCAGGTAGAAGTAAACATATAAATGTGCCATTTTAAACTTATGTATTTAAATTACAACCTGCCTTTCAATTAAAAAAAAAAAAAACCCTCCCAAACTCTGTGTACTAAATCTAATTTAACTTTAGCAGAGTGAAAATTTCCACTAGTATACTTGCGGTTTAAAATTTTGCACAGATGGTCATGCAAAAGAGTGGCTCAAGAGGCTGTGCAACCAGTTTTGAAACGATTTCTCATAATAAAATTGTATTTCACACTACCAGCACACTTAACCTTAAAATGCACATCCAATAGCACCATGTACCTAATGACACAACTGGCTGCAGACCTGTACGTTTATATTTCAGCTTTCTGACTAATGTAATAATACATTTAGGTGATGTAAATTTTCATATATTCACAACTGATATATCATTAAGGATGCACTAGGAGAGTTCCAGTTCAAAATAATTCCACATTTCAACATGCAAGGTCAGGGCTCGACAATGAAGGGCAGACTGTTAATGATTTTGCCTAGTTTCAGCTACTTGCAAAGGGAGCGCAAACTACTTTTCCCCATCCAATCAAACAACCTTAAATATAAAGACTCTTAGAAGCACAACATATAGTTAGAAGTACACTCCACATGTTCATTGCAACTTACCCCCAAGAAAGGGTTAATATGTCTTAGTACTTGATCATTCATTCTGATTGATAATGTGTGGAGAGGGTCAACTACATAGGAGTCTTTGTGGTCCAATGTTGCCAGAAAAATTCAGAGGGAGCTCCACCGCCGCCACCACCACTTATTCCAGGGCTCATGTCATGACTGGACGTTCATTTGTGTTTCTGTCTATATATACATACCTCTTTTCTTAGCAATGCAATTAACAATGCTATTTCTTTTCAGCAACACAACTCTCCCGCCACCAATTTTATTGTCTTCTATGACAGCCTAGTTTAGGCAATGCTATAATATTGTTTTCTGGCATTAGGTACTAAAGATCCACTAGACAAATTCTGTAACATATATAGGTTGTTGTTGCTGCTGCTGTTGTTTGCAACCCTAAGGCAAACCTATCATGGTGTTTGTTTGTTTGTTTGTTTGTTTTTGGCAAGATTTGTTCTGAAGGGGTTTGCCATGCCTTCCTCTCAGGCTGAGAGTGTGTGATTTGCCCAAGGTCACCCAGTGGGTTTCAATGGCTGCATGAGGATTTGAACCCTGGTCTCCAGCGTCATAGCCCAACACTCAGACCACTACACCATGCTGGCTCTCAACATATATAGGACAAAAATAATAATTGTAATGTATCTAGAAATGATTAGCTTGTATCCCTTGTTATTGTCTTAAATTTTCTTGAGCTAGAAAAATGGAACTTCCCTGAGCAATTTTGTTCTGGAAATAAAACTGGTTATATGCATCTCATTCTTCAGAATAGCTTCTATCACATTAAAGTATATTATTCATCAAAATGAATAACTCTGCACATTGGTATTAGATGAGAAACTAAGTCCTATTAAATTCATCTGAAGTTTGGACATTTAAATGTATTACATATCTATCTATGAATGCAATTTTTCAGATGGATAGTCATGTTAATCTACTGTACCAAAACCAACAAAAGAACTTTATGGCGCTGTAAGGACAGATAAATTGTGACATGAATGTGGTGGGCCATAGCCCACATTATCAAATATTTGAAGTGATCCCACACACACAGTGGGGAGGGGAGTATATATAAGCTGTCATGTACTGGCTTCAGACTTAGTGACCAGCAGTTTCAGAGTTAAAAACAGAAAACTTTATTATCACAATAATGTAAAGAGCTAACCCTACAAAGTCATTGTTCAGAACAAAACCTAACTAACACACAGTATACTAAAAGCATTTTCTAATCTATACCTGACGGGCTATACCTGACGGGCTATACATTGGCTATCCATCATCCACACTCGCATTTCCCACCATACCAGAGCTCAGCCTCTTTTTCTCAGAGTGGAAATCAGGTGCAGAGGGCTTATCAAACTGCTCCAGACACAGAGCACATATTCCCTTTTACAGTGAGGACAAATACTCGTTGGCAACACAGAAAGAATGCAAATACAATTAGCTGCAAAGTTATACAGCAGAACTGAACTTGACAGGGTCATGTCCGGGACCGATCGTGACATAAGCCAACAATGGAGAGGATAGGTTGTTTTTAAGATTTTTTTTTTTTTTTACAATCCAAAGCCTTCTGAAATATTTGATAGAATCTGCCTTTTCTTAGTATTTATGCATGTTGTACTGCTACATGATATTTATGTCCCTTACTTTGAAATATGAATTAAAATGCTTTCTAAAAATTCTGTTGCACTTAAATCTGCCAATGGTATCAGAATGGCTACAACTTCATCAAAGCAGCAATGATACCAACAGAGATCTACAAAAGATGTGTGTGATTCAGTGGATAGGGTAATGGCTACAGTGGAACTGCAAAAAAAAATAATGCTAATAAAATGAAGGAATCAACTACTACGACAGTTGGTGACATCCCTCTCACCCAATATTAAGGTATTTAATATCAGTTACACATGTAACCAATTAACTAGAGGGACTGAATATTTGTACATATCTTCTACAAATTTTCATACAGCCATTGACAGGATAAGAAACTAGATGCAGCATCTTCCAGCAGAAGCAATAAGGAAAGCAGCCAAAATCTCTCAGGCTCAGCCAAGAGCAGCTGCAGACAACAGGGAGCCTTCTTATCACTGGTATCAGCTGTGCACAGAGGCAGAGACAAATTTATTCCAAGAAATGCAAAAGTACTTTGCAAAGTTGTTGTCGTTTTATTATGCATATTATTCTACAGTGTTTTCTAAAACATTAGAATCTGCAATCCAACTAAAACATTATCTATACTGAGTTATCAACATCTGATCTGGACAGATTGAACTTGGGGTGATATTTAGCAATTCTTATTTTGCTAAATGAGTTACACTTAAAAGAAAAAGAACTCTTCTAGCCAAGCACGACTAAAATTTCTAAACACTGATTGAGCATATACACTATGCTAGATCAGCTGCAGAAGTGATGTAGTCCCCACATGTTACCTTTATCATTCGAAAGGTACTTGAAAGCATCAGTACGAAGCACACTAAATCATGTCAAAAAACAATATAATTAGCTATAAAAGCAACCTGGAGGAAATATAATGCAGAGGTAATTTGGTATATAATGCAAATAGGGACCAAGCCTGTGCTGATTAGGGTTACACTCCCTTTGAAATCTCAGGCTCGTAGCTTGGGTGTTCTCCTGGACTCAACTCTGAGCTTGTATGCTCTGGTCTCAGCAGTGGCCAGGAGTGCATTTTCACAGTTAAAACTAGTGCACCAGCTGTGCTCATTCCTTGAGATATCAGTTCTGGCCACAATGACACATGCCTTGATTACATACCATTTGGACTACTGTAATGCACTCTATGTAGGGCTGCCTTTGGAAACTGTTCGGAAACTTTAGTGGGTCCAGAATGCTGCAGCCAGAATGCTGACCGGGGCTAGCTATAGGGATCATATAACCCGTGTTAAAACAGCTTCACTGGCTACCAGTTCATTTCCAAGCACAATGCAAAGTGCTAGTCATGACCTATGAACTACCAATGGGTTTTATTCCACAGGGTGGCTTTATGTGGTCATTTTTCACATGGTGAGGGTAACAGGTAGTCAGATTCCTAGACGGTCTTCACATAAATTCCAGGTGATGGTGTTACATCACAAGGCAGTGATACTTTAGTCTCAGTATTAGTATTATTATCACCACTACTACTATATCTATGCCCTATTTCAATGCATATAGAACACTTGGAATGGCTTCAGTCAATTAAAACACAAGACAATATTTACAAAGCAGCATATTAAAAAGAATGCCAATTAAGAAAACAATACAATTCCATTCAGCAATCAATACAAAAGCAATTTTAAAATATTGAGTGAATATGTATGAGTAAGAACATAACCCAGAGTCATTTCATACTAATCTATTAGGGATCTGGAGATAAACAGGCATGAAATATACTTGGGAGGACACATATCATCCACTTATATTAAGACTTCTGGTCTCTGACAGGTGTCTCAGAGGATATGCTCATTCTCAGCAAAGCATATTTACATCAAGACTAGGGCACTTCATTAAGGTCCAAGACAGGATGAGCCCAGATATCTGTGATAATTTTTTTAATGAAGCAATCACTGGAAGAAAAGTGTGAGGAACATGGAGAAACAGATGTGTTAGATCTGAAAAGCTTTAAACTTGGATCTGGAAGCTTGAAAATTAAAGAGAACAACAGGAAGCCAGTTGTCGGAGATGGCTGGAAAAGATGAGTATCTATACATACATTAATGATTTCCTTAACTCCCAAAGAAGGTTTTTATATAAATACCCAAACAAAAATGATAGGTATCTTTGTCAGAAGATCAAAAGATTTAGATTATATAATATTTCTATTCAATTCTACTGCTGCCTAGTGTTATTAATCTAATTTTACAGCCACTACAATGCAGTTATGCTGCACACATTGCATCTGTATTAATTCAGAACTGGATAACAAACTGCTTTATGGTTAGCATTCCAGCTCTTCAGACAGCTTTGTGTATTTTATTGCACAGAAGTATTATGTGAAGGAAAAAATATATCCTTTAGTAATGCCATTTGTTGTGGTATATCCTCACATGAGTGAGAGTGTATTTACCTTTGCAGCCTTATCCTTCTGAAATGTCCTCCTGCTGAGAAGATGCCCACAACTAAGAGCTTTATTATCGTATTACCAGTAAGTTGCTATTGCATTGTTCATAAAGTCAGATGTATTAAACTCCACAAAAGTTTAAAAAGAAAGTGATGATTTCTGCAGGTTGCTCAAGAGATTTTAAATTCAATTGTATCTAGTTACACACAGGTACATACATCCTAAGGATCCAATTTGTGTGTTAGCTAGTTTACGATTTCTTGCATATGCAGCACTGTTAACAGTGTAGTTTAGCCTAAAATTATACTAAAAACTACACCTTCATATTAGAGATACACACTAGGAGATAAGATATTTTATTGCACTATATAAACAGCTTGATACCTCAGCTAGTTTTACAATGCTAGGAGATCTGGGCAACTAGAACTTTTCTAAGTTCCACATTTTTCCTCAAAAGGAAATGCAACAGCTAGGAACGGGTATGAATTCATTTGGGTGTTTTTTAAGGGTCTTTATAGATGAGACAAAGGGCTCGTCTATATGAGGGAATAAAATGTGGACTGGTGTGCAGTAATGCCAATTCGCAGCAGCTTTCATTTGTCCCCATGATATTTTTTTTCAAAATCAATGGTGTATGAAGCTATCTGTGTTTGCTGTTTGAACAGGCATCCCAGCAAATCAAGGTGGTGGATGCAAGTGAATTTTTTCACTTTTTATTCTCCCCAAGTTACCACCACCAAAACAGTATTTAAAAAAAAAAAAACTAAATCCAAGGTGCAGAAGAGCAATCTTCCACTTAAATAAGCAAAAAAAGAAATGCCATTTCGTTGCCTAAGCACACAATCACTAAAGCAAAAATCAAACATGGCAGTTCCAGGTGCTGCCAAATAAGCAAGCTCTGTCCCCACGCACATCTGACCAATGGGCTATCCACTTTGGGAATGTGCAGCAATGCAATTCGGTTGTCCTAACAAGTGGGTGTACACATTTCCCCCACAGTTTTTTAAAAACTACAGAAAAGACCCAAAGTCTTTTCTGGCATAGGTTTTGACAGGTTTTGGCTCCCCTCCTTCCAAATACCATGATTCAATGTGGAATCTCATTAAGACAGATGGAATTCCCCACGAATTCCATGAGGAGTTTTTCACCATCTAGACAGATCCAAAGGCAACTTTTGTCTTTAAAAGATTGAATGGAGAAGAAAGCAAAGGGACAGGTTGCTCACCTGTAACCATAGATCTACAAGTGGTCTTCTGTGAATTCACACAGTGGGTAATTCCTGAGCCTGCGCAGAGCACTCGGAACCTTCTGGAATCGCTAGGCAGAACATTTTTGGCGGTAACTCTGCCCACTCTAACAGTCCCTTTAAAGGCTCTCCTGCCTAATTCCCCTTAGTTCATTGAAGGACGCCGTAATTAGCAGCATCAAGAACATTAAGCATATTTCCCACAGCAGGACATAGAGGGGAGGATGGGCGGGTGTGTGTGAATTCACAGAAGACCACTCAAAGATCTATGGCTACAGGTGAGCAACCTGTCCATCTTCTTCGTGGTCTCTGTGAATAAACACAGTGGGTAGATTAGCAAGCTTCACCTGCAGGAGGAGGGCGTGTCATGCTAAAAGGTTAGACGAGGACCAATCCTGACAAATGATGCCCCCCGGAACTGTAACAATTAACATCAACCACCAGGAAACCAGAATAATAATATACAACTATCACAGTCATCTGGAGTAAAAACTCACTTAATGATTGGAGGACAATAAAACAGCCATCCCAAAAGTGACCTCATTATGAGACTGAGTGTCCAATCTGTAGTGTGAAATAAAAGTCAATGGTTTTGACCATGTGGCTGCCCGGCATACATCCTCCAGGGGGACCACAGAGAGGAAGGCAGCTGAAGTAGAGACACAGCCCTCGTGAAGTGTCCTCAAACCCAAGAAGGCAAGGGCTTCCGGGCCAGTTTGTAAAAAAGGGAGATGGTTGAAACCACCCACTTGGACAGGCACTGAGGAGAAATGGGGGTGGGGGGACTTAGAGTCTGCATAGGACACAAACAGTTTGGGAGATTGTGAAGTTGAAGGCTTTCACAGCTGGCATCCATAGATTTTCCTTGGGATTTTTCCGGGCTGTGAGTCTGTGTTCTGGAAGAGTTCCTTTCTGACACTTCAACTGCATCTGTGGCTGACATCTTCAGAGAATGGTTGGGTTGGAGTGTGTGTGGAATTTATATATTGTGAACCCCTGTTTGGGAGTATATACAAATTTGTGTAATTGAATGGTTAGTTTCTGGGTATAGAAATGCAAGGAGGATTAGTGTCTGGCTAATGGTTGGTTGATGGGCCATTATCTGCTGGAAATCCCCTTGTCCCTGGGTGGAATTCCTTCGTAAGCATGGAGTTTTGATTCTATTGTTTTTCAAAACTGGCAGCCAGATTTTGTTTACTTTTAAGGTTTCTTCTTTCCTGTTGAAGTTGTCCAGGTGTTTGTGGATTTCAATAGCTTCTCTGTGCATTCTGACATGATAGTTGTTGGCCTGGTCCAGAATTTCTGTGTTTTTAAATAGCATTTTGTGTCCAGGTTGGTTTATCACATGTTCTACTACTGCTGATTTTTCTGACTGGCCTAGTCTGCATTGTGTCTCATGTTTCTTGATTCATGTTTGCACACTGCATTTAGTGGTCCCTATGTAAACTTGTCCACAGCTGCATGGTATGCAGTAAACTTCTGCAGTTGTGAGAAGTACGAGAGGAGTTTCAGCAGATAATGGCCCATCAACCAACCATTAGCCAGACACTAATGAGCCTTGCATTTCTATAACCAGAAACTAACCATTCAATTACACAAATTTACATATACTCCCCAACAGGGGTTCACAGCATATAAACACCACATACATTCCTACCCAACCATTCTCTGCAGTGTCTCTCATGTTCCTTGATTCGTGTTCACACACTGCGTTTAGTGGTCCCTATGTAAACTTGTCCACAGCTGCATGGTATGCGGTAAACTCCTGCAGCTGTGAGGGGGTCTCTTTTGTCCTTCGCTGAGTGTAGCATTTCTTCAATTTTCTTGGTTGGTCTGTAGATTGTTTGGAGGTTGTATTTCCTCATCAGTTTCCGTATTCTGTCTGTGACTCCTTTGATGTATGATAAAAATACCTTTCCTTTGGGTGGCTGTTTTTCTTCTTCATTCCTGTGGTTTTTTTCTGGTAGGCACCCATTCAGGCAGATTAGTTAGCAATATGGAAACTTAAGCCAGCAGCAGAATATATCTTTTTCGCAATGATGCCAAGTTTCCGTCCCTCAGGGTCTGCGGGACTGGTCTGGGTTCAACGTTGGCATCATTGCTGAGAGGCCTCCACCACCACTGAATTTGAGTTAGGGTGTTCTCGGAGCCAGTCGATATAATCACCGGACCCTGATATAGGCAATCTATCCACTTACACATCGATGGAATGGAAGATGGATTTTCCCACAAGCCTTGGGTGAGCTTAAGTAATGACGGAAGCACTGGAATATCAGCAGTGGGAGGAGCTTTAGACTTGATCCTACGATAGATCAGATCCATGGGATCAGACTCCTTCTAGGTGATCTTCAAGGCATGGGCCATATGAACCATCTTTTCAGAAAAAGCCCCAACATTATCAGTCAGAGATGAGGAATTGTCGTTGATCAAATCCGGTGGTGGAGAGGGGGCTCTCAGTGTGTACAACATAAAAGAATCTGACGACATGGATGAAGATGATGAATGTGAGGGGCTAAGGTCCTGAGGCAAGGGGCTGTGCTGTCCATGATGCAAAGAAGACACCTGCACCGGTGGTGGAGGAGGCAGTGGAGGCAGCGGCCAAGGATCCTGTCACCCAGGTGAGACCTGACTAATGGCATCCCTGAGTGCAGGCTTGGTTGGATGGATCTCCTCCGGATGAGCATGGTCCATCACATAGAAGGACAGTCAAGGGGGAGAATAATAACCCTCATGACCTGAGCTGTTACCAAAGCAGAATTGAGGCCTCTTTGCAAAAGTCAGTCCATGAGCTCTAGGAGGAGAGGGGAAGGGCAGCTCAAAGGCTGAATGAGCCACCTCGTAAGTGCCATAGGAGTGCTCAATGTCCAAGACTTGATGTGACAGAGTTGGAGTAGGAGCTTTCCGCAGTGCTTCCTGCAATGTCGATTCAACATCGGCCATCACCGTTTCCATACCGAAGAGCTCATGTCTGGAAACTATAAGTACAGGAGATTGAGCCTGAACCACAAGGGAAGACGTCATCTCCTCCTCTGAAATTTCTCCTTCCCCCACATGTACAATCTCCAGGGAAGGCGTGGGAGTCACCTGTTGTGATGAAGGGCAGCAGGAGATATTCTCACCCATTTCGGCAGCAGGGACTGGGACTGAAGACAAAGTTCAGTCTGATACAGCCATGATGACAGCAACTGACTGCTGTTGCTTTCCAGACTCTTGCGCCAAAGTTGCCACCACAGTGGACAAGAGGCACTCCTTAGACTTCAGAGAAGAATGCTTGGTCTTCTTCTTCTTGGGTCTGTCTTTGGATGAGGCAGAGGAGTCAAGGTCTCAACTGGATCCAGATGGCTTGAAAGAGTCATGGTCCCAAGTCGAAGTCGATGGTTTCAGAGAGCTATGGTCTTTCCTTGAACCCGACATGGCAACATGCTTATAGGATCGATGCACGGCCTCCGAATCTGATGCCACCGACTCACAATGAGACGGGCTTGAGCAGCGGTGCCATTTCTGTGCTGATGGACTGACCTCTTTTCAGAGGTGACGGGGCCTTAGCTGCCAAAGTCGACACAGATGGTGGGAACAGTGCCTTTTCATACAGAAAGGACTTCAGCCTCGAAGAGTGATGCTTACGCGCCTGAGGGGTGAAGTTTCAGCAATGTACACAGGCATCCACATTGTGTGATTCACCCTGGCAGATGAGGCACTACGAGTGCCCATTGGAGGCAGGGAGCTTCACCTGACAAATGGAGCACCATTTGAAGGCAGCCGATTTTGAGGCCATAATCACCACAACAAGGGAGAAGACAAAGAATAGTCGAATCAGACAGAGGTCTTGCCGATTTAGAGTCCGAAGCCAAATTCAAGGGGCAAGCAAGAGAGAGAAATCATAAACAGTCCGATCGTCAAAAAAGCCAGAAATTACAACAAGAGCCAGGGGAAAAGCTGAAACAAAGTCCTAAAAGCAGTCCGAGTCAAAACAATGAGGCAAAAAGGGAAACTGAAAGAAGCTCTAGCAATAAGGGTTCCTACATGCTGCTCGCACAGCGGACGAAAAGGAACTGAGGGGAATTCGGCGGGAGAGCCTTTAAAGGAACTGTCAGAGTGGGCAGAGTTACCACCAAAAATGTTCTGCCTAGCGATTCCAGAAGGTCCCGAGTGCTCTGCACAGGCACAGGAATTACCCACTGTGTGTATTCACAGAGACCACGAAGAAGGTCCGATAGATACATCAATACAGCCAGAGGGCTTTTAACTCTTAAAAACCTGGATTTGAATCTCTGGATGTTTAGTCATATTTATGATACTGACCAATGGTTGTCAGTTTTTTCCATTATAGTACAAGATGGACCTCTCCATGTTCAGAATAACTGTATCTGTTGAATTTAGTCAGTGACTGTCAGTGAGAAGTTTAGTTTGGAGAATTTACCTAAATTTACAAATTTGTTTATAAATAGGATGGAAAGGACTTGAGACTTAAAAAAAAAATCAAGTGTGGGAGAAACTGAAACTGATACCTAGCAAAAGCAATTACTCATGCCATGTTAAAAAGCCAGCTGTATAGGCAGATTTTCCAAATCAGTGATTCCCAAATGTGGGCCTCTAAATGCTGTACTTCTAATCCCAGAATCTCCAGGCAGAATGGCCAATGATCAGAGGGTCTAAGAGTTGTTGTTCAGCCATCTGGTGAATGCTCTCCAAATATAATCCTACAAACTGTAAGTCATCATCATTTAAAAGGATTCATTCCTGATCATTGAAGGGGATGGAGCAGGGCTCTAAGAGTAAATCTTGTTCTAACCTCTGTAGGACTGGGATTCAAGAACACAACATAGGCAGGAGAATGGTAGCACAGGCATGCAATTGTATCTAGCTATGGTGGATGCTGTTATCTGAATCAAATCTGAATGCTGAGCATGAGATGGAGAGAAAATGGTTGACACACACTGTGTTGAAAAAGGGATCACATCTATATCCATGGACTGAGTCCCAGCAATTAGAATATTCCTGCCTGTCCTCTTCCTTCTTCTCTTGATCTTTTCTTCACCATAATCTTCTTCAACTTTGCTTTTATGCATTGAGATCAACTGACATGGAGTGAGTAGCACAGTTTGAACTACTTAGGTGTGTCAATCACAAGGCTGTCAGTCTCGAAGCTATCAGGTTTGAAAGAGCTTTTGTTCTAGAAGGTTTCTGGTTAGAAGCAACTGAAGTTGCTGTATCAGAGAACATATTTGGCCCCATCTGCAGATCCACTGTCAAAATGAATTCCAACATCAAGAGATCTATGGAAGGGAGATGTTTTGTACAATTATCCATTACTGAAGACTTTGTAAGGCACAACTTTTCTTGAAGTGCAGATCAAATGGCTGGAGTGACCACCAACATACTCAAATCTTTCCCCACAGTTAGTGAAAATATTGCCTTCTTGAAATATTGCCTGGAGGCCATAAATCCCCAGGGAAAAGCTAATGATCAGATCATGGGTAGATGATGAGACAACAGCAGACAGTAGAGAGGAGAAAATGAAAGTCTGATTAATAAAAGTATATGACAAGAGAAAAGATCAGATGAGCAAAGACCAAGAAAAGGTAAATTTGAGGCTAAATGATAGAGGTTGCTTTCTTTATAGCCTGCTTCTAGAATGTTCAATTGAAAGGAAGTGAGCAGAATTGACAGATGCCTGCACTGTGCTAGCACTAGAAGAGGGTGGATCTCCCTCCAAATGGGTAAAACAAACTCTAGACATTTCCAACCTATGCTATGTAGGCACAGAACAGACCCATGTGTGAGTCACAAAGAAGAAATAAAAATTACATTTACCACAAAAAACCTTATCACATGACAATGCAAGGGTTTGTGTGATACCACTAAAGTGCAAAATTACCCTACCTAACATGTGTCACAAAATATAAACCCTCAACTTTTGCAGGAGTTAGGGATGTAGCAGACGTGTGAAAGTGGAAAAAACATGAATACAGGCCGTGTGTGTGTGTGTGTGTGTGTGTGTAGAGAGAGAGAGAGAATTGTTCTCTCTGAAAATATATATATATATAT
The DNA here is from genome assembly GCA_030847615.1 of Gambelia wislizenii. Lineage (NCBI taxonomy): Eukaryota > Metazoa > Chordata > Lepidosauria > Squamata > Crotaphytidae > Gambelia > Gambelia wislizenii. The sequence goes on from JAUMIR010000003.1 coordinate 268,642,489, forward strand.
AAATATATATTCAGAGATAACAATTCTCTAGGAATTTCAAGGTTCTCCAGCACAATTCTATGGTCATCTTCTGCCAGACGTTGGCCAAAGAATCGCACTGAAGGCCCTACATATGCCTAGAGATATTAGGATATTCATCAAATCCATGAATAATCAAATCCATGCATGCCTGAAAATGTGGACGAGCGGCTGTAATTATTACAGAGCAGTTGAATAGAATGGCTTTTCCTTCTGCTTTTCTTTTGTGTCCTGCAAGGATTGAGACTCCATATTTGTCTTTTTGAAAGTACATGATGATAAAAATACGTATTTATAACATATTTTCCATCAAATGGCAGAACATCAAACATATATAATCAGAGATAAAGACAATAAATGTAACACTATAAACATATATAAAACTGCCAACATCTCACCAGCCACACCACACCCCAATGGGCTACTGAGGAATTATTTTCTTCTTCTCTGAAAAGCACAGTCAGAAAAACTACCGTATATTCTGGCGTATAAGATGACTTTTCAGCCTGTAAAATCAGCTGAAAAGTCAGGGGCCGTCTTATACGCCAGATACAAGTCCAAGATGGGGCTGTGCCAGCCCCATGTCAGACTCAGAATGATGGAGGTGGCTGGCGGGGGGGGGGAGCTTGCTAGCCACTTTATGCCCCCCAGGGAAGCTGCGGGGGGGAGAGCCTCGCTGGGGGGGGAGGGGGTCTTCTCCGTGACTCTGAGTCACAGAGAAGATCCCCTCCTGCCCAGCGAGGCTGCACGGGGGGGGGGGGGATCTTGCTGGGCAGGAGGTGGTTGAACCTCTTCCCAGCCAGGCAGTCATCCCCTGTGATTCCCCAACTCGCAAGGATGCTGGTCAGCCTCCTCGAGGGCTGCGGAATCGCAGGAGGCGGCTAAGCCTTTCCCCAGCCAGGCAGCCATCCCCCATGATTCCCCAACTCGCGAGGAGGCTAGCCAGCCTCCTCATGGGTTTGGGAATCGCGAGAGGTGGCTGAGCCTCTTCCCAGCCAGGCAGCCATCCCCCGTGATTCCCCAACTTGTGAGGATGCTGGCCAGCCTCCTCGAGGGTTGGGGAATCATGGGAGATAGCTGAGCCTTTTCCCAGCCAGGCAGCCATCCCCCGTGATTCCCCAATTCGCGAGGACGCTGGCCAGCCTCCTCGAGGATTGGGGAATCGCGGGAGGTGGCTGAGCCTTTTCCCAGCCAGGCAGCCATCCCCCGTGATTCCTCAGCCAGCTTCGGGAAGGCTTCAGGAATGGTGGCTGGCTGGAGGGGGGAAGCTTTCCAGCCACCACCCACCCTCCCTGAAGCCGTGGTGGGGAGACTGATTGTGACTTTGGGGAGTGTGGGTGATGGGGGTTATCTACCCTAAACTCTATATTTTGACTTAAAAATTGGGGGGGGTTCATCTTATACGCCCAGTTGTCTTATACACCGGAATATATATGGGTATGTTTTCTAAACGAAGTAGTTCCTATTTAACAGAGTTACAACAAAAATAATTACAAAACTGGCTAAAATATTAAGAAATTCTTTACAGTAAGAGTCAAACGATACTTGATTAAGAAGAGTATTTGACTTTGTAATTAGATAACTATCAGATATGGAAATACATTTTACTATAGTACAGTTTTATTGAAAACAGTTCTTTGGATTTAGATAGATTCTCTTCTCTCACCCACCCACCATTTTACTGTGAGCAGTCCAACAAACTATTTTCTCTAATTTATATAATTTCAAAACAGAGCTATGCTTTTGTGAATCACTTCTGTGGACAAAGAGGGAGAAAATATTGCCAATAATGAACTATATTTTTTAAAAAAAAAACTTTATAGCAAGGCTGTTCACACTGGTGCATGTGCAATCAAAAAGACTAGGGGGCAGCATTGTGAACCAGATGTCAGATCTTTCTTTAATAAATATTTTCCAAGACTGTATCTTCTTTAAAGTGTCTAGCCACCAAAAACCTGTACTTCCCCTTCAAATCAGATGTCATAAAATCTATGACACCTATGTGCACAGGCACACTTCTCAGGTACACATTCTAAAACTAATGCTCAAAGTTGCCAGCCTGTAGCAATTTGAAAGTAGTTATTTCTACTGCATATGTTACATATGTCAATTTCTTCTGTAATACTCAGATGATTATTAGAATATTATAGATTATAGATTATATCATAGATTATTAGCAACATGAGGAGCATATGCACAATTTAAATAACTTTTTAAAAGAATGACACTGGTATTCAATCAATGATTTCATATATCTCATTATTTTTAAAAATCTGAACACTAATGATCATATAAAAGCCAAAGGAAAACTATTAACTAATTACTCTAACTTAACTGTAGAACAAAATATGAAGATGGTTGAGAAATGTTACAGTTTGTTGACTATGCAAAGTTTCCATCTAATATGTTTATACTAAAGTTTCAAACAGTTCAAAATGAAGAATTTTTCATTACAGTATGTGTTCTATTTGCATTTACAGCACGCAAAGTTAGGTGGTTCAGGACAGGATTCATACTCTATATTATCTTATATCTCACATTTATGAAATGGTTGTTATTATGTGCCTTCAAGTCATTTCTGACTTATAGCAACCCTAAGGCAAACATATCACAGGTTAATAGTGTGGTTGAGAGAGTGTGTGACTTGCCCAAGGTCACCCAGTGGGTTTTCATGGCTGAGTGGGGATCTGAATCCTGGTCTCAAGAGTCATAGTCCAGCACTCAAACCACTACACTACGCTGGCATAGATAGACACATAATTTAAACTCTGACCAACTAGAGGATAGATTTAGGAAACATACATAGGGAACATTACTATTCCAAATCTGTTGGTAGCTGGGGAAACAGTGGCTTCCATCTTGCCCCACATCTCTCTCTCCCTGACTATAGGAACTCTCCCTCTCCTGAAAAAAAAAATCATGAACAACCACTACATAGCATCATAAATTATTCAGGGTCAAGGGGGAAACATCCACTGTCAGCTATCCAGAATAGGTTCTTCCTGCTAATATCCTACTGCTCTCTCCCTCAGATTACACCTCCCTACTCCCTGACAAAACAAAGAAAGCTTCCTCTTGTACTGGTACTTCCCTTGCTGCCACAATAAGCATGCTTTCTATCAACACTAAGTTTCAAATAATTTTGTTCCCTGTTCCTTAAAATCAACAAGAGGCCTGTCTCATTAGCCACCTGTAAATGAGATGGCAGATTGGGAGGGCCATTTCTGAAGCAGTATTAAAGCAATTATGTTGTGCCAGAATTGTATAGAGCTGTTCGGTGCTTAAATGAACAAATCACATCCAGAAAAAGAAGTTTTCAAACAACCTTGCCTCCTTCATTTACAAAAGGCTAGACATTCCTCCACATAAGCAAATTACTTTCATGGCACTAGTCTGAATTATTAAAATAAACATATGAAAATTCTGACAATGCACAAATGAAGCATATTTTAGAGAGCTCCAAGGGGAAGGAGAGAACAGAAATTGGGGTGAATAGTTGGGGCATGAGTTAGGAGGGAGATTTGGATACTGTATCTCAATATGAATCCACCAACAAATAAAATAAAATAAATCAAGATAAAATACCTGAGGGGTGGGAGTAAGGAGTAAACCTGAAAGCAACTCTCACGGGGAAAAGTACGTAGCCAATCTATCACTAAGCAGCTATGCACACCTACAACCTATGTCAAGGAAGCCAGGTACTAGCCAGGTACAAGCTACTGATGAAGAGAGCAAACATACTATATTTATCACAATCTTAAGTGGTTGACATACTTTAAAATAATTGGGTCATTGGGACATACTATTACCTTTAAAATACATTAACCAAACTCAGTCAGAGAATCCTTAAATTACATAGAGAGAAGGTTACCATACAAAATCAAGGATGTTGCCTAATACTGAGGAAGCTGTGGGACTCTACATATAATCTAAGAAAGCCTTGGACACCTCACAAACTGCATTCAATTAATTAAGTCTTTTTATTTTTCTTTTTATTTTTGCTGAACATCTCTAATCTATCTGGGAAACTATTAAAAATAAACAATTTAACAGTTTAAAAACACACAGTTTAAGTCTGTCTCATTTTTAGTAAATTCTGAAGTAGCAAGGTAAAGTCATCAAATGAAGTGAGCATGAGATGATTCCAAGTATTATTTCCCATTCAGAGTCTGCAGGCTAAAAGAGTAGAAGAAGAATCTTTCTAAACAAGGAGGTGTAAGAGAGGAGGAAGAGGTAGGTCAACTCTTCTTATTAAGCAGTTAAGAGTTTCCTACTCAAACCTGCATTCAGATGTCCAGAGTTTTACCTTGTATTTCAATTCATTCTTGGTAAAATTGGGGACCATTATCACCTTCTCTGTAATCTGTTTAACTTGGCATTCTATCTTAATATGATCCAGTGCCAATGGTTTTGTTGCAATTCCTTTCAGGAGAAAAACATGATCCGTACCATCTGCTTTGTTCTGTAAAATAAGCTTCCCCTATGATAAACAAAAGAAGTGAACAGTCAATAGGAAGGTGTAAACAGTTTTGAAAAGTCTGAGAAAGCTTGGAAAAGATTGTGGCGTTATGCCATAGGAAATCCTGTATCAAACTCAGGGAGGGCAGTTTTTATTTAAGGAATTAAAACAGGTTTTTTGGCAAGAAAGATGATATAATGCAAGACCAGCTTTATACAGTTGTAGTCAGGTAACAACTATTACACTGAACACATTATGCACATTGCTATGAATTTCTTGGAGGAAGAGCAAGAATAGAAAGAAAAATATAAAATATAAAACAAACAGAAGTAGATATTAGGTGTTCTAAGGACAAATACTATCAATATACAGGACAATTCATACACTGAAATACATGCTATGCTAAAAAATGTCAGTAGATCATAAACAAGAATAAATCCACGACAATAGCAGCTTGTAAGGTGTGCTACAAGTCCATGGCACTCCAACTTGTAAGGAGTGCTACAAACTCAGTGCCCCTATCCTTCACTCTCATACCTTCTCTTTAAAATGCCTTTTAGATCCCTGCCCTAAACACTCAGCCTTGAAATTCTAGCATTTCTGTAGGTAAACAAATGGCATCACCATCATGAGCATCCTATAAATTATAAGTACTGTAGCACATTGTACTTGTGAAAAACTATCTATATATTTATAATAAACACTAGATATATGAAAAACATCATGGTGAGAATTAGGTTTCTAATTCTTTCCTAAAGAAATAGAAGTTCTGCATTTTAGAATAGCTTGTAATTTGGTACCTCCTTTCCTTTATCCACTATTTTTAGCTTAGCTTTTCCATCGTAGTTCAGGGTTCTTTCTTCTTTCTTTAATCGCCCTTTTTTCCTTGTCCCAACTCTTAGGTCCTCCTTCCCCCAAACAAGTTAACACAGGTTTTATTTAGTAGTACAAGGGAGAGAAAGAGAGAGGCATGTACAGAACAGTCCTGTGTATGTTGGACTTCTGAGGATATACAGTGGAATAGTACCCATGCTGGCCTTCTGAGGGAGCATAGAGCAGTTCTATGTATGTTATCCCACTGAGTTCAATAGGGCATATTCTCAGGTAAATATGCATAGGAATGCAGTTTTAGAAAAGCAGGAAAGTACACAAGACAGGATAGAAAAGATGGGAATTGATTTAGCAGTATGAATGGTGTAAAAAGAAAATCCTTCAGAGCAGGGGGGGAGAGGTTAACAGAGAAAGCCAGACCATAATGTGACAAGAGGGTGTGACTTATTAAAGGGAAGCCAAGTCAATACATTGAGTTTGGTTTTGGTTTTTTTTAAAACAAATGCTTTCCGCATGTTTTCCCTTACTGACTGCTGACTTCCTAGGTTTCTTGACTTCTGACCACAGTATACCTGTACCTCCAAACTAACTTGGAAGGGGACCCAACATGTATTTTATGCAAGTGCTCACAACAAACTATGACTGCTACTGTTTTGGAGTCACCACAAGGTTTAAGGATACTGGTGTGTCGTAAGAGCTTATGAATGTCATGATAGATAGAATCATAGAATTGTAGAGTTGGAAGAGACCACGAGGGCTATCCAGTCCAACCCCCTGCCATGCAGGAAATCTTGATCAAAGCATCCCCGACAGATGGCAATCCAGCCTCTGTTTAAAGACCTCCAAGGAAGGAGATCTACAATCCATTCCTGTACAAAAGCTATTCTCGTGCACAAAACATGACAGTTTGTCCTCTTACCTTGGTTTCACCTTCTGCAGTTGGCTTATACATGAGAGTGTAGATAGTTGTTTCACCTGCGGCTACATATATAAGAGGGGGGCCATAAAAACTGCATCCCTTTATAATAGCTTCAAGTTTCCAATCCTGTTGACTCATGTTAGTCTGAAACAAACAAACAAACAAACAGACAACACATCCAAATGAAATTTCTAAAGGCACAACACTTTTCCTTTTTAAAAAAGTGCACACGAATTGGTTAAGTAAACAAACTCATCTTTAAATTCATCATCAGTGTACCCCTGCTTTAGGGTTTTTTTTAAAAAAAGCAGGTATTTTGTTATTGATTATATAGCAAATCAACAAAACAAAAAGATCATGCTCTGAAACAACTTACAGCCTAAAATCAACAACAAGGAAGATAACAGAAGGAAGGAAGATGCAAGTGTGGGATGGCACAGGTTTGAGCAAGTTGAGTAATTACACATACTTAAACCTGTGGCCCTTTCACACTACACAGTTACATCACTATGCTTCCACTTTAGCTGCCATGTGGTCTGGGTGCCTCATTTGCCTCAGAGCAAGTGACTCTGCTCCAGTGGCAGCAGCACTGAGGAGGGAAAACCCTTTGGTTCCAGGCCAGCAACTGACATCTAGAGAAATGCGGCACCTGCCAAGCAGCAATCTGTCCTGACTCTCCCACCCACCCACCCTACCTCCCACCGAATCCAAGGAGCTGACAGAGAACTAGAGCTTGGGAAAGTTGTTTTGCAAGGGAGCTGACAGAGGAGAAAGGCAGTGGCAGTTGGACCCAAGGAGGGGGAAAAACAGTTCCTGGCCCGGACATTAAAAGAAATGATGGCACTTGATAGGCAGTCATCTGTCCTGCCTCTTCCCCACCCCTACCCCCCCAAAAAATTCAGGGCAAAAATACCAGAGTTTCCAGCAAACTCCAGAGCAAATGGTTAGGTTTTTTTAAAACTCAGGTTAAGGTAGTAATACCCTGAGTTTGGTGTAGGTAGTGTTATATGTCTTGTGGCCTCATTGCACCAGATTCAGGGATAAGGCCGTATGTTGTGGGGCCTTATCACACCAGATTCGGGGTGTATGAAAGGTTTTTACTTTGCATAGACAAGCCTTTGGTTCCAAAGTAAGCAAACTTGACAAAATTCACAGGAGTTTTCCTTGTCCTCTCATATCCTTGCAACCATTTGCAATCTTACCAAAAGTATCTCTGAAGGGTCAGGGGAGGTTCTGGACAATAGTCATCCTAGAAGATTGATGGTGGAGAAAGAAATTACTCCTAAACAAGGCAGTGGTCTGTCCATTCTCTCTGATTCTCCATTTCCCCAGCATCCCCCATTCTTCACAGAAGGGCTGTCCTGATTTTGTAAAGATGGCTGGGAGCGGGGGAAGGTCTCTGGAAATCTTCCTTCCATAAATTTAAGTTAACTTACTCTAGGCTAAAAAGTTTATTCTACTATTTTTAGTATTGCTATTAAATAAACACACCCAAAAGTTATACAAAGTATTTGTGGTAGTATTAACTAAATGCAGATAGAGCTCACACCCACCCCATTTTCCTTCTATTTACAGAAACATAATTTTGTTTTTACTAAAATCTATATATATATAAAACACTTGGGTATGTTTCCACTCCCAGTGTGCTGACTGGCTGCTTAGGAAACATACCCAGCCACTCACCACCCACATGCACATTCCCTCTCCACCTCACAATCCATTCCTGCCACTCAGTCTGCATCTATACACCCAGCCTTATCTCTCACTCCCTCAGCTATTCATCACCCACATGTAAAACAATGCAATATTTTTTCCTAAAATAGCATGTAGCTGAACTGTGTGAACCTTTCAAATCTACTATAATGATGTATGTTATGCTGGGTACAGCTAGTAGCATTTTAAAGCTAGTTATAAGAAGCCTTATTTAAGTTTCATGAAACAAAATGGACATACTATTGGAATGTCTTGAGTAACTGCACGATATGCTGGAGTTACAAATTCTAGCTCAGCTTCAGCAGTATCTGTATTCACCACACACTCTATTTTAAAGAGCCGGATGTCATATTTAGACTGTAGAAGAATCTGGCAAGGATATCGACCAGGATACTGAGGTACAAACATCATAGGAACGTCAACAGCATCATCTTCTGTAGAGGGGGAAATTAAGTATTTTTTTTTAGCATTGTATACACAGAATAAATGAATGCAGTTGATTTCACAACTCTTAGAGAAAACAGGTGCAATTAGAATTCAGATAAATAGCTAAGAGGCTTTTACTACTGCCTCCGTGTCCCAATACAGTTATTAGACTGTCAATTCTGCATTAAAGCTAATACCATGATATCCTTTGGGGGAATGCATTCCTTTTTGTAAACTTTATAAAGATGTTTTTGCAGCTAAGAACACGCACCAAGACTCCTGGCTTACCATACAAACTGCAGCAGAAGCACTTCTAAGGTTGTTGCACATGAAGTGATACAGCCAAAGTTTGGATTTCACAAGCTATTTATCTCCCTCCCATAAACCTGACAGGGAATATTTTAAATAAATGTTAGGAAAGTGTTGAGTTTTTAAGCCCCCTGATCCCTAAAATGAATCAGGAAGTGATGAAAAGTCCACTTCCAGGTTGTTTGTTTGTTTGTTTTGCAGGGTGGGGGATCGAGGCCTGGGAAAACCTCATTTTAAAGGAAAACTGTAAAGGAGCTGCTGGTAGAGGCTTTCAGGAGTAGCAATTCTTTATTTTTGCTAGAATGAAGGGGATGATAGAAAGTTCAGAGGCCACACAAAACAGGCAGATTTGCCCCTATAAATCTAGACATAGTTGTGAACCCAGGGTCAAACTAGATTGTTGAAGGGGAATCAGAGATTAACAAGATTTGCAGTTCTTTTTAAAAAATTAAAAGCAGCTGCAGGGTGTGTATGTGTGTGTTGGGTATCATGCAGCACTGTCAATAGTGGTTTTTTAAAAACACACACACACACACACATTTTACCCCATGTAATTTTCATGCACATCATTGAAGCAACTCTTTGCCCTACAAAGAACATTTATATACCGCATTGCTTTTGCCCATGAACAGGTACCAGTGATGTCATTTTAGAAGGGGAAAATTACAGTGGGAAAGCCTGCTCTACCTTCTGCAACACCATTGTTCCAGTATGATCTGGTAACCAGTACAGTTGCTTTTAACTTCTTTAAAAAGTATGACATCTCCATCCATGAATCTCCCCCTTCTTATATACTGTAACCCTCAGCTTCTCAAGTCTACCTACTGAGCTATGACAAGGCTGTGCCATAATGAAGGTCTAGGCAACTAGAGAGCTTCATCAGTATTTTACAAGGCAACATGACTAGGGCTATAAAGCTATAGGCACTTACCTGGAACAAGTCTCATTTTTTAATGCAATGGGACTTACTTCTGAGTAGACACATAAATATTGCACTATAAATGTACAGTACTTCCCTCAAAGGTTTGCATAACTCATAGACTATTCTTCTTTTGCTTATCCAATACTTTATTGGAAAATACAGTACTTAATGCCCAATTACAATGATTACCAGTTATCACCTACACTAACATTTTGGTTCTCATGTTATAAAATGCTTTTTAGTTGTGTTAGTTGCAAACACACAGGTACTACAATTTCTGGACTTAATATTTCTGTAGTGTAGACCCTCATTCTTTTTTTAAAAGCTCATGTTCAGGAAAAAGAATAACACAATATTACATTATGTGCCTCCAAAATTACCAAGCTATCAAATAGATTATAGATTGCACCTCAGGTTCAAACTTCTCTGAAATAAATTAGCTTGTTCTTTCATAAAGGCAAGATTAATGATCTCCTAATTTATGAATTATTACCTCTTTTCTATTTTGTCACCAAGTTATTATCCCCACTGGCTATCTTCCACAAAAATGTGCCACGTTTGTCAGTTATACAAGTAATAAAATTCACTCACTTATTCCTGGCTCATAAATATATTTCCTCTGAATTAGATTATAAGCATCTCTTATCATTCACGCAAGACAACAGAGCACAGAAAATACTCAAATTAAAAGAGATATAGCTTAAATATATTCAGTATTTCAGTAGCAAACTTACAGTACACAGAAATTTTAGCAGTTCTTTTCAGCATTAATGTAATGTAATAATACAAATATTCTTTTAGATAATATGCCTTTATCCCCACAACCACCACCATCTGTAGTACAGTCAGTCCTGCGTATCCACGGATTCTGTATCCATGGATTCCACCATCTGTGGCTTGAATATTTTCCCCAAAAATATATATTCCAAGAAGCAAACCATGATTTTGCCATTTTATGCAATATCATATGTAAGGAACACTGTTCCTTTAAACAAGGTTAAAATACTTTGTACAGCTGGGAAGGGTGTGTAACACCAGGTGTTAGCCCTGTGTAATCACCACTGTATAGCAGAGTGCTAAGATCCAGAGCTGTAGTAGTAGGTTGGAGTGATGTGAACTGTAGTAAGTGAGTTACTATGTATATTTACTGAGAGTAGTGAGTTAACTATATTTGCATTATATCAGACTGTTGGAGAAAGTCAAAGGAGTGCTTGTATCATGTATATATTCTGCAACAAGAAGATAAAGAGCCTCCAAGGACTTTGGAAGAGCCCAACTGTGTTTGTGCTTCATTTCAACGTTGGTCAGTGACATATTGCCAAATACTGCTAGAGGGTTCTTATTAGCTACTGTTGGGGACAAGCACCTCAGACAGTGCTGTTATTTGGCTTCTCATTGGGTCTAGATTTTGCATTTGTCAGTGCATGCTTTGCAGGATATAAATGAGAGCCAACATCATATAAGGAACATCATTTTACCGTGCCACCGTATATAATGGGACTTGAGCATTCACGGATTTTGGTATCCACAGGGGGTCCCGGAACCAAGTCCCAACAGACACCAAGGGCCCACTGTAGTACTAGTAAGCTTGTGCAGGGTTTGTGCACACATGGAGTTAGATCCACAATCTTCTTTCCATTAATGGAAGGGCTCCACTCATAGAAAATGCTTCACCCAGTTTTTATTATATTTATTTGCCCCCACAGCTCACCTATTCAGTGGAGTCCCCCAGCCCTCTGTGTAGCATTTTCAGAGCAGTAGAGGAGATGCTGTGGGGTAGCAGCAACTACCCCACAGCACCAGCCCAGGTGCACACCGTTAAATCTGGACTCAGTTTGTTATAATTTGCAAGATTTATGGCACATCAAATAACACTTGTACCTTCATTTATGGCTATTTTTCATGGTACATTTGCCTTCCTGTTTTGCTACCCAAAATGTAAGAACACTAAGTACAGCAATCCAAAGATGATATGCAATGATCTTAAAAGTCACAATTCTCCCTCGCAAACTATTCACTTCTATCTCAGGGGGCAGTATTTATTCTGCATTCACTGTTCATTGAGTTAAGTAGTATGAGCACTGTTGATAGTTCTGTGGTAATCTCGGATTGGCTTTTTTAGTCATCAGTGCGCATGCAGAAAGCGTGGGATGAGTCCTTCCTGAATCTTCATTTGCAAAGAAAAGGCAGAGAGAGAATTCTAGTGTAAAATGGTTGTCCTCACCCAGCAAAGAGAGATTTGCAAACATAAACACTCTTCCACATGTACTGGTGTAACTGTCACACATCTCCATCAGAACTCACATCACAGTGTTCATCTGATGTCTACTGACCAGATGTGTTTTTTGCTACAATACTTAGGTGGGCACCTATTTCTAAGGCCACTTGTGACACATGATTTCATAACTATAGTTAGAATATTGCTAATCTGTGATGTCAACACCAATATGCATTTCAGAATGTCTGGAAATTAGAACATATAAAAATTAGGGGGGAAAGTATATTACTAATGTAAAAACCAAATAAATTGGGGCAAGAACCTTCCCTTTGTATGTAAAACAAAATATACTATCCTAGGGTACATTGCCAAAAAAGAAACAAGATCATGATAACACTCTGTTGGGGAACATGTCTGAAGCTCCAGGAAATTAATTTCAAATCAAATATATTTCTGATAACACTCAACACTGAACAACTATGTGAGGAAATATTCATAAGAACTATAGAGAGATGATAATCAGTTCTTGAAAATAATATTGAAGTCTCATTTTAACATATACCCCTACAGAAACATTCAGGAAATTGTGCTTTCTAGACAGTGTTATTAAATATGTAAATATATCTTCTAGACTGATCAGTGACAATAAATATGTCAAAGTTAGGTCTAGCAACCATAAAAGTCAACATATTATGAATGATATACTAGGTTAAGTAATAAATTGAGGCATGATAGCCCTTTTGCAGTACTTTACAGTGATAAGTTTAGCAGAGGACAGCTGGCTGGTTGATGTGCTCATTATATTTATTGCCAACTTTAATAATGGGACCATCAACAATATATCACATTTACACACACATTTAACCTATCTACGTTCACAAATATATTTGGATAACCTTTACACTTCAAATATGGGTCCACTTCATACATGTAGCCACTGTGTTGCCAACTACTCATAATGTAACTGCATGGGCAGGGTGCCACAAGCTGCATAGATAGTCACAGAAATGGTTCTATATTCAGTGCCACTTCTTGGAGACTGGAGCCTCTTAGTTTGATAAGTATGAGGGTTAAAAGAGACTTCTGCCCAACAACTCTTGCTTTAGCATCTGTGAGATGTTTTTACTGTCCGGCTTTCTTGTAGCTCTTTAGGCATCCAATTTAAATTACATAGCCTCTCTAGCTCCAAAATTCATTCCTCCAAATTGCCTATATTGGCAGAATCCCTTATTAAATACACCTTTAACACAGAAAAGGCATTGGACAAGATAAATAGGATTATAAATAGTTTGTCTTGGTGCAGTGGATTGCATGTTGGACTACGACTCTGGAGACCTTGGACCTCTGGAGATTCCTGCTTGGCCATGAAAACTCACTAGTAACCCTGTGCAAGACATACACTGTCAGCCTCATAAACCCCCATGGTAGGTTTTGCCTTAGGGTTGCCATAAGTCAGAAACTACTTGAAGGCATGCAACAACAACAAACACTAAATAAATGGGTGTGACACTTTTTGGCTGAAACATATATTGTTTCAGTATGTCTTAATAATTTTACTATCATGTTTATTTTTATTTATAACTGCAACTGGATTTTTCCAAAGACTGTGCATGTGAATTTAAACATTAAGAATAAATAAAGGATTGTATTTATTTATAGTAAATGTAGGACTGTAACACTTTCTTTGTTAATTGCTATTAAATCAGCTTCATGTTATGGAGACTCTATGAGTTAGAAACCTCCAGAACACCCTGTCATCAACAGCCCTGCTCATGTTCTGCATACTCGGGCTGTGGTTATGGCTTCCAAGCCATAGTCTTCTGATTTCTTGACTGTGGTCTCCAAGTGTAATGTTTAGAGGCAGCTTACTTTACTGGATCAATACTGTTATCCGCCCTAACTCCTTGCGACAGAGTGGGTATAATTTGTCACCTGACGTCCAATGACCATTATGTGACAAATTATTTTGAGCTACAGTGGGCCAGTTTTTCTCCTGATGACCAACTATCTCTAGTTAGCTAATGTAAATTCTCTGAGACAGGAGACATGAAGTCTGCCAACCAAATCCTACATGAAGCCTTACCAACTTAGTAGAATCTATCAGATGCTGGGTTATGCTACCATTTCTTTCCAGGGTCACCTGCACATGATAATGAGGTGACTAAGTCTAGATCCAACCCATTGCTAGGTAGCCAACTTATTAATAATGATAAAATTGTTGCCACCTAAAAAAGACAGATTTAATCTAAAGCTAATAACCATGCTTGGTTCAGCTACAGAGTATTGACCAGCTATTGATTAAGCATGAAAACACACTACATTAAAGTAAAATAATTAGAATAAAGGTCATTTACATTACTCATGCAGAACCTGAAAGAAAATAAAGCAGCAGCATTTGACAAGCACTAAAATAATTCTATTTAATCAGTCATTGGAATACAGTAGACTATGCAATAAAAATTAAAAAAAATAAAAAAAGTAGACTATGCAGCTATCTATTTATATCTCTGCAGCCTATCTATCACTATTGCTAACTAAACAGATGGGCTGCTCTCATAGCTTTAACAGCAGCGTGATTTGTATAAAATCAGTAGATAGTTTTTACAGTATGAAGATATCACCAACTAATGGCTGCTTTTAAGGGCACAGAAGGAATAAGTGGCTGATAAAAACACTGTCAACCATACTAGTTGAAGAAAGCTCATTTGCTTTGAAAAGCAAATGAAAATAGTGATAATAACCAATTCCTGCTATCAGTGATGTCATGCTAGCCACATCTCACCAGCACTAATAAGCTGCTCTCATAAAAGAGGAGAAGCTATTTGTGACTGTTAACACCCTGGATCAGAACAATACACCATGGGAACACAAGTCTCCTAAAGTTATGGCACTCATCCAACTTTGAGCTACAGTTGGCCATGTTCTAGGATTGGTCATTTGCTGTTGCAAGAAATCGCATGATGGAACACTTTAAGTCTGTTCCTGCTTGTCATCTAGCAAGTGCTTAAAGAAGGAGACATCTTTCTTTCATTAAAAAAGGGGGTACCTGGATACATTTTGGTAATTTTCTACAACAAACAACAGAATGGTAGTAGTGTAAATCTACCAAAGTTGCAACCTGAACACTGAAAGCAGCAGATGAACTTGAAAGAACTCTTTTTGCTGCTATAGAAATGGCTCAGTCATCTTTCATTTGATCCTTTAGATAATAACAGCAATTACTAATAAAATGATATTTCACAGGGAATTATGTAAAATCATTTTACACCTTTGATAGCCACATACGTATTCCTCAAATGAAGATCTGCACCATCAAAAAGACACAAATTTACACAAAACTTCCATATGATAATTGACTGCATAGGCTAACTTATCATTTAAAATGATTTAGAAATAATTACTAGAATTTAAAATTTCACAGGAAAACTAATTTATTTCCCATTCAAATTACTCCAAATATATTCTTCAATTAATGTGCACCCCAAATATGCAATTATCCCAAATCAGTTTGCTGTTTTTTCTTCACTTTATTTGTACCCAATTGTGGGTGCCTCCCACACAGGGAAAGGCATGTCTCACTAGTCTCCCTTCATGGAGTGATATGGATCACGTGACTCCAACAGCAGCAGCCAGTGATATTTTAATGTGCACAAGGACAATAAAATATCCACCTGTCTGGGAAAGTAGTTCATGGCTCTTGTACAGCATACAGTTTGGACCTCAGTCCTTATGCTAAGGAATTCTGGCTCCACTGTGATAAGGGTCAGGTAGGCAAGGTAACTGGTGGTTGAACATTCCCTGGAGACTTCTCTTCCCCCTTGGTAGGTATTTGGGTTAAGAGGACTGGTGCATGTTTTGCAGGCAAATATGTGCCAGAGGGGACTGCTAGTCACAGCAAATGGGTAGCACCCAGATCAGGAACAACCAATCAGAAAGTGCACATAGGACCAGTGCAAAGGTAAGGCCAAATGGCATTCAGACTGGTTTTCTCAAGACAGGTAAGTGCTTGCAGGTTTGATACGATAAGATAAATTGGCACCAGATAAGTACTTACTGTGTGCCAGAGTGCAATTGGAGACTGGAACAAGGCTTTTCTCACCATAAGGAAGGTAGTCTGGCCCCACAGTGGAGCCCAAGCTGACAGGCCTCTGTGGGGTGTACTGGATACCCCATGTGTAGTGATCAGTCACAGCACTGAACTGCATTTCCCAGACTCCCTTTTCTCCTCACTCTCTACAAGTCTTCCATTGCAGTGTTTGGCTCGCTGGAGCTAGAAGAGACCAACCCATTTTGTCCTCACTAGACACTTTCTCTTTTGGTATTTCAGATGGCAAAGGTCTGGTGACATGGGGTACTGAGCAGCATGTTGCCTGCTTGCCAGCCTCCATTTCCTGGTTGTCCCAGCCATGGTAGTGGCTTGGAATATCTTGTACCGCTGCCCAACAATCACCTTGTTGTTAGGTAACTGGCTGCTGCTACCTTGCCTGCTTATGTCAATTCCAGGCACTGTCACAGCCAGCTGATGCACTGTGTTGTATGTGGCAATGACTGGTACTGCTCCACACCACTTAACTTCCCATCTAGATCCATCTGGTTCAAGAGAGATTGACATCACGTCAATTAATAATTACTTCTATTAATTATTGCTACCCACTGAAATTAAATTCAGTGTAAGCAGAGAGCATGCAGTTCTGTTTGGGTGGGGAAGGGCTTTTAGTATTAGATTAATGGTCATGCTGGTAAGTGGTAGAATTTCCTCATTCCATTTTTGATAGTTTGTTTAACTTAATATAAATCTGTGGCACTGCTCCTGTCATGGTGAAATGATGGACATTTTCCAAGGGCAGTGAATTGAAAAAGATGAAGGCACCCATAAGGGCAACCCATGAGTTAACCATTTCTTCTTCTGTAAAATATCCATGAAATCAGAAAGGATACACCTCATTTATTCCTACCAGCTAGATCAATGTTTCTCAGAATGCAGTGCCATGGCAGGAGTCTGCTGGCCTGGTAATTAATACTGAAGGTAATTATTTTGAAAGAATTTCTAATTAATAGTTTTTAAAAATTATGTCTCAATTATTATAAGAAAAATAACGAGGATTACACTTGAGACACTTAAAATATTCCAAAAGTAAGACTGGACTGGCCAAAAAGCTCTTCCTGACTGACCTTCCTCCCCCTTTACTGCTATAGTGTCTTTACCTTTAGATTATAGCCTCTGAACTGTGCCTTCATTACTCTTACATTTTTGTACAATGCTTACCAACATTTGCTTTCTTCATCATCATCCACAAAATTAGAACAGCTATCTTTAAATACCTGTAACTATAACAATTATTTATGCTACACTTATGGTTATCTTAACATATAGGGTGGATGTGTGATAAAGTGAGGCTTGAAGTCAGGGGTAGTGATCAGTGGCTCCCAAGGGTCAATCACTTCATCCCCCAAAATTGAGTTTGGTTTTGTTGATTAGATGGTGTCTTTGAACACAGTTGTACATAAAAAAACCTAGCAGATAATATGCAAACAGTTTAACAGGGTGTTTTAATTGCTTAAATTTACTAATCAAATGCTTTTTACCTGTTATTTCTGTGGACCACTGAACCCTTATTCCTGGCTGTGTAGAATTAACTCTACTTGATGCCAAGACAGGTATATATATTTTTTCAGGGAATTCAAAACACTCAGGCATGCTTACTTCAACACTGTACTCAATATGTTTTTCAGAGAAATTACGACAGTTGGAAAGAACATCTTTCTGTAAAAAAACAAAATGGAAACATTTTGTTTAAACTATTTGTGCAACTATAAGAAAACCCATCTGTTTTAGAGGCAAAACTCGAAAGAAAACATTAAGATAATATATTATTCAT
Organism: Gambelia wislizenii; assembly: GCA_030847615.1. Lineage (NCBI taxonomy): Eukaryota > Metazoa > Chordata > Lepidosauria > Squamata > Crotaphytidae > Gambelia > Gambelia wislizenii. The sequence continues at coordinate 268,660,183 of JAUMIR010000003.1, forward strand.
TCAGTTGGTTCACCTCTGAAGACTTAAGACTAATGGCTACTTTTGGTATACATCGTGCTTTCCAAGAGTATCAGTATATAGTATATTGGCAAAGAATATTTCAAGAGGAAGTCAGCATACCTACAAAATGACGAGAAATCTTCAGAGAAATTAGAAGGCATTTAAATATAAAACAAAATATAACTTTCCAAAACCAAACAAGAATTAAAAAGCAAAGGCCAAATGCCTGTCAGAACAAGACACTCTTGCGGCTTATAGGACCTCACACAAATGATCACACTGCAGGGAAAGAGAAGACACATGCTTTTGAGTCATTCTGGAAAGAGACATACAAACTGAATCATTCAGACTACAGAATTAGAATTTGCTCTGAGGATGCAGGTTCCTATGACTGCTTGTGGTCTCTGTGGAAGGAACACACCAGTCTGTCCTACCCAGACTCCTGGCTACATTATAAACTGGATTTGGTGTGCCTCTAAATAATTTTGCCTGAGTGGAAAACTGAAGAATATTGTGGTACAAGCATTTTGAAAGAAAACACTATTCCATACAGCAAAGTCAATTATATTCCTTCTATCTACAAATTACAATTTATTCATTATACTATCAACTGCCAGTTGGTTAAAAAATTGTTTTGTTGTTGTTGTTGTTAACTGCTGTCAAGTCAGCTTCAACTTATGAAAATTATATGAATAGACACCTCCAAGACACCTTGTTATTAACAGCTATTCTAAGGTTTGCAAATTCAGGGCTGTGGTTTCCTTGACTAAATCTATCTACCATAATGTGGTCTTCCTCTTTTCCTACTGCCTTTCACTTTACCAAGCATTATCATCTTTTCCAGTGAGTCATGAGATCTCATGATATGTGCAAAGTACAACAGTCTCAGTTAATTCATTTTGGCTTCTAGGGAAAGTTCAGGTTTGATTTGCTCTAGGATCCATTTATTTTTCTTTTCAGCAGGCCATGGTTTCCACAGAACTCTTCTCCAGAACAACATTCTCTTCCTGTCACTGTCTAGCTTTTACAACCATACACAGAAACCAGAAATATGACAGCATGGACTATCCTGACATTGGTATTCAATGATATATTTTTATACCTGAGGATCTTATTTCATTCCTTCGCAGCTTGCTTTCCAAATCATAGTCTTCTGATTTCTTGACTGCAGTCTCCATTTTGATTTATGAGTCAGACAAAGAATAAAACATCTTTAACTATTTCAATGCCTTCATCACCCACTTTAAAATTATCTAAATCATCTGTTTAGATTTTTTTTTAGATCTATCTATCTATCTATCTATATTGAGTATAATCCTGCTTTTGCACTTTCTTCCTTGATTTTTTCAGTAATTGTTCAAACTCTTTGCTATGTTCACCTAGTAGTATGGTGTCGGCTGCATATCTTAAATTGTTGAAGAAATGGGTGTAACAACATGCTTGTCCTAATGTATAACTTGTATTTAGGACAGGAGGACACCATAAGAACAGAATAAGGAGAAATAGAATGGTTCCCAATCAGAAAGGGAGTCAGACAAGGCTGCATTCTATCACCTTACTTGCTCAACTTGTATACAGAATATATCATACATAAACCAGGCTTAAATTTGGAAGAAGGAAGAGAGAAGATTGGAGGAAACATCAACAATCTTAGATATGCTAACGACACTACACTACTAGCAGAAAAAAACAAAGACATACCAACTACTAAGGAAAGTCAAAGAAGAAAGTGTAAAAAGCAGGCTTAATGCTGAACATTAAGAAAACCAAAATAATGACCACAGAGGATCTACACAAATTCAAAATAGACAACAAGGAAACTGAAATAGTGAAAGAATTTCCATTCCTTGGATCACTTGTTCTTAACCTGTGCTCTGGGTACCCTCAGGGGTCTGCTAAAGCTTGAAGGCTGCTCCTCCCTCCTCCCTACAGTGGAATGGCCACATGACATGAGCCAAAGCAAAGACTGGCTGGCTTGGCCTGTGCATTTCCATTCAATCCACTCCAGCCATGAACTTGCAGGAAGAAGCAGAAGAAAAGTCTTCCCTCTCGCTCCAGTGCCTCTGAGGGAAGGTTTAATGGATGGTGTAATTGTGTTGTTGTCATTGTTATGGTTTTAAATCTTGAGTTAAGTCTTGGGGTCCACGGCAACAAAAGATATTTAAAGGTGGTTCCTGGTAAAGAAAAGGTTAAGAGCCACTGTCTTGAATCAATCATAGCCCAGAACAGAGATTTCAGCCAGGAAATCAGAAGAAGACTGGGACTTGCAGCTATGAAAGAACTTGACAAGATCATAAAATGCAAAGATATAAAACTGGGCATTAAAGTCAGGATCATTCAAACTACTGTATTTCCCAACACCATGTATGGATGTGAGAGCTAGACAGTGAAGAAAGCTGATAGGAAGAGAATCAACTCTTTTGAGATGTGGAGTTGGAGAAAAGTGCTGAGGATCCCATGGACAGTCAAAAAGACAAACAAATAGGTCTTAGAACAGATCAAGCCCAGACTCTCATTAGAAGCCAAGAAACCAAACTGAGGCTATCATATTTTAGACACATCATAAAAAGGAACAGCTCACTAGAAAAAACAATAATGCTAGGAAAGGTGGAAGGAAAAAGAGAGGAAAACCTCACACTAGGTGGATAGACTCAATCAAGGAGGACATAGGCCTGAACCTGCAGGATCTGATCTAGGGCGGCTGAGCACAGGGAGTCTTGGAGATGTCTCATCCATGGAGTTGCCATGAGTTGAACCCAACCTGAGGGCAGTTAACAACAACAACAGTAATCCTCTTACACAACTCTTTGGGTGTTTATAGGCTGGGTCACAATTTGCATCTTTCTGTATCCTGTTACATTCTGTCCCACCCTATCACACACTGGTATTCCCTGACTCAGTGATCAGCAGCTTCAGAGTTCAAAACAGAAAATTTTATTGGCACAGTAATCCAGAAGTGAACCCTACAGTGCCGTTGATCAGAATGAAACTTAACTGACAAACAGGATATTAAAAGCATATTCCAATCTTCCAAATCTGGTAGGATACACAGCCATTGGCTACCCATCATCCCCTCTCCCACTTCTCACAGTACCATCATTCAGCCCCTTTTCTCAGAACTGAGATCCAGCTGCAGTGTTTATCAAACTGTTCCCAACAATAACCACATGCTCCCTTCTACAGTTAGGGAACACACTTGTTAACAAGCACAGAGAAATGTAAACATAATTACCTATAAGGTTAAACAGTAAAACTGAACTTGGAAGGAAAAGGTCACATCTGGGACTGAGCCTGACACACTCCTACAACTGTATAACTAGGCTGAAATAGCTGTGGTTTTAATGATTCCATTATCATTAAATGCATCTGAAGGAGTGGATTGAGATCTACAAAAGCTCATGCTGAAACAAATCATTTAAAGATGCTGTTAGATTCCCTCCCCCCTTTTCCTTTTTTCTTTTTATATTTTAAACCCATAGGTTTTTTTACCTCAACTCTTGAGAATCCTAAAGCTGCAACTGCAACTCGAACACTGCTGCTCTCAAGTGTCCCTGTGACCTTTCTCCGCTCATACTCCAAAGTAGACATCTGTTGTTGTGCTGCAATAGCCAAAGCCTTCTCCCTGGCTTCATTGATTAGAGGGACCTTCAGCTTTTCCTGAAGTACATCAGTAAGGCAACATTTCAGATAAAGAACTGACTCCTCTTCACTTTGGCCTGCAATGAAGAAAGCCATCTGTCAGCTCCCTCCTTACAACTATTCAAAACACAAAATAAAAAGGTGAAGATTCGTTGAGAAGGTAATGCCATATCACACATTTCCCAATCAATTGCTCTGATGCTGGATAAGCAGAGGATAGAACCAACAACTTCCAACTAGAAATCCAATACAAGATAATGTAACCTTATTGTTCATAGCTATGAGCAATCACAATTTAGTAACACAGAATATAAAAATGCAAAATCTCTCTCTCTCTCTCTCTCTGGCTTTTCTTCGCAAACAAAGATTTAGGAAGGACTCATCCCGCACTTTCTGCAAGCGCACTGACTAAAAAGGCCAATCTGAGATAAACAAGTCCGGTTGCAGAAAGCACAGCAGAAGGTTTCCTTGTGTGATGTTTCTGGGTTGTGATTCTTTCTGCGTTGTCATTTCTCTTCAAGACTTGTTTGGCGTGAGTTCTCAAATAAGGCTGCAGCATAGTGGATAATGCGTCTCCATGCCTCCCGATGTAAGGCCAGGGCGGACCATTGTTGATGATCAATTTGGCCAAGCCTGACATGTTGTTTCAGGGAGTCCTTGTATTGTTTTTTTGGAGTGCCCCTCTTACACTGACCCGTGGCAAGTTCACCGTAGAGTACTATTTTGGGGAAGCAATGGTCCTCCGTCCTACAAACGTGTCCTGCCCAGCGCAGCTGTGTTCTCAATATTATGGCCTCCATGCTGGTGATCCCTGCTTGCTCAAGGACAGCAACATTCGTCACATAGTCAGTCCAGTGTATATTTAGGATTGTGCATATACAGCGCTGATGAAAGCGTTCGAGGAGTCGTAAGTGGTGGTGATAGGTGACCCATGTTTCAGATCCATAAAGGAGAATAGACAGTACAATGGTGATATACACACTGGTTTTTCTACTTTGCCTCAGGTGTTTATTACTCCAGACTCTTTTGTGAAGTCTTCCAAATGAGCTATATGTCTTTGCTAATCTGTGATCGCTCTCTTTGTCAATCTTGGCATCTGAGGAGATGATGGTTCCCAGGTAGGTGAACTGCTGAACGGACTTGAGCACAGATTTGCCAACAGCAATGTGGGGATGACGGTGTTCGTCCTGTGGTGCAGGCTGGTAAAGAACTTCTGTTTTCTTCAGGTTGACTTCCAGCCCAAACAGCTCTGCAGCTGTTGCGAAGCAGGATGTTAGGCTCTGCAGAGCTGCTTCTGTGTGGGCAACAAGGGCAGCAGCATCAGCAAAGAGCAACTCACGGACTAGATAGTTTAGAGTCTTAGTGTGAGCCCTCAGATGGCTTAAGTTAAACAAGCTACCATCAGTATGGTGATGTATATAGGTGCCGTCGTCTTCTTCAAGCTCTGCCGTAGCCCTTTGGAGCATCATGCTGAAGAAGATTGTAAATAAAGTTGGTGCAAGAACACAAACTAGCTTAACTTGTCATTTATATTTATTAAATCACAGGTATGTCTAAAAGAACTACTAAAAGTAAGATTTATAATAAAACTTTCCTTTCTAGTACAACGGGCACACTGACCCCACTCCATATTGAAACATAGATAAAAGGCGCTTAGAAATGTAAGAGACCATTCTTATTTACCTTGCTTTAAAAAAATGGCACCTGACTTAATTTCTGAATAGTCAAAACAAATTTTTCAACCTGCATAGTAATAAAAAATGTTATTGCCTCCTACCTCTGCACATGTTTTTGGGGTGGGGCTTTTTTGACAAAGAACAGATATAGGAAAGTAATTTGTGCCTTGGGGACTTTTTAGATGTACAGTGACTAGTGTACAGTGAATAGTGTACAGATGTACAGTGAACAGTTAATGAATAGTGGAAAGTATTTAGTGTAAGAGTCCCATTACTGGAAGAAAGGCGGGTTATAAATTAATAAAACAAACAAATAAATAAATAAATAAAATCTTTTAAACAATTGTTTTACTCTGGTGAAGAAGGTTGAGAGATGGACAGGTTGCTTACCTGTAACCATAGATCTTCGAGTGGTCTTCTGTGAATTCACACAGTGGGTTACTCCTATGCCTGCGCAGAGCCCTCAGAACCATCTACAGTCATCCCTTCACATTTGCGGGGGTTACGGGAAGAAGACGCCCGTGAAAGTGAAAAAAAAAGTGAATAAAAGCAGCCTCTTTAACGAGGAGCCCTTCCTAAACACACACACACACGGAAACTGACCCAGCCTCTGAGCATTTAAGGAGGAAAGAAAATCACAGCCCCATGCTGTGAGCATGCAAGCAAAGTCCCCCCTTGCCACTCCCCTCTCTGTGGCTTAACAAACTGAATTGCTTCTTTAAAACTCACATTTCACCCCATGTCTCCTCATGGCCCAAAGAAAAGCACAGCTGCATGCTTGCCACCCCCTCTCTGTGTCTCAACAAACTGAATTTAAAACTCAGCTTCTTTAAAACTCACATTTCGAACTTTTTCTACACACATTCACACACAGGGAAGGCGCAGGTGGCATCTCCCAGCAACCCAGCCTCTGAGCATTTAAAGAGGAAAGCTTCCTGCTGGCTGAAAGAAAAGCACAGCCCCGTACTGTGAGCACACAAGCTTTCCTCCTTAAATGCTCAGAGGCTGGGTCAGTTGCTTGATGGGAGATGGAACTTCTTGACAACTGGGTCTTTGAAGGGCGAGGGCCTGCCTCACGCCTGTAGTTCCACGGAGATTGCTGCCAGGTAACCCTGAATGGAGGAGATTGAGAGTCCCGAGCTGGAGAGGTGCAGTAGAACCCAGAGGACCATCGGTATTGAGACAGAGTCCTTGGGGATGTCAAGGATCGTTGCGTTCATGGTCGAAGTGCAGCATCAATGACAGCCTGTACATCTGGTGGCACCAGAGGGTCCAGGTGTCCGTCCGGTACCAACGGAGTTCTCATGGCTTGATTCGCCATGCCGTCAGCCGTAGCATCTCCAGATCTGGGTGCCTGACCTTGCCGTCTCAGAGAGTGAGGAGGTCTGGACAGTGTGGAAGGTGGAGGAAGCGACGATTGGCCAGTCAAAGAAGGGGGGCAAACCAGGCCTGGCGAGGCCACCACAGTGTGATGAGGATCACGTTCAATCGATCCCGACGTAGCTTGGCCACCACTCAAGTGAGAAGCAGGAACGGCGGGAATAGGTACAGGAGAGGGCCGGTCCAATGGAAGAGGAACGCATCACTTTTCGTCCCTCAATCCCGAGCCCGGGAGAAGAAGAACCGGCACTGTCTGTTGCTGCATGTCACAAACAGGTTGATGGACAGGGTGCCCCATCATCGGAACAGGCTTCAAGACACCAATCAATGCAGAATCCATTCATGGACGGAGAAAGTGGAATGGCTCAGTTCATTGCAAGAGTGTTCTCCTCTCCTGGGAGATGGATGGACTTGAGGAGGATGTTCCTCTCGATGCACCAATCCCAGATTTCCATTGTGAGGGAGAGAAGCGACGGGGATCGTGTACCCCCTTGTTTGTTGAGGCAGTACGTTACCGTGGTGTTGTCTGTCACCACCAGGACCACACAACCTGCCACTGAAAGTTCGAAAGCTCTGAGGCCTTTCTTGACCGCAAGGAGCTTCAGTATGTTGATGTGGAGTGTCCTCTCTTCGGTGGACAACGTTCCTTGTACGGAGCAGTCATTGAGATGAGCTCCCCAACCGAGCATCAAGGCATCTGTCGTGAGAGAGACATGTGGTTGAGGAGGCTCGAATGGCATGCCCGACAGTACCATCTGCGGGTCCAGCCACCATTCGAGGGAGCGTTGAATTGGTCAAGGCATCGTGAGGAGGGTCCTGGGAGAATCCCGTAGGGGGTCAAAGATACCTAGAAACCAAGATAGGAGAGGTCACATCCAAAGTCGTGCAAACTGGGTGACAGAGGTTGTGGCTGACATATGGCCAAGGAGGGTCTGTACCAACAGTGCAGATACCCTCCGGGATCGTCGGCAATGATGGACGGCAGCACAGAGAGAGGTGAAGCTGTCTGTAGGCAAGCGGGCGGTCACCAATGTCAAATCCAGGCACGCCCCTATAAACTGCAGAGAATAAGTGGGCTGAAGATGGGACTTCTCGGTGTTCACAATCAATCTGAGTGATGTTAATAAGTCCATTGTGAACTCGACATCAAGGATCAGTCCATGTAGAGTCTGTGCCACTATCAACCAGTCGTTGATGTAGGGGAAGATGACGATACCCCACTGCCGTAGGAAGGCTGCCACTGATGCCATGCACTTGTGAACACTCTTGGAGCTGTAGAAAGGCCGAAAGGGAGCACGCGGAACTGGAAGGGCTTGTCCTCAATCTGGAAGGCTAGGAATAGCCTGTATTCTGGTGGATGCTGATGTGGAAGTATGCATCCTTGAGATCGATGGATGCAAATCAGTCACCTCCTTGAAGAAGAGGCATAAGTGTCCCCAGAGTCACCCTTCTGAACTTCTTTGGAGTTATAAAGAAGTTCACTCCTCAGAGGTCCAGGATTGGAAGTCTGCCTCCCCGTTCGGTTACTAGGAAGTACCTGGAGAAGGAGCAGAGGTATCGATGGGACGGAGGCACGTGCTTGATGGCACCTTCTGGAGCAGTGTTTGAACCTCCGCAAGGAGGGGAGGGGATGGTGGTTTTGTCCAGATGTGGCCTGTCAGTGGAAGTTTGTCGAACTCTCTCCAGTATCCGTCCTGGATGATGCGAAGTACCCAAAGGTCTGATGTTATTGCCGACCAGTTGGGTAGGAACAGAGACAGGCGACAACTGAAGAGTGGAGTCTAGAAAGGAAAAACAGAAGAATTCAGATAGCCCATGATTCAGAACCTTTTTTTGCCCCGGTCCTTAGACCTCTGTTTCGTGGATAGACAAAAGCGAGAGGTGGAGGACTGGGGTGGCCAGGGTGGCCAGGGGTTGCTGCTGGTACCGAGACTGTCTCGAGACCTGTTGGCCATAGCCTCTTTGGGCAGAAGAAGGGTAGTACTGTTGCCAGGAGGGGCACCCCTTGGAACGGTAGGCAGTGGAGGAGGGTGTACCATACTTTCTAGCCATCGACCACATCTTTTGGGTAAACTCGAACTTCTCGTCCATAGGGAGTTGAAAAGACCTGAATGGTTGAAGGCCATGTCCTCGATGGTGGAGGCAGCTTGAGGGGCGAGTCCCAATGAGCGCAACCATGCATGTCAACGAAGGGCTACAGATCCAGCGATAGTTTTTGCCGTGCAGTCGGCTACATGCCAGACTGAATTCATCTACTGGCCTGCTAACAACTGGGCTTCATGCTGGATGGCCTCAGCCATGCAGCAATGCTCCTCAGGAAGGTCTTGGATCAAGGGCCCCAACCGTTCCCAAAGGACCTGCTGGTAGGCCTCCATGCAGGCTGCGTAATTCGCAATGCGAAAGCTCAGGCTGGCCACTGAGTAGATTTTCTTGCCAATGATGTCAATCTTACAGCCTTTAGGGTCTGCTGGACTGGCCTGAGGTTGGCACTGATGGTGGTGCTGGGATGCCTCCACTACGACGAGTTAGGTTGTGGATGCTCACAGAGCCATCCAATGTCATCCACGACACCCTATAGAGGTGGTCTATCCTCTTAGAGGTGGATGGTATGGAGGACGGGTTCTCCCAACTGCCTTGGGTCACCTTCAGTAGGGACGGCAGCACTGGCAGTTCGGGCAGGGATGGGGCCTTTGACTTGAGCCATCGATAAATGGGGTCCAGAGGGTCAGAATCCTTTTACACCAGCTTGACCTCCAATGCATGGGCTATCCTCACCATCTGCTCCGAGAAGGCCCATATGTTGTCCATAGGTGATGAGGAATCCTTGTCCAATAGTTCTGGAGGCAGTGAGGGTGCCCTGGGAACATACGGAGAGGAGGAGCTCGACGAGTATGATGAGTCTGAAGATAGAGACAGACTGCAGCTGGCCAGGGACAAAATACAAGGGTCCCGACGGAGTGGCGAGGCATGAGCAGGAGGTGGTGGAGGCAAGGGAGGCAGAGGTTTCGGGTCATGGAGAGCCAGAAAAACCTGACTCCCAGTGTCGACTCGACAGGGCCCTTGTGGCCAGCTTCCAGTATCAACCTGGCTACCGGTATCGATCAGGAGGGGTCTTCAAGGAGCGCTCCATTCAGAGCGGGATCGGTCCAGAGCATGGAACGATAGGCGCAGAGGGGAGTGGAAAGCCCTCCGTTGGAGCAGGTCCTTGGTCTCCAGAGATGGTTGGTGCTGCATGGTGAAACCCTGAGCTCTTGATGGGGAAGAGCAGGATCCATATTCTAGTGCAGCACATGCAGTGTTGAAGGCTCCATACGTGTGCTTGACCCCATATGCATGCTCAACCTCCAATACTGTATGGGTTGGAGAAGGCATCGGAGTATGACCCGCAGCAGTGGCTACCTGGGGGGATGACTCAACGTCGTTTACAACTGCCTCCGAGCTGAGAAGTTCCTCTCCAGACACAATCAGGGCTGGGGAATCAGCACGAGCTTGGATCTGTACCGGCTCCTCTTCGTAGACCTCGCCCTCCTCTAGTTGACCCACCTCAAATGAGGTATGATCTGATGTCTGGTGCCGTTCCTGGAGTTCGGGAGTGGCCAAGGGGCCTTCGACAACTTGGAGAGGAGGCCATGGAGAAGCATATTGGGCTGTCGAGGTCAAAGGAGTCGTGGCCGGGCATTGTGATGCACCCATCGGTATCGGGGCAGAGGCCGGTACAGATGAGGAAGGGGTGCTGTCTCTAGGGGAAGCATGTCTGGCCTTCTTCTTCTTGGCCTTGTCCTTAGAGTAGGTGGAGGCGGTACGATCCCGGCTGTTTGTCGATGTCAAGGGTCGGTCCCAACTCGACGTCGAGGGTTTGACGGAGTGCCTCCCTGAGGCAAATGAGACATTTGGAGTGCCCGTCTTAGGCAGGTAGTTTTGCCTGGCAGACGGAGCACCATTTAAATCCCACCAATTTTGAGGCCATAGTAAGAGATGTCAAACCTGTCGAGGATCCAAGCATCAAATCCAAACCAAAACATAGAGAAAGAGTCGTCAAACACAGTCCAGGTCAACACAGTGAGAATAAAGTCAAAATCAAGATCCAAATCGTAGTCCAGATACAGTCCAAGTCAAATTCCGAGAGAAAACACCACTAAGAGAAAAGCACTAGCAGTAACGGTTTCTAACAAGCTGCTCGTGTGGCGGACGAAAGGAACTGAGGGGATTTAGGTGGGAGCACCTATATAGGACTGTTAGGAATGGGCGGAGTTACCACCAAAATGTTGCAGTCAGTTCTGCCTAGCGATTCTAGATGGTTCCAAGGCCTCTGCGCAGGTGCAGGAATAACCCACTGTGTGGATTCACAGAGACCACAAAGAAGATCATCATAGGCGTGCAGGATAGTTTGGCATTTGCCCAGGAAGTTTGCAATGAGTTTTGCAGTTGTTACTTTAAAAAAATGGCTAGTGAGATTCATTCATATAAGCCAACTTCAGCCAACATAAGACAAGAACAACATAGGTGCAGGTTTCTATAGAAAGCAATGTTGTTCTAGCTCTCAGGGGAGGTATCCCATAAAAAAAATTCTGCACAACCTCTATAGATGGCACCTTTGAATACCTTCAATGTTTCTGCATCATACAGTTGTGGAACTATCTTCTTTGAAAATATCCCCATTGTCAGACTCACACCTTAAAATTTTGGAGTATGAAGATTTCAGCCTAACTGCATCTAGGTAGCATCCATGAAAGTTGAGCATCAAACTGAAGTCCCAGATATATACAATTACACTGTTGTTCAATGGTTTTTCGACCGTTTCCTCTTACGGATTTTCCTCCTCTTTCCAAAGACACTACTTTAGTTTTAGCATGATTAATAATGAAATGTTCCTCTGTACAGTTTCTGCATCCCTATTTGAGTAGTGGAAATCGGAACTATATAATCAGAACATAAAATAACTATAAGCTTTACATCTAATATTGAAACTGGAAAATTTTCCAAGCCACGCATTTTCTTTTTCTTTTACAATGTTGCCATAGAGTAAAGAGACATTGTTGTCTGTGATGTAATGCCAGCCAAGCTGCCTTCAACACTCAGCACTGGCTGCCTATCCCTGCCACCCTCCTCCTGGTCCCCCTTTTAGTATCCCTTATCTGGACTGAGGCCTGAGTCTTCAGGTGACCCTTCCTCTGTGGATAGATTTACTTACTAGTGTGCATTCACTTGGTTAGCATGACCTTTCCCTTTAATTATGAGGGAAATAAAGCACAGTGAGTCAGTGGAATTTTAAACAACAAACTTATTTGGTTTATTATATCACAGAAGTTACGAACTCCAGAACTCTATAATAACTCTATATATAACAAAAGGTTCTCTTACTTAGTTCCACTTAGTGTTCCTTTCAGTGACAAACTATTTATCTTTAAACATGCATTTTATTTTTTCAGTCTCTCAACTGCTTCACACAACTGTCTTTCATACAGTGCACTCTCACTATCTCTCATACATCTGACTCATCCAACAGCTTTCTCTCAACTGACACTCTCAACTGTCATCCTCTCAGATCACTCTCATTGAGGCCGTTCCCATCACAGCTTCCTGGGCCGGGATTTGCTCCCTCTCATGCATGCTTTCTAACCTGGTTCTTCACAATGTCATACAGCTCTATTGGTCTGTATGTTTTCTTATTGCAGCCCCTTTGCCCCAAGTCTAACACCAGGAGAAGTAACAGAATGGAGCTTTGTATAAATGTTGGTGGCAGCTAAATTTTGCCATGGAGGACCTCTGTCTATAGAGTCAATGGCAGAGCTAAAGTCTACAAAAGGAACAGGTAGCTCTTCTCAATCATTTTGGAAGTATTTTTTGCCTGAAATGTTGGAGAATAAAACTTTGAACTAGTGCAGATTTTCCTTTTATGAAATTTACTTGCCCTTCATCTGCAATTGAATTTTCAGAAGTTAAAGACTTCAGTTTACAGTAAGTATCTAGAATACAATTTAGGGCAATATCAAGCAGACTAATTGGTCTATGTTTCTTTGAATTTCTTTTGAATCTACTGTAGAGCTTGTTTTATGAATAGGTATGTGTGTGCACGCACGCATGCTCCTTCAAACTCCCTGCTGATTTTTGGTGACCCCACAAATTTCATAGGGTTTCTTAGGCAAGGAATACTCAGAGGTGGCTTTGCCAGTCCCCTCCTGCATACAGCACCTAGTACTCATTCGCGATCTCCCATCCAAGTACAAGACAGGGCTGATCCTGTTTAGTTTCCAAGATCAGACAGGATCTGGTACCTTTAGGGTAGCCATTAATAATTGGTGCCTTTACCACAATAATAATTTCTAGCCTCATATAATTTTTCCATGGTGGTTTGTGTATATAAATAATGCAGCAAGGACTCCATTCTGAATACAACTGAACTATCCAGATGCTAGGTTTTCCTAGCAGAAGAGTCCAATGCTAGAAAATGCAACAAGTGGGAAGGGTAAGACAAAGAGAGTACAAAGACACCAGCGTTCAGCAATCAACTTGAGTAAGAATAGTGGCATGGATATTACCTGCTGGGATTTCCAGCTTTGCTGGGAAGAAGGGAAGCCTGGCTACAACAGAGAAGGTGGGTCAGCAAAACTGAATTAGGAAGAGTAATATGTTAATATCATTTCCTTCCTCTACCACCACCTCAACAACTATTCACTGCTCACCAAAAACATCTAAGTGGGCCTTGGCAAATGTAATCAGATAGAGTAAGAAAACCTGTGGTTTGAATACTCCCCGCCTGTCATTTCCAGGTTTATCAAGATGGAGGAATAAAAGTTGGGCTGGCTGGCTGATTGATTGAGGTGCTGGTGGCATGATCTCAAGGAAATGATTTAAAAGGAGGTCCTTTCTTTGGTGAGCAACTTTGGGAAACACAGACTGGCCATGAGTGGGTATAGGGCAGACTGTATCCCCGGGCGGCAGATAAGGATGATAGACAGACCTGGATGAGAGCTGGTGGGGGGGGGGTGTAAATATGGAGGAGCACCTCTGAAAGACCAGACTTTAGTTAGGTCATGGCATGAAGACCCACAATATGTGATATCTTAAGTTAGTGGCTGTTTTCTATAATTACTGCCGCTGGAGATAGAGTGGGCTAAAAAAAGGAGGAAAGAAGTGAGTAGATTACTTGCGGATTGCTTTAATGTATCCCTACTATGTTTATACTATGTTTATTTGGGGGGAGATAACAGAGTTATTGGGTGGCTGTGTGTTACCATACTGACCTTAGATAGAGGTTTATAGATATATGAGAAGGTGCATACTGTTGTATGCTTTTAGTTCTCAATGTGTGAGACATTCTTTTAGTGGCAATCACCTGACTGTGCCAATTGTCTGTTGCACACATTTGGTGGGAACTGTTAAGATTGTAGCTGTATATGGGAGAGTGTTAAGGCTGTATGTTTGAGAGTTTATAACAGAGTGAATTGGGGTTTCTGCTTCCACAAAAAGGGGGAGAAAAGCTTGAAGTAGAAGGTAATTCATAGTCAGATATGGAGACCAAGATGCTAAAACATAGCTCCCCTCTCTGCCCTTTCCCTCAAGTCTCTCATTACTGGCTGCTCTTCCAATAAGCCCTCCAGTCTGGCAGTGCTGGTATTTAATGTCAGGTTGGGTCCTAATAATATTTCATGCATCTGTGACTTGATCAAGAATGAAGGAGCTGACCTGGTATGTAGTACCAAGAACAAATCCACACTACACAAATAACCCAGTTTGAAACTGGATTATTTGCCATGTTGCCTTCCTATGGGATCCTGGGATTTTTAGTTTGGTGAGGCACCAGCAGTCTTTGGCAGAGAAGGCTAAAGCCATTGTAAAAAAACAAGTCCCAGGATTCAATAGGAAGGAGCCATGGCAAATAACCCAAGTGCAAACTGGATTGTTTGTGTAATGTGGATTTCACCCCAAGATCTGGACAGCCAAACTGGAAAGTGTAAATCTGACCTGTCTCTCTCTGTCCAAGTACTTGGGATAGCATCTTTGTAATGTACAAAAACTATAAGTATCAGTAAATTAGTAAATGTCTTGCAAATTTATTCAGCAGCAAGGCTTCTGTGTGTTTAACAGCTAGGATATTTCATAGCAAAGAAATAAATGCATACACCTAATCTACTACATTTCCTCACGTTATACCTCTGCTAAGACATGGGGGAAGTTGTCAGTCTGAATTCCCATTTCTTTTACAGGTTGCCATTCTGCAGAAGAACACTGGGGCAAGCCAACTGATTTTCAAACTACCATTTGAAGCAGGTGGCTAACAGAACAAAAAAAGATGAACTACAATTGCATTAAAACTGAGTAATTGTTTTTGCTTTATTTTCCTCTCTTGTAAATGGTCATGTTAAAAATGGATCTTAGTTTTCACTTCTTCATAGTACAGGAATAAAAAAAATGCAAAGGGAAATCAGACATCTACAAATAACTTTCCCAAGTCATGAACATGTCAAAATATTTTTTCTATGGCTTAAACATATTATAAAGAAAATAATATGAGGGCATGGCTGATGATTTGTGCACAGCATAAACATACCTAATATCCAATGTATATGTAAATGTGCAGTCGGAAAAACTCATTTCCAGAATTGCAGCTCAAATTGCTGGCTGTGTTCCAAAGCACTTTTATAAGAACAAATACTGAGTACATAAAATGGAATGCAATTAAACAGAGAGGGGTCAAGTGAATTGCTAAAAGGCTTTATGTGTCCTATTGTCAATGGAGTATATCTCTGACCCATTGGCACTAAACAACTGTAGCTATATTGCTCTTTAACACTATTATGCCAGTATGTGTCCTGTTCTGGAGATGCCTAAGGACACACAGTCTCCATAAGCATCAATTCCTTGCTGACAGGGCTGTTTGGCCCTCATTAAATGGACATGCAGAAGTGTGTTTGAATCACAACCCATGAAAGAAAGGTCACTTGTGCAGTAACTGTGGGTAATTTTCTGTATGGATCCATGCAAGGTGAATGAAAGCTCTACAAGCCATTATCTAGAAGAATTACAATTACAATTGCCTTTCTTTCTCCTTTGACTACCTGTGGATTGCCAACTTGTGGTCATTAACAGCCAGCAATAAATTCTGATCGCAGCATGGCTAGAGGATACTAATTGTACAAAGGTTGCAAATCTGATCTCTGTAAGCCAAATTAAATAAATAAAGTAGCATAGCTATTTTTTTAAAAAAAAGCCACTTTAAAATGCCTAAACAGCCTTCCAATCCTGACACATTTTCAAGAATTACTGCTTGAAATGTTTTTGTACCTTCAAGGGTACTTCAGCTCATTTCTGATCAGTTATCAAAATATAACTATGTATACCAAATCTGAATACTTTTGAATCTAGGAACATTCACCTGAAACAGAATTAGTATGAGTGGAATCATAACTACAGTATATGCTGCAAATACACAGTGCTAAGAAGCTAGACTGATACTGATATATTTAAAAATTAAAATAGTCTTGGATTATTAGTACCAGAATACATGTGGGCAATAAATAAACTGTAATCTGTATCAAAATCTTTGCCTACCACTTGCCAAAAAAGAAACAATAGTCTATATTTCATCATATTTTTGTGGTTACCCACTATTGTAAAATATTTTACTTTTTTCTGTATTTATTGCGCCTGAAAGTTTTTAATGCACTGCAAAAACAATTTTATCTGCACACCTCTATGTTTTTTCACTCTACCTTCTAACATACTGCTAATGCACAGAACATTTGGGCTATCCATCGGAAGCAAGCCTGAGGGCAAGGGTAAGCCACATGTTCCTTCCACCAGGTACACAAATTCCCCAATCTGAAACACAAGAACATATGCATTTCAATTTTGAAAGCAATTCATGCAAAACAAATTAGAAGTTTCTCAGACCACAAACCAAGACAAATTCATTGTAATAGTGCTGAGATTTCACATGCAAGAATATTTAATGGCTTTATTTTAAAGCCTCTTAAATAAACCAAAATGGAGATGCAATATAAGATCCCTGAAACAACATCTCAGGCTTGGCCAAATTGATCACCAACAGTGGTCCGCCCTGGCCTCACATCGGGAGGCATGGAGACGCACTATCCACAATGCTGCAGCCTTATTTGAGAACTCACGACGAACAAGTCTTGAAGAGAAACGACAACGCAGAAAGAATCACAACCCAAAAGCATCACCCAAGGAGACCTTCTGCTGTGCTTTTTGCAACCGGACTTGTTTATCTCGGATTGGCCTTTTTAGTCATCAGCGCGCTTGCAGAAAGCGCGGGATGAGTCCTTCCTGAATCTTCGTTTGCGAAGAAAAGCCAGAGAGATAAGATATGTAATAGAATAACATCAGTAAATCAACTTTGCAAAAAATATTTTGAAAGTCTCTGTCATTTTTTTGTCCTTAACCAACTCACTGCCTCACCAATGACCTCGAAGTCACTTGTCCTTTAACTACAGGTAATTGGAATGTAAGGAGAAAAGAATTTAATAGGTGATGTGATTGGCTCTGTACATTTAAATACTAGACTACCATAGGATGAACCAATGAAATGTGGCTCCTGGTTATCCAGATATTGTGTTAAGGCACAGAATGGTCTAAGCAGCAACAGTTACCACTTTGCGTTAGGGGGGGTGCTCATTTATTTGCTTTGTTATGTTTTGATTTTTTTGTTTTTCCAGTGTCTACATTAGCCTATAGCAGAAAACCTCAAGGACAGGGAAGTCAGTTGATCAGTCAGATACAACATTTTCACTCATAACACATTCGTTATTAACTGGAGTAAAAAAAAGGGGGGTAGTACATACTGCTATTCAGATGCTTACACACATAAACAAAGATTATGACTACCACCTACAGTGGAAGCCCAAACTAGACCTCTAATTGTTGCTAAGCTAAAGTAATATTTCTATCTTTATTAAAACAAACTGGTCCCTCTCATTAACTTTGAAGTACAGGTTTCATTTAGCAGACCTTGAGAATTTACAGTTGTACCAGTAGGCATACGTGACACCTGTAAGTGAAGGTCAGATTACCGTATGTAAGACAGCAGTGCCACTTTCTCTTCCATAGATTATTTGTTCTTGCAGTAAAAATAAGATTGAAAAAGATTGAACTCTTCCATTGAGATTCCTATGAAACTGTATCTTTTAAGAACCTTATGATTCTAAACTAGTGCCTTATTACAGAGACCAATTCTTTAAAAAATAATATAAAAATCTGCTACTTAGAAAATGCACCGTTAGGTCCCAGATAAAAATACCTACATAAAATAGAATTAAAGCACAATCTTACACATGCCTACTCAGAAGGCAGCCCCACTGCTAGCTTCCACGTAAATCATAGCATCATAGAGTTGAAAGAGACCACAAGGCCATCTGCCCAACCCCTTGCCCTGCATCAAAGCATCCCCGACAGATGGCCATTGAGTCTCTGCTTAAAAACCTCCAAAGAAGGAGACTCCACCACACTCCTAGGCAGCATGTTCCACTGCCAAACAGCTCTTACTGTCAGGAAGTTCTTCCTAACGTTTAGGTGAAATCTCTTTTCCTGATAGATATAGATAAACAGATGTACTGCAGCTTTGAATTCATATTTTTTTTAAGACAACAATGGATCAGCTCACATGATGTTGCTGCATATTTGAGAATTTGATTCACGGTCTATTTTAGATTTTAGATTTAAAAAAAAAACTCTATTTACCTGTTGATTGGCCAAAATTATGGCACAGTAACATTTTCCCATATTAAAAGGAAGATAGTGAAGGTCAAGGGTTGTATAATTCTCTCTGTCCAGGAAAATTATATCTGTTGGGCTGAAGAACTCTTGTAAGCAGTTAGATCCATTACCTGTCAAAATATTAATTATAGTTTTACATACAGTATCAAAGCTAGGAAATATATCTGCTCCCATAAAGTAATATCGCAAACTATAAATCTACAATTGCAAATGCATGATAAAAGTAAAACCCAGTGCTTCAAATCCCTCCTAACCTATGGAATGAAATTGAATTCTTGCTATGAAAAACTACATAAGTGAACCATTTAATTCATGTTTGCCATTTTATCACCTCTAATTCTACAAAGGATATCCCTGAACCATGATAAAACTTAAAGAGCAGTTTATAACAGGGCAGGAAGTGAAAGATAGGAGGGTAGGCATTGAGAGTACTTTTTCAGAGGGAGAAAAATAAAATCCTCGAGAATGCAAATTGAAACTACAGTTGTCCCTTCATATTCGCTGGGGTTTGGTTCCAAGAACTCCCATGAATACCCATATCCGTGAATACTCAAGTCCTTTTCTATGCAATGGCATAGCAAAATGGTGTCCCTTATGTAAGATGGCAAAATAAAGGTTTGCTTTTTGGATTATTATTTTTAAAGAATATTTTCAAGCCGTGAATACTTAAAACCGTTAATGCCAAACCCATGAATGTGGAGGGACAACTGTAGTTCTCTCTATTGCAATAATGCCTATATAATGCACTCAAATAATGCCTATATAAGGCCACTCAAAATAAAAATTCAAATATATTAATTGAAGGCAAAGTAAAAAACTCGATTTTTGTTTAATAAGCAGAATTTCTTTTGATTGGGCTAATTACTTTCATGTTTCAGAAAAGACATGACTGTATCCAAGATCTTATTTGAGAGACCAGTACCTTATATCCTGTCAACCAAGGAAAGGCAAGCTGGTGCTCCAGATGCTTTGACATAAAACTCCCATAAACCTCAGCCAGCATAGCCAGTAGTTTCTAAATCATAATCCAAAATATCTGGAGGGCAGGTTGCCCACTACTATAATAAAATATTTTATTTTCCTTTTTCAAATAAAGATTCAATCTATTTTTCTTGGTCAAAGAAGCAAAAAAAAACCCCACATATTTCCCCGATCAAAAGAAGGAAGGAGTTGTCTTCCAGTGAGATGTTTACATTAAGTATCTATTAAGAACTCAAGAATAGTGTCTATAATAATGGGCCATGTGACTGCGGAGAGAAGAGGCTTCTTCAGAACTATCTGTAAAAAGAATCTTTAAGAGTTCAGCTAAAACCTGAACAAAAAGATATGCAAACTAATGGCCTCACTGGAATATAATTTAGATGGGTCTGTGAAATGGAAGAAAGGAGATATGATAAAAGAAAAGGTAGCACTACATAATGCAGGAACTTCAAATCCACAGTGATTGTGCTTCCCCCTCCCTCATTGTGCAATATAGTTGCCCCTCCACATTCGCGAACTTAGCATTTGCGGTTTTGCATATTTGTGGTTTTGGGAGGGCCAAAAACTGCAACAAGGGGCCTCCGGAGGCCCCGTGAAGGCCCTGGGAGGGAGGGGGAGCGCTGGGGAGGCCTCCAAGGAGCCTTTGAAGGCTCCGAGAAGGCCCTGGGACAGAGGAGGAGTACCGGGGGGACCTCCATGGAGCCTTCAAAGGCCCCGTGAAGGCCCTCGGAGGGAGGGGGAGCGCCGGGAAGGTGTCCATGGAGGCTTAGAAGCCCCCATGAAGGCCCTGGGAGGGCCGGGGAGGCCTCCACGGAGCCTTCAAAGGCTCCGAGAAGGCCCTGGGATGGAGGGGGAGTGCCGGGGGGGGGGCTCCATGGAGCCTTCGAAGGCTCCAGTGAAGGCCCAGGGAGGGCCGGGGAGGCCTCCATGGAGCCTTCGAAGGCTCCGTGAAGGCCCTAGGAGGGAGGGGGAGCGCCGGGAAGGCCTCCATGGAGGCTTTGAAGCCCCCGTGAAGGCCCTGGAAGGGAGGGGGAGCACCGGGGAGGCCTCCACAGAGCCTTTAAAGGCTCCATGAAGGCCCTGGGAGGGCCGGGAGACCTCCACGGAGCCTTCGAAGGCCCCCTGAAGGCCTTGGGAGGGAGGGGGAGAGCCAGGGAGGCCTCCACGGAGCCTTCGAAGGCTCCGTGAAGGCCCTGGGAGGGTGGGGGAGGCCTCCACAGAGCCTTCAGAGGCCCCGTGAAGGCCCTGGGTGGGAGGGAGGAGGTCCTGGGTGGGAGGGCAAGGGCCAGGGAGGCCTCCAGAGCCTTTGAAGGCTCCATGAAGGCCCTGGGAGGGAGGGGGAGGCCTCCACGGAGCCTTCAAAGGCCCCGTGAAGGCCTGGGTGGGAGGGGGGAGGCCTCCACAGAGCCTTCAAAGGCCCCATGAAGGCCCTGGGTGGGAGGGGGGAGGGCCAGGGATGGTGTGGGGAGGGCTAGGGAGGCCTCCACGGATCCTTCGAAGGGCCCGTGAAGGCCCTGGGTGGGAGGGGGTGGGCCAGGGAGACCTCCACGGATCCTTTTAAGGCCTCCATGGAGCCTTCAAAAGCCCCATGAAGGCCCTGGGAGGGAGGGGAAGGGCCGGGGAGGCATCCACAGGACCTCGGGAGGGTCTCCGGAGGCCCCGTGAAGGCCTTGGAAGGGAGGGGGGCAGGGAAAAGCGACTATGGGGCCTACGGAGGCCCATGGTCGCTTTGGTGGGGGAGGGGGAGGGCAGTCATTATTCGTGGAATTTTCACATTCGTGGGGGACTGGGGAACCTATCCCCCACGAATGTGAAGGGACAACTGTACTTTATTCCTCCACTCCATCACTGCAATACTTTAAGTGTCTTAAACTACACCTGTACACCTGTTTACCTGGGATTAAGCCCTACTGAACTCAGTAAGAATTACGTGCGCTTATAACTGAAGTGCACTATACAATTTTCCCCTTATCCACGAGGGATACATTCCAAGACCCCCAATGGATGCCTGAAACCATGGATAGTGAGGAACCCTATATATACTACAGTCAGCTCTCTGTATTCATAGATTCTACCATCCAAGGCTTGAAAATATTTAACTCCCCCCCAAAAAAAAATCTAAAAAGCAAACCTTGTTTTTGCCTTTTTAAATAAGGGTTGCCATTTTACTATGCCATTGTATATAATGGGACTTGAGTATTCATGGATTTTGTTATCCATCGGGGGTCCTAGAACCAAACTACAGTGGATACCCAGGGCCCACTGTAGTTTTTTTTCTATACATACATACCTATGATAAAGTTTAACTATGAATTAGGCACTGTAAGAGAATAACACGATTTCTTAACAATTTCACAGACACAAGATTTGTTCTTAGTGTAGATCTTAACAACCTCAGCATACAATTAATTTTCTTTCCTTATTAAGTCGAGAGCCTTCATGTTTTCACTTAAAGGAAGCACTTTACAGCTTCTCTCTAGCATATCTGAATTGCAAGCATCTCTGCTCTTGTGCTTTGGGCCTATAATTTCAATAAAATAAGGATTACTTGAACACAAACACTGTGATACCATGACAGTCGATCTAATACCCCGAGATGGCTGCTAATGGGTGGGTGTTGTATACAGCATGGACACTCTGGACAAAGGGGTGCATTCAGGACAGGAGAAAGTGGGACAGCATGAGATTTCATCATGCTACTCAGAAAGGTACATAATTCAAAGCTTATGAATTGTTGGTTTCTGGGATTTTCCATTTAATATTTTCGGACCACAGTTGACTGCAATAACTGAAACTGTGAAAAGTGGAACTGCAAATAAGGAGGGGGACTACTATAATATTAATCAATAAATAGTAAGGAATAAACCTAGGGATTTAAAAAGAGTCATTTGTATATATTGCACAAAACTAATAAATAAAAGACCAAAAAGAAACATGATTGCCAGTACATACCGGTAGTCAAGTTGTCTCCCTGACCGTAAAATTTATGTACACCTACCACTTCATCTGTATTCCTCAGGATGTCACATTCAGTACTAACAAAAAAGAAAAGAAAATCAAAGTTGATGCATTGAAATGACACACACATTTCATACTGTCTTACTGAAACTCTTCTATCAAGAGTATAACATAACTTTTCTTTAACTGCAGTATCATTCAGAACAGCAGGGTAAGGGTAATACTGGGGCATTACATAGGCTTATACAAGCTTATTTATTTATTTATTTAAATAATCTTTGGCTTTTCTTCGCAAACGAAGATTCAGGAAGGACTCATCCCGCACTTTCTGCAAGCGCGCTGATGACTAAAAAGGCCAATCCGAGATAAACAAGTCCGGTTGCAGAAAGCACAGCAGAAGGTCTCCTTGGGTGATGTTTTTGGGTTGTGATTCTTTCTGCGTTGTTGTTTCTCCTTCAAGACTTGTTCGGTGTAACTTCTCAAATAAGGCTGCAGCATTGTGGATAGTGCGTCTCCATGCCTCCCGATGTGAGGCCAGGGCGGACCATTGTTGGTGATCAATTTGGCCAAGCCTGAGATGTTGTTTCAGGGAGTCTTTGTATTGCTTTTTTGGAGCGCCCCTCTTACGCTGACCCGTGGCGAGTTCACCATAGAGTACTATTTTTGGTAGGTGATGGTCCTCCATCCTAGAAACATGCCCTGACCAGTGCAGCTGTGGTCTCAATATCATGGCCTCAATGCTGGTGATCCCTGCTTGCTCAAGGACAGCAACATTCATCACATAGTCAGTCCGGTGTATATTTAGGATTGTTTGTATAATATGAAGCTAAACATAAGGTATTTGATTCTTGCCCTGCAGCCAGATAAAGCAACAGATGCAATTTGTATCAGATGAAAATTATCTACAATAATGCTTGAAAATAAATACATGATAAGAAACATATCTGCAGGTGGCATTGAAAACAAATGTAAAGCACATAAGGGACAGTATATCTTTAGGTTGTTTCCAACTGTTGTACAAGTCAAAGGAAGCTCATGCAATTAATTCCCCCCCTCATCCTCTAGCCACTAATGCCTCATCCTTGATGATCAGGTGCCCCTTCTGAACTATGTGGGCTGTATATCTGTGGGATGCTGGAGATGTAGAGATCACATAAAACTGGACAAATGCCTCACATTAAGTCCCTCTTCAATCCTACCTCTTACTGCAACCTTTTGAAAACATATCCCATACTGTTCCAAATGCATTTTCATTATTTCTTTAATAGTAAAATCTGGCTGCAGCATTCTCCTGCCATTATCACTGTATAACGTACTTGATTACAAAGGTGAAACAGGCATGGTTACCCAACTCTATATCTTTAGACAGAAGGATTGAGGATCCTAGCCACTTGTCAGCTAATCTAGATTCTGTCTGGGGTTCCATTATCACTAACTGGCCACCCGGGTGCCCAATTTGTGATGGTGATTAAAACCAGACTGCTAGTTTTAATACTCCACTTAGCATTCTCAAGTATTGGAATCTCAGGGTATTTATATGGGATAATGTGCAGGCTCTTGGGTAATCTTTTAGGCTATTTATTATATGCTTTCATAGATATACAAACATATTCATTCCCCTTAGGGAGAAACACAGACATACCAATGCCTGGGTGTTTGCTTCAATCACATTACATCACATCGCATGTAAGGTATCGTATATTCATTACATTATGGTGTAGGGAGCCCTGGTAGCACAGTGGTTAAATGCCAGTACTGCAAGTCACCACATTGCAAGTTCAATTCCAGAGGGCTCCAAGGCTCACCCAGCCTTCCATCCTTTCATAGCTCAGTAAAATGAGTACCGGCTTGTGGGGGCAATTAGCTAATACACATTGGAAACTGCTTAATGCAGTGTAGATGTGTAAATTGCTATTGCTTAACAATTTGTAAGCCACTCTGATAGCCTTGGTGGCTGAAGAGGGGGTATAAATACCTAATTAAATTTTAAAAAATTAAATTACTTTATTGTAATTAAGATGTTACACTTCATAAGGTTCCTGTTGTGTGTCTTCAAGTCATTTCTGACTTATGGTGACACTAAGGTGAAGCTATCACAGGATTTTCTTGGCAAGATTTGTTCAGAGGGGATTGCCTTTGTCTTCCACTGAAGCTGAGAGAATGTGACTTGTCCAAGATCTCCCAGCAGGTTTCCATGGTGGAGTGGGGATTCAAATCCTGATCTCCAAAATCATAGTCTAATACCCAAACCACTACACCACACTGGCTCCCACTTTATGAGAACTGAACCTTTATTGCGCTTCATCTCTTTAACCAACCTTTCAACAGTTACACACAGAAAAGCATTACTATCTTAAACAGTATAACTTAGCCACAAAGCCATTTAGAAAATCCTCTCATCAGTAAAGGAACCATACATCTCTAAAAGGGCATCTGTGAACACACAGGCATCCAAGGGTTAATCTCCTTGAGCATTGCTAACTTCTCTCTAGCAGCATCTCTTACATCAATAAGCATCTTAATGGGCATCCGTTGCAATTGTAATGGGACATATATCTATTTTTGGCATAGCCTAAATGTTTTTTACTAGTCCTATCTCTCAGCATATCTTTCAGCATGCCTGGGCAGCTTATCAGTTATACCAAATGGCAGAGCTGTTATGAACTGTATTTTTCACACACTGAAGTCAGCCAAAAGAAATCTACCTGCTAGCTCTATCATAGCTCCTTTTATTCCCTCTCTAGCCTCACCCAGGTATCACCTGCCCAATCAAAATAATTCAAAACAAAGGTGATGACTGTGTCTCATTTATGATATCCAATAAAAACCAAGATCTTTAGGAATGACAGCACTTCTAGTACAGTTGGAGTCTTTGGCTGCCTGCCATCCTAACTGTATCAGTCATTTACACCTGCTATGAGGTTATTATTGGTCACATCTGCTCAACATCTTACAGTGTTGAAAGTACAGGCATCTCATCCCATATCTGATTTACATTTGAGCCAGTGTTTTGCCCAGAAGTAGGCTGCTGTAAGGTCTTCAGTACTGCATACACACATATTCTAATACATCTAGCCTTCTGAATTATATCTTATATCCTATATGCTATGCTCTATAGGTTACACTCTGTATCTCATAGGTTTAGTCCTAGGCCTCAAAGTTAGCAACCAAGTAAGCCTTGCCTGTAACAAAGGGTTATTTTAATACCAACTGTCTAAAGGAGACAGGCTTTTCTAGTCCTCTTCAATACGAGCCAATTCTAGCAAACCTACTCTGAAAGGGATGGGCATGAAAGAAAGATGCTCTGGCAAGTACTCCTTGAGCAATGGCAGATAAAAATGGTTTCCTTTATCAGCCCTAATAATATTCCTAGTTCAGTCCCTCTAGTTTCATCTCCTTTGCTACCTTTATGTCACTGCCTGGTTACATCTTCAAAAATCCATTTAATACACAGTTCTCAAATAGAGGGCATATTGGATATTAAACTGAGAAGAACAGATTAATCCTTTATTAGAGCATATTTACATATAAACTAACACAGGAGCAATAAAGTAACACATATCAGATCCAAAGAATGTAATTGCAAATGAAAAATAATATAGTAGTATAAGAATAGTATTATATATGTATATATAAAACAAATTTCATTTCTGGTCTAAATTAGAATCTTAAAACATGTTCTAAAAACAAAGAGCATACTAATGGAGACCAAAAGTATATTTTAATTTTAGATCACAGATAGTTGATCACTAATATATTTAGACAGTTGCATACAATATATAGAATATAAAGAATTTCCAAGAGAAAGTATTCCTAAATTTATTGCGATTCCTCTCTACAAAATTAGAGACTGACTCCTCATACTAGAGGTGACCCAAAATATACTCCATGTAAATATCACAGGGCCATCTAACGGTATCTGATACCATTAGCTTGTGCATTCAGTTAAAATGGCACTGGCTCATTTGCTGGTTGTCAGCCACCCAGGACTCCAACAAGTAATGCACGGATGGAGATCCCATACCCCGTTTGTCTCATTACATCAGCCAGAGGAGCATATTTCTGATGTATACATTCTCTGGTCTTTCTCATGGCTGATTTCCTGTTCTCAGAGGGGATCATTATGTCCACAATAGTTTTTTTTTCCCCTGCCTTTCATCCATGATGACTGTAACTGGTATCAACTGGCTACCTGTCTCAGACACAGTTTGATTTAAGGAAATGGTGCCATTAAGGCTGGCGTGGCTTTGGCCAGTAGGTTCATCACTGCATCATGACAATGTTTCCAGGCTATCAAGCATGGGGGACCATTACAGAGCACATAGGGGAGTGTTTCATGGGGGGGGGGGACACAGCAACATCATTTGTCATTGTTGCCAGATTTAATGGCACTGTTAAGAAGTACAGAATGTAAGTGAGCATGAAGGACCAATCACCAGTCTGTGAAAGGAGTGGTTTTTCTTCCTCATGAGGGCATCCTTGGGAGGGCTGAAAGTGTGACTGAGGGTAGTTCCCCCTTGAGTAGCATTTCTTAATGAGGAGGCAGAGTTCCGCAAGGTCTCTTCCCAGGGAGAGCCAGAAGCTTTTCTTTGAGAAAAATTTGTAGCAGCTTGAGTGGTGTTTATTACCAAGGCATTACCGGTACTATGCTGCAGAGGCTTGGGGAAGGTTGTCTTGAGAGCCTGCTGTCCTGTTTTGGGACCCCTTCTTTCATGGAGCACTTGTTGTTACAGTGGTAGTGTCTATCTGGGGGGAGGGGTGCATCCCACTAAAAGTCAAAATTGATTTCTCAAAAACAAGACATGCCAGACTAATCTTATCTCTCTTTTTTGATAGAGTTACAAACTTGATAGATGAAGGGAATGCTGTGGATGTAGTGTATCTTGATTTCAGTAAGGCTTTTGACAAGGTATCCCCTGATATGCTTGCAGACAAGCTAGTAAAATGTGGACTAGACAATACAACCTGTTAGGTGGATTTGTAATTGGTTGACTGACCGAATCCAAGGGGTAGTCACCAATGGCTCCTCCTCATCCGGGAGAGAAGTGACTAGTGGGGTGCCACAGGGTTCTGTCCTGGGCCCAGTGCTATTCAACATCTTTATCAATGACTTGCATGAGGGAATAGAGGGTATGCTTATCAAGTTTGCAGATGACACCAAATTAGGAGGGGTACCTAATACCCCAGAGGATAGGATCAGAATCCAAAATGACCTTAATAGATTAGAAAGCTGGGTCAATACTAACAAAATTAATTTCAACAGCAAGAAATGTAGGATACTACACTTGAGCAGTAAAAATGAAATGCACAGATATAGGATGGGTGACACCTGGCTTGATGGCAATACATGCAAAAGGGATCTAGGAGTCTTAGTGGACCACAAGCTGAACATGAGCCAGCAGTGTGTGTAATGCAGCAGCTAAAAAAGCCAAAGCAATTCTAGGCTGCATTAATAGGAGTATAGTTTCTAAATCAACAGAAGTAATAGTGCCACTCTATTCTGCTTTGGTCAGACTTCACCTGGAATACTGTGTCCAGTTCTGAGCACCACAATTCAGGAAGGCTATTGAGAAGCTGGAACACGCCCAGAGGAGGGTGACCAAAATGGTTAACGGTCTGGCAGCCATGCCCTATAAGGAGTAGCTTAGGGAGCTGGGTATGTTTAGTCTGGAGAAGAGAAGGATGAGAGGTGACATGATAGCCATGCTTAAATATCTGAAGGGATGTCATACTGAGGATGGAGCAAGCTTGTTTTCTGCTACTCCAGAGACTAGGACACGGAGCAATGGATTCAAACTACAGGAAAAGAGATTCCACCTAAACATTAGGAACAACTTCCTGACAGTAAGAGCTGTTCGGAAGTGGAATGCACTGCCTTGGAGTGTGGTGGAGTCTCCCTCTTTGGAGGTTTTTAAACAGAGGCTGGATGGCTATCTGTCGGGAATGATTTGATTGTGTATTCCTGCACGGCAGGCGGTTGGCTGGATGGCCCTTGTGGTCTCTTCCAATTCTATGATTCTATGCTTGGGAAACCCCTTTGGTGTAGCTCTCTTTTGGGTGGTGTTTTCCTGCAAGGGAGATTCCCTGGTGGAGCTGCCCACCCTACAGTTCAATGGAAGGACATTAGGTAGAAGAGAAATAGCAAGTGACTCACATAGTACGCATCTGGTGGTGTCCTCTTAGGTTTCTGATAGATCTGATATGGTGCCTCTGCCTATGGCAGGGGCCTCTAAAACCATGGTGGTACCAGAGTTTTAAACTGAGAAAAACAGATACTGTACTGAACTAAAAAGCCAAGAAGTGTCTGGTTCCCTCCAGTAAATGTACACTACCAGTCTTTTATTTGGCCCATTAAAACTCTTAATATACAGTAATTTCATAGAATCATAGAATCATAGAATCATAGAATTGCAGAGTTGGAAGAGACCACGAGGGCCATCCAGTCCAACCCCCCTGCCACTCAGGAAATCACAATCAAAGCATCCCCGACAGATGGCCATCCAGCCTCTGTTTAAAGACCTCCAAGGAAGGAGACCCCACCACGCTCCGAGGGAGTGTGTTCCACTGCCGAACAGCTCTTACTGTCAAAAAGTTCCTCCTCATGTTGAGGTGGAATCTCTGTTCCTGGAGCTTGCACCCATTGCTCCGTGTTCCAGTCTCTGGAGCAGCAGAAAACAAGCCTGCTCCATCCTCAGCATGACATCCCTTCAAATACTTAAACAGGGCTATCATATCGCCTCTAAACCGTCTCTTTTCCAGGCTAAACATACCCAGCTCCCTAAGTCTCTCCTCATAAGGCATCGTTTCCAGACCTTTCACCATTTTAGTTGCCCTTCTCTGGACACGCTCCAATTTGTCAATATCCTTTCTGAATTGTGGTGCCCAGAACTGGACACAATATTCTAAGTGAGGTCTGACCAAGGCAGAATAGAGTGGCACTATTACTTCCCTTGATCTAGACACTATACTTCTATTGATACAGCCCAAAATTGCATTGGCCTTTTTAGCTGCCGCATCACACTGTTGGCTCATGTTCAACTTGTGGCCTACTAGGACTCCTAGATCCCTTTCGCAAGTAGTCTCATTCAGCCAGGTCTCTCCCATCCTATATTTATGCATTTCATTTTTCCGCCCTAAATGCAGTACTTTACATTTCTCCGTATTGAATTTCATTTTGTTAGCTTTGGCCCAGCTCTCCAGTCTATCCAGGTCATTCTGAATTTTGATCCTGTCCTCTAGGGTATTAGCTACTCCTCCCAATTTGGTGTCATCTGCAAATTTGATAAGCATGCCCCTAATTCCCTCATCTAAGTCATTGATAAAGATGTTGAATAGCACTGGGCCCAGGACAGAACCCTGTGGCACCCCACTGGTCACATCTTTCCAAGACGAAGAGGAGCCACTGCCGAGCACCCTTTGGGTTCGGCCGGTCAACCAATTACAAATCCATTGAACTGTTAACTTGTCTAGCCCACATTCTACAAGCTTGTTTGCAAGAATGTCATGGGGAACCTTGTCAAAGGCCTTACTGAAATCAAGGTATGCAATGTCCACAGCATTCCCTTCATCTACCAAGCTGGTAACTTTATCAAAAAAAGAGATCAGATTAGTCTGGCATGACTTGTTTCTCTGAAACCCATGTTGACTTTTTGTGATTATGGCATTGCCTTCTAAATGTTCACAGACTCTCTGTTTCTTCTAGTTTTATTCATTTTTCCGTTATACTTTCTTAAACAGTCATATTGCAGTGGATATTGCAGTGTGTGTAACCAATATGAGAGAACGGACATCTGATCTATAGTATTTAAAGGGAATTGTCTTAATCCTAGAAAATTAATCCTTAATTTGCCTATATGCCTAAATTAGGCCACAAAACCTAAGAAATTCTACTTCATTAACTATTACAATTGAGTAATCTTGAATATGAAACTGTCTCATCTGTAATTTCTAAACCTATTTGAAGTCCTGTAGGAATCCCATAAGCCAACATTCAATTCAGTCACATAGACATAGACATAGTCATAGAATCATAGAGTTGGAAGAGACCTCAAGGGCCATCCAGTCCACCCCCCTGCCATGCAGGAATACACAATCACATATGCTCTCCCAATTACAATTTTATTAGTTAACTTGAAATTGTAAATTCAGATTGTTCCCTTAAGAAAATGACTTATAAACTCATGGTTAGTCATGTATCACTGAAATATCCTACCTGCTCAAGGCTAAACATAGTTGTAGGATGAAAGGCTTGAGAATTTTTTTTTCTTTTACAGCTGTTATTACTCTTCTATTTACATTTTCAACACACTTTCTCTATTTAATGGCTAACATCTCCTCACTAAAGAATACTATAAACATACTAGAGCCATACTAGACCAGTCACATAGAACAATCTAGATGACTAGTCTAATATATCTATGCACAATGATTTCTTGGAGGAGGAGACCTTTAAATACCTATTGGCTTCAGATGACTTAATACCATAACACTTTAATTCTTGGCAATGGGTTAATTATATTAAGGTTGAGTTAAGAAACAATCCTCAAATGATATTGATAGGTTACTTATTTCAGGACTGTCAACATTAATACAGTAAGCAGAAACAAATATACCATAAATGTTCTTAAAATACCCTGTTTGCTACAAAAATCTGAAAATGAAACATTCCTCTCCCTGTTTCTTTCAGCCTAGCAGTAAAAGAACCCCTACCTAGATTGGTCTCACATTTTCAACCCTTAGGCTTCTATCACTCACCATGCCCTTATAACCTTAAGTTCCCTCCCTGGATCTGGTACTTAGGCTGGACAAGTGGCTGTACTGATCAGTGGATTCAATGTGATAAAGTATGACCAGTTTTCTTTGTTACTTTTTGAATTAGAATATCCAGGAAAGAAAGAAAGAAAGAAAATTGAAAATAAAAACAGTAAAGATTTATTATACAGTTGGCCCTATGTATCCACAGATCTGACATCCATGGAGTCCACCATCCACGGCTGGAAAATATACCACAAAAAAATAAATTTCAAGAAGCAAACCTTAATTTTGCCATTTTATAAAAGGGACACCATTTTACTACACTATTGTATATAATGGGACTTGAGCATCCATGGATTTTGGTATCCACAGGTGGTCCTGGAACCACATCCCAGCAGATACCAAGAGCCCAAAATAATCATCTCACCTTATACTGGTTCCACATACAGTACTCAGTAACAACTCCATTTCAAAGCAAGCAACATTTCTCCCTGAAATCTCTCCACATTCTCAGCACCCAAAACCCTATTCAGATCTCATCCATTCCTCTCTTCCTAACTAGCCCTATCTAAACATTTAACAGCCAACACTCTAGATCAGTGACTCTTAACCTTTTCTTTATCAGGAACCCCCTTTAAATATCTTCGGTTGCCGCAGACCCCCAAGACTTAACTCAAGATTTAAAATACAGTTGCCCCTCCACATTCGCGAACTTAGCATTCGCGGTTTTGATTATTCGTGGTTTTGGGAGGGCCCGCCCTAACAAAACCGTGACAAGGGGCCTCCTGGAGGCCCCGTGAAGGCCCGGGGTAGGAGGGGGGAGGGCCATGGAGGCCTCCACGGGGCCTCCGGAGACTCTCCGGAGGCCCCGTGAAGGCCTTGGAAGGGATTGGGGAGTCCGGGGAAAGCAACTATGGGGCCTCCGGAGGCCCCATGGTTGCTTTGGCGGGGGAGGGCAGTCATTATTCATGGAATTTTCACATTCACGGGCGTCTGGGGAACCTAACCCCTGCGAATGTGAAGGGATGACTGTAACAACAACACAATACGATTACACCATCCATTAAACCTTCCCTCAGAGGCACTGGAGGGGGAGGGAAGACTTCTCCTGCTTCTTCCTGTAACTCTGTGGCTGGAGTGGATTGAATGGCAATGTGCAGGCCAAGCCAGCCAGCCTTTGCCTTGGTTCCTGTCATGTGGCCACTCTACTGCAGGGCGGAGGTGGGCCAAGCAGCCTTCAAGCCTTCATAGACGTTCTGTGAGGACATGTGGCTTCCTGGGGGTCCAGAGACCACAGGTTAAGAACTACTGCTCTAGGTTATATCCTTCCCCCATAGCCCCTCCCGCAGCATTCCATGAGCTGTGATTGGCTGGTTCTACTCACTTGCCCACCTTATTTCAAATTAGGAAAGAAAATGTATTTCATATTAGCAACTGAAAAGCCAAACCGCACATTAAACATGAGAGTTAACATTCATTATCTTTACACAACTTTAACTGTGAAAGGAAAATGGGACAAAGAATACCTTTCAGAATTGGGCTAATTTAAAGAATTTTTAAGTACTATTTAATTGAATGATAGCAAATGCTTCACTAAAACCGATGAGATACAGTATATTTTAACATAATTTAGAGACTTGGAACTCATTTTTGCAGCCCTTACTACATTGGTCTGTTGCCATTGTTGAAATTGTGTTGTCACTGCCAAAACCTTCACAAATGTGTCAATAACACCCTTTATTTTTTCTACCCATTCCAAAATACAGCACAAGATCCCCCCCCCCGCCTCCCTAGGAAAAATCTCATTTTTCTTTTGCTTTGGCCATAAGAAACACCAAAGTCACCACAGTTGAACTTCTGGAGGTTTTCCCTTTCTGTTGCTTTGGAAAAGAAAAAGATGCTCTTAAGTTCTGTGATCTTAAAGGGCTGTCTGTTTTACAAGGACACTCTGGCATTCTACTAAACCATAAGGGGCTGCTAGAGTTGCCAATGAATAGCAGCAGAAATTCTGCAATGGCTGTCAAATTTCAGCAACAGACATGCCACACCCTGTGAATTCTGAGCATCCAATGCAACCTCCTGATCCTAGAAAGTTTTCCAGCCTCAATTTATTATCTTTATTTGTTGCTGTTGTTGTGTGCCTTCCAGCCATTTCCTTTTGGTGAATCTATCACTGGGTTTTCTTGGAAAGATTTGTTCAATATAGGTTTTGCCACTGCGTTGCTCTGAGACTGAGGGCCGGTCTACACAAGGGAATAAAATGTGGATTGGTCCACAGTAATGCCACTTTGCAGTAGCTTTCATTTGTCTCTGTAGTTTATTTGGCGAGATCGCTGATGTGCGAAGCTATCCATGTTTGCTGTTCAGACAGAGGCATGCCAGCAAATCAAGATGGTGGGCACTTTATTCTCCCCAACTTGCCCCTGCCAAACAGTATTTAAAAAAAAAAAACTAAATCCAAGGTGCAGAAGAGTTATCTTCCGCTTAAATTAAAAAATAAAATAAAAAGAAAGGCTGTTTTGTTGTCTCAGCACAATTGCTACTGCAAAAATCCAACATTGTCTTGTCAGCAAGCTCCGCCCCTACACACATTTGACCAATCAGCTATCCACTTCAGAAATGTGCTGCAATGTGATTTGGTTGTCCTAACAAGCGGGAGTGCACATTAGTTTTTAAAAAAAAAACTCGGGGAAAGCCATGAAAGCTTTTCCTGCATTGTTTTTCCGGATTTTGCTCCCACTCCCCTCCAAAAACAATGAAATACCATGTGATCGCATTTGCACACATGGGATTCTCCCTGAATTCTGAGAGGCTTTATTTCACTGTCTGGACTGGCCCTGAGAGAGTGTGACTTCCCAAAAGTCACCCAGTGAGTTTCCATGGCCAAGCGGGATTCAAACCTTGGTCTCCAGGATCCTAGTCCAACACCCAAACCACTACACCACAATGGCTCCCATCTTTACTTGTTTGCAATCCTTTTCCAAAAATTGAAGATCTCAGGATCTCAGGCAGATATGGTCTGTCAGATAGCCTGGACCTAACCCATATAGGACTTATGGCCATAACCAGCACTTTGAATTGTGCCCAGAATTGCAGCCAGGGGATTCTCATATATGATTCCTGTAACATGTCCCAACTAACAATCTGGCTGCAGCTCTTTGTACCAGATGAAGTTTGAGAACATTTTTCAAAGGCATTCCCATGCAGATAATGTTAAAGTGGTCCAAATGAGATGTAAATAAGGCATGTACTACCATCGACAGATCATCTATCTCAAGGAATGGATGTAGTTGGTGCACATGCTTTGAGTGTGCAAAAACACTCCTGGCCACAGCAGAATCCTTGGCCTCCAGGTTCAAGGTTGTGTCCAGGAATACACCCAAACAATGAACCTACATCTTTAGGGGAGGTGTAACCCCATTCAACACAGGCTGAATCCCTATTCCCTGATCAACCCTGGTCAAGCATGACTGATCAAGAGCACCTCTGTCTAACCAAGGAAAATCTATGGATGCCATCTGTGAAAGCCTTCGACTTCGCACCTCTGTGTGTCTGAATTAAGTTTCAATTTGTTTGCCCTTATCCAGTCCACTGCTGATGGAAAGGATACATTGAGCTGGGTGTCATCAGCACAAAG
This sequence comes from Gambelia wislizenii, assembly GCA_030847615.1. Classification (NCBI taxonomy): domain Eukaryota; kingdom Metazoa; phylum Chordata; class Lepidosauria; order Squamata; family Crotaphytidae; genus Gambelia; species Gambelia wislizenii. Next base: position 268,694,944 of record JAUMIR010000003.1, read on the forward strand.
ACACTGAACCCCAAACCACTGGACAATGTTTCCCAGACGTTTCATGCAGATGTTGAATAGCATGGTAAAGTGTCCTGAATGACTCCATAGATCAGTGCCCAAGGAAATGAACAGGAATCCCACAGCACTACCTTCCAGGTTTGTCCCTCTGGGAAGGACCAAAACCACTGTAAAACTAAACCTCCAAATCCCACCCCAATAAGGTGGCCCAGAAAGATAACATGGTTGATGGTATCAAAAACTGCCAAGAGATCCAGCAGAACCAATGGGGACACACTCCCCCTGTCCAGTTCCCAGCATAGATCATCCATCATGGTGAGCAAAGCTAGTTCTGTCCCAAAACCAGTCCTGAAACCAGATGAAAATGGATCCAGATCATATGCTTATCCAGGAACTTCTGGAATTGGGAGGCTGCCACATGCTCCAATACCTTGCCCCCCAAAATTGTATTTTTGACACTGGCTGATAATTATCCTTTATAGATGTATTCAGGGAAGATATTTTTCAAAAAAAGCCTTACAACTTCCTTTTTTTAAGGCAAGCTGGAACTCTGCCTTGTTGTAAGAAAGCACTGACTATGCCTTTCACCCACTCAGCCAGTCCCCCTCTAGTCTATTAATGAGCCGTGGAGTTCGAGGATCTAGCACACTTGTGGCACCTCTCATATCTCCAAGGATCTTGTCTACATCCTCAGACTGCACAAATTGAAAGGTATCCAATAACATAGGGCAAGCAGGAGCCAAGCTTACATCCACTGGAACTTTCAACTACAACATCCAAGTCAGTGCAAGTTCTGGGCAAGTTTATCTGCAAAGTGCCATGGAAATTCTTCACACCAGTCTATTAATTTAGATCATGCTAATCTATATAGATATGTGAATTCTGTATAAATCTGAATCCATATTTAAAATGGTGTCATGTACAAAACAGATCACACACTAAACGTTCCACTTTTTTTCATTCTTGTTTTAATAATTTCTTTTGTTAATAATTAGGGATGATAAGTCATTAGAATGTAATCCTCTATGCACCTACCTGGAAGTAAGCATCAACATATTTACCTATCATTCATGTATGCTGTATAACTAAGTGACTAAGCATATAAGAAGTTCAGTTACGCAAAACAATAAGTAAAACATTAAAACAACGTAAGTTAAGTGTTTGTAAGTCTATTAACCAAGACATCAACAGTCTGCAGAATGCACACATAACACCAATTTCCTGCTTATTATCTTTCTAACTCAGTGGAACAAAATTACATTTTCCATTATTAAACTTTGTAATGAAATAATGAAATTAGTACTGTTAGGTTCAAACCAAACTCCATCAACTGAAGCCTATAAAGAGGCATAACACAACATTGCGTCTAATAGACAATAGAAATGCTTTAATTTAAAATGCTAGAAATGCCAATAAATCCATAATGTATCATAACAAGCATCCTAAGACATTTTGTGCTTCATCCTCCCTTCCCCATCACCACCCCAGTTTAGGGAGCTACCTAAGCACATTTGCACAAGTGGCACTCTTTTAATGTTTTACTTCTTTCACAGAAAGTTCTCAAACGCCTCTAACACAGCACAATGAAACCAATAAAATTTGCTCAGTACAATTTTATAGAGTCTTTTCCCACTCACAAAGCATTTGCTTCATTGTTAATGAAAGCAACCATTGTTAATGAAGGCAACCATGAACACTTAGGCTTATGAAAAGGACAGTTACAGCACACATAGCAAGTTATTAATACTGAAATGTATCTCAATGAATTACAGTTAGTTCAGCTCTAGACTCAAGATTAATTTTAACATTATATATGTCACCTTCTCCAGCAATGAACTTTAATGATCCCATAATTATTCCACAGAATATTTATTAATTAATGGCTCTAGTTTATGTTGTCTTAAAATAAATAGCTATTTGAGATTGAAGAAGCATGCCAGCTAAATGAAAATGAGTCATATAAACTCAGGCACATTACCTTTGAGATGCACTTTAACAGCAGTATTTAAAAGCTCACCCTTCTCATCATTTTATAATGGACATTGCCATAAAAAGCATTTGGGCCAGAAAATGCTTCTATTCAACATAAAAGAAACTGTTCAGTTAACTTTTAAAATAAATTGATTTAGTTATACATAAAAGTTCAATGCAGACACAGCCTTTTTGAATTACAGAACTTATTTCAGTAGAGAAATACACGAGAAATATATATAGAAGAATGCAAACTTTCAACTAAAGAAAACAAATCTCCCCAAGTCCAGTATCTCCTGCATATTTCATAGCAAATCTATATTTATCTTCCATGCTTCAAAAAGGAAGTCATTATTTCCTTTAATGGAAAATATATACTAGGAAAAGTCTTCCTCATTAAAATAAAAAAAAGCAGGAATGAAGCAAATCCTCCCCCACCCAAGCTCCATTGCTAAGTAGGCAAAATTATGCATATAAACTGCATGCAAACTCAAATCCACAACACTCCTGTGTTTAATTATACTTTATTACATCTCTTAGTATTAATTATTTTGCTATTATACTTATCATAATAGTAAGGATATATCAAAGTTACACTTTAAATATCTCATTGAATCACTATGGCGAAATGCCCTCTCCTGCTGTTCAGTCTGACTCCAGAGGTGAAGTCAAAGGCTTTCACGGCTGGCATCCATAGATTTTCCTTGGTTTTTTTCCGGGCTGTGAGGCCGTGTTCTGGAAGTTTCTTTCTGACATTTCACCTGCATATGTGGCTGGAATCTTCAGAGAATGGTTGGGTAGGAGTGTGTGCGGAGTTTATATATTGTGAACTCCTGCTAGGGAGTATATGTAAATTTGTGTAATTGAATGGTTAGTTTCTGGGTATAGAAATGCAAGGATGATTAGTGTCTGTTTGGCTAATGGTTAGTTGATGGGCCATTATCTGCTGGAAATCCCCTTGTCCCTGAGTGGAATTCCTTTGTAAGTGTTGAGTTTTAATTCTATTGTTCTTCAAAACTGCCAGCCAGATTTTGTTTACTTTTAAGGTTTCTTCTTTCCTGTTGAAGTTGTCCAGGTGTTTGTGGATTTCAATAGCTTCTCTGTGCATTCTGACATGATAGTTGTTGGCCTGGTCCAGAATTTCTGTGTTTTTAAATAACATTTTGTGTCCAGGTTGGTTTATACCATGTTCTGCTACTGCTGATTTTTCTGGCTGGCCTAGTCTGCAGTGTCTCTCATGTTCCTTGATTCATGTTTGCACATTGCGTTTAGTGGTCCCTATGTAAACCTCTCGTCTAGATTTCTGCAATGTGCTCTACATGGGGCTACCCTCGTGCTTGGTCCGGAAACTTCAGTTGGTACAAAATATGGCAGCCAGAGTGGTCTCAGGAACATCTCGGAGAGATCATATAACTCCAATATTAAAATCTCTCCACTGGCTGCCTATCAGTTTCCGGGCCCAGTATAAGGTGTTGGTTATTACCTTTAAAGCCCTAAATGGCTTGGGTCCAACTTATCTCCGGAACCGCCTCCTCCCATACAATCCTCCCCACGTACTCCGGTCCTCTGGAAGGAATTTGCTTCAGCCACAAAAATCTAGGCTGTCTGCAACCTCCCAGAGGGCCTTTTCAGTAATCGCCCCCAAATTGTGGAATGGCCTGCCGAATGAGATCCGTCAGCTGACGAGCTTGAGTAGCTTTAAAAAAGCACTAAAGATGGATCTCTTTTGGCAGGCCTTTCCTGATTAGATCCCGGCCTCAGGAACTCAGTCTCCTGGCTTTTTAAAAATTATGTATATATTTGTTTTAATGTGTTTTTTAGTTAGAAGGTTTTAATCTTATTGTGTTTAATGTCTTTTTATGGGGGAGGGTGGGGGTGGGTGGTGTTTTTAGTCATTATTATAATGTTTTAATTGTTGGAAGCCGCCCCGATTGTTTTTAACAGAGGGGCGGGGTATAAATAAATATTATTATTATTATTATTATTATTATTATTATTAAACTTGTCCACAGCTGCATGGTATGCAGTAAACTCCTACAGCTGTGAGAGGGTCTCTTTTGTCCTTCCCTGAGCATAGCATTTCTTGGATTTTCTTTGTTGATCTATAGATTGTTTGGAGGTTGTATTTCCTCATCAGTTTCTGTATTCTGTTTGTGACTCCTTTGATGTATGGTAAAAATACCTTCCCTTTGGGTGGCTGTTTTTCTTCTTCATTCCTGTGTTTTTTTCTGGGTCTGGCTGCTCTTGTGATGTTTGATCTGGAGTAACCATTAGTCTGTAGGGCCCAGTTTAGGTGCCTGAGTTCGTCCTCCAGGTAGTGGGGTTCACAGATCCTTTTTGCACGGTCTACCAATATTTTTATTGTGCTTCTTTTTTGTCCTGGGTGATGATTCGAGTTCTTGTGTAGGTATCTGTCCGTGTGTGGGGTTTTTCTGTATACCTTGTGGCCTAACCATTGGTTTGGTTTGCGGATGATGAGGACATCCAAGAATGGCAGTGTTCCTTCCTTCTCTTTTTTCCATAGTGAATTGGATATTTGGGTGGATGCTGTTCAGGTGGTTCAGGAATGAGACTAAATCTTCTTCTCTATGGTTCCAAATGGTGAAAGTATCATCCACATATCAGAACCATGTTGTGGGCTTTTTTGATGCTGTTTCCAGGGCTTGCTTTTCAAAATGTTCCATGTAATAGTTTGCTACCACGGGGCTCAGTGGCTACCCTTGGCTACCCCATCTATCTGTTTGTAGAATTCGTTATCCCACTGGAAGTAGCTTGTGGTGAGGCAGTGTTTCAGCAAGGCTGTGATGTCCTCAGGAAATATTTGTTGGATGAGTGCCATTGTGTCCATTATGGGGAAACTCCAGAGGGTATTTCAGCTCTCCAGAGATGGTTCTGGGAGCACAAAAGGATTGTATACATCTGCTGGATTCCACCATTCTACCAGCAGAAGTCCACTACTGGATCCTTCCCCTGGTGAACAAGTTTGAAAAAAACTTACCTTTTTATTTTTCCTTGCTTTATTCGGCTAATTTGATCTAGCTTCTCAGGCTCAGTGATGCAACTTCTTGATTCAACTAAAATGACCCTAAAAATAATTGCAAACTTAGCAAAACTTAATGAAATAAAATAAAATGTCAAAACATGAACATAAAAATACTTATTAAGATTATAGTTTGACATCCTAAATTGGATTAGTGGAAAGGAGGCTGTGGAAACTGACCTCCCCACTGCTCCTTCCCCCAGCAGCCTCCGGAGCCTTCCAAAATGCTACAACAGGGAGTTGAGGTATATTCCTGATTCCTGAACAAGGTGGGTAGTGACAGAAAGATCTGTGATGGAAAGAGAGGAATTCTCTTAAACCCAACAGAGGTATCTGTCATGAACAGGATCCCGGTTCAGTTTTGAGAGATTCTCCTTTTTCCCCTCAGAGGTGTGAACAACATCCAGACCCTTCAGGTGGGACACCTGACATCATGTAGCAGTTTTAGGGATTGCCAGCTGGAGATGAAGAGAAGCCAACTTCTGTTAGCAGAGGAACATAGAATTTAGACCTACCCATAGGAAAGCCTCAGCTGGGTTACAGTTTAAAAACCAAATGTTTTATTTTTATGGAATTTCTATTTATTGCTCAAGTGTTGATGTGAGAACCCATAATTTATGGTCCATGTGTGAGTAAATAGGAACACACTATTGCCATACTTTGAGATCAATCTGAAATATAAAATCTGAATTCCCTTTCCAGCATCAGTACAGCCTATAGTTTCTTAAAAACAAATAAGAATATAGAAGTCAGCACTCACAAACATTTAATGCCCAGAAACAAAGGTAGTAGTTAGAGGAATAAGAGCCAAAACAGAATTTATTTTGTTATACTCATTAAATTATATCCCACCTTTCCAAGAAAAATAGTTCTCAAGGCACCACAAAATAATAGAAGTTGAGTATCCCTTATCCAAAATGCTTGAGACTGGAAGTGGTTTGGATTTTGGATTCTGGATTTTTTATATTTATTTTTATTTTTTGGATTTTGGAATATTTGCATATACATAATCTTGGAGATGGGACCCAAGTCTAAACATAAAATTAATTTATGTTTCATATAAACTTTATACACATAGCCCAAAATTGATTTTATACATAATATTTTTAATAGCTTTGTGCATAAAACCAAGTTTGTGTACATTGAACCATCAGAAAGCAAAGATGTCATTTTCTCAGCCACCCATGCAGACAATTTTGGATTTTGGAGTCTTTCAGGTTTAGTTTTCAGATAAGGGATACTCAACCTGCATTGAAATATAATTAAAATACAATTTAAAATACATTGAAATTATTTCATAAAATTATTATCTATTTGAAGGGCAAATTACTCTAATACAAGAGATCTTTAATGCATATAGAAAAACAAATTTCTAGAAAATATAAGACATTTTCTTATCCACCCTAGTAAATGCTGACACATACTGGTTTTTAATATTAAAAACAAGAACAGAAAATTATGGAAATTAATATCGACTATAGAATTAACTGCAAGCCAAACCATAACTGCATACCTGAATGGCCCATCAATTTTGAAAGGACTAGTAACTTGCAGACTAAGTTTCTTCAACTCATAACATGGAGATTTGCATTTTAACATACCCTGCAAGTAGACAGAAAAGTTGTTGGTCAGCGAATCCACCATTTGTAATTGACAATTTTTGAAAACAGACTCTGCTCCCTATATGGTTCAAAGTCCTAAAAATACATATTTTACAAGAATTATTAATGTCTGTCCTAAAGGCACCAGATCCCATCTGATCTTGAAAGCTAATCAGAGTCAGCCCTGGTTAGTACTTCGATTGGAAACCATCAATGAATAGCAGGTGCTGTAGGCTATATTTCAAAGGAAGAAACTGGCAAAACCACGTCTAAATATTCCTTGCTTAAGAAAACCCTATCAAATTCAAGGGGCCACCATACTTTGACAGATGAGCTGAAGGCACATGCATGCACACACACTTTGAAAGTGTAAAGATGGAATGGAACTAAATCCTTTTTCCTGGGTCCAATTTCCTCAGTTTTTCTCCTGGTGTGCATGTGTGTAAGTAGGAAGGAAATTTTCTGCTCCTTTTAGTAGTGGTGCAACTTTCTAAGGAGTTTCTACTCTCTGGCTTTTCTTCGCAAATGAAGATTCAGGAAGAACTTATCCCGCGTTTTTTGCAAGCGCGCTGATGACTAAAAAGGCCAATCCGAGATAGACAAGTCTGGTTGCAGAAAGCACAGCAGAAGGTTTCCTTGGTGATGTTTCCGGGTTGTGATTCTTTCTGTGTTGTCGTTTCTCTTCAAGACTTGTTCGGCGTGAGTTCTCAAATAAGGCTGCAGCATTGTGGATAGTGTGTCTCCATGCCTCCCGATGTATGGCCAGGGCTGACCATTGTTGGTGATCAATTTGGCCAAGCCTGAGATGTTGTTTCAGGCAGTCCTTGTGTCGCTTTTTTGGAGCGCCCCTCTTCCGCTGACCTGTGGCGAGTTCACCGTAGAGTACTATTTTAGGGAGGCGATGGTCCTCCATCCTAGAAACATGCCCTGCCCAGCGCAGCTGTGTTCTCAATATCATGGCCTCAATGCTGGTGATTCCTGCTTGCTCAAGAACAGCAACATTCGTCACATAGTTAGTCCAGTGTATTTTTAGGATTGTGCATATACAGCGCTGATGAAAGCGTTCGAGGAGTTGTAGGTGGTGTCGATAGGTGACTCATGTTTCAGACCCATAAAGGAGAATAGACAGTACAATGGCTCTCTCTCTGGCTTTCCTTCGCGAACGAAGATTCAGGAAGGACTCATCCCGCGCTTTCTGCAAGCGCGCTGATGACTAAAAAGGCCAATCCGAGATAAACAAGTCCGGTTGCAAAAAGCACAGCAGAAGGTCTCCTTGGGTGGTGTTTTTGGGTTGTGATTCTTTCTGTGTTGTCGTTTCTTTTCAAGACTTGTTCGTCGTGAGTTCTCAAAAAAAGGCTGCAGCATTGTGGATAGTGCGTCTCCATGCCTCCCGATGTGAGGCCAGGGCAGACCACTGTTGGTGATCAATTTGGCCGAGCCTGAGATGTTGTTTCAGGGAGTCTTTGTATCGCTTTTTTGGAGCGCCCCTCTTACACTGACCCGTGGCGAGTTCACCGTAGAGTAGTATTTTTGGGAGGTGATGGTCCTCCATCCTAGACTGATTTTTGTGTTTCGTCTCAGGTGTTTGTTACTCCACACTCTTTTGTAAAGTCTTCCAAATGCGCTATGTGCCTTTGCTAATCTGTGATCGATCTCTTTGTCAATCTTGGCATCTGAGGAGATGATGCTTCCCAGGTAGGTGAACTGATGAACAGACTTAAGCACAGAGTTGCCGACGGCAATGTGGGGATGGTGGTGTTTGTCCTGTAGTGCAGACTGGTAAAGAACTTCTGTTTTCTTCAGGTTGACTTCCAGCCCAAACAGTTCTGCAGCTGTTGCCAAGCAGGATGTTAGGCGCTGCAGAGCTGCTTCTGTGTGGGCAACAAGGGCAGCATCATCAGCGAAGAGCAGCTCATGGACTAGATACTTTAGAGTCTTAGTGCGAGCCTTCAGACAGCTTAAGTTAAACAAGCTGCCATCAGTACGGTAACGTATATAGATGCCGTCGTCTTCTTTGAGCTCTGCCGTAGCCCTTTGGAGCATCATGCTGAAGAAGATTGTAAATAAAGTTGGTGCAAGAACACAACCTTGCTTCACTCCATTAGTTATTAGAAAGGGCTCTGAAAGAGCATCGCCATATCTGACTTGATCGCGCTGGCCCTTGTGTAGCAAGATAATCATTTTAAGGAATTTGGGGGGACATCCTAGTCTTTCCAGGATCTGCCACAGACCTTTCCTACTCACAGTGTCGAAGGCTTTAGTGAGGTCAACAAATGTTACATAGAGACCCTTGTTCTGCTCTCTACATTTCTTAGACAACTGCAAGAGAAATGTAGAGGGGTTTCTAACTGTCAAAATAATCCTCATAGCATTCGCTTGGAATCCTACCTGTCCTAATGGCATTCCACATTAAATTGCAGAATTCAGAAGGGAGGGGGCCTAATCCACTGTAAACTTCACCAGGAAAGCCTTTGCAGCTTATCCCCTATTTATTAATATATAATTCTCTTGGGTATGTTGCCTTTCCCAGTGTGCTGATTGGCCACTTAGGAAACATACCCAACCACTCCCTCAGCCAATCACCACCCACATGCAAATCTATATATTCCAATGTCATACTGGAAGCGACTAAACAATGTGCTACAGTGTTGGCTATAGTTACTAAGGCTGCAGGCCTTTCCAGTTCACCAATGTCTCAGGGCTGCACAATTCCCACTTATGAGCTAAAATCTACACAGTAATATCATTTCTAATCCCGCTACAACTGGACCCAGGCAGTCAACTGGTGTCAGGATCCCGCTGCTGCTGCTGCAACAGGATCCAAACAGTCAACTGGTGGTGCTCAGCAGGGCAACAGAGCCGGTGAGAAGGGGAAGGAGGAATTCAAATACACCAGCCTACCTTAAGGGGTTGTCATGAGGTTTACCGGGCGTGTTTTGGGGGAGTTTCTTAATCGCATATGGTACACCAGATCCAGCTAGGTTTTTTTTTTTTTTTAAGATCTTTAGGGATTGCGTATTTCCACTCGTTTGGACAATTGGACTCACTTCCATTCACATTTGTGATAAAAGCAGAAGTATAAGCTGATTTGCTGGATGTGGGCAGGGGGCGGAGCTTGCTAATAACACAAGCACCCAAAACCACCATTTTGGATTTTCACTTTAATGAGAGCGCAATCATGTAATAAAACAGACTTTTTCTTTTCATTTTATTTATTTAGGTAGAATATTGTAGTTTCGCACATTAGATATGCTTTTTTTAAAAAAATATTGTAAAGCAGCAGCAGCAACTGGTGACAATAAAAGCATAAGTAATTCCCTCGCGCCCACCATCTTGATTTGCAGGCATGCCCGTTGGGACACAAAAACCGAATAGCTTCACATGCCTGCAATTTTGCCAGAAAACTGTTAAGACAAATAGGAGCTGCTTATATTTGCGATAGTGCACATCATTCCACATCCCCCCCCCATATAGACAGTCCCTAAGAAATGGACGTGTGCGAGTTTGCTTACCTCATCGTTTTACAAGATGTCTGCAAGTTTGTCCCCACTCTCCTTCCCCTCCCCCTTTCACGGCCTCACTGTGCACCCTTCACCATGCTTCCTATTAGGGTTTACTGGTAGATGGGCAGGAAGAATACTTATAAAAAAGCATCCTTCTGTATGAACATTTTGGAGAGGGGGGATGCCCAGTGGTGAAACAGAGCTGTTGGGTACACCTCTAATGAATACACAATGCACCTGCAAAAAGTTTGTGGCTGAAAAATCCAAAAGAATTACAAATATTCTTCAGTTTCACTCTGCAGTCTTAATAGACAGTGAAAACTGTTCCCAATAAAATATTCATAACATGTCAAAATTGAGAATGGAGGTATGAATCATGTCAGGTGATAGTGCACACACACTGGGTACCTAAACAGGTCTAGGCAGCAAAAAATAAACAGTGAAGTGTTGTTCCTTCAGGCATAAGAATAAAGGCACAGACACAAGTTTTGTGTCTAAAATAAACTTCTCTTTACTTGAGCGTAATGAAATGTATTTACAGATATAGACAGCATTCAGGAGAAAAACATCTTCCCTCTGTGAAATCCAACACAGAACTAATAAGCTTAAACTCAGCTCTGCACACAGCCCAGCTCCTGGGCTCTGACCCCAACAAATATTGATACTTTTGCCCAGCTAGTCCTGCAAAATGCTGATAGCTCACAGTGCTGCAAACTGCAGACTGTTTGCTACATCTCAATTCTTTACAGAATAAATCTACTGCATGTCCCAATATCCTGACAAATAACGGGTTAATGAAGATAGGACAGAAGCAGAAAAATCAGTATCCAACATAGCACAGGTTTTTTCTCTGCTATGTACAATACACGAGATTGCCAATCCACACAATTTTTATGAAATTTACTGCAGAAAAGACAAATTTTATGTTTGCCTTAACAAGAGATTGGGTACTTTGAGTATTCATTTTGAATACTTAAAAGCCTGCAAAGTGAGGCTGAATGTTCAAAAGAGCCTCCAACAGTCAAATTATCTTCACTATCTGCTACTCTCTTTCACCCACATGGGAAAGTTTGAGAACACACACAGTGAACTTCTTTATTGTATGTTTAAGAAGAGTTATGTAGTTAATACTTGTGTGTAAAGAAAAGAAAGGCTCTGTTGCACTCCCATGATTCCAACAAAATCTATTCCCCAATATAGTAAAAAAGATTAAATTAAGAGAAAGGCTCTACCAGAGCTTGGGGATGTTACTTTTTTTGAGAATGAGGTCTTGAGTGTCCTTCTATGGCCACCACCTTTATCAGAGGCAGCAAGCCTCTATTTAATCTATAGTATCAATTGTTGAAGAATGAGATGGAAGGTACAGTTGCACTTCTCCTGTGGACAGGCTATCCATAGGTAAATAATTGGTTACTGTGTAAACAGAATGTTGAACTAGATTGCTCTTTGGTCTGATGTAACATGACTTTTCTTATGGTCTTTTGTACTGCAACATCCACAATCCTTCACTGGGTATGTTAGTAACAGGATCCTGCTTGTTGTAGACCAAAAAGAAGCTTTCCTAAACTCTGGGTGCTACTGTTTTTCCTAGCATGTTCAAGTTGCTCAGTATATATATCCTTCATACACAAGAAATTGACATTTTAAAAAGATATTACAACAAAGAACAACAAAAAACAGAATGCACTTTATTAAATATAAACTTTTTATAACGGTTTTGTCTCCCTCGTCCGAAATGCTTCGGACAAGAGGTATTTTGGATTTTGGAGTATTTCAGATTTTGGAATACTTGTATATACATAATGAGATATCTTAGAGATGGGATCCAAGTCTAAACACAAAATTCTTTTATTTTTCATATACACTTTATACACATAGACTGAAGGTAATTTTATACACAATATTTTTTCATAATTTTGTGCATGAAACAAAGGTTGCATACACTGAACTATCAGAAAGCAAAGGTGTTACTATCTCAGCCACCCATGTGGATTATTTTAGAATATTCAGAAATCTGGATAAGGGAGACTCAACCTGTGTAATATCTCAAGTCTTACTGCATAACTTATTACAGTATACCACACAAAGAGTAGTACTTACAGAAGGTTTAACATTGGTAATTTTAGTCTTCAGGGAGAAAGTCATTGTAACCCCACCCACTCCAGTTAAAGGCTTGGAAACAAGCAACAATACAGCTTCAGCAGGATACAGGAAACGGCTAGTAAATTCCACATTCACACGTATTTGGCTCCTAAATTGGAAACAGAAAAACATATTCCATAATGAAATTCAGGTACATTAGCACCCCTGTATGTGCTGATTCACCATATGCTGATTCAATTATCCATGGATGGCGACAGCAGGGAGTGGACGGGGGAGGTAAAGAATGGCTCCAGGATGGCTCCGGTGGCAGTGATGGGGCACGTGGCAGTGGCTGAGGAGGAGGAGGCCTGGGAGGCCATGGTGGCAGTAGGCAAGGTGGCAGTGGTGGGGCATGTGGTGCATGGCAGTGGCAGGGGAGAAGGTCTGGGAGGCTGCGGTGGCAGCAGGAATGGTGGCGGTGGTGGCTGAGGAGGAGACATAAGCAGCCTGGAAGGCCGTAGTGGCAGAAGGCTTGGTGGTGGTCGTGGGGCGTGCGGCGTGCAGCAGTGGCTGAGGAGGAGGCCTGGGAGGCCACCGCAGCGGCAGGCATGGTGGCAGAGGAGGTGGTGGAGGAAGCCTGGGAGGCCACAGCGGCAGTAATGGTGGCAGTGGTGGGGTGCATGAGGTGCGGTGGTGACTAAAGAGGAGGCAACCTGGGAGGCTGCTGCCTAGGTGAGCTGGGTTGCGGCAGCAGCCTGGGGCATGAGCCTCCCTCCCTTCCGCCTCCAGGGCATCATTATTATTATTATTATTATTATTACTTATTCACTATTATCCACAGATTTCATATCCACGTGGGGGGGAACCAATCCCCTATGGATATGGGGTTGCTACTGTATAGGTAAAATATCATGGTTTGATATATCTGGCAGTCTTCCATGTGCCACTAGAAACTACAGAATTGTTTTTTAAAAAATTCATCCCTAGAATCTAATGAAAATTATATATTGTATCACAAAGATGGCTCCAACAGAGCCACTGCATGTCATGAGGATCTCCACTTCCATAACATCAGATTCCTCATCCATTGCTGCTGCTGATACCACTAAATATGCACATCTTCCCCTAGATATGTTTACCTAGTGGGCCTTTAGCTGTTCAGCTTTATCCCGTTCAGCTTTATCCTGCAGCGGGTATCCACTGCTTCTGATTTATCAAGATACAGCATTCAACCTGAGGTAGTAGCTCCTGCCACAAAATGGGTCTAATCAGTGGCTCAGCTATCATAAACATCACTACTGGGCAACCAAGCAGTAGGGGAGGAGTAGTGATTGGTGGTGTCAACAGTAAGAGGCAGCAATGCTGGATGTAGCTTTGATGTAGGAATCTGAGGTTCTCAGCTGTCTGGCACACCGGACATTTCATGGGAACTTCATGCTTCCTTTGTTCCTACCTTTACAATTGGGCCAATAAAACATCTGGCTTCATAAGCCATCTTTGAAGGGAAGCTCAGGAAATTACCTTGGATTTTACAACTCAGTGTTACCTTCCTATCTGTAGTTTCCCATGGAAGTTCCTTTCATGTAACATCACATCCCTAGGCTAAGACCTCCTTTGATCTCAGTGATTGAGTGTATATGGTACAGACAAATGGTTAACTGCCTACGTGACAAAGAGCCTATAAAGAAAGAGCTTCTGCTCTTTAAGGAGAAGCTTCTTCTCATTTTCATCATGTCTCTCTGTTGCTTGCTGTAACTATCTGCCTGCATTGCTTTGACTGAGATGCAGTGTCCATTGTTTTCTCCTAATGTCTTTCTGTTAGCATGCAAACTCTGAATAAAATCTCTTTAGCATTTTGCTTCTGGATCGCGATGCTTCCTTGTTACTTGCTGTAACATGTGGCGCAGCGAACAGGGACTCTAAACTTTTCTCACCCTGGAACCAAGATTCAGCTTTTCTCACCCCGGGACTTCACAGACCTCTAGACCTCTCCTCATCTTACCTCTCGCTCGGCATGAGCTAAGTAGCTACTTCACCATCGGATTGAACCGATCCCTCCAAGGTAAGTATGGGCGCTTCCTTGTCAGGAGAACAGAAGAAGCATGCAGAGGAACTCTTATTTCTTTTACAAAGAATAGATCGCCATCCTTCTTGGGATGCAGTTCAAAGGCTGGTCCTTGAACTTGGGGCAAAATGCCCATGGTACCCCCCAAAAGGATCCCTACAGCTTAAGGACTGGGAGAAATTAGGAAGGGAATTGCATGCAGAACCTAGGGCTTCAACTGAAACCTTACAGATGTGGCATCTTTCTCGTTATGCAGTGGAAAAATTTGGCTGTGAATCAAAAACTGTAGAGTTATCCACTTTTTCTCCAACTCATCAATCCTCTTTGTTTATACCACCACTGACAGCCACTTCTGTTATTCCAACCAATGAATTTCAAAACCCAAAAAATCATAGTGCAGTGCTGGAGATGGCAGGAGAAATTCTGGCTAAGGAATCAGCAGAAATGCTTGCCATATGCAACATGGAAACTAAAGATCATCTAGTCAAAACTATAACTCAAGAAGGAATGGATGAATCTTGCCAGGATGATGGGAATTGCAGTAAGGATAGTGATTCAGATTGGGAAAATCTAGAGCCCTCCAACTCAACGAATCTAAATTTTGAAATCCCTGTGACTTGCAAACAGGCATCCATCCACAAACCACGCTATAAGCCCCAAGTGGTTTGGAAAACCTTCACTAAGGCAAAGCCTGGCTCTAAGAAAGCACAGGCAAAATCAGTTCCCCACAAGACATCAAAGAAAAAGGAAATGACTTTTAAAACAAAGATTAGAGATGCAAGTGAAGTTTCACAGATGCTTGCCCCAGAAATGGATCACACAGCACCAAAAGTGATCCACTTGTGTGCCACCCCAATGCAGGTACTGGAATGGCATAGCAGACCCCCAGATGGCACAAGCCAACTCTCTGCCTTGAGCAGAGCAAGCAATGCTTGTGAAGCTGAGATAGTGTCACCCACACAGACTCAAATTTCAGGGAATCTTCCCCTAGAATACACAGGCTTTCCTTTAGGAACAAATCTACAGGATGGAACACAGGACAGAACATCCACGGAGAATGGTGAGTATGATTTTTTGTGTGTTTTTAAAGTTAATTTAGCATTTATGGAGTCCACAAATTTGGGAGGTCCCAGTAAACCAACTCTGTTCTCAGAGCCTCCAAATTTAGAAGTTCCCTGTCTGCCAACCTTGAAATCCATGCTGAAAGATCCTGATTTATCAGATCTGCCCCTTAGTCTAAAAGGTCATCCAGGCAAGCCCCAACTGGGCAATGGAAAGTGCGGACCTGAAGGGAATCTTTTGCAAGTTCCCCTTATGGGAACCCTTCAAAACAACAGCCTTGATGACCCCCATCACAGGAAATGCTCCCCAGAGAGTGAGAGCACTCAGAAAAGAGAAATCTGTGTGTTCAAACCTCACAACAGCAGTTTCTCTTCTGATTTTGGATAAGGGAATCCAAACCCTTGCTGCAGAAGTCCCCAATAGAAATTTTGTGGACTGCAATGTCCATGAGGCTGCAACTTCTCTAGTTTCCTTCACAATGGCAACATGCAGCTCAATTTTAACCACATTCCTAAGGGTAATGGCTTCAAGTGCCAAACACCACTTAGATGAGATGCTACAAACTCCAGCCAGTCCACAAAAATCACAAGCCTCCTTTCCTGAAAGTGTTCCTGGAAACCCTGAGCAGACAAAAGCAGAGAAGTTTCATTACCTCTTTGCCATTCCTCAGAAGCGGTCTGAGTGGAACGGCAGACCTCCAAATGTAACTGTCCCAGCTTTTCAGAGACAAATAGAGGCTGAGACAGTGTTACCACTTGTGATGACTGAAAAGATGTCTCTTGATTGGAGAGATGTCAAATCTTTTGGGAATTTGCACCCCCCATGAAACATGAAATGCTAACAAGTTTATCCTATGAATGTTTATCCCATGAATGTATTTTTCTTCTGTAACAGTTGAGTGAGAAAACTCATGATATTTTTTCTTTTCTTTCTCCCCCATCTTTTGAAATGGTATCCCCCATAAGGAGAGTTGGTATGGTATCTCATAAGGAAAGAAGTCTTCACAACCCAATCATTTGTAAATAGTTTTTGTGCTTTTCTTTTGTCTTCTCTCTGTCATGCAAATTGGGGCATTTCGAGGTCCCAGACTCATGGCATGCAATTGTAGTTCTTTGAATTGGGAATTTTTTTTTTCTTTTTTAAGCATGTAGGAGGAAGTTGGAACATGCATTTTGATTCTCTGATCCTTTTCAGTCATTGCTGACCCATGAAATTTTGTTGCCTGAAGTTCCCAAAAGTTACATGTTAATAACTGAAATTTGATTTTCATTGGGATTTTTGTTAAACATAGTAATTGGTTTTAGATATTTTGCATTCTCAGATAGTTCATTCATGAATTCCCACCTCTGTAAGCAACTTATGTTGGGAAAAGAGAATTCCATTGTTTAAGGGAATTGCTCTATTTCTCATTTGAAGTCTTGTTATTTGACCGTATTGTTATTTTACCAGATGGTCTAAAAGCCTTGCCAATGACTCTTTTGTCTGATCTTTGGGAACCCCAATAACTTTTGTCCTTTTGCAGGTCGTAGTAGAATTTGTGCTCCTTTTAGCCATTATTTTTGCTTTGTTGTTATTGTTGTTATTGATTTTCACTTTAGTTAAATGAGTTACTCTAAAGCCCATGATGTTTTGGTTAGTTATCCCTCAGCTATTGTTCATGTTTTTGCATAATTTCTCAAAGCTTTTCTCAGAAATAGGTGTCTCATCAGCACTAGACAAGACTAAGCCTGAAATTCCTGGAAGCTGCCAATTTTTTGGACTGCTCTGATGCCCTCTCCACAGCTGGGGAAGGAAGATTGCTCAACTGTTGCTGATTAACTTTCATAGTTTTTCTTTGCCTTTGTTTTAGAATTTTGTTCTTTTCTACATAATTTACATAGATGTAACATGCACTGATTTTCCAATTATAGAAACAGGAATTTGAATCCAACCCTGAGGCAAAGTTGGAGACCCT
Organism: Gambelia wislizenii; assembly: GCA_030847615.1. Classification (NCBI taxonomy): domain Eukaryota; kingdom Metazoa; phylum Chordata; class Lepidosauria; order Squamata; family Crotaphytidae; genus Gambelia; species Gambelia wislizenii. Next base: position 268,712,222 of record JAUMIR010000003.1, read on the forward strand.
ACAAGGGCATCCAGACTGACCCCAAAATTAAAACTTTGTCCTGCACCTTGAACTTTGGCATATGAATAACTGCATTTTACTTCTTTTCTCCCTTTCTTCAAAGACTGATGTTATGTTTTGTGATATGCATCTTTCTCTTTCTTAATCTCATGACATTCATAACTTTACAGGTCAACTTATTGGGCATAGTCACTCAAAGACTTTTGAAAAACAAAGGGGGGAGTATGCCTCTTCTGTGCTCCTTGGTAGTTATTCAGTCAAACAGTAATTGCATATTGTATATTTACACTATGAATTATTAACTTTTTCTGATTTTTCCCCAATACAGAAGCATTTTGGCACCTTTTCCCTCCCATAACCACAGGTTCTGAATAGCCAGCTTCCAGATCCTGATCCTGAATTTCAACCTCAAGCCTGCAACAAGTGATTCCATATCAACCAAACCATCAACCAGTAACTTGGGAAGATATTAAAGGACTGTTCAAACACAAATTATATTGACTGAACAAACTAAAGGACACCTGAGAACTTTTGTTGCAGCAGTTTGGACCTACTGCTAATTCAGCAAAACGCTTTTGTACCTTATCTGCTTATTTACAGTCACTCCTATAACTGCTAAAGAGACTTTTACATGACTGTTTTATTCAACATATGGACACATCTGGATGTATATTATTTCTGTTTATCTCTTCCATTGTTTCTAACTCTCTGTTGCACAATTTATATTCCATGTTTGTAAAGCCTGCTCTAATTCAAACCAAGGTTCCATTGAGTTGCCAGAAGATGTTTGCCACCTGCATTAATTGTTAAACATATGAATATGTATCCTTTAACGATGCTCACATTATGCTGAATATGTTTCTCTAGCTGTCAATACAGCTGCTATTATTTGCTTTACCTGCATCATCACAGATATGAACTTTTTATAGAACAACAGTTGCATTATTTAAGAAACTTTACTACACATTACTACAAATATAGGATTTCATGATCTTTTAAGCTAGCTGCCTAATCTAAACTGACTACAAACTGCCTTTGTTTATTTTATAGGATTTTTCATGAGCCTTTCCTACAAAGAGACATCAGTTGTTATATTTGGACAACAACTAAACAATTTGGATTTTAAAAAATAAAGAAGGGGGAAATGTAGGAATCTGAGGTTCTCAGCTGTCTGGCACACCGGACATTTCATGGGAACTTCATGCTTCCTTTGTTCCTACCTTTACAATTGGGCCAATAAAACATCTGGCTTCATAAGCCATCTTTGAAGGGAAGCTCAGGAAATTACCTTGGATTTTACAACTCAGTGTTACCTTCCTATCTGTAGTTTCCCATGGAAGTTCCTTTCATGTAACATCACATCCCTAGGCTAAGACCTCCTTTGATCTCAGTGATTGAGTGTATATGGTACAGACAAATGGTTAACTGCCTACGTGACAAAGAGCCTATAAAGAAAGAGCTTCTGCTCTTTAAGGAGAAGCTTCTTCTCATTTTCATCATGTCTCTCTGTTGCTTGCTGTAACTATCTGCCTGCATTGCTTTGACTGAGATGCAGTGTCCATTGTTTTCTCCTAATGTCTTTCTGTTAGCATGCAAACTCTGAATAAAATCTCTTTAGCATTTTGCTTCTGGATCGCGATGCTTCCTTGTTACAACCTGAGGTAGTAGCTCCTGCCACAAAATGGGTCTAATCAGTGGCTCAGCTATCATAAACATCACTACTGGGCAACCAAGCAGTAGGGGAGGAGTAGTGATTGGTGGTGTCAACAGTAAGAGGCAGCAATGCTGGATGTAGCTTTGATGGTAGTGGGAAAGGGAGCAGACGTGCCAGGCAGGAACCCCATTAGGAGTAGGGCACCCACAATGGCACTAGCACCATCAGGCAGGAATCCAGATGCAGTACCCAATAAAGCACAGCACAAGTCCTGTTCCAATGGGGGAAAATCTGGTTTAGAAAAGGAGAGTAGGTACAAAGACCAAACTGGGCTCACAACTGAGCCCATGGGAGTATTAGTGGAGAAGTAGAATTACTTTTCATTGGGTCATATTTTACTTTAAAAAAAATTGGGGATGATCTGCATAAAATATTAATTAGCAGAAATGAGAAAAAAACTAGTTACATAATGATCAATTAAGGGAGTGATGTATGGAGTACTGGTTTGTAGCAGGATCTGGTAGAAACTAAATGGATTGGGGTGCAAATTAATTAAATTTATTTGGAGTAATCTGGCTGGGTAATCAGTAATCCATTTATTGAGAGGATTCATTTTGAAAGAAAAATAATTGGCTTGCCTTCCGGAAATGAGTGCTTTGTTAAAGTGTGGGTTCAATGTAGGTTCAAATACATGACTTGGTATTTGTGGCTCAGAAAAAAACCTTCTGCCTTGCAGTTGGTTTGTGATGTTCAAGCAATTCACTTGTCTTCATTTGCTCTAGCACTCCCACTCTTACTTGTAGTGGCGCCCAGCCAAATCATTTCAGAAGCTTAATAGAAGCAGGGCATAAGGACCATTTGAGATGTAATATACTGTATTTCTATTTACCAGTAAATTTTCTATCTGCCCCCATGGAAAGTGCCTATGGACCAAAAAAAGATTGGGAATCTCTGTATTAACTAAATACTTGACAGCTAAAGAATAAAAATGATTTTTTTTTTAGCCTGACAAGGGCTAGAAAAGGGGTCCCTCACCATGAAGAATTGTGAACACTACACTAAATAAAACCAGCATGTATTTTGTGTGTGTGAGTTTGGGGATGCATAATTCACCTTGATTTTAAATTATTTTATATGTACAACTGTTTTCAATTACAGTTTTCCCCCTGTATCCATAGATTTGGTATTCATGGATTTAAGTATTCACAGCTTGAAAATATTCTTTAAAAAATAATAACCCAAAAAGAAAATCTTGATTTTGCCATCTTATATAAGGGACACCATTTTGCTATGCCATTGCATATAATGGGACTTGAATATTCATGGATTTTGATATCCATAGGGGGGTGGGGTCCTGGAACCAAATCCCAGAGAATATGAAGGGCAACTGTACAGTAACAAAGCCTCGTGAAATCTTGAGAGGATTTCTCTAACTAACACTAAAAAATGTGCAATAAAGGAAACATGGCATAACTACAGTAAGATAGGGTCAGGTTTTTTCTGAATAGCCAATTTGCGCTGTACTGTGGTATGTGATTGTAATTTATGCATGTTGCTGAAACACACCTGGGCATTTTCTGTGCATGTGCACCCAGGCACATGAGTACAACCTTTGTGGCTTCTCGCATTCTATGATTCTCAGTCCACAAAACTACACAGTCCTCAGAACTTTAACTCGGTAGCAGCACTAATGCAGAATAGTGTTATATATTCAAACTTCTCATAAGAGGCATAATCAACTCCAGCAAAAAATAAAAAGTATTTTGAGTGAAAAATATTTTTAAAAAATCCCTAGGAACAAGAATATTTATGTATTTATTTACTTACGTACTGGATTTATATCCTACCTTTCTCCCAAGAGATGAGATTCAAGGCAAACCTTTTACTAAACCATACCACAGATTATATTAATAATATCATATTCATAGTTTCTGGCATTGCCACCCATATCATAACTTTACATGACTTATGAAGACAAGGGGGGTCCATGTTCTAGGTTTATTTTATCTTAGAAATACTGATAGTCACTGTGTGGAAAGTAGCACTGGAATCTTTGGCAGGTGTGGGGGGATGGGCATGCTTGATCTGCTTCTGGAGTGTTATAGGAGCTTAAACAACTGACTTGTTTTCACTTGATTATGGGTCATTCTGTGCTGACATAGCACAATACAGTTGTCCCTTCGTATTTACTGGGGTTTGGTTCCAGGACCCCCTGTGGATACCAAAATCCATGAATACTCAAGTCCCATTATATCCAATGGCATAGCAAAATGGTGTCCCTTATATAAGATGGCAAAATCAAGGTTTGCTTCTTGGATTATTATTTTTTAAAGAATATTTTCAAGCCGTGAAGACTTAAATCTGTGGATACCAAATCTGTGAATACGGAGGGACAACTGTATTTACATACAACTGGATCCAGCTTACCATACGCTGTTAACCCCCCCCCCCAAAAAAAGCCCAGTAGACCTCACACCTGGTTGCCTGGATCCCAGTTGACTGCCAGGGATGACTGCCTAGGTCCCGTCAGCTGCCAGCTGACTGCCTGGGTCCTGTCGCAGCAGGAAAAGATATTTCTATGTAGACTTAAATCATAAGTGGGAATTGTGCAGCCCTGAGACATTGGTGGAATGGAAAGGCCTGCAGCCTTAGTAACTATAGCCAACACTTTAGCACATTGTTTGGTCACTCCCAGTATGCAGATTGACCATGACTAGCAGGAGTGGATTGTCAGGTGGAAAGGGAATTTGCATGTGAGTGGTGATTTGCATGTGGGTGGTGATTGGCCGAGGGAGTGACAGTAGCAGCCAGTCAGCACACTGAAAGAGGCAACATACCAAAACCCGTTGTACGTACCCAAGAGGCAAGATACCTACATACCTAACGCCATTGTGTATACCCAAGAATTTATATATATAGATCCACAATTTTGTACATGTGTTCTTTCTGAACTGCACCTTTTATCCCCATGAAGCTATACATTTTATGACTAGTTCCATATTTTTAAAAAGCCCTAGTTGGGTGAATAAGGTTGGACTCCTATGCAGGTTAACTTTAAAGTAAAATCAACTGCACTCAGTGGAACTTTCTTTTGAGTAAATACATACATAATTGTGTTATATATAAGCCATTCAAGGAACAAAATTTGGGAATAAAAAGAAAACTGAAGCATTAAAAATCTTTTGAACAAATCAACTAGATTATAATCCAGTTTGAACATTTATTTTGGGTGGTTTTTTAGATGCAGACTCTGATATTACATCTATAGGAAGACTATAGGAAGTTGTTCTTTTTGGAAACAGCTGACATCACTCCTACATTTAAAATTTTGCTTGTTTTTTCTATGAAAGAAGGGTAGTTTTAAATGTTAAAAGTTACATCTTGATCTCTATCTATTGATTGATTGATTGACCAATCGGTTGATCAATATAGTGATATATTGTTGAAAAAAGCATCTGCACATACTAGCTGCCACAAAAAATGGTCATGAACTATAAATGAAATGGGGATTGATATGGAGCAACTTTTAATCTGTTGCAGCTGTTAACATCCAATAAGTATTTTTCCATTATCAAAAACAAGAGGCAATCAGAACTTATAGTCAAGCTTGATAAGAACATCAGCACAAAATCACCAGTATCCAAAAGATACTGCAGAGAATACCATTAAGGCATCACCTTGTTGTTTGTTGCTGTTGTGTGCCTTCAAGTCATTTTCAATTTATGGTGACCCTAAGGTGAACTTATCGCAGGGTTTTCTAAGAGCTGAGAGTGTGTGACTTGCCTAAAATCAGCCAGTGGGTTTTCATGGCTGAGCGGGGATCAGAACCCTGGTCTCCAGAGACCTAGAACCACACTTAAATAACTACACCATGTTGGCTGCAAAGCATCACCTACCCAATGTAGTAGTTTATTAATGCTTAGACCAAAGGCCATTTGCATACACAGTGGATAAGAACATATATAAAAATACAATATTATAATAGTGCTACATAAAATAACCTCTCCATTGACGCCCCCTTGTCGTGGGAGAGAGGCTTGCGTACCCTAATGATGTTTTGAGCTATGCTGGCGGTGGCATAATAGCCACTGGTAGGGTCTCCCATGCCAGACAGGTCAAAACCGAAGGGTCTGACAAAGAGCGTCAAAGGGCAGGATGGGCTCTCTAGCCTTGTGGCAACCGTCCTAGGAGAAGGAAAACTCCAATCCCAAACCCGGGCAGATGGTGCTCGTCCAACCCTGTAAGGTCAACCATCTAAGAGAAGGAAACTCTAATCAAACCTACGGCCCGAGGACCTCGCTGCCACGTCCATGCTTGCAAGGCCACGGCAGATGAATCTCTGGTTTAAAGGGTGAGGCCAGTTCTGTGCACGCTGCGCTCCACCAGAAAAATCCATTGCACAGGCTCGAAGGACAAATCCAGTTCCAAAAAAGCCCTGTAGCGACTGGCGAGGGATGAAACCGGCAGGTGTAAAGATGCACTGGAAGCCGCAGCCCCAACCCTGCATGCAGGCGGTTCAGGACATTGGTCGCTCAAGCCTGACCCGGGAGATGACAGTCTTGTTCGGCAGCATCCTGAACGACCAAGCAGCCTTTTTTAAGGAGAGCACTGCTTGCTCCATATGGAGAGGGGCCTAGAAAAGGTGGCCTAACGAAAGCTCATCCCCAACTACCTGGTTGGCTAGCCGCGGCCAACGGGAATCTTCTGATGCGGTCAAACCAAGGCAAAGAAACAAAGGCACACACCGGCCTCCAAAGGTGTAAATAAACTGACACTTGCACGCTGGAACATCAGAACCATGCAAGACTCTGAAGATAGTGGACGGCCTGAGCGTCATTCTGCCCTAATAGCCCTTGAACTATCACGGCTTAATATTGACATCGCTGCTCTTAGTGAAGTTCGCTTCCATGAGGAAGGCAGCCTTAAAGAACATGGCGCCGGCTACACACTTTACTGGTCTGGCAAACCCAAGACCGAAAAACATCTTTCAGGAGTAGGCTTTATGATTAAAAACTCCATTGCCTCCAAACTCGAAACCTTGCCAACAGGACACTCTGATCGCATTATTTCCTTATGCCTCCCACATGTTGTTCTCTTTAGTATATATGCCCCAACTATGCAAGCCGACCCTGTAGAGAAAGACAAATTCTACACAGACCTACGCCAACTCATACAAAAAGTCCCTGTAGAAGATAAAATTATTATCCTTGGTGACTTCAATGCCAGAGTAGGAAAGAACTCCGAAGCCTGGAAAGGTGTCTTAGGCAAGCATGGTGTTGGAAATTGCAATGATAACGGACGCCTCCTGCTAGAGTTCTGTGCAGAACAACAGCTGACTATTACAAACACAATCTTTCAACAGAAAGATAGCTTGAAGACAACCTGGATGCATCCCCGATCCAAACATTGGCACCTCATTGACTATGTTCTAGTCCGTCAGAGAGACATTCGTGATGTCCGTCATACCCGAGTGATGCCCAGTGCAGAATGCCAAACAGATCATCGCCTTGTCAGATGTAAACTAAATCTTCATCTTAAGTTCAAACCTAAGAGGGGTGGCATCTTAAAGAAGAGGCTCCAAGTCAACAATCTTCAACAAGCTACCATGAGAGACAACTTCCAGGCAAACCTACAAACGAAACTTGAAGACCATCCTACAGATCCTTCTCCTACAGTGCTTTGGCAACATATCAAAAACAGTATCCTCCAGTCTGCAGAAGAATCCCTCGGGTTCTCCCACAAGAAAAATCAAGACTGGTTTGATGAAAACAACCAAGAGATCCAGGAGCTGTTGGCAAGGAAGAGAGCTGCTCACCAGGCATACCTCGCCCAGCCAACCTGTCATGTAAGAAAAGCAGCTTTCCGCCTCACATGTAGCAAACTACAACAAAAACTCCGAGACATGCAGAACAAGTGGTGGATCAATTTAGCAGAAAAGACACAACGCTGTGCAGATCTGGGTGATCATAGAGGATTTTATGAAGCTCTTAAAGCAGTGTTTGGACCTACTTAGCTAACACACATTGGAAACTGTTTAATGCAGTGTAGATGTGTAAATAGCTGTTGCTTAAAACAATTTGTAATCCGCTCTGATAGCCTTGTGGCTGAAGAGCGGGGTATAAATAAATAAATAAATAAAATAAAAATAAAATACTTATCAGGTCCAAAGCTCCTTATACAGTACAGATGGTCAAACATTAATTACTGATAAAGCCTCCATCCTGAATCGTTGGGCTGAACATTTTCAAAGTCTCTTTAGCGCCAACTGAGTAGTCCAAGCCTCAGCTATCCAACATATGATACAAAAACCGATGAAAAATGAATTGGACATAGCTCCCACTTTGGAAGAGACCCTTAAGGCCATACAGCAGATGAAAAACGGCAAGGCAGCTGGGATTGATGGAATCCCACCTGAAGTTTGGAAACACGGAGGTCATGCACTCCACGAAAAATTCCACGAATTCCTTGTGAATTGCTGGGAAAAAGGGGAACTACCATCAGACCTCCGAGATGCAGTCATCATCACCCTGTACAAGAAAAAAGGAGCAAAATCCGACTGCTCAAACTATCGAGGCATAACACTGCTCTCTATTGCTAGAAAAATCCTTGCAAGGATACTCCTGAACAGATTAGTTCCTGCTATTGCAGAAGAACTTCTCCCTGAAAGCCAATGTGCCTTCAGAGCCAATAGGAGTACTACAGACATGGTATTTGCCCTTAGGCAACTGCAAGAAAAATGTAGAGAGCAGAACAAGGGTCTCTATGTAACATTTGTCGACCTCACCAAAGCCTTTGACACTGTAAGTAGAAAAGGTCTGTGGCAGATCCTGGAAAAACTAGGGTGTCCCCCCAAATTCCTTAAAATGATTATCTTGCTACACGAGGGCCAGCGTGGTCAAGTCAGATATGGCGATGCTCTTTCAGAGCCCTTTCTAATAACTAATAGAGTGAAGCAAGGTTGTGTTCTTGCACCAACTTTATTTACAATCTTCTTTAGCACAATGCTCCAAAGGGCTATGGCAGAGCTTGAAGAAGACGACGGCATCTATATACGTTACCGTACTGATGGTAGCTTGTTTAACTTAAGCCGTCTGAGGGCTCACACTAAGACTCTAAACTATCTAGTCCGTGAGCTGCTCTTTGCCGATGATGCTGCCCTTGTTGCCCACACAGAAGCAGCTCTGCAGCGCCTAACATCCTGCTTTGCAACAGCTGCAGAGCTGTTTGGGCTAGAAGTCAACCTGAAGAAAACAGAAGTTCTTTACCAGCCTGCACCACAGGACGAACACCACCATCCCCACATTGCCGTCGGCAAATCTGTGCTCAAGTCCGTTCAGCAGTTCACTTACCTGGGAAGCATCATCTCCTCAGATGCCAAGATTGACAAAGAGATCGATCACAGATTAGCAAAGGCATATAGTGCATTTGGAAGACTTCACAAAAGAGTCTGGAGCAATAAACACCTGAGGCAAAGCACAAAAATCAGTGTGTATAGAGCCATCGTACTGTCTATCCTCCTCTATGGATCTGAAACATGGGTCACCTATCGCCACCACCTACGACTCCTCGAGCGCTTTCATCAGCGCTGTATACACACAATCCTAAATATACACTGGACTGACTATGTGACGAATGTTGCTGTCCTTGAGCAAGCAGGGATCACCAGCATTGAGGCCATGATATTGAGAACACAGCTGCGCTGGGCAGGGCACGTTTCTAGGATGGAGGACCATCGCCTCCCAAAAATACTACTCTATGGTGAACTCGCCACGGGTCAGCGTAAGAGGGGCGCTCCAAAAAAGCGATACAAAGACTCCCTGAAACAACATCTCAGGCTTGGCCAAATTGATCACCAACAGTGGTCCGCCCTGGCCTCACATCGGGAGGCATGGAGACGCACTATCCACAATGCTGCAGCCTTATTTGAGAACTCACGACGAACAAGTCTTGAAGAGAAACGACAACGGAGAAAGAATCACAACCCAAAAACATCACCCAAGGAGACCTTCTGCTGTGCTTTTTGCAACCAGACTTGTTTATCTCGGATTGGCCTTTTTAGTCATCAGCGCGCTTGCAGAAAGCGCGGGATGAGTCCTTCCTGAATCTTCGTTTGCGAAGAAAAGCCAGAGAGAGAGAGAGAGAGACATAAAATAACTAGCATCAAAAAATTGTGCATTAAAGTAATAAAATTCAATACAGTTAAAACACGTTGAATCATAGAATTGTAGAGTTGCAAGAGACCACGAGGGCCATCCAGTCCAACCCCCTGCCACTCAGGAAATCACGATCAAAGCATCCCTGACAGATGGCCATCCAGTCTCTGTTTAAAGACCTCCAAGGAAGGAGACCCTACCACACTCCGAGGAAGTGTGTTCCATTGCCAAACAGCTCTTACTGTCAAAAAGTTCATCCTAATGTTGAGGTGGGATCTCTGTTCCTGGAGCTTGCATCCACTGCTCCGTGTTCCAGTCTTTGGAGCAGCAGAAAACAAGCCTGCTCCATCCTCAACGTGACACCCCTTCAAATACTTAAACAGGGCTATCATATCGCCTCTTAACCATCTTTTTTCCAGGCTAAACATACCCAGCTCCCTAAGTCTCTCCTCATAAGGCATGGTTTCCAGACCTTTCACCATTTTAGTCGCCCTCCTCTGGACACGCTCCAATTTGTCAATATCCTTTTTGAATTGTGGTGCCCAGAACTGGACACAGTATTCTAGGTGAGGTCTGACCAAGGCAGAATAGAGTGACACTATTACTTCCCTTGATCTAGACACTATGCTTTTATTGATGCAGCCCAAAATCGCATTGGCCTTTCTAGCTAACGCATTACACTGTTGACTCATGTTCAACTTGTGGTCTACTAGGACTCCTAGATCCCTTTCGCACGTAGTCTCATTCAGCCAGGTCTCCCCCATCCTATATCTGTGCATTTCATTTTTCCGCCCTAAGTGCAGTACCTTACATTTCTCCATATTGAATTACATTTTGTTAGCTTTGGCCCAGCTCTCCAGTCTATCCAGGTCATTTTGAATTTTGATCCTGTCCTCTAGGGTATTAGCTACTCCTCCTAATTTGGTGTTATCTGCAAATTTGATAAGTATGCCCCGAATTCCATCATCCAAGTCATTGATAAAGATGTTGAATAGCACTGGGCCCAGGACAGAACCCTGTGGCACCCCACTGGTCACATCTTTCCAAGACGAAGAGGAGCCACTGCTGAGCACCCTTTGGGTTCGGCCAGTCAACCAATTACAAATCCATTTAACAGTTAACTTGTGTAGCCCACATTTTACAAGCTTGTTTGCAAGAATGTCATGGGGAACCTTGTCAAAGGCCTTACTGAAGTCAAGGTATGCGATATCCACAGCATTCCTTTCATCTACCAAGCTGGTAACTTTATCAAAAAAAGAGATCAGTTTAGCCTGGCATGACTTGTTTCTCTGAAAATCATATTGACTTTTTGTGATTATGGCTTTGCCTTCTAAATGTTCACAGACTCTCTGTTTAATGATCTGCTCTAGAATCTTCCCTGGTATTGATGTCAGACTAACTGGATGATAATTTTTGGGATCCTCTTTTTCCCCCTTTTTGAAGATGGGGATGTTTGCCCTCCTCCAGTCTGCTTGGACTTCTCCTGTTCTCCAGGAGTTCTCAAAGATTATTGCCAATGGATCTGAGATTACATTTGCCAGCTCTTTTAATACTCTTGGATGTAGTTCATCTGATCCTGGAGATTTAAATTCATTGAATAAAAACAATACTGAAATTAAATAACATCATCCCCATAGCAATCAACTGCAATATCAGCTATAAATCTTGCATGAATTTTCATCGCTGCCAGGGCAAAAAGAGAAACCTGGTGAGTTAGCATCGAGTCAATATCAGACAGGAGATAGAAAATATTTTCAGAAACAGTATTAGAATGTAGATGAGACAGAACAGACCCCAGAAATTTGGTTCTTGGTTCTGAATATAATGAACAGAAAAACAGGTAATGAGGCAAATCCTCAATTTCTGGGGCACCACAAATGCATAAACAAAGGGCCAAAGGTATATGGGGATATCTGCCATCAATCATAGCTGTAGGCATTATTTGAAAATGAAGGGCTGTAAAAAGCTTGCCTAAGTTTTGGGAATGTAAGCTTTACTAGGTAAACTACCCTTTGATGGTCCAATTTATAAAGTCTATACCATTCTGAAAATTTAGAGTTGTTAATAGCCTTTCTGTCCATATGCACACCATGGTTTAAAATGTATTCATGAAGCTTCTCTCTTGAATTCAAGATAGGAGGATTATCAATTAAAACAGGGCAAGATTCAAGCAACTTACAATATCTTGAACTCCAAACTTTGCAGTTTGATAGAAGTTGGAAACATAACTTGGGGAAAACCCTAACTGAAGAATCTTTTACAGTTCTCCAGTAGTTAAATTTTTTAAAAAATGAATGCGAGCTCTAATGGAAGGGAAACTGACCTCTGCCCGAACCAGGGCTGCAGAGATGCCAGGTGGAAGTGTTAGCAGTTTCTTAAGAAATGTATTCTGAAGGGCCTCCAATTTAGCCATCTGGGAGTCATCCCATCTCCACACAGCAGCACCATACAGAATCTGGGCAACAACTTTGCTCTAGAATATTTTCAGGGCTGGAACAACCAGGTGACCCCCTGCATTATTGTAAAATCTAAGGATTGCTCCAATAGAGCTCAGAGCCACTATATGTAGCTTCTATATGGGACTTCCAGGAGAGATTTTCTGTGAAATGAATACCAAGGTACTTAAATTCCCAACATTGTTCAATCTGATGACCATTGATGGACCAACAAAAATGGTTTTTTCCAAACACCATCACCTTTGTTTTGGTATAGTTAATGTTCAGCTTTTCTTCAGAACAAAATACACTGAGCTTAGAAATCAGCCTTCTCAGACCTATACATATAAGTTAAATTAAAAACATACCATCAGCATATAAAAGAATAGAAATTTTTTTGACCCAAGTAAAGGTGGAAAAAAATCTGGGCCAGACAATGCTGGGATGATGTCATTCAGATATAAATTAAAGAGTGATGGTGCTAATAGGCATCTTTGTTTTACTCTATATTTGTGGGGATAGAATCAGTTAATGAGCCAGAAATGCCAACTCTTATTCTAGCAGTTCTGTTGGTACAGAGCTCCTTAATTAAAAACAATAGGTGATTATCTATATTCGTGTTGGCCAGTTTATGCCACAAAAAGTTTCTATCGATTGAATCAAAAGCTGCTGCTAAATCAACAAAGGCAACAAATAAATGTTTTGTAGGACCATAAATTCCTTGTTGGGCTAAAAAATAAAGAGTCAAACAATGTGAAGTCGAAGGCTTTCACGGCTGGCATCCATAGATTTTCCTTGGGTTTTTTTCTGGGCTGTGAGGCCATGTTCTGGAATAGTTTCTTTCTGACATTTCGCCAGCCACAGATGCAGGCAAAACATCAGAAAGAAACTATTCCAGAACACGGCCTCACAGCCCAGAGGGAAAAAACCAAGGAAACTCCATAGTCAAACAATGGTCAATAGTGTTCTGGCCTTCCCTAAATCCAGCCTGTTCAGGGTGAATGATCTGATTAGTAGATTCCCAATCCTCCAATTTGTTTAACAAATATTTACTATATAACTTGGAATCAATATCCAAAATGCTTATAGGCCGATAATTATTGGGATCTTGCTTATCACCCTTCTTATAAATAGGAACAACTACACTCTGTTTCCAGCCACTGGGGTTATACCTGTATTGTTGATTTGGATAAACACTTTAGCTAATATTGGGGCCCACCACTCAGCAAAGTATTTAGATATTTCTGGAGGCATCCTATTTTCTCCTGGAGCCTTACTCAATGCAAGAGCTACAATCAACTTTTTTATCTCAGACACTGAAACGGGAGACCAATATGGCAAACAAGTAGTTTTGGAAACAACAGAAGAGTGATTCTCTGCATGTATACCTCCATAGAGTTTACTAAAATGGCTGTACCATTGCTGCGATGTAATATGCCCAACGATTACCGGTCTGACCATATTCATTACTGCTTCTCATTCTTTTCTGTCACAGCTAGGGCTAGTTGTTTCCATTGTGTTCTAACATATGTGTCCTTTTTTTGTTTATAAATGCCTTATAAGATGACCTCATAGAAGCTAAAATATCAGGAGAAATATTATCATTATTTCTAAGTGCCTGTCAAGAGCAATCCTTCAATGCTTTTCGAGCACTTCTACATTCAAAATCAAACCATCTTTTGGTTGCTACCTTGTTGGGATTAAATTGTTTGTTACACACCAGCTTGGGTCTAAGCTTTTGAATAATGGTTTGATAAGCATGTAGGATATCTAAATTAGAGTTTAAAATGGCTTGACGGGGGACTTTAAAAGTGGTACTCTCAAATATGTGAAGAATGGAGGTGTCCAGGTTGATTGACCACTATATTCTCTGTTCTCCCATATGAATTCCATTTAAATTGTGGGAAGGACATAGGGGGTGAAGCATCTCAAAATTAAATAGCAGTGACAGAGGAAAATGTTCACTTTCAACTCGATTGTTCACTTCAAATCTACAAATATCAGGTACCAGATTGGCAGAAACTGCAATATAATCTATTGTGCTTGCTACCCTATTGATAAAATAGGTGTAAGTACCCAACATTATGTCATGATGGGTTCCATTAAGACATTGCAAATAGTGCAAGGAGAAGACTTCTATAAACTTCAGACCTGGCTTGTTTATGATTATATCTTGGGAAACCCTAGCATCATGTGTAGCATGAGAGTCTTGCCCAAAGTTAGTACTCTCCTCATGTTTCAAACCATCTCCAATTTATAGCATTAAAATCTCCACACAGTAGGAGACTTGTGGAGGGATATTGACTCTCCAGGAGGGTCAGGGTTTCAGATAAAACTATTCCAGATGCTGTTAAGGCCTACATTATTTGCTAAACTGGGTGGAAAATAGACATTTATACAAATTAAAGAACCAAAATGCCTGCTCTTAATGGAAAGGACCCATATACATTGCGAAAAAGCACTAGTTATTGGTTGAATCTCAGCTTGCAAGTCAACTGAGATAAATGTAATAAGGCCACCACTGCCACGGCCTCTGGTGCAAGTTTTAACAGCTGGAACAGAAAATGATTGAAATCCATGAAGAGATGGCAAGTTAGTTTCAAGGGCCCATGTCTCATATGAACAAAGAATTTTAAAGTTTTGTAGATAGATTGCAAAATCTGCATCATGGAACTTATTTCCCCACTCCATGATATTCCAACATAGTAAACTTAATTGTCAACTGGTGTAGTCAAGTCCATGTCATCGCAGGTATCCAAGGGTTCTATTTGAGCTGGGGCTTTTTGACTGGGAGACAACTCATGCAGAGGAGGTATATTGTTAACCCTCTTAGGCTCCAAGGGTTGTGCTGGAATTGTAGTTATAAAGTCCTCCTCATTCATGGTTAATAAAGCGTCAATAGAGCCCCCATCCAGAACCCTCTTAGCATGAGAAACCTATCAGTGGATACTAAATTCACCAGTGGTTTGGCCAAGTCCTTGGTAGTAAACAGCATGTTCTTAAGATGGCCCAATCTAGAGGCAATGTCTTTTTGTTCTACATTGATTATTAAGTCACTCAAACCTGTAAATTGCTTCTCTTCTTTAATAGTGCTAGAAGTTTTGGCTGGACTAGGCTTCGGTGTGGTCTTGCTAGAAGCTCCTTTGGAAATTAACAAGCAGGTATTCCTTTCCTCTGTAGACACCACACTGATGTGCTTACGAATAATTAAAGGAGTTGTAGTTAAGTCTCAAAAAAACCCGTATTGGTTTTTATTATTTGAAATTCAAAAAATTCAAAATTATTTGAAAGCTGGACAGAAAAAGCTTCATTTTCATCAACATAAGAGGGATTGTAGGCTGTTCAAATGCTAACAAAATTTGCTTATGTGCCGATATACTGGGAAGCCATTCTACAGCAAGCATATCAATATTTTGAGGGTGTACATGTAAAAGTTGGCCCAGAGAAGATCTGATGGCTCTATATTACCTCCATCTACCATTTTTTATTCTGTTATAAGCAATTTGCAGCATGACTTGGCTTGCTTGTAAAATCCTGTTGCAGTTTCTTTTTCCTGGCTCCTTTGGAATTGCTAGTGAACTGCCCCTGGGATCATTTATGGCGGGTATTTTGTTCACCAGTTTCCCCTCCTTTCTAGATGTTTCACTATTAGACTGATCCAAGCTCTATTTTAAAGATGTTTGCTTCTGCATAAAAGTCTCAAAGGAAAGTTTAAGGAGCTCAAGTTGATTAACAATTTTTTCTAAATGTTCATAAACTGAAATAACAGTGTGGCTGTTAGAAGGCACTGTTTTGTCACAAAGTCAGTGGGGTATGAATGTTGTTCAGTAAGTTGTTTCTTCTCAGTATCAGGCAATTTCTCCCATACAGATTCATTTAGCTCCAAGGACACGCCTTCCCGATAAGCTGCCAAATCATTGCCAGAAATTTCTAAAGACTCAGAGACAGACTCATTTTATTTATTACCCAAAGCAGAGAAGCTGTTAGTAGTTGGAGTTGTAAACTCTGAGTTTAAGTTTGGAATACTCACAGTTTCCTCACTAGCCAATAAACTGTCGATCTTGAGCTATTTGGAGGCCTTGTGCTTGCTTGTCCCTGGACTTCTTCTAAAGCATTTTTTATTGCCCATTTAAATATCTTAACCAAATCACAAGGGGGGAAAGCAACAAACAATGCTGCACAGCACTGAAGGACAGCAGTTAAGAAAAATAAACCCTATGCATTCAGGGCAGGAAGACCAAGATAGAAACAAAAACATCGGAGCTCATTAAAACACCTCCTATCATGCCGACGGCATCTTCCCTCCCCACCTACCCAAACTGGTATCTGATCCATCAATCATAGTTTTGACTACTTCTCCTCAATAGGTCTAAGGGTTTTGAGCATGTGATGGATCTATATTCCATGGCAGAGTGTTTAGGGCAGAGATTGGGTGCTTATCATGCTTCAGCATAGAGCTGATGGGAAGTGGCTCAACAATATCATGAGAGCTACGAAGTTCCCCAACTTTAATCTCAGAAATTCTAGGGAGAAGATAAAAATGCAGGCTTTAATGGGTTTGACACTTGGGTTAAATAGGGTCTAGACCATCTGTGAAGGGCTAAACCTGGGGCTCACTCACCCTGGACCCCAGATTAACTCCCCTGTAGAAGTAACCCTGAGCAACCTCACTCTAGGATGCCCCCTACAGGCCCCAAAACTGACTTCAGACTGGGGTTCTTTCACCTAGGCTCCCCTCACTTTCAGCCAATTTTTTACTGATTCAGCAAAGGATTTTTTTAAACCTTAGTGCTTCAGACAAAGGATTACAATACTTGAGATTTGTAAATCATCTTGTTTGCATGTCCCAGTTCTTCCGAAGCAGGAAACAACCCCTCTTCCTTCCCCTTTTTTTTCCCCCCTTTCATTTTCCTTTTTCTTTTTTTAGTGCCATCTGGAACTCAGTAGAAATAGGAGGTCCTAGACCACTTTAGCTACTGCAGCAGAAGCTTCAGGGTAAAAATTAGAATACCAAAGAAGTTCTAGCATCATTACTTTTAGCTTTTTTAACGTTCATTTTTTAAAATATTCTACACTGTTCATCAGTATGTTGTATGATAACTGAAATTCACATAACAAATACATTTTGAGGTGTATTATTGTTCCCACTTTAAGGTGTGTTAACAGTGCAAAATGTAGCTAACAATATTGCCAAAGCCCTGTTTCAGCAGTCTTTGACATAACCTCCTGAACTGACAATTCTGCTAACAAGTTTTTTTTAATGAAAAGAAAAGGAAGGAAGAAAAATATTGTAGTTTATTTGAAATTGTTTTTATTGACTCAAAGAGACCTACTATCTTAAATGTCAAGAAACAAAATTCACTCTATGGAATTTTGCTGATTTTAGCTGGAAAAGAAAAGCTTTTCATTACAGCTGATTTTGTGTCAGGGAAAACAGATCAGCATGAACAAGAGGAATAAGAACTTAAGCAAAATATCAGTTTCTTGCCATGGTTCATCCTACATGCCCTCTTAAGAACCTACTGAGCTTCCTTTTTTATTGAGCTTTTTTTGGTGGAGATAATATCAGTCTAAGGTAGTAACAAAACATTTTCATCTAAAAATAACACAATGTGCCCAACATACAGAGACAGCCAAGGAAGACTAACAGCTGTGTGACAGTACAAACATTCAAACCACACAATAGCTACACAACAGTGCATACACAATAGCTATCACGGCATCCTATATGAGACAAGTGTGAATAATCAATCATTTGAACTCATTCAATGATCATACACATTGGGATACCTTTTACATAATACTGGAAACTATCACCAAGGTTGAACAATAAGAGCCTTCTAGTAAAAACTAGTCCAATTTACACTTATCATTCAGATATCTTGTGCCATGAGCTCACAGTTCCCCCACTATCTCTCTCTCCCTCTCCCATACACACACATAAAAGAGGCGAAGCAGAGAAGAAAGCAGTAGTACACAGCTCCACATAATGTTTATGAACTATGGTGTGGAGACTGGAATTTTCATGTCTCATTCAAGCATATATTGTTCTACAAAATTTCTGGCAACAGGAGAAGAGGAAGTTGAAGTACAGTTGTCCCTCCACATTCACGGATTTGACATTCACGGATTTGAGTATTCACGGCTTGAAAAATATTCTTAAAAAAATAACAATCCTAATAGCAAACCTTGATTTTGCCATCTTATATAAGGGACACCATTTTGCTCTGCCATTGCATATAATGGGACTTGAGTATTCACGGATTTAGGTATTCACGGGGGGTCCTGGAACCAAACCCCAGTGAATGTGAAGGGACAACTGTATTCTCATTCAGTAAAACAAAATTAAAGACTACTTACTTTGGGGGAATCGTGACAATATTTCCATTAGGTAATGTAAAATCTGCAGATTCTCTTCCTAAAATTGATGCATTGTATATCAACGGCTTGATACTTGGGTTTTTTATTTGTATCTGTTGAAAAATACAATATTTCTTTATTACTACTCCACCTTTCAGGCAACCCCTCAAAAGGCAGCTTACAATAAAAAGCTTAAAAACCAATGCTCTAATTCAACAAATAACTATATTAAGAAAAAGAGTGTCAGATACATGTTGATAATCACTTCAGTACTAAAATACAAGTCAGCAATAAAATTCAGTAATAACCTGACATAAAAAAAAAGGCTCTGCTTAAAGACTGTCTCAGAGACAGGGTTCTCCAGCATAGATCTCTGTTGCTGGTACATGCTAACATGACTAACCTTTTTAGAAGAGCAGGAACTGTAGAACTCACGCTAGAGCCAAGGCAAGTTCATATGCAACATATACAAAGTAATCCTGTGACAGGGCAACCTCTTTGGAACAACATGAATACAGTCTTAAATATATTTATTTCCTTTGTACAATATTCTGTTGGCATCAGAGCGTAGCAGAAGCACTATGCTCATTGTCATCAGTGATGTCATAAGCACTACCTAATAGATTAGACTCTAATACGTGGCTGTGATGTTTAAGCTGCCATGTTTCAGAAAGTACTCCAAATAATGCTTACTCTACTATCTGGGGAAATAACTGAGGGGTCCCATCCCCCATATCAAAATATTGTGCCAATATGTGCAACACATAGTAAGTACAGTATTCAACTTAATTGTTTTATTAAGTATTCCTAGTACATTTTCTCAAGGATCTTTCTATTTTCTGTATAAGGTAAGTCAGCATCCCCATATTACAGAGATGCTGAGGCTAAGAGAAAATAAATTGCATAGGGCTGACAAGTTATATTTTTTATATGTGAATGTAGTTTAAGTTACAAACTAGGGTCTTCCAAGTTCATAACCCATGTTCTTCATCACTGTATCTTAAAAGCTAACCTAACTAAAAGGTATAAGTAACCAATTGAATAATTTGTAAAAGAATTAGTAAAAAAATAGTAAACATCTGTGTCCAAAAAGTAACCTGAGAGAAATTCTACACTGAAATAAGTCACAATGATGATCAGAGAAGCCAAAAGCAATGTGCTGAGGGAGGATGTGACTGCCAGGGGGTGGGGCAAAAGTGCTGAAGATTAATGAGAAAGCTCTAGAAACTTTCTGTGTTCTGTCCTTTGTGTTTCCATTCCAAAATGTTTAAAAAACACAAGGTACCATAAACGATAAAACCAGAATTGTTTTTTGGGGGCAGGCATCTGAATGGTAATGCTATGCAAGTATAAAGCCTTTAGACAAATCAACAGGTTCAATACTTATATTGAAGGGGACAAGTGTGACACACAGGTGCACCAGCCAAATTAACATCACCACTCAGCCTGGCCACCTCGTCACTTAATAATAAACTCATGAGGAGACTGGATATGAATAATAAATATCAAGTCGGGTTTATTGTTTTAACAAGATAACAGAACTGCTTTGGTAATTAGTTTTGACCAGCCTCTATTCCTCCTACTACATACTCTTCCTGCATGTACTTTCTTTCATCTCACTCATAGCCATACACACTTTCCAGCCTCCCCTCAACGTATCACATCTTTCATTCTTTCCCTTTCAACTGTCAACTCTCTTCTCAACGATCATTCTCTCCCTCTCTCTCAACTGTTATAAAGACTTAAAACATCCAGAAACCCCACCCTTTCAGTTTCCTGCCACAAGATTGGCTCCTGGAACACACTCATCCATCCATCCATCACAACAAGCATTAGAATTGTAATACATATTAAATAAAGATGGTTATTGTATCAGTCTTGTTATTTAATAGACAGACTTCATACAGTTTACTGAATGTATGAATGACAGGGTGAGAATAGAGCATTTTAATACATATGGAACTGCAGCCTGGTGAACTCCAACAACAGGGAAAATCCAGTTCTTTATTGCCCTTGCACCTGCAGAACACAATCTTTGACAAGCCATGCCTTCATCAAGAACCAGGATTCTTTTATATCCTTGTTAGTTGTCTTTTTCTTTCTCTTCCAACTTAATAAAATTGTCTATTATAGCAAATTTGGACTGAGATTCTCATTGAATCTCGTTGATCTGTAACCTCTGTTGCAAATTCTTGCCAAAAGATAACAATTTGGTAAAAGTTTTTGCCAGACCTGTATTGCACTTTATTCTTGTCAACAGCCATTCAAAATTTAAAATAGAAATATCTATACCTTTCTAAGCACAGTAGCATGCAGTGGACCAGGAAACTCAACAGATTTCTTGGGTAAGTACTGAGGAAGCCGTTCATATAAATACACACAAAGCATAAGCATCATGATTGGATTTGGATCACAGATATCAGTAGCCTAGTGCAAGAACAAAAATAAAGGAGTAGAAATTCATATTGTAGATCATTTTTTAAAACATATGGAATTGGAAGAACTGCCCTTAGTTATGTATCACCTTGTCTACTGGTTTTCCATACAAAAAACTACAAGAGTGCAAATCTTAGACATATGAACTAAAGCTTTCAAAAGCCAAAATACAAGCAGTACATAGAAGCATTTTGTTCAGGAACAAATTTTGCTTCCAGACTATTCTACTGAACCATATGGCATCTGGAAATAAAAGTATTAAGTAGAATTACTTAATAAACAGGTTAAATTCTTGATACAGTCTAATAACAAAAATAATACTTTTACAAAAAGAGCTGACACAATTTAATATATTATTGACACTGTAAAAGACCCTTCAAAATAAACATTCTAAAACATAATGGATAAAGTTCTCAAGCAAAATTGCTGTATGACTTCACATACACATTTCTTCATTACTGCACCCCATGTCATTTGGGGTTCCTTGATATAGAAATAGAACTAGAAACACTCAAAATAATTGTTTCATTAGTAATCTCATTAAAACATAGTATGGCTGTAAAAATATAATGCATCTTTTTGCAACGAGAGGCTTCAATCTATATATATGTAAAATTCTTGGGTATGTTTCCTTTCCCAGTGTGCTGAGTGGCAACTTAGGGAACAATCCCCTCCCCTCCTCTCACTCTCTCTGCCAATCACCACCCACATGCAAATTACCCCTCATCCTCACAATCCACTCCTGCTACTCGATCTGCATCTACACACCCAGTCTTACAAGGGCTCCTCTCCTCTCACTCCCTCAACCACTCACCACCTGCATGTAAAACACTGAAATATTTTTCCCACAATAACAGCATGTAGCTGAACTGTGTGAACCTTTCAAATCTACTATAATGGCATATGTTATGCCAGGTACAGCTATCCTAGTTTTATAAATTTAATTTACATCATCCTATAAAATATTGTCCCTCATTTCTGATCTTATAATCCCACTGGCTCATTTTCTCTGATGTCACAGTAGGCCAGTGAAGGACAGGTTGCTTACCTTCAATTGTTCGAGTGGTCTTCTGTGAATTCAAACAGCTGGGTTATTCTTGCACCTGTGCAGTGCACACGAAACCTTCTAGAATAGTTATATAACAGATTTTTTGGTGGTAGCTCCACACACCCTACAGTCCCTCTGAGGCAATCCTACTTATTCCCCTCAGTTCCATAGGATGCCACAATTAGCAGCATCAGCAAGGTTAAGCATAAAGCAGGACATAGATGGACGGGTTTGTGTGCATTCACAGAAGACCACTTGAAGAACAAAAATTACAGGTAAGCAACCTGTCCTCCTTCATGGTCTCTGTGAATCCACAGAGATTCTGAGAGAAATGAAAGGAAATATACATACTTTTCAATGGTACATAAGAGTTATTTGAGAATGTATTATATTTTTGTATCAAAAAATTTGATTGATAAAATTATAAATATAGATATAGGAAGTATAAAAGTAACAGATCATGCCTTGGTCAATGTGGAGATTATAATGAAGAGAGATTATGAACAGGTGAAAAGGTGGAGGTTGAATACAAAGATTTTAAATTATAGAGAAATAGTAGAAAAAATTGAGCATGAATGGCAAGAATTATGGGAATTAAATGATAAACAAGTATCAAAAGGAATTTTGTGGGATACTATGAAAGCTGTGACAAGGGGAATATGCACAAAAGAAACCTTTAACTTAAAAAAAGGAAAGGAGAAAGAAAAGGGAAATCAGAAAGGGAAATAGAATTATTGGAAAACAATTATATATTAGATAAGGAAAAACAAACTTATATTGAGTTACGAGCAAAGAGGGAGGAATTGGATAAAATGGAAGCAGATGAAGTACAGGAAAATTTAATTTATTTAAGAAGGGAGTGTTTTGAATTTAGTAATAAACATTCAAAAATGTTGGAAGAAAATGGAAAATATGATAAATGGGGTTAGAGATAAATCAGGTAAAATGTGTAGAACAATGAAGAAAAAACTAACAATTTTTGAGGAGTTTTATAAAGTCTTGTACCAATCAGGAAATAAACCAGTGGAATAAATAGAAAAATATGTAGGGGAAAATTGGAAGATTAAAATAGAAGAGGAAGATAGGGATTTATTAGAAAAACCAATTACAAAAATGGAAGTAGAGGAGGCAATAAATAATTTAAAAAGTGGGAAAGCTCCAGGAATGGATGGGTTAGGACCAGATTATTGTAAAGTATTTAAAAAGACGCTAATACCTAAATTATTAGAATTATATAATAATATAATAGCTGGAGATAAAATCCCTCCATCATGGTAACAATCATTGATAGTATTGATACCAAAACCAGATAAGGATTTGATGGACCCTGGATCATACAGGCCTATATCATTGATAAATCAAGATGCAAAGTTACTATCAGCAATAATGGCAAAGAGAATGAATAGCTGTATGTATAAATATATATTAAAGGATCAATGTGGATTTGTGAAAGGAAGACAAATGTCAAATTTAATAGGAAGGGTGTCAAATAAAATACATATAATCGGCAAAACAAAATTAAAGGCAGGGATATTAGCATTAGATATATTTAAAGCATTTGACTGTGTGGAATGGCCAACATTATAAATAATACTGAAAGAATTTGGAATGGGGAAGAGGTTTAGAGGATTAATAGATCAATTGTATTCCCATAACACAGCTACAGTGATGGTTAATGATGGAATAACAAGAGAGATAAAAATAACGAAAGGAACAAGACAAGGTTGCCCACTTTCTCCAATATTGTTTGCAATGATAATAGAAATTCTAGCAAACGTGATAAGAAATGATAATAGTATAGAAGGAATTGGATTAGAAAGAAAACATAAGATAAGCTTGTTTGCTGATGATACATTGCTAACAATTAAGGAATTGATTAACGGAATAGAAAAAATTAAAGAACATTTAAAATTATTTGGGGAGATGACAGGTTTACAGGTTAATTGGAATAAATCAGATACGATGTTGTTTAATTATACTAAGGAAGAAGAAAATATATTTGTAAAAGAGAAAAAATTAGAAGTAAGATTAAAAAGTAATATTAAGTATTTAGGGAAAAAAATTACAAAAGATTTAAAAGAATTAGAAGAGGAAAATATTATGGTATTAAGGAAAGAAATGGAAAAGAAGTTGGAAGAATATAAAAATATTCATCATGGCTTGGAAGAGTAGTTTTAGTTAAAATGAAAATATTACCTAAAATATTTTTTTTGTTTAGAATGTTACCAATAAAAATATCAGAAGTAGAACTGAAAAAATGGCAAAATATGTTGAATAAATATTGTAATGGAGGGAAAAGGACAAGATTAAATAAATTATTTTGGTATATATCACAGAAGGAGGGAGGACTTGGCCTTCCCAATATAAAAGGATATTATGAAGCTAATCAATTGAAAAATGTTATAGCAGGAATTGTAGGACAGGGGGATTCAGAATGGTTAGAGATAGATATAGGGGGAATAGAAAAGAGAATATCGAATATATATTTTTGGTAATTTCACAAAAAAAAGGAAACTAAAGGAATTGAGAACCCATTTCTGCAAAATGTATGGGAAATATGGTATAAATATAAGAAATAATTTTTGCCTATTGATTCAATATTAACACCAGTTATAATGGGAGGAAAATCCCAAATAATTTAAAGGAAAAAAATGGGAAAGAAATTAAAGAAAAGAGGACTAGACAAAATAGAGGGATGGATAGGATGGATGAGTGAGAAAGGGAGTATACGAGAGAAATTACATAGAATGAAAATTTCATGGTTTAATTGCATACAGTTAGAACAATGGATTAAAAATTGGAAAAAGAATCACAAAAAAACAAGGGAATTCACAAAATTTGAAAATTTGGTGAAAAAAAGTGAAAAGAGGGATAATAATGAAAGTTTGAAAGGTATTACAAGTGAATTATATAAAATGTTGATAAAAATAAGGATAAAAAAGACAAAGGAGAATATTTAAGGAGAATATGGGAGGAAGATTTGAAACAAAAAAATGGAGATCATGAATGGGATAAGATTTGGAAACAAAGACAACTTAAATATATGTCAATACGGATAAAAGAAAATTACTATAAAATAATATGGAGATGGTATTTGACACCAGCAAGATTGCATAATATAGACAAGAATAACTCTAAATATTATTGGAGAGGTTGTCAAGAAATAGGTACATATATGCATATGTGGTGGAATTGTAAATTTGTACAGCAGTTTTGGGAAATGGTTTTTATAGAAATAGAGAATATTCTGAATAGAAATATAGAAAGGAAACCGAGTATAGCATTGATGTCAATTTATAAAGGAGAGAATGGGAACCAAGCAGAAAAGGATTTAATAACAAATTTATTAACGGCAGCAAGATTGATTATAGCAAGACATTGGAAAATGCAAATAAATGTACAAGTGGAGGAGTGGTATAAAGAAGTTTGGAAAATGGCAATAAATGATAAGTTAACATGTAGAATTAAAGTAAGAAGAGGAAGTTGGAAAGAAAGTGATTTTGATAAAATTTGGAAAGTATTTGTTAAAGAAGTATTCCAGACAAAAGATGGGAGGTTACCTCCACGAGAAGAAATGAGATTCTGGAAAGATTAGGTAAGGGATAATGACTCCGGTGAAGGGGATCACTGAGGTGGGGGGATAGGGGAATTAGAATCTATGTTAACTTTGGAAATTAGTTAATAGAAAATCTGTGATGGTTATGGTAATATTATGTGTTACACTAAATAAGTATTGATTGGATATTATAATGTTTGATTATAAAATTAATAAAATTATTTTTATTTATTTTTTTTTAAAAAAGGAGAGATTCTGGGAGACTAGCAAGCTTTACCCTTAGGTGGAGGGAATGTCATGCTACATGGAGAAGACAAGGACACAGTGTCACAGAAAAACACCACAACATTTATTGAACAACCAGGCATGCATTGTAAAACTATGCACTCACTGAATGGAAGAAAGGAGAACAGCCCTCCCAAAGGCAGCATCACTCCTGGATCTGTTATCCAGTCTGTAATGTGAAATAAAAGTCAATGGAGTGGACCAGGTTGCTGCTTTGCAAACATCCTCCAGGGGAACCCCAGAGAGAAAGGCAGCAGATGCAGCTACTGCCCTGGTAGAGTGAGCTCGAATTCGAGAGGGTAGCAGCTTCTGAGCCAGTTCATAGGTCAAGGTGATGGCTGAAACCACCCACTTGGACAGGTGCTGCAGCGAAATTGGAGTGCCCAATTTAGAGTCCACATAGGCAACAAGCGGTCTAGGAGACTTTCAAAATGGAGCAGTCCATTGCGTGTAGAATGTGAGCGCTCGCCAGACATCCAAGGAATGGAGAGCAAGAATCCGTCAGGTTCTGAATCAGAACAGGCAGAATGATGGGCTGGTTCAAATGAAAGCTGGCGATGACCTTGGGCAGGAAGGAAAGATCAGGCTTGAGCATCACCTTGTGCTTGTGGAACACCAGGTAAGGTGGGTCGGAGCACAGGGCCCAGAGTTCACCAGCATGCCTCGCAGAAGTCATAGCGATGAGAAAGCCATCTTCCAGGAAAGAGGTGAGATCAGCTGTGGCCAACTGCTCAAAGGGGTGCTTCGAGAGCTGGGAGAGAACAAGTTCCAGGCTACATGCTGGGGTGGGTTTCACCACAGGGGGGTGGAGGTTAGTTTAACCCTTTAGAAATTTCTTGACCAACGGATCTTGAAATGGAGAAGGTTGACCCATACTCCGGAACTCAATGGAGATGGCAGTGAGGTAGCACTTCAAGGAGGAGATGGAAAGCCCAGAGTCCAACAGATGCAACAAGAACTGGAGTATGATAGTCATGGAGGCAGCAGCAAGGGAAAGCCCCCACTCAGCCAGGAAAGTCTTGAAACGTCTCCACTTGTATTGATATGAGCACTGAGCAGACAGGCAGAGAGATGCATCTACTATGGCCTGAATCTCGGGAGGCAAGGCCAAGGAGCTTGAATCCAGCCTCGGAGATGGGGGTTGGATTCAAGGCAGGATTCTCCATGCCGTCAGCCACAACATGTTGAGATCCGGATGACAAACCCTGCCACCTTCAATGGTCAGTAGATTGGGATGGGACGGAAGATGGTAGAAGCAACAACAGGCCAGAAGGAGGAGTGGACCAAACCACAGCTGCCAGGGCCACCATGGTGTGATGAGGATCGCGTCCAACCTGAGGATCAACGCAGCTTGGCGACTACTCTCGTCAGTAACGGGAACAGAGGGAACAGGTACAACAGGGGACTGTTCCATTGGAAGAAGAACACATCCCCCCTCAAGCCATGAAGACTGGACCTCATGAAGAACTGCTGGCACTGCCTGTTGGCCACTAAGGGGAAGAGGTCAACTTTCGGGGTGCCGCATCAATGGAACACAGACAGAAACTTGGAGTGGTGCAGCATCCACTCGTGGATGGGCGAATTCGAATGACTCAGCCCGTCGGCAAGAGAATTCTCCTCTCCTGGGAGGTGTATGGACTGAAGGAGGATGTTCCTCTGTATACACCAGTTCCAGATGTCAATCGTGGTTGAAGGTAACATGGAGGATCTTGTCCCACCTTGCTTGTTCAGGTAGTACATGACAGAGGTGTTGTCTGTCACAAGCAGGATGTTCTTCCCAGTAACCATTGACTTGAAGGTCCTCAGCGCCTTCTGGACGGCCAGGAGCTCCAAGACGTTGATATGGAGCATCCGCCCTCTACAGACCATACTCCCTGGACAGCATAGCGGTGGAGATCGGCTCCCCAGAGATACTTCTGTTGTCACCGAGACTTGGGGCTGAGGGGGCTCAAAGGACAGGCTGAACAAGACATTCAGTGGGTCCAGCCACCAGTCCAGAGAGCACTGGACAGCTTGCCACATTGTGAGAAGCTTGCGAGGCAGGTCTGAGGGATGATTGAAGACCGAGAGGAACCACGACTGGAGGGGCCTGAAGCAAAGCCTGGCAGTCGTGGAAGCCATATGCCTGAGTAGAACCTGGACAGAGCATGAAGGCACGCAACAGGAATGGCGGCACTGGGAAATCAGCATCCGTAGGGTCTCAAAGCAAGCCTCTGGCAGGTATGCAACACCAGTCATGGAATCCGGACACACTCCAATTAATTGGGTGGACTACGACACATTCAGGTGTGACTTCTCTGCGTTGACCACCAGTCCATGAGTGTCCAGCAACTCCAGTGTAAAGGCTATGTCCTGGAGGAGCTGAGATCGAGACTCCACCACAAGAAGTCAGTCATCGACGTACGGAAAGACAACTACCCCCTGCTGTCTGAGGTACTCATTTTGTGAAGACCCTGGGCACCCTTGCCAAGCCAAAAGGCAGGACCTGAAACTGGAAGGCATTGTCGCCGATCTGGAAGGTCAGAAACCACAGGTGGGCAGAATGGATCCCCACATGGAAGTAAGCAACCTTCAGATCGACTGTTGTGAATCAGTCCCCCTGTTGGAGAAGGGGGAGGATCGACGATAACGTGGCCATCCAAAACCTCTTCAGGAGTATGTAGTCATTCACCCAGCGGAGGTCAAGGATAGGCCGGAGTCCCCCATCTTTCTTGTTCACGAGGAAGCACCTTGAGAAGAAGCAGAGATGACACTGGTCCAGGCCCACCAGTTTGATGGCACAGACGATTCCTGGATAGCACCATCTGGAAGAGAGCAGAAGGGAACAGGAAGAGAATCATAATCTGTGATTTGACTGATCCTTGGATGGCTGCTTGGAAGGAGGCCTATAACAGGAAGTAGCGGCTTGGCTCCTCACCGATGAGGCAGACGACAACTGCGGTGGGAAATTTGGAGCGGCAAGAAGACTGTGGGTTGTAACCCCTATGCTGAGGATAGGGGTACTAGGGACCCTGCCACCCCAACCTTCCTCTGGAATGGAATGAAGATGAGGGTATACAGTATTTGTGGGCCATACGCCTCATCTTCTGCATGAACTCAAGCTTCTTGTCAGTGGACTGGTTGAAGAGTCCAGAGTGTCAAAGGGCATATCTTCTATGGTCGCACATGCCTGAGGAGTCAACCCAGAGGACCTCAGCCAGGCGTGACGCTGTAGAGAGATGGAGCCAGCCACTGACTTAGCAGCACAGTCCACAATGTGCCGAGCCAAGTTCATCTGTTGACCCACCAGGAGTTGGGCCTCTGCCTGAACCACATGTGCCACCTGCCTCTGTTCCTCAGGTAGGTCTTGAAGAAACAGAGTCATCCTGTCCGAGAAGAGTTACTGGTAGACACCCATGCAGGTGGAGTAGTTGGATATATGGAAACTCAATGCCACAGAAGAATAGAGTTTCTTGTCTAGTATGTCCAGCTTTTGTCCTTCAGGGCCAGAAGGGGTGGCCTGTAATCAGCGCTGACATCTCTGCTGGAAAGCCTCGGCCACTAACGAATTTGGCTTTGGGTGCTCACAAAGCCATGCAATATCATCCCTGCCAATTCGATAGAGCTGGTCAATTCGCTTCGAGGTGGATGGGAGCGAAGACGGATTCTCCCAGGACCCTTGGTCAATTTCAAGCGAGAGGGAAGGGCATGGACGATTACAACAGGTGGCACCTTAAACTTAATTCTGTGATAGTTTGGATCCACTGGATTAGACTCCTTTTCTGGGGTCTTCAAATTCAGTGCATGGGACATGTGGACTATCTGTTCAGAAAAGGCCTGAATGTTATCAGTTGTAGAAAAAGAGTCATCGTCAAGGAGATCCAGTGGAGGAGATGGGATGTGTGGCTCATAAGGTGAAAAAGAGTGGCTGGAGGAGCAGGAGGAAGCTCTCAAACTTGAGCGACTCCGAGGTCGACGATGCAGAGAGGTTGTCAATGCAGCAGAGGAGGTGGAATCTCTCCTGGCACAGACGGCAGAAGAAGATTCATGAGTCCTGGGTGGTCAGCTTGGTCACCCCAAGGCACAGAGAAGGGGCGTCCTGGGGTCACTTGGCTTCCTGCATCCCTCATGGAAGGCTTACAGCGAGGGGGCTCCAGTGCATGAATGGGTTACGCAGTATGGAAGGACAGATGCAGGGGAGAGTGGTAATGCAGACGATCCCCAGGGTCTTCGTATGGGAAATAGAAGTTGTGTCTCTGCTTGAAGGTTGAAGCATGTGCCCTGACTGGAGAGGACAGAAAGCCAAGAAAGGAACTATGCGCCACTTCAAAGTCCCCATAGGTCGGGTCCGTGTTGAGCCCATACATCACAGGGGTAGGTGGTGGTCTTGCAACAAAGGGGATCTGGACCAGGATGGAGAATACTGGAACAGATCCTGCCTGCTGGTTCCTGCACATACGGTACCATCACCCAGAAGCTCCTCGCAAGAGATGATGAGTGACAGAGAACGGGCCCGTCAAGATGGAGAGGCAGCTATCTCCCCTTCAGAAAGCTGAACCATGTCCACATTGACTACTTCCACAGAGGGGGTCGGCGTCAGCTACCGAACCAACGCAGGCTCTCGAACCAGAGTGGGAACATGTACCACAGAGGCCATCAAAGTGGACAAAGAGTGAGCCACAGTAAGAGGAAAGGAGTGTCTGGTGGACTTCTCCCCAACATGCTTGGAGGAGGCCAAAGAAATACTGTCCCAGGTCAAGGTAGACGGGTTGGAGGCCTCCATTTCAGATGCTGACTGCGTCAGGGAAAACAGATATTGTAATTAGAAGTTTGTCTCCCCCCTTTGGGTAATATTATTCACCAAGGTACTGAAGATGCCAGCTTGTCTATTAGAACTCATAAATGGGCCTCTTGTTGTTATGTTTTCTTGTCCTTCGGAGTTTGAGAGCGAGAAACGAAACTAAGGGTCCAGTTTCTTGTTTCACTTCTCAGAAGGATTGAATGTTTTGGAAAGGTATTTAACTGGGAGGGGATTTTAGAGTTTGAGTGTGCGCCCTCTGCATATCGGGGGCTCTTTTCTTTTCTCTTAGCTCCTGAGGAACCTTGGAGCATACAGAAGCATGGATGAATGTCTTCTGCTGTCTATTTTATTTTTATTTACCTTTAATAAAGCCATAAAAGAGAATTAATATGGTCTTTTCTTTTGCACCAGAGGTGTGCATGGCTTTGCTCAAAAGCCCACGCTACTTCGCTGCATGCATCTCTGCTCAGATGGGCAGAGAGTGAACGCACTCTGAAGCTTTTTATGACAGACTGAACCCAAGGGCACTTTGAAGGGCTCATGGATTCAGACCTGTGGCATTTCAAGGGGCTCGTCAACTCAGTGCGGGCCCTCTTACAGGTTGGAGATGGTTGGATGGCAGAAACGGTCAGGGACCTTGGGGCCACACAGACCATGGCCGACGGCACCATCTGCGGTAATAGGGCCTTCTTGTAAAGGAAGGACTTGAGTTGTGACATTTTTTGCAGGCCTTGCAGTGGGCACAGGCGTCGATATTGTGTATACAGCTTCACCTGACATAGAGTGCACCTCTTGAAGACAGCAGATTTAGAGGCTATTTTCAGCAGCAAAGGAGTCATCTAACAGTCCAAGGTTGTTATCCGAGAGAGCAGAAGAAGGCCAAAGGAGGAAGCAAGAGAGTCGCCAAGAAACAGTCTGAGGTCAAGGAGGAGAAAGACACCAATTTAACAAGCCAAAGGAGAATGAAAAAATCATAGTCAAACCAGTCCAAAGTCAAGGAAGGAGAGAGTCAAAGCCGTAGTCAGTCAGTCCGAGTCAAAAAGCTGAGAAAAGAAAGAGAAACTATCCGAGCAGGAGCCAAGATTCCTTGTGTGCTGCTAGCGCGGTGGACGAAAAGGAACTGAGGGAAATAAGTGGGATTGCCTCAATGGCACCGTTAGGGCGGGTGGAGCTACCACCAAAAATCTGTTATATAACTATTCTAGAAAGTTCTGTGTGCACTGTGCAGGCACAGCAATAACCCAGCTGTGTGGATTCACAAGACCACGAAGAAGAAGGCAGAGGTATCACAGTCATTCTTGCAAAAAAAGTTTATCTTGGTTTTACTGCCACAATTCCACAAAAGAATAAAACAGCCTTGGCTAGGAAGATAAGACTTCCTAAGAAGATACATTGGAACTGGTATTCTATGGTTAATGTGCAATTTGTTAACTGAACCAAAGAAGCAATGCCTATAAAGCCAGGTGATGTTATAGCATGCCTTGCTGGTGCAAATTTACTGAGATCAATGACACTAGATCATTATGGATGTGATATATAACATTTAAATTAAGCTGAAAAATATGTTTACCACATGACAACTAAGCAAATTATTTGGTTTTTTTTAAATATCTAGCAACTTGCTATCATCATTTATATAAAAAAAAAATCTGAGAGGCAACCAGACTGTAAAATTATACACAGAATTGAAACAAAAAGCAAAGTAAAATGCCTGGGGGGCAGATTCACTCTACACAATTATAATGCTATTATCCCACTTTAACTGGCATGATTCCATCCCATGGAATCATGGGGAATGTAGTTTGAGGAGGCATAAGAGCTCTCTGGTTGATAATTCTAATTGCCCCTCTCTAAACAAACAATTCAGGATTTCATAGGACCAAAATCTTTTGGTGTCACACAAGAAAAAGCCCCTCCTCCTTTGAATAAACATAAACCTAAATCCAATTAATAGTCCCAAATAAACAACTAAATCCATGGGAATCTGATGAGTCAATACCTATGTAAGTTCCATTAGGACTTATAATTAGGCTTAAGACACAGAATACTTCACCAATTGTTGGTGAAGGCTTCATCTAAAAATCTTAATACATTATTAGGATGACATGGCACTATTTTCACCTATTTGTGTCCCTAACCATTTAAAACAATTTAGCACCACCATCAAGTTGATAAATTAAGAAAATTGCGTGTGTTTCCATGGAGTTAATCCATTTATTTTCTTCTATATGATGTTTAGGGCTGGTTTAAAGGCCCTGCAGCACCTGCAGCCACAGGGGGCCCTATCATTGTGGGGGGGGCATCATAACCCTCCTCCTGCAAAAACATTATTAATAATAATCTGAATATCCTGTACTATAAATAGGTTAGGTTAGGTTATATTGACCTGAGATAAACATATGGGGCCCCCCAAATAAAGCATTGCAGGGCCCCCCAAAATTCCTTAAACCAGTCCTGATGATGTTGTATAACAGAAAAGCAAAGTCAAAAGAACAAAATTACTCATACAACATTAATAACATAATACTACTTACCAGTACATCCATGTCAAGGCTGATTGCATGAAAGGCATTTACTAGAATCAAGCAATTGTGAAAATACTGTTCAGAAGTTTGGGGATTAGTGTACATATTCACAAAGTGTGTTGAAATCTGCAGATAAGGCAAAAAACAAACACTTTATGAATGTAAAAGTAAACACATCATCTGAACAGGAGCCAAGCAATTACTTAGCAGCACTTTTTGATAAATTTGCTATATACATATAGACAACCATATGGTTGTCTCCTATTCACCTTCCTAGTATTCACATTGTTCTATTCATAGAAGCTCATGCTAATGGCAACTTATGCTGCATGATACAGTTCTACACCTCTGTACTTCTTCACTGGAGTTCTTCACCTCTTGTCTTTCCAACTCAAAGAATCACTTCCTTCTCTGCCACTATTATGAATACATAAAGTTGCCTTATGCTACTCAATCCAAATAAGGGTCCATCTACCAGGGAAAATTGCCAGTCTTTTTTTTTAAACTTATTAGAGAAGTTGGGCTTAAATGATGTGGGGAGGGCCAAATATTGCGATACTATCAAATACACTTTGTTCCCCAGAAAGACACCACTCGTTATCGAGGACTGATGGGTTTTGGCTTTCAAAACATTTGATTACTAGAATTGTGAAAATGGGCAATTGGCCAAGAACTTTTTCAGACCACAATCCTGTGACACTATGTCTGATGGGGGGGGGGGGAAGCATCTTTTAATTGGAGACCTGATGAGTCTATTTTGCAAAATGAAATCATTGTAGAGAAAGATAAAAAGAGACTGAAAAATTACTTTGAAGACAATTTAGATAAAGGTACAGATATCAGAACTGTTGGAAATACTAGCAAAGTGGCGATATTTTTTTTATTCAACAAAGTTCAGAATTGAAGAAGAAATGACAATAATGACAGCAGAAAAATTATGAAAGCTATTCAGAAGAAAAAGGAGGGATTAAAAGGAGTGCCAAATAATTCAAGACTACGTCAGAATATAAAGAGGTTACAGACATAATTATAAATGCTGGTGCTGAAAGATATTGAGAGAAAACTGAAATTTCTGAGACTTAAAAAATCTGAGTTTGCAAATAAATTGGGGAAATGGCTGGCCTACAAATTAAGGAAGGAAAGTGAGAAGAAAATGATATTTCGATCATATGATAAAAATGAAGAGATAACACATAGTCCAAAAATTCTAAAGATGTTTTAGAGATATTATTTGGATATATTTAAAAAGGATCAAATTTTGAGGAAGAAGACTTAGAAATATTTGAATCAACAGGACTTGCACCAGTTATCAGAAATACGGAGACAATTGAATAGATATATTTCTTTAGAAGTTTCAATAGCAATTGGGAAGGTGAAAACTGGAAAAGCGCCTTATCCAGATGCTTTTCTGGCAGCTTATTATAACAAATTTGAACAGGAACTTTCTCTACACTTACAAAGAATTTTTAATTCAATTTTTGTTGGCAAAAAAATCCCAGAGACTTGGGAAATGGCAATGATAACACTAATATTGAAAGAAGGCTGTGAAGAAACTAGTACAGTACAAATAACTATAGACCTATTTCATTGTTGAACAATGACTGTAACATTTTTCTTAAATTCTTGCACAAAGGATTAAATTGATATTGCAGGAATTCATTCACAATTTGAGGTATGTATTAGACATTATAGAAGCCTCAAATAAAGGAGACAATTAAAAGAAGGTGAAGACAATGAAGTAAAGGGAGAGTGCAAAGGATAATTAAAGTGAAGATAAAAATCAATAGCCAAAAACTTACATTGATAACAAAATCATAGTTGCTACAAGTACAAAATGAGAGGATAATTTTTTTCCTCTGTTCAAGAATTATTAGCCTGTTATTACCAACTGCCTATTAATATACACACAAAAAGATGTTTCTTACAATAAAAACAAATATTTCCATCAAAATGTTGGAAAACATTCTTACCAAATAAGGGCAATAGCTTGCTACTTGGGCAGCAAGGACAAGGCCATCAAGCAGGTCTCTATCAAAGTTTACTATCCATCTTGTAGGTGGTATATCACCTGTTTGAAATAAGATTTTACTGTTTTAGGATGCAGCATCTTTGGGCCTGTTCTGATAAATTTCTGCATTTTTCCTTTCTGAAAAATTATACCATGAGCACAGTTCTTTATTTTAAGTATGTCTACACCATCCTACATATATCAGATGTTCATGACTGACTAGTAGTTTCATTTGCTTCTATA
Source organism: Gambelia wislizenii (assembly GCA_030847615.1). Classification (NCBI taxonomy): domain Eukaryota; kingdom Metazoa; phylum Chordata; class Lepidosauria; order Squamata; family Crotaphytidae; genus Gambelia; species Gambelia wislizenii. The sequence goes on from JAUMIR010000003.1 coordinate 268,747,705, forward strand.
GTTGGCCCTCTGTATCCATGGGTTCTGCATCCATGGATTCAACCACCCACAGCTTGAAAATATTTAGGTGGGGGGCAGGATCCAAAAGCAAACCTTGCTGTTTGCCATTTTATATAAGGAACACCATTTTACTATGCCACTGTAAATAATAGGACTTGAACATCAACAGATTTTGGTTTCCATGATGGGTCCTAGAACCAACCCCCAGCAAATACAGAGGGCCCATTATACAATATTCCCTCACCCAAATTATACCAGTAAGCTTTCTGTCTTTAGCTGTCTCCACTGTCCTGGAGAACAAAGATCACATGAAGTCCAATCATAACAGATTCTGCTGATGGATACACAGACAGACAAATTGATGTGTACTTAAGTCCATATAATTATTTATAAATGACAATTTTTATATTTAGGGGCAAGGGATATACAGTATAAATGTTACAGTTGGTATGTTTTGAGTTTTTCAAAAACATAACATGGTTCTTACAGTTTGTTTTGAGTTTTTTCTGGATAGTACTTGGAATGATTGTACAAAATATGGAAGTCAACTACATCTTACTTATATGTGTACAGAGATTACTCATTAGCACTCAATAATTCCAGAAACGCTTTCAAATTTGTAATGTGTTGAATTATTTGGAGCTACTTTTATAACAAATGAAATTGTATTTTATTATGTAAATGAAACAACAGATTCAATTTACTAACACACAGCTAAGCTGACTAGTTTTATTTCTGTTTCCATATGTGTTATCACAAATCCTGAAAATTATTTGCATTCCTCATGCATTTGTGAAGAGCAAATCCTTAATTAGAACTCCCCATATGTCTTAATTGGCAATTATGTTACTCGGTCTTAATAATTAATACATCAGCACTTAGAATATTTACCAACCAATTCTGCATCAACAGCAGACTCATGGGTAAACAGCATAATGAATTAAAATGTAACCCAATTTCAAAACATGACCTTGGAAATTTTTAATATTTAAAGTAATTAAAGAGTTTCAGCAGTACTAAAAGCCTAAGACAAAGACAAAGCAACAGTAACAAGTAATAAATGCCGAACAAGACTGTCATCTCCCGGGTCAGGCTTGAGCGACCAATGTCCTGAACCGCCTGCATGCAGGGTTGGGGCTGCGGCTTCCAGTGCATCTTTACACCTGCCGGTTTCGTCCCTCGCCAGTCGCTACAGGGCTTTTTTGGAAATGGATTTGTCCTTCGAGCCTGTGCAATGGATTTTTCTGGTGGAGCGCAGCGTGCACAGAACTGGCCTCACCCTTTAAACCAGAGATTCATCTGCCGTGGCCTTGCAAGCATGGACGTGGCAGTGAGGTCCTCGGGCCGTAGGTTTGATTAGAGTTTCCTTCTCTTAGATGGTTGACCTTACAGGGTTGGACGAGCACCATCTGCCCGGGTTTGGGATTGGAGTTTTCCTTCTCCTAGGACGGTTGCCACAAGGCTAGAGAGCCCATCCTGCCCTTTGACGCTCTTTGTCAGACCCTTCGGTTTTGACCTGTCTGGCATGGGAGACCCTACCAGTGGCTATTATGCCACCGCCAGCATAGCTCAAAACATCATTAGGGTACGCAAGCCTCTCTCCCACGACAAGGGGGCGTCAATGGAGAGGAGTAACAAGTAAGCTAGAAGTATATAAAGGGATACTGTAACACCTTGAGACTGAAAGAAAGAAGTTTGTAGCATAAGTTTTTGTAGACTGAGTCTATGTCATCAGATGCATGGAGTAAAGTGTCTATGACAGACATTTATACCCATGAATAAGCAGATTGTGTGTGTGAATAGTAATGGAAATGTAAAGCCTGCAGATACAGTGATGGGGTAACAATTTCAGTTTTAACAGTGGTCACTGGGGACCAGGGTTGGGAAGAAAGATATTTCCTCTTATACTCATCTTCCTAAAGTCAAGATGAGTATATTATACCCATATGAACAGTGGAGGGAATTCTTGGAATAGGGTGCATTGCTGGCTGAGAACCAGAAAGGAGATATGATAAAATGGGCAAGAGGGCCCTCATGAGGCTGGAGTATTACCAGTGTAGTGTACCAGGAAACCATTGTCTTTGTCAATGGACTGGAATTTGTGGATGTATCCCAACTCTACTCTTTCTCTTTCCAATCTCCCCTCAAAGTGTTTTGTTCAAGGACTGCTATTCTGAGGTCCAAGATGGAATGTCCAGGAAAACTAAACTGTTCTACAACTGGTTTTTGTGTATTTCCATTCCTAATATCTGATTTATGTCCATTTATCATCTGGTGCAGAGAATGGCCTGTTTGCTGAAGGACATTGTTGAGAGAGGAAGGCAGATATCACATTAGAGGATGAGCAAGTGAAAGTACCTATAATATTGTGGGTGATGTGATGAGGTAAAGTCTCCTCCTCATCTCCTCATTCATGTTATGTGTCCTCCTGTAGATAATTGTTTGAGATTGGAAGGCTGTTTGTAGGCAAGTAAAGCCAACCACTAAGAGCCCCTGAGCAGGCAGCATTATGGTCCAGAATCTATCTATCTATCTATCTATCTATCTATCCATCCATCTCTATCTCTTGGTTATGTACAATGGGTTTAGGTATGTTGCCTCTTTCAGTGTGCTGACTGGCTGCTCCTGTCACTCCGTCATCCAAACCCAACCCATATGCAAATTCCCTCTCTACCTCACAATCAACTCCTGCCACTCATGGCCAATTTGCATACTGGGAGTGACCAATGTGCTACAGTGTTGGCTATAGTTACTAAGACTGCAGGCCTTTCCAGTTCACCAATGTCTCAGAGCTGCACAATTCCCACTTATTAGCTGTACCTGACATAACATATGCCGGTGGTGTGTTAAAAGTGAGTCCCACTGTTGCTCTGCCACCACTGCCACCTCCGCCAGCAGTTGACTGCCTGGGCTTCGTCGCAACAGCAGCAGGGACAATGTGGTGATGATGCAACCCCCTGGGTGTTCGGGCAATATCAAAACCCATATCAAATGTTGGTCTAGTTCTATAACAGAGTAAATAATGTCTACTATTCCAAAAATCCAATTAATCAGTTGGGAGGTCTATCTTCACTGACTCAGTTCTTACAAAATAAGCCATCTACATATCTATATCTATATCTATAATTCTCCTGGGTATGTTTCCTTTCCCAGCGTGTTGATTGGTAGTTTAGGAAACATACCCAACCATTCCACTCACTCCTTCAGCCAATCACCACCCATATGCACATTCACTCTCCACCTCACAATCCACTCCTGCCACTCAATGGGCATCTACACCCCAGCCTCACAAGGGCTCCTCCCTCCTCTCACTCCCTCAACCAATCACCACCCGCATGTAAAAAAATGCAATTTCTCCCCTAAAATAATATCATGGAGCTAAACCGTGTAAAAGGAACACTGCCACTCCAAGCTCCACACTGCAACCACTGATTGAAACCACAGCAGGACACATATTATTACTATTATTATTATTATTATTAATACAGTTACACCAGTGGCTCTTAACCTTTTCTTTACCAGGGACCCACTTTAAATATATTTGTTGCCATGGGCCCCCAAGATTTAATTCAAGATTTAAAACCCTAAAACAACAACAACAATAATAAAACAATTATGCCAGTGGCTCTTAATCTTTTCTTTACCAGTGGCCCCTTTAAATATATTTTGTTGCCATAGTCCTCCCAAGACTTTAAATTTAAAACAAGAAAAACAACAATAATAATACAATTACACCATCCATGAAATCTTCTCTCAGAGGCACTGGAGTTGGGGGGGGGAGACTTTTCTCCTGCTTCTTCCTGCAAGTTTTGGGCTGGAGTGGATTGAATGGCAATGTGAAGGCCAAACCAGCGAACCAGTCTTTGCCTTGGCTCCTGTCACATGCGGCCACTCCACTGACAGCAGGAGGTAGTCTGAGCAGACTTCAAGCCTTCATGGATCCCCTGTGAGGACATCGAGGACTCCTGGGGATCCCTGGACCACAGGTTCAGAACCACTAGTCTAGATACTTTGCGAAAGTAGCATGGAAAAGCTCTGCCTAGATTAGAGAAAGGGGTCCAGGGACCCTTGTCTACCACTTGTTAAAATAAAAATGAATAGAAAAGGGAGCAAAGGAGTCTTTCCAGCAAGGGGTGGAATGGTCACCTATAACTTTTTCATGAGTCTTTGGGCTCTCCTTTGCCCTGACCAGAGACTGAGGAACCGCAGCCCTCCGCTCCAACACCAGCTGCCCTTCAAGGGGAGCATGCTGGATTCCCATTGTGGGGAGGCTGGTGCCCAATGAGTCTGCTTTGTTCTGTTCTATTCCCCCTCCCTCGCCAGCTTTGGCTCCTCCCACCAGCCAGAGGGGGTTTTTTTAGCAGGCAGCAGCCTGCCCGGTGCAACATTTGCAAAGAAAGCCTTTCTCCCCCCAGGAAACAGAGCCAAGGGCCTCCAGAGGACCCCAAGGGGTCCCCTAAGGAGGAAAAAGAGGGCCTAGAACCCCAGGGCAGCATCCCACCTCCTTCCCACCCCTTTCTATTTTTTATTTTTTTATTTTTGCAGCCTATAAGTTCCTTGGAGCAGAAGGTGTCCACTCAGTATAGGCTCACTGAGATGCACCTGGCACAGCCTGGGGACAAACTAACCCAGGAGTAGCCAAACCAGCAGAACTGTGCAGTAGAAAGGGCACAAAAAGAAAAGCATCAGCTAGCAGCCATTTCACTGCTCTGACCCACTTTTACACACAAAAAGACTTACAAGCAGCGAGGTTCATCCAAAGATATCTGGGGGTCTTAATCTTCAGTCCTCTCTAAGAGTCCAAATTATAAAGGTATCATCAATGTACTTCAGGTAGAGGAGAGGTTTCTGGGTGCAGGAGTTAAGGAAATATTGTTCCAGGACAGCCATGAAGATGTTGGCATATTGTAGTGCCATGCATGCACCCATGGCAGTAACCATTAACCTGAAGATATATGTTCTTACCAAAAGTGAGATAGCTGTATGTAAGAACAAAGTGGCAAACCTTGGAGGCTATGTGTGCTATTGTCCCATCTGGAATGATGTTTCTAATTTCTTGTAGTCCATCCTTGTGTGGGATGTTAGTGTACAAGGGTTCTATATCCATAAAGTAAGGTAGAGGATTATTCCTGGATTTTTCAAATGTCTCTCTGTGCCATTTACATGACAACTCATAGTCACCATCAACCTGAAACTGCCCAAGACCCCTGATGTGCAGTCAGCTAACTCTTGAAAAATAAAAGAAGTATATGACTTTCTTCCACAGTTTACTAGCCACTTTATGTTTTTGGTTGGTTCACTTTTAATCTACATATAGTGGCCCAAGCTATAACTCTAGAGTTGTTTATACAGTGTACTAGAAAATTGTATTTGTAAAAAAAATAACATGAAATGAAAAGTCTACTGCCCATACTGAATTCACTGTGCACTGAATTCATCAGTTCTCAAACCCAGTACACTTGGGATATAATTCCCCTGCTCTGTATATTTTTGCATTGATCAAGACCTACTATATTAAGATAACCAGCCAGAATGGATACAATCTTTGTCTCTCAAAGGGACTCCTTCTGATTATCATTTCCTGGAGTTGGCATAAGGAAAGATTCTAATTAGCAGTTCCTTGTTGTTCTGTGCCTTCAAGTCATTTCTGACTTAAGGCAAAACTAAGGTGAGGGTTTTACTAGCAAGATTTGTTCAGAGGGGGGTTACTGTTGCCTTCCTCAGAAGCTGAGAGAGTGTGGCTTGCCCAAAGTCACCCAGTGGGTTTCCATGGCTGAGCGGGAACTAGAACCCGGCTCTCCAGAGTCAAAGTCCAACACTCAAACCACTACACCACGCTGTCTCTCCTACTTCAAGCAAAAGTTTCAGCTGACCTAGAACAAAATTGCATTGAAACACCTTTTGTATGCAGTCTTTGAGATATGCAAGACTTCTCACAGTACTCAATAAATTTAACAAGACATTTTATTGCACATTTTGCCCTAAATCTAATTGCTATTTCTATATAGTCTTGACCCACTGACTTACTGAATAGTAAGCCAACATATATATAAATCCCACTAATTAAATAGGACTCTAATTGGGACTAGATGAGGGCCTCAATCCAACACTGAGCTGATGCTGCAGGGCTGGAGCAACAAACTTTCTTCCCTTTCCATCATGTCCGCAGCCTTTGGTACCATAAAAAAAACACAGCTGGAGTGAGGGTTTCTCAGCCATCTGAAGTACGTTTTAGGAGAACATGGGGGACTGCAGTGGGAAGCAGAGCTTTTCTGGATTCTGCTCCCAGAAGCAGTTCCACCAGCAGATCTCTGGTGGAAGAAGCAGCTACAGCTTCATCATGCCTAGACCCAGAAGCAAATGAAAGGCCCTCTCTCCATCCCAACTGCCACTGCCCTGGCCTTGGAGGAAAATAAGAGGAAGTATCTGCTGGACTTAATCCCACACTGCCATCCCCTTTTTCTTTTGTATCATGTCTTAATTCGATTGTAAAATGGAGGGCAGGGAACTAGACTTTTTTGGTTGAGCTTTAACTTGTAAAGCACCATGCACAGTGATGACGCTATATAAATTCATCATCATCATCATCATCATCATCATCTCCCTCACTGGATTCTAGCCTTACCACTTTATATATTCTTGGTCTGAGTATTAGCAAACCCTTACTCGAATTAGGGACAGGTAGGGAACAATACATATGGATGATCACTTTAAAAATTCAGCATGGTTCTGCTATGAACAATTGCCAGTGAGCAATGATAACTCATCTTTTGCTTTTAGTCAATTATCAATTGGTAAGGGTAAGTAGCACTGCCAAGTTCCTACAAAGCCATGGCTGTCATTTTTCTATTATGATCTCTGGTACTCCTCCAAAGTTGAATCTAAATTAAAATAATTTAATCCTATTTATTTTCCTTTTGACTTTCTTCTTTACAATGCAAACCCAGAAGAGGTGGTTGTTTCAACCTGTGTTCTAAGGCAGCAGGGACTTTGTCTTTCCTGCTGCCCAGAGAAAAAGTGTCAGTGTGTAGCAGCTGCAGCTCATTTCAGGAAGTAAACATGTAAGGTAGTGGTGATGGCAGTGAAGAGTAGTAGTAAAAGCAGTAGGCTCCATTAAGACCTTCTCTTGTGCCTGTTGCTTAGACCAGTTCCTTCTTGTTACAAATATATTGGTGAAAAATAACCATGTCATGTGGACAATTGTCAATATTCATTGATATATCTCTGAACTTGATACATCAAAGTCCATGCTAATATACTGAATATACAAGATTATTAAATTATGGTGTTAATATGAGAGGGCTGGCAGTCCTAGGTAATTGGTACACCTGTCTGAAAACTGAGATATTCTTATATATGAATTTACAGAGATTCACAGAAATTATTCAGGATGGTCATCAAATTTTAAGGCATTCAAAATAAGATGGATAACACATATACACACAATATACAGTATTATTTTAAATGATATCTTAGGTTTTACCTAGGTTCGAGGTTATAAGGTTTTACGTACTTATATCTGCCCTCCTATAGAAATAAAAAATAGCTACTACATTAATACACAAAGAAGTACATAATTTATGACACAAATGTCACTTGGCACTTAGAGATTATGTGCCTGTCTTTTGAAGTGCAAGACTGTGAAGGCATAATTAAACCTTCCATTAGTAATCCAAGTACTTTATATATAGTGCCTCGTAAACAAAGTAACCAAGAAGCCATCAAGAAAAATGTAAATACAGTACAAGATAAAAAATACAACCTCTCACTTCATCTGGTTTCTCAATAGCAGTCAGTTCAAAGATTTTACTTCAATTTTGGGCTAATGCTTAGTTACATGGAATTAAAGGTGCTGTTTGCTCGAACCTGTTAAAATACCAAAGCATTTCTCTAAAATGCTTGAGTTTCAAGAAGAATTGATACCTGATTAGTTTTAAAGAGGGTCTACAGATGGTAGCTCTGTATCCATTATTCCCCTGCACACACACTTGTTCTCAAATGTTAGGCAGTGAATAATGAATGACTAATACAGGCAAAACTAGTCACCATTAAGTGTCAACAAAGTAGGTTTGGAGGAAACCAATGCCTAAAGTGAAGCTTGAAGGACTTCAAACATTACAGAGGCTGCAAAAACTGCTTCCGTATGATGACGGTTTCACCAAAAAAAAAAAAAAAAAAAAAAACCCTAAGTGGCTCAGGCCTATTATATGGAAATTTGCATGCCAGCATCAGCCACCACACAGACATGCAAAATTGGTGTGGATTCTTGACAAAAAACAGGGTTCTCACAATGACCACTTACATATTATAGTCTTACATGGAGCCAGTGGGACATTACATTATCACCACAACTTTCATGAGGACACTAACTTATGAAATGCCATTCAGTAAGGGTTTATATGCCTCAAAGGCTCAACCCCCTGATGTAGAAAGAAATGAACAGTTCAAAAGCAAATATATATGCTTGAGTAAAAGGAAAAAGAGCATCAGACCATAGCAACTGTTCTTTGAACACTTTCATACATCATCCTATCTGATGCACAAGTGGTTCTCCAATTTATTATTTCTTAAGTAGTTATTCTAACTCTTCTTAGTGTATACAAAAGTTCACATTCACAACTATTGAAAGACTGCTATTACTGACTGTACATATTTAGGGCCACTTAAGATCTATAACAATACCCTCACTGGAACAAAGAATAGAATATGTGTGACATTCTCTCATTTTTTAATCTATTTATTTTTTCACACTTTCATTCACATCCTACCTTTTCCCCAGTTTGGGACTCAAGGTGGCTTACAGCAGCTAAAATGCACATAGTTGAAAATTAACAACATAAGAAAGTTAAAAAGCAGTTATGTTGCACAAAACATTCTTATTCAGATCTTAATTAGGATAATTAATTAGCTCAAATTGGCCTGAGAGAGGCTGCGTAACTGCAGGATCTTTCCCCAGTTGTATACCAGTCCCAGCTGCAAAGAAACCCTAAGTTGGTAACACAAGGTAATCTTTATTTGAGGAACCAGCACACAAAAAGAAGCATTCAACAGCAATACACACTTTCAGAAGGCTATCAGGAAAGGAATTAAAAGAGAAAGGGGATAGTGGCTCAGGAAAATGATCTATACTGTACTAACCATCCTGAAGAAAGAGATGCGATTCAAACTGTGTGCAGCTTGAGGGTGGGCTCCTTAGAGTCATAAGATGTGGAGTAAGTAGGCAGATGGAGAGCCCATAGAGAATGGAGAATAGTCAAAATTTGGGTTCTTGTATCCTTTTTAGCCCTTTGACATGAGCCTAAAACAATGCTCAAAATTACTCTTTTCCTGCATCTGATCTAAGAAACTGATCCCACCTGACTGGAGTCTGAGATTTACTGGGAAGCCTTTGCAGACTTTGTCAAAGTTGATACAAACAGACAGTGATGAGGGAGTGGCTGTTTCATATTCAATACCTTGTTTTCCTCAAAACTTGCTTTCCAAGGTACAAGGGAAGCTGGTCAATGTCGGTCTGCAGTTCACATGTATTCGTCAAATCCTGCTCCTTTTGATCTTAGCCTCAGTTTATCTGGGGTGCCTGTGAGCATACCACACAGCCCACCCACTTCAGTCATGCCTTGATAGCTTCCTACATAGCCTAGCTATCAATGTGACATCAAACTGATGTGCCTTTTGATTCTTTTTCATTGAGGTATATTGAGGGGCATTACAGTTAAATCATAATCATACTGAAACCAATTAAAACAAACTAAGAAAACAACAACAAATGAAAGTCCAGCACATTATACAAGGCCTGTTTCCCCTGAAAAATCAATTCCCAAAGGCCTACTGGAATAAAAAAGTTTTATAGATTTTCCTTGGGGTTTTTCCGGGCTGTGAGCCCCTGTGTTCTGGAATAGTTTCTTTCTGATGTTTCGCCTGCATCTGTGGCTGACATCTTCAGAGAATGGTTCGGTAGGAATGTATGTGGAGTTTATATGCTATAAACCCCTGTTGGGGAGTATAAGGATGGATGCTGTGCAGGTGGTTCAGGAATGAGACCAAATCTTCTCTATGGTTCCAAATGGTGATAGTGTCATCCACATATCAGAACCATGTTGTGGGCTTTTTTGGTGCTGTTTCCAGGGCTTGTTTTTACATGGAACATTTTGAAAAGCAAGCCCTAGAAACATTCCTGAACCACCTGAACAGCATCCACCCAAATATCCAATTCACAATGGAAAAAGAGAAGGAAGGAACACTGCCATTCTTGGATGTCCTAGTCATCAGCAAACCAAACCGACAGTTAGGCCACAAGGTATATAGAAAATCCACACACATGGACAGATACTTACACAAGAACTCCAATCATCACCCAGGACAAAAAAGAAGCACAATAAAAACATTGTTAGACCACGCAAAAAGGACCTGCAAACCCCACTACCTGAAGGATGAACTGAAGCACCTAAACTGGGCCCTACAGCCTAATGGTTACTCAGACCTCACAAGAGCAGCCAGACCTAGAAAAAACCACAGGAATGAAGAAAAACAGCCACCCAAAGGGAAGATATTTTTACCATACATCAAAGGTGTTACAGACAAAATAGGGAAACTGATGAGGAAACACAACCTCCAAACAATCTACAAACCAACCAAGAAAATCCAAGAAATGCTATGCTCAGCAAAGGACAAATGAGACCCTCTCACAGCTGCAGGAGTTTACTGCATACTATGCAGCTGTGGACAAGTTTACATAGGGACCACTAAACGCAGTGTGCAAACACAAATCAAGGAACATGAGAGACACTGCAGACTGGGCCAGCCAGAAAAATCAGCAGTAGCAGAACATGTGATAAACCAACCTGGACACAAAATGCTCTTTAAAAACACAGAAATTCTGGACCAGGCCAACAACTATCATGTCAGAATGCACAGAGAAGCTATTGAAATCCACAAACGCCTGCACAACCTCAACAGGAAAGAAGAAACCTTAAAAGTAAACAAAATCTGGCTCCTAGTTTTGAACAACAATAGAATTAAAACTCAACACTTACAAAGGAATTCCACCCAGGGAAAGGGAGAGTTTCAGCAGATAATGGTCCATCAACCAACCATTAGCCAAACAGACACTAACAAGCCTTGCATTTCTATACCCAGAAACTAACCGTTCAATTACACAAATTTACATATACTCTCCTACAGGGGTTCACAGCATATAAACCCCAGACACACTCCTACCCAACCATTCTCTGAAGATGCCAGCCACAGATGCAGGTGAAACGTCAGAAAGCAACTATTCCAGAACACGGCCTCACGGCCTGGAAAAAAACCAAGGAAAATCTATGGATGCCGGCTGTGAAAGCCTTCAACTTCACAAAAAAGTTTTTGATCTTCTTGCAGAAAGATAGTAGAGGGTGCCGGTCTAGCCTCTCTGGGAAAGGAATTCCAGAGCATGGGAGCAGCCACCCTCTCCTATGTTCCGATCAAATGTAACTGTGAGAGTGGTGGGACAGAGAGAAGATCCCCAGAAGATATCATAGGCAAGCAGGTTAATATGGGACAGTACAGTCCTTCAAATAACCTTAGACCTGAACCGTACACAGCTTTATGATCAGCACCAACACTCTGAATTCTGCCCAAAAATGGACAGATAGCCAGTGAGCTGTTCCAACAAGGGAACTGTGTGCTCCCTGTAGCCAGCCCATTAACAATCTGGCTACAGCTCTTTGGACCAGCTGAAGTTTCCAAACACTCTTAATAATAATAATAATAATAATAATAATAATAAAATTTTATTTCTATCCTGCCCCTCTGCAACGCAATCGGGGCGGTTTACAATATAAAAACTCCATAGTCCCAGTACCCTAGCCCACCCCCCCTTAAAATAATATTAAACTATAAAAGATTAAAAACATACAGTAAATTAAAAATATATAAATTAGAAAAAGATTAAAACATACAATAGTTGTTTTTTTTAAAAAAAAAAATCTGATTACAGTTCAGGGAGGACAGCCGAGTCTTGGGCCGGGATAGTTATTCAGGAAAGGCCTGCCGGAAAAGATCCGTCTTGACAGCTTTTTTTAAAGCTGTCTAAGGTGTTAATAAGACGGATCTCGTCCGGCAGGCCATTCCATAATCTGGGAGCAGCAGCGGAGAAGGCCCTCTGGGACGTCACCGACAGCCTTGTTTTCATAGGCTGCAACAGATTCCTCCCAGAGGACCGAAGCCCCACATAGAGCACATTACAATAATCAAAACAGGATGTAACTAAGGCATCTGTCACCATGGCCAGGTCTGACATCTCAAGGAATGGATGCAGCTGGCTCACAAGTCTTTACTATGGAAATGCACTCTTGGCCACCACCTGGACCTAAGCTTCCAGGTTCAGGGTTGAATCCAGGCTTCTGAATCCAGGCTGTCTTCAGGGAGAGCGTACTTTCATCCGGCACAGGCTGAATCCCTATTCCTGATCTGCCTCTGTCTTGTCTAGATTAAAGTTTAAATTTATTCACCTTTTCAATGACAGTTTTATAATTGCTTCCTTTAGGCATGCTTTAGCTCTGCCTTGCTTTACAGAGACAATAAGTACTCCCTCTACTCAGTCAGTCAGCCCCCATCTGGCTTTTTTAATTAGCCAGGAAGGACAAGGATCTCTAACCCCGGCCTCTGGAACCCCCTCTGGAGGTTCCTTTTGGATCTCCTAACAGATGCTGCCTGCTTAAAAGGATATTTAACATATTGTACCACATATTGATTTTAACTTGTATTGATTTTAACTTGCATTAATTTAATAATGTTTTAAGGGGAGGGAGGGATTTTGGGTTGTTTTATACTGTCTACCATTTTATCATTGTAAGCCGCCCCAATTGCTTGCAGAGGGGCGGGATATAAATAAATTTTATTATTATTATTATTATTATTATTATTATACACATGTGGTGGGTCTCAACATTCCAAGAATCCTGCCAACATCCTCAAGTTGCACAAAACAAAATGTAGCCATTGGCACTGGATAAGCAGGAGCCAAAGTTACAGCCACTAGATCTGTATCAATTTCATATAGAATCCAAGTCAGAGCAGATCCATGCAATTTTATCTGCAAAGTGCAAGGCAAAGTGTTCACAGAAGACTGTCAAGTGTTCTGGATTCTCCTTTCATGGGCCTACATGTAAAAGACCCCTGACCACTCGATACTGCTCTGCTGGCCAGCTCTTTGCAGATGCAATGGAGGCAGGAAAAAATTATTTTTGTTACCTACAATGCCCCAGAGCAGGTCCTCAGATAAACTTTAGCAATATTCGATCAGTCCTGCTATAAATTTTCTACTAGTATCACTGTAGTTGTTGTCTCACTTGTTTCATTGCCACCAGCTCCTTGGAAAACCAGGGGGCTGCTTTGGCTCCACTCTGTGCGAGGACCAATAGTGTTCACTCCCCTGGCCACTTCTTTGTTTCAGAGGTCGACCAAGACTTGCACAGAATTGTCAGCCAAGGGAGCAGGAAATCTCCCCAAGAGCCATCAAGAATCCATTGGAATCCATAAGTTTCTTGGGACAGGACACTATAATGGGTCCTCCACCCCTGAAGAGGTTCCCTATGATAGGACATTCAATCCCTGGCAGAAGTCAAAAACTGTCTCAGTAGAGCTTAGTAGCAACCCGCTCCCAAGAATACTCACAGAAAGAGTGCTTTGATGTCCAGAAAGCAGGAGGTGCTTTAATATTCAAAGTAGTGTAGCTATTCACAATTCAGTTGTCCCTTTGGACTATGGTCTGATATTATTTTTTCTTGTATATCAATTTTTTTAATATCCGTCAATATTCCTAGTGAAGACCAAAACATATCTATTCTAGACATGGATTTATGAGTGTTTGAGTAAAATGTATAGCCCGATTTGTCACTGAATTTTGATGTCCATACATCTTTCAGATTGAAGTCTTCAAGTATCGCAAAACCGATTTTAGGTAAGACACCCGATTGTTTTTTGTTCTGTGATGATCTATCTCTTGAAGGTTGGAGGACACCATTAAAGTCACCCGCAATAATTATGTTGTCTTTATCCAGTTTTTCCAATTCTTGATATAGTCTCCTGTAAAAGTTATCTTGATTGACATTCGGTGCGTAGATTCCTATTAATGTTAATGTTTTGTTAGGGAGTTTAATCTCTATTCCGATATACTGGCCTTCATTATCATTCAAAATTTCTTTAGCGGGGTATTTATGATTCACGTATAGCACTACCCCTTTTTTTCTTTTCGTTTTTGTTGCGGAAAGGAAATATTGACCTAATTTTTTCCGTTGCAGTAATTTCGCATCCTTTTCTCTTATTTTAGTCTCTTGCAGGCAGATTATGTCGGTTCTGGATTTTTCTAGGAGATGAAATACTTGGTTACGTTTTTTTGGGTTGTTTAACCCTTTAACATTCCAGGACTTTATCTTTAAAGACATTTTGATTTGTTTCTCTAATTCTCTTTCTCTCTCTCTCTCTCTCTTTTCTTTTCTTTTTTTTTTAATTTACTTCCTCTTCTTTTTCTCTTGTCTTTCCTTCTTCCTCAAGTTGCTCTTCCACGCTAGATTCTTCCGTCTTGTCATCGGTTTCACTAACCTCATTGTCAGCTTGAGTAGCATCATCTCTTGCCCGTACATCTTCTTGGTAGGTATGGTTTCTTTTTTCCCTTTCCCTCTGTTTTTTCCTAAACTTTACTTCTGCGTTTCTTGCTTCTTCTTGATCCAGTTTCTTTATGAAATCTTCCATCAGTTCTTTTGTGACAATTTTATATCTTCTCTGTTGGTATGTGAAGGAGATTCCCTCAATTCTCTCCCATTTATAGAAGATGCCCAGTCTCTTTAATTTCAAAGTTAAAGGTTTATATGTATGACGTCGTCGTAAAATTTCCGTGGGTATGTCTTTAAAGATCTTTATTTCTGCCCCTTCAATCCTCAACTTTTCTGTATAACTTGCTTGTATCAATCTTTCTCGTATTCTTCCACGTGTGAATGATATTACAATATCCCGTGGCAGCTTTTTATCCCTTACAATCGGCGGGTTTACGCGAAAAATTTTATCAGTAGATTGTTCCAGGCTTTCTTCCGGGATATCTATGTATTTTGCAAGATTCGGGAGTATTTTCTCCCATAAGTCCTCTCTGGGTGTTTCAGGGACTCCCCTCAGTTTAACACATTTCTCCCGGTACCTTAATTCCTGAATTTCATTTGCGTTCCTTCCTTTTTCTTGCTCTTCCCTAAGGGTAGCAAAGTCTTCTTCCAGTTTAACTATTTTTCCTTGATTTTCCCCAACATTTATTTTTAATTCCTTCAGTTCTGTTTTCATACTATCCATTTTCACATTTATTTTGTCTATATCCACCCGCACTTCTCTCCTCAACACCTTAAAATCCTCCCGGATATCCCGTTTAAAGTTTCTCAATTCTTCCAGAATTTGTGATCCTATATCAGATTGCTTCATTGGGTTCACAGATGAGTTTCGCCTTTGTCCCAAGGTTTGCGTTAATGTTTGCTGACTTCCTGTTTTGGCTCTTGTACCTGAAGCCATCTTTATTAAAGATGCTATTAACTATTATTTCAATCAGTATTAAATTGAGTCTTCTTATCACTTTGAGTTCCTTAAGTACCTCATATTATATTTTCTGGAAAAGCCTTATATAATTCTGAGCAAGTCAGGGATTTCAATTCAGTTCAGTTATCCTTAATCAATTTCAAGCTCCAAATCTAAATCTCCACAAAGTTAAGTACAATGCAGTACAATGTTCAGTCACAAATATGTTGTGATGATGTTCACACAGTAAGTGTCCAGCTGAATACTTAATCAGGTTTATGTTTATCACCGTTTTAACAATTACCATAATTAATAAATAAAATTAGGTAGGGTTAGAATAGAAATATTTGTGAGTAGCATGTATACTTTTGTGGATATATATTCAATTATGTATGTTCAGTATATAATTTAAGCTTCCATAAAATAATGATTGGAACTGATTTTAGACACTCTACCCAATATGAAGCTATATAAAGCACAAAAAGTGTATTTTTTTTCCCCACTGAGTAATCAGATTGGGTAGTTGAATTATATATAGCTCTTAATTAATTTTGAGCGATCAAAATCATTCACAATTAATTTCAGATGTGAGCTTAATTTTCAAATAAGAAGTGGAATTAGCATATTATTCTGTTCAGGACCCAGACCCAAACGGTATTGTTTCAATTTCAAGAGCCTAGACAATAGTAAATCCTACTACAGCAGATTATATACAGTGTATATATACAGTGTATATACAGTATCTTTTCAAGTTAAGATTTTAGGTTATGTGGCAATGTACTTATTTGGACACAAGGTGTCGCTATGTATTCACTAAATTTAACCAGTGTAGCTTTAACTTACAGTATTAGAAACTGCTGAGCCCTCGTAGCGACTAGGGAGGGACGACCTTGGCAAGATTATCACCACTTTTGTTTTAACTTTCCCTCCTGTGCACCTTGTGCTCCAAGGTCAGAATTAATTCTATAACCCTCCCAACTGTAGGAGCCTTTTTTACTATGAAAAGCTAACCAGTTAGAGTATAGTATACACGCTTTAAGCTATGAGCCTCTCCACCCCTGAAACTCAGCCCCTGATTCTATGTCTCAATCCTGATCGTCTGTCCTTTTTCTTTCTTCGATCCTCTTCCTGGATCTAATCCACTAGATTTTCGAAAGAATCTATTCCGTTGCTTAAATCTCCCGGATCTCAGTCCTCCCAAGTCTCAGTCCTTAACAAATCTTGTCTCCCTCACTATGCCTCAGCCCCTGCTTCTTTATCATAGTCCCCGTTCTTCGACCCTCCTCCTGGGTCTAATCCACTAAGTTTTCCAAGCGTTCTATCCCACTGCTTTAGATCTCCCGAATCTCAGTCTTCCCGAGACCCAGTCCTTATCAAACCTTGTCTCCGTCACTGTGCCTCAATCCTTGTGTCTGTATCTTAGCCCCGTTCTTCGACCCTCTTCCTGGATCTAATCCACTGACTTTTCCAAAAGACCTGCCACAGACACAGTCTCCCAAATAGCCCTCATTTGTTATTTTTTGATTGTTACAGACAATAGTGTTTCACCCAGTTTAGTCAGAGAAAGGGAAAGTTAAGAGGGCAATTTTAAGCTTTAATCTTTGAATTTGATTAGTTCGCTGCTAGTGCAAGTCCCCCCACGCTGTGAGCTAGATCACTTTGCACATACACCACCATCAATCTTCATCCCTCCTCTCGAATTGCCCCAAGAGAAATTCCTGCATAATTCCTGCATAAGCGGACCTCCAACTAGAGATGCATACTGATTTTTCTCCAAGTTCTCCAAGTTCAGCTCCCAACCATCTCCCTTGTAAGTCTAGTCTCAAATAACAATCTTAATCACACTGTTCCCTTGTAACTTCAAACTCACGCAGTCCTCCTAGACCTCTTCCACAGTCCGGGGGGGGACACTTCTGGCCTCCATGTAACTTCTTCGCTTAAAGAGTGATATCGTGCTCCTGAAGAGGTTTTAGCTGAGACTAAACCCTCGAGATAATCTCCAATCCTGTCGTGGATTCCAATGTCTTGTAGTCTTAAGTCAGCGAGCCTTAAGGGTCATGTCTATCGACTGCCATAGCACCGTAATGGCTGCTTCTGCACTCTCTTGCCGCGTCCACAACTCTGCCGAAGCCTCCGCTTCAGAAGAGCTGGGGATCACGACCGAGGGAAAGCGAGCCCCACGAGCCCCGATCCTTCCTGGGTTGGGGCACAGTTTGGGCTTAAACCCAAATTTACGGTGCTAGGGAGGTTTCCTTGGTCAGAGCCCCGACACAAGACCTCTTATCTCTTCAGCTCCCTGGCCGGAAATTGAACTGAAAATACCAGCAACAGAGTACCAATGGAAACTAAAAGAGATCATGCTAAGAGATGAAAATTTTGTTCAAAAAGTTAAAAGAGAGATAAAACTTTATTTTGAAGAAAATAAGGAAGGAGAAGTACAAGAGAAAACCATATGGGACGCCTTTAAAGCAACGATCCGGGGGACCTTCCTACTAAAAGGTGCAGAAATCAAAAGAGAAAAAACACTACACAATCAAAAATTACTACAAGAATTAACAATAAAAGAGAAAATCTTAGAGAAACAACCAAAAAATACTAAAATTTTGACAGAGATCAAGCTAATTCAGAAAGATTTGAAGGCAGACCTCACGGAAGCGGTTGGGAACAAATTAAGACGAACGAGGCAAAAATACTTTGAGGACGCGAATAAAATCGGCAAATGGTTATCACACAGATTGAAACAAGAGACGGTAAAGAGAGCGATAACAGAAATAAATCTGGAAGGAAGAAGCTATAATACCCAAGAAGAGATACAAGCTATATTCCAAAGTTTCTATGAGGCATTATATAAGAAAGAAGACTTGGAAGAAAGCTCAAATAAGGAGATGTCAGAATTTATAAAAGATAACGTATGTGTAAAAATAACGGAAGAAATGAAAAAGAGATTAGATCAACCCTTCACAGAACAAGAAATATTACAAGCGATTGATCAAATGAAGCCGGGAAAATCTCCAGGGCAAGATGGATTTACATCAGAATTTTATAAAAAATTCCGGGAGGAACTGACAACACCGTTGCTCCGAGTGATGAACAAAATAAAAGAGGAAGGAATTCCACACTCCTGGCAGGTAGCGGACATAATTATGATCCCGAAAGAAGGAAAGGAAACAACTAACGTAGCGAACTATAGGCCTATATCATTACTTAATACCGACTACAAAATTTTCACATCACTGCTGGCAAATAGACTAAATATGATTATTAAGGAAATAATATTGGATGACCAAACAGGTTTTATCAAAGGCAGACAAATGTCCTCAAATATTAGAACCATGATTGACGTGATTGAATACTATGAACGGACAAATGATAAGAAAACAGCCATGATCTTTATAGATGCAGAAAAGGCCTTTGATAATGTCAATTGGAGCTTCATTCTGAAAACATTAGAGGAATTTAACTTTGGGGACAAATTTATCAGTAATATAAAAGAAATCTACAAAACCCAAAAAGCCAGAATTGTGGTAAATGGACAAAGATCCAAATTATTTAATATTGAGAAAGGGACTCGCCAAGGTTGTCCACTATCGCCGCTATTATTCATCTTATCCCTTGAAACTCTAATTAACAAAATAAGGAAAGAAGAAAAGATCCCAGGTCTTAAAATCAAAAATTATACATATAAAATTAAGGCATTTGCGGATGATTTAGCGGCGATATTAGAAAATCCGGTGGAAAACATTTCGAATTTAATGGAAACATTAAAGAAATTTTGAGAATTTTCTGGTTTTAAACTAAACAAAGAAAAGACAGTAATGATAACTAAAAATATGTCAAGAGAAGAAGATGAAGTACTACAACATAAGTCAGGATGTAAAATAAT
The DNA here is from genome assembly GCA_030847615.1 of Gambelia wislizenii. Classification (NCBI taxonomy): domain Eukaryota; kingdom Metazoa; phylum Chordata; class Lepidosauria; order Squamata; family Crotaphytidae; genus Gambelia; species Gambelia wislizenii. The sequence goes on from JAUMIR010000003.1 coordinate 268,767,122, forward strand.
GAAGAAGGCAAAATATCTAGGAATATGGTTGGGCAAAAGGAACATTGATCTTTTTGAAAATAATTATGGAAAACTATGGCTTGAGATTAAGAAAGATTTACAAAGATGGGAAAAATTAAACCTGTCACTACTAGGAAGAATAAATTCTATAAAAATGAACATTCTACCGAGACTCTTATTTTTATTTCAAAATCTTCCCATTCTCTCAAACGACAAGGTAATCCAACAATGGACCTTTGACCTAAGCAAATTTATCTGGGGTGGGAGGAAACCCCAGATCAAGCGCCAGATCTTGACTGCAAATAAGAAGGCGGGTGGTACTGGGTTGCCAAACCTGTATCTGTACTATTTAGCTTGCGGAACATCTTGGCTGACAGATTGGATAAAACTAAATTGTGACCAGCTTTTAACACTGGAAGGCCACACTTTAAGATATGGCTGGCACGCGTACCTGATTTACGGAAAAGTAAAAGTCAACAGAGATTTTGAAAATCACATAATACGAAAGGCATTGTTGAGAATTTGGAAAAAATTGGAAGAAAAATTTTACAATAAAATCCCTATTTGGACTTCTCCGCATGAAGCCTTATTAGGCAGATGGGAAACAATGAAGATATGGCTTAGATATAAAGACCTACTTGATCTAAAAGAATGGGAAGACGGGAAAGGTACAAAATTGAAAACGCGAGAAGAATTGGATTTAATAGGATTACACATGAATTGGTTCAAGTTCCTTCAACTCCAAAACAAATTTATAGAAGACAACAAAAAATATGGATTTGAAATGTCAGAGAATGAATTAGATAAGATACTATGGCAAAGCGAGAGAGGACAAATAAAAAAACTATATAACTTGTTTCTAGAAAGGGAAATGGAAAAAGAGGCAGTGTCAGAAGCTATGATTAAATGGGCAACAGATACAGGAAACATTATAACATATGATGAATGGAAGAAAGCCTGGGAAAATACAAATGCGTTCACAGCGTGCCTCGCACTGAAGGAAAATCACTTTAAGATTGTAAATCGATGGTACATGACTCCCGCAAAAATCAGCAAAATTTATAAGATCAAAGAAAATAACTGTTGGAGATGTGAAAAAGAGGTGGGCTCTCTTTACCACATGTGGTGGTCTTGCCCGAAGATAAAAAGATTTTGGACAAAAATTCATAAGAGAATGCAAGAACTACTTGGAACCCAATACGAGATGAGCCCCAAACTGTACCTGCTAAATATATTAACACCAATTGAAAAAACAATCACAAAACAACACTGGAGAATAATATTATATTTGGTAACCGCAGCGAGATTAGTCATTGCTAGAAGATGGAGAAGTAAGGAAATCCCACAAGTAACAGACTGGTTGCTAAAAATTAGAGAAATGTGGGAAAGCGATAAACTAACCGGCTTCCTAAGGAAGAAAAATTATGATAAAATTATAGAGGAATGGAAACCTGTACAAGAATTCTGGAAAAAGACATGGAATTTAGACGAAAAACTTTGGTAAACAAGAAATAAAACTTAAGGAGGGATGGGGAGAGAAGCTTCTACTAGATATAAGGGAGATAGTAGGAGAATTAATAGTATAGAAGGAACGATATCGTAGAATGGAAGCAAAACACATCTTTGATTAATAATAAAGCGGAAAACAATATATTTAAAACTACCTATACTTGTACTGACATTTACATTGGAATTGATATGTATGTTATAATGGGTAGTTTATGGAAGTAATAACTGAAATAGGAGAAGAATCAGACTTTAGAGATAATTGAGGTAACGTGGAGAAATATTCAAATAATAAATGATTAACCCAGAGACGAACCAAAAGAGGAAGTTTAGGCGTGAATTAAGAGAGAGAGAAATGTAAGTGATTAGAAGGTATGAGAAAGTGTTTGGAAGAGATAAGAATGAGAAGAAGGAGTGAAGCAGAGAGAGGCAGTAAGAGAGTGTAAAAGGGAAAGAAAGAGGGAGGAGCGGAAGTAAAAGACAGAAAGGAATTAACGAAGGTGTAGAAAAGACAATGTGAGGGAAATCTTCAAGATTGATATTTTCAAATATCTGTCTCTTGTCATCAAATGTATCAGCGATGTGTGTTATGAAGTTAAAATGTATATTAGTTTGTATATTTACTAGAAGGTGAAGATCTGTACAATAATGAACAAATAATGAACAAATAAATAATTAAACATGAAAAATAAACAATACAGTTGTCCCTTAACATTCGCAGATGTGACATTCGCGGTTTTGAGTATTCGCGGGTTTGTCTCATCCTGCATGCTTGTCTGTGTCTTCCCTACCCTTTCTAAAAGGAGAGACGACACAGACAAGCAGGGAGTGTAAGGAAAAGCCTCTTGAACTGGCCCTCTGCTGTGCTTTCGCCAGCAGAGGGGCGGTTTTAGGGGTTTTCCCTCACCCTGCGTGCTTGTCTGTGTCTTCCCTTTCCTTTCTAAAAGGATAGAGGACACAGACAAGCACGGAGTGTAAGGAAAAGCCTCTTGAACCGGCCCTCTGCTGTGCCTTCGCCAGCAGAGGGGCGGTTTTAGGGGTTTTCCCTCACCCTGCGTGTTTGTCTGTGTCTTCCCGCTTCTCTTTCTAAAAGGATAGAGGATACAGACAAGCAAGGAGTGTAAGGAAAAGCCTCTTGAACCGGCCCTCTGCTGGCCCTTCACTCTCTTTGCAGGGAGAGCGAAAGCCCAGGGAGGGCGATTGTTATTCGCGTTTTTTTCACATTCGCGGGGGTCTGGCGACCCTAACCCCCATGAATGTGAAGGGACGACTGTATTTAGAATCATCAGTCAAAGTGCTACGCCAAACACCATAGAATGACAGGAAGAGAATGATCTCTGGTCTAGCTCACTTGTATACACATCAGCAGAGCATGGGCTTATTCAACCACATGGTTACATTGTATCTGATTTCATTCTATATGGCTTGTCCTCTAGTAACCCTCCTTTTGCAGCTGTGGCATGACAAGGCATGACTTGGCAGTTCATGGAGTCAGCCATCATGACTCAGCATGGTTTTTGCAGTTGTTTGGCCATTTTAAAATTGGAGTTCAGTCACTAACTCCTGACAATCCCCTCCAAAATGGTCAAACTACTGCGCAGGACATATGTTATCATTTACAACATAACATCATTAACAAACATTGTTAGACATCAATTGTTTTGTTGGTTGACCTTTCCCTTCTGACTCCTTTTACTTTATTCACTAGTGAAAAGGCCCAGCCTCCTTGCTTCCTGCTGGAAGGGCTTTTGTGAGCAGGTCTGCAACATTGTCCTCTGACGGACAGTACCTCAGACACAGGACACCTTCCTGTATCAACTGCCTCTCATTTTGGTAACGTACCGCAGTGTATTTTGTTCTATATTTCAGATTTTCTGCTTCTGCCATTGCTATGCAGGCTTTTGAGTCTTCATGCCCCTCAACAGGCATTTGGCATGGCTCCCCAAGGTCTGCAAGCATCTGCCTTACCCATTGTAACTCACTTGCCATCTCAGACAAGGCTGCGAATTCAGCTTCAGTGGTACTAATGGCTACACAGTTCTGCTTTCTTGATCTCCATACTATGGAGCTCTCTGCATACCTGACCACCAACCCAGTCAGTGACTTCCTCTCTAAAGTCTCTGCAGCAAATGAACTGTCCACATAGCACTCCAGGGTCACCTGACTTCCTGTCAGCTTTAAGCTCATGTCCCTGGTTCCCTTGAGAAATCTAACTACTCTCTTCAGGGCTTCCCAATCCGCCCTCCTTGGCTTGGAGACTCATCTGCCGAGCACCCCAACTGCAAAACTGATGTCAGGCCTTCTGTTGTTTGCAATAAACAACAGACTGCCTACCACTGAGTGGTACAGGTCTGGCCTCTCAAACTCCTGTTCTTCCTCTAGGTTCACAAAATCAGTGGTCATTGGTGTCCTGGCCACTTTAGCTTCACTTAACCCACACTTGGCCACTAGACTGTCAATTTTCTTCTTCTGACTGAGGAAAAAATCTCCATTACGGGTTCTTTCTACCTCTACGCCTAAATAACACCTCATGCTGCCTAAGTCCTTCAACTTGAACTGGCTTTCTAACTCCACCTGCCCTTTCTTGACATCACTGGCACTCTTTACTGCCACACAGAGGCCGTCCACATAGATGAATAGCATGACAGCACTATCTCCTGTCCCCTTGGTGTACACACAGGCGTCTGCTACGCTCCTCATGTACCCTAATGACACCAACACTTGGTGTATGCACTTGTTCCAGCACCTGGAGATTTGATTTAAGCCGTAGAGTGCTTTGCGCAACAAGTACACCTTGCTCTCACCTGCACTGTCATACCCTGGGGCCTGTTCCATGAACACTGTCTCTTTAAGATCAGCATTCAGGTATGCTGTCTCAAAGTCAAAGTGTTGCACAACCATCTGCCTCTTGGCTGCTACAGCTAACACTAACCTAAGACTTTCTGGTTTGGCTGTGAGCAACAGTTTTGTCAAAATCTGTGTAGCGCTCCTGCGAAAAGCCTTTCGCAACCAAGCGTGCCTTACACTTTTGTGTCCCATCAGGCATGTCCTTCAGCTTCTACACCCACCTGCAACCAACAGCCTTTTGGTCTTTGGGTCTCTCTACTACCTGGAACACTTTCCTTTCCACCAGTGACTCGAATTCAGAGTTGATGGCTGAGTTCCACTTCTGCTCTTCTTGGGAAAGTTTTAGGAGATCCTGGAAACTTGCAGGCTCCTCTGCCATGAAACTCATAACCTGGCTTCCTAAACAACAAATCTGTCAGGAGCCTTTCTGACCCTCATTGACCTTCTGGGGATGAGCATCCTAGTTCTGCCTGACTCATCCTCACTTGCACTACTGCTGGTGTTTTCTCCCCTTGTGTCAGGTTCCCTCTTCAAAAACATGTTAGGCTCAATGTTTGTGTGTGTGTTGAAGTACTAGGCTTTTCTCTCTCAGCCTCCCTTTCATCATCATCAAGCTTAACCACCCCTCCATTTGTGGGAATTTGGGGAGTTGTTGACACATCTCTCCCTAAGGGAACAAAGACCTCCTGATTGCAGTGCAATCTATCCCACCCTGGGTGCATTTCAAAGTGTGCACTCCTGGAGGACATCACCTTCCCAGGATGGAGAGAAAACATGTACTTATTATCCTCAAAGCCAAGAAGATGCAGCCTCCTGGTTTTAGGCTGCCCAGGCTTCCTTAGGCTTGGGTGAATCAGTATATTTGCATATTGTCCAAAAACCCTCAGGTGCTTGAGGTTTGCTGCTCTACCATACAGTCGACATTATGGGGTCTGGTTGACACTAGACACCCACAGTCTATTTAAATGGTAAGCAGCAGTCTTCACTGCCTCCCCCACAGCCCAGCTGGGGTTTGTGCATCTTCCATCATGCATTCCATCAACATACCAATTTTCCTTTCTGCAAGCCCATCCTCTCCTGGGGACGCTGGGTTTCTGGTCTTGTGTCTGATACCCCTCCTACGCATCCAGGTCTGCAGACTGTTAGATAAGAACTCCCCTCCCTATCTGTCACCAGACTGGAAACCTTATGAGAAGGAAATTGGTGTTCCACCGTGTTCACCCACTCATGGAGGCTGTCTGCAGCCTGATTTTTCTCCTTCAGTAAATACACGTAGGTGTACCTAGTGTGTCTGACCACATTTACAAAAAAATAATGATTACCCCCTTCAGTGGGCTTATAGGGGCCTGTTAAATCAACATGGACAACTTCAAAGGGTCTTTTGGTGACACATTGGGTCTTTTTGGCAATAGGGAAAGCCTTCACCTTAACTTTCCTACACACAGCACATTCTAAAAATCTTGGGCAGTGTTTCATGTTTAGACCAGGGCAAACATTTGCTAGCTCCTTTAACCCTTTGTAACTAGCATGGCCCATTAGCCTGTGGTAGCAATGAACACACTTATCATGTAGGGGCACATTGTCTGCAGGATTCACATTTGCCACCTTCCTTTAGGTAACATGTAATACAGCCCATGTTTCTTTATCCCTTTTGCACAGACATTATTCATGTTATGTTTTTCTGTTATTGTACATTGGTCCCCCCTCAAATATTACTTTATAACCATGAGTGGGGATTTGGGACACACTCAATATACAATTTTCCAGTTTGTTAACACATAACACATCCTCAAAATCTTTACCAAAAGATGGCACATATGCAGTGCCCATTTTCTGCACCTTGCTAGGAGCACCATCTGCAAGTGTAATATCGGTTATAGAAGCATTTTTAACATTGCTTAACATCTTTATACCGTCTATCATATTGTGGGTCATCCCACTATCTAATAACCAAAATTTTCCCCTTATTACCATCAGGATGGTGTTTTGCAACTGAGGCATGGCTGGCAGCCTGAGAGGATGCACCCCTCCTTTGCCCTGTAGCTCTGCCACCTCTCCTGTCCGGTGCAGGCATCTTACAATCCTTCTGAAAATGTCCAGGCCTTTTGCATCTGAAACAGTGTCTCATGTAGCTGCAGGCTTCCTCCTCCACATCAGATGCCTCTGCGTGTGTTTCAGTGCTCTCGCAATTGTGTCTGGTAATTTGTGGCTGTTTATTCCCCTCCATGTGGGAATCAAATTGCTTTCATTGAAGCTCTTCCAGAATATGCCCAGCTACAAGGTCTACAGACAAGTCACACTCACTGGTGGTCTGCAGACTGTAGATTAGGAAATCCCATTCCTTTGGCAAACTGCTTAATAAGATAAAACATTTATGGGCTTCTGGAATGTCAACCCCTCTATTGGCCACCTCTTGTAAAAGCTGCCTCATTTCCTCCAAATGTGCTTTTACACAGCCTCTAGGACACAGCTTTGTGTTATAAAGTCTCTTAGTCCAAATCATCTTTGAGAGGCAAGAGAAACTCTGATGAACAGTTTTTAAAGCTGTCCAAAGCTGAAAGGCTGTCTGTGTTTGTGTTGCATGAATCAGCCGGGAGGGGTTAAAGATAAGAGAATTGCAGCTCTAGCCTTCTAGTCCGCTAGCCTGAATGCTTCTTTTTCATCCTGAGCCATCTGGGGCCACACTTTCATTCTCTAAAACATGCCATAAATTGTCCTTAATTAATAAAGCCTCCACGTACATTCTCCACACTGGTTAAGTGCCATCAGTCAATTTATCAAAATGAACTAGGCTTGCTGCATCTGCCATTGTGTCTACATAAAAATATTCTCCAGCTATGAAACAAATATCTGGCAGTCCTCCAAGGTTATTTGAAGATAAAGTCTGGCTGGAACAGAGCCTAGTTGAATACTTAACTGTTTCTTCGCCACCTAGCCAAAACACTCAAAACAAGAGTTTCTGGGAACTTTACTGGGTGCACCTTATCTAATCTGAGATCAATCAGCTGGGCCCATAACCATTGTCAGGGAATGATAGGACATGCAGTCCCCAGTAGAAGCAAAAAAACTGTCTCAGTATAGAGCTTAGTAGCAACCCGTTCCCAAGAATACTCACACACAGAGTGTTCTGACGTCCAGAAAACAGGAGGTGCTTTAACCTTCAAAGTAGTTGTAGCTATTCACAATATTTACAGTCATCAGTCAAAGTACTATGCCAGACACCATAGAATTGCAGGAAGAGAATGATCACTGGCCTAGCTCGCTTATATACACATCAGCAGAGCATTGGCTTATTCAACCACATGGTAACATTGCATCAGATTTCATACTATACGGCTTGTTCTCTAGTAACCCTCCTTTTGCAGTTGTGGCATGACAAGGCATGACTTGGCAGTTCATGGAGTCAGCCATCATGACTCAGCATGGTTTCTGCAGTTGTTTGGCCATTTTAAAATTGGAGTTCAGTCACTAACGCCTGACATCTGAGTCCCAGCAAGTCTAAACCCCAACAGGTAGTTATCCAACCATGACAACAGAACAATAGACATTTGCTCCACTATCAACCCACCCAGCACACAAAACAAGGTCCAGAGTATGCCCAGCAGCATGAGTAGCTGGACACCACATGGGACAAACCTATGGTTGCCATAGCAGCCATGATATTTTGAGTCCCTCCTAGAAGGGCAGTCTCAGAGTGTATGTTGAAATCCCCCAGTACTGCAAGCTGAGGGGATTTCAACAGCAGCCCAACTCCACCCTGGCTAGCTGTGAGTAGTATAGCAACAGCATCTCTGATCTGTGCTGGCCACCCAGCTTCAGGTACACACACTTTGTCTCTCAACTGACCATGGGGGGGGGGAGCAGCTAGATTATTTGCATGAATGGCAAATTAGAAAGGCTAAGGAGCATGTGAAATCTTTGTAACTGGCCTAGCTATGCCAGCAACATCTATGTCATTTTAATTATGAAGCCTTTACTGATACAGCCATAGCATACCACATATTGAGAAAGCTTTCAAAATGCAAAGTGCCTAGATATATAGTCATCCCTCCACATTCGCGGGGCTTAGGGTCTCAAGACTGCCGCGAATGTGAAAAAAACATGAATAAAAAAGGCCTCCCCCCGCCCTCCCGCAACCCACCCCCCTTCCAAAGTGGTGGCGGGGCTTTTTGAGTCCCATCGCCACTTGGGAAAGCATGGGGGTGGCTAAAAAGCCTCCCAGCCGCCTGGCCACCACCACCACCCCGCTGCCTGCCACTTTCCCGAAGCGGCTTTGGGGCTCTCAAGCTCCATACCCGCTTCAGGAAGGTCGGGGTGGCCACGGCTGGGAGGTTGGCCAGCCTCTCCCCAGCCTTCCCAAGGTGGGTCCAGGACTTTGAAGCCCCAGAGCCACCTGGGGGAAGGCCAGGGACGGCAGCGGACGGGCAGGAGGGTGGCTGGTCGGCCTCTCCCCAGCCTTCACGAGGGGGCTCTGGGGCTCTGAAGCCTCAGAGCCGCCTGGGGAAGTCCGGGGACACCAGCAGATGGGCGGGAGGGAGGCTTGCCAGCTTCTCCCTGGCCTTCGCAAGGGAGCTCCGGGGCTTTGAAGCCTCGGAGCTGCCTAGGGAAAGCCAGGGACGGCAGCGGCAGGTGGGAGGGAGGCTTGCTGGCCTCTCCCCAGCCTTCCCGAAGGGGCTCTGGGAATTGACAGCCCCATAGCCGCTTCGGGAAAGTCAGGAGGGGTAGAGGGAGTGCGGCGGTGAGGCTTTTCATCAACCCCCCACCCTCCCAAAGTCACGACAAGGCTTGGAAAGCTTAATCGTAGCTTTGGGAAGGGCGGTGAGGCTAAAAAGTGCCTTTCCCCAACTCCCCGCTCTCCTGGGGCTTGGATCTCCACCCCAAATGGAACCAAGCCCCAGGAGAGCGGGGAGTTGAGCACCTGGCTTGCTCAGCAAGCACTCCATTTAAATCAGCTGCTCTCCCTTGCATGCCAGGGAGAAAAGCAGATTTAAATGGGGTGCTTGCTGAGCGAACCGCGAATAATCAAAACCGCGAGAGTGAAAGCCGCAAATGTGGAGGGGCAACTGTAATAATGTATTTAAGCATGCACTACAGTACTCTGATCTGGAAGTTATCAAGGCATAAGAAATGTTGGCTAGAATTTTTCTTCTAGCAGACAAAGCAGTTGATATACCAGCTTGAAAAGTGTACTTCAATTCACAGTGGCAAACTGAGCAATCAAGAGCAAGGCAAGCTCCAAGGAACAACCTCAAATCTTCCTTAAGGAGTAGTATGATCCCACCCAGCACACACACACAAATCTAAACTGAAAAAAATTTTCATCACAAAAGCATTCTTATCTTATCTGAACAGGTAACATTTATTTATTTATTTCAATGAGATAAACGCCTCACCCCAATTCTCCAGATAACCATACCCGACTTTTTCACAAAATGTTAAAGGGCATGGAATGCAGTTCTGGGTTTTGTAGATGACAGCCTAAGTTTTTATATTGGCTTTTTTCAGTAAAATATAGTTAAAACAAAAATGATTTGTTTGACTTTGTGCATAATAACAGCGTGTGTGCATGCATGTGTACACATGTGCTTTCATGTCACCTGTTGACTTATGGTGACCCCACGGATTTCACAGGGTTTTCCTGGGCAAATCCTCAAAGACGTGGTTTTGGTAGTTCCTTCATCTGAAATATAGCCTACAGCACCTGATATTCATTGGAGTCTCCCACCCAAGTACTAATCAGAGCTGACTTTGCTTAATGTCCAAGATCAGGCGAGATCTGATGCTTGTAGGGTATTTACGCCATATGGTAAGTGTAGTTAGCCAAAAATGGAAGTTCAATCTTTTGATCTCCTTCTTATGGCTATGCTCAAAGTACAGAGGAAAGACCATGAGCCAAAGCTTCACCTAATCTCATTCCTACAACAATAAACCAGTATGTCCAAATGGAGCCAGTCTTCAGTAATTTCCTTTTCTCACTGTCACTGAATAAACACAGTTGATTTTCTCCTCAGACCCAAGTCAGCAGGAGATAGTGTCACTGACAGATTTTAGCATTTCCAATTTCTATACATGGTTGTGAAAACTGAACAGAGAAGAAAGCTGACAGGAAGAAAATCAACTCATTTGAAATATGGTGCTGGAGAACAGTTCTGCAGATACCATGGACTGCTAAATAGACAGATAAACGGTTTCAAGAGCAAATCAAGCTTGAACTCTCCCTAGAAGCCAGGATGATTAAACTGATACTTGCTTCAGACATAGCACAATAACACATGACTGGTTAGAAAAGTCAATAATGCTTGGTAACTGTACAAGGCAGTACAAAACAGAAGTGGGCTGCATTTACAGGTGAATAGATTCAATTAAGGAAGCCACAGGGCCCAGGCAGGGCTGTGGGTGACAAGTGTCTTCGAGGTCTCATTCACTGTAAGCTGAAGCCCACTTGACAGCAATTAACAATCACATGTAAGCAAATGACATAGACCTCTTGTCTCCAGAGTACACTAGATTGCAGGGACTATGAGGTGTGAAAATGAGCCAATGAGGGGAGATGTGGAAAAGGCAACACCCTTCAGGCCTCATACCAATTCTGTCTGCTGCAGTCCTTATGAAAACTGTTCTTTTGAGCCATTATATGCACTAACACTTGGCACAATTTTCATTAGGATCACAGCAGCCTATTTGTTGTTTCTTTTCAAGGATGTTGGTTCTGTTCTAACACTGTTTCTAGTTATCTCCAGCAAATCTCATTGGCCATCTCATTTAGATATATGAAAATAAATGCACACAACCATCCTGAAGTATAATCTACAATTTAACTAAATCCTCCCCCCCCCAAACACACACACAGATTATTGGGGTTGAAACAGTTTAGCTCCTTCCATTCCTAGGTTTGATTAGTATATCCTCTTTTGCCTCACCTCACACTTATACGCTACCCAGAGCTGTAGTCTGTTTGGGTCTCAAGACAGGCAAAACACTGTGTGTTGTGCATAGAATAGTATATAATGATATTATGCTGATGTTTGATTAAATAAAATAGTTTCCAGACACTATGTAAATAATTTCACATTTGTGAAGTCGAAGGCTTCACGGCCGGCATCCATAGGTTTTCTGTGGGGTTTTTCCGGGATGTGAGGCCATGTTCTGGAAGAGTTTATTCCAATGGACACGGATCACAGCCCAGAAAAAAAACCATAGAAAACCTAATTTCACATTGTTCCAGAACCAAGTAAACAATGAAGAATAGAAAGGTTTGAAGTCAAAGAACTAAAGGACATGAAAACTCATATGAGCCTGGATAAGTGTCTAAGTGATCAGCCTATCTTGATGTTATTTGCCATCAAGTCCATGTTGACTTATGGCAACCTAATGAATGAGATGACCAAGAGTCCAGGTCATCAACTATCCTGCTCATGACTTGCAAACTCAGGGCTGCAGCTTTCTTGATTGAATTAATCCACCTATAATGTGGTCTTATGGACTTCCTCTTTTTCTACTGCCTTGCATTTTGCTGAGCACTATTGTCTTTTCCAGTGAGTTCAGTTGTCTCATGATACGTCCAAAGTATGATAGCATGATCATCTTGGCTTCTAGTGAGAGTTCAGGCCTGATTTGCTCTATGATCCATTTGCTTGTCTGTTTAGCAGTCCATAGTATCTTTAGAACTCCACAGAAAGGTAATGCTAAGGCCAGTCAGTCCATCTGCTGTAATAAAAAAAAAACCCTGAAGGTGTTAATTAAAAGTGATATTTGAAAAGCTTCAAATACTAGCCATAATCATGCTGAAAATTACTATTTTTAGTTCATGAACTGCGTGCTAATTCTGTATCAGAAACACTAAAGCTATATTATTTTCTTATGTATTACTTTTATGCCAGAAGAATATTTTACACATTATTTTAAATGTTAATGCTCTTCTAACTCAGACTACTGTACTTTAATCTAACTACTAAAAGATCAAATTCAGCATTGCAGTCACAATCAGTGCCACAGGAAGAATTGTACTGGCATTCATAGCTTTTACATTTTCACTGGTGTAATAAAACAACTAAAATCTGAGTAGTACGTGGTACTTTTACGAAGGTGAATAAGTCATACAATTGACTTTAAATATGCTCTTTTGAAAGGACATCTTGGTTCTCTAAGAAGCTGAAAACCCTATTTTGGCAAAAGCCATTTGCTTCTAACAGAAATGTCTAAACCATTCCATTTATAGATGGCATTAAAATGCTTTTTGTCTGAGGGAACTAGGAAAAAATTATGGGAAAGCCATCCATCACAGCTTCATATTTTGATATCTGAGCAAATTAAAATGTGTTATGACCAACGCTAGATTTATTATATAAAACAGTCTTAGAAGACCAACAATACTATTGCAACAGAAAAATTGTAAACCTTCTCCATGTAAAGAAAACAGGATTGTAAGAACACTAGCTAAAAAATTTGACATTTTTTCTTTACCTTTCTTGCAGTCTTTCCACACAATTTTTCGCATCTTCTCAAAATGTTGATTCATCCAAGCAAGAAGAATTCGTTCAGATGAAGAATATATATTACTAGAGAAATGATCAGCACTTATTTTTGGTACATGTTCTATGTCTTCTGAATTCCTCTGGCTATTGGTCTCAAGAAAAGAGACACGCTGGAGAACCAGAATCTGAAATAGACACGGTCTCTTCTATAAAACCAGCATTTAAGAATTTAACAGCCCAAATTAAGGGAGGTTTAACTAGAATCTTACTGAATTCAATGGTGGTTGGTTCCTAGACTCCTTAACTAGAGTATTACTTCAAATTAATTGCCAGCTCTTCTAATATAAGGATTTCCATATTTCCCTCCTTTTTCCATCCTGTGACTCATAAGGGACCAATGCATTTCTATTAGTACTAGTGTCATGCCCCGTGAGCCTGATGAAGCTATAGAGTCAGAGGAGGAGGAGGACATAGCAGGGAACAGCCCTAGGGACCCTGGCACAGGTTTATCTACACCTGTGCCAGCAGGGAACCCTGCTAACCTAGAGGCTCGAGCAGAGGAAGAGCCTGGTCCAAGTGGGTTGGCATCAGTCCCAACAGAGAGTCCTGCCCATTCAGATAAGGACAAAGAAGAGGGGGACGTACCTCCACCATCATATACCCAGCAGCGAGCTCAAAGGAAGTCTCTGAGACTTTATAAGAAAAACACCTAACAAAATCTTAATTGCTTTATATATGCTAGGAGAGGCAATGGAGGCTTTGTCAGAGATCGACTGATCTTCCTGGTGAAAGCTTCCTGCTGACTTCAGTGTCTGGATTCCAGTTATCTTGATTTCTGTTGCCTTGACTCATACTTAGACCTTCGACTGTCCCTGACTACTCTGCTGCCTGTTCCTGTTGACCCTTGGACTGCTTTGGACCACGTCAGTAAGCCTCTGACCTTTTGGACTGTGTTTGTATTCCTGTGAGCTAATTAACAGTTGTCTCCCTTCCCAGACTAGTGCTGTTTATACTTTGCTGATACCTAGTTGCCTTCTGGACAACTAGAGACAGAACTAAGTAATGGGAGGGGGGTATTTTCTAACAATTGTGCATTGTTTTTTTCTCTCCACCAGGCTTTGTACAGCTTAAAGGTTTCTGGCACTTGAAATATTCTAACCTAGGAATAAAAAAGTATGGCCCATGACCCTAATCAAACCCCAGGGTTATTTTTGTGAGCCTGCAAAGATCCCTGTGCCCATCTGCAATACTGAGTATCAAAAAATGGCCTGAAACTGGCCAATAGTGTTCCCCAAAGACTCTGGGAAGTGCTTTGGACAATTTTATTGCACTGATGGCTTTTTTGCAACCCCTTCCCTTTATTAGTACCAGATCCCGCCCTAAAGCCAGTTTGAAATGGATCTAGATAATCAGTTTCTTCCAAGACAGCTTGGAGTTGAAGAGCAACTGCCCTCTCAATCACCTTGCTCAAAAAGGTAGATCTGAAATACTGAAAAGTTGCTTACTCCTTTGCAATGTTTCAGTTAGGGCTAATATAGGTATAACATTCCTACTGTTTTTACTATCTAGAGAAGGGGTGGAGCAGGGAAATCTTGTAAAAAAACCTTCAGGTGTTGTTGGAGTGCTAATCTTGTCCAAAAAAAAAAAAAAGCCAATGGTGAGCAAGGCTGGGTGCTGTAGTCTAACATCTGGAGGGCCACATGATTCCCACCCCTGCTGTTGAGAGTGTTAAATGGGGACTACAACTTTCTCTAGTCTCCCTTCTTTTTCTGTAGGATGGTATGGAATCTTTCATATAACTTTCTGGGTTAAAACCCAATATCTCAGCTGTCTTCTGCCTCTCCAGGAATTTTACAGGAATGTTCAACTCCCTGAAAGACACCAAGTTACCCACACTGTCCCCCTGTTAACCATGCCAAGTTCTTGGCCATTCTACCAGACTGCAAGCAGCCTGCCTTCTGGAAGAAGATAGGCAAGCCATTAGAGGAAAGAGATTCCCTAGCAAAAGACTAAAATTATCTCAGTTATCCATTGTTCTTATGGGCTGACATCCCAAATATTGGAAATATAGAGAGATGTGGGTGGAGCAAATGTGGTAACATTACCCAAGTTACTGTTCTTTCCCTCAAGAGGCTACTGCATGAAAGACATAGCCATTGGTTTGCCTCAAGGTTTCTAAACTATGAAGACATATATGAACTTATGAAACTGAGTGATAAGCACATGGGAAACAAAAGCAGACAAGTTCTGAAGCATGGTTGTCTGCTGCACATATGGATGTCCAAACTAAAGCACAAGTTCTTTTCTATGACTAGCACAAACCATGACTTCACCTAATGTCTGAACCCAGCAAAGCAAAGCCAATAAAGCAGACATATTTATCTTACCTTATATATCTGAAGTAGCACATCTGTCCATGCTCGCTTGCTCATGGCTTCAAATAGACAGTCGTCCAAAACATACATAGAACTGTCATCAAGATCATACTTCTGAACCTTCAGATCAAGTTGAAACATTAGTTATTTATTTCATAATAATTTGTATTGTAGTAAAACTCTAGCAAGTAATATAATAATACTGAATGACCAATGTGTTAATTCAGAAAATCCTATGCACAATCTTTTATATAGGAATATATATACTACTGCTGCAATTCTATCCATGCATACTTCAGAACCGATTGGTCTGTTAGTAAGTTCTCATCTAGGAACTGGCAAGTCTGTGCTATGTCTTCGATGAGACAATCTTGTCCATTACATCTGATTATTATGAATCAAAAAGTATAAGGCACTAAATCATGATAATCATCTGTAAAGAACTCACAAGCAAAATAAGAAACAGTAGCAAGTATTGCACATTTGGAATTAATTGCATCATGCATGTGACTGTCCCTTGAGGAGCCCAGAATGGGGAACCAAGGGGGATCAAGCTCCCCAAGGCAAGGCTGGAGGTGTGATTTTACCCCAGTCCCCAAATGATCGGGCAAACTGGACAACCAAGATCAGTGTGTAGTCAGGAATTATCAGAAGTATACTAAGTGATCAAGAATACACAAAGAGAGAGTTTAGTACAGCTGCTGAAGTTGAGCCATCCCAAAAAAAAGACTTCATGCAATCTATCCTAAGCACACTTACTTGAGAGTAAGCTCTACTGAATCCATGAAGGGTACTTCTATGTACACATCATGGTTCTAAGATTCTTCATATTTCAGGTTGCTTGAATGATAATTGATGGGAGAATTAATTGGCCCTCTGTCTGTGCCCTATACCTGATTCTGTACACCTGAGCCTTGGCAACATAGATGTTTTTGGATTTTCTTCTGAGATTATTATGCATGTGACCCTGTATCTTTTAACGTATCTCCTGAAGTGGTGGGATGGATATGATGGGAGACCTTATAGGCACCTTTGCATTTGCTTAATAGGGTCTTACATATATTTTTTCCTTACTTGATATATCAGTTTGTAACACTGATCAAGTATCTTGCTATTGTTTTCCTGGTAGTCAGATTATTTCCTGCTTTAGTTAGTAGTGGTGATTATTTTAATAATGTACCTAAAAGGAGGCCAAATTAATAATGATCTGTTGCCAACATGAGCCTCCCACCATACCTTAGAAACAGCCCCAGGATCCCAGGTCTCCTGAAATAATGCTTATGGAAAAGCATAGATAAAATTAAAGCTTATAAATTACCTTCACCATAAGATGTATGTTTATCCATTTCTTATAATCCTCAAAGTCAAGAAGAAACTCTGGCAAAATGTGAGAAAGACATGCTCCTTGTCCTCTAAAATCAATATAGAATCAGTAAGAATAAAGGGAAAATTATAAAACAAATCCTGGCATGTTCTTTCCTCTCTACTGAGATGCTGCATGCACGATTGACGTTTTCTATGGCTGTGCATTTTAAACACATAGACACAATCTTCAAATGAAATACCTCAATAGTGGTCCGCAGAAGTTGGCTGAAACTTAGGCTGGCTTGTAATCACAGTTCCTACATATTCACTAGTTTGAAAGTTCCCCATTCCTCACTTACTGGGTAGCAGCCACTGAAAGCAATGGGGGTCTGTTCCCCTGTTGATTGGGAAGCAGCTGACCGATGTTCCAAGTTGCCCCCCTCCTGCAAGTGATCTGAGAAGGAATTGTGACAGGGATCCTGCTTCTGGTTGTCACATTCAAAGAATGGGGTGGGAACTTCAGTCAGCTGTTAACCAACCAACAGAGGAAAGACCCTGTTGCTCACAGCTGCTTCTGCTTGGTAGTTGGGGAATGGGGGAGTCATTATGTAGCTATGTAACTACTGTGGTTACACATTTGTAACTTCTTATTGAATTCCAGCTGTTGTCCTTTTCCATAGAATCCTACCTGTCTGCTCAGATGATCAGCAGAGGCACAGTTCAAAAGTTATAGATATGTTGGTGCACTCACAATAGAACTCTAGGCCCTGAAAGATTTGGTTGGCTCTTCCCTCATGCTGGTTACATACTAAGTGAAAACGTATATGAGAAACATAGAATCTTGTATGTTTTTACTCAGAAGTAAGCCTTGCTGACCTCTGTAGAACTTACTTTCAGGTAACTGATTGTAGGATTGCAGGTGTACAGCTTGGCTTTCCAAGCAACAAACATTTTGCCTATTTTTGTGTGCTGCTTTCTTTTTTTTAAATCTATTTAATCCATCTGTGCTTTTGTGTGTGCAAGTATTCTATGTCCTGGTTTTTTAATAATTCTGGTCTGAGCTGCCTTGAGTATCTCAGTGACGTTGTAAAAAGGGAAGATACAGTGCTCTGCAGAAGTGTTTGATACCCCCCCTTTGATTTTTTGTTATATCATAATCTGGAATGTAACATTTTATTGTGTTACAACCTGGAATTGAAATGGATTTAACTTGCATCATTATCATTTGATGGAGACAAGATATCCAACACTGTGAAGGTACAAAAGATTTTTATTGTAGCACAAAAGTGAAGTAAGCAATAACAAACTGGCACTTGTTGGTTGCATAGGTATTGACCCCCTTTGCTGTAACATATCTAAACAAACTCAGGTGCAACATGCTGTCTCAAGAAATTACATAGACAGGTGAATGAAGCAGTTTTAGTGTCACCTGATTTCAGATTAAAGACATCAGTTTCTGGAAAGTCCCAGAATTTGCTGGATAATATATCAAAACAAACAGCATCATGAAGACCAAGAAGCTATCAAAACAAGTCCAGGACAAAGGTCTGCAAAAATCCCAACCAGGGCTGGATTATATCATAGAATCATAGAATTGTAGAGTTGGAAGAGACCACAAGGGCCATCCAGTCCAACCCCCTAATATATATATCTCACATTATGACAAAATGGAAATAATACAGCTCAACCACAGCTCTGCTAGAGGAGGCCATCTTTTTTTTTTTTAATCTCTGATTGGGTAAGAATATTTGTCAGAGAAGCAACCAAGAAGCCAGTGGTAACACTGAAAGAGCTGGAAACCATCCAGGGGACAATTATCATCTAGACACTCCATGAAGGTAGGCTTTATGAAAGAATAATGAGAGAACATTGCTGAAAGAAACCCATCCCAAAGCCCTTTCGGAGTTTGCAAAGGGGAATGTGGGAGACACAGCAAACATATGGGCAAAGGTTCTTTGGTCTAATAAGACCAAAACTGAACTTTTTAGCTTTGCCACAAAAAGCTATGTGTAGTGCAAAACCATCAGTTCTCATTGTCCTGAACACCATCCCCATGATAAAGCATGGTAGTGCCAGCAACATGTTGTGGGGATGCTTTTCCTCAGCAGGGAGTGGGAAACTGGCCAGGATCGAGGATAAGATGGATGGAGCCAAATACAGGGCAATTCTAGAGGAAAATTTGTTTCAGTTTGCAAAGAATATTGAACTCAGGCAGAGGTTCACCATCCAGCAGGACAATGATGCTAAACACAAAACCTAAGGAGTGTGATTGAAAAAACAGAACCTGACTGCCTTACACTGGTCGAGTTAAAGCCCAGACATTAATTTGACTAACAACAGGTGACAAAATATGAAGTTGCTGTTCACTAATGGTCTCCATCCAACCTGACAAGAGCTGGAGTATTTTATCCAGAAGAATGTGCAAAAATTGCGGGATCCAGATTTGTAAAGCTGATAGAGACTTATCAAAGAAGACCCACAGCTATAATTGCTGCCAAAGGTGTTTCTACCAAGTATTAATTCTTCTTTTGTTTTGTTTTGTTTTATTCAAATCTCATGCTTACAAAGAGACTTCACATCATTCCAATCAATAATTAATATCGTACCATATCATAACATATAATTCCATGCCATAAGTCATATACTTCTATTTTCCCCTAATTACAATCCATTCTATGAATTATTAAGTTATAGTCATTTTTCATTTCCACTATATATTTACTATATGATCTCAATTACAAATATATCAAATATATCTTTTCACTTTTCACTTCCACATGATTACCAATATTTTCATCAGGTAGTCAAATAGATATTGTGTTTGACTTTGTATAATTGTTCAAAATTTAGATCTAAACTCGATATTTTATATAGCTAGGTTATCTCTATTACAGTTGTCCCTCCGTACCCACGGATTTGGTATCCACAGATTGAAGTATTCACAGCTTGAAAATATTCTTTAAAAAAATCATAATCCAAAAAGCAAACCTTGATTTTGCCATCTTATATATGGGATACCATTTTGCTATGCCATTGCATATAATGGGACTTGAGTATTCACAGATTTTGGTATCCACGGGGTGTCCTGGAACCAAACCCCAGAGAATATGAAGGGATAACTATACTTGTTTGGACCCTTATTCATTAAAGTTTGCTCTTAAAGAAATAGTACATTACTTCCATAGAGAGTATTTTGAATTTTCTTGCTTATTATTTTCATTCTAATTATGCTGTTATCCTCTTTTTTTAGCTCCCCCTCAATTTATTCAAACATAAATCACTTTTGTTCATTTTGTTAGGTGCTGGTTTCCTTGGAGACTGATCCTTCAGTTTTTCTCTCATTTCTTCCTACAGTATTCTGTTATTGGTTTCCATTCCATTTCTAAGTTTTGTGTGCATTTTTGTCTTAGCTCAAAAGTAAGTTTATCTATACAGGACATACCTATTATCTTTTCTAGCCATTCATCTGTCATCGGTATTTCTTGCTGTTTCCATCTTTGGGCTAGTATTAATCTCGCAGCAGTTATCAGGTATAACAGTATCCTCCAACAGATTCTTTCCGTTTCCTTCTTTAATATGTTTGTCATGTTTAGTAAGTAAAATTCTGGCTTCATCAGAAATTTTATGTGAAATATTTCTTCTATAGTCTTATGTGTGTTCACCCAGAATTTTTTGACCAGTTTGTAGTTCTACCACATATGATATAGTTATCATGTATTAGCTTAACATTTCCAACTTTGTTTTGAGCATTTTTCCTATTCTTGCTGGCGAATAATGCCATCTGTGTACAGTCTTGAAATAATTTTCTTTAAGATTTTGACAGGTGGAGAATTTATTTGATTTTTCTCTTGCTCTTTCCCAATTCTCTAAATCTAAGTTATAACCAAAGTCTGAAGCCCATTTTAACATTGAGTCTTTTACTTCATCCATTTCTAATTCTCTTGTGAGTAGGATTTTATAAAGTTTGGAAATTTTGTTTCTAATTGAACCATATATAATTTTATCCATATCATTTTCTTTTTCCTCAAATCCTTTTTCCCTTCATGTCTTCCTTGAATCTTTGTTTTAACTGCTCGTACGTAAACCAGTGTGCTTTAAGTTCTTCTTTTGTTTTGATTTTAAACTCTCCTCCTTCTTCCTTAAGTAACAGATCTTTGTATCTTAACCAAACTTCTGTGTTTTTCCATCTATTCACAAACACTTGCTGAGGCGAGATCCAAAGTGGTAATTTCATATAGAATTTTTGTTTTATCTTTTCCCACATTTTCAATAGTGATTTTCTGATTACATGATGCTGGAATTCTTTGTTTATTTTCACTTTTCCATAACCAATATAGGCATGCCAGCCTAATCTAAGATTAAATCCTTCTAGGTTCAACAATTTAGAATCCTGTAAGCTTATCCAATCCGATATCCATGTTAGCACACATGCTTGGAAATATAGTTTTAAATTTGGGAGATCTGCGCCACCTCTCGATTTCATATCTGTCAAGGACTTCCATTTTATTCTGGGCTTCTGGACTCCCCATATGAATTTGCTGATTTCTTTATTCCATTCTGTAAGTGGTTGCTCAGCTACCAAGTATGAATTCTGAGGTGTGAATATTTATGCAATCAACAAGTGCCAGTTTGCTTTTGTTTACTTAACTTTTGCACCACAATAAAAAAATTTCACCTTCTCAATGTGGAGTATCTTGTGCTCACCAAGTGGGGGAAAAGCCAAATAAATCCACTTCAGTTGCAGGTTGTAGCATAACAAAGTGTTGGAAAGTCAAAGGTGGGGGTGTGTAAACACTTAATGCAAGTCACTGTAAATATTTTGAATAATTGTATTATTTCTGCAACAGAACTCAATGTGATTTACATGAAGTTCACAGGCAGTCTTTCATATAGACTGATTAGACCCTGACACGGCTACCTTCAGCAATGTCATCAACTTGGGCTCTAATTCTACCAATGTTCCAATTTTGAACTATGTAGATCAAGTCAAGGAACCCATTGCCCTCCAGATTGTTTGAATCCAATTCTCATCGGCTGTAGGCAGCATTGGCAGTGCCAAAGGATTATGTAAAATGAAATCCAGAAAAATCTGGAAGGGTACATCTTCTCATCCCATGTGTATGAAGTATATGGCCAGTATCTAATAGGCCTCAATGATAAAATTAGATTATAGAATCATAGAATTGTAAGAGACCACAAGGGCTATCCGGTCCAACCCTCTCATACACAAATAATTCCCGACAGATGGCCATCCAGCCTCTGTTTAAAAACCTCCAAAGAAGACAACTATACCACACTCCAAGGCAACATGTTCCACTTCTGAACAGCTCTTACTGTCAGGAAGTTCTTCCTAATGTTTAGGTGGAATCTCTTTTCCTGGAGTTTGAACCCATTGCGCCGTGTCCTAGTCTCTGGAGCAGCAGAAAACAAGCTTGTTCCATCCTCAGTATGGCATCCCTTCAAATATTTAAACATGGCTATCATGTCACCTCTCAACCTTCTCTTCTCCAGACTAAACATGCCCAGCTCCCTAAGCTGTTCCTCATAGTGCATGGCTTCCAGACCTCCCACCATCCTGGTCACCCTCCTCTGGACACATTCCAGATTAAAGTGATCTATTAACTATTTTCTATTGTAGCTTTACATAAAATCACCCACTACCCCAAATTTTTACAGCAAACAATGTTTTTCCATGAGATATAGTCCAAAAGAGAAGGAAAAATAGTTTGTATAACAAAGTAGATGCTGATTAAACAACTAAATTAAATATCATTAAATTATTTTTCTTTCATTGTGCAAAAAGTGGGGCAGGACCCTGCTAGCCAGGAGGTTGAAGTCACCATGGGTAAAAAAAGAGATGAAGACTGAAAATTCTGGGTTCTTTTTCTATGCCACTCTTGGTCTATAGCTCCAATGAGCAGGGAGAATGATCTTTGAACCAGCAGTATATTGAAAAGTAAAGCAAATTTAAAATTTATTGAAATGATAGACAAAATGGTAAAAAGCAATATATAATGGTAAAACAGTGAGTAATATAAAATATGAGGTAGCAGTAAGCAATTATAACATGGCTAGCAAGTAAGAAAATAATACAATGAACTGATTAAAACATACCTATTAAAGAAGCTATAAGGGTAGCATCAAGCATAATAACTAAAGCATAAAAAGCTCTGATGAACTAATGGATGAAATATTAATGAAGGCATAATAGATGGTAACTAGAATATAAGAAAATCAGAACAAATCTCAAACATTAAATCAAACATTCACTTGATCCAACACCCACACTAGTCAAGCCAAATTAAGCATTTTAAATTTCCAGCTTAAAAAAGAAAATCATATCTACCACTCCTGTAGACAGTTCAAGATTCTTAGATGGTTGCAGCCATCTAAGTTTTCTAAACAAGTCAGATTTGAATAGCAAGCTAAGTGTACAGATTATCTGGCTAAGAAACACCTCCATTCATGGTTGTACCTTTGTCTATGTTCCTCTACTTTCTAGCTGGGCCTTTATATAAGATTGTCACTATGCACATGCATTGATTTAACAGACTTCAAAGCTATGTGTCTCCATCTCTGATGGTCTTCAAAGCCCACTTTTTAATATTTAGTAGACAATACTGTGATATATGTTCCAGATCATTGTAACACAAGTCATAAATGTGTGCTAGCATGATTAATACATTAATGCTTGTGTCCAGAATAACTGTAAACCTTTTGTGAACCATGTTCAACATCTGTTGTCCCCTGTATGCACTTCTACAGAAGAGTTTGCCTATCTGGGTTTGCTGTACCAGGTGTGGACTGTGGTCTAGCTCCTCTTTTAATGAGGAGCACCATTTAACTTATCTGTTATCCTCTTGGCAGCAAGCCTAGTTGAGTTGTGTTGAGCAAAGGAATTATACCAATTCCAAAATTGTGTGGAGTCTTCTACCAATGGGATTTGCCAGAGAACTGTCCACCACAGGCCAAACTAGGTAATTTCTGTTACAAGAAAGTCTGCTATCTAAAGATTCTCCTGAGTGTTCAGCCACATTGCCATATACATGTCAGCCAACTGTTAACTGAAACAAAGTCTTTGGATTCTTTAACTAACAGTAGAGAGAAACAAAGTATAAACAATTTATCAGAGAAACACATACTTAAAAAGCAAAATTAATTTAACAAAACCTTATTCTAACTCTACAGTAAAACCGTAGCACAAAGATAATAAAATATAAACTCATAAGTCTAACACAAATTATTTTTAAAAGCATTTCTTGACTGCCATGGTCTGTATTATTTTATAAAGAGATGTTAAAAGATAAACTCTTGGTTTTGAAGAATATTTTAATTGGAGAAAACTTTCCAGTGCAGGCATTGTCTAATTTTCAGACATCTTTGTTAGCCTATCTGCAAATGAATAACCCATTCTTCAATGGCTAGATTCCAATCTTGTGTCCCATATTTCATATTCAAGGACACACACAGCTACAAAATTCCATCAGGGTGTCTATGAACCAAAGTCTTCCTGAACCAGAGTCTTTGTTCACTAGAGACAGCCAGCCTTTATGCCTCAGGAGATTTTCAGACCTGCCAAAATGCCTGTTTGCCGCGCGAGCAGCCTCCCGACACTGCTGCGCGGCAAGGGTCTACTTCGGACGACGCTGTGCCTCTCGCGAAACTGTCTGTGTCACTTCCGTGAAGCTTCGGACGACTCAGCGCCATATTTCAATCTCGGGCCGTGATTGAAATATGGCGCTGAGCCGTCCGAAGCTTCACGGACGTGACACGGACGGTTTCGCGAGAGGCACAGCGTCGTCCGAAGTAGACCCTTGCCGCGCAGCAGTGTCGGGAGGCTGCTCGCGCGGCAAACAGGCATTTTGGCAGGTCTGAAAATCTCCTTAGACAGCTTTTCTTTTCCTCTGGCACTCCAAAATACATAAAAGATGCATGCATACTTTTTTGTTCTTCATAGAGGCTCTCCCATAGGCAACTGATGGACCACATTGCAAACAAAATTCAACTAAAGAGGCCTTTAGTCAGATCCAGTACTGCTCTTTATACGTTGTTGCTATTGTTGTTTGTTTTTCTTGTTATTCAAAACCAGTCCAATGAACAAACATGAGAATTGGGCCCCGTTTACATGACAAAATATTCCCTTAAATAAATCACTAAGATTCCTAATTGTTCCCACACATCACGCCACAGTATTGCCTCATTCAGAAGCGGGGGAGCTCAAAAACTCAAAAGTAGCATGATAGGGGATTTCGCTACTTTTCCTGACTTTTTTGAAAAGTAGCACAACTTAGCGCATTTTCAATTGTGTGAACTACCATTTTGCTAAGGGCTATGTGAACTACCAGCAATCTTCCCGATACAGTCAAAGCAGAGCTAAGCTGTGATTGGTTGGGCTATCCAAAGAGGGGTGGACTTGCAAGAGATGGAGGAGCCTCAAATGAAAAGATCCATCCACTGTTGTTTCCAGCCACGGAAAAGATCCAGCCAGAGCTATACCCATCCCAATCACCCAGCTTTCTGCCTCCTGGCTTGCTTGGCTGTTGGGGTTGAGGAATCCCCAGTTATCCTTTTCCTGTCTGTTTGTGTGTGTTCGTTCGTTCGTTCCCTCGCCCTGCTGAGATCCCATTTCTGTGTGTGAGAAGAGGGGGAGAGTGGGTGAGGGGAAGGGGGCTTGACGGGGGATGGCTCCTCGGCTTACACTCCCTGATAAAGGAATAAAAATTAGCAGGCATTCCTTTGGTAATCAGAGGGAAAGGTGCCAGCACTTTCTCTCTCTCTCTCTCTCTTTCCCTCCCTCCCTTGCAGCTCCACGGCATCTTCACCCAGATGTGCTTGGGAGGCCACACACCCCACCTCTGTCTGTGTGACTTACAAAGCAGAAAACTAAACAGATCAACCGATTTAGCAGTAAATCATGTAAACTCTGCAGCACTGGTGCGAAAGTGCAATAAAGCGCAAGCTACCGCAATAAAAACTGCCGTGTAACTGAGCCCCATGTTATTTGTTGGCATACACATTGGTCAGGGAGTGCCATTTGTGCTGTGCTTTACATCAAGATGAGGCCCTCGCATGAGGTCCAAGAAGGGGAGGAATGCTGTCAGTTCTATTCAGTTTGATTGTGTAAACCGCCACACTACCACTGCTGCTCAGAAAATATGACTGCTGATTATGCTTCAGAAGGCCCAGTAAGGCTCAGGTCCAGGATATCTGAAGGCCCATATTCTCCTATATGCCTGCATAGGCCCTGAGATCTTTCCTTTCTTTCAGTTTCTGCGCCCTCACAAGTACATCTGGTGGGAACACATGAGAGCACCTTCTTGGTGCCTGCTCTGAAGCCCCAGAACTCTCTTTCTAAACAGGCTAAAACGGCCCTCCCTTGTTGTCTTTCCATCAGAAGGCAAAGACATATTTATTCCAACAGACCTTCAATAACTCAGGGCAGTATATCTCTCATTTGCCCATAAGAAATCTATAATATTTTCTTTGCACCAAGAGATGTAAGATAATTTTCCACATTATCCTCATTTCTAGATTTTCAATCATCATTTTCAGTCCAGCCCAAGATCTATTTTAAACTCATTAAGAACAAAATCATATGCAAATTTACTCTGAAGCAAGTCTCAATATGTCCAAGCCAAATGTACACAGGATTACATAAAGAGATAAACACCTTTTCAGTGTCTAGGCAGGTTTTCTGGCTAGTTTGTTTTTTGATGTTGTATTCGCAAACTGGTGTAGGACTAATAGATTTTATTGCAGAAAATGGGTCAAAATCTGTTTTTAGAATTAGTCATTTCCTCGCCATCTGTCCCATGAACTCAGGCACTACTATTTATTAAACTAAGCTCATGACAAATTTAAGAAACTGCTACATATATCTCACTAGCTGTCTATAAGTAAGAAATGTTACTACTCATTTTGTGCACAGACTTCTTTGTTTAACAAAACAGATACATTATTCCTTCAAAAGGAATTGCTTAAATGTCCTATTCTTCTGTCTTATCCAGTTAGCAGTCACAGTCAGAATTAAACATCCTTCTCAGCACTTCCAACCAGGGTCATTTTGCAATCTAGTCCATGGAATTTATATTTGAGTGAAACTCGAGGTAATGAGCCAAGTTTATTAACTATATAGGGCAATTTCTATATCAAACAAATATTAATGTGAGACAAAGTGGTCTATGTTTAATGCTAGAAGTTTATATAATTTTTAGTGCATTGCCTTTGTGGCAAAACCTGTTCTTCCATATTTGGTTTTTTAGGACCAGAACAGCACAACACGAATCATACATAGCCATAGAAAGCAGTGGATTCAAAGCAAAAAATAATGCTGCATTTATCACTATTACTTGCAATAAAAAAATGCAATGATGCTATAATCTGCCTGCAGCATTATTATGTTACATATCTCAGACAAGAGTACTGGTCTGAAAATTTTCCAGTCTTCTTAGGAACAGCTATCATCGCTAGAAAATATATAGGGTGTTGTGTGGATGCATCTCTGAAGATGCCAGCCACAGATGCAGGCAAAACGTCAAGAATGAACTCTTCCAGAACACGGCCTCAACAGCCCGGAAAAAAACCACAGAAAACCTATGGATGCTGGCCGTGAAAGCCTTCAACTTTATTACTGAACATCTTGGGTCATCTGCTGGTCAATTCCAATGACTGCTAACAATCAGACAAGGAACTATTATTATTCTCTTGGATCTTTCCTCTAACTCTCTGCAGTTTTTTTTATTTAGGTGAAATATTAATCCACTTTTTTGCAAAGAAAATAAAAGCTATTCTCTTATTAAAATCCTGATTAAAAAATGGGTTAGTACTCTATCAAAATACCAACAAGGGGGAGGGGGGAAGGAAGTCACATAGTTCACTGCTATGTTGTGGTTTTCTAGCATTTAATTGATAAAATATACAAACATAATAGACAACAACTACCTATACTTTATAATACAGTACAACCCCCATATATGTGGGGAATACATTCCTGGACTTACCATGGATTCCAGAAACTGCAGATAATAGCGAACCCTATTAAAATGAATGACTTCCAGTCCAAGCATACTATAGAATACCTCTCTAGGCATCTTCTAGGTCCTCCAGAGCAACTCTATGTTCTGTTTCCAGCAGAAGTATACAATAGAGTCATGCTGGAGTACTTTCAAGATGCCTGGGGGGACCATAATTTTTCAGACGCAGGTAAGTGAATCCATGGATACAGGTCCCATGGATATGAGGTTCATACTGTATATGAAATACTTAAATGAATATAAGATTTTTTTTAAAAAACATATTCAACCAAGTAATAAGTATATGGCAGATCTGATATATTTTTTGGACACATGTACCAGGTAGAATGCAGAACAGATTATTGCTGCAGGGAAAATATTATTTTAAAAAAACTTTTAAAGCACTTCAGGAAAACTCTAGACAAACACAGTGTTTTTTTTTAAAAAAAAACTTACTTGAGAAAAGTGATCATTGTAGCATGTTGCCAGTGAAGCTGCACCACTCGCTGAATGGGATCAAATGGCAAGGATTGACTTGAACTAATTCCAGGCAGTAACTGCCCACTCAGATGAAGCAGCATGTCATAAATGGTCTTGATATCTTTACCAAAATTTAGCTTAAGCTTTTCATCTGATGAAGTAATTTGAATTTTACAGACATCACTAGGTAAGAAATAAAAGCAATTTTGTGTTACCATTCAAAGAAAGTTAAAGTGAAATGTATTAATGCCATTACTCTCTTACTGGAGATGTAACTTAGAAATCCTTGTATTCCATTACAGCAGGAGTGGTAATCATATGGTCCTCCAGATGTTGTTGGACTGCAATTTCCAGCAGCCCTAACCAGCGTAGCTAATAGTGAGGAACACTGAAGTATTACAGTGCAATAACATGGTTCCCCCTCCAGCATTATAGTGATTTTGGTGTTATCTGGAGTCCACAGTATACTCATACAGCTCTGGTTCAGGGACATTATATTTATACGAATACTGTTTGTATGTCATCAACAGTGTGTATTTTTCTCTTCTATGAACAATTAATCTAAAATATAAAATCTTAAATGATATTGATTGGCACTGCAGTCAAATTAGAGAACAAGCAATACTTCTATGTACTGTTAGATAACCTAATTACAACACAGTCTTATACATGCCTACTCATTAAGCGAGCCCCATAGAATTCAATCAGATTTATTCCTAAGTGTATGCAGGACTTCAGCCTCAAACTCTTTCAGCAGGTTAACTATTACATTAATATTTTCAGTTATATCTTCTGTAAGGTGAACAAAATAACTCAGTTCTATGCTTAAAAATCACTTCTTCTCACAGCATTAACTACTCAAAAAGTAAGCACTGGCAAAATAAATAGTAAAGCTGGGCATGACTCATGAATATGCACGTACACAAAAGTGGACCATGTTAAATATGCTCTCTTTTTCTATTTTATTATTATTTAGTGTTTAGAAAAAGTACCTTGAATTTTTCGATTTCATTTCAGATACTGTCTGTGCAATTAGGCCACTCTTCCCTCCACTTACCTGGAAATATATCTAGGGCAGATGTCCCCAGGCAATTGGCCTATAAATCCCTATCTTCCTTACTATATTCCAGCTATATATTGCAGGCTAAGTCTGCTTCCTAGTATGACCATCCCTAGTAGTAGGCAGAGTGAGGGAACCACATCAGACACAACATGGCGGGAGGTGGCAACAGCAGCAGCCTCAAAACCATTCCCCTCTCTAGAAGAAGAAAACTATATGCAAAATAAAGTCTGTCTTCCACTCCTAAACTAGGGGGTTGTCTAAAAGGTGGAAATATTCCTCACAGAATTTGAGGAGAATACTTTTTCTCTAAATGGGATCTCAGGGCAATTGGCCATACTGAGAAGAAGGGGGGGGGCAAAAACACCATATACTGCAAGGGAAAAGCCTTCACAGCTTTTCCCAAACTTCTTTAAAAACTGTGAGGGAAATGCATATTCCTGCTAATTGGGACAACCAATTTGGCTTGCAGTGCATTCTCAGCAATGATGGAAGTAGACTGCTGATTGTCGGATGTGCACACGGGGCAGAGCTTGCTGGCAACGAAGTGGCTGGAACCGCCATGTTGAATGTTCACAGTAGCAGTCATGCACTGAGGTGACAAAATTGATTTTTTTAAAGCTTGTTTAAGCAGGAGGTCACACTTCCGCAGCTTGGATTTACTTTTTTAAAAAAATACTGTTCAGCAGCGGCAACTTAGAGAGCATAAAAACATGAGTAATTCACTTGTGCCCACCATCTTGATTCGCAGACATGCCTGTGTGAACATCAAACACAGATAGCTTTGCAAATCTGCAATCTTGCCCAAAAAAGTAGAAACAAAAGGACGCTGCTGTGTGCCAATCCACATTTTATTGCCTCATATAGACAAGCCCTAGATTGTTGCCTTCAGGTGTGGTGGTGGACACTAGCCTTTTGACAATGTTGAAGTAAAATTCAACTGCTAATCCAGTTCTCTTCTGTATGTGGAATTCGGTGGTGAAGACCATCTTCTACACATATATGTATACAACACATATTGTAGGAACATGGAATGTGAGAAGCATGAATCAGAAGAAGCTAGATATAGTAAAACAAGAAATGGAATACTGGAATACTTGGGGTGAGTGAGCTAAAGTGGTCCCATTCTGGTCCACTTCCAGATCATTACAGAGTGTTTTACTCAGGAAATTAAAATCTAAGAAGAAATGGGGCAGAATTAATAGTGAGGAGAGATATAGCAAAAGCAATTAAAGAATATAAGACTTCAGGAAAAACCCATCAATATAACCATAATCCAAGTTTATGCTCCAACTAGAGAGGCAGAAGAAGAAGACATTGAAAGATTCTATGTCAGAGTCCAGCAGGAACTTGATCATACATCAAAACAGGACTTTTTGTTAATCATAGGTGATCAGAATGCAAAAGTAGGAAAAGGAACATAATCAAGGAATGTAGTAAAATTTGGCCTAGGATCAATAATAATAATAATAATAATAATAACATCCCACCTCTCCCATCAGGATTGGGGCAGCAAACAACACACAAAACATCAAACAATCGTCCAATACAAGTTTTAAAATGGCATCATTAAAACAGTCTCTATCATAATAAATTAATTCAAATTTCTAAAAATAAATACAAATATTAAAATAAACTTAAATTGAAATAGAGAAATTCATAAAACGGAGAATAAAAGTAGTAAAATGGAGTGTAGTAAAATGATAAAATGAATCAAGAAATGAAGCAGGAGGGTGACTGGATTTTGTGAGGCCAACAGTTCGTTCATTGCAAACATATTTTTCAAGCAGCTAAAGAGAAGAATGTATACATGGACATCACCTGATGGCCAATATAGAAATAAAATAGTCTACATTGGAAGCAGAAGATGGAGAAGCTCCATTCCATCTGCGAAAACAAGACCAGGAGGAGATTGTGGAACAGACCATAAAGCTGCTAATATCAACAATTAGAGTAAATTTTCCTTGTTTTTTTTCCGGGCTGTGAGACCGTGTTCTGGAATAGTTTCTTTTTGACGTTTCACCTACATCTGTAGCTGGGATCCTCAGAGAATTGAGAATCCTCATTTCTCTGAGGATGCCAGCCACAGAGGCAGGTGAAATGTCAGAAAGAAACTATTCCAGAACACGGTCTCACAGCCCGGAAAAAAAACAAGGAAAATCTATGGATGCCGGCCGTGAAAGCCTTTGACTTCACAATTAGAGTAAAGTTAAAGAAGAACACTAAACCAACTATCATGCCAAAATACAACCTGAAAAATATTCCGATAGAATTTAAAGATAAGGTAAAAAAAATAGATTCGCACTATTAAGCATCTGGACTGAAGCGAGGAACATTGTCAGGGAGGAATGCAAAAAGAAACTATCTGTAGCCAAGAGAAAGAGAAGCCTCAATGGATGACAGATTAAACTCTTCAAGCAGTTAAGGACAGATGAGAAGCAAAATAAGGGGGTAGAAATAGGGTCAGAACCCTAAAAGCAACTGTTCAGTGACCTGTGCACAGGGACAAAGAAAACTACTATAATAATCAATCCATAGAAATAGAAGATGACAACAAAAAAGGGAGAACATGAGACTTCTTTCACAAGATCTGAGAAATCAAAAGGAAATTGAACCCAAGAGCAGGGATGCTTTACAACCAGCAGGAGAACCCATTACATGGCCAAGCAGAAATAAAAAGCTGATGGAAGCAATATGCTGAAGAACTATATAAAAGAGATGAAAGGATGACATATTGCTTCAAGGAAGATTCATTTGAAGATGAACCTACAATTTCAGAAAGTGAAGAAAAAAGTGCACTCAGAGCACTTGGGAGAAATACATTACCAGGAATGGATGGCATACCAACAGAGCTACTTCAAGTTACAGAAACAGAAATAATGATCACAGATGATTTACATAACTTTGAAGTAGACAATGAAGATATTGAAAGAGTTCAAGATTTTCCATACCTTGGCTCAGTCATTTAATCAAAATCATAGCTAATGCAGTCGGCAGTCAATTAAATCAGAAGAAGACTAAGACTGGGAACTAGACTAGACTATGAAGGAACTAGACAAGATCCCAAACTTTCAAGATACATCACTGAATACTAAAGTTAGGATTTTCCATGCCATCATCTTTCCCATTTCTATGTATGGTTGTAAAAGGTGGACAGTGAATAAAGCTGATAGGAAGAAAATCAACTAATCAACTCAGGCAACAAAAAAATATTGGGACAGCATTCCCTCCTAGTAATCTCCAGGAGAAGTTTTCCAATCCTACTGATTGGTCAATTTTCTGTGGGGCTGTTTGACCCCATAAGAGAATACATTTATTTGAACAAAAGACAACCTTTGTCTTCACAAGCATAGTGAAGAAGCAAGGCAAATCTAAAAGCTATGTTAGAAAACCTATGGCTCTCTTCCTTCAAGAAGCTTGAGAACCACTGGGGTTTGGTTCCAGGTCCTCCCCCTTGTAGATAACAAAATCTATGAATGCTCCCAACATGTACGATGGAGTAGTAAAATGATGACTAGCAAGATTTTCTTTCTCAATTTTTTTTGCCCAAATATTTTTGAGCAGTGGTTGGTTGATTCCATAGATGCAGAATTTGTGGATACATAGGGCTGACAGTAATTCCTAGGGTCCTGTTTATTTAATCAATGCTTTACTTGTTCATTTTGTTCTATACTAAAAGCAACTGATTCCTTCAGAAGTTGTACTGCTTAGTTCTGAGAGCTCACGCTGAACAAGTCTTGAAGAGAAACGACAACGCAGAAAGAATCACAACCCGGAATCATCACCCAAGGAGACCTTCTGCTGTACTTTCTGCAACCGGACAGGCTTATCTTGGATTGGCCTTTTCAGTCATCAGCGCACTTGCAGAAAGCACGGGATGAGTCCTTCCTGAATCTTCGTTTGCGAAGAAAAGCCAGAGTGAGAGAGAGAGAGAGAGAATTGGAAAGTTGAGTTTATCTGAATGTTCTTGTTTTGCCCGTTATTTAGGGTGGCCAGATTAAAAACTGGAGACAGATCCTGTGACTTTAATGGTTGTGTAGAAAGGGGAAGCAGGTAACAAGCAGCACCTGCTAAAATACCCTCTTCTATACAACCATTAAAGTTACAGGAGCAGTTTTCACTCTGACAACCTTAGTCATCTTTATCTAGCAAAAACATGCTAATCCAGTTGTTAAGGATGGTAAAGAAACTCTGAAAAGTAGTCCATCCTCTTCCATAAGCATGGAAGTGTGACTTTTTCTATATCCAAGATATAACCATTATTAGAAAGGCTATTTCAGAGGAAGGAACTGGCAAAACTACCTCTGAGTATTCCTTGCCTAAGAAAACCCTATGAAATTCATGGGGCCACCATAAGCCAATAGGCGACTTGAAAGCACATACATACATACACATGCACACACAGCACACTTGTAGCTTGCCCTTACCCTCAAAAGGTTAGAAGGCAGAGACCTTAGTTTGTTGCAACCTGTTAGAACTATAGCAGCCTCCCCAAGATGTTTTATACTACAACATTCATCAACCCATACAGTCGGCATCACCAGTGGTTAGGGATGATGGGAGTTTTAGTTCAAAATATTGAGAGGGTGCCATGTTGGGGAAAGGCTGGACTATAGTGAACTTCACAGTCATGGCGTTTAACCCAGACACGCAGAATTCAAGTCTTTTCATGTTTATAGCTAACAGGACAAATGCAAGAAAACAAGATACTGCTCTTCATTATATCCCAGTTCCAGTGTAGATTGTTATTGTTGCACTTTGGGTTCTCTTGAGCCCTTTTCATCCAACATGGAATCAGGAAGACAAGTCACACAAGGGCTTGAAGCCAAGTTAGCTTAAGGGGACTTAACTACTTTGGTCATGTGTTGGCTGTTTCATTATTTAACCCACATGGCAATGGAACTTGCAACTGCTGTGAGGTTTTTTTCTTTTGGTTCCCCACCACATATGCACACATTCACATATCCATATGGGCTATTAAAAAAAAAATCACATGGCTCACTTTTCAGCCTAGTTTTCCCACAGTACATGGACATATTGACAGATGTGCACTTGTGCTCACCTGCTTGGCACCACTGCCCTGCCATTGCCAGTGCTGCTATCCTTTCCCCATTGGGATTGCTGGCATTGCCCCCCCCATATGCACAGAACTGCAGCCTTAACAGCACAATCCTATGCATGTCTACTCATAAGTAAGTTCCACTGAGTTCAGTGGGGCTTACTCCCACAGCAGTGGTTATAGGAGTGAAAGTTCATGGAAGAGTCTTACACAGGTTTATTTGGAACTAAGTTCTACTGAGTTCAATAGTGCTTACTCCCAGGAAAGTGGCTTATAGTGCTTACTCCATGAGATAACCTCTCCCTGCCACCCCATTCAAAAGGACACTTGCTAATCCTGTAAACTCAGACATCAAAAATATTGAAAGCCAACTTAAAGGCAAGGTGAAGATTTAAAGATTCAAAGTTTTGCGTATATCCAGAGTGCAAAGGAAAAAAATGGTGCTGACCCTTCTTGACTGCTATACATACAGCCAATCTCCTGATACATCCTTCCATCCCTGTCCCCTCCCCTCCTCTCTAATGGTAAGGCTGGATGCAATACATACAGTTAAAAATAAAGATATGCCAGTTCTTCCGTAAAACCACAGAATATAATTGTGTTTTTTTTAAGCGGCTTAAATCCTTAAGGTATATAAAAGTTTTATTTCAAAATAGATTGGGAGGAACATCATGTGACATATCAGGATTGAGACTGAGGTAAGGTTGAATTATTTTCTCTTTGTAGATTCAACCTTATTCATATAATGAACCTTCACCAATGAAAGCATTGACAGTAAAGTCTTCCTACATGAGAGTTCCAGCTCAGATTTTACCAAAGATGGAGCAGCTTGTACCAAAGTGTCCCATATCTTCAACATTACACTCTGAAAAGCATATACCAAGAGTCCAGTGCTGGGTGAGATGGACTCTCAGATCATGGAAAAACAAAGAATGGAGCTATCCAATTTCTATCATTCTTTTAAGCTCAAGGGAAGCATACAAGTTGTGATAACACAAACATGGGATTCACTCCTCTAGTACTACTATAATTACGGGAGGTCATACATGCCTTGTACTTTTAGTGGTTCTGATTTTACAGACACACGATAACTAGGACCACTCTCATTGACCAAAAGTAAGGCATGTGTAACACTATGCCCCCTTTCAGCTGTTTATCATATCTCTCTAGGTAGCCCTTCTTCATTTTGCTTAAAGCTACAGATTCATCCTGTGATTTGTTCCTTCCTCAGCCCCTGCCAATTGTCACACTAGGATCACATTAAAAACCAATGCAAATATTGAAATAAACATTTTATCAAATTAACAAGACACTTTTTAAAAAGTAATGTGAGAAAACAATCAACAAGTACCGTCTTAGAGAATGAGGAATGGAAATTGGGTTTGGTCCTTTAGACCAACCAAAGAGAGTAAACCAGTTCCGGACTGCTGTAATCACTTTCTGGAAAAAGGCATACTCCTCTGTGCCTTCTACAGGAATAAGTGATTGCTCAAGTGTGCTCCCAATCCGTCGACTCTGGCCAACAAAATCTTTCGTCTTTATTCTTTCATTTTCAAGCATCTTTTCCATTTCTGCACAAAAATAGCTGTATTTAGTTGTAGTTATGCCACCTTTTAGCAAATAAACAAGAGAGTACTTATTTTCTTTTATTTTTAAGTTTTGCTAGAAAAGAAACCAAGCACTTCCAGCATGTGCATAAACTGTGAAGACCAGAGCACTAATCAGAGTTTTCAGATCTCTACCATAGAGAAATCATTAGCTATGATATAAAACCAAACAAAATTAATAGCTATATACTGTAACTTCATAGATTAGGATAGATGGTAATGAATGTATCCTCATTTCTACAGTGCAGCCTTGCAATCACTAATGTATTAAATCCTCATCACAACATTGATTCCATACAACCTCTTTATTGCACATGTCTGGAAAACAAAATTTATAACGCTACAAAAGGGATCATGAAATATCTTTATCTCAACAGTTGGTATTAAATATAGTATCTCACAACTGTTTTTCTTTTGATGTATTAATTTCTATCCCATCTTCCTATACAGAAGGATCACAATAGTATATACATGAATATTCTGACACACTATCACAAGAATGTAAGAAAAACCCTGTTAATCGATAGATCGGACTAAGTGTCCACCCAGTCCAGTATTCTGTTTCTAACAGTAGCCAGCCAAATGCATCCAGAAACCTCTTCAGCAGAGATGTGGGCTACAATCCATGCTCTATTGTTACTCCTCAAAACTTATATTCAGAGGCACACCACCTCTGACTCTAGTTATTTATCGTGACTAATAGCCAGTGGAAAACCTATCCTCCATAAATTTGTCTATTCTCTTTCAAAGCAGACACAGATGTCCTAGAGAAGTGCTTGATGTCAGTAACGGGCTAGATGACAAGAGAGAAGTTCTACAAGTCCACAGAAGGGGTTTTAGTTTAGATGTTTAGATGTTCAACTGAAAGTTGATGCAATCCCTCCAAAAACTTTGCTTTGCAATTTGAGGGTGCTCTTAGACCTGATCTTAGAGACAGATTTTTAAGCTTCAGCTGTGGCCAAGAGCATCTTTGCATAATTGAGATTGGTGTGTCAACTGTATCTCTCTCTGGAATTTTCTGATCTGACCTCACTGATTCATGCCTTAGTAACCTCTTGTTTTGAGTTTGTACTGTGTCCTAATATGGATCTTTTAAAGAATGTTCAGAATCATCAATTAGTTCAAAATACTACTGTCATATTTCTTAGGATAAGATAAAGGCTCATGTTACCTACCCCTCTTTCTGACAAATTATTTCCACAATTCAATGTGATGGCTTGAGACTGTATTTGTACTAGTTCTGCAATGAGTTTATCAGAGTTTTAAGTTTGTATGATCACTTTGTTTCTTTGTTCCTGTGGCTTTTTCCACATACACTATTTATTGTACTGATTTTGGAAATTAAGTTTGGGAAGCAACATAAACATTTAAAATAACAATAATCCTTTCTAAATGTTTGTCAATAGTCTCACAGAACTCCACAAGTTTGACAGGTAACACAGAAATTTCCTTTGCAAAAAATTTGCTGATTCTTAACTAGGCATGTTCTTTTATGCATTTAATAATTCTAACTTTATTGCTTTTCACTAATTTATCTAGAACAGATTTTAGAGCATGGGTGGACAATTTCCAAAGGAAATTCCAGGAATTTCATCCACCATCACCAGTGATCTTGGATGAAGCACATGTATCCATCCCTGTATGAGACTAACATGCCAGTAATTTCCTGGATCCTCCCTGGATCCCTTTTAAATAGTTGGGATTTCCAATTATTTCCAATTTTCCAATATTTCAAGTCAATTTCCTCTTTCCAATTTTCCAATATTTCAAGTCAGTTTTAGTGAAAAAATCCTCATTTTTCTTACCAGACAGCAATTACACATTGGAATTCTTTGAGAATTCTCAAGCATACGCCATCTAGAGCTAGTGACTTACTAATTTTTAATTGGTAAAGGAGCCTCAGAAATGAACCCTTCTCACCTATATGTTAGGTTTAGCAGTCACATGCTAAGCATCCTAGTTACTTGAAACTACAGTATATATATTAGCATATAGTATGTACCAGACAAATATTATATATTGTGATTGATGTGCAGCTTTAGAATCATAGAAACATAGAGCTGGAAGAGACCACGAGGGCCATCCAGTCCAACCCCCTGCCATGCAGGAATACATGATCAAAGCATCCCTGACAGATGGCCATCCAGCTTCTGTTTAAAGACCTCCAAGGAAGGAGACCCCACCACGCTCCGAGGGAGTGTGTTCCACTGCAGAACAGCTCTTACTCTCAAAAAGTTCCTCCTAATGTTGAGGTGGAATTTTGATCCTGTCCTCTAGGGTATTAGCTACTACTCCTAATTTGGTGTCATCTGCAAATTTGATAAATATGCCCCTAATTCCATCATCCAAGTCATTGACAAAGATATTGAATAGCATTGAGCCCAGGACAGAATCCTGTGGAACCCCACTGGTCACGTCTTTCCAAGATGAAGAGGAGCCACTGCAGAGCACCCTTTGGGTTCGGCCAGTCAACCAATTACAAATCCATTGAACTGTGAACTTGTCTAGCCCACATTCTACAAGCTTGTTTGCAAGAATGTCATGGGGAACCTTGTCAAAGGCCTTACTGAAATCAAGGTATGCAATGTCCACAGCATTCCCTTCATCTACCAAGCTGGTAACTTTATCAAAAAAAGAGATCAGATTAGTCTGGCATGACTTGTTTCTCTGCAACCCATGTTGACTTTTTGTGATTATGGCATTGCCTTCTAAATGTTCACAGACTCTCTGTTTAATGATCTGTTCTAGAATCTTCCCTGGTATTGATGTCAGACTAACTGGACGATAATTGTTGGGATCCTCTTTTTTCCCCTTTTTGAAGATGGGAACAACGTTTGCCCTCCTCCAGTCTGCTGGGACTTCTCCTGTTCTCCAGGAGTTCTCAAATATTATTGCCAATGGCTCTGAGATTATATTTGCCAGCTCTTTTAATACTCTTGGATGTAGTTCATCTGGTCCTGGAGATTTAAATTCATTTAGATTAAGAAAGTATTCCTGTACTACCTCTTTGCTTATTCTGTGCTGGATTTCCCCTATTGTGTCCTCTGTCCCATTATCCTCAGGTTGATCATCCTTTTCCTTTTCTGAAAACACTGAGGCAAAGAAGCTGTTGAGTAATTCTGCTTTTTCTCTGTCCCCTGTTAGCATTTTGCCATCTTCTCCACATCGTGGCCCTACCATTTCCTTCTTCCTCCTTTTGCTGCAGACATACCCAAAAAAATTCTTTTTATTGTTCTTAACCTCTCTAGCGAGCCTGAGCTCATTTTGCGCTTTAACTTTCCTGACTTTACTCCTACACATGTTCGCTATCTGTTTGAATTTCTCTTTGGTGATTTCCCCCTTTTTCCATTTCCTATACATGTTCCGTTTAAGACATAGCTCCATTGAAAGTTCTTTGGTGATCCATCCTGGTTTAGGAAACAAGCTATTTTTAAAACAATCTTACTAGCATAGAAAAATCTAGACTGACTATATAGATCTAGCTATTATTCTCTTACTCAACAAGGACATCAGATGAAACCCACTGATACTGTTTCCTTAGAAAGTAATATGTATTATTTATTTTGATCACTCAGAACAAGAGCTGATCAGCTCAGCTAGTTTCAATTTTTTGCTATATGAATAAGACAATTGTATACCATCTCAAAAACAGGCATACCTGTTATGCCAAGATACCTCTAGAAATACAGACAGCTATAACACAAGACAGAATCTAATACCTTCAGAAAACACCTGAAAATTCCAACTGCCTTTAACAAATATTACCAGTCCTCATACCTGCAACAGAATTTTCATAGGCAGAGTTTGTAATTCCATCAAAAGTACTGGAAGAAGTTTGTGAACATGCTCCTGGAATACAGCAAGGATGTTGTGTTGCTTCTCCAGTGCTATAAATTATCTCAGCACAATCTATACATTTTATTTTAAAAAAAAAACATAAATAAAAGATATCATACAGATCTTACTTTACTACTTTACTATCTACAGGGGAAAAAAACACATACATATTTATTTTCCCTACTAATTGATGCTCCCTACAATTAAATTATTTTTAACTTTTAGTTGTATTTTATATGTTGTGAGCCGCCTTGGGTCCCATTCTGGGAGAAAGGTAGCATATAAATTAACTAATTAAATAGCGCTCCTTAAAAAAATATACATGGCCTAAAACCAATTTAATGCTAGTGGAGTGAGTACAGTTGCACAAACTACACCTATGTGGAACTGGTTCTATAAACAAAACCTGATGTTAGCAAAAAGGCTAAGAAACTATATTGGTCATTACCTTGCACTAACTCTGAGAATACACACACACTAGTGCAACAGGCCTGAAACGGTACAACGACACAATTAACAGAGGCCATAAATATCAATTTTGAAGTGTTAAACTGTAAAGGGAATAGTCCAATGTCACATAAAAGCAATTAATCCTTTTCTTTAAAGTATTTGAAAGATTTCAACATTCCAGGATAATTTCTTTGGTCAATGAAATTACTTTCACGGTTACAAAGTTGCTCTATATCTACTCTATAGCAAACGTATTCATAATTTATCTACCTAGTCATTTCATCACTACTTATCACTTCCCATTACCTATCTCTAAATCAGGGGTGGGGAAAGTATGGACCATAGGACCCCTAAATGTGGCCCCTGATGACTCCCAGAAACCCCTAAGCCCATTCCAAAACTTTGAATTGGAGGCAATTTTCAAGCAATTTTTCATCTGAAAACTTCCCAAAATGCTGCCCAAACTGCCTGGAAATGTGGCAGTTTCCTTCTTGTTACCACCACTCCTTCAGAACCCACCAAACTTTCCCCCAAAAAATCCAAAACAAAAAAATTGGTTGAAAATTGCCCAAATTGGCAGCCAGAAGTGATGTTACATCACTTCAGGTGTGCTGAAACTCACCAGTGCAGTCCTCTGGGCAAGCACGGGAGAGGGAGATGTCCCCACCCCCTGTGCAGTTTCCCACCCTTACTGAAACAGGCAAGTCCGTCCCCCCACCATATTTCTATATCATTGTTCTTGATCATTAACTGTTATTCTTCAA
The DNA here is from genome assembly GCA_030847615.1 of Gambelia wislizenii. NCBI lineage: Eukaryota > Metazoa > Chordata > Lepidosauria > Squamata > Crotaphytidae > Gambelia > Gambelia wislizenii. The sequence continues at coordinate 268,807,898 of JAUMIR010000003.1, forward strand.
GTGCTCTTTTAGATATTTGAATTTTTTACTTTTCCTCCTTCTCACCTAACCACCCAAAGCATCACCTTATAATGGTTGCACAATCCAACAATAGTTTAATGGCACAAGACAATTTCAAGCACTTCTGAACTAAATCGAAGTACAAGCTATATATGACAAATATCTGGAAGTGTTAGTCATAGGCTATCCTGTACAGGGAAACTACTATCTTATGGAGGAGCTTATAAATAGAAAAATAGAAAATAGAAAAATATTCTGACTTACCACTTTTCAGGATAATTTGTTGGTCAGTAAGATGGTATGCCAAGTATGGATACACAGTAAGGAGGCAATTTTCTGCTGTTGCAGACACTTGAAGTGAATACCTAAAAATACAGCAACTTTCAGTGAAATTACAGTTCAGTATCTGCTAAGCAATAGAGATATTTTCCTATTTTCCAATCAAGACCCTGAATCTCACACCATACACATTCATTCATTTATATCCTATTTTTATTCTGAATATGAGAACTAGAGCAGCTAATGAGATAAGAGACTTGGAGTATAATTCTGAAGGGGATAATAGGTCACAGAGTTTGTTATAGATTTAATTTTATTAGAAAAAAGTTGTTGATAGGTTTCTTAAGATTTGGGTGAAAATAAACAGTGAGAAGAACTGGTGATTTTGTGGGTTGGTAATTAATGAGTATAGGGTATTGGAAGAAGAAGACAGTAGTTTTTGTTAGGAGAAGAGAGATATACAACTGTGGGCTTGTCTATATGGCGAAAATACTCCTTGTAGAATTCAAGGAGAGTACCATTTGTCCCAATGGGATCCCGCATCATTTCGCTGAATTCGAAAGGAGGGGGGCAAAAACTCCAAATACTCCATGGGAAAAGCCTTCGCAGCTTTCTCTGTATTAAAAAAATACTCCAAAGGAAATGTGCATTCCCGCTCGTTGTGACAAACAATTTGCTTTGCTGCACATTCCTGATAAGAGCAGAAGTAGAAAGCATATTGGTCAGACATGTGCAGGGGGAGGAGTTTGCTGGCAAGGCAAGTGCCCAGAACTGCTACATTGGATTTTCGTTTCAGTTTTGTTGTATTTTTACATTTATAATAAAAATAGACAAAGTATGGGTTGAAACAAAATAGAAATAAAACAATGAAGAGCAGAGAGGGGGACAACCTAGCCTACCACAAGAGGGAATTCTTTAGTCTGGAAGCATCCACTGAGAAAACTTTCTCCCCCATGACTTCAACAAGCATGCCTACTATGATGGTGGTGGGACTGACAGAAAGCCCTCCCTCAAGAATCTCAAAAATGCAGGCATGTTCACATGGGGAGATACAGTTCTGCAGATAGTTTGGACCCAAGCCATATAGGAGTTTAAAGCACTTTGATTTGTGCCTAGAAACAGACTGAAAATCAGTATATGGTACGTTATTGTATGTCTTCAAGTCATTTCCAACTTATGGTTATCCCAAGGATAAAGTTATCATGGGGTTTTCTTGGCAAGGTTTTTTTTTGGGGGGGGTTGGTTGCCCTCCCTCTGAGTCTGAGAGAGTATGCCCAAGGCCCCCCAGTGAGTTTTCATGGCCAAGTGAGGATTCAAACCCTGGTCTCATAGTCTAACACTCAAACCACTACACCACACTGGCTCTCATACATCCAAACACCTGCACATAAATGCTTCCATTCGTTTTAGCAGAGGGGTGAGTAAACAATGAGTAAACAAAGCAGAGCAATGAGTAAACAAAGGGCTATCTTTCTGCATGTTCAGCATACAGAAACAATGAAAGGAAAGATGAAATATTAAAAGAACAAGGTGCTGCAAGTGCAGAGAGTTTCTGAATATACAAGAAGGCAACACATCTGAAAAAATGGGCTGTAGTCCATAAAACTGTTTGTGAAATAAATTGGTTAGTCTTAACAGTGCCACAAGTCTCCTTTTTCCTTACCTTTTTATACTAAAGCAGATTAACATGGCTATCTCTTTGAAAATTGAGTCTGCAAGGTATTATCTCAATTCACTACACTTCCAACTTACTTAAAGATAGACACATCCCAAAAAAATAGTACAGTATTACCTATTTTCTAAGCTTTTTAGGATTTTGTGCCTTCATGGTACGGTATTGTTAACTTTTAAGGCAGGGATTTGAGTCAGGCAATCTTCCAGATGCAATTTGACTGCTAGACCCAGCATTTTTCACCACTGGCTACGGTACCTACAGCTACTGCACTTCCAGACCAACAACATTTGGGTACATGAGTCCCACCTCTGTTTTAAGGCCAGGAGTTAATGCAAACACCTCTAGGTGGCATTTATAGAATAACTGCTGGTAGCTTTATTATTCTTCTGCCTGACATTATCTCATGGGATGGGTTTTTAATGCCTTCTACAGATCTTTATACATTCTGAAAGCCATGTGGACATGTTGTGGGGTGGGTGGAGAAAAGTGTGATACACATTTTATACTGTAATTATGTATCAAGACTATATAAAGAATATTTTGAAACAAGCATCAATTGCAAGATAGCACATAACCATTAACTTCAAACTTGTAGACTAAAGTAACTTCCCCATCATCAGCACAATGATTCACAATTTAAAATACTCCGAGCAACTGAATTTCAAATGAGAATGACAGAGCAAGTGCTAAAGTGGGGTAGGGAACATTGTGTCCAATGCAGACCTTGAATCTATAGATTTAAAACTGTCAATCAGCCATGAAAAGCACTGATTACCCTTGGGCACGTCACCAACTCTCAGCCTAACCTAGGTCACAAAGTATTTTGTGAGAATAGCATCTCAGCTATTGGGAGTTCCTTGGAGGAACACTATGACCTAAAATCACAAATGATTTAAGTTATAACTGATGGCCCTAAGTGTTTCAAAGAGAAATTCCTGCCAATGCTCATCTCACATATTTGATTTTTTTTTCTCCTGGCAACAGTTAGTACAAAGGTTTTACACATTACTTGTCCAATTCAAAGTTTTACCGAAATTCCTGAAAACTGATTTTTTTCATTGTCAAACATGCAGGCCAATGCCTGTTTATTGTCACAGATGTGAATAAATGATAACTCATTAAGCTCTCTATGTGCATTGATCTCCTGTACAAATAAGCAGCCACAAACTCCATTTTAATGATTATCTTACTAAAATATTATATTTTACTACTTTATTAATAGTAGGTCACATCTTGTCAACTCAGTAATATATTTCAATATTTCACATTTGGCTCAATAAAGGATTTCAATCTTAAAATATTTGTAAGACACACAGAGGTCCAGGAGTCAGCAATCAAACAAACCTACCAAGGTTCATGAACCACAATCAGAAAGGGACCTCAAAATTACAATTGTGAAAAGTAGAGCTAGCTATTTGGTTGTCTATTAGCACACTTCACTATCATTTATTCTATATGCCTGCATATCTATGTTCTTTATTGTCAAGGTGGAGAAGAGGGTACCTGCAGCTCTGAGGGCCCACCAGATCAAGCAGTGCAAACAGAGTCAGGAGGAACAGCAGTCAACATTCCTGCATTAGATAGCACCCACTCCATGAAGCTTCCTTGCCTGTCTACTCCATGCCTACAAGCCCTGTCACTTTCTCTGCCTCACCTGCCCTTCCAACCATGCTGTACTGATCTAGTTCTAAGCTGCCCACATAGTTAGGAAAACACAGCCTCTATCCCCCTTGTCCAAATGATAGAAAAAGCAGAAAACAATGGAAGGGAAAGAGAAATTGATTCCCCATTCATACAACTATATGGATGACAGTAACTTTGCCTGGAGGTCACCAAATTCCTATAGCCAGCAATGTTCCGCATATTCTGTGAGGTTTCCCTAGAATATCACCAGTATATTGTATATCAGAATTTCATATAAGATTTGTCATAAAGTCATAGCTGAATTGTATTATTCAAATGAAGCATTTCATAGGCATTTCCTCTCAGCTAGTTTACAACTTTTAAACCATTACTTCAAAACCTAGAAAAATCTTAATAGAAATACCTGTTTCTTTCTTGATCAACGAAGAACAAAGTCTTCATAAAGGACAATGGTTTCGAAGAACAGAAATTGACTCTGCAAGTGAATCCAATATTCTTTCCTTCTGTTATTTTAATCATATTGCCGTTTGGAAAGTCCACTGTTAAGGGATTAGTCTCTCCTTTTTCTTCTTCATTGTCATCAGGAACAACAACATCACCATAATCTCTTCCAGGATCTATCTCTGGAATTTCAACTTGTAAAACTGATGGCCTATAAAACCAAGTAAAATACATATTCCCAATAGACCAAAGTAACAATACCAAAGAAAAAAAGTTTCCAGAGAATTACTTTCAGAAAAATATTTTGAAGTATCCAAAAATGTAGTAACCCAACTATAGCTAGCACTTTGTACTTCATTGTTTTATATATGAGTACATACTCTGCAAACATGACTTTACATCAAACTATCAATATATGTCCAGGGTTAAACTTTAAAAAAATAACTCCAGAATCAAATCAGGCATTATCAGAAGACTGGGGAAAAGGTGATTTCTCTTTTAGTCAAGCTCCTATCACTGATAAACTAGATAACAATTATCCAACAGTTTTATTACTTTTTGCAAAAAAAAATCGATATCCTTACCAGTAGCACAATATTATCATTTTTATAAGATTAGACAGAAAATAGTGATTTCACCTGTGAAGAATTTTAGTTTCTAAAATGTCTGTAGCAGTTTAGAGTGGTGATTTACCTTAAATAATCTTGGGGAATTATAGAGATATTTGCTCCTGTTTTCACACTGAGAGGAACAGGAGTCAGTATCAACAGCTGAGGTTCAAAGCTGATCTTTGGTGATGTTAGAGCACCAGATAAACTGACTGTTCTGTAAACAGACATGTCATCATTCAAGAACATGGGGACTTCAGCTGTGTATTCTCCAGGACAAGCTGAAGAAAAATGTTAAGATTCATCCATATTATTAAAAATAATATGTATATTTTTAGAGCACAGATTAGACTAGATTCTTTAAAATGAAACAAACACATTTCTTTTTGACAACTAAACAAAAACAACTGTTTACCAGAACTGGGTAGTACTTCAAGCTAGATTAATAGATTTTTCTACAAAATCATTTTTAAGAAAACACTCTACAAATCATGCAAACCTACATGTGAGAAATCCAAAAGTCAAGTCAGATGCAGCATTTAAAATTATATCCCAGGTTACCACTTACCGTATCTTCCTCCCTGAAGCTCATCAATAGAGATAGTACATAGTCATAGCAGCACAATAGACATAATAGCTTACTGTATCAAAAACACATGAACTCCATATACTAAATAACTGTATAGGTAAGAAATTACTATTCATTCCCAGTTACGGAGTTCATCTATACAATGGATGAACCATATCTCAAAATACAAGAGGCTACAAACTATTCTCTTCCAGATCTCGAAGGCCCACGTGTGCTCCCCTACCCAATGCACTCCCTGAATTTTGTGTGTGTGTGGGCATGTGTGTGTCTATGTATCATCATGCACCATTATGAACCCATGGGGGCAATGGTACCTTATCTTCACACCCCTGGTGTGATTCTGGCCTAGGAGGGATCTTTTAAAAAGTACAGGTGAACAAAGTCACTTCTGGTTATGGCCAAAAAAAAAAAAAACCTCTTGGGTTTAAATAAGCTCACAAGGAGATAGCAAAAACATGGGAAATTTCCTCCCACCCACCCCCTAGGGGAACAAGGGGCCTTCATTAAGAACAATTCATGGGGAATGGGGGGGGTTAAACATAACCCACAGATTCAGTCAACAATGCACTAAAAATAGTGACTGTCTTTCTGAATCAATACAACTGTTAGTATCACCCCTGATGTTCTTCAGTGTTCCCTTGACTTCCATCTCTTTTATTTAGGTCAGTTTATTAAGCCAGGCATGTACCACAAACATAAGTACATATTTAAAATGCTGCCTCTTCCAGTGCTGTGAGAGCTGCATATTCCTGGTATTGCCTTGATACCTTTCTAGTAGTGCTAACAAACCCTATATTAAAGATCCCACATGCCCTATCACAGGGCTTGTCTACACTGGCAAAAAAAATGGCAGACTCACTTCAAATCCCATGCTGCAGTCCAGACGACGTACGGCTACTTCCAGGGAGGATCCGCACTTTGTCACCTTTAAGCTGACTTTGCTCCAAACTAAGTAAAGTCAGGGGAAACCCCGTGGTTCCAGAAAACTCTGGAGTGAGCTCAGGGTCTTTTACTATCTGGACAGCGGGACTGGATCTGATTTCCTCCGATCCAGTTGCCCACACACAAACACAGTGGCAGCTCCCTTACCCTGTGCTGAGCAGCGCAGGGAAGAGGATGGATCCCCATTGGAACTGCCACCGCCACTTCCTCACCAGCCAAGGAGATTGTGGAAGGCCTGCCCAGCACACTGGTGCTTCTGCTGAGGTCAGAGTGGTGCACCCATGCAATCAACAAGGAGAAGGTAGCACAAACCCCTCCTTGTTGATCACATGTCTAGGAACTCAAAAAATAGAACACAGAACAGCAGAGTCAATGTGGTGTTGGCCCAGCTGGCCCATGTAGACAACAATGGCCAGGTGTATGTGGTTTCCAGATTCGGCCAGGTGCACATGGCTACCATCATGGTCAATCCAAAGCCAGTCAGAAGCACAATGCTCCAGACTGACCCTGGATTTAAGTGGCCAGTGTAGACAAGCCCACAGTCCTTATCTCATATATATCAGAATCAAAATGCCTTGATTAATTAAAAAAATGTGCTAATAATACGGAAGATTTGATACTACATTGATCAAAACAAAATCCAAAAACAGAAATTCCACTTCCAGCAGCTCTACAAATTTAACAGAAATCGTATGCTGCATTTTATTAAGAGGCCAGCTGAAGGAGGACCATACTTCACTCATTTAAAAGGTGGTTACATTTACTTTATTTTTAATTTTGTGCAGCCACTTTTTTATAGTCAGTTTTAACCCTAACTTTACAATGTAATGTGTTTATAGATTTTCCTTGGGTTTTTTTCAGGGCTGTGAGGCTGCGTTTTGGAAGAGTTTATTTCTGTATTTTTAGGCAATGCCACAGTAATCATGGAAACGGAAAAACACAAACAAAAAATAAGGGAACTCTTGGACCCTGCAACATATAGAAAACTCAAGCAAGACCCGATCAACAAACGCACCAGAAAAACAAATGCCTTGATCAAGAACTCATCAATTCAGCCAATCATACAACAGAATCTATGCAGATCAGAGGCTCTCCTACCAAGACTGTATGGACTTCCCAAGATCCACAAGGATTCCATTCCACTCTGACCTAAAGTGAGCACCATTGGATCTCCCACATATGACTTGGCCAAGTTTCTGGCCACACAATTACAAATCCACATAGGACAACCCCCCACACACACTACACCAAAGACTAAGTTTACTTCATAGAAAAAATCAACAACATTGAACTGAAAACTGGAGACAGCTTTGACGTTGTCTCCTTGTTCACCAAAGTCCCCATGATGGACACCATGGCACTCATCCAACAAATATTTCCTGGGGACATCACAGCCTTGTTCAAACATTGCCTAACCACAAGCTACTTCCAGGAGGATATCGAATTCTATGAACAGATAGATGGGGTAGCCATGGGCAGCCCTCTGATCCCTCTGGTAGCAAACTTCTACATGGAACATTTTGAAAAGCAAGCCCTGGAAACAGGGCCAAAAAAAGCCCAAAACATGGTTCCGATATGTGGAGAATACTTTTACCATTTGTAGCCATGAAGAAGATTTGGTCTCAGTTCTGAACCACCTGAACAGCATCCACCCAAATATCCAATTTACGATGGAAAAAGAAAAGGAAGAAACACTGCCATTCTTGGATGTCCTAGTCATCTGCAAACCAAATCAAGGATTAGGCCACAAGGTATACAGAAAACCCCCACACACAAACAGATACCCACAAGAGAACTCCAATCATTACCCAAGACAAAAAAAGAAGCACAATAAAAACATTGGTAGACGGCACAAAAAGGATCTGTGAAGCCCGCTACCTGGAGGATGAACTGAAGCACCTAAACTAGGCCCTACAGGCTAATGGTTACTCAGACCTCACAAGAGCAGCCAGACCTAGAAAAAAAAACCACAGGGATGAAGAAAAACAGCCACCCAAAGGGAAGATATTTTTACCATACATCAAAGGTGTTACAGACAGAATAGGGAAACTGATGAGGAAACACAACCTCCAAACGATCTACAGACCAACCAAGAAAATCCAAAAAATGCTACATTCAGCGAAGGACAAAAGAGACCCTCTCACAGCTGCAGGAGTTTACCGCATACCATGCAGCTGTGGACAGGTTTACATAGGGACCACTAAACACAGTGTGCAAACACAAATCAAGGAACATGAGAGACACTGCAGACTGGGCCAGTCAGAAAAATCAGCAGTAGCAGAACATGTGATAAACCAACCTGGACACAAAATATTATCTAAAAACACCGAAATTCTGGACCAGGCCAACAACTATCATGTCAGAATGCACAGAGAAGCTATTGAAATCCACAAACACCTGGACAACTTCAACAGGAAAGAAGAAACCCTAAAAGTAAACAAAATCTGGCTGCCAGTTTTGAAAAACAATAGAATCAAAATTCAACACTTGCAAATGAACTCCACCCAGGGACAGGGGGATTTCTAGCAGATAATGGACCATTAGCCAACCATTAGCCAACCAGACACTAATCCTCCTTGCATATCTCCACCCAGAAACTGGCCATTCAAATACACAAATTTACATATCCTCTCCAACAGGGGTTCACAGTATATAAACCCCACACACACTCCTACCCAACCATTCTCTGAAGATGCCAGCAACAGATGCAGGTGAAACGTGAGAAATAAACTCTTCCAAAACACGGCCTCACAGCCTGGAAAAAACCCAAGGAAAATCTATGGATGACGACCATGAAAGCCTTTGATTTCACGGATTGTGTTTAATTTGCCAACAAATATCCTTTGCTAATTCATCAATACAGGCACAATACATTTCTTCATAGATTCTTCATAAGATGTTACAAAACAGTCCATACAGTACAGTTCCATACAGTTAGTCCAGAAAACTTTGTAGAAGTTGATTCCTGTGTCACTTTGGGGCCAAAAATTATCAACATGTATGTATTTATACACTTCTAAAAACCCAATAATCAGAGCTCTCTGGATGGCATACAGATAAATTACAAATAATAATGGAATAGTAAACAGTGATAAAACTGCATGAGAAGTCAGGCTAATTAAAAATGTGAGTCATTATTTTTGTAATAATTGAATGGCTGATTTAACAGTCAACTTGCTTAGACTGATCTTGACAGAACACATTCAACTTACGGTGCTCACACCTTCTCAAGTTCTTCCCAGTACACTACTTTGTGGTGTTATCTTCTTTTCTAATCCTAGCCCCTTTCACTATTGACCTTTCCAACATTAAGTAATAGAAAATCTTAAAAGTAAGCTCAGAAAGTGTTAAGACCCTATTTCACTTTGTAGGACAGCTATCAAACATTCTACAGATATAGAGTGAGCAAGATTTTAGACAGTCTAGCTTTGATGAAGTTTGGGAATAAAGTGAGGGTGAGCTCACAGGAACTTGTACAAAGTTGAATGTAACTCAGTCCATGACACAAACTCATTCTATTATCCTATTTCTTCAACTTGTATGCAGAAAATATCATGCAGAGAAAAGGTTTAGATTCAGAGGAAAGACAAGTGAAGATCAGAGGAACAGCAATAATCTAAAATATGCAGATGATACCACACTACTAGCAGAAAATAACAAAGACTTGGAACAATTGCTAAAGAAAGTCAAAGAAGAAAGTACTAAGACAAGCTTAGTGTTGAACATTAACAAAACAAAAATAATGACCATGAAGGATTTACACAAAATCAATGCCAATTATGAAGACACTGAAATAGTTAAATAGTTAAAGAGTTACAGGTATGGGATCAGAATGGAGACTGCAGTCAAGAAATCAGAAGACTAAAACTGGGAAGAGCAGCTATGAAAGAACTAAATATCCTGAAGATACACAAGTGAACACTAATGTTAGAATTTTCTATGCCATCGTATGCAGGGGTGTGAGAGCTGGATGGCAAAGAACACTGGTAGAAAATCAACTATTTTGAGATGTGGTGCCAGAGAAGAGTTCTGAGGATACTGTGAATGGCTAGAAAGTTGAACAAATGGGTCCTAGAATCAAGCCTGAACTCTCCATAAGAGTATAAAGGAACCATGACTTGGTAAGACATCTAAATCAAAACTGTAACAACTTATTCAGACCAATTGAAAATAGTGTTAAGGAGTTCTGGGTCCTTCTTTTCCATAACTAACTCAGGCCTCAACAGCATCAGAAGGTTCTTCTTCTATGCTAATTAAATCCTTAAATAAGAACACTCATAAGGAGTTGGACTGGATACATGTCACCATTTCGTTGCAGGTCCCATTTATTTTATTAATAAACCCCAGGGCAACCCTTTGAAAGATCTCATATAATATCTGCATAAGACTTGGTCATTCTCATCCTGTGTTCATAGGGGCTGCATGTAATCTCTACAAACCAGTTAAGAGGTACATAGAGTATTTATTGTGAGTGATTAAATAAAGCAGAATGTCATATTGCTGTTCAACCAGTAAATCTTATGGTACCAAATTCCATAATATGAATTCTGTGAAGAAGTGCTTCCTTCTCTGTCTCCTGAATCTCCTACCATTCAGCTTCACTGGATGGCACCACTGATCATGTGTTCTAATATGAGGAAGATCCCTCTATCCACCTCTTTTCCAAAATGCCTGATTTTATACACCTTTACCATAAGTTCCATTTCTTGTATTTTTTTCTACACTAAAAAGCCCCAAACATTGTAATTGCCCCTCACAGAGAAGCTGCTTCAGTGACATGATCACTTTAATTTCTCTCTACTGTAGTTATCCAGTTCTACAACATCCTTTTGAGATGGTAACCAGAACTTTAAACCACAGTTGTATTACAGATTTTCAGTCTCCAGAGTCTGTTTTCATGTTTTCAGTTTCCAATCATGTACTACTGAAGACAATGGGTGCCAAAGTATTTCAAAAAAACACTGCTGCAAGTGCTCATTGTTACGTTTTCACATTGCTGTTTATTAATCATTCTGGAATCTACTTTCAGGCCAGATGTTTAAAATGACTTCTGTAGGAGGATTAGATGTAACCATTCACTACTCTGAAATATGAGATTGAAAAACTAGTATAGAATATTTAGGGTATATGACAAGATCTCGAAGTTTTCATAGTATGGCCAAAGAACACACATGAAGACCTGTTCCAGAAATGCTGCTTCCATTTTCTCTTAGTGTTACAGTGCCAGAAATATTCAAGAAGCTGCAACACTTTTTACCCTGGGTTCCTGCTTTATCAAAGACACACATATCCATTTCAATTCAAACAGACACATTTCAGTGATTATTTGAGTTACATTAAAAGGTCAAAAAAGTATACTATGCAGTACTGTACAATACTCACAGCTGCACAAGCTTCTTCCCCAATTATACAATTTGCTTCAATTAAAACCTGGAACAACTATTACGAAAGGCAAATTACTTCATTTTGTCCTCTTGGCCATTTGGTCCTAACTACTGCCAACATGGTTGGAAATACCTGCTCATGCACAGTTGTGGAGATAGTTGTGGAATGAACATCTGTTCAGTTAGGATTAGGAATAAACCAAAATTCATTTCTCTCAAGATACATTTAATTTTGCTTGGCTAAACGAGTCTTTGTATAACCCAAGTTTCCCATGACTTTGATAAATCAGTCCTGTGCATGTTCACAGAAGTAACTCCTACCAAGTTCAGTGCAGTTTAGTCATATGAAACCATGCACAGCATTGCAGAATAAATTAAAACTACTCAATACCCTTCAAAAATTCCTGTCTTCTCTATAGAAAACAGTATGTGTAGAAAACCTGTGGCTCTTCAGATGTTGTTGGACTACAATCCCCACAAGGCCTAGGCAGCATGTTCAATGAATGTATTATGGGAGTTGTAGTCCAACATCTAGAAAGCTTTGATTCCCTATATGCTTTTTTATAGTCATTTCCCCACCTTTCTTAGATTAATGCAGTGGAGGAAACTCAATATTTTGCCTTTGGGCCGAAGAAAAATATTTGTGAGATCTGTGTACCACACAATGTAAGAAGAAAAAGTTGATAACTAAGAATATTTTCAGACATTTTTCCAGGGCATACTCAATCCTTGCCCTATTGCTCAGAGAAGAGATGTCTCAAAACATATTATTTCTTCAAACTTAAAATAACATTCTTTCCTGAGTTTCTATATATGTAAGAATAGAAGAAGCTTTCAGAAGACAATAAACAGCAATAATTATAATGTTTCTGTCATTAACAAGTACAGTTTGGTTCAGCATCAAGTCAAACTTCCTGGCACATGGTTGTTTATACATAACAAATTTATCTTCTGCTGTATCAATCTACTGTTTTAGAAACTGAGGGGGAAAATATGTTTGTTTTCACATAAAATAAACAGCTGTTGCCATGCATATTAAAACTAATACAAAAGCATTTGAAAAGCACAATCTTAAGCATACAAGTCTAAATTGTTTGTCCCAACTATTAATGGGAAGTTGTAAATTCCATCAGGTAAATTCCATTATGAGAGCCAGCTTGGTATAGTGGGTTGTGTGTTGGACTAGAACTCTGGAGTCAAGGGTTCAAATCCCTGCTCAACCACAGAAACCCACTGAGTGACCTTGGGCAAGTTACACTGTTTCAGCCTTAAAGGAAAGCAATGGGGGGAAAAACTGAACAAATCTCACCAAGAAAATCCCATGATATGTTTACCTTAAGGCTGCCATAAGTCAGAAATGACTTGAAGGCACACAACAACAACAAAATGCCATTAATTCAATAAGTCTACTTCAGTTGGGATGAATAATTGGATTTAGGCCACAAAATCAGCAGACTAAGTTAAAACAAAATACTTACATGGACAAAAGCAAATAGTAACAACTGTATATTGACCTGGAAGGAGAACCCCAGTACGTAAACTAAATTTGAAGATACCATCATCCATTGCTTTGCCTGCAGCATCAAGATCAAATCTCCAAATAATCTCTTTCTTTGCGATATTTTTGAGATGCAGCTTCTGAAAAAGATGTGGGGAAAATCAGACACATCATCAGTTTCATTACTTTAATAATCAACATTAGAGAGATAGGTGTTGCATAGGTCTATGTCCCAACCCCAAATTTCAAACATAGACCAAGATACTACATTAGGAGACGTAGCTGCAGTTTCATACTTATGTCTTCCAAAGCTATCCTCCAAAGCCTACCTTTTCAGCAGTGTACCCCCTTGTCATGATGGAGTTCCATCATGTGGCCACAAGGTGCAACTCCCATCATTCTGCTAGAGAACTATAACTCCCTTTGTCTATAAACAGATTGTCTTGCCAGCATAGTATCAGGTAAGAAAAGGGTTAATGGGAAGGGTCTAAAGCACCACCTTCACAGAGCTAATGAGATGACATCATTACCATGACACCATGTGACTGGACTGACCAATTACAGCTTTAAGCCCTGGAAATCTGGAGAAGATTTAACTGCTTTTGTTTTGAAACCAGTGTGAATGAGATGAGTGAGTTTGGAGAGAGATTCTGGAAAATGTGAAGGAACAAAGACTGCTATGCTGGTAGAGCACAGCCATTCCATCTCTGGCTTTTGCTCCCAGCTGCCGGGACAACATCTCAATGCAACAAACTGCAAGTATTTAGTAGAGATTAGGGCCTGTTTAGTTGCGTTAGGGGATTCTTTTTAATTTCTTTATTTTGGTTGAATGTAGCTAAATTAGTAACTGAATGTAACCTGAGTAATGAATGCTTTGATCTTGATACTCTGTATTGCTATCACTTTAAGCCTGCCTGCCTGAGGTAGGGGAGAATCCTGCCTCATGTGAGATTGCATGACTACTTCTCTTGAATAAAGTAAACTGATTAATCTTCCTATACTGATGCTTATCACGTGCCTTACTCTTGACTATGCTACTATGAGCCTCCTCTGGGGTTAGGAGGAGGGAGTTAGTTGATTCTATAGTGGCAAGGAGTACCACTGATTAATATAGACTATGCACAACTTCCCACTGCGTTGTGCGTGAGAAAGGGGGGGTCCCAAGGGGAAAGAAGCCCCCCAGTTTGACTCAGTGGGTGGTGGTGACAGCTACTGGATGGTTTTGGGGGCTGTAGGAAGCATCCTGGGGTGAGGATACTCAGGACTAACCTTACAGAGAGGGCTAACCTGGAGCTCCTGGGAAGGGAACACAGGTTTGAGCCGGTGACACCCCTCTCCCCAATTATTGCCATTTCCATGTTGCCAGGCAGACTTATAACATCATATTTACTGAATGGATTAACAGCCATATCTTCCAAAAACTTTAGAAGTAAGATGGAGAACTGGTGGCCTTCCAAATATTGTTGCACTCTTAATTTCTAACCATCCCAGTCAGATGGATTAATGATGAGGGATAGTGGAAGTTATAGGTCATCAACATCCACAGGGTGACAGGTTCCCTGATCTTTTTTTCAGGAGTAAGAATAACCTAATTAATATTGAAAAACCAGTGAGTGGCAAATCAAAAATAACATGTTTTTGTAGCTTATTAGAATAAATCTCAAACGCATTGAAATTAGTACCAGGTAACACTTTGATGACATGTTAAAACCTAAGTAATAAAACAGGCATGTATTGCAGAAAACTTTTTAATAGGGACTCAGAACCTCTGCCCAGTGGATACAATTTAGCTTGCCTGTGTATCAACCCACATTAATCCATGATCCATGCTAAGGTCAAGGTCTTAGAAGTCATAATGAAGAAATTCCAATAAACTATAACTTTATGTACACCCTAGGCTTTACATAAAATATCATGTGAGGGTCATTTGCCTTGATGAAGCCTTCAAATTACTATTTATATTGTTAGCTAATAACAGAGGTGGAAGGATGGTCTGGGAGACCTTTCCAGGGTAGGGGAAAGATGTTTCTGTTCTTACATAAGAATAACATAATCTCTTCAATATAGAGAGATGGGATAGTTATAAAGTATAATCTACCAGTCATTCTTACAAAATTTTCTCCAGCTAAACTCTATCATAGATTTTAGCCTTCTGAATTACATAAGACTGTTTACTGATGCAAATTTAATAACAGAATTCATGGTGCTTATATGTTAGTATAAGGGAAATTTTATGTAGTTTGCTTTCCATTTTTTTTAATATTATGAAGCACTCCCACACAGCAACAAGACATTTTAATTTAATAGCCTCATTGAGACATAACAATTAGCAATGGTTTACCACAACATGATTTAACCTGGGAAACCCTTGGAATCCTGTACCCCTTCCACCTACATAGCATCTATTTCTTTTTATTTTGTTTAATCTTTTATTGAACAAATTAAAAAGAAAAATTACATACAATCCAAACAACCAGTCTAACAATGTTACCATATAGTCTAACACTTACACAACATTAATCTCCCATATATTATACAATATACATTGTGGTTGATCCTACAGAGTTATTGTTGGTTAAATATATAAATAATCCATAATCCATAATTATCTTCTTTCATCATACAAGTTTACTTCATTCTTTATTTCCCATTAAGTTATTGCACAGAGTTAAACTCATATCTTTCCTATTGTCCTTACTCAAATTTATCATTTGATTCTAACAGCAACATCAAAACTATGCTGAAACTGAAGCAGAAAGATTGGGAATTACTAAAGTCACCAACATGGCATCTATGAAGAGATTGGAAACCTGGTTTTATTTTAAATTAGCTCCCATTTAGCATTCCAAATCCTAAACTGTATTTAATCTTAAATATGGTTTATTGAAACAAGCTAACTTCGTGAACCATTGTTATAAGACTAGCCACAAATTGTCTTGCTCCAGGTACAATAGTGGTTGTAAAAAAACGGAAGCAAAAGTATACTTGCAGCTGGACCAAAGGAGAAGTGGGAAGTGTAAAAATCAGAGGCTAGCAGAGACTTGTTCATAATTTTTCAGGCATCATCTCTATACTCCGTTATTATTTTGTTATCTTCTACTTTCTACATTCTCCTCAGATATCTGTTTATTGGGATTGTAAAACTAGAAGTGGAGTTTTACTGCTGGAAATTTTGTAATATATTATATACTTCCTTGCTGTCATTTACTTGTTAAGGAATGTTATTCTTACATTTTTATATTCTACTCCTACAGAAAAGTGAGTTAAATAATCTATAGATTTGAAAAGGAGAAGATGGGTGGGAAGCTGTGTGACGGTATACTCAGAAAATCTGTTATCAGGATTTTGAAATTCTCCTGTCTTGCCGGAAGACTACTGAAGTAGAATGCAAAACGTAAGAACTACTAAATAATAGTGAAGAAGAAATAAAAAAAATCTACCCATGTCTCTAATATACCTACCTTTATGTTATCGCTGTCACTTACAACACCCAACTTGATAGTTCTCATACTATACTGAAATATGAGATCTAAAGGAGAAACTTGCAATGGTGGCTGTAATACTGTAGACAGAAGCACAAATATATATTTAAATTTAACCTCTCAATAAACGCCTTTGCCCTTTTTTTATTAATAACTACAGTTGTTCCACTTCATAAGTTCCTGGAACTGAAGTATTACCACTTCATAAGTTCCTGGAACTGATGTATTTTTCCTTTGAAATAAATAAAAATATTAATCCTCCATCCTGGAATTTAGAATTTATTAATAAAGGTTATTCCATTTCAAATTCTTACTTAAGTGAGACTATGGTCATATCTACACTAGTCAGGATACACCAGTTCCCTGCCAGCATATTGTGGCTGCAGAGGTGGACCATTCCCCCCACACACACCTCCTGTTACCTGCAGAAAATGGGCCGGAGTCCAAACAGAATGCCAGCCCATTGCTGAAGCTGCTGCCGCTGCTGCCATTTTCTTGCTAACGCAGGAGCCAGGCAGGGGTCCTTCAACACATGATTGCAGGCCTCCTACATGTGTCCAACCTTAGTCACATGCTGCAGGATCCCTGAATAGCTTCCAGAAGAGCCAGGGAGCTGGCGGCAGCAGCAGCAAGGAGCGATGTGCTGGATGGGCTCCTGTGGACATGCAGGGCCTGATCTGGTGGAAATGGAGTAAACAGGTTTTATCTTATGTTGCGGTAAAGGACCCTATCCCTGCTTGCTCCTGTTCCAGAGCCATATCTACCCTGGGGGTCATTTGGACTGCCCAGGGCAGATTGGGGTAAATACCCTGCACCATTTGGACTGCAGGGCTCTGGAATGGTGGCAAGCCAGGGAATTTGGCCAGTGTAGACAAGGCCTATGTCTCAGTCTACTAGATATCAAAAATGTAATCCTCCAAGCAATGATGTAGAGATTCACAAGGTTTACATGCTCCTTCTTCCCCTATCACCCGTGCCTCCCATCTCCACATCTTATTCTTGAAATCACAATTTGCCATGATAACTTAACTAGTAATCTATGATTAATGTCTTGCTTCGAAGTCATTATTTCAAACAATAACTTGGAATAAATTAGTTCAAAGCAGTTCTAACTAGTGGCATAATGGAGTCAGGTTTCACAGAATTGAAAGCCCAGAATTTTCTCATCAGTTGAGACTATGAAATTATCTGCCATCCTTTTTGGACTTCCCTGCTCCCTCTAAGTTTAGCTCCCAACCCCAAAACAGCTACAGTGAATATGAATTTTCCTAGTAGCAATATAATGTTATAAATTATCCCTGTTATAATCCAAAGTATTGGGGGTGGCTTGGCCTTGAGTGTGTAACACCTGTTAACTTTACAAAACATCTGTTCCTGGTGAAAATTAAAACCTCCAGTTATGTGAATGTGTTCAGACAGATAGATAGAGCAATACATACATTTTGGACTCTCTTTGTGGGTGTTGATATAGGGCACAGTGGGCAACTTTGCCACCTCAAGGGATCTTGGAGGGCCACACCTCACCACATCCTTGAAAAAACTGTTCCCCCCCCCAAAAAAAAATGCTTCAAATGGGCCACTGGAGACAATTTCACCCTTTTTTTGACCCACATTTTCTGGCCCATTATCTGGTCCAAAAAACAGTATTTCCAATAGGGAGTGACCAGAAAGTTCCAAAATGGCCCAGTGGTGCCCAAAAACATGCCAAAATTGCCTTTTTTGCCCATAAATATATTTGGCATCCTGTAGCTACAGGTGGCCTACAGCCCACATGTTCCCCACTGTTGCTATAAGGACTGTCACAAGAGCCTTCAAAATTTACTGCAATTCCACCAATCCTATCTATAGTTTGCTGATTCAAATATCACAATAAATAATTGTATTGTGTTGTACAGTATTGTATTTCATTATAAACATAGATTTTTTTAAAAAAAAAGTAGGGAAAAACTGTATTCAAAAAGCATTACATTGACTACAGAAGTAAAAACCATTTAGAACACATCTTCATTTTAAAAACAAAGAGAAGCACAGTAACAAAAGCCCTTTTCTTGTAAAGCAGTCAGTTCCCCACAGACTGTTGGAATAAAAAGGTCTTCATATATTCCTGCATGGCAGGGGGTTGGACTGGATGGCCCTTGTGATCTCTTCCAGCTCTATAATTCACCTGCCAATTTAGCCTTACTAGGGAGTTCCAGGGCCCCAGACGAGCCACCAAAAAGGCCCTTTAAACAATGATTAAAGAAAAGCAGGAGATAGGGAAAAGGAACATGTTCATGAACTGGAAGCAGGAATTTGGAAAGCCTGCAGCATGCTCCAGAGTTTCATTGTTTGGAGAAGTAGGATCATGACATATGACTTGAACTAAAGCCTTCAAGAAGAAACTAGCTTTAAAAGAAGCAATAATAGATACATCAGATGTCTCCTATACACCTCCCATATAAATCAAGATGAACCCAGGTTCTCTGTGGCTTTCAGACGAATTCACGAAAACAAGAAATACTGGGACTTACAAGGATAATACGAAATGCACTCTAATTAATTGAATCAAATTGAACCAAAGAAGCATTTAAATCCATTTATTTTGATTACAGTCGAACAGTAAATTTCATTAATGATGGACAATTCAAGGCATACTATTTTCTATGAAACAACTAGATTTCATAGACCTATTATTAACTGCTGTATTACTGTAATGGTGCTTGCATAAAAGGTATATTGATTGAGTTTGCTGCTCCCATTCAAGTATAAAGAAATAATAGCACTATTGTTATTTAATAGTGTAATTGTTACATTGAAATAAATAAAGCTATTAAATACATGCTAACATTTAGATGAAATGGTTAAGGCTGTCGTGTTATGCAAACACAGAAAGACATGGATCCCACACAATACTCGTGGGACTTCCTTCTGAGTTAATATCTGCAGACTTGAGCACATGTGTTTTGTGACCATTATTAAGACTAGCTACTGTTACCAAAAAGGGTTTTACCAAAAGAAATTAAAGGCTAATCATCTGAGGAACAGATGATGATGATTATGTCCTGATATGCAAAACCACAGATTTCAAAGAGAGTGTACTTTCTTCTTCACACAACTGTAGATGTAGTGAACCTTTCAGAGACCACTTGAAGTCTTCTTCCAAAATGCATTCAGGGATTACTTGTTCTTTTATCAGCCTCGGTCCCGGATGTGACTGGTTCCTGCCAATTTCAGTGTTTCTTTGTAACCTCGCTGTTAATGATGTTTTCATTTCTTGGTACTTGTCAATGAGTGTTCTGTGGTGACTATGGAAGGAGAGTATAACAGTTGGCAATGAGAATGGGGAGATAAGCTTGCAGCTGCACAATCAGTTTGTGGAAAATGGGATGGATGGCAATGTCAGAAGAGGAGTTCTGCGGATGATGGATAACCAATAGTATTGAAGCCCAGGTACATGACACCTTAAGATTTCTTGTGATTTCCATTTTTGTGGCCAAACTTATAGATCTATGCTTTGATGTCTTAGACATCAAGTGAAAGATCTCTCAGTGAGATCAAAGACTGTCAGAATTAAAGACAGAATGTTGGGTCATGGGAAACTAATTCTCTCTGGCTTTTCTTCGCAAACGAAGATTCAGGAAGGACTCATCCCGCGCTTTCTGCAAGCGCGCTGATTACTAAAAAGGCCAATCCAAGATAAACAAGTCCGGTTGCAAAAAGCACAGCAGAAGGTCTCCTTGGGTGATGTTTTTGGGTTGTGATTCTTTCTGCGTTGTCGTTTCTCTTCAAGACTTGTTCATCGTGAGTTCTCAAATAAGGCTGCAGCATTGTGGATAGTGCGTCTCCATGCCTCCCAATGTGAGGCCAGGGCGGACCACTGTTGGTGATCAATTTGACCGAGCCTGAGATATTGTTTCAGGGAGTCTTTGTATCGCTTTTTTGGAGCGCCCCTCTTACGCTGACCCGTGGCAAGTTCACCGTAGAGTAGTATTTTTGGGAGGCGATGGTCCTCCATCCTAGAAACGTGCCCTGCCCAGCCCAGCGCAGCTGTGTTCTCAATATCATGGCCTCAATGCTGGTGATCCCTGCTTGCTCAAGGACAGCAACATTCGTCACATAGTCAGTCCAGTGTATATTTAGGATTGTGCGTAGACAGCGCTGATGAAAGCGCTCGAGGAGTCGTAGGTGGTGGCGATAGGTGACCCATGTTTCAGATCCATAAAGGAGGATAGACAGTACGATGGCTCTATACACACTGATTTTTGTGCTTTGCCTCAGGTGTTTATTGCTCCAGACTCTTTTGTGAAGTCTTCCAAATGCACTATATGCCTTTGCTAATCTGTGATCGATCTCTTTGTCAATCTGAAAAGGTGCGGGGGAAGAATCTAGCAGCACCTTTAAGACTGATTGATTTTATCATGAGCTTTTGTGAATTTCAATCCACTTCTTCAGATGCAATGACAGAGTTCTATTAAAGCCACATGTTTTTAAGCATAGTTGTACAGTTGTGGGAGTACAATAGAATGTAACAGAATACAGAAAGATGTCAACTGTGGTCATAGTCATAACTATTAGAAGAATTGCATAAGATGTTGCAGGTCTTCAAGCAGCTGGTAGTAGTTTTTCAAGCAGTCTGTTAGTATTGACATGTGGAAGCAATAAAACTGCTTACCAAAAGTTTTCTTGAAGTCACACCTCCTCTGAGATTTCTTTTGTTATATGTGCACTTGTGAGGACTCATATATTAATATATGTTGTACTATGTCAAGAAACCATTATCTCTGTTCATATAGCTGCTTATGGATGGAGTGTGTGTGTGAATTCATATGTTTCTCTTTCCAGTCTTCCTTTACAAGTTTTTTTGTTCAAGAAATGCTACTTGTAAATTCCATATTGTATGTGCAGGAAGGTTGAAATGGTATGCAGCTGGTTTTGGGTTATTGCCATTTCTAATTTACTAGCTATACCCAGTGTAACACACACCATTATCTGTATATATAAAATGCTTCAGTATGATCCTATGTTTTCATTCCCATTCTGCTGATTGGCCACTTAGGAAACATGTTAAGAATACCATCATTTGATGCATTAATATATAACCTTTCAAATGAACTATGATTGCTAATTTCATGCTGAGAGTCCCTCCGCCACCACCATGCAACTGCACGTACATACAGACACATAGACACACACACAATCATAGACACACACACACCACGTATGCCAGGATGTGAGAGCCCCACCATCACCATGCAACCGCATGTACACACACACATACCACACTACACACATACACCATGTGTGTCAGAACATGAGAGCCCCTCCACTGCTGCCATGCAACCACACGTAAACACACACCACATGCACCAGGATATGAGAACTCCTCCGTCACTGCCATGCAATCACACATACACACACCATGCTACACACATACACACACCATGCACAGCAGGATGCAAGAGCCCCTTTGCCACCAGCATGCAAACGCGCACACACCACACTACACACACACCACGCATGCCAGGAGAGCCCCTCTGCTGCCACCATGCAATCGCACAAACACCCCATGCTACACACACACACCCTACACTACACACCCATGCTACACACACACACACACACAAAACCCACATGTGGCAGGATGCGAGAGCCCCTCCACCACCATGTTTAGAAAGGACTTAAAGTTTTCAGCATGTTTCCACACCAAGGTCCAAGGGGAAGGAACTGCTACAGACAGCACAGAAGGCCCAGGGCACAGCTACAGAGAGCGTCCAGGGACCAAGAGGTTCAAGGGGCCAGGCAGCACAAAAGGCCCCAAGGCCCCAGACCCCGGGCAGCACAGAAATGTCCAGGGCAGCCCAGATGCCAGACAGCACAAAAAGGCCCAAAGCCCCAGTCCCCAGGCAGCACAGATGCCAGACAGCACAGAAAGGCCAAAAGCCCCAGGCAGCACAGAAAGGCCCCAGGGAGCACAGAATGGCCCCTGGCCCTAGGTCCCAGCCTGCACAAAACAGCCCTAGGCCCCAGGCAGCACAGAAAGGCCCCAGGCAGCACAGAAAGGTAGGACAGGAGGGAAAAGAAGAAAGAAGAGGGTGGGGGACACATAGAAAGCAGCATTGTTTTTCCCTGTGCATGCATATTAAGACAGCAAGGGGCGATGACTGAGTATTTACTTATTGCAGTTCAACAGGCAAAGATGTGGCTTGTAGGCCAAGGAGGTGGTACTGAAAAACACCATCAAGCTGCTGATTGGCCGACCAACAGAGCACTACGATTGGTTGGGTATGTTTCCCAAGCAGCCAATCAGCTCACTGGGAATGGCAACATACCCAAGAGAATTATATATATAGACGTCCATTTATCCTCTTGCACAGGGACTATTCTGTTTGTCCAATGTAGAGGCAGAGGATCACTGCATATATCCCATTCGAGAATGTGCATGTAAATGCTCCTCTGTTGCTGTGGGTAATTTTGTTAGGACCTTTTGTTAGGATCTGTACAACACCCCAGACTACATGTGTATGTTCTAAAATGGAACCACTTTTGAATGTTTGGCCAAGGACACAGAAGGGTTAGCTGTGAAGGGCTCTGGTCAATTCCTGTAGCCAGCAGACTTTTCTGAAGGAAAGTGATTCCACTACTGCCAGTAACAAGTTCACTGATTAAATTATTGAAATACTAAATATCTTCCACACAAGGAAGATATTCTATCTCTCCTAGCATATGGCCCAACAGTTGGCAAAGGATGCATTGGGGACAGGAAATGACAACGGTTGCCCCAATTACCTTTGGGGTAAAGGTGATTGATTTAACATTTCCGAGATGTCATTCTTGAGTGAGTGCTGATCTGAAACATAACCACCTTTGAGTTGTCTCACTGCTGCAAAAGGATTAAAATTTTACTGTTTTTTGTCTCAATTCCACATGGCCAGGAAGTAAGAGAGGACTCTGCCAGCATGAGACCCCCTCACCAGAACAGCAACGCAAGTAAAATCTGAAACAGCATATAAACCTGTGACTCGAACATCATCATTTTTCTTTCTTCATTTTTAAACATCTTTTGCCTGATGAAGAAGCCAGTAGAGCTTCAAAAGCTTGCACCATGTGTTCTCAATTTGGTTGGCTAATAAAGGTATCACTTTTTTTGTGGATTTTCAATTTTGTATAACCACTCTTTGTTAAAAAAAAAATATCAAGGTAATATGTCTAAGGAACTCTAGATGAGCAAACCTTTGTTTTAAAGAGTCCCTTTGTTTTAGAGAAATTCGCATTCCTTGATTTCAGTAAAGCCTTTGACAAGGTTCCCCATGACATTCTTGCAAACAAGCTTGTAAAACAAGCTTGTAGACAAGTTAACTGTTAAATGGATTTGTAATTGGTTGACTGGTCGAACCCAAAGGGTGCTCCTCAGTGGCTCCTCTTCGTCTTGGAAAGATGTGACCAGTGGAGTGCCACAGGGTTCTGTCCTGGGCCCAGTGCTATTCAACATCTTTATCAATGACTTCGATGATGGAATTACGGGTATACTTATCAAATTTGCAGATGACACCAAATTAGGGGGAGTAGCTAATACCCTAGAGGACAGGATCAAAATTCAAAATGACCTGGATAGACTGGAGAGCTGGGCCAAAGCTAACAAAATGAAATTCAATACAGAGAAATGTAAGGTATTGCACTTGGGGCAGAAAAACGAAATGCATAGATACAGGATAGGGGAGACCTGGCTGAATAAGACTACATGCGAAAGGGATCTAGGAGTCCTAGTAGACCACAAGTTGAACATAAGTCAACAGTGTGATGCAGCAGCTAAAAAGGCCAATGTGATTTTGGGCTGTATCAATAGAAGTATAGTGTCTAGATCAAGGGAAGTAATAGTGCCGCTCTATTCTGCCTTGGTCAGACCTCACCTAGAATACTGTGTCCAGTTCTGGGCACCATAATTCAAAAAGGATATTGACAAATTGGAGCGTGTCCAGAGGAGGGTGAATAAAATGGAGAAAGGTCTGGAAACCATGCCTTATGAGGAGAGACTTAGGGAGCTGGGTATGTTTAGCCTGGAAAAAAGATGGTTAAGGGGCGATATGATAGCCCTGTTTAAGTATTTGAAGGGGTGTCACATTGAGGATGAAGCAAGCTTGTTTTCTGCTGCTCCAGAGACTAGAACACGGAGCAATGGATGCAAGCTCCAGGAACAGAGATTCCACCTCAACATTAGGAGGAACTTTTTGACAGTCAGAGCTGTTCGGCAGTGGAACACACTTCCTTCAGAGCATGGTGGGGTCTCCTTCCTTGGAGGTCTTTAAACAGAGGCTGGATGGCCATCTGTCAGGGATGCTTTGATCAGTATTCTGGAAGGAAAAGAGCTGGAGAAAATAGTCAAGCTGTCATAGAGGGAACAAGGCAAACAGTGCAAGGACCCAACAGTGGGAAGCAAAAAAACTTGCACAGGCAGCAAGTAAAGGGAACACATGGTCTTAGATGTCTCTACACTAATGCACAGAGCCTGGGAAATAAGCAAGGTGAACTTGAACTCCTAGCACTACAAAACAAATATGATATAATAGGCATTACTGAAACCTGGTGGGAGAGTCTCATGATTGGAATGTAGGAATAGAGGGGTATAACCTTTTTAAGAGAAACAGGCCAAACAGGAAAGAAGGAGGAATAGCATTATATGTCAGGGATATTTACACCACTGAAGAGATCCATGACATCAATACTGGAAGCCAGGTGGAGAGCATCTGGATAAAAATTAAAGAGGAGGGAAACAACAGGGATGTTATTGTGGGACTCTACTACAGACCCCCAAGTCAGATGGAGGAATTGGATGATGCCTTTCTAGAACAGATGAACACACACAGAGAAAGGAGGGACGTAGTAGTGATCGGTGACTTCAACTATCCTCATATTTGCTGGCAATCTAACTCAACCAAAACTTCAAGGTCTAGCAAATTCCTTACTTGCCTGAAAGACAATTTCATGGTCCAAAAGGTGGAAGAAGCAACAAGGGGGTCAGCTATTTTAGATCTGATCCTAACTAACAGGGATGACCTGGTTAATGGGGTGCAAGTGGTGGGATCCTTAGGTGAGAGTGATCATGTTCTCCTGGAGTTTGTTATACAATGGAAAGGAGAAGCCAGGCATAGTCAGACACGCATTCTTGACTTTAGGAGAGCTGATTTCAATAAACTCAGGGAAATACTGGGGGTGATCCAATGGTCAGGAATACTAAAAGAGAAGAGACCTCAAGACGGATGGGACTTTCTCAAAAAGGAGATACTGAAGGCACAATTTCAAACAGTACCATTGAGGAAGAAAAATGGGAGGTGTCTCCAGAAACCAGGGTGGATGACTAAAGAAATATCAACAGAGCTAAGTTTTAAACAGAACATGTATAGGAAATGGAAAAAGGGGGAAATCACCAAAGAAGAATTCAAACAGATAGCGAACATATGTAGGAGTAAAGTCAGAAAAGCTAAAGTGCAGAATGAGCTCAGGCTTGCTAGAGAGGTGAAGAACAATAAAAAGGGGGTTTTTTTTGGTATGTCCGCAGCAAAAGGAGGAAGAAGGAAATGGTAGGGCCACTACGTGGAGAAAATGGCAAAATGCTAACAGGGGACAGAGAAAAGGCAGAATTACTCAATGCCTTCTTTGCCTCAGTGTTTTCAGAAAAGGTAAAGGGGGACCAACCTGAGGATAAAGGTACAGAAGACACAACAGGAGTAATCCAGCACAGAATAAGCAAAGAGGTAGTACAGGAATACCTTCTTAATCTAAATGAATTTAAATCTCCAGGACCAGATGAACTACATCCAAGAATATTAAAAGAGCTGGTAAATATAATCTCAGAGCCATTGGCAATAATCTTTGAGAACTCCTGGAGAACAGGAGAAGTCCAAGCAGACTGGAGGAGGGCAAACATTGTCCCCATCTTCAGAAAGGGGAAAAAAGAGGATCCCAACAATTATCGTCCAGTTAGTCTGACATCAATACCAGGGAAGATTCTAGAGCAGATCATTAAACAGAGAGTCTGTGAACATTTAGAAGGCAATGCCATAATCACAAAAATTCAACATGGGTTTCAGAGTAACAAGTCATGCCAGACTAATCTGATCTCTTTTTTTGATAAAATTACCAGCTTGGTAGATGAAGGGAACGCTGTGGACATCGCATACCTTGATTTCAGTAAGGTCTTTGACAAGGTTCCTCATGACATTCTTGCAAACAAGCTTGTAAAATGTGGGCTAGACAAGTTCACAGTTCAATGGATTTGTAATTGGTTGACCGGCCGAACCCAAAGGGTGCTCAGCAATGGCTCCTCTTCATCTTGGAAAGATGTGACCAGTGGGGTGCCACAGGGTTCTGTTCTGGGCCCAGTGCTATTCAACTTCTTTATCAATGACTTGGATGAGGGAATTAGGGGCATACTTACCAAATTTGCAGATGACAACAAATTAGGAGGAGTAGCTAATACCCTGGAGGACAGGATCAAAATTCAAGATAACCTGGATAAACTGCAGAGCTGGGCCAAAGCTAACAAAATGAAATTCAATACGGAGAAATGTAAGGCGAAAAAATGAAATGCATAGATATAGGATGGGGGAGACCTGGCTGAATGAGACTACGTGCGAAAGGGATCTAGGAGTCCTAGTAGACCACAAGTTGAACATGAGTCAACAGTGTGATGTGGCAGCTAAAAAGGCCAATGCGATTTTGGGCTGCATCAATAGAAGTATAGTGTCCAGATCAAGGGAAGTAATAGTGCCGCTCTATTCTGCCTTGGTCAGACCTCACCTAGAATACTGTGTTCAGTTCTGGGCACCACAATTCAAAAAGGATATTGACAAATTGGAGCGTGTCCAGAGGAGGGCGACTAAAATGGTGAAAGGTCTGGAAACCATGCCTTATGAGGAGAGACTTAGGGAGCTGGGTATGTTTAGCCTGGAGAAAAGACGGTTAAGAGGCGATATGATAGCCCTGTTTAAGTATTTGAAGGGGTGTCACGTTGAGGATGGAGCAAGCTTGTTTTCTGCTGCTCCAGAGATTGGAACACGGAGCAATGGATGCAAGCTCCAGGAACAGAGATTCCACCTCAACATTAGGAAGAACTTTTTGACAGTAAGAGCTGTTCGGCAGTGGAACGCACTCCCTCAGAGCGTGGTGGGGTCTCCTTCCTTGGAGGTCTTTGAACAGAGGCTGGATGGACATCTGTCAGGGATGCTTTGATCGTGATTTCCTGCATGGCAGGGGGTTGGACTGGATGGCCCTCGTGGTCTCTTCCAACTCTGCAATTCTATGATTCTATGATTTCCTGTGTGGAAGGGGTTGGAGTGGATGGCCCTTGTGGTCTCTTCCAACTCTACAATTCTATGATTCTATGATTCTAATGTCATGCATAATTTTCCCAACCTGAGATGCTTTAAAAAGAAATCCACATTCAAAGGTTCTGGGGGTGCAATCCACCTGAACCAAGAATTTGAGCTGCTTCCTCCTCCTCCTTGAGGCCTCTTACTGAAAAGCACTGGCTTAGCTTTGCTCTTCTCACTGGAATCACTGACTTAGACCCTCTCTTGCTGAAATCACTGCATAAAAAAATAAATAACAATGAAAGCTTTACTCCTCCTAGATGAAATCACTTTCTCAGACCCACAGAAACCAGGATTTGGGCCAGGGAATCTCTTCACTTTAATATCTTTCTCAAAGCTCTTGCTCTGGCATAAAAGACCCTGGGTAGCTTATCCTCTTTGTCCTTGCACTGTTCCAACCAACCAAGAAGGCTCATGAGATTTTCACGAGTCCAGCTGGGACCAAGGAGAGGTAACTTCTTATATCTCTTAAATCTATCTTTCACAGAGAACTTTCCCTTTACAGTATATTGCAACTCCACAAAACGTCTCGCACTTTCTCTGGTATGGGTGTAGGGGGAGAGGAACACAGATGAGGGGAAGTATTATATTGCCCTGCTTTTGAACCTCTTGCTTTCTCTCATTCTCTCTCATTTTAGGATTCCCTACAGCTTCAAACTGCTTAATTCCACAGCTTCACAGCCCTACAAGTTTCATCATTTTCAGTTAGTATCTCCCCATCCTGAAGCAACTGTGATCTATTTTGCATGTACTGTTTAAAATTTGCTATCCCCCAATGCAACTATTGAGAGCCAGTGTGGTGTATTCGTTTGAGTATTAGACTACAAGTCTAGAGACCAGGTTTCAAATCCCTGCTCGGCCATGAAAACCCACTAGGTGCCCTTGGGCAAGTCACGCTCTCTCAAGCTTAGAGGAAGGCAAAGGTAAGCCTTCCCTGAACAAATCTTGCCAAGAAAACCCCATGACAGCTTCACCTTAGGGTCAAAACAAAACAGCACTTTAGGGTCACCATAAGTTGGAAATGACTGGAAGGCACAAAACAACAAAAAAGCCAACTATTGTGTTTATCTTGACTGCTGTATGTTCAATAAAATTTCCCTTTTAGAGAGTTCTGTGTTAATGTGAGCTTTTGATTCCGTTTTCTCAAAACATGGTATTGCTAAAGTCATAAGATACCTAACAGGCATGCATACTCAGAACATGCATGAATTCATTCACATGCTCTGAGGCCATACCTGGTAACACTGCACTGTTGCTTCCAGAGTAAATGTGAGAAGAGAGTTTGCATCTGGGTTTGTGGCAGGGTATTGTTCCTTTCTGTGTTGTTACCACTTGTGTTACGTATCCTGTTGTGGGTGGATAGTTGTTTAAGATGGGGAGGCAGACTGTGAGCCAGTAAAGGACAGCCACCTAGAGCCTGTGAGAGTGTTGTAGCATTCTCCGGAACTGGTTGTATATTATCCCACAGTACCAGTCTTGCCTTGTTGATTTGGTTTTTACACCTCCTTGGGTGAGTAGTGTAGTTTGAGATATTCCTGCAGCAAATCCATGGCTTTTGAGTCTCTGTCTTGTGGGTCTGAGCCGATGCAATTGTATTGGAGGGCTTTGTTGTAAACAATGAATTTGGCAGTGTGTTCTGGGTTGAAGCTAGACACATGTGGAAGCTAAAAAAGCCAATGCGATTTTGGGCTACATCAATAGGAGTATAGTGTCAAGACTGAGGGATATAATAGTACCACTTTATTCTGCTTTGGTCAGACCTGGAATACTGTGTCCAGTTCTTGGCACCACAATTCAAGAAGGATATTGATAAGCTGGAACATGTCCAGAGGAGGACGACCAAAATGGTGAAAGGTCTGGAAGCCATGCCCTATGAGAAGCGGCTTAGGGAGCTGGGTATGTTTGGCCTGGAGAAGAGAAGCTTAAGAGGTTACCTGATAGCCATCTTTAAATACTTGAAAGGATGTCATATTGAAAAGGGAGCAAGTTTGTTTTCTGTTGTTCCAGAGACTAGGACATGGAACAATAGACTCAGACTACAGGAATAGAAATTCCACCTAAGCATTAGGAGGAGCTTCCTGATGGTAGGAGAGGTTCAACAGTGAAATAACTCTTCCACAGAGTGTGGTGGAGTCTCCTTCCTTGGAAGTTTTTAAACAGAGGCTGGATGCCCCATCTGTTGGGAGTGCTTTGATTGTGTATTCCTGCAAGGCAGGGGATGGACTAAATGGCCCTCATGATCTCTTCCAATTCTGTGATTCTATGTAAGTACCGTATATTCCGGCGTATAAGACGACCCGGCGTATAAGACCACCCCCCCCAATTTTTAAGGTAAAATGCAGAGTTTGTGATATACTCGCCCTATAAGACGATCCCCCTCTTCCAACGCATAGCCCCCGCATGCCCCTCCTGCGCTCCCTTCCAGGTGGGAGCACAGGAGGAGGATGCGGAGGCTGTGCGCCCAAAAGGGGCACGTTTGCCCCTTCTCCCCACCTTCCTGGAAGGTGGGGAGAAGGGGCGAATCGCGGGTTTGGCTGCATAGCCTCCGGATCCCCCTCCTGCGCTCCCTTCCAGGAGGGAGCACAGGAGGGGGATCCGCAGGCTGTGCGGCCAAACGGGGCACGTTCGCCCTTTCTCCTCACCTTCCTGGAAGGTGGGGAGAAGGGGCAAATCGCGGGTTTGGCCGCGCAGCCTCCGCATGCCCCTCCTGCGCTCCCTTCCAGGAGGGAGCGCAGGAAGGGGATCCGCAGGCTGTGCGGCCAAACGGGGCACGTTCGCCCCTTCTCCTCACCTTCCTGGAAGGTGGGGAGAAGGGGCGAATCGCGGGCTTGGCTGCATAGCCTCCGCATGCCCCTCCTGCGCTCCCTTCCAGGAGGGAGCGCAGGAGAGGGATCCGCAGGCTGTGCGGCCAAACGGGGCACGTTCGCCCCTTCTCCCCACCTTCCTGGAAGGTGGGGAGAAGGGGCGAATCGCGGGTTTGGCTGCATAGCCTCCGCATGCCCCTCCTGCGCTCCCTTCCAGGAGTGAGCGCAGGAGAGGGATCCGCAGGCTGTGCGGCCAAACGGGGCATGTTCGCCCCTTCTCCCCACCTTCCTGGAAGATGGGGAGAGGGGGCGAATCGCGGGTTTGGCTGCATAGCCTCCGCATGCCCCTCCTGCGCTCCCTTCCAGGAGGGAGCGCAGGAGGGGGATCCGCAGGCTGTGCGGCCAAACGGGGCACGTTCGCCCCTTCTCCTCACATTCCTGGAAGGTGAGGAGAAGGGGCAAATCGCGGGTTTGGCTGCATAGCCTCCGCATGCCCCTCCTGCGCTCCCTTCCAGGAGGGAGCGCAGGAGGGGGATCCGCAGGCTGTGCGGCCAAACGGGGCACGTTCGCCCCTTCTCCTCACCTTCCTGGAAGGTGAGGAGAAGGGGCAAATCGCGGGTTTGGCTGCATAGCCTCCGCATGCCCCTCCTGTGCTCCCTTCCAGGAGGGAGCGCAGGAGGGGGATCCGCAGGCTGTGCGGCCAAACGGGGCACGTTTGCCCCTTCTCCCCACCTTCCTGGAAGGTGGGGAGAAGGGGCGAATCGCGGGTTTGGCCGCGCAGCCGCCGCATGCCCCTCCTGCGCTCCCTTCCAGGAGGGAGCGCAGGAGGGGGATCCACAGGCTGTGTAGCCAAACGGGGCACGTTCGCCCCTTCTCCCCACCTTCCTGGAAGGTGGGGAGAAGGGGCGAATCGCGGGTTTGCCTCGGCCGCTGCAGAAGCGCTCGAGCGGCGGCTGCGGCAAACTGCAATGTTCGCCCCCCTCCTCTGTCTTCCGTTGCTCCCCAAAGGGGGAGAAGGCAGAGGAGGGGGGCGAATGATCTTCAAAACACTTTGCTTCACCCCCCTGCCCCATCTCCTGCCTCTTCACTCCGTTTACGAAGAGGCAGGAGATAGGCAGGTGGGCGAAGCAAAGTGTATCTGGCGTATAGGACGACTGTCAATTTTGAAGGGCACTTTTGAGTGCTCAAAAGTCGTCTTATACGCCGGAATATACGGTATATGTAGCAATCAGTATGCTTTCAATACAGAATGGTGTTAGTGTCAAGAAAGTGAACTTATGTGGACTGTTCCAGGCTCAGTTTGATGGTAGGGTGGAAGTTGTTGAAATCATCATGAAACTTCTCATGTGATTCTTTTCCATGGATCCAGATGGTTAAATTTCATTGTTTTACCTCAGGTAGAGGAGAGGTTTCTGAGTGCATGTGCTGAGGGAGCACTGTTTCAGATTAACAATGAAGATTTTTTTCATACTGTGGTGCCATGTGAGTACCCACAGCAGTGCCATTGATTCAAATGTACATGTTATTCCCAAATGTGAAGTAGTTATCAGTGAGTACATAATGGCACAATGGTGGCTAGGTGTGCTGTAGCCCCACTCAGAATTGTATTCTTGATGACTTGCAGTCCATCATTGTGTGGGATGTTGGGGTACAGGGATTCCACATCTCCAATGGCTAGAATGGTGTTCTCTTGGAGGTTGTGAATAGACTAGCTTCCTCAGGAAGTCAGTTGTATCCCTCATATAGCTTGGAACATTGGTGGCACATCACTTGAGAATTGTGTCCATATACAGTATACAGATCCCCCTATAGTGACTGTTCCAGTGCTTGAGACAACGGGCCTTCTTTGGTTGCCTGGTTTATGAATTTTGGGTAGGAGATAGACGGTGCCTAGTAGGATTTCTAGGGTGTGTCCACTTGAATTTGGTTTTGTACATCAGTGGGAATTCTTTGAGTATTCTGTGTAGTTCTTTCTCATACTCATCAGTAGGATCTTTAGAAACAATTTTGTTATATGTGGTGTTGGACAGTCATTTCTCAGCCTCCTGTACATAGTCCAACTTGCCCATGAGGACCATGGCTACTTTATCAGTCTGTAGCATTCCATTTCATATGGCTGAGATTGTGTGATAAAATTATGTCTTTTTCTGATTATCTCAGTCTGGCAATTGTGGCAAAAGCATTGTATATGTAGAAATCCAATTCCATGCTCCAACCTTCAGGAGCAGTCCATGCACAGTTTCTTTTTGTAACACTGGGGAACCTTTTCCTGTGTGTTGAAGCACGTAAATTGTCATGTTGGGGAGAATGAGGTGTGATGCTTGTGAGCTGTGGTCCTAGCTGGGGTCATCATTCCTGAAATATTCCCTGAGTCATAGATGACAGAAGAAACCCTCCAAATAAACACAGAACTGTATCAAGTTTGTGGGTTTGCGGAAGGAAAGGACTTGCAAAAGAACAAATTCTTCTGCCTGGCTCAGCATGCAGCTGGACAGAGTTACAATATTATTGTCCAGTTTCACAGTGTTTCCGTTGTGGGCCATGGAGGCCTGTTAGTGAGACAGCTTCTTTTCTTTTTCTTCAGTGAAGCAAACTGCCTCTCATAGTTTTCCTTCTCTGGAGAAATTCTGCCTAGCATTCAGTTCAGCAGAAGGCTAGTACGTGTGCCTAGCATTCAGTTCAGCAGAAGGCTAGAAACCTGTACATGTGGTTCCAAGTTTTAGATTTCTTTTTTTGATCTTTTCTTGTTTCCTGTACAGCAAAAATTTCAACTAGTAGAATTTGGAAATGACATTGTCTGGATCTCAAAATAAGTGCACCTGGAAAGTGCTATAAGATGTTGGGGGACTGGGCCTTGCCCTGTGCAGCTTGACTCTTTTGTAAGACACCCAAAGTTATTTTTCTGCAGCAGTGCACCTATTTCCTACTTATGACACCACCCTGATTTAGGTCTGCTGACCAACCAAAGTTAACAAATCAGGATAGCAAACTGCAGTTTGGTCCTATTATGTTTTAACTGAACTTCAGATCCATAAGTTCAGATATGTAATCAGTTAAAAATCAGAAGCTTCCCATCTCCTCTTCCATGAAAGAAGTGGAATGGAAGAGCATGTCAGCCTGATGTTGCACAGGTTTGCTCTTCTACCAACAGACCATGGTACATTGTTATACTGGAACTGAATTACAGTTGTCTAGATTTTTTTTATTGTCTATTTAAAGAATATTGGCCTTGCTTGTTGAGCAAAAATGGCTCTGACAGTGGCTTACAAAAATCAGTACTTACACAGTCCTTAGTCTAAAAGACACAAGGGATGTGACTCAAGATGGGGAAGGAAAAAAGCTTGAATTCAGTTGTCCAGATAAATGGAAACATGTTTATTGTAATTGATTATACTCAGATTTACATTCTGTTCCCTTCTGGACTGGCACATTCTTGGCTGACCTGCTCCCCTTATCTTTTCTGCTCTTTCTTTTCTACTTTTGTTTTCTGGGTATGAGATCTTCTCCATCCATTCAGGGCAAGGGAAAAGGATGGCAAGAATTGATACATGAAGGCCTGGTGGGTGGGTGACAGAACACTAGACTAGATGGTTTTTAGGTATTTTTCAGTTCAGTGTTTCTGATTTTAGTTACAGTGATTCACAGGCTTTGGAAAAGCAAATAGTTACAAGTAGGTATCTGAGATGAAGCAAGCAGTATTCCACTGACAGAGCCAGTAGCAATGGCAGGATTGCCAGGATTGCCCAAAAAGGAAGAGGGAATAGGTATTATATGACAATTTTAAAATGCAAGCCTTATTTCTATATCTATTTTAACAAGATGTATTCCTATTTAAGTTACTAAATTTAAACTCATCAAAACAATTTTCACTTCAATAAAATATGAAAACAGGAGGACATAGAAGGGTACAGTAGTTATGTCCTTGACAAGAAAACTGCACAACATTTTTTTTTCCTGGTCAAAAAAGCAGCTACTGTAATCTTCTGTGTTCATATGTCACATACTGATACTCTAAAAAAGCCTTTAAATATAATGTTGACACCAGCTCTTAATCAAAAAAACATACAAAGTTATCACTTGATTATAAACACTGCCATGTCAAAATAAAGATCTATTCTCTTAACTGTCAGTTGGTTTCCCCACTTCTATCAAGAAAAAGATGATGTGCTACGTTCTGTATATACACAGCTATGATTACTTCTAAAATTTACATACCTGTTGCCTGAACTCTGCATATCCGAGTAGGTATAGTCAATGATTGAGGCCGTGGGACAATGATATGCTTTGCTGAGTGAACAAAACTTTTCCTGGGGCATGATAAAGATGGAGTCTCACCAACATTAACACTTATTGGAAGATTGAAGTCATATGCTGCCACCTAGGGGTGAATATAAAGTTGTCATTTTCTTACTACTGGCAACAAAAGAATAAAATAATTTAGAAAGATTTACTTGAATGCCTGAAGTTAGCAAAGATTTTGTACTTGAGCAAGAATCAGCCACTTCCCATACACAATACACAGAAAGGGAAGGATCCATATAATAATGAAATCATAGAAAATGTACCATTTTTGCACAGCAAAGAGAGGAAATACCCTACAACTGTAAATACCTTATAATTCTAGAGGTAATATAAGACATCAGTCAGGATAAATCTGTCAGGAAAAATATTAATTTAATAAATGTGTGCTTTTCCTTTCCTCAGCCATTCAAAGTACCTCTGACATTAATGCTATATCACCTTCCCAGCAAGTGGAATTCAAAGGCACATATTTTCCAAGCCAAACCTACATGTTCAACAGTAACCACAACTGAGATTGATGAAGCTTACTCCTGCTTCAGCGGTCATGATATAAAAGAGTTTCGTCTACAAGACACCAAATAACATTTTCCTTCATTTTACTAATGACATTTCTTAAAAACTTAGAACAAGCATCTCGCCATCCAAAAACAACATTAGCCTACATCTGATGTATGCACCATAAACTGTAAGTGAAAATGTAATGTAGTATTTGAGCTTACATTAAACACAAGGGTACAAAAGACACACAATGGAAAAGAACAGTCTTTATTTGAAAGGGGAGAAATTGTCAGAATTTGTAGAAGAAAACACAGATTAACAAAAGAAAGATACTTTATGAGTTCATGAAAGCCTTTGTTATTTAACTTCATAAGTTTCATTAGTCAGTACATATAAATGCATAGAGAATTACTGTTTCACCTGGCGAGAATAAAATTCACAGTTGACCAGTATAAAACTAACTTAGCTATCAAACCTAGGCTTAGGACGAGACTATCTGAAAGTCCATACCTCCTTGTATGAGCCTGACAAGTCTTATCATCTTCAGGGGAGTCCCACTCTCCATAACCAAAGGCTCATCTGGTGAGGACACAGGAGACAGCCTTCTCAGTAGCTGCTCCTAAGCTACAGAACTCTCTTCCAAGGGAGGCTCAATTGGTTCCCTCTGTGTTCTCTTTTTGCCAGCAGGCAAACACTGTTTCTTAAATCAGGAAGTGAACAGAAAGTGACCCAGGAGTCCCCCCAAAAAAAATGGCAAATATATCTCCACACTGCCTAGAGCACATCTGGGGACATTCAGAGGCAAAATACTGATCTGGGGATGTGGTCAGGATCTAATGCAGACCACTAGCCTCTCACAGTTGCCCTCCTATGTCCTATTCCCTCATCTGCCTTTCAGCTGACCAGGAGCACCTCTGTCTTATCTGGATTAATTATCAATTTGTTCACCCTCATCCAATCTGTTACTGAGTACAGACACTGGTTTAGTACCAAACTGCATCCTTGAACAAGATGGGAAGGAGAAATAGAGTTAGATGTCATTAGCATACATATTTTATAGTCAACAAAATAAAGGCAGATAGTCTTGTAAAGAGTTGTTTCTGACAAATGAGAAGGAGGAATTGGCTCCCACGACAGGGATGGACAGGTTGCTTACCTGTAACCATAGATCTTCTAGTGGTCTTCTGTGAATTCACACAGCTGGGTTATTCCTGCGCCTGCGCAGAGCATTCAGAACCTTCTGGAATTGCTAGGCAGAATGTGCATTGATACAGTTTTGGCAGTAACTCCGCCCACCCTAACGGTCCCTTAAAAGGCGCTCCCACCTAATTCGCCTCAGTTCCTTGAATGACGCCGCAACCAGCAGCATCAGGAACATTAAGCATGTTTATATAATATAGTAGGACATAGAGGGGAGGATGGGCAGATCTGTGTGAATTCACAGAAGACCACTCGAAGATCTATGGTTACAGGTAAGCAACCTGTCCATCTCCTTCATGGTCTCTGTGAATCACACAGCTGGGTAGACTGGCAAGCTTCATCCCCGGAGGAGGGTATGTCCTATACATACTGAAACTAGGACCATGCTGCACAGGCAAACAGCAGTTGGATTTATTGACAGCACATTCTTAAGCATGAGAAAACTGATCAAATATATAGACTTAGCATATCAAGGATATCAATCAAGTAACTTGGCAAAACATTAACACTCACTCATTGAATAGAAGACAAAAGCACAGCTTTGCTAAAGGCAGCCTCATTCCTAGAATGAGTGTCAAGTCTATAATGAGAGATGAAGGTCAAAGATGATAACCAAGTTGCTGCTCTGCAAATGTCCTCTAGAGGCACCTCAGACAGGAAAGCTGTCGAGGTGGAGACAGCCCTCATCAAGCATGCTTGAACCCATGGCGGTATCGACTTCTTAGCCAGTTCATAGCAAAGAGATATAGTCAATGTCACCCACTTTGACAAGCGCTGTGCCAAAATTGGTTCTCCAAGTCTCGAGTCGGCATAGAAGACAGTCTAGGCGACTTCCTGAACGGAGCAGTTCTCTGGATGTAAGAGGCGAGCACCCTCCTGACATCCATGGAATGGAGGGTGCGCTCGAATTCATCCTTCAGATCCTGCATCAGAACAGGGAGGGTGATAGGCTGATTCAGATGAAAGCTAGATACCACCTTCAGAAGGAAGGAGATGTCAGGATGCAGCACCACTTTGTGCTTGTGGAAAGCAGTGTACAGCAGGTCCAAGCATAGGGCACACATTTATCCAGCTCGACGCGCTGAAGTAATAGCAGCAAGGAAAGCAGTTTTCCAAGACAGGAGTCTAAAGTGAGTAGATGCCATGGGTTCAAAAGGACGTCAAACCAGTTGAGAAAGGCCAATTCAAGGCTCCAGGTCGGAGTAGGCTCGTGCACCGGAGGATGCAGGTTGACGTAGCCTCTTAAGAACTTCTTGACCGTCAGGTCCATGAAAGCGGACGGTTGGCCTCTAGCCTGGAACTCAACAGAGATGGCTGCCAAGTAGCACTGGAGCGACGAAACTGAAAGTCTCATTGCAAACAGGTGAAGGAGGAATTTCAGGACTGTTGGGATGGAGTATGGTTCTGTAGACAGTCCCCGGTCAGCTAGGATGGCTTCAAACTTCTTCCACTTGTAGTGATACGACCTACGGGTTGCAGGTCGTCGGGCAGCATCGATGACAGCCTGTACCTCTGGAAGAAGGGATGGACGGACCTTGCCCTTTGGAACCGAGGATGAATTCAAGGGCGTAATCTCCATGCCCTTCTGAACCGAGGATGAATTCAAGGGCATAGTCTCCATGCTTTCAGCCGCAGAGCCTCCACATCTGGGTGTCTGACCAGCCCTTTCTGAATGGTGAGAAGGTTGGGACGGTTCAGAAGGTGGATGAATCAATGCCTGGCCAGACGCAAGAGGGCTGCAAACCAAGGTTGACAGGGCCACCACAGAGTGATGAGGATGGCATCCACTCGATCTTGACGTAGTTTGGCGATTACTCTTGTCAACAGTGGGAATGGAGGAAAGAGGTAGAGAAGAGGTCCCATCCAGCGGAAGAGGAACGCGTTGCCTCTCGAACCTGGAGTGCGACCCCTGCAACAGAACTGGTGATACTGCCTGTTCTCTGGTGATGCAAAGAGGTCTACCTGAGGAGTTCCCCACTGCCGAAACAGGTCTGATGTCGCTGATCTGTGCAACATCCATTCTTGCAGACGGCTGAGTCCGTCTGCAAGAATGTTCTCCTCCCCCAGCAAGTAGATAGATTAGAGGTGAATGTTCCTGAGTACGCACCAATCCCAGATGTCTAATGTGAGCGAAGAAGCTGGGGGGATCTCGTTCATTCTTGCTTGTTCAAATAGTACATAACCAATGTGTTGTCTGTCACCACCAGAACGGTCTTGCCCATCACCAGGATCTCAAAGGCCCATAGTGCTTTCTGGACACCAAGCTCTTAAGACGTTGATATGGGACATCTGATCGTTGGCATCCCAAGTGCCCTGGATCTTGTAGTATTCGAGATGGGCTCCCCAGCCAAGCATAGAGGCATCCATTGTTAGAGAGGTGTCTTGTTGAGGTGGGTCGAAGGGCATCCCCGACAAAACATTTTCCGGGGCAACCACCATTCCAGTGAATGTTGGATTGCACGTGGCATCATGAGCAGTTTCTTTGGGGAGTCGCGCAGAGGGTCGAATACCTGCAGAAACTAATGTTGAAGCGGGCGGAACGGGAGTCTGGTGAGACAGGTCATGTAGGTAGTAGCTGCCATGTGCCTGAGAAGTACTAGAACTGCATGGGCTGAGAGTCTTCGGGACCGGCGGCAGGCGTGGATCAAAGAACGAAGGGTGTCGAATTGGTCCCAAGGTAGGTAGGCTGCAGCCGTCAATGAATCCAACCGAGCCCCGATGAATTGGATAGACTGGGACAGTCAAAATTGTGACTTCTCCACGTTCACAACAAGTCCCAGGCTGTCTAACACATCTAGGGTGAGAATGATATCCAGTTCGAGCTGACGTTGAGAGTTTGCTACAATCAGCCAGTTGTCGATGTAGGGGAAGACCACTACTCCACGTTGATGCAGGAAGGCCACTACAACCGCCATGCACTTCATGAAGACTCTCGGAGCAGTCGGGAGTCCAAAGGACCCGGAATTGGAATACCTCGGTCCTAATCTGGAATGCCAGGAACAGTCTGCAGGATGGGTGAATCTCGATGTGGAAGTAGGCATCCTTGAGGTCTATGGAAGCAAACCAATCTCCCTATTGTAGGAATGGTATGAGGGAAGCCAGGGTAACCACCCTGAATTTCTTTGGTACAATATACCAGTGCACTCCGCGAAGGTCGAGAATGGGAC
This sequence comes from Gambelia wislizenii, assembly GCA_030847615.1. Lineage (NCBI taxonomy): Eukaryota > Metazoa > Chordata > Lepidosauria > Squamata > Crotaphytidae > Gambelia > Gambelia wislizenii. The sequence continues at coordinate 268,847,756 of JAUMIR010000003.1, forward strand.
AGAGACCGCCGTCTTTCTTTGTGACTAGGAAGTACCTCGAGAAGAAACAGAAGTGATGAAGTTCGGAGTTCTACTACAGAATTGGGGTGAGGATGAGTCTGCAGCCATTTGATGTGTTCACCTCCAACCCGATACAGTCTGTCAATTTTCTTCGATGTTGACTGGATCGAAGAAGGATTCTCCCATGAGCTCTGAGTTAGTTTTAACAGAGAAGGCAAGACTGGGAGACTGGCGCTAAAAGGTGCCGTGGACTGTATACGATGGAATATCGGATCCATTGGTTCTGGCTCCTTTTCCACAACCTTGAGGTCCAGAGCATGGGACATACGAACCACTTGTTCGGAAAAGGCACGGACATCATCCGTTGGTGAAGCAGAATCCTCGTCCACTAAATCAGGTTGCGGAGACGGCAGATAAGTTAATATGGATCCCATGAATCCAATGAAGTGGAGGTTGAACCCGAAGATGATGGGCTTCAGCCTCCGTGGAGAAGTGGTTCAAGCCGGTGGAGTAGGTGGCAGAGGATGTTGGTCAGGACGTGGAGATACCTGACTCTCCGCATCTTTCTTTGTCGAAGCTGAAGAGTCATCAAACCCCAGATGTGGCAGAGAACGAAGCACAATCTGACCCATACACATTCCCGTTAAATCAAAAGCCCAGGTGGTCAGGACCTGGGATCCTGTCGGAGAAGTCAACTGGACACGGTAGATGGAGCGTGCCAGATCATGGGTTGAGTATGCAGGCTCATTGTAATCGATCATGGGCAAAGAAGCATGGATCCGAGTTACATTTTCAGACTCAACGACATCAACTTCGACATCAGAGGCACAGCATCCAAGAAGCTGAGCTCCTGAAACAACAAGGGCTGGCAACTAGCCTCTACGTTGAAGCGATACATCTGTATCAGCCCCCGAAGGTACTTCAACTGCGACAATTTCCACTGAAGCAGCAGGAGTTTGGGCATGGGATGGAGGCTTGTCCTCAGTAGCCCTTGTGGGGGAATGCCAAGAGATAGTGGCCTTGGGATCCCCAGCAGGTGGGGCTTCTGCACTCTCGACAGCCACAGTGGCAGTAACAGTCGGGACCACCGATGCAACAGTCATTGGTTTCGAGTTTTTGGGATCATCCTTCGGCTTGCTCTTAGACTTAGAGCTATCCTCGTGCCGAGAGGAATGATTCTAGTTCCTCTTCTTTTTTAAGGATTTCGATGAGTCCGACGAAGCTCGGTCCCAACCGGTGGTCTCAGAAGGCGCTTGGTCCGGAGGGACAGCCTTCGACGTCGAGGAGTCCTGGTCCCTTACGGAGGCTGACGGGGTCGATTGTGCTTGGTCTTGACATGGGTCGGAAAGAGCAGCATGTTTGTGCAAACCTCGCACCACCTCTGGGTCCGAAGCAACTAAATGGCGTCGGGACGGACTACGGGACCGATGTCGTTGTTGAGCTTTTGACTTTGGAGATGGCGAGCAGCCCCGTTTAGATGCTGTGGGTGCAGGAGCAGAGGTTGGGAGTTGAAACAGCTGCCGGTATCAGAGCCTTTTCGTATAAGAACTATTTCAGGTGGGACATCCAGTGCTTACAGGCCTGAGATGTAAATGTCCTACAGTGCACGCAAGAGTCCACATTGTGGGACTCGCCTAGACAGATAGGCAGCAAGAATGGGCATCAGAACTCAGGAGTTTGGCCTGACAGATGGCACATCTTTCAAAGGTTGCTCTTGAAGCCATTGTACTCACTAGGGCATCAAATCCAAGAGGCAAATCATAAGAGTAGAGAGAAACAGTCCAAGTCAATACCAAAAAATCACAGAGAGAATGCCAAATCCAGAGGAGTGAGAGAAGTCGTAGTCAAAAATCCAAGCCAAGTCGAAAATGCAATCAAATCAAAAGTGAGGAAATAACTAGCGAACGAAGGTTCCTTCAAGCTGCTAACGCGGCAGAAAGAAAGGAACTGAGGGGAATTAGGCGGGAGCGCCTTGTAAGGGACTGTTAGAGTGGGCGGAGTTACCACCAAAAATGTATCAACGCACATTCTGCCTAGCAATTCCAGAAGGTTCCGAATGCTCTGCGCAAGCACAGGAATAACCCAGCTGTGTGATTCACAGAGACCACGAAGAAGATATTCAGAATACAAATAGGAGTGTAGTCAAAAGAAATCCTGAAAATGAAGGGAGGACAGACAGAGCTAGTACACTTTCACTCTCCTCAAGAATGGCCAGGAAGATAACCATCTCCATAGATGATCCCTCAAAACAGGGATGTTGTAATTAAGGCTAATTGATAAAGGAGTGAGCAAGACTCGACACATTTTCTAAGCAACAGCAACTGACTGCTACTTGTTGAGCCCTAAGAACTGAACTGAATTCTAATGTATGGAGAGAGAGCAGGAAACAGACCAGAGGCTGATAGCAAAAAGGCCAAGTCCTAAAAAATGATTTCCTATTTTGTAGTATTCATGAACCTTGTCTTTCCAGCATAGTTGAGATTCTAAATTAATTTTCCATTTAATAATGGTGTGCCCGATCTTAAAAACACATTAAAGGTCCCTGATAAAAGTCCACTTAAAAATAACCAATTAATGGCAAAAGTACTACAGATGTGAATAAATACCAATCAGGTTTTATTTACGCTTGAACTGTTGAAGACCAATAATAGAAAAGAAAGCTAGAATCAAGAATAATCGAACTGTATAGGGTCTGAAGCCAGAACTTCTATAGATCATGAAGAGCTTGTAATTGTTCTCCCCCCGCACCATTTTTTCATTCTTTACAGAAGCTTATGAAAAAGGAACACACATTCTCAAAATATGTCTGCACATGTTCCTTATTAAGTCTTAATTTTGAAATGTCCTAATTTTATATATTAAGTCAACATGACATCTAGCAGTCAGGCACTACATTATCTTCTCAATGTTATTAGGCTTCTGACTACCATAGGACTGATGGCACTTAGCATATCCTACTGGGATACTTTGAAGAGACTACTGGCTGGACTTTGTCCACAATGAGCTATCCCCACCCCCAAAAGGTAATATGTTCACAGTACAAGAATTTATCTGATGACCTAGTATGGCTGCCTAAACAGACTAACAAAACTCACATTGACCATACTCCCATTAGGAAAATCCTCACACAGAGGTTTCCCTTATACATGCAGATATCCCTTTTTTGGCACTGCAGGGGTTCATATACTCGTCCTTCCTTCACAGCATCCAACCCCCCCTACACACACAAAAATATTGAAAAGTCCCTCAAGGTGCACCGCACAACCATTCCCTGTTCCATGAGGAGCAGGAAGAAACGCAGAAGGGTCTGGCTACATCCTCATAGCCAGTCATGAAATGATGACATCAGTATTGAGATCCACTGGGGCCCTCCAAGTCAGGGAGAGAGATATGGTTCAACCTGGTATAAGATTGTACAAGGATTTTTATGCTACGCTGAGGGGCTGTTTAGCGTCAGTTACACAACAGTTTTTATCACGGGGAGAAACGGGATTTCCTGATCCCGAGTTCGTCCCTTGTTGTTTACACGATTTGTCCCTGGATGAACAATATCCCAGTATAGTTGTTTACATGACAACCTTTTCAGTGACAAAAGCAAGATCCTGAGACATAGTATCCCATGGGGGTTTTTTGTTTACACAGGCAAAGGTTCTGGGATATTATTTTTTTAGCTATCTGTCAAGGATGTGATTACTTGTTTTTTCACAACCTCAGTGACGTATTCCCTGTTGAGTTTCCCACCACGAGTGATGCTATTGGCTGCCACAAATGTTTGCTCAAGCTTCTGCATTAGTCAGAGAAGAAAGGTGAAGGCAACCCCCTCTGCAAAATTCCTTTTAAAATAAACCCCGATGGGCTTGCCTTAATGTCTCCACCTCCATTTATATGGCTGTAAATCCACAAAGGTTACTGCAAAATAAAACTTGTTTGTCTTTAAGAACCCACAAGAATCATTCTTGAATACCAGGAGCTGTAGACTATATTTCAGAGGAAGGACCTTGCAAGGCCACCTAGGCAGCCTGAAGACACAGACACACACACACCGCACCCCTGCTTTGCTTTCAGCCAGGAAGGTGAGTGGTTTGCAATCTACTGAGGCACACACACACACATGCATGTCCACGCGCCTGCTTTGCTTTCAGCCAGGAGGGAAGATGGAGAGAGGAAAAGAAGCCATGTGGTTGGCAGTGAGAGAATCCATTTAAAAAAAACATGTCCCTTTAAAGGGAGATTGATGGCACAGACATACAAGCCTTTAAAAAATACAAGCCTCCATGCAGGGGACAGGGAGGGTGACTGACCCCTCCTTCTCTGAACTCTGAGCCCACCCCTACCCACCTCAATTTCCAGCCATCACCTACTCCCGAGATATTTTGTCCCAACCTGTTCACATACCTGATTTTCCGCAACCTCCCAAGACTTTTTTAAAAACAAGAGACAAACTGAGGGACGGAAAGTCAAGCTCCTTGGAGGATATATGGTGCCCCCCCTTCTGAAAAGCTCAAGATCATCATGATGAATGTGTGAACAACCGGGGTTCATCATGAGTTCACATCTCATGACATTTTCGTCATGTAAACAGCCCCCAGGATTGTATCCATTAATGTTTAAAGGGGAAGAAAACCAAACAAACGGGGTGCAGGTAAGACAGAACAATGTGAAAGGAATGCTCTAAAGAAAGTAATCAATGAATGATTTATGATTCAAGGCTCAAAAGGAATCTGCCTCCTTTTAAAATAGTTTGTAAAACAGCAAGCTCACTAGTTTCAATATTCTAGTGACAAGGATAGGGAAAATTCTTAAATTACCTTTTCTATTTTGACCATTGTATAATTCTTTTAAAAAGAGCTTTCTGACCTATTATTTGTCAAGGAGAACAGAAAGTTCAGAACAAAATATTATGATGATACTCCTTCTGAGGAATTATTATAAGAGTACTTCATATGATACAGTCCTTTGTGCTATTGCAAGGAAGAATCTTTTTTTTTAACCTTTTTTTTATTTGTTACATACTTAGTCATTACAGAAATAATCAATCATACATCCCGATCCATGTAACATATTTTCTTCTGATTATAAAAAAACACATAAAGAAAGTCTTCAAATACCAACTATTTCCTTATTCTTTCTTTACTATATACTAACATCCTTTTCCATTTTAGCAAAATTATTATTTTTCCTTTATCTGTATTCCTCTATATGTTCCTTCCTCCTTAGTTTGTTTGGGATTTCTATATTTGCATGTTTATCTTCTATCTGTTCCTATGCAGTCTGCACGTTACTTCTGGCTATCTCTCACAAGTTCCATATAACCGTATATCTTTACGCATTACTCTGCTCACCTGTCTTTGTCCTTATCATTGAGGATTCCTACTTCTTCCTTACCGTATCATATTTTATCTTATTTTAATTTAATTTGACTTTATTCTGTCTTCCAAAAAATTTTAATCGGTTCCCATTCCTTCTCTATTCTATTTAGCAGTCTTCCTTTCAAGGAAGCAGTAAGTCTATCCATATCCAGATTATCATACAATTTACTAAGCCACTCTTCTATAGCTGGTACCCTTTTCCCATTCCAGTTTTTAGCATATAATATCCTAACACTTGTAATCATATATAATATAATTCTCTTCTTCTCATTTAGATTTCCAGTCTTGATTTTATCTACCATGTTCAGCAAATAAGTCTCTGGTTCTAATGGATAATTAATTCCCAGAATTTCTTTGATCTTAATATGTATTTTCTTCCAGAACGATTTCGCCATTAAACAATTCCACCAAATATGGAATAATGTACCTTCTGCTTCTCCGCATTTCCAACAGTCTATTTTGCCTGTTTTGTACATCTTATCTAATCTCACTGGTGTTAAATACCACTGAAAAAACATCTTTATATAATTTTCCTTCAAAACATTCTTCAAAATTCACCTTCAAGGTGAATTTCTCTGTAAGCTCCCATGATTTATCCCATCTTTCAAGTTCTATAACATGACCTATATCACAAGCCCATTTAATCATTTGATCTTTCACCTGTTCATTTTCTAAGTCTCTCTCCAGATGAATTTTATAATATCTAACTATATGTTGTTTTCCATTTCCGAAAATCACCTTATCAATATCATTTGATTCAGTTTGGAAATTTATCAACCTCTAGTCCATTCTATATCTTATGTATAGTTGTTTATAAAGAAACCAGTTTGATTTATAACCCTCTTTCTAATATAGCTCTTGTTTTTATTTTCATGATGTTTTGTGAATCATTCCTTAATATATCTTGATATCTTAACCATTCTTCTTGTTCTATCTTGGATCTTCCAAAGAAAGCCTCTTGGGTTGAAACCCATAAGGTTTTGGTACAATCTAGCTTTCAAATTTAGCCATACTTTAAACAGTGCCCTTCTAATATAATGACTCTCAAATGCTTTATTCTCCTTCTTCTTATTGTACCACAGATACCCGTGCCACCCAAAAAAGTAAGTCGTGGCCTTCCAGAGCTAATAATTTTTCATTCCTAAGCTGTATCCAATCCTCAAGCCATGTTAGGGAGCATGCCTGGTAATACAGATTTAAGTGTGGGAGGGCACGTCCTCCTCTATCTTTTCTGTTAGAAGCTTCGCTTTTACTCGTGCCTTTTTCACTTCCCAAATGTATTTGAGTATTTCTTTGTTCCATTCCACAAAACATTTGTTATTTATTATAATTGGTACATTTTGGAAGAGGAACATGAATTTGGGTAGCACGGACATTTTTATTGACGCTATTTGTCTCCGTTTAAAATTTGTATTCATTCCCTTGACATGCCAGGATACTGCTTTTACTTCCATTTTGTATTGTTATTAAGTTAATTTATCTAGTCCTCTTCCTCTTCTCTTTCTTCTTCTTCTCCTCCCTCTCCTTGTTCGCTATCTGTATCTATATTCTCTCTTTGTTGGATTTCTTCTTCCTCTGTCCCTTGTTCTTCTTTCCCTTGTTACTTTCCTACCTCATCTCCTTCTGTATCCCTTTCCTCTTTTCCTTGTTGATTTTTCTCCTCTTGTCTCCTCCCTTTGTTCTTCCTTAGCATCTTGCAAAATTCCTTCGCTTTTTGTATATTATTGATTCTATATCTTTTACAATAGTAGGAAAACGATACTCCCTCAATTTTCTCCCATCTGTAATTGATCTTATTCTCCATCAGTAACTGCGTCAGAAATTTATACTCCTGTCTTTTTTTCAGTATCATTGGTGGAATGTCTTTGAATATCTTAATATCTCTTCCCTCTATAGTCAAGATGTCATTATAGCTTTTCTCAATTATTTGGTCCCTTAACTTGCCTCTTGTAAAATAAGCTACTATGTCTCTTGGGACTTTCCTTTCCTTAGCTATTGCTGAATTAATCCTAAATGTCTTGTCCAATTGAAGCTCAAGTTTATCCTCTGTCATTTCTAAGTAGCTTGCCAATGGTGGTATAATACATTCTGCAATGTTTTCATTTTCCAGTTCTGGTAGTCCTCTTACTTTAATGCATCTCTCTCTTTGTCTTAATTCATTTATCAACATCATATTTTTTTCCTGTTCCTGTTCTTGTGTTGATTGCGTTGTTGCCTCTAATGTCTGAGTTTTCATTTTTATATCTTGAACCTCTTTTTTAATCTGATCTATATCCTCTATAAGTTTATTCAGTTTTTTTTTTCAAAATTAATTTCCTTAGATCCGCCTTCATTTCAGCTCTTGTTTCTTTCATCTTGCCCCTTATTTCCAACCTTATTTTCTTCATTTCCTTTCTCATCTCTTCCAACAATACCAAGCTGTATTCTGTCGTCTTCTAGGTCCCTCTATCAAGGGCCTCCTTTGTAAAACTAATTGAGTTTGTTTTCTAGTACTTGTAGCCATTGTAAATTATAAATTATACATATATATATTTATATAGTATATATTATATATTTGTATTGTATATATTATATGTTATCCATTTAATATTTATTCCTTTATATTACCAAATATAGATCAATTATATGATGTGTGTATTATATATCAAATTTTCTGTAGTTAATATTTTATATCTTTGATATCTTTTGTTCCTTCCCCTCTGTCTCTTAGACCACTTTCTGTAATCAGAATGTTATCCTGTATCTTGGGTCACCCACACTTAGTTATCTCACCCTTCCTTTTGACAGACCCACCCCCCTAACTTAACTCCTCAATACATTTCAAATAGTGTTCAGATATGGCTAATCTTATGTAACCTTATATATGTAATTTTTAAATCTCAATATTTTGCCTCTCTATTTCTCTAGCTTACCAATTGACTTTCCAACCTCAGCTGGAATAATAGCTCTTTACAAATTGCAGTTTACCAGATATTGTCCCAGGGTATCCTTTGTTTTGTTTGTTTTGTTTCAGCCAGTATTCTCCCCCAATTTATATCCCAATTTCCAAGGGAGAATATTTTGAATTGTTTTGTGAAATATCTCCAATGTTCTTGCCTTCATGGTTTCAACTCCTGTCCATATGGTCAGACTGGATTTTAAAATTAGGTTGATACCACTATATTATATTTGCTATTTGTTTTATTGTAACAGCCTACAGCTGTAAGACAATAAATTAAATGACTAATGGGAATTGTTAAAATAATGTTTAAAATACTGAAGTAATGTGCACATGTAACCCACTGGGTGAACTTGGCCAACTCTCAGCCTGAAAAGAAAGCAATGACAAATCTCCTCTGAATAAATCTGGCCAAGAAAAACCTATGGTAAGCCCCTCACAGTTCAACTTCAAGACACACAAGAAGAATAACAAAAGATTTTTACAGCATGTGAGGAAACTTTTGGGTGGTTTGAATGTTTTAGTGCAAAAGTTAATAGCTGAGAAAAAACAAAGCTCATCCTTCCAAAACATAATCCTTTTCAAACCGAACAGTGCACACCACAATTCTCTTCACTTATCACGTGCTTTACCAGGAGGAATTGCACTACACATCCCAGTACAGATCACCTTCAATTTAAAAGATGCACAGTGGATACAATGTACACATTTTAAAAATATGCCTGCAATTAAATGAAATCTAAATAAACAACTGCAGACAGCACTTTTCTGGTTTTCATTTTAATTGGCAGCTTATCCTCATGGGGAAAATGCATTGTTAAACAAGATTGTTGCATATTTATGATTATTTTAAATTGGAAAATTATATCCATGAAAAAGCTGTTCTAACGTAATGCTCTTGACAACAAATAGTTTCAGCTCAAGGGATCTGACTAGAAAACAGAAACTTTACCTATTATTAAAGTCTTATTTTTTTCTGCAGCTTATGCAAAATATATCCCTAACTCTGTAATAGTTCAATCTACCAACATTTTGCCCATTGTTTCAGATCACCAGCATTTTCTTCATTTTTAAAAGGAATTGTAAACGTTGTGGCCTAATTCCAACAATTATTAGAACCTGTGCATTTCAAACAGTGTGTTGTAGCTCAGATGTGGTTCCTGAGATGTCTGCAAGTAGGTAACCCAGGGGTTGTCTAAATGAAAAAATACTCTTCATGGAATGCAAGGAGAATGCAACCTGTATTAATGGCATCCCGCATTGTATTGCTGTATTCAGAAGGAGGAGGAGGGCTAAAAACGCCATAAACTCCAGAGGCAACACCTTTGCAGATTTTCCCAGAATTTAAGGGGAAAAAACAGTGGGAAGAATGCACTTTCCTGCGTGTAGGGACAAATGACACAAATTGATTCACTTTCTCAAAGGAACAGAAGCTGAAAGCTGACTGGCCGGACGAGCTTGTGGGGGTTGCTAACAAGGCAAACGCCCGGAACTGCCCTGTGTTTTCACCATAGCAAGTGAGTGCTAATGCAATAAAATGGGGGGTTAGGTTTTTTTTTGCTTTTTTTGTTAAGGTGAAATATCGCTCTATTGCACCTTGGGAATACTGTTCAGTGGTGGCATATTGGTAAGTAAAAATGCAAGTGATTCACTCACAGCCACCATCTTGATTTGCAGGCATGCTCATTTCCACAGCAAATGAAGATAGCTTCGCATGCATGCAATCCACCTAATAACCCCCCCCCCAAAAAAAAAACATTAAGACAAATTGCAGCGCTGCAAGTTGCCTGTTATTGCAGAACAATGTGCTTCTTTTTGCTTTGTACAGACAACACAAAAAAGGTGATTTTTACCATTTCCAATGGCTTTGCCCCCACCTGCACTGAAACAACATACTATGATAGATCAGTCCCTTTAATAAAGGCTCGCTCCCATCCTTTTCCCTTAGATGTCTTGCTTAAATCATTCTTGGATCCATATTGCCTCTATATGTGGCTATATGGCAATAATAACATTTAAAGTGAGAATTAAAATATAACCTTCTGGATTCCAATCTTTTTCTTTTTCTTGTTATTGTTAAGCATGAAAGTAAGGTGACATTAGTTCACAAGTGGATCTTAACAGGATAAGTAAGTTTACAAGTGGGACACATTTCAAAATGCTTGAGAAGCACTGATTTAAACCATGACTGAGATTGCAGTAGGGAACATGCAGTGTGTAAGTTAATTTGGGGGGGGGCAGAGACAAGCCCCCTGCCCCCATTGGGGGGGAAAGGATGTACAAAAGGAGAACTGCACTCCTGGAGGCCTCTAGAAAACATCGTTCACCTGTAAAGTGAAGCGTGCGGCCTCACTTAGCAAAAATGTGTGTTGGTGGTTTAAAACCAAGTGAGAATTTATGGTCATGTTTGCTTCCAAAAAAACCTTGGAATACAAACATTTTCAGTGAGGGAGTAACTTGCAATGGGTCCAGAAGGGGCTGCCCCCGTCCACACACAAATGGAAGTAGCCCACACAGTTTAGCTGACTACAAACAATAGCCTGTGAATTGGGCTCATATGCTCCCTTTTTCCCATTCCTACTCTTTCATGAATGAGGAGGGGAAAAAGATGGAAAGCTTCCATTTTCACTTTAGAAAAAAACATGTGAACCACTGACAGTGTTTTCTTATTTTGATTTGTTGACTATCCGAAACACATAATTGTACTTTGCTTGAAAATGAAGCTTTATCTCTCCTCTTACATGTGAAGGAGGGAAAGGAGAGACTACAAACCCAAGAATTACCCAGGCTTGCTCAGTTAACATCTTAAACATCTGAACTGGGCCAGTGTAACCAGCCTTAGCAAAATCCATGTGATATTACTGAATAACCCTAGCTATTAATGAAAATTATCCATATACTGCATAAGAAAATATGAACTCAGAAATATGATAGAAAACAAAATATTCAACAAATTGAATATTTACATTAATTAGCATCTAGGATTAGTTCGCAAGCTCAGAATATCTAAAACTGAAAGCAACAATTTTGCTTGACTGGTATCATACAATATCAAGTCACCAGCTGACCTATAGCAACCCCATAAATTTCATAGGGTTTTCTTAGGCAAGGAGTACTTAAAATGGTTTTGCCAGTTCCTTCCTCTGAAATGTAGTCTACAGCACCTGGTACTCATTGGCAGTGTCCCACCCAAGTACTAATCAGGGCCGACCCTGCTTAACTTCCAAGATCAGATGGGATCTGGTGCCTTTAGGGTATTTAGGACCATACCACACAGTACCTCAAGGTAAAAGTACAACATAAATGCATTGCCAGGTTAAAAATGAGTAATATATCACAGTATCAGTACTGGGACCTGATGAACTTAAAGTTCGCAAAAGCTTGTTTCATAAGTAAACTATTTTACCTTGAAAGAAAATTGTGCTATGGAAGCCAAGGGAGGGGGCTCAGCTTCCATCAGTACTTGTATGCCCACAGGTTTTTGTCTGGCAGGTTTAGGTTTTATAATATATAGATACACATATCCATATCCATATGTACAAATCCCTATGGTGGGCCCATTTCGATTCTGAAGGCACTCAACCACCTGAGTTCTCTATTAATAGTAATACAGTTATGAAGAATAAGCTGTCATGCTATACAGGTTGATGTGGAGCAATGTTGTGATAAGGGTGACATGCTATTTTTTGTAAATAGGATAAAAGCAAATCACTTTCCAAAATAATAAAAAATTGGTTGGGACTATTAACTCATATGTTTACCTCTTTTGGTGTGAAATTCAGTGAACATTCCAAAGCTGAATTTGCATCTACAATTGCAGAATACAAACAAGGAGCTTCTGGCGTACTGTATTCACCTTCTGGAAAACAGAGTCATAGTTGTTGTCAATTAGTTGTATCAAGAAGAGTGGAAGGACTGAAAATAATCCAGGGAAGTGTTGCCATGTCACCTCCAAAACTAGTATCTTTATGTGCATTACTGCATTGGTGGTAAAGAAAAGACACATTCAAAATAAGCCTCTAAATCATCTACCTAGAAAGTCAGATGCTGCTGCACTAAGTACTAAACTCACTGGGATATATTCCCAAACATGTTTAGAATGAGTCCTATGTGACCCTCACAGAAGACAATTTTTGTGAATAGCTACCACTGGTAATATTTGTATGTATTTACAGATTTCTTGCTCTGCTATCACAATACCATTTCAACCATCAAGAGCAGAACAAGAATATTCCCTGTGGTGTATAAACAAGAATGATACTTATGGGCAACAAAGGAGTAAACAATCTTAAGTGATCTTGACATAAGCTGTACTTTAAAACACTTCCAAGTTCACTAAGGGTAACAAAAACATGAATACTATACAGCTCTATAACAGTAGAACTATTTTGAAGTTGTTAGTGCCTACATACATGGGCATGGCTTCTGGGTAACCTGTATTTTTCTGTATGCTGTTCTGTGTGGTCTTGCTCTACTGTGGAGCAGAAGAGATTAAAAGTGCATGGACAAGGCTAAAGCTGGTTCACCCTTATTTTTTCCACAGTGAACAGCTTTAACAATTAATCATAACTTTCTGAAGATATGTTTGCATAATGGCCAGTGATTGCACTAGTGATTGCACTTTTTCCAGCGGCAGGAGAAGACAGACAAAATCTGGTGGCTCCAAGTGACCTAATTCTACAGTGCCTTACTTCCTTCACAGCCACTGTATTTGTGGACTTTTTCCTTCTGCTGCCACCACCACCTAAGCCAGTGTAGTTACACTGAAACAGTGCCTGAATAGAATACCAGCCAATATGTCTATGGCTGAACGAGTCACTGGAGAACTATTTCTCCAGTTGTTTCATTCATGAAATAGCTAGCTGAAATTTTGGGTTTCCATATTTAAATTGAGGCTTTTTACTGTAGAAACACCCTCCTTCTTTTAGCCAAGCAAACTATTTCAGACAATTACAGTTCTAAAAAAGAACAAAAAAAAAATACCTGGCTGAAGATTAATATGTAGTTTAAAGGCATCATGTTTGGATAAATCCACTGTCACCATGGCACATGTCTTTCCTTTGTTCACAATTAGAAATGGAAGTTCTTGGGTAGAGCCAACATAAACACCAGGAAAATTAAATGATTGCTTTTTAAAAAGAAGACGGAAGAATTACTTAAATAACAAATGCAATTAGCTCTTAAATGACAAACGCAATTAGCTCTGCTAACAACTGTACTGGGAAGGGGGAGACGGGCCAAATATTCTATACAGAATACGTGAAGCCTCTGAAAAATAACTGCTCCATTCACTACTTCATGTTACCAACAAGATGGGATGTGTGAACCATTTGACTATTAAGTAGTGCTAAAAGATCATACTGTGCTTTGAATTTGATTAGTTCTATGCCCTTGAAAGGGAAATTTGATATACAATCTTCCTTATTCAATTTACACATCGTATTATAAATCAGCTACAAGGCAGGCATCTCTGGACATTTTCTGATGGTAACATGATGTAGGAAGCTTATTCAAGCTGAAACAGGGCTAATATGGATGTCCCTATATATTTTTTTACTATCGTGACAGAAGACAAACTGGAAACAGATAAATATTTTCATTTATATAAATATTCTCAAGCTAAGAGTGAGACCACTCACAGTCTCTATATTCAGAACTGTGGTACTTCTCTCCCTTTTCTCTCTCTCCCAACTCCACCTACAGTAACTTGACAGTCCCTTCTCTCCATTATTTGCTTGCAGCTACCCTATATTCTATTTCCTCTGTACAGTTGCCCCGCCACATTCGCGGCTTTAAGATTTGCGGTTTTGACTATTCATGGTTTTGGGAGCTCCCCCCGTCATCCAAAAAACTGCAATGGGGTCGCTGCTCTGGGGGGGCGGGGGTGGAAGGAAGCAGCGACGAGGCTTGGCTAGCCCCGTCGCTGCTCCTGGGGGGGGGGCGGGAGAGGGTGGGAGGAAGCAGCGACGAGGTTTGGCTAGCCCCGTTGCTGCTCCTGGGGGGGACGGGAGAGGGTGGGAGGAAGCAGCAACAAGGTTTGGCTAGCCCCGTTGCTGCTCCTGGGGGGGCGGGAGAGGGTGGGAGGAAGCAGCAACAAGGTTTGGCTAGCCCTGTTGCTGCTCCTGGGGGGGGCGGGAGAGGGTGGGAGGAAGCAACGAGGATTGGCTAGCCCCATCACTGCTCCTGGGGGGGTGGGAGAGGGTGGGAGGAAGCAGCAACGTGGCTTGGCTAGCCCCGTTGCTGCTCCTGGGGGGGGCGGGAGAGGGGGGGAGGAAGCAGCGACGAGGCTTGGCTAGCCCCATCACTGCTCCTGGGTGGGCGGAAAAGGGTGGGAGGAAGCAGCGACGAGGTTTGGCTAGCCCCATCACTGCTCCTGGGGGGGCGGGAGAGGGTGGGAGGAAGCAGCAACGAGGCTCGGCTAGCCCTGTTGCTGCTCCTGGGGGTGGCGGGAGAGGGTGGGAGGAAACAGCAACGAAGTTTGGCTAGCCCCGTTGCTGCTCCTGGGGGGGGCGGGAGAGGGTGGGAGGAAGCAGCAACGAGGTTTGGCTAGCCCCGTTGCTGCTCCTGGGGGGGGGTGGGAGAGGTTGGGAGGAAGCAGCAACGAGGTTTGGCTAGCCCCGTTGCTGCTCCTGGGGGGACGGGAGGGGGTGGGAGGAACAAGCAACGAGGCTTGGTTAGCCCCGTCGCTGCTCCTGGGGGGGCGGGAGAGGGTGGGAGGAAGCAGCGACGAGGTTTGGCTAGCCCCGTCGCTGCTCCTGGGGGGGGGCGGGAGAGGGTGGGAAGAAGCAGCAACGAGGCTTGGCTAGCCCCATCGCTGCTCCTGGGGGGCGGGAGAGGGTGGGAGGAAGCAGCAACGAGGTTTGGCTAGCCCCGTTGCTGCTCCTGGGGGGGCGGGAGAGGGTGGGAGGAAGCAGCAACAAGGCTTGGCTAGCCCCGTTGCTGCTCCTGGGGGGGGTGGGAGAGGGTACGAGGAAGCAGCAACGAGGCTTGGCTAGCCCCGTTGCTGCTCCGGGGGGGGCGGGAGAGGGTGGGAGGAAGCAGCGACGAGGTTTGGCTAGCCCCGTTGCTGCTCCTGGGAGGGGCGGGAGAGGGTGGGAGGAAGCAGCAACAAGGCTTGGCTAGCCCCGTCGCTGCTCCTGGGGGAGGGGCGGGAGAGGGTGGGAGGAAGCAGCAACAAGGCTTGGCTAGCCCCGTCGCTGCTTCTGGGGGGGCGGGAGAGGGTGCGAGGAAGCAGCAACAAGGCTTGGCTAGCCCCGTTGCTGCTCCTGGGGGGGGGGGCGGGAGAGGGTGGGAGGAAGCAGCAACGAGGTTTGGCTAGCCCCGTCGCTGCTCCTGGGGGGGCGGGAGAGGGTGGGAGGAAGCAGCAACGAGGTTTGGCTAGCCCCATCACTGCTCCTGGGGGGGCAGGAGAGGGTGGGAGGAAGCAGCGACGAGGCTTGGCCTAGTTTTTATTTGCGTTTTTTTCACATTCGCAGGAGTCTCACGCCCCTAACCCCCGCGAATGTGGAGGGACAATTGTATTTCTAAACTTTTCTGAAAATACTGAAGCTGTTTATTTCCTCCCATTTTTCTACACAGGTCTCTCTGGAAAGTTATCAAAAAATACTATTATTCCATTCATGGCAATGCTTAAAGACCCAGAGTGTTCCTGATTCTGTGCTAAGCAGAAATTCATTATCTTAGTAAGAATTGGGTAGTATTATGTAACTGTACTAATAGCACTATTTTTTTTAAGTCCAGCTCTGGACTTGGCTGCCTTTTGAGAGTTTCAAAAGATTTCTTGGGGGCTTTCTTGGAGGCCACCACCAGGATTCTGAACTGCTGACTCAGGGGGGCTAGGAGGGATTCCTGGCAGAAAAATACCTTTTCATGCAGGCAGGCCTTCAGCCTCAGAATCAATTGCATCAGGAGGGTGCTTTAAATGGATGGTTACTATATTTTTCATTTACTTTATTTAAATTATGTTTTAGAATGTTATGCCTTTTTTCATTTGTAATTATATGGTTTTATTTTATTGTGAATACCATTTGTGGAAGGAAAGATATTATATGAAGACATGATATGAAATATATGATAGAAATCAAATAAAACGCAAATATTATATCTATCTATCTTTCTATCTATGTATAGATAGAGAGATAGAGAGATAGATATTAGGGACCCTTTTTTGCAAAAGCAGCATACTTGGCCCAGCAGGGAGATTCCCCACAGGGGTCTCCAAGGGTATCCTATGCGGCTTTTGCAGGTGGGAAACATATGATCTGACAGAATGATAAGCATGCACAAATAAGCCATCCTTTTTTATTCCAGTTCTGACAATTGTCAAGTACAGAGGAAAACACAGGAGGGGACACCTTTGAAAAAGTTCCTACTACTAGGAAGCCATGGTGGCACAGTGGTTAAATGCCAGTATTGCAGCCACAGTGTTGCAAGTTCAATCCCAAGGACTCCAAGTTTCACTCAGCTATCCATCCTTTCGTAGGTCAATAAAATGAATACCCAGCTTGTGGCAGCAATTAGCTAACACACATTGGAAACTGCTTAGTGCCTAGTGTGCTATAAAGCAGTGTAGATGTGTAAAATGCTGTTGCTTAACAATTTATAAGCTGCTCTGAGAGCCTTTGTAGCTGAAGAGCAGGGTATAAAATACCTAAAAATAAAAATAAATAAATATCCCCACTGAGTCCTATCAAGGCAGAGGAGATTGATTTACCATACTCCTCAGATTCAGAAGAGCCACACCCAGGTCAGTTCATATCACTGTTTCGCTACAGGTAGGCACCAATGGCTGCAGAATAAGGCAGTGGCCATTTAAGGGCACAAAAAGTTCCTCTAAGAGCAAGACAACAGCAAGACTAGGCTGGCCAGCTTGCAAAAAGCAATCCTTTCACAGCTGAAAATATTCTAGAGCAGAACTAGGGAACCTGTGGCCTTCCAGATATTAATGAACCCCAAGCCTCATCATCCTCCAGCAAATGGTGAGGTATGATATGAATATGCATAGTTATTCATCAGTACCTGAAGGGCTCCATCCCTGCTCAACTTGTTTTTCCCTAATGCTTCTTCCAACACCATGACTGTTAATTCTAATGTACATGACCTAACCTGATGAGACACAACAATACTCTGCCTTATTTCTATTATATCACCTTGCTACCATGCATCTTTGGTGCAATGTGTCTTTCCTGTAAATTTAGAACCAGATCTGAATCATACTAATGCAAAGATAACCCATGTTGGAGCCTCCCTGTACAGCAATCTGAAGAGTCTTTGAAGTCAGGTTGCTTTTTACAACCAAGGTCTAAGGATGGCTATAGCATGTATTCTGAGGACATATAGCTGGTGTTCCCCCTCAGCTGTAATTATAATTAACCTAGTAGTCTGAGTGGCTGGGTTGACTTTGGTTGTATGGATCAAATGCACTGACAGCACTATTAGTGTCATTGTTCTTCATTAATAAAGGTAAATCTACCTGCACAGAACACGCCTGTATCATAATCCTTCGTAGCAGAAGGCTCCCTTTCATTTTTGTTCTTTCTTTTACAGCACTGATAAATCTCTACCTAAAATTCTAATTATTGTTTATATTGTCTTATCTGGATTAAATTTAGACCATTCACAACATCTTTAAGCCTCATGAGACTTTGTAGGTGCAGCTATGAGATGCAGCCTGGGAATGCAAGCCTCCCACAATTACTGGTTATCTTTTCAAGCTTTGCCAGCTTTACCCAAGAGAGGGACTTGAGCCTGGGGCTTAATCTGAACTGGAGAAGAATGCAATACCTTTAAAAGCTTGCCTTTCAACTGAGGCAGGCTTTTATTAGCTCTCACAGTACTTCTTGAATCCCAAGGTCAGAGAGGTTCATCAGGATTCCTACAAATATCTCTATAAGTATTATGATATGAGGATTATTTTTTACTATGAACACACAACTAAACTACCATTTGTTTTCAAATGCATATATAAGAGTACGGTCCAATTAAAGGTAAACATATATAGACCCATGAATTAAAGGTCTGAGTCCTATTGTCAGTTCTAACTAAAGTAGAACTGTTCAATCAATGGGATTTATCTACTTTTTACTCACCATTAAACAATTGATTCAATAAGTCCAGTTGAGACTAACAAACAGAATTCAGGCTAATGTAATTAATAGAATTAATGTGATTTTTTTAAAAAAGCTCAGTTTTTCTGTATAATCATCTACACTTACTGTATATGACTTAGAAGAGGTATGAAATCCACTCCTACGAATCTTATAAACCTAAAATAGGTATAATGAAGAATGACACATATTTACCACATTGACATCTATGTCAGGAACCTCTACAGATCCACCAATCCTAAGTTCCAAACTTTTTGTGTGCCGCACTGCCACCTAATTAAAAGAAAGAAAATGCGAACATGTATTATGAGATTTGCAAGTACCTGACCCTTTAAAACTGTCTAATGTGGAAGTTACTGCTTTAGAATACAGGTCGCCCCATTTACGCTGGATCAGTACCCATGGTTTCACTTACCTGCAATCAGGGGAGAAGGTCTCTCTAGGCATCTGGAGAACCACAGAGTCACACTGAAGGTGGTCTCTCTAGGCATTGGGAGGTCCTCTAGCATGACTCTATGGTCAACCTCTGCTGGAAGGTTACCATAGATTCATGCCAGACAGCAAGAGAGGCATCTTCTCTAGGCATTTTCTAGGTCCTCTGGCGCAATTCTATGGTGTTTAGGTGGTTCACTGTTATACACTGCTTCGTGTATCTGTAGTAAGTCTGGGAATGTATCCCCCACAGATACCAGGGGGGAGTTACTACTATAAAGTACGGGTATAAGTAATCAGACAATACTGTCTATGGCAAAATCATATATGATCTTTGATATTGATAATAATTAGGGAAAATACACACAGTGCAAATCACTTTGCCCAGATGTGTACTTGGGACCCCTACACAATCACATAAGAATTATCCAACTTAACATTATCAACAGTTATCAAGCTGAAACTCCTAGCAGCAGCACATTTGAGTAAAAGGTAGATTTGGATCTAGTACAGCCCTTACACAAACAGAAGCAGAAGGAGACCATGTCGATGATTTCCCCTTTCAGACCCTTTCCCCCAAAACAGCATAACATCTCATGCTGTTTGGAGTGGTTCCCTAATCCGCTGGAACAAATTTTCCAAGAGTGTAGGAAAAAACAATGAAAACTGACTCCCTCCCCTCCGTTCCCATTCATGGGTGGAAAGCATTCTGTTCTGTTAAGTTGAATTCTGCTCACAAATCTCTAGATCCAATCCCTTATATTCCCCAAAGCAGTTGGATCATTTACCTATTATACTAGTTCCAAAACGGATCATTTAACTACTATACTAGTTCCAAAACTTCCTCATGCCCCCCCCCAGCATATTCTGCTATGCTTAAAAAAGCTTAAGTCAAATGGCTTTTTCAGTGAGATAGAGTGGATTGGTTTGCAACTGTAATGCTCCTTACTTATTTTGTTAGTTTTATTTTGATTCTTCTTTAATAAATCCATTATTTTTATTAGTGTTTTGTATTTGGTTGTTTTATATGTCATTGCTATTTCTTTTGTTAGCTTCATTATTTTTTACTGAAACAGAGAAGTGTGGTAGCAGCATTTCAAAAGAAATACATAAGCCCTCTCCTGTAGGGTTTGGTGGAGATAAAGCATGCCTAATTTAAAACAAGATTAAAGTATAACTGCCCTCAAATTGACTCATGGCAACCCTATGGATGAAAGACCTCCAAGTTATTCTATCATCAACAGCCCTGCTCAGGTTTTGCAGATTCAGGAACATGGCTTCTTTGATAGTCTATCCATCTAGAATGTGGTCTTCCTCTTTTCCTACTGCCTTCTACCGTTCCAAGCATTATTGTCTCTTCAAGTGAGTCATGCTTCTCATGACGTGGCCAACATACTACAATCTGAATTGAGTCCATTTAGGGAGAGTTCAGGCTTGATTTGTTCAAGGACCCATTTGCTTGTCTTTTTAGCCATCGACAGTATCTGCAGAACTCTTCTCCAGCACCACATCTCAAAATAATTGATTTTCTTTCTATCACCTTTCTTTACTGTCCAGCTATCACACCTATACATAGTAATGGGAAATATGATGACATGAATAATCCTAACTTTAGTGTTCAGTGATATTATCTTGGTAGTTCAGGATCTTGTCTAGTTCTCTCATAGCTGCCCTTCCCAGTCTTAATCTTCTTCTGATTTCTTTACTACAATCTCCATTCTTATCAATGATTGATCCAAGTTATGGGAACACTTTAACTATTTTAATTTCCTCATAATTTACATTGAATTTGTGTAAATCCTTAATGGTCATTGTTTTTTGTTTCCTTAATGTTCAACAATAAGCCTGCCTCAGCACTTTTTTCTTTGACTTTCTTTAATAGTTGCTCCAAGTCTTTGTTGTTATTTTCTGAGAGTAGTATGGTATCATCAACTTATCTTAGATTCTTGATATTCCTTCCTCCGAACTTTATTCCTCCTTCCTCTGAGTCTAAACCTGCTCTGCATATTATATTTTCTGCAATACAAGTTGAACAAGTAAGGTAATAGAATTGCCTGACCCCCCTTTCCCATTGAGAACCGTTCTGTTTTTCCATATATGTTCTAACAGTAGCCTCTTGTCTTGAGTGCAGGTTATGCATCAGAACAATCAAATTTAGTAGCACACCCATTTCTTTAAGAGCAATCCATAGCTTTTCATGATCTATGTTTTCAAAGGCTTTGCTGTAGTCTATAAAGCACATGCTGATTTAATATTCTTGATTTTTTTGGTGTGCACCATTAGCTAACGTATGTTTGCAATGTGATTCCTAGTGTCTCTTCCTTTCCTAAATCCAGCTTGTGCCTCTGGAATTTCTCACTCCATACATGGCAGGAGTCCTTGCTGTAGAATTTTGAGCATGACTGCTTGCATGGCAGATTAATACAATGGTCCTGTAGTTACTGCAATGTTTTGTGTCTCTTTTGGGGGGGATAGGAATGTATATTGATTGTTTCCAGTCTGTGGGCCATTATTTTGTTTTCCATATTTGTTGGCAGATTTTAGTTAGAACTAAGGTTGATTCTTTCTCTGTAGATTGTAGCAGTTCTATCGGAATGTCCTCTGTACCTGGTGATTTATTCCTTCCTATTGTTCTGAGTGCAGCTTTCAATTTACTTTCCAAAACTCGGGGTTCATCTTCATATGATTCTTCTTCCCACATGTCATTCATCCTTTCCTCTCTTTTATATAGCTCTTCTGTGTATTGCTTTCATCATCTTTTTTTTATCTTGGTCATGTATTATGTTCCTCTGCTGATCGTAGATCATCCCCACCTTTGGTTTAAATTTCCCTTTGGTTATCCAGATCTTATGGAAGAGGTCTCTTGTTCTTCCTCTTTTGCTGTCACCTTTTATTTCTCTGCAATGATTATTGAGTAATTCTCTTTATCCTTGTGCACTAACAACTGAACAGTTGCATTCATGGTTCTGGCTCTATTCCTGTCCCCCTTTTCTTTTGCTTCTTGTCTATCCTTTACTGCTTGAACTGTTTTGTCTGTCATCCATTGATTCTTCTCTTTCTTTTTGGCTACAGATAACGTTTTTCTGCATTCTTCCTTGACTATGTTCCTGGCTTCTGTCCATAGTTCATCTGGTTCCCAGTCAATTAGGCTTAATAGTGCAAATCTATTTTTTACATTATCTTTAAATTCTGCTAGGATGTTCTTCAGGTCGTATTTCAGCATGATGGTTGGTTTAGTCTTCTTCTTTAGAAAGTAGGCAGCTAAATTATATGCTTTTACTTCCTCCCTGGTGAAACACATCCCATCCAGCAGGTCTGCATGAAATAATTGGGCTTATAGGTTGCCTCATCTCCTTCCATGGCGGATTACTTTAGTTGTTCTCAGTTCATTAAATAGAGTCCACTTCCTTCTGCCTTGGGAAGGATTTTAAACAGCTGTGACTTCCTCCTGGTTTCCCTGTCTAATTCTTACTGTACTTTGTTCTCTTCCTCCTTGTCAATCCCTCTCCTTTGGGCTGCCTGCATTTTGATACCTCTGTTCATTCAGCTTTCAAAACCATGTTCCTCTTATCCATTAAGAGTATTTTGAGATTCCCCCCCCCAATAACCATACCTTTTCATTACAGACTCTGAACTTTTCCAAAAATTCTATTGCTGTTTTATTCCCCCAATAGATAAAACAACAATAAATCCTGCAGAGCCTCACAGTAGGTCACCCAGGTGCTGCATTATGTTTCATATGTACCAATACAAAGTATTAGCATGTTAAAATACAAGTATTATTTCAAAAGTAATAAAAATGCTAAATATTTATTAACATTCCAATACCTCTACTCTGCTATCAAATTTCATTATTGCATTGGGTCTGAAATATATCTTGATTTCAGTGAGACCTCCTACAGGTACTACACCCTGAAGAGGAGAGATAACCATTCCAGGAACAGGGCTGGCATCAAGGACCTGCCAATAAAAAAATTATTATAAAACCTAGGTTCTAGAATTCTGCTGCAAATAAATATGCGTACTTCTTTCCAGCCTTTCTGACATAATAAAGCTAAAATTTACAAATCAGTTCTCTCACTCTTGTGCAACTTTAACTTTGCACCTTTGATTTTTATGTAACATCTTTCTCATTTCCATAAATTATTTATAACATACTTTTAACACAAATTAACAAATATGCTAACACAAAGAGACTAAGATAAATGGCTTATAAAACACAGTACAGTAGGACCCCTGTATCTGCTGGGGATTCGTTCAGGGGGTGGAGGCGTGGATACTGTAAACCGTAGATAATAGTGAATGCCATTGAAAATAATGGGACTTCCAGTTTAAAATACCATAAATTTGCCTTGGAGGACCTAGAAAATGGCTAGAAAGGACACATTCTCTAGGAAGACTCTATGGTAGGTGTGCTGTTTTGTGTCCCGTGGATAACTGAATCAGTGGATAATGAATCAGTGGATACAGGGGTTCTACTGTAATATGAATATGAGCATTAAAAAAAAACATTCAGACCCCCATATCTGTGGGTGTTCGGTTCTCAGACTTACCGTGGATACCAGAAACTGGATAACAGCAAACCCTATTAAAATAAAGGACTTCTGGAAAAACATACCATAGAGTTGTTTTGGAGGACCTAGAAGCTGTTTAGAGAGGATGCCTCTCTAGGCATTTTCCAGCACGACTCTGTGATGTATTTTTTTTTTGTCCCACAGATAACTGAAACCGTAGGTATTGGCTCCGCAGATACAGGGGTCTGACTGTAGAAACAATTCTAAACATTTTCAGCACCAATTTGAAAACATGAATGGAGAAATTTATTTATTTATTTATTATCCTGCTTTTCCACAGCACACAACCCAAGATGCCTTACAACAAATTAAACCAATATACACTTTAAAATTATTAGTGGAAAAGTTTAAAACAATTAAACAATTCTATTAAAACACATTTAAAACATAATTTTAAAAAAGGTAAAAGCTTAGCATACTGTGTTTAAAGCACCTTCCACCATACAAACTAATTAGCCAAAAGCCTGCCTAAATGAAAAGGCCTTTGCCTGCTGGCAGAAAGATACAAGAGTTGGGGGCCAATGGAACCTCCCATGGAATGAAATTCCAGAACCTGGGAGCAGCCACTGAGAAGGCTGTCTTCCATGTCCTTACCAAATATGTCTGAGATGGTGGTGTGATGAACAGAAAGCCCTTCCCTGACAATCTTAAAACTTGGAAAGACTCATAGAGATAAATATGGTCTTTCAGACAGTCTGGAGCTATGCTATATAGGTACAGAATATCCAGATGAAACCTTAACAGATCTCAAATGCAAAGAATTTCAGATGTTGTGCTACCATTAAGAAGGACTGTTCTTGGCTAGCTGCTAAGGATGGCCAGAAAGCAAGGCCTCTGATGCCAATCTGGTTGAAAGTAGCCCTTAAGATGCCCTAAATGGCCAAGAATCGGGTTTTTAAAAAAGTTAACACTATCATAAAAACTGGGCCCAGAAACAAACTGGTAACCAATGTAATTGGTGTAATATGTTCTAACCACCTAGTGCCTTCCATCATTCCAATGGCCACATTTTGTGCCTATTATAGTTTCTAATTTTTTTAAGGCAATCTCACATACAGCAGTCCTTTTCAAGCTATCTGATGTGACAAACTAGCAGTATCTTCCCCCTGCCCCCCCCCATGCGCCATGGCCTAGTAGCATTTGTGTCCATTGCTTACAACTGTTTGTTTCTTTCTCAGAAACTCATCAGGCCACAGGCCACCACTTTGAGTAGCACTGGGACGAAGTACAGTTCAAGAGCCCAGTCTGGATGTAAATACTCCATGGATGCCTGAGGCTAAGTTTGCATTCTCTACATAGGACCACATCTGACAAGTCAGCCACGGCTTGTAAAAGGCACTCCTAACCACCAACATCACCTGGGAACCCAAGGAAAATCTAGCTATAATTTTAGCACTTTTTTGAAGAGTAACAATACTGTGGTAAGAAATCTGGTTCTCTCAATAAGACTTGATAGCTAATACTTAGTCCGTCAGTGGGAAGGTTTGCCCCCTTCTCTAAATTCTAGTCTCACAAGGTTTGCCTGCAGTGCTTAACTGTGGGACCAGTGTGATTTGCTCCTTTACTTTTCACTGCAAGCAGCAACAGCAAGAGGCCCATATTGCTAGTTAGAGAGAGCTAGATGACTACCTAATTTATCTATGGGATAGATTCTAGTGAAGTTCACTGAGGGATACTTGCTTCTTTGAACACTACTGTATTAGCGGTGCTTCCTTTCTCAAGGCAGAGTCTAAGGGGTTTTCCCTCCTCATTATTCATGCCAAGAATTCTTAACTTGACATGGGCTAACTAAAACTTTTCCAGTGGCAGCACTGAGTACATGATCTCTGGGCTGAAAGTCTGGCTTGCAGGTTTCAGTTTCAAGAACTTGCTTGTGATTTGCAGGGTCTTTATCTGATGAGAGAAAAGTGACTGCCAAACTTCCGCCGCCGCCCCCTGTAAGGCAGCTTGAAGACCACGATTTGAACACAAAAGCAGTGTGTGGGTATTTGGGGGGGCAGGTTTACTCAGCAGTATTGACACCACCAACCACTTGGGGTATGCCTCACCTGAAAGTATGCATGGTTATATCCCAAATTTTGAAGAATGGCAGTCCTGCAGGTTGTTAAATATAGAGGAGCATGGTTAAAGGTGATCCTCTGATCCTTAAACTGAACACTAGTGGAGCCAAGCTAAGATTGAGAAGAAAATAAACCAATGTATTATAATCAATGCACAAGTTCCAGCACACATTTAGATTTTTTTTAACTTCACAGATGTCCGGCAAGAATATAGGCATGAATAAAAACAGACCATATATGTGAAATGAAAATAAACATAAAGAGTACCTTTTAGAATTTATTTTAAAAAGCAACTCAACAAGTAAGCACAGAAACATCTATTTTACTTCAGTTTGAAGGCACAAGCTCACTATGTACATACTAGCATTCTTAGTAAAGTATACAGTCATTCCTTCACATTCGCGGGGGTTAGGTTCCCCAGACCCCCGCGAATGTGAAAAATCCGCGAATAACAATTGCCCTCCCCCTCCCCCGCCAAAGCAACAACAGGGCCTCCGGAGGCCCTATAGTCGCTTCCCCCCGCCTCCCCCATGCCTTCATGGGGCCTCCGGAGCGTCTCCAGAGGCCCCATGATCGCCTCCCCAGCCCTCCCCACCCCCTCCCCAGGCCTTCATGGGGCCTCCGGAGCGTCTCCGGAGGCCCCATGGAGGCCTCCCCAGCCCTCCCCACCCCCTCCCCAGGCCTTCATGGGGCCTCCGGAGCGTCTCCGGAGGCCTCATGAGCACCTCCCCAGCCCTCCGCACGCCCTCCCCAGGCCATAATGGGGCCTCCGGAGCGTCTCCGGAGGCCCCATGGAGGCCTCCCCAGCCCTCCCCATGCCCTCCCCAGACCTGCATGGGGCCTCCGGAGCGTCTCCGGAGGCCCCATGGAGGCCTCCCCGGCCCTCCCCACCCCTTCCCCAGGCCTGCATGGAGCCTCCGGAGCGTCTCCGGAGGCCCCATGGAGGCCTCCCCAGCCCTCCCCACACCCTCCCCACGCCATCTCCAGAGGCCCCATGGAGGCGTCCCCAGCCCTCCCCCCTCCCTCCCAAGGCCTTCGCGGGGCCTCCGGAGGGTCTCCGAAGGCCCCGTGGAGGCCTCCCCGCTCCCTTCCAGGGCTTTCACGGGGCCTCCGGAGGCCCCGTGTCGCGGTTTGGGGGGGCCCTGGGGGCCCTCCCAAAACCGCGAATAATCAAAACCGCGAATGTCAAGTTCGCGAATGTGGAGGGACAGCTGTACTTGGCATTCACCACCAAACTGATACGTAAGTGGAAAAGAATTAGTTATGTCTCCACCTATTTTCCCCCACTTTAATTGATATAGAACATGTAGGATCCCATCTCACTGTTTTGTTCTACTTTCCTTCCTGGCAAAGTGCCTAATAATCCTACTAAAAAAATCTACTAGATATACTGCTCTGAGAAGCTGAGAAGCAAGAGTCAATATGAGAGGCTAAGATTCAGTTTAAAGAAGCAATGAAGGAGACTCATCTTGCAAGCTGTGGAAAAGCCAGACTGAGCAATGTCAGGCTCTTTCTGTATTAAGAGTTGAAACAAACTGAGATTTCCTGTCTAAATTCACCATTGTAAGCCATGGAAATCTTCCAACAACAAGTCATTCTAGAGACTAACATTGTTAATGTGACAAAGGTCCAAATGGACCATCTCACAAGACAAAAAACCAACAGGGCAAGAATATGAGAATAGTTTGTCAAACATTCCTTCTCTTATTCTCCATCCTCCAAACAGAGGGAATACAGCTAATTCTACTAGAAGGGCCCACTCCCACCACTGCTGATCATAGAAAAAGGGTGGTGGTAAACTTCTGCTTCATGGCAGCAGGGTCAAAATCATGAACTAAGGTCTTGGCAGCTGTTTTGAGAATCTTGATGTCAATCAACCTGACCCAGGCTGTGAAAGGCAGAAGCATCTACTCTGTTTCTGTCAATGGGAATTCTGTCTTAGTGTATTTATGTCCTGTTCCCTGGTCACATGCCCAAGAAGAGATGAGGACACAGATGGGTAAAGGGAACCCTCTTTGAGTACTCCCAGGACAGAGAGGTCTTTGCCTTAACCAAATTCCTCAGATTCAGAAGAACAAAAGCAGCTCCTTCACATTGCAGAACCCAGGAGAGAAGTGTCGATAGCAGGGCTCAGTTGGCATATCCTTCTTAAATAAAGCACTCACTCCCTTTCCATGGGTGACAACATTCCTGGCAGCATTCTCACAGTGATCTGTCCAAGACTTTGACTATTTGTCCTATCTAAGCCAAATTCTGCCACACCTGCCTTGATCTGATTTTACTAAACATGATTCTGTCATTACCTTACTTTACCTTGTCAGTACATGACACCATTACAGTCTCTTCTCCTGTGAATTCAGAACCTGGCCAAAACAGGATCTATACTATCTACTGTTATATTTTAAAGGTGAGTGGTTCCTTTCAATGAAGCAGAAATTAACACTGCTTGCATTGTTATGTTGCTGTGTGCCTTCAAGTCGTTTCCGGCTTACGGCAACCCTACATGAGGTTTTCTGAGAGTGTGTCACCCCGTGGGTTTCCATGGCTGAGTGGGGATTTGAACCCTGGTCTCCAGAGACATAGTCCAACACGCAACAACTATGCCATGCTGGCTCCTTACTGCTTGCATAAAGTTGTCATTTTCAGCCAGGATCATAAGACAAAAGATCACCCAAAACAAATTAGAAAGCGAAAATCCTTATTATTATAGATACTATTATTATATTATTACCTTTGCAAAGCATTTTAATTTAAGTGTTTTTCCTTGATGCACACACAAGTCAAATTCTCCTGTTGTTGGAGAAGAGAAACTTGGATGCCAGACTACCTCACATTCTAGGTCTTTACATGCTTCTACAGTTCCTATATTAATACAAATTAATAGAGAAAAAGAATAATATTATTGTTACTAATAACTCCATAAATATTATAGTGAACAAACAGTGAAAACTTATTTTAAATCCTGCTCTCTAATCTCAATTTCATGTATTTCTAAGTATCTTTTTGCTAATTTTTTTTTTAAAGCTTCTTGGCTATTGGCTATGTAAGGTTGTATGTTTTTACAGAGATTTTTCCATGTGTTGCAGCACCCATCACCATTGCCCATGTTAGGAGTAGAAATAAGCGTGAAAATGTAATCATATCAAGCAATGTGATGAAATTCTTCTATACCCACCTCACACTAATCTAAATTTCCCTCTGTGTTTTGGGGCAAGGTTGGAGGTTGAAAATGCTGTGATCCAGCAGCTACATGCCCTTCCCTCTCCACATACCACCGTATTTTCTCATCCTTGAGGTCAGTGTTATGACTGCCGTTCAGCCTACCCCCCAGAAACCAGAAACCATATAAGCGTTTAAGAAGGGATTTCTGTTCATTCTATGGTCCTTGAAATAATGCTCTGGGAGTAAAGGATTGTCTTCTCATTCTTCAGTCTCCATTTTGAGAGATGGCCTAACCCTAGCCATGCGGGTGATTTAATTTTTTTATTTCTCCCCTCACCCTACCCCCCCATCATGTTTCTTGTACTACATAGCCTGATGAAGAGCTTTTAGGAACACAAAAGCTTGCACACTGTTTTGTGACATTATCTTTTGTGATATTATCTAATAAAAGTATTGCCCAATTCTGGCTTTCTCCTTCATGGTCCAACCTAGTTTTGCTTCTCTTAGTATACTTTACCTTTCTCTGGACATATGGAAAATGCTGTTCCTTTTTCTGTGATTATAGGCTTCCAGGTAAATTCTGCAGGGTAGTTTTTCCGATTGTATAGTGTAACTGTTGTTCTAAACCCACTTTCTACTAAGAAGCTGAAGGCAGGATTTAAAGTCACTTCTCTTGTAGATAGCTCCAAGGAAATCGGTACTATTTTTGCTACCACTAATACATGTCCAGCGTGATGTTGATTTATTGTATATGTGAAAGATCTGTAATACAGAAAATATTATCCTCATGACAGGATTCATTTCAATATCATCTATGCAATTATAAAAATGTAAAAGAAAATATCCTTTCAAAACTAAGTGAAATTCTGTGGATGTCAGCCATGACCAGGATTTTTTTTTCCATTCTGAATGGCTGAATTTTGTAAAATACCGTAATCTCTTGTTTTTCTGGGTGTTAATAGATTAATTTAGTAAAAATCACGACTAACTGAATGGGCAACACATATAGAGCAGGGATGGGCAGTTATAGTGAGGTTAAGGGCCAAATTTCACCCCCTGCATCTTCCCCCCTGCCCCATGGGTGCAGTGTTCCCAAACACCTGACCCAGAATTGGACACTTGTTACCAAATCATATATGATGCATCACCATCCTGCCACTAACCAACACTGACGGTCACAAATGCATAGCCTTAATAGCAAGTTTTAGCTCAACTGAAGTCAGATACTGGCTTGGTTCCTGAAATTCTTTTAAAAACACTTCTTAAATGCTTTGATTGTCTATTCCTGCATGGCAGGGGTTGGACTGGATGGCCCTCGTGGTCTCTTCCAACTCTACAATTCTATGATTCTAAGATTCTATGAAAACCTCATTTGGTCAGGACAACATATATCTGCATAATTAACTTACATAGACATTGTGCACGTTACACCTTTCCACTAGACTTAGTGCCCAAGGCATGTAACAATGACATATTTTTAAAGAAAAAGATAATCAAACTAAAACTTGTTTCAGCAACATATCAACATAGATGCCAAAGTTATGTCCAGAATAACTTTGCAATTGAATATTTTATTTTCAACATTTTTACTACTGTTCTACAACTACACACATATGCGTTCCTCTCACCTACTACACTTTCCTCAAATATTTCTCTATCAACTAAATTAATATCTATATCAAGTAACAAAATGAGAAGTGTTACTTTTGAAAGTTTCCTAATTTGTCATTCTCAAACACAACTGGAATATAAGTCTTTGTATAAGGTGGCACGACATGAGACAAAGGGCTGGTCTGCTGCAATTCTTCACTTTCAATTTCTACTTGTATCCATATGTGCACAGGCAGATTATTTATGATATGCAATTTCTTGGTAGTGGACGAATGTGCACAAACCTCTCCAAAATCAATGGTGGATGGGCCTGGTAGGATCAGAAAGGAGACTGTTAGTAACAAAGAAAGAAAACTAATCTGTAAAATCCCCCCAAAATGGATAATACTTATTGACGTTGCCATTAACTGACAAAACACAGTAAGTGGGTACTGTTCCTTTTCCTTTCTCAACCTGAGAAGGGTAGGGGTTTGTGAGTGGCCAGTTGAAAGAACAAAGTGAGAGGGGATGGTCTTGGCCAATGGGAAAACAGTACAGTTTGATTTTTTTTTATTAGAAACCCCAATTTATAGTGTAGTTTCTCTTCTGAGCAATGCTCTCTGTTTTCTCTCTTTCATCGCTTGATTTTCTAGAATACATCACCCAGAACCAGATTGACCACAGGAATAAAGGCTGTGCCTACTCTATAGTGTAGCATCAGTGACATTTTATCTCACCTATCCCACAGATGTATTGCAGCAATAAATGAACCTAAATAGATCACCCTTTGCAGAGTGAATGTCAAAGAGAAAAGAACAAACTGTTATTTTAGTGAGCATTTAGCTAGGGAAAAATCAGAAACCCATACCCCTTTGGGATTTCATCCATGCAAGGATCACTGCACGGGAATAACTCAGCCTCCCAATCTCCTGATTTGGCCCTGGATCAAGGTTCTAAATTTTCCTTCTTATAATTTTCACTTGGAGAGAAATTTTTAAAAGCAAAGTTCTGACAGGAAAAAAGACTTAGAAAACTAATGCCTTCTACTTCCAAGCAATCCAGCAGGCTTCTGGATGTGACAGATCATTTATCACAAAACTCCACATTCACATCACATCTCTGTGTTCATACACAAAAAGTATGAACCTTATTGTTACTTTTATTTTAAACCAATAATGCTTTTTGTGTCTACAAAATCAAATGTTTCAAGGTAGAAGAAGTCTTATTAGCAGGTCAGAATCTTACCAATGAATATCTGATGGAGCTGCTTTGATGTCAGAATTAAACTACAGTCTTCAATCTCTCGTGGAGAAAAGGGTACTGGGTTTAGCCCTTCAGAAACCTATAAAAACATCCAAAACAATTACCACATACTAGGAGCCACTTGGGAGAGTCTTTGTTCAGATATACAAACACTGTACACTACCTATTCATTCTCCACAGAAGCTCAGCAAACAGAGGAAGGGACAGCAGCAAAAGAAAATATTCCCCAGGAAAAAGTACTATCCTTGTTAACAGTAAACTCTGCCAAAGGCCAAAATTCCCCTAAAGTTTCTGAGTAACTCCATCATGAGCTACTGGTACTTCCCTCTCTCTGTCCTCTTTAGAAATGCATGACTATCCTGAAATTTGACCCAAAAAGCAGCACTCTTACAGGCCCTAGATTCAAAAACCTGAGCAAAAAAAAAAAAAAAAAGGCAGAGGGGATCAGTAAATGTCTGCCTCTAACCTCACTTCCTCTGCTCCACATGGGCCTAGCAACTTACTTGCAGCAAGAAGAAAGGCAGCAGAGGCACTCCAACTCTATGGAGGATCATCCATTCCCACCAAAGAGGAGACCCTGGACAATCGCATCTCCAACAGGAAAATTTACATCTATTTCTGTTGGTAATTAGGCTCAATTGGCTTTTTCTCCAGCAGCAACAGGCGTGAATCGCATGAGCTGCCTGCTGTACTACTATAAGGAGCCCCTTGGGGAGCAAGGAAAGGGTCTGCGGAGGCAGGTGCTCACAATTCAAGCTATTCCACACTCAAATCCCTTCCCTAACTAATGTATGAAAATAACTTCATCTTCTCTTTAAACTAAAAATACAATTTGCTCCACAACAAAACTTATTTCTTTTTGGAAAGTGAGTTACTTATTTCTTTTTGGAAAATGAATTACATGAGCACGCTGCTTACTTGGTAGACAGCATGTGGGATTGTGCAACTGACCTCTTGAAGGACTGGGAATGTATGAATAGTCTTCTGTTGGAGGAGCCACTCAATGGAGAAGAATGTAAGATTTCACAGTATTTTTGAAAGCAAGCTTTTTTTAAAAAAAATCCTCACTGAACATGCAGACATTTCTTTTCTCATGTAAGAGAAAGAGAAGTCCTTTTTGTGCACAATCTGGATCATAGCCATTGGTGGTTGTTAACTTTTGTCAAGTATTTAAACAGAGGCTGGATGGCCATCTGTCAGGGCTGCTTTGATTGTGATTTCCTGCATGGCAGGGGGTTGGACTGGATGGCCCTCGTGGTCTCTTCCAACTCTACAATTCTATGATTCTATGATTCTATATCAATAAACGGAGAGAAAGCAATTGTAGCATAAGCTTTCGTAGACATGGTCTACTTCCTCAGATGCATTCCTCCATACATCTGAGGAAGTAGACCAAGTCTATGAAAGCTTATACTACAATTGCTTTCTCTCAGTTAGTCTCAAGGGTGCAATAAAATCCCCTTGCTTACTGATATTCCAGACTAACACAGCTATGTCTTTGAATTCTTTCTAGCATACTATGTACTCACCCATTCTTTGTCACGTTTTCCCATTTAGATCTCTTCCTTACCCATTTTACAGAAATGTCCTCCACAACTTATTTCTTTCTAGCACTATGATTTAGAAATGTAAATCCAATTTGCAATTTTGTGCCACAACTTATTTAAATAAACAAACAAACAGCATGAAATATGTCCTAATACATACTGCAAAGGCAAAGCACATCTGGTCAAAAGGTATATAGCTACAAATGCTGCTCAAAGATATATCATTTAATACTAACGTTAGGATTGTCCGTGCCATCATATTTCTACGTATGCTTTTAAAAGCTGGACAATGAAGAAAGCTGATAGGAAGAAAATCAACACTTTTGAGATGTGGTACTGGAGAATTCTGTGGTTACAATGGATGGCTAAAAAGACGAATAAATGGGTCCTAGACCAAATCAAACCTGCTCTCTCCCTAGAAGCCAAGATGACTAAACTGAAACTGTTGTACTTTGGACATATCATGAGAAGACATGCCTCATTAGAAAAGACAATAGCACTTGGCAAGGTGGAAGACAATAGGAAAAAAGAAAGACCACATTCCAGGGCTGTGACTTCCTCAATCAAGGAAGTCACAGCCCTGAGTATGCAAGACCTGAGCAGGGCTATTGAGGATAGGGTGATGTGGAGGTTTTTCATTCATGGGGTCATCATAAGTTGAAGTCAACTTGACAGCAGTTAACAACAATAAATGCTGCAAGAGAGCCAGCATGGTGTAGTGGTTTGAGTATTGGACTAGCAATCTGAAAGACCAGGGTTCAAATTCCTGCTCAGCCATGAAAACCCACTGGGTGACCTTGGGCAAGTCACACTATCTCAGCCTGAGAAGAAGGCAATGGCACACCCCCTCTGACAAATTTTGACAAGAAAACCCCATGGTAAGTTCACCTTAGGGTTGCCATAAGTCAGAAACAACTCAAAGGCACACAACAACACAACAAATGCTACAATTGACAGCACTCCTATAGTCCTAAAACTGGTGAAATTTGACAGTGTTCATCAAAAAGATTTTTTTTTAAAGTTCACAAAATGCCACCACAAGAAACTAGAAAAGCAGAGTATTTAAGTGGACAACATTCATTTCTATATGAGGTAGTTGTGTGACTTGGGTGGCATTTTATTTTCCCCAAAGGGGGAAATGGTGTAATCAGGGCTCAAAGGAAGATATTTTTGCAAGTGAAATCCTGCACACAACTTTGAACCCCACATCTAAAAAGCAGCAACTAAACGCTTACTCAAAAAACAGTCATATGCAGAGGTGTTCAGAAAAACCTGCAGGTTGATGCAAATGAACTCTAAGGCCCCGATCTTATGCATACTTCCAGCAAGTAAATCCCACTAATGTAGTATATATTAGGGGATAAGAGGAGTGCATTATATAGTTTGTGTGTGTGTGTGCACACGTGCGCAAGTCACCTGCCAACTTACGGTGACCCCATGAATTTAATGGGGTTTTCTTAGGGAAGGAATGTTTGGGGGGGGCAGTTCCTTCCTCTAAAATTTAGCCTACAGCACCTGGTATGAATAATAGAAGCCCGTCATATTTTCATTAACTATAAGCAAATTAGGACATATTCGAGCATTTTTAACTTACCTCTTTATCTACAGATTTAGCTTTAATTTCCACTAGTTGTTGACTGGTTAACAAGTTACTTCCACTTACGCAAGTAATATCTTCCTCCAATTTCTCATGTGGTAAATCTTTTACCTTTGGAGATTTTAACCCAGATGCTGGTTGCAACCCTATGTCCACAGGATTATTAAGCATTTTAAAGATCCTACCCAGAGGGAGTATAGAAGGAAAAGTAACACTCTGGTAAGTAGCAAATATTCAGTTAAATATTGAATAAATGTTTTGATTAGCATTTCAAGAAGGTATTTTGATGAAAAGTGGGAAAAAGCTCTCAAAACGAACGCTTTGCTAATCCTTTATTGGAAATACTCACAGACATCCTATTTTCAGTTCTGTTTATGAAGATTATCTTGGAACATCACTTAATGCCTCTTCTTCAATGATTCATGACACATATATTCCAGAAGCAACTTCAAGTAAGTACACTGTGAGCATATCATTTGTGTATCATATGCTTATCACAGGAGTGCACAGCCTGACTGACTGAGGCTGCTCGAAACTTAGGGAATTTACTTCTCATGAAGAGTTACTAACTGACACACACACCAACCTAAACACTATCAGGCTTTCCTGCTTAAAATCATTATCTAGATTTGGGCAAAGGATTTCTTGTCTCCTTGTGAATAATATCAGAAAATAGCTGCATGGATCACCCAGGAGCATGAATACCAAGGCCAAATGAATTAGTTAGCACTTATCCTCACAACTGATAACAGTTGTCCCTTCATATTCGCTGGGGTTTGGACCCCCCGTGGATACAAAAATCCGTGAATACTCAAGTCCCATTATATGCAATAGCATAGCAAAATGGTGTCCCTTATATAAGATGGCAAAATCAAGGTTTGCTTTATGGATTATTATTTTTTTAAGAATATTTTCAAGCTGTGAATAGTTAAATCCATGGATACCAAATCCATGGATACAGAGGGACAACTGTACTTAGCACTGAACAGATGCTACATACACTCCAATAATATCTGAATGTCGTCCACATAGGCTTCATTGTTCTCAACCTCATTCAGCTACACAGAATTATTCTCTATTCTCCTTACTACGTCACACCATTATACCGTCATAGCAGTGGTTAGCTCCACTTTTGACTCAGTCTTATCACATGGTGTTGTGGTTCTCTTGATGCTATTGTGCTATACAGTTGTTGGGAATTTGATTTTTTTTTTCATGCTGAAAATAATCCTTTAATGACCCTTTCCCGCTATGATTCAGAAGCCAGTTTGAGTGCAGATGTCTCATTCCACTTCATTGTGAGAATGATCAATTAGTGGGTGCAGTGTGAGTGTGATCTGGTTGTCCCTCTCTTGGGGATTCCCAAGCAAATCTTCAGCAGGGAAACCTCAGACTACTTCCAGTGGTTGGACAGGGAGGACAAGACTTCCCAAGAGAGTAGCTGTATTTTCTGTGGTCTACACTCCTGAAACCCTTTTCAGATTTTAATAAACAGTAAATGGTTCACTGTTATAGTCAATAATGTTGCGATCCTGACCTGTTAAGCAGTGAAAGTCACTATTCAGATGCCTTTACTGCATGGGGGTGTTTTCCAAAGATTTCTCCACTGCTTTCCTGTGGTACCACACGCCACACTGTCACCACCACAATGTTGCTTTTTAAATATATATATATATATATATATATATATATATATATTAAGGTAATAGTGTAATAGTGCTATGGCATCATGCTGTAATAGCATTATTATGGCTTAATGAGTTCAAATTAAGTGTTTTTTTGAACAGGGGAGCCTGAAAACAACTGACTAGCATGATAAGCACTTTTGTTTTTCACAGAAGAAAGACATCAGTATTCCAGGGGATGGTATGGTCTGTTTCTCTTCCTGTGCCACCTCTTGCAATGAGAGACTTGGACCAGTAATGGGGGTGCCATAATGATGTCGTATCATAATAGAATTACTACATCTATATTTTTAAAAATATATTTATAGTGAAGCAAACCAATCATAGCACACAAGGCGGGACAAACAGGGTGGTGATCATGGCATTAGTGCAGATGAAAAATACTGTTTACAGCGCAAAGGTGGCAAGGGTGTGATACACAGCATCAACAATCAGCTATCATTGCAAGTACAGCTAAAGCAGTTTT
The DNA here is from genome assembly GCA_030847615.1 of Gambelia wislizenii. Taxonomy (NCBI): domain Eukaryota; kingdom Metazoa; phylum Chordata; class Lepidosauria; order Squamata; family Crotaphytidae; genus Gambelia; species Gambelia wislizenii. The sequence goes on from JAUMIR010000003.1 coordinate 268,884,545, forward strand.
CAAATGTTATAACCCAGCATAAGAGCATGGTCTGATAAGGACCTATGTTTAAGCCATATTTCAAATATATTGGATTAGGATGTGTAGCTCTTTTTAGAAGTTTAAAATGGGGACTGAAATTATAATAATATAAATTTGCAAAATGTTTGAGCATTACAACATTTAGACAGTTTATAGGGAAGGAACATTTACCGAGCAGCTTTTTTATGTAAACGACGCTGCCTTAAACTTCGGATATAGTCTGCGTAGTAATCCTTATTTGCTTGGTTTTCAAGTTCTTCATATAATGTGTAAGAAAATTCTGGATCCACATAACTGTATCTGGGAACCTTTGTAAAAATAGTCCTAAATATGTAAAAGGAAATGCAATTTCATTACTGAACTGATGATTTAAGTATGCATTGAGCACAGAAGATTTTACTTCTTTTTCCTGGATGATTTTTTTCTTCCACTCTCCACCCCCTTTTAGATAAAACACTGAAAAGTATCATGTAAGATATTTAACATTATATACTATTTACAGCTACAAGTTATATTTATATTACTACCTGTAATCCTTATGTAATTCAGCAGGTCTTATGCTGGCTGCACGATCATTAGGAAGCGCAACTATTGCTTTGCTCAGGTTCCTATTCATTCGGTGAGCATGAATTTGGGTCCGATTCGATTTAAGTAGTGCTACTGGTGTGATATCACTGTGTTGATCCATCCTGTTAGCTATAAACACTCCCATTGCATTGGAAATCAATGGTGTTAAACCTTGGATAAGATTTAAATAGAAAAAAAAATTACTGGGGAGCAGCAAATTAGTTTCTATAATTTTTTCCTTTATATTATACAATACTTGATTCTTAATTACAACATTCTTTTTTAAAAGGATAAATCAAATTCTCATGCTAGTTATATAAATACGTTATAGCTCAAGAAGGAATATTACTCAAAAAAAGTGACAACATATAAAAATGGATCCAGTCTTGATAAAATTATATAGGAGATCAAATGAAACAAAAAATAAACCAAGAATGGACTGTATAGAACAAAGTCTCCAGGGACAAAGTCAAACAAAATCACAGGGAAACTAGATTAAAACAAAGGTACCAATTATTGCTACAAGATTTGCTGTATTTTGTCTATAAGACTGGATATTACAAATTTTATCCTAATTTAACCTTCCCAAATAGAACCCCAAACTACTTATGGAGATAAAAACACAACCAAGTTTTAATTATTTCATTAAATTATTATAAATATAAATTATATAGCTATCAAAACTTTGTAGTGTCACAACAAAACAGTTATCCATGCTGAAGTAGGCAGACTTTAACTTTTCTAAAGTACGGTATGTTCTAATTGTTCAGCATAGAGCAGATACTAATTACAGTACAAATCCTGTATACATGGGATCAGTATACATAGTTTCACTTACCCATGATCCACAGCTGCTGCCGGTGGCCAGGATCCTTCCTCACCTTTTCCTTGGGCAAGGTAGCAAGGGAGGGAGGGAGACAGCACCACTGCCCAGCTCTGCCTGCCTGCCTGTCTTCCCAACATGGATTGACAAGTTCCCCACATGTCCCTCTTCAGCCTCACCAGTCCTGGGACAAGGAGGATGGGGGATTGCCCCCTCACCACCACCACCCACTCTGTGCAGCAACTGGCTGGCCAGCAACATTTGCCTGAGCCACACCTAGCTCACCACCGCCACCTATTTCTCCATGTCCAGTTCATGCTTCTCCATCACCTCAGGCTCTCTCGGCCAGAGGCGTAGGGAGCCCAGCTGCATGGAGCTGTGTGTTTGTCTTGGTTGCAGGCACCTCACTGTCACATGCAAAAATGCCAGCAGCAGCAGCCTAAGCCCACTCCTCCCTCTTTACCCACACTGGCCTTGTGGCAACAAGAAGGAAAGCCGGACAGCCAACTGCTCGCTCATTGCTCCTAAGGTTTTCAGATGCAAAGAAGAGGACCAGGCAAGAAGAGAAGCAGTGGCACCAGCATCAACAACAGCACTCTTCCTGATGCTTCCTTCCCAGCGGGGATGGGAAGAGGCATTCTGACACTAGCATACTGAAACACTAACATATTTTTTCCGGATGTGGATAAGTGAAACCATGGATATTGAAACCATGGATACAAGGGTCAACCTGTAATACAAATGATCTCAAAAGCAAAAAAAAAAAAACTGTGGGAGTAAGACCTTAATCATTGCTGCACATACCATGTCAAAGCACAGGAAATTGTGTTCTAATGTAAATGATTTACCAAAACTGAGTACAATATTCCATCTGCCTTATATTAACTAAGAGCCCAAAAGGCATTCTGTGTATGCAATAGTTTTTTTTCCTTGTATTAATTCACCATAACTACAAAATTGTTCATTATGAGCATCCAAATCCAAATTCAAGATATCATTTGGCGATTAAACTTTAAAGCTTTCCTAATAGGAGATTGGCATGCACGCCTCAGCCACTTGACTTATCTGCAAAACTCTTAACATTAATTGCAAAACTCCTTTTTGAACTCAGATGTTCCAATCAAAGTTTGGGGGTTCAAGGAAAACTTCCTTTTAAAATCTGGATCAGAAAAAGTGAGCATAAAAAAGTGAGAAAAAAATGAATGAATGAAAAATGAATAAATACATACATACATAAAGTGAGTGTACATATAGAACATGCACATGCATCTCTCTGAACTTCAAACAAAATTTTACTTTCTGAACAAAAATCTCCATCATGCTCTACCAGCATGGATTGCATTCTACCCTATAAAGGATACCGTAACTGAGACACGGTTAGGAGTCATGCAGCCCTCCACATGTTATCATGCTGCAACTCACAGCAGCTCTAGCCAGCATAGTCAATGGTGAGTTATGCTGGAAACTGCAGACCAACAACATCTGGAGGGCCAAGGGGTTCCCACCTCTGATTTAGACAAACTGTTAAATTAATGAATGTACCACAATTACACATTCGCCCCAATTACTGTTGAATACTCTATCATGATACTAATACAGAGAGACCACAAATCACTGTTTCCTGGGAAACCAACTTCAGGTGGAATCCTGTTGGGTTAGTTCCAATTACAGCAAATCCATTCAATCGATTGTTGAATGGTAAGTCAAGAGGTAAATAAATCCCATTGGTTTAGTGAGTCTTCTCTAGTTAGGAGGAGCAATACGACATAAGATTATGACTAAAGAAATCAAACAAGGGTACAGGTTGAAGACCCCTTATCCAAAATGCTTGAGACCAGAATTTTTTGGATTTTGGAATACCTCTATTTGCCTATACATATATACCTCCTATCATTTCACAGATCCTCATGTCTCTCTCCAGCCTTGAGTCTCATTCGTGTAAGCAACTACGTTCAAACAAATAAACTATGTTATGAGTTGGGGACGGTTTCATCTGAAAGAAGTGGACAAAGTTCATGAAAACTCATGTACAACTAATGCACTATAGGACTCATCATTCTAGCACTCCTGAATTTTTGAACTACAATTCCCACAATCCATTTCCTGCATGCTCAGCCTTCTGGGAGCTGAAGTCAAAAACCTCTGGAAGATCCTGGATTACAACATGGCAGTGATGTGAGCTCTGGCTTTCTGACATGAGGAAGGAGAAAGCTGCTAACAGCAGCACACAGAGGAAGCAAAATGTAGCAAGAAGCGAAAGAAGGGAGTGTGTTTGGTGTTGCAAGCACACAGCATTTTCTTTGTGCAGAGCCTGACAAGGAATCCTTGCAAGAGCCTGCATTCCTATATGGGCAACATGGTTGTTGCAGTCACTCCACTGCCAATCCTCTCTTCTGAGTTCCACATGCCTCCAAATGGCTCAGCCTGCCTTCGATTCCTATAGCTGGAAGGCCACCTTACTTTCCTATAGCTGGAAGGCTCACCTCACCTTCAGACCCCTCATCTTTCTTTGCATAAATATCAATGTGCCTATGCATGAGTGCTCTTTCTCCAGACACCTCCTGTTTCATTTATGTATGAGATGAGAAACTGGAAAGAGTGAAGATCTGTTAAATGGCAGGAATCCAAGTGCAGTGCTTGGCATGAATCCTCACCTCTTGCCTTCACAGATCCTTGCGTCTCTCTCCAGCCTCACATCTTGTTCGGTTACTACTTGTATTGTGTATGAGATGAGAGGCTGGAAAGAGACTGAGTATCTGAGAGATGAACAAACAGGAGCACTGCAGCCACTACCTCAAAGACAGAAGCAGGTGGCTGGCAGCAAAAAAAAAAAAAAAACATTTAGGAGAGGTTTACAGATTTCAGATTTCCAGATTAGGGATGCTCAACCTGTACTTGCATAAGTCAATTTCCTGCTCAGTTTCTACAAGTTGATTCAAGGCTAGCAATATATCCCACAACTCAAATGGATTGCATTTACAATCCTGCTTATATACAACTTATCCACTATATATTCTAATTCCCAGTTGTCCCAATTCCCGAAGAAGAAAGGTTTGCCTTGATAGCAGACAGACAAGGAGGAAGCACATTTCTTCTGCACTTTAGCACAGACTGCTAATGTTCTTCATCTGCAGTCAAGCAAATGCCTTCTTATTCAGACAGACTCTTGATCATTAACTGGTTGTTGTGGAAGAGTTTTCAACAGTGGGTGTTGTATTTTTTCCCCTCTTTGTTACATTTTAAATACCTTTAAATGGTTTTAATTCAACTTTTGGGTAATACAAAAACTTGTTTTTTAAATTGTTCTTCAATGTTACAAATAATGTGTTTTATCTGTTTTAATTCATGTTGTAAGCTATCTTGGGTATTACACTGGGGAAAAGGCAGGATATTAAGTAAAAACAAACAAAATATGCTGCAGATGTCACTTTCCCCCAAAATCACAGGCTTTAACTCTCTTAGTCCCCATGACCCCCAGCAGAAAAATGGCACGGAGGTGTCATTGTCATTCCGCCCCTATAATATCAACGGAGAGAGACAGTAGCAACAGCAAATAGGAATAGCAACAGAGATATAATATTGGCACCATTAGTGTGTCCCATTTGGGTGGGGGAGGAGTTGAGAGGCATACTATGCAGACCCCTCATATCTTCCAACAGCTAGTGCACCTACTACTTTTTACCATTTTCTGACCTCCAAAATAAGCTTTTTTCCTTTGAAGCAGGCAAGTGAATGAACATGGGGTGGACTAGTTTCGGAAATAGTCCAACTGAATGTTGAAACTTACTTTCAAGTGGTATTGATGTCTGACTGACCTGCTCAAGGATCCCAACTCATTTTCATGGTGAGCAGAAGCTTATATCTGAAATTGCTCTTAAAAAAAAAACATTGTTTCAGAGATATTAGACATTTCTTTTCCACAACAGCTTACCAGGGTTGGTTTTGAGTACAACTTTATTGGTTACAGACTTGCAACGGCCAAAAAAGGATAATTGTATCTGATGGAAAGGTTCCATTTTCAGAGTGGGCAGGCTACCTTTCGTCACCACTGGACCAATGATATCTACCACTTGCTTCACTGAGAAGGTTCCCACATGATGTGGGACAAATGAAAATAGCACATCCTAAAGACAAAAACAGAAAATGTATTAAGATACTTCAGGCAAGGAAGTCAAAAGCATTAACAGGTTACTGATTTTTAAAAGCTTATATCATGCTTTTTTCTTTTTCTTTAAATCCTCAGCATGTAAAATCTCTAAATTTCAAATAACAGCTTTTGTTTTAAGAAGTGAAAACCTTCAATGTAAGTTTACCAGCTACGAAATGTAGCAAAATGGAGTTAGACATTTTAATCCCATTGCTCAGCTTCACAGTCTGCCAACTGCTGTATACAATATACACAAGCATGACCCCTTACAATAATAGTAAGGAGAGGCTAATACTGAAGGCAATGATTACAAAGAACTAATAGGAATAGGACAGCACAGATGCAAGTGACTTTAGGAATGGTAGATTGTGCTGCATAGATGGTTCAGTAAAAGCTTTCTGTAAAGGTGGAGTCTGGCAAAAGACTTCAAGAAAGCAGAGAATGTTTCAGAGATAAGGAAAAGCAACAAAGAAAACATCAGGTTAGGAAATGAAACTGGTTGCAGATAAGCTTTATGGAATTAGAGGAAGAAATTCAGACAGAAGCACTCAACTGAATAAAGAGAAGTTTAGAGCTAATGTGAAGCTTAACAAGGAACAAATGTAAGGAGAAGAGTAATGACTGTTGCACAGTAGAAAATGAGCTATAGTAGAGGTATTATCTTAATAGGTATTAATGGAGAGATATAGTAGAATGGATGACCAGCACAGAGGTAAGAAAAAGCAGAATAAAACACTGGTCACTCACTGTGAATGTGCAGAGGAGAAACCCACACAGCATGGGTTATCCCCAATGCTGCCCAAAAGGCAGGAGTAATATGAACTAGCAGACTTCCCCAAAAGCCTCCTTGATCCTTGCTTTCTCATTCTTTAATAGCAAAATATAAGAAAAAGAATGCCTACATATTTTGAGAAACTACAATGGGGGGGGGGATACAGTAATATGCCTTTTTAGGATCAAATGTGAAGGATATAGACTGGATGGCCTTAGAGGTCTCTTCCAACTCTGATTCTGTGATTCTACATTCTGAAACACCTTTCTTCCAAAAGCTGTCTCTGCTGACTTGAACTTGTCTAGTCTGTAACACCTGAGAAAGATGGCTGGGGTGCTCCAGACCAGAGTCCTACAGATTTCATGCAAAGTGGCATTCACTGGAAAAGCCACTGAAGTCACTGCAAATCTGATGGAATGAGTGTGAATTGTAAGTGCCTTTGTAATTTTATACTATATGCCATCACGATACAGGCACTGATTCATTGTGCCAGTGTGAAGAGTGAATGAGTTTTCTGTTTTAGTGGCACTAACAGACTGGCTAAGAAACTTAACAACAAAAAAAGATGGAGAACCACAATGCATGATATGGGAGTTACCCGAGCAGCGAAGCGAGAAGTATTAAACTGTTGAGGTGGCATTGACATATCCTAGGATATGCAGGATGCTGCTGCCTGTTTATCTAGGAAGGAACAGATCCTTCATACAATATGGACAGCAATTAATAAGCTACCAGAATGTTTGGATACAAACTGATAAGACTTGGAGTGCTTCTGAAACATCAGCAAAAGACCAGAAAGAGCTGGTTAAAGATTTCATGGACAGACGCAAAAGGGTGATTCTGTTCGATGCGATGAAAAGACTTTAAAAAGATGAGACTTTCTAACCAGCAGGTGTGTTCCTGTTCTGCGGCAACGGGACTCTCTGTTCGATGCGATGAAAAGACTTTAAAAAGATGAGACTTTCTAACCAGCAGGCGTGTTCCTGTTCCGCGGCAACAGGACTCCCATGGCCTTCATGAAGTCTGCCTGATCAACAATCTGCAGTGAAGAGCCACTTGGTGTGTATATGAGTATATGTGTGAGTGCATGGTTAGAATGAGAGAGCTCTCTTGGTACTAAAAGTTATGTGTATGATCCTATGAATAAATGTTATTTACAAAGTGAAAAAAATCCAAATTTGGTGTTTCTGCCTCTGTATCAGCCCTATTGGGGTATCTTGTTTTGTTTTTAAAGGTGATTTTAGACAGTTACTTTTAATTTATATGTGTTTAATATTTTTTTATGGGGGAGGGTGGGGGTGGGGGTGTTTAGGGATTTTTATATGCATTGTATTTTAATTTTTGTAAGCCGCCCCGATTGTTTTAACAGAGGGGCAGGGTATAAATAAATAATTATTATTATTATTATTATTATTATTATTATATCTTCTCTGGGGTATCTCCACTACACGTTTTCAAAATTAAATGAATGGCCTTATCATCTTGGCCTTGACAGATTGGTGTAGTTGGCAGGATATTTTGAAAGCGTGGTGGAGACTCCTTTGAGAAACCCTGAGTAAGGGGGACAGCCCCAGAGACTGGTTGCAAGGGGACGCCCTTGCTAGGATACGTAAAAATGTTTGGGGAAAAGAGTAAGAAGGGGACAAGTGAAGGTAGGGATCTTGTTTTAAAAACCCTTTCCATACTCTTGAGGGGGAAGTACGGAAAATCTCCCCCACAGACGTCCTTATACAGGATACGCAAAAATGTTTGGGAAAAAAGATTAAGAAGGGGACAAGTGAAGATAGGGATCTTGTCTTTAAAAACCTTTTCCTTACTCTTGGGGGGGAAGGACGGAAAATCTCCCCCACAGAAGTCCTTATAGAGGAAAGTAAGGACTGGAGTTTGCATTTGAAACGTTCCCTTTTGACAGGGAGCAAACAGGAGGAAGCCTTACGGAAGGTTTCCAAGTGGTTTGTAAAGACTATTGGTTCATAGGAACCTTGGGAAAGCCTGTACAAACGTATTAGAATGTTTTGCTTTGAGACTTCGGCCACCAACAAACCAGACCAGTTAAGAGTACGGTTGTTATTGGCTCAACAAGGCATGGATTTTCTTTGTCAAAAATTAAGAAATCTGAAAGCAAGGTTGCTGAGGAGAAATCTAAAAATGCAACATTGACATTACAAAATATTTCTAGGATGTAGGAGAACATTTGCTTGGAGGATGATGATAACAGTTTGAGAAAAAGAGACAAAGCTTTTGCAGGCTAGCTTAGAGGCTTTGGAAGAGAAGGAGCAGGAGTGTAAATTACAGAAACAAAAAATTGATGTTTTGAAGGAGGTTTTAACTGACCACAGTACTTAAGAGAACTAAATGTGTAGGATGTGCAGGAAAGTGTGACCAACCGAACAACCCTCTGCTACAAAAGTTTTCAGAAAACATACGGTTACAATTAGCAAATATTTCAGGGGTGATTTTTTTTTTTTGCTTATTAGGAAGATTAATTATAACAGACCTAAGATGGTTAAAAAGAATTGCATTGTTCTTGTTGGCACTGTTCATTGTTGTTCTGCTATGCATGCTGATATCATGTATTTTCTGTTTCTTGCCTGCTATCCTACACAGATCAGTTAGCAATACTGAATATGCTTTGATGGCTTAAATAGGGATTTACTTGTGTGAAATGTATTGTCTTTGAAATTAATCATTTAATTTAAGGGAGGAATGAAGTAGCCATGTAGACTCTAATGTCTATTTGCTGAATGCTGTCACCATTACAATCACTATTTGGGGTCAGACTAGATAGCCCATGAGACTCTGGGACTCTGCAAAGTCTTTTTCCTTTAACTCACATACCTAGTCAATGTTTCTTACTAATCAACTCTATGTTCCATAAACATATGATATGCTGATATAAACAATTCTTTCTCTAATAACGCTCGAACTGTACCCAAGTGTTCCTAAGCTATCTTGCCTTGTGCTTTCTAAACTATCAACAATCGTTGCAAGGAAGGGAAATTTGCTAAAGTGGTAATATTATAATTTGGGGCAATTTGGAAAAAGTGGGAGGCAGGGACGTATGAGTGAAGTGTTTGGATTGTGGATTGTGTGAAGTGTGAATGCTACTGCGGTTCCTGTTTACATGCTGTTGAAACGTCCAGGCCAGTAGGGAGTGAGTGGCGTAAATATCCCTCCTATGTTGATCAATGAGACCCCCTTCACCCACTGATCAAGACCCCCCTTTATCCTTTTGTCTCTTGTCTTTGTCTAAACTTATGTGGGAAGTAAGGGAGGAGGGGGAAGCAAGACTTGCACCCCCCCCAGGGCTGTATGTTGAAACATTGTCCTGATTCGGCCCTCTTCCAAAACAGGATGGCCAGTGGAAGCTCCTTGAAGTTAGGTAAAATTAGGTACGTGTATTCTGTAAATGTTGGTAACCCAGAACATCCAAATCAGTTCCCCTACATTGACTCATGAGATACAGTGGTCCGTGAGTCTCCCCAGTGGCTGAAAAGTGCCACTCCCTAAGACACCACAGAAATCTGAACTAAACAAAATAGCTCCTCAAAATCAAAATATAAACTATTCTCTGGGACAGGGAGAAAATAGAGATAAACCCCAGGAACTCCCTGGCAGTATATCTTACAATAACACTACTCAGCCCTTCTACGAATTCTGTCAACTGTCTGTAGAAACATTGATTCTTATATTGCAGAAAATAAATGACATTGCAAGGAGGGTAGAGAATTTGCAGCAAGCCTTTCAAAGGCAAAACTCATATGGCACATGGGAGGAAGCCAGCCCAACCACCTCACAACAACCGGATGTAGTTAACAGTGCAGCACACTGCCAGAGTGCTATAGAGAAATCAGCTTGTCTTACAAATACATCACTATGCCCATATTCGGAACAGCCGCATATCAATTGTGAGATCCCTCTTTCAACTTTTAAACACTCACAGCAGAACAATTGACTTATTAGACTGCCACTTTTTACCCAGCTCAAAAACAATTATTGATTTCCAGATGCTAGCTATCCCAGACCTTATGATTAGTATAGTCCACTCTGGTGGAGCACATGATTGTTCAGAGATCCCGGTAAGGGAAAATAATTTTTCCAAACCCACTGACCACCTAAAAAGAGAAGATGATGTTTTTTACACTGATGGTGGTTCATGGTGGAATAATGGAGAAAGGATAATAGTGTGGGCTTGGTGCAATCCTAACAGATACAAAGAAGCTAAGGGAATGATACCAAATAGCTTGGGAGCGCAGGAAGTGGAATTGGAGGTTGTTTTAAACATTCTTTTATTTTTAAAGGAACAAGAGGGGGAGGGAATAAGGGGAAAACCCTCCTATATAGTAATGAATAGTGAATATGTATATCATGGATGTACAAAATTTATTCAATCTTGGGCATATGACAATTGGAAAAATGCTGACAACATTAGTTACAACAGTAAATAAGTTAAAACATGTTAAGGAAACTGGTTAACAAGAAAGGGAAAGATTACCCTTAGTACTAATGGCATGAGAAGTAGCCCGGTGGGGAAACACGGGTATACACCATATGAAATCTTGTTTTGACATGAGATAAATTTAGGCCTTATTCATAAGTATAATGTGGACATGTTCCTCCAAAATGGTTGGAGGAACAAAAACAAAGAGACACGGCCCAAATATGGATTAATGGACAAATGTCAAAGTCGATGGATACTCAATTGAAAACGGAAAACCAGATGTTGCCAGTAGGATCCCAAGTCCTCTATTTGTGTCTTGGCACTAAGAAACACACTTTGAGACCAAAATGGAAGGGTCCTTATGTCATTTTAGACAAAATTTGGCCCATAAGCAATTTGATTGAAAAGGACAAACAATCTAGATGGGTTCATCGTAACCAAATTAAACTATATAAGGGAAATGACTAATGACATATGTTGTATTTTTCAGAATGGTGGACTCTGGAACACTGATACTGTGAAATTTGTTTTACTCTTGCTCATCTTGATTCTCTGTGGCATAATTTGTAAGTACAATAATTATTTCTTTAAAGAAAATCATAATAGGGGATTCTAACAGGAAAAGCCTGAAAGAAGAAATCAGGACGAGCAACTTGTAAATGGGAAGACCAGCAAGAGGAAGAAGTGGGATCCTGGAAACGAGGGTACAGGTTTTAATATTTTTTGTACGATTGTTTATCAGATATCCAATATTTGCCTGGATCTCTAAATTGAAGGGAGGGAAATTTCATTTAAAACATTCAAATGAAAAGGAAGAGCAACGAATTAGATGTGAGCCAGGAAAAAGGGTGAGATTTCATTGGAATAGTTAAATGATAAAAATGGTAAAATTGTGGACGATAATATTTTTTGTTAGCCTAGGAAACCTTGGAGCCAAAGAGCATTCAACCGTGACATATGAAACAGTGACCTTGCAGAGACACCATGTGATGCCTGACTGGGAAAGGGGACAATATAGTATAGGGGGATTTTATAGTCTGACAAACTGCATTAATACTACTGTTAAGGCTTGGAACCATGTTATTTGGTCATATGGTGGGTATCAGGTGGGAAAGTTTAGGTCACCGATCTGGGGAGAAAAGGTTTTTGGAAGTTTATAAAGGGACTATTTGGACAAGTAGAACAACAGAAATCACAAAGTTAATGTATGTAACAAAATGCCTAGACCATTTTGAACACATGCACCCAGAACAATGGAAATCATGGCTAAAGACAGAAAACCAGAGTTGCCATCAGAAATGTGATATTGACTTTAATTGTCCTAATATACAAATAACAGTTGTTTCAGGATATTTGAAAAATACAACAAAAGGAAGTGTGAAGACCCAAAGACCTGGGAAATTAGACTGTTGGGATACATATTTTTCCATATGCCAAATACAACTGAAGAGACTGTTCAGAGAAATGTTGCTCCGGTAATGAAACAATGGCATACACCCATTCCAGTTGTGATGGGACCAAATCTAAACCTATGGAATATAAGGTTAAATATGACTATGTTTAACATAACAAATCTACACCCTGAGTGTATTAAATATACTAACCCTTATTTGGAATTTGCGGGGGGGAAAGAAAAATTATGGAGAAGGGAAAAAAGGGACAATCCTGGGAGGGATTGGTACGGGGGTAGGTGTGGCTAATTCATGGGATATCGAAACGCAAGCAAACAAATTGTCCTCACTTGGGGGCCTACAATGGAAGGTTGTTCACATGCCAGGAGATGATTTGGTGTCCACCTTCCGTCTCCATGATGTGTCCGCTGGATTACAATTAATGACCTTTGACCAATTGAATAAAATCTTGTATGCTTTCAGAAAAGTGGACAACCAAACTTTAAGGACGGTATCTAAGGCTCTATCATGTTTAGTAATCCAAGCCACCTTATGGAATTGGAAAACCAAATGTTGGTTGCTTTGTATGGAAATCATGGGAATGCATTTGTACAAATTGGGGGACTTGGACAATGGATTCATACAGATTTTCCTTCCTGGTATAGGATATAGGACTTTTCAGTATAAAAAACTATCTGGCAAATTAAAATGATGACTTTAGAAGGAAAGGATGATACAAAGAAAAACTGGATTTGTGACATTCAATCTCTCCCTTTTAATATGGGGGAAAACTATTGGAAACCATATTTGTTATCAAAGCATGCAATCTGTATGAATTCCAATATTGTCAAAATTAATGAGACCACAGAATTAGAACATTGTGAGAAATGGGAAACGGGATACATGTGTCCACAAGAAATAAAACAAATTGAACCATGTGCTTTAGAATTTTCAGACGGTTTGTGCAGACTGCAGAGGATGCCAAAAAGAACATTGCTTTTTGATAATGGGTTAGGGTGTGTGTGTGGTATCTCCCCTACCCCTTTGTTTTGGTCAGATGGAGAATATCATGATAATGGAGAAATGAAATGCAAATGTAACGTGACTTATGTTCAAAGTGTCAAAACTGGTAAACTAGTATATGCTATGGAAACTCGCAATACTAATATTATGATAGAGTTAGACAAAATTGATTACAATATTAGTATAGGGATAGACTGGGAAAAATTGAACCTATTATTGAAATATAATGAACAGGTGAGGGCACATTTGCGAGAACATACTAGAAACTCGAAAAGGGAGTTTGTGAGAATCCAGTATGAGAATGGAGAATTTCAGAGGATTGCTGATGAGGAAAGTAAAATCACTGAACATCATTGGTATGAAATTTTTAAGGGATACTCACCAAAAGCTACTGCATTTTTACATGTTTTGATTCACCCTATTGTATGGATTAGTTTGATATTGTTGTTAATGATTGTTTGGATGATATACTTGCTGAAAAAAATGAGGCGAGCTTCCCAAAGACTGGAGTTGGTTGAAGATCGGATGAAGATGATGGAAAAATATTAGAAATGTTATTCTGTTAGAGATATTATGTGTTTAAGACAGAATACATACATATATATCATATAACAACTTTTGATTAATTGCAAAGATGACACTTGATTAATTGTATAATCAATCACATATCAAGAGGGGGAGTGTGTGAAGAGTGAATGAGTTTTCTGTTTTAGTGGCACTAACAGACTGGCTAAGAAACTTAGGAACAAAAAAAGATGGAGAACCACAATGCGTGATATGGGAGTTACCTGGGTGGCAAAGCAATATGGGAGTTACCCGGAGGTGGCATTGACGTATCCTAGGATACGCAGGATGCTGCTGCCTGTTTATCTAGGAAGGAACAGATCCTTCATACAATATGGACAGCAAGTAATAAGCTACCAGAATGTTTGGATACAAACTGATAAGACTTGGAGTGCTTCTGAAACATCAGCAAAAGACCAGAAAGAGCTGGTTGAAGATTTTGTGGACAGATGCAAAAGGGTGATGTTGTTCGATGCGATGAAAAGACTTTAAAAAGACGAGACTTTCTAACCAGCAGGTGTGTTCCTGTTCCGCGGCAACAGGACTCCCATGGTCTTCATGAAGTTTGCCAGATCAACAATCTTCAGTGAAGAGCCACTTGGTGTGTATGTGAGTATATGTGTGAGTGCATGGTTAGAATGAGAGAGCTCTCTTGGTACTAAAAGTTATGTGTATGATCCTATGAATAAATGTTACATACAAAGTGAAAAAAAAATCCAAATTTGGTGTCTCTGCCTCTGTATCAGCCCTATTGGGGTATCTTCTCTGGGGTATCTCCACTACACATTTTCAAAATTAAACGAACGGCCTTATCACCTTGGCCTTGACACCAGTGCAGATTTTGACAACTGCTTACCGAAAGAAACTGGAACAAAGAAAGCATCTGAATGTGTAAACTCTCAAGTAGAAGAAATATAGACCGTCAAAGCTCTTCTTATATTAAATGGCATAGCTTCTGTGCAGGATAGTAGTAGGAAAAAAGAAAAGCAAGCCACTATATAGAGAGATGTGAAAAGGAGAAAAGACTTGAAGCAAGAAAAAGGTATGTCTAATCTCAGAAGGTACTGTAGTGCTTGCTCTACGATTCTTTTCTCCACTCTTGACTTGGAGACTGATGGGAAAAGAAATCTGTTGATAGGTGTCTGAGTAAGTTAAGTCACATAAAAATCAGTAAAGTCTGGATTACCCACCAATCTGTTGTTTCTGCGTTCCAGACACAAGCAGACAATAGAGGGTGGCCTCCTACTGGTGGAATCTGTCAGTATTGTTGCCTTCCATACCTCAAAGGCTGACCAGGACCCCTTCTAAGTGAAGGTAGGTTGGATTATCTATAAGGAAATCTGGATCTATTTTGGTCTAAATGATCTTAAATCTCTTGATCTTCCAAATCCTTTTGAAGAACAAAATAAAAATAAAAGCAGTTTAAAGTGTCTTTTCTTTGCCTTCCTTTTTAATTGCCACTGATGGTGATCTGCTTTTTATTCTTTGTTTCTACTAATACCTTTGAAGACATGAGCCCTAAAGAAGAGACCACACTTGAAGTATGCTACAACCAGATTAGCCGTGGTGCACATCTGTGTCCAGGTGCTTAACCCATAAAGATCTGAGAACAACAACTGATGCTATTACAAACGGGATGGAAATGAAACAAAGTGTCCATCTATACAAGGTGGGGGGATGGAGTACCTCGCAGTAATGGCATTTTGCAGCAGCAGTCACTTGTCTTAATTGTGTTTTTGCCCCCATAAGCTTTGCATGCTAGATGGAGGACGTGAGTGATTTACTTGGCATTTGTACTTTGCTGCTACTGAACTTTTTTTAAAAAGATGTCCAGGGTGCAATAGAATGATAGAGTGATTTTTTTTTTTATTAAACAGGACAGCAAAACAAAGCAAAAAAACACCCCATTTTATCGACTTAGCGACTGCTCGCTAAGGCAAAAATCCAACATGGAGGCAGCAGGCACTTGCCCAGTTAGCAAGCCCCACCCCCACGCTCACCAGGCCAATCAGCTTTGTACTTCCTCTCCTATAGGAAAGCAATTCAAAGTGCCATTGCTGTTTTTTAAAAATTACGAGAAAAGCCACAAAGGCTTTTCCTGTATTGTTTTTGCCATTTTGGGCTCCCCTCCTTCCAAATACAGTGGATCAATGCAGAATCCCATGTAGACAGGTCGTACTCCCAGCAAATTCCATGAGGGGTATTTTCACCATTTAGACAACCCAAGAGTCTTGAGTCACATCTACCATGAACAGCAAAAATACATACTAAGATAGATCAAGTCCACGTTATTCAAAATGTCTTAGAGGACAGCAGCTCTAGCAAGGAAAGATACTTATATTCCTGCTCTAACTGCCAAAGCTGAAGCTTCAGCAGCTTTTTAAAGAAGCTTTTCAGCCTTCCATTCTTCTGAATTTCTAAAAGAATTATCCTCTTCTCTTGTGATAGCTGTATTTCCCACAGGAACATTAAAGTCATCCATGGCTTTTTGTTCAATGTATATAAAGCTTCTGTACAGCTGTGTGCAATTTCTGCCATGAAGAGGGTGTGCCCATTCTGAAGATAGCAATGCTTGGACAATAATAGGAAAAGTTATCTCTTTAGTAGAGAACAGAGCTTTTCTGAGGACTAAAGCTCCTCTCTTACTGACATTACTGACATCCTATAGAGTTGGATCAGGGTGTTTGCCATCCTGCTTAAGACTGGGTGAGATAACAATAAGGGCAGCAATAACCTTAGACAGAAGTGGAACAACAAATAATACACTATTTAATAATAGTGTATTAGAAAAAAAAATATTCAGTTTTTCCAGAATCTAAGCCTTTATCCTCTTCTTTTTTCTGGCTCAGGAGTGTGCAGGAGGCTATGCTGCCTTAAAATTTCCTGAACATCAGCATCCTCAGAAGAATCAACCCTAATAGACTTCCAAAGAATGCAATAGTGAAGGTGCTTCATGCTTCCTTTTCAATAAAAGTGAAGTTTTCTACTGTAAATCCACTTCATCATTTTTTATTCAAAAATATACGTCTTCACCATACCTTGAAGAGACACAGATGCCAAAAAATGAACATTAAATACCAAGGCTCTCCTCTCTGAATATTTAATAGAGGTAAAAACTGCTGGAGTCCCTGCTACTGGGAGCTTTGCCTTATCTGTGATGAAATTTGTGCTGCTAGTTCTGACACGATAGCCTCCTTAATGCTCTGTTTCAAAGAATAAACATCCAATATAGGCTGACTATGTAACAGATAAAACTGAGAGCAAAGCTAGCAAACAATTTGCATGCAAATTGATTAGGAATATCTGGCCATTGGGGTGGCCTAACATCTTATATCTTTTGGAATCAGAAAATATGTTCAACACAAATAGTTGAAAATTAGGTTGTAACTCATTAGGAACTAGAGGAAAAGCCCACTGGAAAAAAGTATGTTCACCAGTATTAAACTAATTATTTGTCCTGTGTAAGTAGAATACTAATGTGTTCTTTGAAGAAATCTTATTAGAAGCCATTGTGTTAAGCTAATTTGCTGGGGTAGAGGGACTAGAAAAGGTTTAAGTAGCAGATTGACTCTTCAAAATAGTATGTGTGCCAAAATCCTGAAGGATATCAAAATGGTGCATGTTACCTTTTATGCTCTTCATAGCAACCAAATTGCAAATACGTCCTTTTTTTGAGGAAGACTTAGATGGAGAGTTTAGTCAGGGCTTCACAAAACAAGGAAAGAGATCTGGGTAATTGAGAGCACATCCCCTTCTTTTTTTAGTTAAACCTTTCAGTGGTTTCCAACTCTTGCCCATGCTACTGTTCATTCTTTGACTCCACTGTAGCGGGGAATTACCTCAAGTTTTGATTTTCTATTGCTATCACTGTTGCTAATGAACATGTTCTTTATATTGCACCCACTGTGAGACATAGGGAAACATGCACAGGTGGACATTTGAATGCTCATGAATGCTCATTACTAGACTGAGGATGTGACTGTGAACTCCTATTTTCTCTGGAGTAGAACCATTTGTTTGCAAATTTGTCAACTGATCAGACTATCTTCTTTGCTTTAGTAGGGACATCCATTTCTTCTTACCCTAATCCAGAGTCAGAAAGAATAAAGAAAGAGGTGCGGTAAGGAAGGCGGGGTATTTTAAAGAATTAAGAAAGAAATATCAGTACACCAAAGTCTAGAGATAAGAAAAGAGGAAATACTACTACTACAAAAATCTTGAGATTAGATAGATTTTTTTTCTTTTAAAATAACTGCATTCTGGCAAGGAAAAAGAGAAAAAAACTGAAAAGAAGGAAAATGAGTCATGAAGGAGAAGACAAAAATCTGCTAGGTCGTGTGACTCCTACAAGGGTTACTGGGACTTTTGCTTGTAGAGCATACGCTCTGCTACTGAACTACACAATCTCATTGCTTTGGGAAAAAAGGAACATGCAAATGTGGCTAATGCTATGTGCATCTGTGACAGAGAATAATAATCTCTTTGTTATGAAAGAGTGGATTGGAAAAGGAAAAACAATGTTAAGAAACCATCTTCATCACATTCTGCTTAAGACATCAATGACATGCAAGATATCTGCAGAGTAAGAAACAAGATGCAAAGTATCCTGCACTGAGCAAAACATCTCTCTCCCTTGCTTTAAAATTAAGAAATTTTTGTTTCATTTTAAGTGACCACCACTAATTCACATTATAATTTTTATAGTAATTTTGCTGGAGGGCTTGCCTACACAAGGGGGAAAACCCGCATCCCCACCCCACAAGAAAATATGGCATGGTAAGGCCACATGACATACAGCCTTATCCCAGAATCTAACGCGATAAGTCCATACAACATATGGCTCTATCTGCACCAAACTCAGAGTGGTACCATCTTAACCCAGGTTTACAAAATTCATAGTTTGCTCCAGAGTTTGCTGGAAACGCTGGTGTTTCCTTCAGTCTGAACAGTAGATTTGCCTTGGATTTGTGTGTGGGCAGGGGACAGTCAGGACAGATTGCTTCCTGGCAGGCACTGCCATTTCCCTCAATGTCTGAACCAGTTCCCAGCCCAGAACAGTGAAGAAGGTTTTTCCCTCCTCAGCACCACTGCTGCTCATGCGCAGTCACTTGCTCTGAGGCAAATGAGGTGCCCAGCCGTGTGATCGCCTTGTTTGCCTCCGAGCAAGCAACTATGGCCTAGTGGAGGTGGTGCTGAGGAGGGGGAAAAACTTTCCATCATTTTTCCGGGTCTGGAACTGGCTCAGATATCCAGGGAAATGGCAGCAGCTACCAGGTAGCTATCGGTCCTTGCTCTGCCAGGGAGGTGACAGCGAAAGGGAATAGTAGTGAACCTGAGCAAGATGAGGATGCAGGGACACAATCTACCTGATGTCCCTGCAGAGTAACAGGTAGCAGGCGGTTGCAAGGCAGGGCAAGGTGACTGCAGGGCAGCTGCCCCTAGTGTAAAAAAGCCCTTAGAGCAGAAGTTAATTTATGATACAGCATTGCACAATGGTTCATAAGTATTTCACAAGTTCTACATAGAAGAGAAGAAAAAAATATAGTACCTGGGTAGATTTTGCTTTTATTTTTCCCTTTTCAGGACAAATATTATAATGTGCAATCTTATGGAAAATATATGACACTGGAAGAACTTCACATTCATTTTTGAGTGTACAAATTATATCTGTATGTTCACCCATGAAACACTCCTTAAAATTAACAACTGGTCCTGGGATGAACATCAGCATGACTGGAAGTCCTGAGCCTGTCAAACCCAATTCAGCTTGATGAGGATTATTGACTGTAAAAGACATTGAGACAAAAGGATATTGTCATGTCCTGTGGAAAGCATGTGACAATATAGTGACATATTACTATATACACAGAAAATGATAGCTTTCATATAGCTTCCCCTTTTTATAAATGATTACTTATACAGAGAATGCATTAATATAATCCTGTTACAGTACTTTCATAAGGCTTTAAGCAGATAATTTAATGCATTATAATTCATGAATGCATATATAATCGCGAATTAGGATTTTTTTATACAAGAATGTTTTTGTAATACCTCAGATAATGGGACATGAGAATAAACCCAGACTCTAGAAGTTGGTCCAAACAAACTGGTAATACACCACTTGCAAAAGACAACTGGGTTCAGAACCTGAGAAGTCTTTAGGAAGAAAAACTTAGAATATTATAGGGCAATGATCAAACATTAGAAATAAATGAAAGTGTCTGGAGAAAGGCATATTAATAGACCCCAAATTCATAGCCAAATACCTGCAGAATTATAAACCCTCCAGCCAGACAGTTGTGGGGAGGGGGTTTTTACCAGATTTTGGAAGTCTGTCCTGTCATGCTGAGCATGACCAGAAGATCTTACGTACTAGCAAGAACCAAGGATATCAGCAGAAAATCAGCAGAACAAGCAGCCACTCAATACCAAATGACATTAATTGTGGTCTTTTTAAGGAATCAAGGGAGAAGATACAATGGCCCTATTTACACATCACTTTAAACCAAGAAACCACAATGGGATGCTCCCCTTCGTATCTTCCACTTGCAAGTAGTCAAACCGTGTATAAGGAGCCTGGTGCAACATTTGAAATGTGGATTATGGCTTACTGCACCCAAACAAAGATTCATAAACCCACAAAAAACTCTGATTAAAATCTGGTTTACAATCCCAGTTTATAAATCATAATCCAGGCTTCAGCTATAAAACTAAGGTATCCATACCTGATACATTTGTTGGCATACATGGGTAAGCAGGCTGCACTGGATTCCTGATTTAAAGTGATGTACAGAAAGAGCCAATAAGAAAACCCTAATAATTGGCACCTAGCCACAAAAGATGCTAAGACCCCCAGTGCTTCAAAGTGTGACATTGTGCCAAGTCTACACAGTGGAGCAAGTTTGAGCAGCATCAGATAACTGTAGTTCCCAGTTATCTAGGACAGCCCACACTATCTGCACCAGCTACAGTTTCCAAAACATCTAGCCCATGCCACATACTATTACCATAATGTAATTTCAAAGTGACGGTAGTATTAATGGTCGTTACATCCAAATTTGATTAATGTTCTAGGAAGCTCAAGATTCTATGATTCTATGATTCTATGTGCAGCTACCTTTAAATCTGGAACTGCAACTTGGGCTACCAAATATATAGGAGCTTTCCCAAGGTTGTTAAAATATATGCCCATGGAAAGTCATATCATCAACAAAAGACATTTCTCCATCCTGCTACTCACGCACCTTAATACCATAAAGTCTAAAAATGGTTCTGTTCTCAAGCATGTTACAGCAGATGTTTTACAGAACTAGACAGTTCATCAACTAGATGTAAGCGTTTGTATGGCATTCACAAAGTACACAGAAAATTAGGGGAATTTCCAAAGTATGAAAGTTTTGGAGCTATAAGAAAAGTATATCACTATGCTTATGGTATACAGGCATAACTCAATTAACAAAGCCTCTGACAAGGAAGCTCCTTTTTAAAAAGTCTTTTTATGTCTGCCGAGCCCCTGCCCTTTTTCCTTCTTGAGGCATTTGGGAGGATAGTCAAAAAGGGCTGGAGAAACATAGCAGCATGTGAAGTCGAAGGCTTTCACAGCCGGCATCCATAGATTTTCCTTGAGTTTTTTCCAGGCTGTGAGGCCGTGTTCTCCTGCATCTGTGGCTGGCCTCTTCAGAGAATGCTGGTCCAGCCTGCAGTGTCTCTCATGTTCCTTGATTCGCGTTTGCACACTGCGTTTAGTGGTCCCTATGTAAACTTGTCCACAGCTGCAGACTGGGCCAGCCAGAAAAATCAGCAGTAGCAGAACATGTTATAAACCAACCTGGACAAAAAATGTTATTTAAAAACACAGAAATCTGGATCAGAAATTCTATCATGTTAAAATGCACAGAGAAGCTATTGAAATCCACAAACACCTGGACAACTTCAACAGGAAAGAAGAAACCCTAAAAGTAAACAAGATCTGGCTGCCAGTCCTGAAAAACACTAAAATAGAAACTCAAAACTTGCAAATGAACTCCACCCAGGGACAGGGGGATTTCCAGCAGATAATGGGCCATTAGCCAACCATTAGCCAACCAGACACTAATCCTCCTTGCAGATCTCCACCCAGAAACTAGCCATTCAAATACACAAATTTACATATCCTCTTCAACAGGGGTTCACAGTATATAAACCCCACACACACTCCTACCCAACCATTCTCTGAAGATGCCAGCCACAGATGCAGGCGAAACATCAGAAATAAACTCTTCCAGAACACGGCCTCACAGCCTGAAAAAAAAACAAGCATGTCTTCAGCAAACAATGTAATCAAGTTTGATCTGGGAAAGAATGGGATTCTATGCTAGTCAATCCTAACACTGCTTGTATGCCTGCCTACAACAGGCAAGATAACAGCAGCTGCCTTTAGAATCCGTTACTGAGTATGGGTGAATGGCAAAAACAGAGAAAAGGGACAGCAGAGAAACCTCCCTGTCCAGTTACTCCCATCAAGTTTTAACAGCATAGCTCTATAATTTCACCACCAACATGGAAATCATAAGAGAAGTGGAGGCTGGTGAAAGAAAGAAAAAAACTCCCTGGATGCATTGTGAAAACAGCTTTCAAGTGATCTCTAGAAGGCTCAAACTGTTTTTGTTTACTTATGCAAGGCTTATATGACCTAGTTGCTTCATTTCACATGTGCATATTGTTAGTTTCGGAGCAGGGGCGAGTTTTCTGATACCTGTTGAACTTCTTTTTCTTTTTTTGATTGTGTGGGAACCTATCCCTATTCTCTCCATGCTATTTCTGCCTCTGGTACCAAATTTTCTGTTAAAGAAGTAATGCCCAGGCACATATCTCCTTTGGTAACTGAGGTACACCTGTACTGACTGAGACTTCTACGTATGGTTATGTTCATGTTTCTATGCCACCACTCCAATTGTGGATGAAGTAGAGTTATTTAATTCAAGGACAACAACCTTGTGTTTTATTATGATTCTAGCTGATCTCAAAAACAGGGGTATAAATTAGCACCCCCGCTGGTAATTTTTCAGGTTTTTAAAGTATATTCGACAGGACAGTGCTCTGTTTATTTCTTTGGTCTGGCATAAATTTTTAGGGTAGTTGTTACTTCATACAAGTATTTATGACAAAAATGCACCTCCAAGAATCTCAACAGGGAGCAGTTATAAGAATTAATTGTATGTACATGTCTTTTGTTAAAATATTTTGAACTATATCAGGAGCCTAAGGTTGTTATCAGACTATAATTAAAAGTCTGCTATTTTTTTCTATTTTCCTATTAATGATAAGTTCATAATATAGGTTTTTTATGTATGAAGTTTATACAAATCTCATTATTCTTCCTTAAAAATTCAAAGGCAGTTTTAATTTCATTATATTTATTTCACATTTAATAATACCATACCTTTAGTTAGTATATCATCACCAGACACTGTTTTTAAGAAGTCATCTTTACTTCCCACCACTTCAAATCTCAGAAATATAGCATAATCTTGTCTTGGTGGAACTCTCCCAGTGTCTCGGTCTTTTTTCAACTGCCTGTAAAATTCACAATTTTATCTTCCATGGGTGAAAATATCCACAGACATATATATTAACAATGTCTAACAAGCATAATATTAAAATGTTAGAAAATGTCATAATTAAGGTTTCCACATTCATGAGTTTTCCCCATGTGTCAACACTTCCTTTATTTATGAGGTTGTTTCTACTAGGTCAATTTGTTTTTATTCACTGTGCAAGCTCCCTGGGGATGTACACACTACAGGTGTCTCCCAGTGTGACAAAAGCAAACCACCACATGACTGCCAACACTTCTTTTTTTTTTTTTTTTTTTTTTTTAGGCTTTGCAGGCTAACAACAGATTATAGGGATAGCACATTTTGGGCTTCTTCACATTTGGGTCATTGAGCATGAGCCATACCTCAGGGGAATGATCAATGCCATGGCCCACACAGCCAGCTGGTTAAACCACCTGAGCTGAAGACTACAGTAAACAGAGGGGTGGCCAGGTACTTCAGGATTTGACCCCTGGACATGGTGAGATGACTCTGGATAACATTGTTCTTTCTAGTAAGTTGCTATATGATCTGGCTCACAAACTGACCAAGCTGTAAGACGATGATGTGCCTGCTGGTGGTACATCTCCCTGGATTTCAGCCTCTGGTTTAGGAAAGCCACCCTTGAATGAGACCCCTCTGACAGGTAAGTAGTTTTAGATCCAAGTCCAAGATTCAATGAAGGGTAAGAGAACTGGTCACTTTGGGTAGGTGAGGGAACACATGCAATATTCTTGCTGGAGGGCCTTGTAGGGCTGGGTCAGGCTCCAAGGGTTGCCTTTGGGAAATGAGCCAGCAGAGGCCAGGCAATGGTGCGGCACCAGGCTCCAACACAATAGGGGTAAGGTGCTGCCTCAATATAGCAAACCTGATTATGAAGGTAGACAGGTAGGATTCCTCTCCTGGGCTTGCACCTACCTGATGATATCCGTCCTATCACCACCCTAAATAGCTTTTAAAAAGCTCTGTAAAAGGATCTCTTCCGACAGGCCTTTCCTGAATAGATGCCCGGCCATCAAAAAGAAAATCTAACTTGTCCCAACTTCACTACAGCCACTGTCTATTGTTTATTTTTTATATTTTTTAAGTATGTTTTAATTTTTGAACTATATAATTGTATTTTAAGAGGGGGTGGGACTGAGGGTGGGGTGTATATTTTAAATGTTGTAAGCGTTTTGTAGAGGAGCGGGATATAAATAATAATAATAATTTATTATTATTATTATTATTATTATTATTATTATTAGCTCCAAGGAGATAAGGTGGCCTGTTTGCCAAAGCCTGACTGCCCAACCTGTCCCCTATCAAGTTGTCTATGAGTGAGTGGCCTATCTCCTGCTTGATCTCAATTCTGTTATAGGGAAGAAGAGAGAGCTGGTAAACTCCTGGCTTTGGCTTGGCTGCTGTCTTTTCAGGCCTCCTAATCTACTCCCCAGAGGTACTTAACTGGGCTGTAGTGGAAGAAACCTCTGGGTCTGGTGCTGAGGCTCTTACAGTTGCCTGACCCTGAGTGCCTCCTCTGAGCTCCCTCCTCTTCTGCTTCTGAGACTTTTATCTCTTTGTGCTCTCTTCCCTTGAGCAGCTGCACCTGAGGCACTGTGGTGCTGACAGGCAGCATTGGGTCCAAAGTCCAGGGTCCTCCTCAGCACAGGGGGCTTCCAAATGACTATCTTCAGAGCAGTAAGATTAAGACTATAGCAAGCCGGCCTAGCACCAACAAGAATAGCCTTCCAGAGCTGATGCTTTTTATACTCCAGTATTCTTTGTTTCTTACTTTAAAGACATTTTAAACCATGTAGGGCTCTACCCAGTTCTGGACATTCATCCACACACAAACAGGTTTGCAAATAGCTGAAAGCAGGGTTTGGACTATTTAAAAATATCTCTAAGATATCAGGAGTGTAGAGGCAACTTTAAAACACATAACTGCAATAAAGATGTGGAGAGAAGAGAAATGTTAGCTGTACATATCAAAACCAAAGTCATACACTTAGTTGCCCTAAAGGAAGGATGTTGTAAGACCATTAACTCCAGGGTCTAGCATTACCTAGTGGTACAACTGTGTGTCACACCTCTTAAGCCTACATGGCCTTCAATATTTTTAACTGCAGGATCCATCATTTTGAGCTGTACTAATAGTGAGCTCTGGCTTCAGCCAGGTAACCAAAGAAAACAAGGTCATCCCTGTTCATCTCTCCTGCTGTGGTTTGAAGATGTATTGGAGGATACATAGCTATGCCATTAGTTTCTGAATACCAAATTTTCCTATAACCTTGAGAGTAACTGGTTAGAATGAATGACTTCATTATAAAGGTTACTTTCTGAACAGCTATTTTGCAACTTCTTTATGGTTATGGAGATAACAAATACTGTTTCAAGGAAATAGTGGCATAAACTTTTAGGGTCATTTTTAAATAATTTATATCATATTTTATTACATTTATCATTGTAGTTAACTTTACATTACCAACTTACTTTGGACTAAAACAAAGAGTAACAACAATTTTTTGATAAGGTTGTAGTGTCCCTTCATTAGGAATACAGGCAATCAGAGTGGAAATATCCAGCCCAGGTTTTCTACCAGTGTGATGCAAGTCTTGTAAAACAGCGTCTGTACTCTTCTGAATATCTGTACCCTATAAGAAATTATAAAATTCAAAATATGTTAAGTTTTGATATTTCACCCAAAGGGGGGGGAAACAAATGCAAATACAAAATGAATACAACTAGAATTATGTTACATATAAAACAATGAAGAATAAGATAGAGTCCAATACTGAAAGAATAACTAAGGATTATTTTAAAAATTGGAGAAAACATGTCCCTACAATTAGACTCCACCTAGGTTTGTGTTTATTACCTGTACAGTCAGCCCTCCACATTTGTGGGTTTAACATTTGCGGATCTGATTATTCACAGATTATTTGCTGCCACCTCTGCTGCTGCCCTATGCCATTTTTAATAAGGAATGCAAGTGTCACAAGACTGAGAGAGACTATGAATGTGCAGGGAGGCTTGTAAGGCCCTATTAAAAATGGCAGAGGGGTAGGAACCCCACTGCCTCGAAGGCATTTGTAGTGGGTTGAATCCATAGATCATACTTTTTGCGTGTGTTAAATATAGTTGGGGGGGCTAGAGATATTTGCATTTTTCCACCCCTAACCCCAATGAATGTGGAGGGCCAACTGTACATATAACAGATGTATCTATTTTCAAAAAATAAGAACTTTTCACAGTATATTACATGCTAGCAGTGGCCCATTGATATGACAAGCAAAGCGTTTCTAATGAGGAGACCCATAAATTACAAGAACCCAGGGGTTGGGGTTGCAATGTATACCCTGTATACAGAGATGCACAGTGGCTTCCCAATTGACATCTGGTAGAAGCTGAGCCACAAAACATCAGGGCAACAATCAGGCTTTGATTCCACCACAACCTTTTGCCCAACTACTACTACCAAGAACAAATGCTACCTGCTCACTTATTTGGGGTGGAAAGAGGTGCACTTGTGCATCAGAGAGCTAAATATTCTCTTTAAATCTGTTCTGAACCCAGTTACTGCACTTTGGATTCTATTTCTGGTTCATACTAGAATGTGACAGAAAACCAGGCTGGCAGCTGGCATTTAGGCAATAACTTAGAATATACAGTTGCCCCTTCACATTCGCGAACTCAGCATTCGCAGTTTTAATTATTTGCAGTTTTGAGAGGGCCCCCCCGGGCCCCCCCAAAACCACGAAAAGGGGCCTCCGGAGGCCCCTTGAAAGCCCTGGGAAGGAGCGGGGAGGGCCGGGGAGGCGTTCACGGGGCCTTTGGAGACCGTCCAGAGGCCCCGTGAAGGCCTGGGGCGGGTGGGGGGAGGCCGCGGAGGACTTCATGGAGCCTTCGAAGGCTCCGTGAAGGCCCCGGGGAGGGAGGGGGGAGGCCTTCAGGGAGCCTTGGAAGGCTCCGTGAAGGCCCCAGGGAGGGAGGGGGGAGGCCCCGGGGAGGGAGGGGGGAGGATGGGGGGAGGCTGCGGAGGCCTTCACGGAGCCTTGAAAGGCTCCGTGAAGGCCCCGGGGAGGGAGGTGGGAGGCCTTCAGGGAGCCTTGGAAGGCTCCGTGAAGGCCTGGGGAGGCCGCGGAGGCCTTCACGGAGCCTTGAAAGGCTCCATGAAGGCCCCAGGGAGGGAGGGAGGGGGGAGGCCTTCAGGGAGCCTTGGAAGGCTCCGTGAAGGCCCCGGGGAGGGAGGGGGGAGGCCTTCAGGGAGCCTTGGAAGGCTCCGTGAAGGCCCCGGGGAGGGAGGGGGGAGGCCTTCAGGGAGCCTTGGAGGGTGGGGGGAGGCCTTCACGGAGCCTTGGAAGGCTCCGTGAAGGCCTGGGGAGGGTGGGGGAAGGCCCCGGGGAGGGAGGGGGGAGGATGGAGGGAGGCCTTCACAGAGCCTTGGAAGGCTCCGTGAAGGCCTGGGGCGGGTGGGGGGAGGCTGCGGAGGCCTTCACGGAGCCTTGGAAGGCTCCGTGAAGGCCTGGGGAGGATGGGGGGAGGGCAATCAATATTAGCGGTTTTTTGACATTCGTGGGGGTCCGTGGAACCTAACCCCCGCAAATGTCAAGGGACAACTGTAAACCCAAATGGGGAAAAAATCCAAATATTTCTTTGCTCTTGGGCTAGACTCCAAGTATGCTATACATGAGGAAGGAATGCCCTGCTTAAGAACAAATATGTATTAGAAAGCAGGACTAAAATAAACAGAGGTTTCCTTACCATCTCTGTGCCAATGGCATTATCCTGCAGGACTGCCACCCAGTCCATCGGCTCTGGGCTTTTATTGTGAAGAATAACTTCTTCGGTCTTGGAGGTTCCAAAATAGACACATCCAAAATCCACACAATGTATTGAGTTGGAGTGAGGCACACCCAAAAGCTCAAGAATTTGCTCCACTATGTCAGCTTTGATCATTACCTCAGCACTGGGTCGCCCCTGCAATTCCACACTTTGGGTAAGAGCAACAGGTAAGAAGTTAGAGTACAGTAGTAATCTTACAGAATTCAGTGTCTCATCACAGCACCTAAATAATATACAAATCTCTAGCTGAAACTTACAAAAGTTACCTATGCCTAGCATTCCACAGCAAGATTGAAAAAGAGAAATTATTGGCAAGGAAGCACACTAGTGATAAGACACAGCTATGTCATAAATATCTTAGTCACACTTAGATTCAGTGCTTCCCATCAGAGCAGATATCACATAATTATTATGGGCAGAAGGAAGAGTTATCAATGTATTTATTTCTTTATAACCTGTTTGTAACATCAAGGGACATGCCAAAATCCAAAACCAAGGAAGTTTTCATTGAGCGTGCTGAATTTTTGCCATTGTATATTAATTAGATTGATGAAGGCAGAAAATCCTGTGCCTGCCAGACATTATAGCCTATACCTTCCACAGTTTTCTACCATCGTCCATGCTGGATGGTGTTTCTAGGAGCTGTAGGACAAAACATCTGGAAGTTACCCTTCCTGCATAGATTACAACTGAGAGTAACTGCATGTTAGTATTTGTTTAATAACAGTAAAAATGGAGACCACTATAAACTGTAAGACACATACACTCAGATCTATCTAGAATGATTAAGAAAGCAAAATTTTAAAAATAACTTTAAAAACGAAAACATTGTAGAAACAATAGACTTACATGGCTGGTTCATTAATTACTCTGGGTACATCTGTACAAATCTCCATTTTAACCAGTTGTACTGCTTGAGGCTCCACCACTCCACTAGTTGGTTCTATAATGATGGGAACACTTCCTCTATATTTTATGGCAAATGTACCTTTAGAAGAAAACATTTTAAGCACAACATAATTAAAGCAATTAGATTCAGCACTTTCTCGCACTCAATCAACAAGAAGCCCACAGGCAGCACAAGAAGTGGACAAAAGATGCACAGCACTTCTTCTAAGGGCCTCTGCTCCACTAGGACCCATCCCCATCTGTCTTCTCATACTGAAGGGTATTTTACTATTGCATATTTCAAAAATGACTAAGAGAAGAAAAACAGAGACCATTCCAGAAAAGTTGCCAATTCTGAACTAAGGAGTGAACACATATTTATTAAATTCATTCTCCCTAAACCATTAAGAATGCTTTTTTTCCTGTTTGCTCATAAGAATTTAAAGCTAATCCATAAAATTTCTGGTGCCATGTGCTTGCGCATCCTCTGGCACCTGTCAAGCACACATGGCATCATACCAACAAAGATAATCAGAGCACATCCCAAACTCCAACTGTCCTTACAAATGTTTCTGTTTGCTTCAATTCATTCTGTTTGCTTTTAATGTATTTTATATGCTTTATTATTACTTAAGCTGGCTTGTGAGAACTATGCCCTAACAAACAATCTTAAAATTCATAAATAAATCTGCAACAAGCAAGTGAGCAGCTTCAAGATGCTCATCAAATCATGTGCATAGCTGTAGACACACAGCATATTATTAAGGAGCGGAGCATTTAGAAACTCTAAGAAAACTGATGTCATTTGACAGATTACATCTGTCAAAGGCTGAGACACACAGTGAACCTGATGCAGACAATTAAAAATACAAGGAATACAAGAAAGTGAGTTCAAGTCATGTCCTAATAGGGAGGTCCAAGCCAACAGAAAATGGCAATTGCAACAATACAAACAGAAATTTGAATTGTACCCAGGGATGAATAGATACATGCTCACTTTTGCGTTTTGCTTTCCTTGATCTATCAATGTGCAAAGCATATCATCAGGCAGCTATTTACAAATGAATCACTCCACCCTTCACATATGTGTCAAAACAAATCAGGAAGTAATAGTTATGCATGGCTTCCCATGATGTGTGAACTGGGAACTATGGGTCCATCCAAGCTAAATTTGAAGGACAACCTTAAGCCATCTGAAGTTGGCTTCCAAATCCAGGCTTATTTAGAATCCATGGATCTTAGTTCTCAATCTGCAATTGGTTAACTGTGGCTTTCTGGCTTCTCCACTCATGTGAACAAAGGAGTGCAACAGCAGCAAAGAGGCTGCATGTAGATCCACAGAGCTCCTGAATGTGTTGGTTTAGTAAGTTAGGATTTTTTTTATTAAAATGTGTTATAAAAAACAAACTTGTTCAATCAGTTAAGTCAAAGCCAGCTAAACAGACTCCGTGATTAAAAATTGAGTACAGTTGCTCTTAGGCCTACAAAAGAAGCTTCCCTCTCATCCAAACCAGGCCAATACATTAAAAAAATAAATATGATATAACTAACTATGTAGGGAGTATTTACCTGGAGATGATCCGTAGTTAGTAATTTTTATCTCCGTATTAATTACTTTACTGTTAGCAATCACTGTGCCAAAATTTATCTCTGGTTCAATTTCTAGGCAGCAGCGTGGGATTAATCTACAATAAAGCACAGTTTTAATTAGTTTCATGTTATTTATTTTGGGGTTTATTTATTTATAAATGCTTTAAATAGAAAAAATGTTTCCCTCTCATTTTCAACAAATGCACAACTTAATTATGTAAACTAATTTAGCAGCAACATCTGCAAATGGAAGTGGTTTATTAAAATGTCAATGTGCTTTTGTCATTATGGTAACTTAAGGACAATTTAATCACACGGATTAAATCACATTGGACTGCAACTATATTTTTAATTAGCTTGAAATTTCTTTTTCCATCAAAAATAAGTTCTTATAATACAGCTGAGCTACTTCTGCTCAAAGTTCAAGACAATATTCAATATATATTCAACATAATTCTATATAATATAAACAAACTAGGTTTCCCCAACTATTTTATGCCATTATACAACTTTCAATATAACATAACTTCACAACATAGGGTATAAGAGATATACTGAGTACAATATAGTGATGATTAGACCATACTGAAACCTCAACAAGACTTAGTGTACACTGGTGTGGAAAGTGTGTTGCCCTCCAGATTTTGCTGAACTTCAACACACAGCAGCTTTATCTAGCATTAGTTATTTATAAAGAATGCTGGAGGTGTAGTTCCACAACTCTTGATGGGCACACAATTCCCAACCCACTTTTATGCAGACGGAGGAATTGGATGTTGCCTTTCTAGAACAGATGAACATACATGCAGAAAGGAGAGATGTAGTAGTGATGGGTGACTTCAACTATCCTGATATTTGCTGGCAATCTAACTCAGCCAAAACTACAAGGTCTAGCAAATTCCTTACATGCCTGGAAGACAATTTCATGGTCCAAAAGGTGGAAGAGGCAACAAGGGGGTCAGCTATTTTAGATCTGATCCTAACCAACAGAGACGACCTGGTTAATGGGGTGCAAGTGGTGGGATCCTTAGGTGAGAGTGATCGTGTTCTCCTGGAGTTTGTTATACAATGGAAAGGAGAAGCCAGGCATAGTCAGACACGCATTCTTGACTTTAGGAGAGCTGATTTCAATAAACTCAGGGAAATACTGGGGATGATCCCATGGTCAAGAATACTAAAAGAGAAGGGACCTCAAGACGGATGGGACTTTCTCAAAAGGGAGATACTGAAGGCACAATTTCAAACAGTACCATTGAGGAAGAAAAATCGGAGGTGTCTCAAGAAACCAGGATGGATGACTAAAGAACTTTCAATGGAGCTAAGTTTTAAACGGAACATGTATAGGAAATGGAAAAGGGGGGAAATCACCAAAGAAGAATTCAAACAGATAGCGAACACATGTAGGAGTAAAGTCAGAAAAGCTAAAGCGCAGAATGAGCTCAGGCTTGCTAGGGAGGTTAAGAACAATAAAAAGGGTTTTTTTGGGTATGTCCGCAGCAAAAGGAGGAAGAAGGAAATGATAGGGCCGCTACGTGGAGAAGATGGCAAAATGCTAACAGGAGACAAAGAAAAGGCAGAATTACTCAACACCTTCTTTGCCTCAGTGTTTTCAGAAAAGGAAAAGGAGGACCAACCTGAGGAGAATGGAACAGAGGACACAATAGGGGAAATCCAGCTCAAAATAAGTAAAGAGGTAGTACAGGAATACCTTCTTAATCTAAATGAATTTAAATCTCCAGG
This sequence comes from Gambelia wislizenii, assembly GCA_030847615.1. NCBI lineage: Eukaryota > Metazoa > Chordata > Lepidosauria > Squamata > Crotaphytidae > Gambelia > Gambelia wislizenii. Next base: position 268,916,917 of record JAUMIR010000003.1, read on the forward strand.
ACCAGATGAACTACATCCAAGAGTATTAAAAGAGCTGGCAAATATAATCTCAGAGCCATTGGCAATAATATTTGAGAACTCCTGGAGAACAGGAGAAGCCCCAGCAGACTGGAGGAGGGCAAACGTTGTTCCCATCTTCAAAAAGGGGAAAAAAGAGGATCCCAACAACTATCGTCCAGTTAGTCTGACATCAATACCAGGGAAGATTCTAGAACAGATCATTAAACAGAGAGTCTGTGAACATTTAGAAGGCAATGCCATAATCACAAAAAGTCAGCATGGGTTTCAGAGAAACAAGTCATGCCAGACTAATCTGATCTCTTTTTTTGATAAAGTTACCAGCTTGGTAGATGAAGGGAATGCTGTGGACATTGCATACCTTGATTTCAGTAAGGCCTTTGACAAGGTTCCCCATGACATTCTTGCAAACAAGCTTGTAAAATGTGGGCTAGACAAGTTAACTGTTCGATGGATTGGTAATTGGTTGACCGGCCGAACCCAAAGGGTGCTCAGCAGTGGCTCCTCTTCGTCTTGGAAAGATGTGACCAGTGGGGTGCCACAGGGTTCTGTCCTGGGCCCAGTGCTATTCAACATCTTTATCAATGACTTGGATGAGGGAATTAGGGGCATACTTATCAAATTTGCAGATGACACCAAATTGGGAGGAGTAGCTAATACCCTAGAGGACAGGATCAAAATTCAGAATGACCTGGATAGACTGGAGAGCTGGGCCAAAGCTAACAAAATGAAATTCAATACGGAGAAATGTAAAGTACTGCATTTAGGGCGGAAAAATGAAATGCATAAATATAGGATGGGAGAGACCTGGCTGAATGAGACTACGTGCGAAAGAGATCTAGGAGTCCTAGTAGACCACAAGTTGAACATGAGCCAACAGTGTGATGCGGCAGCTAAAAAGGCCAATGCAATTTTGGGCTGTATCAATAGAAGTATAGTGTCTAGATCAAGGGAAGTAATAGTGCCACTCTATTCTGCCTTGGTCAGACCTCACTTAGAATACTGTGTCCAGTTCTGGGCACCACAATTCAAAAAGGATATTGACAAATTGGAGCGTGTCCAGAGAAGGGCAACTAAAATGGTGAAAGGTCTGGAAACAATGCCTTATGAGGAGAGACTTAGGGAGCTGGGTATGTTTAGCCTGGAAAAAAGACGGTTTAGAGGCGATATGATAGCCCTGTTTAAGTATTTGAAGGGATGTCACGCTGAGGATGGAGCAGGCTTGTTTTCTGCTGCTCCAGAGACTGGAACACGGAGCAATGGGTGCAAGCTCCAGGAACAGAGATTCCACCTCAACATGAGGAGGAACTTTTTGACAGTAAGAGCTGTTCGGCAGTGGAACACACTCCCTCGGAGCGTGGTGGGGTCTCCTTCCTTGGAGGTCTTTAAACAGAGGCTGGATGGCCATCTGTCGGGGATGCTTTGATTGTGATTTCCTGCGTGGCAGGGGGGTTGGACTGGATGGCCCTCGTGGTCTCTTCCAACTCTGCAATTCTATGATTCTATGATTCTATGATTATGCACATTTATCTGAGAGTAAGATCAACTATCAGGCTGGATCAAGTGACTTCCTACTGTGCATTTTAATCCTCAATAGAGCTTGCTTCTAAGTACTAGTACTAAGTACTAGAACAATAATCTAAGAACAAAACATCACCTGGAGGTACAAGTTTCTTCCATAGCACAGAACACCTTCCACCAATTTAAACCAATTCATCCATTGTCTCTATACCCCAGGGTGTGAAAATGGTCAGGGGCCAAATTTCACCTCCATGGCCTTCAGGTCGCACAGCCAAATCTGGGCACACCAGAAGTAATTTCTGGTTGACATTCATGGCTAGGTTTTGGCCAAAAAAAAAAAAAAAACGGTATGGAGAGATTTCAAGATGTGTGGGCAAGCTAAACTGCTGCATTTGCAGGAGGTTATAGGGTATTTGGGGAGAAAATTTCATTAAAAAATCAGCCTTACATTTTTTAGAAAAATCAAGGATGGGGGAGAGCAGCAGGCTCCTGGGAAGACACCTGGGGGTTGCAAAAATGGGATTTGGGGTCAAACGTAGCCTTTGGGGCAGAATTTTCCAACCCCTGCTCTACCTGGACAAAAGTTATCTGATGTCAGTGACCTATTTTCCTTTATTTTATTCATTTATCTCCCACCCTTTCTTCAGTACTGGGACTCAAGGCAGCTAATGTATGCTCTAATAATCTCCAGGTTACTTTACAATAATGCACTATGTGTAGGGCTGCCTCAGAATATCACTCAGAAGCTATACCTAGTTCGGAATATGGCTGCTAGACTGTTACCTGATCAAGCATTTTGAGCATATTACATTGTTTGGGACCCATGGGCACTCTAGGGAAGTGAGTATGGCAAAGATAATTGAAGTTACATTCTGAATTATGTCTCACTTTGTCTGCAAAAAAGTAAAGAAAACAAAGAAGGAAATCTCTTTCTTGCAAACGAAGATTCAGGAAGGACTCATCCCGCGCTTTCTGCAAGTGCACTGATGGCTAAAAAGGCCAATCCGAGATAAACAAGTCCGGTTGCAGAAAGCACAGCAGAAGTTTTCCTTGGGTGATGTTTCCGGGTTGTGATTCTTTCTCCGTTGTTGTTTCTCTTCAAGACTTGTTCAGCATGAGTTCTCAAATAAAGCTGCAGCATTGTGGATAGTGCGTCTCCATGCCTCCCAATGTGAGGCCAGGGCGGACCATTGTTGGTGATCAATTTGGCCGAGCCTGAGATGTTGCTTCAGGGAGTCCTTGTATCGCTTTTTTGGAGTGCCCCTCTTACACTGACCCATGGCGAGTTCACCATAGAGTACTATTTTTGGGAGGCGATGGTCCTCCATCCTAGAAACGTGCCCTGCAACTATGCCCCCCTTTTAATCTTTATTTTGTTCTTTAAAATAAACTTCCTCCTTTTTTGAACTTTATATTCAGCGTCAGAGCCTTTTTGGGTAAAAGAGTTTGATCTCACCAGGGTACTGGCGTTGCACACCCAAACCTGCCACCACCTTTAGTTGGGTGTGTCTCCACACTGGACTTATTTTTTAAAATGTTGTTGTGTTTATTAGAGACATTAAGATAAGGCACAAACATGTATGTAATGGATAATAAATTTTAAAAGGTAAGAAATCTGTCAGGAGGGGATAAGAGTATCTTGGGAGTGACTGGTGATTGGCTGAATGTTTGAAGGGGTTTTTAAAAGGCTATATGGGTGTCAGGCAGAAACTGTAAAAAACATGAGTGTTGAAGTTAGGGATATGAGTGAGAGATGTGACTCAGTCACATTTAGATGTTTTAAATAAGTAATCTTTAACTTTATGTTGAAATTCTGTTTAATAAATTAACTTTGTTCTCTACTTATGTCTCTGAGAATGTTACATGTTATTAGAATGCTTAAATTCAGACACACTGTGTCTGTGGTAGCAGCTGTTATTCAAGGGTGGTGGTATCCAGTGGCAGGTTTAGATGAATTTGGCAGGATTAGATGAATTAACTCTCTGACAGGAACCACAAGGACATCTAGAAGGTCCCCACATTTGATGTCACAGTGGTGGGACAGGAGGAAGTCCTCACAAGTGGTGGTAATGGTAGGATAGGCAGAAGCCGTGACAAGGGCTCCAGAGGACATCTTCTCCAAGCCCTCCTCAACAATGGTAGTACCTCCAACTAGAGAGCTCAAACCAAAAAAATATAATTAATCCCTATTACCATATAAATACAAAAATAATAATTAAAAACAGCAAAATAGTATTCATATTTTGTTATTTTGTTCATTTTAGAAATAAGATTAACAGGATTTACTCCCAATTAATTGTGCACAGGATTAGCGTTTATGTCAAATCTCACTCTTTATCCACTATAGCCCCACCCACAAGAGGAGCATATTTCCTATGGTCAGTACTGTTGTGTCATAATATTGACTAAGCTGCTAGTTATCTTTTTTAAAAGCAAGAGTGAAAAGATAACCTAGGCATTTTATCAAAAACAAAAACTTGCAGTCTGTCACGTCAAAAACAGACAAGCAGCAACCTGGTGTAAGAAAGATTAAAAGGGGGGCATAGTTGCTCTTAGGCCCACAAGAGAGACTTCCATTAGTGTCAATATAAGTTTCCTTCTCAAGGAAAACCTGCATGGTAGAAGAGTAATTTTGACAGGATCGTTGTTGGGTTAAGACCCCCATTCCAAGCATTGTAGTTTTGATTCTCTCCCTGCAACAGCAATTTTAACATTTAAAATAATATATTTAAGTACTTAAAATTAATATAGCTAGTAGTCTGGTCCCTCTGGCCACTTCCCACATAACAATTTTAAAGGCACAAGGAATGAGTTGGGGAAAATGTCTTGTTTTAAATCAGGGTAGCAATCATGCAGCTTTCCAGATATTGTTGGACTACAGCTGCCAGCATGCCTTGCCTTTGGCTGTCCAACAACATCTGGAGGAACACATAATCCCCACCCGTTTTAAATCTTAACTACCGGTAGCTGACCCAGAGTAACATACGCCGTTATCATAAATTTGAAAGGTTCACAACATGGTTCAGCTACATGTTATTATTTTAGGAAAATAATGTTGCATTGTTTTACATGTGGGTGCTGAGTGGCTGAGGGAGTGAGAGGAGGGAGGGGCCCTTGTGAGGCTGGGGGTTTAAATGCAGATTGAGTGGCAGGAGTGGATTGTGAGGTGGAGAGGAAATTTGCATGTGGGTGATGACTGGCTGAGGGAGGGAGGGAGGGAGGGAGGGGAGGGGACTGGTTGGGTAAGTGGCCAATCAGCACACTGGGAAAGGAAACATATCCAAGAGTTTTAGACAGACAGACAGATAGATAGGTACTGTGCCATGCCTTTCGATTCCTGCCCAGTGTTACAAGTCAAAATTCCATTTTTTAAAGCATTAATATCAGTAGAGATAACCAAAAGCAAACCAATAAAATTATGTCTTGCAGTGCATACCCTATTATAGGAATCTCAATTTTCTTTTTTCCTACATGAAGAAGTAACCTGTCCTGAAGGTCTTCCTCACTGTCAGGATGATATTCCACAGTGGCTGTTATGTGAAGACCAGAAGCAACAGGTTTCTTTGGATTTTCCACAATTAGTTTGAACTACCAAAAAACAAAACAAAACAAAAAAACAGTGAACAAATCAAATCATTCAATTCTCAATTCAACAAACAAAATCAGTTTCATTTTACCATGATAACATTCACTGTTCATCTGATCCACAGTAAAGAGCAATGAATTTTGAGGGACATTGCTGCTCTGTAACTCTGCAACAGTGGTAAATAAAAATGTTGTCTTAGAAGAAGTCGTTGTTTCAGGTTTAGATTTTTTATAAGTGTGGGATTTTCTGCTAGTTTGGGCAACAACTGAAGAAAAAAAAAGGAGGATGGAGGAATAACTGCACTAGGATCACAATACCGTGAACAGTAGCTGCAGAAACAGGAAAGATAAGCAAAATGTTGATGGGACCAAGGTTGTGGGAGGCAAAATTGGGGCACTGCCTCCTGAGATAAGAAGTCTGGCCCCTTGTAAAATTTCCCTTCAGTTCCTAAATTTCTAGCATTGCAGTAACCTAGAACTTCAGTTGAACATTAGAAACACAGTTTACGCATCCAAAGAAAAGGGGTAGGCAAAAAAAGTTTTTATTTATTGGATTTATATCCCACCTATCTCCCAAGATGGGGGGTTGTTTAGACAACAACAAAAAATCTACAAAGAATGCAGGCAGAATACCTTTTATTCATATGAGCTCCTGCTGGGATTCACCATATTGGGAAGGAGGGGGGCTGAAAACTCCAAATAGTTCGTGTAACAGCATCCACTGTTTCTCACGATCTTTTTTTATTGTTATTACACGAAAATGTGTATAACTGCATGTCTGAATAACCAAGCGAATAGGGGCACATCAAAGAAGTCAAACGTGATTGGTCGGACCTCGGTGGGGGCAGGCTTGCAAGGGACAAAGCGGCCAGAGCCACCATTGTTGGGTTTTGGGGGGTGAACAATTGTGTGCACAATGGTTCAAGCAGCAGAGCAAAAAAAAAAATGTTTTTTAAAATGGAAAATTGCTCTTCCGCATCTTTCATTTAAGAATGAAAAATGGGGGGGGGGAGGGAGGGAAGTTTTTGGCAGGCAATTCACTCGCAGCCACCATCTTTTCTTAGGGGCATGCTCTGTGTGAACTGCAAACTCAGCTAATTTTCCATGCCAGTGATCTTGAGAATGTGTTGTGGGCACAAATAGACACTGCAGCGATAGGGAGGTATCTTCCCACCCCCCCACCCCCCAAAAGATAGACAGGAAGGGCTCCGTTTTCCAAAGTGAGTTGCAAGCAGAAGGAGGGTGAATTTCTTCTCTCCAACCCCTCAGTCTATTCGGATAAAGCACTCCAACCAATCAGGATTCAGCTCTGCTCACAGTAATTCGAAAAGGCAGATGCCAGTTTACACGATCGTTAGTTCCCACGGTAAAGTATGCGCATTTTCGCGAACTTAATCAAAAAAGTGCGGAAAACTAGCGAAAGCAGATACTGCGCAACTTATGGGTTTTTTGCACCCCCTCCTTTTGAAAAGGGCGCTGTTGCTTCGAGATGCGTGGGAACTATCAGGCTTCTTGTCGCATTCTTTGAGGATTTATTTTGCCGTGGAAACGACCCCTATGTTCTGGTATAGTTTCTTTAGAATAAGTGAAATAAGTTTGCACGAGGTAACTGTTTTATCCAGGGGTGTAGTTATGGGGAGCATGGAAATAAGGGCATTATTCTGCAAATGAGAATTGTGTCTCACCCCCCCCCCCATTTTTCTTCAGTCTCCAAATTTCTAGCAATTCACAGAGCGAGACACTGAAAATTGTTCACAGCCAGAGCTCTTACATTTATTGTGTTTGCATTCCCTTGGTAATTCCTGGGCTCCTTGATCAGTGGACTGTATTTCTTTGCAACAGTTTACATGCAGTGATCACGTCTGAATTCTAATTTCATTGGGTTCTTGTTTCAGTGCTGTCATCTTACCCCACTGGTATCAATTTCATTCTAGACTGCAAGCAAGTATGGGCTGAACTACTCTAAAAGCACCAGATCCTGTCTGATCTTGGAAGCTAAGCAGGGTTAGCTCTGGTTAATACTTGGATGGGAGACTGCCAAAGAATGCCAGATGCTTGTAGGGCTATATTTCAGAGGAAGGGACTGGCAAACCCACCTCTGACTATTCCTTGACTAAGAAAACCCTATGAAATTCAGGGGAGTCTCCATAGGTCAAAGGCAACTTGAAGGCACACACACATGCCTTAACCTAAATAAAAGAATCAAAACCACTCCCAAATATATAAAGAAAGACATGCTGTGGAAGTGACACCCTCATCTGTTGGGACAGAGCATCCCAACCACCCCATGTAGGAAGGATGTGAGTGCAAAGTAGGTGTCTATTGCTAAATGCGATCTTGCATGGGGCTTGCATTATTTGTATCTCAGAACAGAACAAACTCTATACATAGCAACAATTTGCCCGGCGAACAAAAAAAGGGAGGGTGTTGGGTTAGAGCAGTGGGTCATAACCTTTTCAGGGGCCCCCTTTAAATATCTTTTGTTGCCATGGACCCCTGAGACTTAAGATTTAAAACCCTAATCATAGTAACAGTAATGATGATAATGCAATTACAACATCCAATAAACTTTCCCTCAGAGGCACTGGAGGGGGAGGGAAGACTTTTCACCTGCTTCTTCCTGCAAGTTTGTGGCTAGGACCCCCTTTTTATATCTATTGTTGCCATGGACCCCCTAAAACTTAACTCAAGATTTAAGACAACAACAATAATAATAATACCACCACCACCAGATAATAAGCCATCCATTATACCTTCCCTGCTTCTTCCTGTAAGTTTGTGGCTAGGGCCCCCTTTAAATATCTATTGTTAGTTAAATTAGCTAACACACATTGGAAACTGCTTAATGCAGTGTAGATGTGTAAATTGCTATTGCTTAAAAAACAATTTGTAAGCCGCTCTGATAGCCTTGTGGATGAAGAGCGGGGTATAAATTAAAAAATAAAATAAATAAATATTGTTGCCATGGTCCCCCTAAAACTTAACTCAATAATTAAAACAACAATACCACCAGATAATAAGCCATCCATTAAACCTTCCCTCAGAGGCACTGGAGGGGAAGGGAAGACTTTTCTCCTGCTTCTTCCTGCAAGTTTGTGGCTGGAGTGGACTGAATGGCAATGCGCAAGCCAAGCCAGCCAGCCTTTGCCTTGGCTCCTGTCATGTGGCCGCTCCACTGCAAGGAGGAGGTGGGCCAGGAAGCCTTCAATTTTTCGCGGACCCCTTGTAAGGACACTGTGGCCCCCATGGGGTTCCCCCCAGTACTCTAAGACCCACTTGCCTTAGAGTACTGGGGAGGGGCTTGGGCTCTATTCTAAAGGAGGAGTGGGGAGCCTTGTAAGAAGGTGGAAAGCAACAACGGCGGGGCCGAGTCTGGTCCTGAGGGGGACTCCGGTTCCTCGCCCCACCTCAGGCCGCTCCGGGGGCGAAAGGTGGAGGAAACAGCTGTGGGTCCGCAGGTTCTGGACGCTCAACGGAGCCCGGTAGCAACCGCCCGGCGCGGCGTCTACGAAGCGTAGTTCGGGCGGCGTGATGCGCACCCCGGCGACGTCCCAGCGGGCTGCGGCCACCTCGGGAGTCGCTGTGCCTCCGCCGACCCCCGCCTCGCCGCCGCCGCCGCCGCCGCCGCCGCCGCCTCGGTCTGCTCCCCGAGAAGCCATACCGGCGGCCTCCTCCTCCTCCTCCTCAGCAGAGCGCGCCCGTCTCCTAGGCGACGCAAACTTCCCTTCCTGCCCAGCGGCCCGGGAACGGTCGCCTGGCAACGCGGGAGGCGCCGGCCTTCTAATTGGAGGGGAGGCTTCAAGCGGACGTTCTGAACCAGAGACCAGCAGAGGACGGCTCCTGGCTTCTGCGCGGGGAGCGGTTGGTGGGGAGCAGAGGAGTCAGGATTGCAAAGTCGGAGACAAGCTACAACTGGGCAGCACGTAATAAACAGCATTCTGACTATTTAGTCTCTCCCCCTCCCGCCCTTTAATTCTGCTTTCTAGAAACAAAGGTGAGGAAATCTAATTTCATATATATATATATATATATATATAAAATAAAATATAATAAATATTAATAACAAATAGCATATATATATACTTCTTATTTATATTTATTAATAAATATAAATAAAAATTATATATATACTATTTTTATAAATATTTTATTGTTTTATAATAAAATACAAAATGTTTAACAAAGGGAGGAAAGCCACAATTGTATAATGTAATTGAAGCATTGAGTGTTTGTTACTTTTCCACAAGTGCAAAGGTAAAAGCCCAGTCGCATCCGAAGTAGAACAGAAACTGGTTCAAGTCACTTAGAGGCATTAAAAACGTCCTTCCACAGGTGCCATTGGTTTCCCTGCGGTTGAAGTTGTTGTGTATTTTTTGAAATATAGTCTATTAAAATAAACCATTTCTCATAAAATGCAGTGGTTTTCACATGGCCATTACAGACATGAATAGAGTGTGACAGTTTTTCAGATAGCCAAGACTCCCATATTTTCCCCCACCACCACTCAGTTGAAAATTTGCCAGTTTTCCAATGTTTGGCTATTTCATTTCCAGTAGCAGCTAATAGAAAGGAAGTCTAATTTCTGATGAAAGCACTATGCCAATAGCTCTTAACCTTTTCTTTACCAAGGACCCCCTTTAAATGTCTTTTGTTGCTGTGATCCCCCAAGAGTTAACTCAAGATTTAAAATCCTAATAATAATAATAATAATAATGCAATTATACCGTTCATTAAATCTTTCTTCAGAGGCACTGAAGGGGGAGGAAAGACTTTTCTTTTGCTCCTTCCTGTATGTTTGTGGCTGAAGCAGATTGAATGGCAATGTGCATGCCAAGCCAGCCATGTGGCTGCTCCACTGCAGGGAGGAGGTGAGCTAAGCAGCCTTTAAGCCTTTGCGGATCCCCTGTGAGGGCATCATGGCCCCCTGGGGTCCATGGACCACAGGTTAAGAACCACTGCATTATGCTATATCTGTAAGCTGGGGTTGCCAAAATTAAAACTGGAGACAGCTCCTATACCTTTGATAATTGTATAGAACCAGCAGTTTCATCAGGTGTTGCTTGTTACCTAATTGCATGACAAGCAACACCTGCTGAAATGCCTTCTTCTACTCAACCATTGAAGGTACAGGAACTCTCTCCAGTTTTCAGTCTGGCAACCCTATGTGTTACTAACGAGAAACCATCGTATAATTGAGTTTACAATTAAATCTGTTCAAGCACAACCAATCTGACAGGGGGGCACCGCGTTGTGGCATATTTGCTTAATTGTTTGCTTTTGGACCAAGGAAATATTCAGGCCACACTACCCCATGGGGTTATTGTAGTGGTAAAAAAGGGGGGGGAGGTATATGCCCTAGAAAGCTTCTTGGAGGAACAATGCAATAAATGTGTGTAGTGGTTTGAGTACTGTACTAGGACTTCGGGAGACCATGGTTCAAATTCCCGCTCAGCCCTGGAAGCTCCCTGAGTGACTGTGGGCAAATCATATCCTCTCTGTTGACTCTAAGAGGAAGGCAATGGGAAGTCTTTTCTGAAGAAATCTTGCAAAGAAAACCCTAGAAGAGAATTGGCATAAGCCAGAGTCAACTTGAAGGCGCATAACAACACAAAATGGATAATTGCTGATTGTATTCAAGTACAGTTATAGTTCAGTGGAAGAACCCCCAAGTTCATATTGTCAGCTCCAGGTAGGTCAGGGAAAGATCCCTATCCAAACTCCTGGAGAGTTGCTGCCCACCAATGTAGACCAGGGGCCCTACAAAATTATAGTGCTATTCCTCCCCTTTAACTGCCATGGTTACATCCTATAGAATCCTGGGGTCATTAGTTTGGTAAGGTACTAGAATCCCCTGGCTGAGAATTCTAAGTATCTCTCCCTCAACTGCAAATCCCAGGATTAAAGTGGAATTATAGCACTATAATTGTGTAGTGTGAACGGGACCCAGGATAGGGCAAGACATATCCCCTGGCTGTTTCCGTAAAGTTCCCAGAGTCGCCAGCACCACTACTGATTGTGGCACCAGGACATTTTTTAAAAAAAAATCCTGTTTCAAATGTGCAGGGACTACACACTTTAGTTTAGAGAAGATTTGTGCAAAGCTGCCCATACACCTTGCTTTGGCATGAAATGCAGAGGGGGGGGGGTGTAAGTAAAAGCCCACAATTTCTGGTTGCTGCCAGAAAATGATAGTTAGAGGTATGGACTGCAATGAGATTGGTGGGAGGGCTCAGCTTTGTCTCTGGACTTACCTAAGTTATCCTCTCCTGATATAGACACTGCTGGAACTAGATAGGCCGGCCGTCTTCTCTTGGTGTAAATCAGTTCCTCATGATCCTATGCATTTTGATGTGAAAATAATCCCTGTATGGTTTCAATCCCATGGATTCTCTCCTAGGAGTAGCTAACAGTGGCTTAGTATTTTGCACTAAACATGCATATTGTTTCAAGTTGTTTCCTACCTTTGATGACCCTAAGACTAACTCTCATGGGGTTTTCTTGGCAAGATTTATTCAGAGAGTGGTTTGCCATTGCTTTCCTTACTGGTTAAGAGAGTGCAACTTGCCCAAGGTCACCCAGTTAGTTTCCATAGCTAAATGGGAATTCGAACCCTGGTCTCCTAGAGTCCTAGTCCCAACACTGAAACCACTGCACCACACTGGCTCTAAACAGGCATAGGCTTGGACTATACATACATACAGTAGGCTTGGGCTAAACATGTAGGCTTACAAACTGTTCAATGGGCTTTTCCAGTTCAGAGTACAGTGTTTCATTTAATGCTAAAGATAATGCAAATTTAAGCACCTTGAATCACTGTCTATAAATAGCTTTACTTATTTGCTTAAAACCTCAATAGGATACTGAAAGAAGAACCACACAGTTGTCTTTTTAATATAAAAAAAATCAGCATGACAGCCGCATGTGCATGCATGTGTCCCCTCAAGTCACCTGTCAATTTATGGCAACCCTATGAATTTCATAGGATTTTCTTAGGCAAGGAATACTCAGAGCCGTAACTGAAGTACTGTACAGTATAAATCTATAAGGAGAAAAAGATGCAGAATATGTGTATAACAGTGCCACCTGCTGTCTTCTGTCTATCATGCATTTATTATGTATTTTGGTAGTGTGGAACTATTGATTTTTGGACTGTACCACTGAAAAATTAGAAAGATTCTTTTTCAACTGTACATGGCAAGGAATGCTCCTTCAAGCCGAAGAGAAAACACTTAACCATCTGATGAAGCAATGCAGCTGGTTCACAAAGAAACCTGTCTTTAAAGTTGCTGTGTTCGAGAATAATCAATGTCTAAACAGGCTGAAGTGTTCCATCACTAATTTTTTAATCTTGCCATTTCTGATGTAAAAATACATATCTCTGTCTGCACACAGCTGATCTGAATTACCATAAGGTACATTTACACTGTAGAAATAATGCAGTTTGACACCACTTTAAAAAAAATAGCAGTGAATAATAGCATGTTGCTACTTTTCACCTGGACAACCTTATTTTTCCTAGCTCTGCATTTGGAAGACTTCACAAAAGAGTCTGGAGCAATAAACACCTGAGGCAAAGCACAAAAATCAGTGTGTATAGAGCCATCGTACTGTCTATCCTCCTTTATGGATCTGAAACATGGGTCACCTATCGCCACCACCTATGACTCCTCGAGCGCTTTCATCAGTGCTGTCTACGCACAATCCTAAATATACACTGGACTGACTATGTGACGAATGTTGCTATCCTTGAGCAAGCAGGGATCACCAGCATTGAGGCCATGATATTGAGAACACAGCTGCGCTGGGCAGGGCACATTTCTAGGATGGAGGATCATCGCCTCCCAAAAATACTACTCTACAGTGAACTCGCCACGGGTCAGCGTAAGAGGGGCGCTCCAAAAAAGCGATACAAAGACTCCCTGAAACAACATCTCAGGCTCGGCCAAATTGATCACCAACAGTGGTCCGCCCTGGCCTCACATCGGGAGGCATGGAGACGCACTATCCACAATGCTGCAGCCTTATTTGAGAACTCACGACGAACAAGTCTTGAAGAGAAACGACAACGCAGAAAGAATCACAACCCAAAAACATCACCCAAGGAGACCTTCTGCTGTGCTTTTTGCAACCGGACTTGTTTATCTCGGATTGGCCTTTTTAGTCATCAGCGCGCTTGCAGAAGGCGCGGGATGAGTCCTTCCTGAATCTTCGTTTGCGAAGAAAGCCAGAGAGAGAGAGTTAACATTCATATGTGGCTCTCTGATAAATCATTCCTTCTTACAGGTATACTTTTCCTCTTTATGTTATATTAATGCCATCTTTAATCTCTTCATAAATCTTTCCATAAATCTCTTCAGCTTCCCTCTTTTGTGAAGACTGAATCCTTTCCTCTCTAAACAATTGTAACTTGTTCTGTATTCTCTTTTTTATTTGTGTTGTCTCCTGTCTCTTATCATTTATTTGTTTTTGTCAGTGTTCTCTTTGGCTACCTTTTTGTTTTTCTGCCTTTCAGATCCTGCATCTTTGATGTTCAATGACTTTTGCTTTCATTTTACTCTCTCACTTCACTTTTTGCTTTTTCCCATGGTCAGTATTTTTCAGCATATAAGTGACCTACACTTACCAGAAATAGAACAATTATCTTGGAATTCACAAATGTTTCCCTTTAGAGTGTCAGAGGGCCCTTATATGTTTGAGCCTCTCTGCCATGTTAAAGCTTGCTTGGCTGCTCTGTAGCCATATTGAAGCGAAACTGATGAGTGCGGGGAGGAGGGGCAGGTGCTGAAGGATGCTTGGTGGGAACCAAGGTCACTTGGCTACATGGCACAGCTTGGTATATGTGGGAAAGAATGCGAGCCTCAGGGAAGAGAAGTGAATTGTGGGGAGTTCTTAGAAGTGAAACCTATGCTTTGTTGTCATATCTGGCAATGACTTTGCTGCTGTGGTGTACTTAATCTTCAATAAAGCTTTTTTGGATTCATCTTGAAGTCTCGTCATTCAGTTAGGTAAACAGGACATCACATATAGGGCTCCAGATTTCTCTTTATATCTCAAGTTTCAACTTACTGCAGCAGGGAGATCGCAAACATATCTGAGAGCAAAATTGCCTACTCAAGGCCACCATATACAGGTCCTGGATCAAAGCCACCACCTATGTCATCAAAAGGAGGTTGTGTAGTGCCATGCAACAGTGGCTCCCCCTCCTTTTTTCCTGAGTAGGATACACCCTGGCCCCTGCCTCAGGGTGCAAGGGGACATTCTGGCCAATCAATGCCATGTCTGACTTTTTAGTTCATATTTCTTAGCAAGATTTATTAAGAGATCATATTATTCCCTGGTATGTGTGGCTGCTTTCCCTGTGTAAAGGCATTCTTAGTTTAAAGCCAGTCTTTTTATGTGCTTATTTGTTGTATTTGTCTCCCACCTTCCCCCAAACATGGGGCTCAAGGTGGCTTACAAAGATTGAAATAGATACAGCTGAAAGTACACAACATGCAGAAGTTAATTAAACCTCCATGTCCAGTTCTGGGCACCACAATTCAAGAAGGATATTGACAAGCCTGGAGCATGTCCAGAGAAGGGTGACCAAAATGGTGGGAGGTCTGGAAGCCATGCCCTATGAGGCGTGGCTTAGGGAACTGGTTACATTTAGCCTAAGGAAGAAAAGGTTAAGAAGTGACATGATAGCCATGTTTAAATATTTGAAAGGATATCATACTGAGAATGGAGCAAGCTTGTTTTCTGCTGCTCCAGAGACTAGGACACTGAGTAACGGGTTCAAACTACAGGAAAAGAGATTCTACCTAAATAGTAAGAAGAACTTCCTGACAGTAAGAGCTATTCAGAAGTGGAATGTGCTGCCTCAGAGTATGGTGGAGTCTCCTTCTTTGGAGGTTTTTAAACAGAGGCTGGATGGCCATCTGTCAGGAGTGCTTTGATTGGGTATTCCTGCATAGCAGGGGGTTGGACTAGATGGCCCTTGTCATCTCTTCCAACTCTATGATTCTATGAAAGTATCAGTAGAATTAAAAAAAACAATTAAAAGTATGCTAAGTCAAATAGAAAAACAACAAATATAGAACACATTATGCAAGACCCTTTCTCCTCAATATCCTGCTGAAACAAACAAAAGTCTTCCCTGGCTTATAGAAGGATAGTAAGGAAGTGCCAGTCTAGCCTCTCTAGAAAGGGAGTTCCAGAGCCTGGGATCACCCATCAAACAGCCACCCTCACCTGTATTCCCACCATATGTAGCTGTGAGGGTGGTGGGACAGAGAGACTGGCCTCCCCAGAAGAACTGAATATGTGGGCAGTCTCACATGTGGAGAACCAATAAAACCAGTGGTGAGCATGAAGACAGCATAAAATTGTCAGTCTTTAGCCTTCGATCTTCTACCTCATGAGGTAGAAGATCAAAGGCTAAAGACTGACAATCTCATGCTGTCTTCATGCTCACCAGCAGTTTTATTGGCTTTGCTTTTAGTGTCATTTTATGTGGACTACAACATAAAATAAATTAATAAAACTAATCAAATGGCACTAAAAACAAATCCAGTAAAAGTCAGGAACTGTAACTGATCACTGGCTCAGACTCTTTTTTTTTTTTTTAAAGGAAACATGGTGACTAGCTGTTTTTCCTTTATTGGCAAATAGAATCCAGTCCTCTTACCTAATTAAAAACAACTGTCAAGAAATTTAAAGTTGTTTGCATACAATGCAGTGTTAGAAATCAGTATAAATACATCCATCCCAGTGTCTTAACTGCAAAAACCAAGGAAATGGGAAGTGTTAGTGTCTGAATATTAAGAAGACAAAAATAACCACAGATGATTTACTTTAAAAGTGTGCAACAAAATAATTGAAAATTTTCCATACCTTGGCTCAACCATTAATCCAGATGGAGACTGAAGTCATGAAATCAGAAGATGACAAAGACTTGGAAACGCAGTTATGAAGAAACTAGATTATATCCTCAAGTGTATATCCTCGTAAATACATTTTAAGCTATGTCTTTAATGTGATGGGGTTTTTAAAATTTTATTGTCATGTTTTTAGCTATTTGTTTTGTGAGCCATCTTGAACCTTTCTCTTAGAGAAAGGTGGCATATAAACAGAATAAATAAATAAATATCATTAAATACCTAAGTCAGAATCACCCAGTCCATAATATTTCCAGTTTCTATATATGGCTATGAAACTGGAAAGTGAAGAAAGCTGACACAAAGACAATAAATTCATTTGAAATACTATGCTGTGGAAGAGATCTACAGATACCACAGACTTTTAAAAAACAAAAACAAATGAGTGGAGCTTAGAGCAAATCAAGCCTGAACTCTCACTAGAAGTGAATATGACTAAACTGAAGCTGCCATACTTTGGACATATCATGAGATGATGCAACTCACTGGAAAAGATAATGCTTGGTAAAGTGGAAGGCAGTAGGAAAAGAGGAAGGCTGCACTACAGGTGGACTGACTCAGTCAAGGGAGCCATGGCCCTGAGTCTGCCAGACCTCAGCAGAGCTGTTGAAGATAGGGTGACTTGGAGGTCTCTCATTCATAGGGTCGCCATAAGTCAAAGTAAATAAAAACTACAACAAAGTGTGGCTTCTCCCACACTAAGTGAATTTGTGACCATCATTAGAAAATGGAAATATTCCTTCTTCACGCAAGAGAGCATTCTAATCAATATAGGGTTTTTAGTGGGGGGGAGTGCATTACAAAACAAAGTAACAAGGAAGAAGCTAGAAAAAATTAAGCTTTTTGAATGGGTTTTGGACTGTGCATCAAGTTCTGTAAACTGTTTTTCTTCCTTTGACATTTTTATTGATTGTGTGTTCAGTTGGATCTGAGTCATAGAAACTGTTTTATGCACTGTGAGCACCAGAGGGAGAGGAAGCTCTGATCCACAGACCTAATCCAGTTTTTAGATTGTAGATAGTGGCATTTGAGATACTTTAGTCTGAAGTAAGATAAAAAGATAGAAGGTTTTGTGGCTGCTCACCTAGATCCCCTAATGCATTTTTAAATAATCATTATGATTGTACTTCTGCATCCCACACATGCACTGTATTTTGTATGTATTTTGCAAATATTTCCCAAATACTGCTATTTTACGCTGAAAGGAATAAAACTGCTGACCCCCTGAGAGTAGATTGGGGCATTCAGTGAAAATAAACTGAAGATACTTACTAATTTCATATTTATTCCTTTGAATTTCATGGAGAGTTGATAGTAGTTGAATTAGAAAGATCAAAAGCCTGAAAAATTAAATTGTTAAAAGACAAGATTTGGCTGTAACAAACAGACTTCTTCAAATGAGACAGAGTTAACTAGACAAGCTGTTAATGATATGGCTGTTTCAATCCTACATTGAGTTTTTCCTATGGCATCAAAATCAATTTCAGTAACTATAGGCAATGTTATTTACCATAGTAACTAAAAATCAGCTTGATTATGTATTAAAAGAAATCTTATCACTTATTATCAGCTCAGAATGTTATACTGTGAAGAATTTTTTTTAAAAAAAATACATTTTAACAGGATTGACTTTTCTTGTGCGCTTCAGACCCCGTGTGGTTCCCAAAGATTTTACCATGTAGGTCAAGATCCTGTACACTATTACCACAGTATAAATACGTGACAACATAGTCAAGTCCTTTTGTTCCCCTATTGCAGAATAGTCAATTAGCTCTCTGCTCACCGCTCACCGAGTCAAAAGTGAGAGAAAGGGCTGTATGTGTGGTTTCTGAATTATGTGATGCAGCAGAGACAGGACTTAATGCAAGCTCTAAGAAAGTGCAACCATTTGGGCAACTATTTTTACACTAGCGTAGTGACCCAACAAAATTCCACCCATATTGTTGGTTTTTCACTGTTTTTGTTCATAACAATACCTTATATTAATACATTGGCCTATGATTTATCTTTGCTCTTGAGGTTAAGTCATACCAAGTTCATGAAATAAAAACTATAAAATTTAGTTAGTGTAGTATTTAATTTTCTGCTTTAAATAATGACACATTTCTAATGTGGTACTGTAAATTCAAAGACAAATGTTAGTTATTATTAGTCAAATAGTAAACACAGTTTTTCGATTTGGGTATACGCCTAGATTCAGCTCTGAGTCTAGAGGCCCAGGTTTTGGCAGTGCCCAGGAGTTCATTTACACAGTTAAAGCCTATGTACCATTGTGCCCGTTCCTAGAGATGTCTTGCCAGACCACAATGACACATTGTGTCCCTTCATGGGAGAAAGGCAGGGTATAAATCTAATAAATAAATAAATAAATGACACATTCCTTGGGTGCATTCCATTTTGATTACCGTACTGTGTTCAAGGCACCAGTTACATGACAGTTTTTATCACGGGGAGAAGCAGGATTTCCTGATCCCAAGTTTGTCCCTCGTTGTTTAAATTAATTATCCCTGGATGAGCAATATCCTGGGATAGCTGTTTATACAACAACTTTTCTGTGACAAAGGCAAGATCCCGAGACATAGTATCCCGTGGTTTTTTTGTTTACACAGGAAAAGGTTCTGGGATATATTTTTTAGCTGTCAGTAAAGGATGCAATTACTCATTTTTTCACAACCTTGGTGACATATTCCCTGTGGAGTTTCCCACCATGGGCGATGCTAGTGGCTGCCACATATGTTTGCTCAAGCATCTGCATTGGTCAGAGAAGGAGGGCGAAGGCAACCCCCTCTGCATAATTCCTGTTTTTTAAAAAAAACCTGATGGGCTTAATTTGGCTGTAAATCCACAGAGGTAACTGCAAAATAAAACTTTTGTCTTAAAGAACCCACAAGAATCAGTCTTGAATACCAGAAGCTGTAGGCTATATTTCAGAGGAAGGAACTTGCAAAGCGACCTAGGCAGCTTGAAGACACACACACACACCCGCACGCACCCCTGTTCGGAGTGCTTGGCTATCTACTGAGGCAGGCGCGCACGCACACGCACATGCTTTGCTTTCAGCCTAGAGGGAGGATGGAGAAGGGAAAAGAACAGGGACATAAGCCTCATTGGTGCAGGGAAGAGAATCCATTTAAAGAGAACATGTCCCTTTAAATGGAGATTGCTGGCACAGGGACACAAACCTTTAAGAAAAGCACAAGCCTCCGCTGAGATTGCCAGTGAGAGAATCCATTTTTTAAAAAAAGCAGGGGATGGGGAGGGTGACTGACCCCTCCTTCTTTGAACTCTGTGCCCACCCCTGCCCACTTCAATTTCCAGCACCACCTACTCCCGAGATATTTTGTCCCGACCTGTTCACATATCCAATTTTCCACATCCTCCCGTGACTTTTTTAAAAACACAGGACAAACCATGGGATGGAAAGTCCCTCAGGTTGAGGGATAAAAGGTGCCCCCCCCTTCCGAAAAGCTCGAAACTGTCATGCAGGACATGTGAACTACCAAGGATCAACATGAATTCATCTCACTACATTTTCATCATGTAAATGGTGCCCTAGATGTCACTGCCTTTAAAAAGGGCTCCAAAACTTTAGTTGGCCCAAAAAGCTGCAGGCAGCTCATCAACGAACTCAGTAGATGGTGCATACAATTCCCTTGTTGCAACAACTTCCTTGGCTGCCAGTCCATTTCTGGGCACAATGCAAAGTCCTGGTTAGGACCTATAAACTCCTATATGGATTGGGTCCAGGCTATTTGAAGGACTGTATCTCCCTATATGAGCCTTTTCAAGCTCTAAGATCTTTAGGCAAGACCTTTCTCTCTATCCCACTACCTTCCTAGGCATGTTTGGTGGGAGGAAGGGAGAAGCCCTTCAACTAGCTCAGAACATGGCAGCCAGGTTGATTTCTGGTGTTTCCAGAAGAGAGCATATAACACCTGTGCTAAAAGCTCTCCACTGGCTGCCTATTCGTTTCCGGGCACAGTACAAGGTGTTGGTTATAACCTTTAAAGCCCTACATGGCTTGGGTCCAACTTATCTCCGGGACCGCCTCCCTCCGTACGACCCTCTCCGCGCACTTCGGTCCTCTGGGAGGAATCTGTTACAACCTATGAAAACAAGGCTGTCGGTGACCTCCCAGAGGGCCTTCTCTGCTGCCGCTCCCAGATTATGGAATGGCCTGCCGGGCGAGATCTGTCTTATTACCACCTTAGACAGCTTTAAAAAAGCTGTCAAGACGGATCTTTTCCGGCAGGCCTTTCCTGAATAACTATCCCGGCCCAAGACTCGGCTGTCCTTTCTGAGCTTCAATCAGATTTTTTAAAAACTATTGTATGTTTTAATTTTTTTTCTTTCTAATTTATATATTTTTAATTATTGTATGTTTTTAATCTTTTATAATTTAATATTATTTTAAGGGGTGGGTGGGCTAGGGTACTGTGACTATGGAGTTTTTATATTGTAAGCCACCCCGATTGCGTTGCAGAGTGGCGGGATAGAAATAAAATTTTATTATTTATTATTATTATTATTATAAGCCCTTCTTAGTGGCTGCCCCTGGACTTTGGAATTCGATCTCTAGGCAGGCTAGGGGGTTGTCCAGACGATGAAAATACTCCTCATAAAATTCACAGATAATACTATGTGTCCCAACATGATCCGAATGAGATTCACGGTATTTGGGAGAAGGGGGCTAGAAACTCCACAAACCACGCAGTAAAGGGATTTGTGGCTTTCCCCAAAGTTTCCCTGAGAATATGCATAGATGCACATTTTCACATGTGTGGACATCTGAATTTGCATTGTTGTGCATTTTTGCTCTATGCCCTTTATCTGAGCATGTGGCCACTCCATTCAAATAGATGCAAATAGGTGGGGAAATGGTGGAGCCAAAACAATGTTGCTGCTGATGGGCGAAAATGCACACCCACTCACATTATACCACGGTGTCTATACAAGCCCTAGGACTGATCCCTCCTTGCTCTTCTTCCACCAGCAGGTGAAAACTTTCCTATTCTGTCAAGTTTTCAAGAATTAATTGTGATGGGCTTTTATTGTTTTTGTTAATTTTTAATGTGTCTTTTAAGTGGTTTTAACTGTATAGATTGTTTAATTCTTTGTAAAAACCATACACACATACACTGGTGGTTTTGTACTGGTTTTAATAATTTGTAAGTCCTTGGAGAGCTAGTGTGGTGCAGTGGTTTGAGTGTTGCACTACAACTCTGGAGACCAGGGTTCAAATCCCTGCTCAGCCATGGAAACCCACTTGGGCAAGTTACACTCTCTCAGCCTCAGAGGAAGGCAAAGACAAACCCCTTCTGAACAAATCTTGCCAAGAAAACCCTGTGATAGGGTCGCCT
Organism: Gambelia wislizenii; assembly: GCA_030847615.1. Taxonomy (NCBI): domain Eukaryota; kingdom Metazoa; phylum Chordata; class Lepidosauria; order Squamata; family Crotaphytidae; genus Gambelia; species Gambelia wislizenii. The sequence continues at coordinate 268,938,320 of JAUMIR010000003.1, forward strand.
ATAAATCAGTGATGAGTCAGAAATGACTTGAATGCACACAACAAGGAACTGCCAATTAGAATCTTTCCTTATGCCAACTCCAGGGCACCATTTACACAATGAAAATGTAGTGAGATGAATTTGTGTCGATCTTTGGTAGTTCACATGTCCTGCGTGATGGTCTCAAGCTTTTTGGATGGGGGACCACCTTTTCTCCCTCAACCTGTGGGACTTTCCATCCAGCAGTTTGGCACGTGTTTTTTAAAAAGTCACGGACGGATGCGGAAACTCAGAAATGTGAACAGACTGGGACAAGATATCTAGGGACTAGGAGATACCCAGAAATTGAGGTGGGCATGGGTGGGCACATAGCCAAGAGAGGGAGGGGTTAGTGCCCCTTTCAAACTGATTTTTAAGTTGACGAGGCAATCCTCCATTGTTCTCTTGCCCATCACCTGAGTGGTCATAGATATAGATGCCAAAAGTCGTACTCAGACCAGGAAAGGTGGCCGTGGGATCTCCTGGTCCTACACAGAGACCATAGACTTTCTATCAATATGGGGTGAGCAGAAGGTGCAGGAATGCCATAGAAATATTGAACTTTTTGAAAAAATTGCAGCCGAAATGAAACGCAAAGGGTATGGTCGCACCACAGAAGAATGCAGGATGAAAACAAAACTTATGCGTAAAAATTATCGCCAGGTAATCAATCGATCACAGTGCTAAAAGTGGGAACGATGCGGCCAGGATGCCCTTCTTTAAAGAGCTCCACGAAATTCTAGCTGGTGATGCCAACTACCATCCTAAGCGCCTGGCTAAAACTACTGACATAGTTCGGGTACCCCATGGGTCGGTGACTCCCCATCACGATTCCACCCCTGAAGAGGAACCTGTGATGCCCCCGTCTTCCCAAGAGAACTTGGAGGGATACTCTGAAGAACTTTTTTCAACTCTGCCTGGTAAGTCAAATTTTCCTTTTTTTAAAAACGGGTTCCAGTTTGTGAAAAATCGAATAATTAATTTTCCAATTAACTCTCTTACATTACCTAAATGCCTTCATGTATTTTTATTTTTTTGTTTGGATAACTGTTATACCTTAGCCTTTTAAGTTTCATACATTACAGCCACTTGAATAACCATTTGTATTACTTTTAATCGTGATGTGAAAGCTCGTATATTTAACTTTTCGTTAACCAATGTAAAACCTGTAATAAAAAGTGTGCCTTGCTATGGCCTGCTAATAAGAAGTTTGTTGCCAGCCCACTGCTGTAAATCTTCATCCTGTTTAAGATCCATGGCTCTGTGATGCTTTGGAATGCTAATGTGGGCAATTAAAACAATGGGGGAATCCTGCTTCTGGAGTGGGCGGTAACAGTATGATACGTGTGTCTTCGCACCCTGGAGATGGCTGCAGCCAGATACATTAATCCCTAGATTCCTCAAAGTTAAATAAAAGGAGTGTGAATGAGTGGAACATGTGAAAGCAAAATATTAAACTTTATGTGCTTATGTGACTTGCTTCTTGTATTTTTTTCAAATACACAGAGGGGAATTTAACACAGGCTTCAGATGACGCTGCTGTGACTCTAACACTTACTGAGGATACCCATGCCAGCTTCAGCGTCAGCCAGATAAATGACCTATCAGAGGTGGATGCTGAAATAGATGCTGTCTGGACCACCCTACCTCTTCAAAATGGTAATGTATTATGCTACTTGACAGTAGGGGTTTTGTGTGGGACGCACTGCTTCCAAGATTAAAAATATTAATAATTTTTAAAATTCCCTTTTCTGGTTGCTTCACTTAGCAATCCTGTTTCTTCACTTTTCCCAGCTGAAAGACTCCAGTTGAGCCGCAGGAAATGGAGATCCACTGAGACTGCAGAAATTATTGCAAACTCCAGAGCAATGATGAGACAATTTATTGCAAATATGAATACTAACGCTGAGGGAATGGACCAGAGGGCAAAAAGTCTGCAGGAATACCTTGAAAAGTTCTACCAGCATGAAATAGCAGACAGTGGGAAAATGTTGGCTGCAATAGATAGACAAAATGACATGCTAGGCGAACTCATAGCCCACATTAAATCCCCTGATAACAACCCTAGAAGAGTTGTGAGGAGAATAAAAAATAAAAACCTTCCAGGGGATTCTGAAAAGTAGAACTCCCAGCCACAAGAAAACCAGCTGCCGTGTACAAGTACAGCTGCTGGAAGGTTGGGATTAGGTAGACTAGTTAGAAAAATAATAAAAAAAAACCTGTTCCTCTTACTTTATAAAATTAAACTGTGTTAAAAATAAACCTTCACAAAGCTGTACTAGTTCACAATGTAGTTTTTGGGGACTTCTTTTCCCAACTAGGACTTTCATAGTTGTAAAACATATTTAGAGTTAGTATTACATTCTGTTTATATGAACACTCTCTAAAAGGTATACTTAATATGTCTTTCTCCAAGTAGTTATATATGTTGATAATAGTGGGGGAACCTAGTTTTGATTGTGGAATATACCATGAATTTTTTTTTTTTACTTTATATTTTAGTGTTCAGCTTTACATGTGTTGCTATACCTTGAAATTACCTTACTAGCGATATAATGCTAACCCTTTCTTCAGAAGCAAGACATACACAAAAGGAAATTCAAAAATATGTATTTTATTTAACAAAAATTCTATATTTACATATTTACAAAATTTTATTTGCATAGCCCCCCCAAAAATATAACGTATATTACATAATTTTAAATAACAAAATACAATCATTAAGGCAACAGATTTTTAAAAAACCAGACAATAAATATAGTGCAAACAAAATACATTTATAAATAAATACATACAAAAATACAAAACAAATAATACATAATAAAATATAACCCCAAATGCCTCTCAATGTTCCCCACCCTCCCATCCAGATGAGCAATTACCTCCTGTAACCATCATCCTGAAAAGGGAAAATAATGTGTTTTATTTTACAGGTACTGCAATAATATGCATTCTTCCCACTAGGAATTTTTTTTTAACCTAGCTCCTTGATCCGGGCACTTATATTGAGCCTGGCCAGCTGGGCAGCTGCCTCACAAGCATTGTCTACTACTTAGAAAATAAAAAATAATAATAATGTAGTAATAGCTGTATTACTTTATGCATCACTGTTTGGGGGGGGGTATGGAAATTAGTAATAAAAATAGCTTACCAGGTGGTGGTGCAGCTGGGGCTGAGCAAAGCTCATCTCCCCCCTCATCAGCAGAGGAGGACTCTGACATGGGCTGTCCGGCAGCCCTCCTCTGGATCCAGACTGCTAAGGGAGGGAAAAACATGTAATTAAATATATTTACCAACCCACCCCCTTCTTCAATAAGAAAAAATGGTCAATACACTTACCTCTGGGCAGCCTGTCCCTCCAGCTAGGCCACCCTGCGTGGACACATAGGTCGTGCAGGACAGCATAAAATGGTGGCCGCCTACAGGGGGGGAGCTCCCATTGTTGGCCTCCAGTGACGCAAAAAATCTCCCCTTAAGATTTTTAAATTTGGAGCAGCACTGGAGACCCATTCTCTGGAAGCCTTGCTCCTGGAGGAAACGCGCCACTTCAATAAAGAAATTGTGGTTCCTCTGGTTAGAGGAATGCATCAGTCAGTCTGGTGCACCGGCCTGCTGGGACAGGGATTCCAACAGCAGGTTGGTCTCCCTGGTGCCCCAGTAGGTGATGTGCCGACCCACCCGAACACATCCTCTACCCCACTCGGCCATCGTAACGCCATGTGGTGGGATATGAAAACTCAAGTTTATAACTTTTTGGAAAGACCATTATATTTTGAAAATAGCCTATTGAATTGTGAGAATTTTAATTTTTGAACTTTGAACACCCTTTGTGTTAAACAATTGGCTAATTAGCGGAGGTTCATCCATGTAGGAGTTTGCCTGATCCAGGAACCTTTTTTGAAAAGGCTAGTCCCTGCAAAAGGCGTCAATTTCCCAAATCTGTCAGTATTGAAACAAAGTATCCCTGGTGGGTCATTGTTAAAAGTATCATTTACAGCTGGCACAGGGAAGGGAAGACTGTAATGCATGATATTAAACTGCAGCATGAAAAGATATTTGCATTGATACCGTGGGTAATTTTACATGCAACCTTTTTCTAACTTTAAAAATATTTATGTATTTACACACAACAGATATCAGTACTGAAATCAACTATCTTTATTGAAAAGTTTTTTTGCTGTTTAGAACAAAAAAAAAATATTGTTGCACAGTAGTACATTCACACTTATTCTTAGTTCTGGTGATGCTGCTGCCAGAATTATTTCTTTAATGTGTCACGAACAGACTCCCCCTTAGCCTTTTTACGTCCATCATCATTTACCAAAGGTGCTCCTAGAGTGTCGAGCACAAACCTCTGAACCCTTCTGTTTGGGTCATCAAGAATTTTCCCCTTAGTTTCACATATGTTATGAAGAATTACACATACACATATCACAGAACAAACATTTTCCTCCGACACTTCAATACTATATCTTAATGCTCTCCAGCATCCTTTGAGATGGCCAAAACACCTCTCCACGGTAGAATGCATCTTATTATAGTATCTGTTACACAGTTTCTGTTTATTATTAGTGAACCCCCTATATGGTGTAAGCAGCCATTTCCTTATTGGGTATGCCCCATCTACAGGGTCAGAGGAACTATTTGCTGTCCCATTATAGTAACTGTGGGGTTATCTGGAACAAAAATTCCTGCCTCCATTGCTTCAAAAACTGCAGAGTTCCTAAGCATTTGAGCATCGTGATTCTTGCCGCTCCAACCAATCTCTGCGTCAATAAAAATGCCTCTGTGATCACATGTCCCTTGCAGAAGTACACTGTAGCTATTTTTCCTGTTAATATATTTGTTTCCTTGGCACACAGGTGGAATAATGTTGATGTGACATCCATCAAGGCAGGCTATCACTTGTGGATATCCAAGGGCCACGAACCCATCCATTACCTGTGCAAGAAAAAATAAAAAAGAAATCGGAAATTGTTGCTTTGAACCAGATGGCAGCTGATTATTCGAGTTTACACATCTGTATAAATAAAGTTAAATAAAAAATCTGGTGTCTACAGGAAGTTACCATCTCAATAAGAAGTCTTCCAAGATGTTTCATCATTAAAAAAAACTTTTATCAAGTCATTAACATTAACACAACTGATGTGAGTACTCACATTTTCACATACTTAGATTTGGTTATAAATATATATATATAACATTACCTTCCTATGATCTCCTATGTAAACAGTTCACTTCAGAAGTAATTCTCCATTGCAAGCACAACCTTGAATGAAGATCTTGAACACCGTGGATCACCCAACACCAAACAGCTGGCAAGCGGACACATAAGAGCATCAGTGGGTGAGAAGCCAAATAGCTATAGCGAGGCACTTCTCCACAGGAATATCTTTCCCCATATTTGTGTCCGCTTTGGCTATCTCAGGTCGGAGAATATCCACAAGTTTCATGCAGAGGAAGCACAGCATTCTTAAGAACGTGATCCACCATTCGTCGGACCAGGTGGACATGATGAATTTCTCCCACCAGTCCTTCGTTGTTGGATACACCCACCACCTCCTTAAACAGGGATATGGGTGAAAACACTGAAATAGCATAGGAGTATCAGTGGTTTCAAAATACATAAAATCAGTACCAAGTTCGGAGGATGAGATAAGTTCTAAATGAAGTAGCAGAATAAAGAGACAGATCATCCTGCATCGGTGCTGGTGACGTCTCCACCTGTACAATGTAGAACAGGATGTCCACAGAAGTACAGAGATAGCCAAACCAGTGGCAATGTTTGACTCCATTCTGACAATAATGGCGGGTCAGGCACTATTACAAATTAGGTGATAGTCACAGACCAATGAAGTTAATCTGTATGGCCCCAGAAATAGCCAATTGCTGCATCCGTGGCAGAAAAGAGCACCAGAAACACATCATCAGCTTTGTGAAAAAAACGAGTAATCGCATCCTTGATTGACAGCAAAAAAAAATGGGATCATAAAGACATGTAAACAAAAAAGTCACGGAATACATTAAATCGGAAAACCATCATATCTTGCTACATACTGCAGTGTAAACAACGATCCCGGGATATCCAGCTAACTGTGATAAATCGTGTAAACAGCAAGGGACGAACTCAGGATCAGGAAATCCTGGTTCTCCCCATGATCATTTATGTCATCTAACTGGCGCCCAGGAAAATACAGACATTCCTTTGAGAGACAAAGACTGCCCCCACACTGACTGGTTATCTTAATACAGTAGGTATTGATCAATGCAAAAATATACAGAGCACGAGAATTATATCACAGCTGTACTGGGTTTGAGAACTGATGAGTTCAGCACACAATGAGTTCAGTATGGGCAGTGGACTTTTATTTCATGTTATTTTTTTTAACAACTTCTGTATTCTAGTACACTGTATAAACAACCCTAGAGTTATAGCATAGGCCAGTATACATAGATTGAGTTTATCTATCTGAACATTGGCATTTCAGCAGAAGGAAAGATGCACTCATCTGTGTTTTTCTTTCTTTTGCCTTTTGCATCCATGGAGCTAGCATTCTCAATATAGAGAATGGCAAGCTTTTCCTGTGGTACTGTTATATAAGCTCAGTCAGCCACATTTTCAGACTATGTTAAGGAATACAAGTTTCACACCAAGAACCTGCTGTTCTGAAGATGAGATTTAGCCAGATGTAGTGCCACTCACAGATGATGCCAGTGCAAATATTTAAAAAATAACATAGGTGACAGATGTTGAGAGGAGATGTGGGGAAGAAAACCTGATTCCATGACTCATTCCTGATAGTTTAAATATGGTTATTAACTAGTTAGTGTTCCAACCAGTCTAAGTGTAAGTGAAGCAAGATCCATAGCTCTGGGCAACAGGCATATGTAAACTCAAGGCAGGTAACCTTTTAATGATGCTTGGTGTGTAGGAGTTCTCCTTTGTCTGCGCCCATATAATAGTGTGTTGGATTTAAACATATTTGTAGAAACATTATTAAAATGTTGATTACCCATCAAATTTGGGCTGTAAAACTGTAATACCCCTCTACCTAAGCCAAAATAACTAGTTTGCCAGCTTCCATTATCATTTCACCACATCACAATTTAATTCCTTTTTCTTACTGAAATACTATAAGCAGCTAACTATCTGTAATGAGCATGGTGGCACAGAAGGAACCTTTATATATACAGCATATGATATTTCCTACTAGAAGATCTATTATATACCTATTTCAGCAAGATTAAACTGTTCTTTGTCTCTATTCAGACCTTCTAATTTCAGGCCATGGCTCAGAGCAGTACTCTCTGAATACTAAACATATAATTTTAATTTCACCTTCCCTTATCAGTCTCGAACACTTGTGGTCTATAAGTTATATCCCTTAATTAAACATAAGTCCTAAGGGAGAGAACTTAATCTTTGGGAGTCTATAATATGCCACTGATATATATATATATATATATATATACACACACAAACACACACACACACTTGTAGTAATGATTTTTTCTTTCTAGGGGAGATGCTGTGCAATAATTACCTGACAACTGAGAGATCAGAGGATAATGGAAAGCATCCAGAAAATACAAAAAAAAAAAACAGAACTGCAGAAGTTCGCAATATGCAGAATTGGTTCAAATTAATGTAAGAAAATGGGAGACACTGTAAAATGAGTTGATGACAAGGTAGCGACTAAGGGAAAGGATATAAGTGTTATTCCAGTAGCAACATAGACAAAGTGGAAGAAGATAATCTAATAGTGTTCAGCCTAAGAAAGGTATGATCCCACCAATGGCACTACCTTTCCATGGTGATGGGACTGCATGTTCCTATGAGGCAAGAGGCTAAGCTGATGGCAGCAGTGCTGCTGGTGGGATCCATGTCAGACAGGCTTTTGCTCAGCAGCCAGACTAAATGTGCCAAACAGTCAATGGGAAGCAGCAGTAGTGGGAAGTGACACTGGTGGAGGATCTCGGAGACCATAGCAGTGGCACCATAACTAACATGTTTAATACTGTGGAGAAGGTGGAACAGTAAACCTTTTGAATACTTTTTACCACAAAAACCCTATGATGAGACAATCCAAAATGAAACAAGAGATAGTGCCAGGAGATGAGACTTCTAGGCAGATGGCACTCAACGAGCTACCCAGGGTAGAGTAGAGGACAACTACAAGCAGTTCTGTGGCTAATGACGCAACTGGACCCAAGTTGAAAGAATGTTCCACTGTTGACATGCTCAGAGATGAAAGGAAAGTCTGAAGCTGCACAACACATATTATTTTATTTTTATTTATTATCATAGTTATCTATCTATTTATTTATTTATATTGAGGAACATGGAATGAGAGAAGCGTGACTCAGGGGAAGCTAGACAGAGTAAAACAAGAAGTGGAATGTATAAACATGGCCATACTTGGGGTGAGAGAGCTAAAGTGAACAGGATGGGACATTTTGAGTCAGATCATTACAGTGTTTTATCCAGGAAATGAAAATATTTGAAGAAATGGGGTAGCATGAATAGTGAGAGATGTAGCAAATTGACTTTATCAGTGACTTGGATGAGGGAATAGAGGGCATGCTTATACAATTTGCAGAAGACACCAAATTAGGAGGGGTAGCTAATACCCCGGAGGACAGGTACAGAATTCAAAATGACTTTAACAGATTAGAAAGCTGGGCCAAAACTAACCAACAGGGAGAAATGTGGGATACTAGACTTGAGCAGTAAAAATAAAATGCACAGATAGGAGACACCTGGCTTGAGAGCAGTGCCTGCAAAAGGAATGTAGGAGTCTTAGTAGACCACAAGCTGAACAGTCAGCAGTGTGATGGTCAGACCTCACCTTGAATACTGTGTTCAATTCTGGGCACCACAATTCAAGAAGGATATTGACAAACTGGAGCATGTCCAGAAGAGGGTGACCAAAATGGTTAAGGTTTGGAAGCCATACCCTATGATAAGCAGCTTAGGGAGTTGGGCATGTTTAGCCTGGAGAAGAGAAGGTTAATAGGTGACATGATGGCCACGTTTAAATATTTGAAAGGAAGTCATATTGAGGATGGAGCAAGCTTGTTTTCTGCTGCTCCAGAGAATAGAACATGGAGTAATGGATGTTGGGGCGTAGAAAGACGCGCTGTGTTCACCACGACCACCTGCAGAGTTGTTCCACATTGACAGGATGCCAAGGAGAAGGTTTCTGGAGAGACTTTTGCAAAAGACTTCAGGCTGAGAAGGAAAAATTCCTTCACCCCAGCACACTGCCTTGAGCTCTGGCTTGCCAAATAAAGACAGCAACAAGGCCAGCCTTCACTCAACTTGAGGGCTTTAATCTTTGTTTGCAGTATATTTACAATAAATATACAGAGTATAGGACAATCTCCCTTAAACCAACAAACTGCTTCACCAACCACCATCCACAACAAACCCACACTGGAGATATTTCCCATCTCCTTTTTATAGGCAGTTAAACAATGCCTATTACATCAGCATCTCAGATGTGCATACTCTCAAGTGCTAACTCACACACACACCTGCCACTGGAGCTGAACTACTTTCATTACTAAGCTTACAGCTCCATCTTATGGTCACATCCATGTCATTTCCTGACAATGGATCCAAACTACAGGAAAAGAGATTCCACCTAAATATTAGGAAGAACTTCCTGACAGTAAGAGCTGTTCAGCACTGGAACGTGCTGCATCGGAGTGTGGAGTATTCTTTGGAGGTTTTTATACAGAGGCTGAATTTCATGGCCATCTGTCAGACGTGCTTTGATTGTGTGTTCCTGCATGGCAGGGAGTTGGGCTGGGTTGCCCTTATGGTCTCTTCCAACTCTATGATTCTATGATTCAAAAACAGTCAAAGGATTTAGTACAAAGTCTGACTGAATCACATCAATAAGACTTCAGGGAAAACCCATCCATATAACCATAATCCAGGTTTATGCTCCAACTACAGAGGCAGAAGAAAAAATGTAAACATTCTCTGCTGAAGTTCACAAAGAAATTGATCACACACCAAAACAGGATTTGTTGTTACTCATACGTGATTGAAATGCAAAAGTAGGAAAGAGCAAAATCTATGATTGTAGGAAAATTTGGCCTAGGATCAAGAAATGAATCAGGAGAGCAACTGACTGAATTCTGTGTGGCCAGCAGTTTTCTCATTGTAAACACTTTCTTCAAGCAGCCAAGAGGCAACTGTATACATGGACATTACCTGATGGCCAATATAGAAATTAAATAGATTACATAATTGGAAGCAGATGACAGAGAAGCTCCATTCTCTCTACAAAAACAAGACCAGGAGCGGATTGTGGTAGATTGTGAACTGCTATCAACAATTAGTGTAAAGCCGAAGAAGAACATTAAGCCGATTATCATTCCAAAATATTACCTGAAGAACATCCCTGAAGAATCCAAAAATAATATAAAAAAAATAGATTTGCACTATTAAGCCTAATTGACCAAGAATCAGAAAAACTCTGGACTGAAGACAGGGACCTTGTCAAAAAGACACTATGTGAAGCCAGAAAGAAAGAGAAGCCTCAATGGATGACAGATGAAACTCTTCAAGCCATTAAAAACAGACAAGAAGCAAAAAAAAAAAAAAAAGACAAGAAACAAGAGTCAGAACCCTGAATGCAACTGTTCAGTGACTTGTGCGTAGGGACAAGGAGAATGGTTACAATAATAATGCAGAGATATAGAAGGTGACAGCAAAAAAAGAAGAACATGAGACCTCTTCCACAAAATCTGAGAAATCAAAGGGAAGTTTAAGCCAAGAGTGGGGATGACCAGTGAAAACAGTACATGGAAGAACTATATAAAAGAGATGAAAAGATGATAGATTCATTCAAAGAAGAACCATATGAAGATCACCTCCAGTTTTTAAAAGGGAAGTGGAAGCTACACTCAGGGCACTTGGAAGAAATAAATCATCAGGAACAGATGGCATACCAAAAGAGCTGCTCCAAGCTACAGAGACAGAATCTAGTGTAATTCTAACTAAATCTGTCCAAAAATATGGAAAGGAAAACAATGGTCCACAGATTGGAAACACTCAATATACATTCCAATTCCCAAGAAAGAGGACACCAGGGATTACAGTAACCACAGGACCATTGCATTAATTTCCCATGCAAGCAAAATTATGCTAAAAATTCTACAACAGAGACTTTTATGATAGAGTGAGAAATGCCAGATATCCAAGCTGGGTTCAGAAAAGGAATGGGCACTAAAGCTCATATTGCAAACATCGTATGGATAATGGGGCACACAAAAGAATTTCAAAAGAAAATCAGCCTGTGCATTATACAGTAGATTACAGCAAAGCCATTGATTGTATAGATTATGAAAATATATGGATTGCTCTTAAAGAAATGGGTGTGCCACAACATTTGCTTGTCCTGATGCATAACCTGTATTCAAGAGGCCACCATCAGGACAGAAAACAGAGAAACAGAATGGTTTCCAATTGGCAAAGGGGTCAGGAAAGGCTGTATTTTATCACCCTAACTGTTTAATTTATATGCTGGCGATATATGTAAAGCAGGATTAGACTCAGAAGAAGGAGGCATGCAAACTGGAGGAAAGCATGTCAACAATTTAAGATATGAAGATGACAACATCCTAATATCAGAAAGCAGAAAAGACTTAGAAGGATTACTGAAGAAAGTCAAAGAAGGAAGTGCAAAGGTAGGTTTACAGTTGAGCATCAAGAAAATAAAAAATAATGACCACCAATGATTTACAAAACTTTTGCATAAGCAAGGAAGACATTGAAATAGTTCAAGATTTTCCATACGTTGGTTTGGCTCAGTCATTAATCAGAATGGAGACTATAGTCAAGAAATCAGAAGACGACTAGGACTTGGAAGGACAGCTATGAAGGTACTAGACAAGATCCTGAAGTGTAAAGATATATCATTAAATACTAAAGTTAGGATTGCCTATGCCATCATATTACCAATTTCTCGTATGATTGTGAAAGCTGGCTAATGGAGAAAGCTGGTAGCAAGAAAATCAACTCATTTGAAATGTGGTGCTTCAGAAGGGTTCTATGCATACTGTGGATAGCTGAAAAGACCAATGATCCTAGAGCAAATCAAACCTGAATTCTCCCTAGAAGCCAAGATGACTAAACTGAAAATGTCATGTTTTGGCCATATCATGAGAAGACATGACTCACTAAAAAAGACAATAATGCTTGATAAGGTAGAAGGCAGTAGAAAAAGAGGAAGACCACATTCAAGATGGATAGACTCAGTCAAGGAAGCCATGTCCCTGAATCTGCAAGACCTGAGCAGGGTTGTTGATGATAGAATAACTTGGAGGTCTTTCATCCGTAGGGTCACCATAAGTCAAAGTGGACTTGATGGCAGTTAAGAACATCAAGATCTTATGATCTTAAGAAAGTTGACCTAGAATATGGAAATCAAGTACAGAAATTTAGGTATAAACACAACTCTCTCTCTCTCTGGCTTTTCTTTGCAAATGAAGATTCAGGAAGGACTCATCCCGCGCTTTCTGCAAGCGTGCTGATGACTAAAAAGGCCAATCCGAGATAAACAAGTCCAGTTGCAGAAAGCACAGCAGAAGGTCTCCTTGGGTGATGTTTCTGGGTTGTGATTCTTTCTGCATTGTGTCTCTTCTTGTTCGGCATGAGTTCTCAAATAAGGCTGCAGCACTGTGGATAGTGCATCTCCATGCCTCCTGATGTGAGGCCATGGCGGACCATTGTTGGTGATCAATTTGGCCGAGCCTGAGATGTTGTTTCAGGGAGTCATTGTATCGCTTTTTTGGAGCCCCTCTTACGCTGACCCGTGGCGAGTTCACCATAGAGTACTATTTTTGGGAGGAGATGGTCCTCCATCCTAGAAATGTGCCCTGCCCAGCACAGCTGTGTTCTCAATATCATGGCCTCAATGCTGGTGATCCCTAAACACATGTACATTAGGATAATTAGTGTGCTTAATACAACAATAAATTACAACTACCGCAGATCCTCTATGCATATGCTGTTATCACACACAGATTTGCAGAAAGCAGCAAGATATAGCAAAAAAGAAAGACACTTCATAGTAATTGTTCTTGGATCATGGTGTCAGTTGCTTCAGAAATATGATGAAAATAACAAATGCCCAGATCCAAAGATGTATAGATATGTACACAAATCAGATTCAAGTAAGGTCTAACTCAGAAGTAAAGAACCTTTGGTAATCCATATGTTTCAGCCTACAATCTGTCACTACCCAGGCAATCCAGGCTAGAATTGATGAGAGTTGTGAGGCAAAATATTTGGAAGGTCAATTGTTCGCCCTAAAGCCCACTCTCATATCTGCCCAGTAGCATACAACAGCAACTTCCTAAATATTGTACATGCCTCAGTTATTCTAAAACACAGTATTTCTGCCATGACTTATCATGAGCATTTTCCTTTCTCTTTATTGTTCATATGTATAAAGCATATGCAGAACCAGTTGTTTTTTGGATTCTTTGTGCTGAGACCATTTTTCAGAGGTGGGTTTGATAGCATTCCAGATGCTTTTACATGAAACATTCCCTTGAAATTAAACATTGTCTTTGCTTTATTTTTTTTTTTAAAAGGAGACAGCTTAAACAAAATATTTAGACTTTCCCTGTTCAAATGCTCATGCTTGATATGTGGACAACAGAAGCAGTGTCAGGGAAGTAGCATGACACCAGAAACAAAACTGTCAGTATAGTCTCCATAGTACTTGAAGAGCCTCTTTAGTATGTGAAGGAGATTTTGGAATCTCTTTCATGTGAGTATGAAAAATGGCATTCTACAGAGACAGTTGCATTCAATCCTACTAGTAGACTTCCCACACATTACCTCTCCTAGATCCCTTTGGATCTTCCTATGCATCAGAAGATATTGGCTCTTCTGGCTGGAAGAGAACAAAGTAAAGGAGAATGGACTAATAAGACCATTTAAGTCAGATCAGGGTTTTGAGGAGGAAGAGAAGTTACTGAGATTCCCTGGCTAAAATCCCAGATTCTGGGGTGGTCTGAAAGAGTAGTTTCAGTTTAAAGGCAACAAAGCCTAGATTTGCAGTGATTTGAGCAAGAGAGGGGCAAATTGTAGGCAGTGATTTCTGCAAGTGGCCTCCAAAAACATCCTCTCAGACCTCTTGGTTGAAGCTTCAAGTAGACTCCTCCACCCCTAGAACAGACTACAATTAAATCTTGGATCAATTTAAAGCATCTCAGATGGGAAAATAAGCATGACATCAAGAGGTTCTCTAAAACAAAAGAACCGCTCAAAACAGAGTGTCCATCTGGACTTCCTGAGGCATTAGCCAATACTTTCTTTAACAGAAGGTAATCATATCTCAAACAAGCACCCAGTTAAGAAGGGTTGAGATGATCACCTTTGCCCCAATGACATTCCTTATCAGTAGAATTCAAAGACATAGCCATGTTAGTCCAGAATATCAATAAGCAAGGGGATTTTGTAGCACTTTTGAGACAGAGAAAGAAGTTGTAGCATAAGCTTCTGTAAATTTATTTGGTCTACTTCCTCAGATTCATCTTTCTCAGTGCCATTTCCTGTCTACAATGGGTTGTTTGCCAACTTCAGGATAACATGCTGGGAGGGAAAGCCTGAGGATATTCAGCTGTTGTCCAGTAATTCAATCAGTTTTCTTGACACAACTGGCATCAATAAATAGACATATTCTTTCTGAAATGTGTGTTAGCTACAAAACTTAACCAGGTTTCTCAGCTAGCATTTCTGTGTTCCTAGTCAGACAATCCGAAGTGGTTCTATTTTAGAACATACATGTGTACATCTTGGCAGGGATGTTGTACAAACATAACCATATCACAACAGTATGTGCATATAAATGTAATGTATATAAGTTCAGACTTAGTAGTGGAGAGTAGGTCCACTATAGCTTCTTTTGGAAGGCTTATCATAGCCTTTGCCCAGTTCTCTACATCAGGGGATTTTAAAAATTATTTTTCATAAATGATCCACTACTGTCCCATTTGTTGTTGTACTACTGTATTTCTTTCTCTCTCTCCCCCCCCCCCTCTCTCTCTCATACACACACACACTTCTCTCACACTTTCTCTCCATCCTTACATACAATGTTTTGAATCATTTTGTGCATGTATAAATTAGATTGCTTGGTCTTAGTCAAAATATTTAGAACTCCAGGAAGCGTTTCAAAAAAGGCATCACAAAGAGGACTGCCATTCCCACCCACCCACCCAGCTTCCAAATAGCAATTTGCACTGCCAAACAAACTGCTTTAGAAATGTGGTAGACCACTTTGATATGGCAGGGAGGCCAAGCTGGGAAAGTTACTATTAAGAAAAATGAGTACAATGATGCACTGAAACCATCCATATCTGAGCGGTGGTAGGTGCCGCTCTGGGACACAGCATATCATCCTACTACTGCTTAGTTACAGGTGGCTTCTATTGTTGTTGTGTGTCTTCAAATATTTTCTGACTTATGGTGACCCTATCACAGGATTTTGGGGGGCTGAGTGTATGTCACTCACCAGAGGTCACCCAGTGGGTTTCTATGGCTGAGCAGGGAATCGAACACTTGTCTCCAGAGTCGTAGTCCAATGCTCAAATCACTACACCACAATGGCTCTCATGTCATTATGTTAATTCTTCTTAAATAACATTCCAGGCTCTGCAGAAAGTTCTGCCACTTCATGAAATGAGCCACTCACGTTGAAAGGTACACAAGTGAATGAGGTGTACTTACTGGGGGTTTCTGAAGTGCAGCTAATATTATTGTTTAAATTATTGTTTTCTATATTTACAAATTTTTGAAACACATAGCAGGTGTATGACTATTTATAGTACAATGTATGCACAAATGACATTAATACCATTTACAAATAAATATGTGGAGATAATGTAAGTTTAATTAGTTTAATAAAGAATCATATGAATGCCTTCTGTGTGTGCACACAGCTTACTCTTGTTGCGATAGAATTTCTCATGTGATCCACAGACTTTCTATTTGTACAAGCGGCAAGTGCCTATTGACCGCAGCTCTTGTAACTAGATCTCTTAGGCTGGCTCTTACTGAAGAAAATTCCAGTGATGGTTGGCTGCTAAATGCATTTGGTTCACTGTTTTATTGATCTTGCAGTAGCTTAGAATATTATATTGGGCAGAAAGTCAACCCAGAGGTGACTGGGAGGATGAGCTGTACATTTTGGAGTCTACATGTACATCTTGTACTTCTGAAACAATTGTAGACAGGTGTAATTTTTAAAAAAAGCAAATCAGTCAAAAAGAGCCTACTTTTTCTGATTTAGCAACATGACATTTTATAAATCAAAACACTTGCCATACTGTGAAGCTGTACAGTTATTCAGATTATGAAGGAATATCAGTATACTTTAAAATCATTAGTTACTACTTTTCAAGGAGCCCTGGTGGCGCAGTGGTTAAATGCCAGTACTGCAAGTCACCATGTTGCAAGTTTGATTCCAGCGGGCTCCAAGGTTCACTCAGCCTTCCATCCTTTCCTAGGTTGGTAAATTGAGTACCCAGCTTGTGGGGGCAATTAGCTAACACACATTGGAAACTGTTTAATGCAGTGTAGATGTGTAAATAGCTATTGCTTAAAACAATTTGTAAGCCGCTCCGATAGCCTTGTGGAGCAGCTGAAGAGCGGGGTATAAATAACTAAATGAAATAAATAAATAAAATAAATAAAATAAAAAAAAAGTACAAGTCACACAATCTTCAATTCTGTAGCACTGTATTCAGTTTATTGTTACTGGGCTGCCTATTGAGGATCCTGTGCAATTACATTAAAACCTTGGAATGCATGTGCTGACAGACTACAGCTAGGAACAATATACAGTTTGATCCTTATATCCATGGGGGATATGTTCCAAGACACCCCATGGATACCGGAAACTGGATAATACCTTATTCTCTATGGCCAGACGTTGACCATAGAATGGGAGAGACCTGGCTGAATGAGACTACGTGCGAAAGGGATCTAGGAGTCCTAGTAGACCACAAGTTGAACATGAGCCAACAGTGTGATGCGGCAGCTAAAAAGGCCAATGCAATTTTGGGCTGTATCAATAGAAGTATAGTGTCTAGATCAAGGGAAGTAATAGTGCCACTCTATTCTGCCTTGGTCAGACCTCACTTAGAATACTGTGTCCAGTTCTGGGCACCACAATTCAGAAAGGATATTGACAAATTGGAGCGTGTCCAGAGAAGGGCAACTAAAATGGTGAAAGGTCTGGAAACGATGCCTTATGAGGAGAGACTTAGGGAGCTGGGTATGTTTAGCCTGGAAAAAAGACGGTTAAGAGGCGATATGATAGCCCTGTTTAAGTATTTGAAGGGATGTCACGCTGAGGATGGAGCTGGCTTGTTTTCTGCTGCTCCAGAGACTGGAACACGGAGCAATGGGTGCAAGCTCCAGGAACAGAGATTCCACCTCAACATGAGGAGGAACTTTTTGACAGTAAGAGCTGTTCGGCAGTAGAACACACTCCCTTGGAGCGTGGTGGGGTCTCCTTTCTTGGAGGTCTTTAAACAGAGGCTGGATGGCCATCTGTCGGGGATGCTTTGATCAAGATTTCCTGCGAGGCAAGGGGGTTGGACTGGATGGCCCTCGTGGTCTCTTCCAACGCTGCAATTCTATGATTCTATGATTCTATGACTTAGAAATGCCTAAAGAGAACATATTTTTTTCAGATGTGGATAAGTAAAATCATGGATACTGAATCAGTGGATATGGGGCTGACCTTTATTTGTTTAAATGAAATGTTGTTGGACCTAAACCATTTGTAATCACTATGCTGGGATTTTTCAAGAGTTTCACATATTCAGTGGAGCACTCCAGTGAAAGAAAATCCCTGAGAATTTGTTTAGAGAACTGACCATCTAGTTAAGTCAGCTAATTTGGGAAGCTAACTCAAATTTCTATTGCGTTGAAACCTTGGACTATCTTGAAAGGATAAAATTATGTAATTAATTACTCACATGGGATTTGGGTTCCTTGGAGTGAAATGGTCTGTGAAAGATGGATATTGTTACTTGCATGAACAGGTATTCCAATGTAAGAAAGTCATAATCTGCATTTAGTTCTTATACAGTTGTCAGAGAAGCTCAGTTTTAAATGTAACTCTGTGATGTTGCATATGCTCAGTATCACATTTAAAGTAGGGCATCATCATTCATTCATTCATTTATAGCCAATCATTTTCCCAACAGTGAGACACAAATCAGCTTATAAATTAGTAAAACTAGTACAGATTTTAAAATACAAAAGTGTATGTGTGCACGCGCACGCGTTATTTTAAAAAACAAACCATGTATACAGTTAGAACCATTTAAACTTAATTGTAAGACAGAATATTAAAAGTCAACAAAATAGCACACCATTAAACACCCATCACAGTCAGTTCCTAAAGGCCTAATTTGCTGGTCAGGCTAGTATCCGGTATGTACTTTAGAGACCACAAATCACCAGTCTTTTACCAATTGCACCATCTTCTGATCACAATTCAAGGTGTTGGTTTTGACCTACAAAGCCCTAAACAGCTTGGGAACATGATATCTGAAAGACTGCATTCTTTGATATGAGCCTGCCCACAGCTGAGATCCTTAATAGAGGCCCTGGTGCATGTCACAGCACTCCAAGGGTATAGGTTGCTGAGTTCCAAACGCAGGGCTTTTTGTGCAGCAGCACCGCTGTGAAACTTCCTCCCAGGGGAAGTCAAGCTGACTCCATTATTACTGAGCTTCCCATAGGCAGCCATTGTTTCACACAGTCTTTGGTCCTTAAAATCAGGCTTGCCTTTAGGGAGCTGATGTAATTGGGATTTTAAAGCTTTTTTAAAAATGTTAATTGTTTTCAAAGAATATTCTTGTCTATATATATTGTTACCAGCCTTGACATCCCCAGCCCCTTATCCATGTAATAATTGGCAATATTTAATAATTTGGCTAACTGTAGCCATCCAAGAGAGTGATGAGTATACCGGGAACTCCCCAAAACCAGGAATCCCAGGGACTAGTGATGAGACTAAGCCACATGCACACTAGAGAGGGGTCATTACAAATTCCAAAGAAAAGCAACTAACTGTAGGACAACAACTTGCCTGAATATCTGGCTAATCCAATCAAGCATAGCTGATGTACTCAAGATTTGTAAAGAGCTGTTTCCCCTTGTCTCTACTGCAAGCAAAGAAGGTTGCTTACTTTATTCAATTTCAATTTGTTAGCACATTAGAGGTCCTTAACATTTCTGGAGCATCCATTGTTTAAGCCTGGGAGACTCCAAGAAGCATTATCTTTCACTCTAAATCCCACTCCCTGAAGGGAAATATTAGGTATAAAAACTCCTTCAAAATTCCACTCAAGTGCACACAGTTCATCTTACTCTTGACTCCATGTCAGACTGTGTAGCCATTCCTGCTTCTGAACCCCCGCTTTGCTGATTTCCTCCGCGATCTCAACTCCTCTGATCAGTACAGTATCACCCAAAACAACCCCTTACTCTGTTTCTCTATCCAAATCCTTCCTACTTTATTTGCTAGCCTTGCATGATTGCTTGAAGCCTGAGTATATGTGTGGATGTTGTTATTATTGTTTTCTCAATAAAGATCAATTAATTTTACTATCTAGCTTAGTCTCCTCGTTAGTACCACTATACATAGGTCTCAAGATTGTGCTCATTGCCTGCCTCTCATATTGCCAAGTGGTGTCTATTAATTCACCAAATTAATATCGATACTTTAGAAGGTCCCAATAGACCCTAGTGTTTCAGGTAACAATATATCCTGCATTGCCTCAGGCGCTTTGATGGGATGAGGTACAAATATTTTTAATTAATACTACTAATAAATAAAATGATTCACCATTTTTCACAGAATATAATCTTAGGTATTTATCAAATGCCTGCTCCAGCAATATTCCTACGTAATATTTAATTATTATTATTATTATTATTATTTCTATCCCGCCCCTCTGCAATGCAGTTAGCATGGCTTACATCATAAAAATCCCATAATTACATTAATACCCTAACCCACCCACCTCTTAAAACAATATTAAATTAAACAGATTAAAAATGTACAATAATTAAAAAGAGGGAAAAAATGAAATAATCCAGTGGCCGCTAAAGGGAAAAGGCAGCCGAATCTTCGGGCTGGAATAGCTATTCGGGAAAGGCCTGCCGGAAAAGATCCGTCTTGACAGCTTTTTTTGAAGCTGTAAAGGTGGTAATAAGACAGATCTTGTCCGGAAGGCCATTCCATAATCTGGGAGCGGCAGCAGAGAAGATCACCTCTGGGAGATCACTGACAGCCTTGTTTTCATAGGTTGTAACAGATTCCTCCCAGAGGACCGAAGTGCGCAGGGAGGGTCGTACGGAAGGAGGCGGTCCCAGAGATAAGTTGGACCCAAGCCATGTAGGGTTTTAAGGGTCATAACCAACACCTTGTACTGTGCCTGG
The DNA here is from genome assembly GCA_030847615.1 of Gambelia wislizenii. Lineage (NCBI taxonomy): Eukaryota > Metazoa > Chordata > Lepidosauria > Squamata > Crotaphytidae > Gambelia > Gambelia wislizenii. The sequence goes on from JAUMIR010000003.1 coordinate 268,958,829, forward strand.
AAACTAATAAGCAGCCAGTAGTTTAACAGTGTATTATATTTGTGCAATAAACAATCTTGGAATTTTTTTTCTATACTTGCTTTCTGGGTAGCTCCAGTTTCTGTGGGGGCATACCATACATTATAAAAAAAGAGAATTCATTGCAACATTTTGCTCAGTTCCTGCAAATTACTGCTATTATTTTGGCTTTTTGGTCCAATGTTTATACAGGACAGTTATTTTATTGGAAGATATACCCTCATTTGTCTCATTATTTACATATGTGCTGGTATAGCGGCTTTTAGTTTTTATTACTGCTGATGAAAGAAGTATGTAATCAAAATGGGAAGGTAATATTTAAAGAAGTACATTAAATAGGTGGTGGTAATGAAATACTGAAGGCTACAAAGTACAGTATAGTTATGTCCGTATTTTGTTCATCATTGGCATTGTTCAAGAAGATCTGAATTATGTTTTCTGTATTCAGGGAAGCAGAACCGCACAAATGTAGAGCTATAGTATAAATGCTTCTCAAGCACAACTTCTTCAGGTACTTCATATGACCAAAAATGATAATAAACTGAAAATTCTACATGAATACACGAAATCAGCTGAAATGTTTAACAATTGTAGACAAAATTCCATTTGCATCTTGTTGAACCCTCTTCACCCACCCCACTCAGAAACACTGTCACTATATAAATGGATCTCAGAAACAATTATTAAGGGTTTGTTAAACTGAATATCATTTAGCTCTCACCATAAGAGGTGAAGAAGGAACTGCATATGTGTCAAGTAACAGGAAGATTGCTGGCTAGTTTGGTTGTCATGGTGATTCCTCTGAAACCAGGATAGTAAATGCTGTTCATTTAAGCTGCAAGCCTAAATGTGAAAGTAAATTACTTCTGAGTACATATGTATATCTATGTATATATAGGATTGCAGTGGCCAAGATTACTAGAGATTTATGCTTTTGTAGATAACAGCAACATAAAGCTATAACAATCTGTGTTGTTTATGCTTCCTCTCTTCTATTTGTTTCAGAAAGCTTTGTAGAATACAGCATTTGGAGCCAATTCTTGTGTAAAATCTTCTATAATTGTTAGCTAGTGTTTCTTAAATTAAAAGCTAATCTGTAATCCTATATGTTTGCAATCCTGGCTAACACTGCAGCAGTCTGCAGTTGTCCCTGAGACAAAAGATAGATAAGAAATCCCTCTCTGAGACTGGAGACAGAACATGTAGGGGAAGGGGCTTTTGGATTTCCCATACTCTTTCTTTACAGATTTCCCTAATTTCTCAGACCTCTGAGCTTCAACAATATCAGAAAGAGGTGATTTGAAGGTGTGGTGTGGGCAGAACAGGGAAGGGGGCTGGACATACAACTTTGTTATTATTGCAGTTATTTTGCAAAGTTCATTTTGCTAAGTTTGAACTTTCTTAGGACAAGAGTGGGCAACCTATGGCCCCCCAAATGTTACTGGACTGCAGCTCCCATCAATGCTAGCCAAACTAGTTAATTGTGTCCAACAACATCTAGAGGGATGCAGTGTTATTAAACACAAATCTGTATATAATTGATTGTAAATGATTCATAATTATATCATACTGTCTGGTCAAAGTGTATGCCAGTTTATCAAGTGTCCATTAAGAACAATGTTAAATATGAACACCCTTTTAATATATAAAACACATATGTATGTTCTTATGAAATTTTACCTTTTCCATAAACATTATTCTTCTGGGCACCATCCTCTGGGCACAATGAGGGTGCACTTCAGATGGCACAGCCATTACTTTTTCTTTAGTGTGTGGGGTTGGGGGGGATGTTGTATGCCTTCAAGTAGTTTCAGACTTATGACAACCCTAAAGCAAACCTTTCGCAGAGTTTTCCGAGAGCTGAGAGTGTGTGACTTCTCCAAGGTCATCCAGTGCGTTTTCATGGCCAGGCTGGGATTCAAACCTTGGTCTCCAGAGCTGTAATCCAACACTCAAACCACTATGCAACACTGGCTAATTACTGCAACAGAAATGAGAATCCTTGCATGCAGATGCTGTGGACTTTGGTTAATTCAGCTTACTTAGCCACACTGACCTATGCTGAAGCTGCTGTGAAAACTGCAGCTGTGATCAACAGCAAAAATTAGCCAAGTCTACCAGATTTCTAAAGATTGAGGTTTTTTAAAAGGTGGGTCTATGATAATTCTAATATTCTATTGAACTAGATTGGAATTACAGTTGTCCCTTCACATTCGCTGGGGTTTGGTTCCAGGACCCCCCGTGAATACCCAAATCCATGAATACTCAAGTCCCATTATATGCAATGGCATAGCAAAATGGTGTCCCTTATATATATAAGATGGCAAAATTAAGGTTTGCTTTTTGGATTATTATTTTTTAAAGAATATTTTTAAACAATGAATACTTAAAACCGTGAATGCCAAATCCGTGGAGGGACAACCGTAATTTGATCAGAAAAGAGCAATTTTATCTGTCAAACACGAGCAGCTGAAGTGAAACATTTCAAAGTAAGCTCATTCTAAATGGCTGGCATCACCCAGGAAGGATTTAAAATACCTGCCAGCCCATTCCTTCTAAAGAAGTTAGGCTCCTATATGGGACAAGAACAAAGACTGTGGGTCTCCTCCCTGTGACTTCAGAAGAGTCTTAAGGGCTGGTCCCAAAATTCCAGTGAAGGGGGTGCAGCTTACCAGAGAAACCTACCTTTGAGTGTTTATGTGCGCACTGTCTGATCTAAAGTGGCCCAGCATATAAAGCTGCAAACTTATACACACTACTTTTCAGTAAACCCCACTGAACTCAATAGGAATGATGTCCAAGTAAAAGTGAATAGGAGCGGATGGCCCATCTTTCATTCCTTGTGGATTTAAGTGCTGACAATGTCAGTCCGTTAAAATCACATTGTCAAGCTCTGTATTTGTTAAAATAGTAGTGGATGGCTAGCCTGAAACAATCAGGTCAGATTAACAGATACTGGCCCTGGAAACTGAAATTGTAATGACAACTGCAGCATGAGCAGCAGCAGGGTAACACTCCAACACAAAGAGCTCATCCAATGTGCTTGAGCCCTGTTTAAGAAGGGATTATACTTAGGCAAGATAAGGTCATGGTCAGTGGAATACCGTTCTAGGACCAGAGGTGGAGCAGCATATTCCTCAGCTCTCCTTTAGGTACCTAAAGCCAGCCAGAGGCATGTGAAGAAAAAAAATCATGACCACCCCCACTCCAACAAACACACATCAAAATACAATAACACGTTGGAAAAGTAAGAATATGCTGTGGCCTTTCATGATGTTGAAATCCACTGCCTAAGGAAACCAACTCGCTCTGTCGGATGGCCAACCTTACCTTAATAAGGTAGTTCATATCACTTGTTGTTGTTTATTTTATTTTGTTTATTATATTCCGCCTTTCTCCCAAGATGGGATTCAAGGCAGGTTACAATAATTAAAAAGTACAACTAAAATCTCACAAATTACAAAAGTTTAAAAAGAATTAAATTAAATTTCCATTATTAAAATATAGTTAAAACACATAATTAAAAACATAAAATCGATAAAAATAAAACATTAAAAGAACTGCATGCCAAGTAACATTCACATGTCAAACACCTGCCTAAATAAAAACGTCTTCAACTGCCGATGAAAAAAGAGCAGAGAGGAGACTAACCGGATCTCTCGTGGAAGGAGTTCCATGTCTGGGAGCAGCCATGGAGAAAACTTTCTCCCAAGTCTTCATCAACCGCACCTGTGAAGGTGGCAGGACTGAGAAAAAGCACTCCCCTGCCGATCTTAACACCCAGGCCAGCTTGTATAGAGAGATATGGTCTTTCAGATAGTCTGGACCCAAGCCGTTTAGGACTTTAAAGGTCAAAACCACCATTTTGAATTCTGCCTGGAAATGGACTGGAAGCCAATGCAGCTGTTTCAGCAGGGGCGGGGATTACATTATCCTTGTAGCCAGCCCCAGTCAACAGCCTAGCCGCAGCATGTTGTTGTTGTTGTTGTTGTTGTTGTTGTTGTGTGTTTCTTTTTCAGTCTTTGGGGAAGGATAAAGAAGGAGAGATTGCTATTTCATGCAGGGGTGGAAAATTTAATAGTCCTCAACCTGCTATTGGATTACAACTCCAAGCACTCTTTACTAGCATAGTCAGTGCATGAAGATGAATGGTAGGCAATGTAGTGCCACAAATACCACCTTATTTACTGTATGAGTCATTTCTCTTCTTCCAGTGGGTTGCTTTTCCTCAAAATGCACGTGGAAACGTTAAGAAATTTGTAAAAAGAGAGAGAGAGAAACTTGCTTTTGTAAGATCACATTGAGTTAACCTTTAATTCCAAACAACTTAAAAATGGGAAAGTACCATTCAATGCACAACATAAATTTTAACTAAGCCTGGAGAACCAGCATGGCATAATGGTTTGCGTGTTGGACTAGAACTTCAGGGGTTCGTTTACACAGGCAAATATTCCTCTAAATATACCACAAAGATAGCTCATTGTTCCCACGGATCGCACCACAGCATTGCTTCATTCACAAGGGGAGAAGGTAAAACACCCAAATATAGCGTGACAAGGGATGTCACCACCTTTGCCGGTATATTTGCAAAGTAGCGCATTATTGGTAGTGAAAACAACCATTCCTCTAAGGACTGCAGCAGAGCTGCACTGTGATTGGTTGCTATGATGAAGGGGTGGGCTTAAAAGAGGGGAAGTGAGGGAGGGAGATTCAGTAGTGATTAGGAAACTTTGAAAAATCCTCTCTGCTATTTTGCAAGCCAGTTTGCAAACAAAAAGGATTCCCAACAATTTTCAGTCAGGGAACATCTGTTCCCCACATAAAAGAATTCCTTCTCCTCCTCTCTGCTGTTTTGCAAGTACGTATGTAAAGCTCCGTTCGTCAGCTGTGATCCTGTGCTAGGGGGAGGGAGAGAGAGAGAAACCATTTCACTAAGGGCTGCAGCAGAGCTGCACTGTGATTGGGGAAGGGAGAGAGAAAGAGAGAGAGAGAGAGAGAGAGAGAGACTTTTCTCTTTCTCCCTGCTATTCTGGCAGTCTGTTTATTAGGCAAGAAAATGCTGTTAAGCAAGGAGAAAAAACCTTCCATTTGGAGTTTGATTTGTGGGCAGGGAGCTGGGCGGGGGGAGAGGCAAAGGGTGACATTCTTCGTCCTTCAGCTGTTAAGCACACGGAGTTGGGGCCAGAGCAGACATTCCTATGGCATTCCTTTGTCTCCTCTCCAATGCTTGGTCATGTCCCCACCACATTTGGCTGTGTGAATCTCAAAGTGGAAAAAAATCAAAAAGCCACAAAATATAGCTGTGTAAACATACACCGTGTAAACTACCCACCACTGATGCCGGAAAGCGCTAAAGTGCAATTAATCATAATAAAACCAGCCGTGTAAATGAGTCCCAGGAAACAGAAGTCTGAATTATCGGTCAGTCTACTGAGTAGGGCTGACAAATTGAAAACTAGATAGAGTTCCTATACTTTTAATGGTGGTGTAGAAGAAATTTCAGCAGATGTTGTCACTCAACCAGGTAACAAGCAATACCTACTGAAATCCCCATGTCTACACAACCATTAGAAGTATGGACACACTGTCTAGCCTCCCCCCCCCCCGCAGGGAGACCAAGAGCAAGTCTCTCAGGTTGGGGATGGGCAATAAACCTCATCGCAACAAAACTTGTCAAGACGCCCCTATGAGAGGGTCTCAGTAAGTTGACTTGAAAGGATGTAACAACCCTTTTTTAAAATACATGCTTAAGATTAATGAAGGTTCTCCATTTCCGCCTCCAGCCAAGCAAATTGCGAAATACAACTGCTGAATAGTTAGGATGTGTAGGGCAGTGGTTCTTAACCTCGGGTCTAAGCAGGGCCACTTTAAGGCACCGGTGGCGTCAGCATCCACAGGGGGCCCCATCGTTGGGGGGGGCAGTAGTAACCCTCCTCCTCCTGCGAAAAACATTATTAGTAATAATCTGAATATCCTGTACTGTGAATAGCTTAGGTTAGGTTACACTGAACTGAGATAAACATATGGGCCCCCCAAAATAAAGCATTGCGGGGGGGGGGCAAATTCCTTAAACCAGTCCTGGGTTTGGGGACCCCCAGGGGTCTGTGATATCCTCACAGGAGGTCTTTAAAGGCTTGAAAGTCACTTGGATCGCCTCCTAGGAGCCAAGGCAAAGGCAAGTGGCTGGCTTGTCCTGCACATTGCCATTCAATCCACTCCAGCCACAAACTTGCAGGAAGAAGCAGGAGAAAAGTCTTCCCTCCTCCTCCAGTGCCTGAATGGTGTAATTGTATTATTGTTGTTGTTGTTTTAAATCTTGAGCTAAGCCTTGGGGGACCGTGGCAACAAAAGTTATTTAAAGGGGGTCCCTAGTAAAGAAAAGCTTAAGAAGGGTGTAAAAGAAGGGATTTCAGCAAGTGTTGCTTGTCACTCGACCAGGTAACAAGCAATATCTACTGCAATCCCCACATCTACACAGCCCTTGGAAGTGTACAGGGACCCTCTCCACTTTTGTGTTGTTTCCTTTTCCTCTCTCTGGCAGGGGGAACTCAGGGCAAGTCTCTCAGGTTGGGGCGGGGGCAATGGCAAACCTCCTGGCAATAAAACTTGTCAAGACACCCCTCTGACAGGGTCGCCCTAAGCTGACTTGAAAGGACCTCACAACCTGACCAGCAACCCTTTTCCCCAGAGGCATGCTTAAGCTCGGACTCTGTACAAGCTCTCCGTTTCCTCCTCCAGCCGAGCGAATGAATGGCAGCATCCCATTGCCGAACTGTTCGGGTGGCGGGGAGGCAAAAGCGCCGAGCGGGAGGGGGCTGAGCCTCGGCCTTTTCCCGCCCCGCCGCGCCGCCTTCCTTCCCCGCACCCTCCCGCTTTCAGGAATCCCGGGGGCGGACCCGGGGCCGGCGGAGTGGCGCTTGCGTAAAAGCGCGCGGTTGGAAGTTGTCGGGAGTCGCCGAGGCAGCCAGAGGGAGAAAGGGCGAGGCTCCGGCGCCTGCCTGGGACGCTTGGCGAGGTGAGTGGGGCGAGGGCACCCGGCGGGGGGCTGGCACGAGGAAGGAGGGGGGACGGGGAGCCCAGGGGCCGGAGGGGTCCTGGGCTGGGCGGACACCGCCTTTCCCGTCTCGGGCCCCGGGGCTGCCTGGCCGCCGGAGCCGCCCTCTGCCGTTTCTGCCAGCCCTCCCGCTGCGTCTCCCCGGGGGTGGAAGAGAAGGGCTCGTCTGTACCACCTCGGGGGGCTCCCGTGGGGTTGACGCGCTGGAGGGACAGGAAGCCCGTGGGAACGCTGTTGGGTGATTTCCTTCGAGGAGTCGGTAGGATGGGAGTTTCCGGATTGAGTTTAACTTTGGGAAGCCGACGGTTCCTAAAGCGATGACGCTGGGACGGAAAACGGGATGGGACGGGGGCACTGAAGCGATCAGGAAATGCACCCTTGAAAGCGCGCACACACACACTCTCTCTCTCTCTCGAGAGAGAGAGAGAGCGTGACTCTTTCTCAGGTTGCCGCACTGCTTTACCGTGGAAGATAAATAATGTATCTGGGATTTGCCCTGCAACTTTTATTTATTGGTGCATCCGCACTACACAAATAATCCACTTTCAGACTGGATTATATGCTATGGCTCCGTCCTATGGAATCCTGGGATTTGTAGTTTTATGAGGCACCCGCACTCTTTGGCGGAGAAGGCTAAAGACCTTGTAAAACTACAAACCCCAGGATTAAATAGGAAGGAGCAGTTTCAAACTGGATTATTTGTGTAGTGTGGATTGTAGTCAGGTCCTGAGGACAGATTTGGCTCCCGGAACTTCAAAGGAATGTAAATGACTCCAAAAGTGGCGAGGTTTAAGGGAGCTAGTGGTCTTAATTCGCTTTTTTAAATTGGACAACCGCCTCCTTCCACTGAAATGGCCCCGCTGCACAAGCAATCCCTTTTCTTCCTCCACCTTCCTGTTCTTTCACAACGTTAATAATTACTGCCCTTGCAATCAGTTTACCAGGAAATTGGCGTCCATTCTGTCTTGTCCTCCCTTCATGCTGGGCGCCTTGACCTCCTCCAGTCCTTTCTGTGTTGTCTTTACCCTGAGCCCTCCCATGGGGAAAAAGAAGGCATTGTACTTCTACGCTTGCTGCAGAAAACATTTCCCTTGCCAAGTGGCAGCCTTCAATTACTTAGTGTCTGATACAGCTCTGCTGACTAGCTAGGTCTGTGCAAAATCAAATATGCTTTTAAAATGTTTTCAACAGCCACCTTGAGGTTTATTAGTTGATGTGTGGAAGTGCCTGTGCTGATGGCACCAATTGGTGTGAGTTAGGATTTGATGTACAGTTGTCCTTCCATATCCACGGATTTGGTATCCACGGATTTAAGTATTCATGACTTGAAAATGTTCTTAAAAAATAATAACCCAAAAAGCAAACCTTGATTTTGCCATCTTATATAAGGGACACCATTTTGCTATGCCATTGCATATAATGGGACTTGAGTATTCACAGATTTTGGGGGTGGGGTGGAGTCCTGGAACCAAACCCCAGCGAATATGAAGAGACAACTGTATTTGTGTGTTATGTACTCAGCTCTTCATATGCAAATATACAAATACTTGTAAACACCACCCCTCCTCTGCCATTGCCAGAAAATGTGTCTAAATAAATTTCAGTAAGACCTCTTTCTAGAATGGTGTAGCTTTTAAAAAAGAAGTAGTCACTTCTGTGATTGAGGTGATAACTTGATCCATATCCTTGATGCTCTTAGGCTTTCTCTTGTAAATCTCAAGGTGGAGAGGCTTTTTAAAAAGATAGTTGAGATAGGCCAGCCCCTGAGTCTGCTACAGTGCCCTGGTAACCTGCTTGAAGAGTATGCTGTGCTCTTGATGTTCTTAGGCCTTCAGAGCTGTCCAGATAATATGCTTCTACCAATTATTCTTTATATATAAAAAATAAGATAATAAAATCTTTGCAGGTGATATTGTGATTTCACACTGATACATTTTCTGTGGGTTTTTTCTGGCCTGTGAGGCCGTGTCCTGGAAGAGTTTATTCCTGACGTTTCACCTGCATCTGTGACTGGCATCTTCAGAGAATGGTTGGGTGGGGTGTGGGGGGTTTATATACTGTACTGTGTCCCTGTTGGAGAGGATACGTCAGGAGTAAACTCTTCCAGAACACAGCCTCACAGCCTGGGGGGGGGGGGGGACATAGAAAACCTATGGATGCTGGCCGTGAAAGCTAAACATGTGTAAACAGCTTTGACTTCACATCACACTGGTAAATTATTAGAACAATCAGGATATCTAATCATCTATGTTACCATGAGAATGCTAATATTGTAGGTGAAAAATGAGTACATTCTCTCACCCGTATCATCTATATTTTGTCTTTTTAATATATTCATAGTACAGTAGGCCATTGGTATCCACTGAGGTTTGGTTCTAGGACCCCTGTGGATGCCAAGATCTGTGGATGTTCAGAGTGCCAGTCACACGGCAATTTTTGTTGGGGGCATACCGGGACTTCCTGATCCCATATTCATCCCGCGCTGTTTAAACAATTTTTGTCCCTCTTAAGGAAATTCCGGAAGATCCCGTGATTTATATTTACACGGCATCAGGTTTGCTTTTTGGATTTTGTTATGGGGAGAGGGAGAATATTTTCAAGCCATGGTTGGTTGAATCTATGGGTGCACAATCTGTGGATGGAGGAGACGGGACTGTATGACAATTCTCAAATAACACAAGAAAAAACCTACATCTCAAACCAACATCTCAAACCAACATATAGTCCTTATAACATGTTGAAACACACATTAGTATCTTTTAAAGAAACAAGATTCCAGTAACTCAGCCTATATATAATTTTCAACTTTGTAATTCTCCACTCCCAGACTTTCTCTTAAACTACAGACCTGCTCATGGGAGGGCATCTCAGGAGCTTTATCTTCTATCTTTATCATCATCATCTTACACCCTGCCACTAAGATTCAAAGCTGCTATTTATTCAAATATTTGGATCCTACCCTACCCCTAAAGATATCTGATTATCAATAATTACTATTATTATTATTATTAATAATAATATTAATTATTATTAATAATTATTATTAATAATTATTATCAATAATAATCTGGTTATTAAAGATTATCAAGGGGTCCTGATTTTTTTTCCAAAGGAGGGTGATCCTACCCTCCCAAAAAACTGGCGCCCCATAGCTCTGACCAACATAGACTACCGCATGTTGGCAAAAATACTGAACAATCGGCTGGCTAAGGTGGCTGATAAGATTGTGATGGAAGCATAGACCAGTGCTGTGCCGGGTAGGACTATGGTGGACTCTCTTTGTTTGTTTCGGGAAGTGTTCCGACTCAACAAGGAGGGAGCTTGGACTGGTCAAATCCTACAGGTCGACCAGATGAAAGCTTTTGACAATGTAGATCATACGTTCCTATGGGAAGCTCTCAAGTGGAAAGGAGTGCCAGAGAGATTTATTGCTTTAGTTAAATTGTTTTATAGGGATGCAGAGGTAGTTTTGCAAGTCAATGGTCATAGAGGAAAGAGGATTAAGCTAAATTCTGGGGTGAGGCAAGGTTGTCCCCTAAGCCCTCTTTTGTATGTTATTGCTTTGGATGCTATTCTGTGTAAGATTAGTTTGGACAAGAGCATCTCGGGGATCCAAATTCCGCGTCCGTTGGACAGTTCATGGTTGGTTCGATATGAATCTGTTAAATTTGTTGCCCATGCTGATGATGTGTCCTTCTTGGTTAAGGACAGGATGGAAGTTAGAAAGATTAAAGATGCTTTTGAGGCCTACGGTCGAGTTTCTGGTGCTCGGCTTAACATGGAAAAGAGTTTTTTGATCAGGATTTTTGCTGCAGAGGACAAGATGGCAGCTATTCCTCTAAAGGACGTAGTTGGAGAAAAGGAAAGGTGGCAAGCAGAGCAAGAGGCAAAGATGGATAGGGTGAAGATCCTGGGGCTGAATTTTGCGTTGGCTCCAGAGGGATGGAAAGAAAATTGGTATCGCTGGTTGGAAAAAGTGAAAGAGAGGGTGGCCCTCTGGCAGAGATGGAAGCTGACCATTTACCAGAGAGCCGCTTTTGTAAATACTTACCTGCTTCCGGTGGCAGCCAACTTGGCAGCTGTTTTCCCACCTCCAGATTCAGTGATTAAAGAAGCTGATCGGGTTCTCTTCAAGTTTCTTTGGGGAATGGCCACATTCCCCCTGGCAAGGGCAGTGGCTTATGGGCAGGTAGAACAAGGGGGCCTAGACTTCCCAGCCCTGGGACCTAAGTTCATCGCCATCTTTTCTGCTCAAAACTTTGGGAAAGTTTCTCTGTTACAAAAGGGTCAGATTCAACCTCAGGCTTGGCTAGTTTTGTTTTGTGAGTGCTGGATAGGGACTAGATGGGGAAAGACTTGGTGGGAGGAAGGCTCATTAAGTTTTAGGTTTTCTTTACCTGAAAAATTGAAAGCACCAGATTATTTGAAAGACTTTGTTTTTTACATAAAGAAATATAAAATTCATGCTGAGGAGTTGAAGGGGGCAGACAGACCAGGTCAGAGCATCAAGAGGAGTTTGTACAGGAAAATAGTGGAGGAGATTTATGTTAACCCGTTTTTGCAAAAGCGTCAGGCCAAACTAGATTTATCAGAATACCTACATCACCAGACTAACCCAATTGAGTATTTCATGGACAAAAGGGTCCCCAAAAAGTTGTGGGACTTGAGGTGGAGGCTCTATCATCAGGTTCTTAATCTGAGGGGAAAGAGACCATGGACCGCAGAAGATGAGCAGACCTGTCCACGTCTGAAATGTAAAAAGGCTGAGATTTTGAGTGGCGTGGCACAAAAGGAGACGATCAGACATTTTGTCCAGGACTGCCCAAGTGCCCGGGAAACATGGGAGGAGGTGGCCCGGGTCCTGGATTGGCCAGATTTGGCACAGCAGGCTTGGGAGACGGTGCTTTCAGGGACTGAACCTCCAGAGGGTGTCAGGGGACCCAGAAAGTCAGTGGGCCAAAAGAGGAAGAGGAAGGAACCTGGTTCCGCCATGGCTGAGAGGTTTTGGAAAGTGCCCTGGTCCACGGTGCGCTTGGTAAACCTCTATGTGATGTTAGGGTTAGTTTTCCAGAGACAAAAGGAGGTGAAAAGTCAAAATCTGCAGGATGTAAAAGGCACTGCCTATTATGTGAAGAATGTAATTGAAAATTTAGCTCTGAGTGAAAAAGAGAAATTGCCAAGCTATCGTTGGAAAAAGTTTTGGCCGTGGTTTAGTGAGACGACCCCAGCAATAACATAAAATGATATTTTAAATAAATATTTTATTAATTTTGTATTATTTTGTATTATTATTTTTAATTAATATTTTATTGGTTTTTTTCCATTTCTAAGTAGGTATAATTATAATGTGTAAATATAATGTGATTATAGTGTGTTTAGATTAAAGGGAAAAATACATTAGTGTTAGGATAGATTTACTTTTGTATTAGTAAGAAAAGAGGAAAATAATTAGTATTGTTTTTGTATTATTGTTATGGCCTTTTGCGGTCGGGTGTATTTTTTTAGTAGAATGGTCTTACTCCAATAAAAAATTCCCTAAAAAAAAAAAAAAAATTCCCTAAAGATATCTGGGCATGGCACAGACAACAAATCACTTTTAAAACTAAAACAGTTCAGAATAATTCAACAAGATACAGAAATCTGCAATCCAGTAGTTGATAATTGGATCAAAGTCACCGAGCCCCAAAATTTGGCTGAAGAACAAAGTTTTAATGTGCAGAAATGAAACTGGTGATTGCACCAGATTGGCTTTGAAAGGTAGGGCATGTCACAACTAGAGCATCACAGCAAAGGGGGCAGTCATTAGGATTTTTCAGATCCCCACGCCAAAGACAGGGAAAGGTTTATCTGAGAAGGGAGTCCCAATAACCTCAAAAGCCTTCTAGGAATGATTGCAGGATGGAAGTAATACAAGCCTAAAAAGGTATTCTTCAGGCATTCTTTGAAGATTGTGGATACTCCCCAAGATCCAGAGACCTTCCACAGTCTTTGAGGTAGCACGAAAATGGGGAAAGATTTATACTGGTCTTGGAGCAGGCATATTTGATTTTTCTTTCCTTGCAATCAATTGGAAGAAATTTGTTTCAAGAGAAGAAACTGTACAGGGGAGAAGAAGAGAAATGCTGCTTCTTTCTTCTGTTCTGTAAATATGAGAGTGGTAGTGCATTTGATGAGACAATTCCTGTGCCTTTGGATCCACCCTTCCCCCTGTTCTCATGTGTTGACTCATTGGAATCCCAGTTCTTTAGAGGTATATTGCATTTTTGTGGATTTCTCAAAAGCACTGTCAACTTCACTTGGCAATTGTTTCACAATTTTCCTTATTAGCTCTGTTCTGCTTGGTTTTCTACATTTCCAAGTTTTCGCAAACACACTTCTGGCTGTAGCAAGAAAACAAAAATTTTTTTGTCTGTTTTGTCAAAGTATGTAAACTAAGTCACAAAAGGATGAAGGGTATGCTGGAGTTTTCATTTAATAAAGGAACTACCATATACTAATCTCTCTCTTTCTCTCTGGCTTTTCTTCACAAACAAAGATTCAGGAAGGACTCATCCTGTGCTTTCTGCAAGCATGCTGATGACTAAAAAGGCCAATCTGAGATAAACAAGTCCGGTTGCAGAAAGCACAGCAGAAGGTCTCCTTGGGTGATGTTTCCGGGTTGTGATTCTTTCTGTGTTGTTGTTTCTCTTCAAGACTTGTTCAGCGTGAGTTCTCAAATAAGGCTGCAGCATTGTGGATAGTGCATCTCCATGCCTCCCGATGTGAGGCCAGAGCGGACCATTGTTGGTGATACCATTAGTATATGATTGTCTTCTCATACCTCCTCAATATGGTTCTTCATATGATGGAGGGGTCCTTCAAATATTAGCATATATAATGCTTTTATGTTTGCTTAAATGTTTTGGTTTTTTCCCCAAGCTAATAAGCACAATTATATGTTTGTCCCCAAGAAAATTGTACTCAGACTGACTAAGAATCCATTTCCTAAGTAAAAATTGTATTACATTTTCAGTAGCGTTAATTCACATGGGTGTAACCCTACTCTGCTGAAACTGAAGATTTTTTTTCCTGAAGTGTGTGTGCTTTGTAACTGGAATATTGCAATCGGTTGATGGCTGCCAGCCAGGAAACACCTGACAGATTGTCAGTACACACATCCCAAGTGACAATTCTAACCAGCCTATTTGTCTGTTTGTTTAAACCACCCTTTCCTGACATGGTGCCTTCCAGGGGTGTTGGGCTACGGCACCCAACCAGCATAGCTGGGTGGTTCTGCAAATTGTAGCCTAACATATTAGGCAGACACCAGGTTGGGGAAGATTGATATAAAATCTCACATTTCAGTCTAGAAGCTCAGGATGGATATCAATAATAAAACCAAATAAAGCAGTATACTAAAAGCAGCAAAATAAAAGGTAAAAGTCCCCATTAAAACTGGTATGCATACTCTAGGAGTAAAAAGAGTAAAGACACAAACTGATGAAAAGTTTCCTGCTCATGTCTACAGCAGCCTCCTAAAGTATCTGTCTAGGACCTATGGAACATGTTGGATTCTGCCCTCTGACACTTGAGGGTAGGTGTCAGGTTTTTTATTTTAATATTTCCCTTCTATGCTACTTCAGTTCTTCTGCCTAGTTGCCTCTAAAGTCATGCCTAATAGTTAGGGACTGCCTTGTCTTTAAAAAAAAGTATTAAAACATTCACTGCTCTTGACTTAAAGAATTAGACTGAATAGCAGCAGTCACTCACTTCACAGACTGAATAGCAGCAGTGAAATCAGTTGGGCCTTTTCACCCTTCTCGCCTGCTGCTGTGATATACAGCTGCAAAAATGTAGCTCTCATTTGAAACTCCTCTTGGCAACTACAGGTTGAAAAGTGGGAAGATTAACTGAAAGGCTAAATGGAGAACTTTGGAAACCTTGGCCCAGTAACTCTCAACCCTATGCCAAGTTTTGGTTTTCCAAATGCTTGTAGCTTTTTGTTGATGCATGAATTCCAGAATAGAGAGGCAGAATAGAGAGGCAGGCCCTCTGGGACTAGTGAGGAAGGGAGCTGAGCCCCTCTTGAAATGATCAGGCACAATTAGATCACCAAGTCTCCTCTGTTGTTGAGCCCCTTTAGGATTATCAGTCAGAACTGTACTAAATGATCAAGAACATAAATATATTAAGAGAGTTGTTGTAGTTAACCCTTCCCAGGATCCTACGCTAAACACATAGAGAGGAATTCTTTGCACACTTTGAATGTAAGAATCTTGATAGTTATGGATAATTGAATGATAATGGATAGGAGAAGTAATCCCCCTAACTGTGCCCTCAGGCACTATGATAAATATTGTGATAGTTTGATTGCAGTTTACAGCAGGAGATAGATGTATCTTAGGGTTGCTGAGGACAGGACAGCCTGAGTCAGGAGTGGGCAAAGCTTGGACTGTGACCCATAGGATTCTTCTTGTGACCCCAGGGTCAAAAATGCATGAAAATGATTCCAAGCAGAAAGGCCTCTCCTAATGGCCCTGGGGACCCACACACTGTGGTGAAAATGTCCCCATACACCCTTGAGAGCATTTGGAGGGTAATTTATTTTTTTATTCTTTTAATTTTAATGTAATTAAATTTAATGTTCAATTTGGATTTTTATTTATTTATTTTTGCAGGGGGTGCAGCCCTCCAAGGTCTTCTGAGGGGCCAGTGCACCCCTCGCTTCTGACAGTCGCTTACCCTTGGTCTATGTACTGTAGTTGTTTCACTGAGGTAAGAGTGGGCTTACCTTCTGGAGGAGGAGAATGGGGTGGGTGAGATTGCAGCAGCCATTTTTACTTTGTGTGCTAGAGGAAAAATTGAAAGAAAAAAAGCCTACTACACCATAGTGACTCTGTCAGTGTTTTCTGTTTTCATTATTTTGTTTTTAAAAATGTACCTGAGATTGTCTTTGACAGAAGTTGTTAAACAAAAAGTCCCTTTAGTTAGCATGGAGCAGGAAATTTCTGTTTCCTGAGGCTGACTATGGCTTTAACACTGTGCTGAGTTAGCTATTTTTGTAATTTGCTTTATTGACCTGATAAATTATGTTGCCAAAGAAGGAACAGAAGTTTCTGAAATGGTTCAAGTAAAACAAGATCCTGTAACCAAGTTGGCACATCTTGATAAACTGTCAATTTTTAATTTAGCTTTTAAATTCAATTTTTTGGGAGGAGGTACAAAGGTCTCCTGAGGCATCAGTGCACTCCTAGCCTATGACAGTTGCTTACCCCTGATCTAAGTACAGTTGTCCCTTCATATTCGCTGGGGTTTGGTTTCAGGACCCCCATGGATACCAAAATCCGTGAATACTCAAGTCCCATTATATGCAATGGCATAGCAAAATGGTGCCCCTTATATAAGATGGCAAAATCAAGGTTTGCTTTTTGAATTATTATTTTTGAAGAATATTTTCAAGCCATGAATACTTAAATCTGTACCCAACCATTCTCTGAAGATGCCAGCCACAGATGCAGGCAAAACGTCAGAAAGAACTCTTCTAGAACATGGCCTCACAGCCCAGAAAAAACCTACAGAACAACTGTAGTTTTTTCACTGAGATACGAGTAGGATTACTTTCTAGAGCAGGAGACTGGGGTAGAAGAGATTGCAGCAGCCATGATGTGCAATCTGTGTAAAATAACACTCCAAAGGCCCTGAACATGTTGTGTGCTATTTGGGAGGTTGTTTTGTTTTTTGGACAAAAGTGGCTGTGTTAAAAGTACATCCTCTGTTTACTTCAGTATTGTACAATACATCATAGGGCATACTGGGTGTGGCTCTAGGTAGACAGATATGATTGAGGGTCACCATCTACATCATGGATTTTCCACTACAGTAGATATTATACATGTGCATTTTCCTGTATGGAACCAACATTGTTTAGGAAATTCCTAATGTGGAGTTCTGAAGTTTCCTAATTCCCGACTTCCCTGAAACAGTCCAATTTCCCCCGATGCATGATTGAATAGATATTCTACATCTGCAGGCATGTAGCCTTTCTGGTGTGGTGGACATGGCTGGGGCAAACCTAGGAAAAGGTAGGTGCTGGGCAGTGTTCATAACAGTATCTCAGCTAAGGTGGTATCTCCCACTGCAAGCCATCATTAAAATTTGCTTTGGAGAGTGGTCATATCTGTAGCTATACAGTTGTCCCTTCATATTTTTGGGGGTTTGGTTCCAGGACCCCCCACCCCTTGGATACCAAAATTCGTGAACACTCAAGTCCCATTATATGCAGTGGCATAACAAAATGGTGTCCTTTATATAAGAGGGCAAAATCAAGGTTTGCTTTTTGGATTATTATTTTTTAAAGAATATTTTCAAGCCATGAATACTTACATCCGTGGATACCAAATCCGTGGATACAGAGGGATACCGGTAACTGTACACAGAAAAAACTTCTCTACAGAGGAGAATACATGGACAGAAATTTGACATTAAGAAAGGAACACAGAAAAGCACGTAAGGGAGTATTTTAATCTTCCTGGCCATTCAGTTGCAGGAGTCTTGTTTCTACCTAATTTAGAAGAGTGACAGCAATATGAAATTGACTAAGTTATAGCATCATGGATGCCTTTATTTGATAAAGATATGATTGTAATCTTTGAGCCATTGCAGAATGTAAAATAGTTGTGCATTAACTCGGGCTTCTGCCACACTGCAAACATAAGAGTGTTTGATACTGCTTTAACTGACATGGCTCAGTGCTATGGAATTCTGGAGTTGTAGTTTTGTGAAATATTTAGCCTTCTCTGTCAGAGAGCTCTGGTGTCACAACAAACTACAAATTCCAAGATTCCATAGGATGGAGCCATGATAGTTAAAGCAGTGTTAAACTGCATTATTTCTGCAGTGTGGCAGCAACCTCAGTTTCTGAGCAGTGTAAAAGAGTTCACAGCAGTAGTGATCTTTTACTTCCGAGTTCTAACCAACTGTTGTACAAGTAAGGGCAAGTGCATTGGGAGCAATTTCTAACATGATGAAGTACATCATGTAAGCCACCATAGCCATGTCCCTGAGGAAAATCCAGAGTCACACCACGGGGGTTGTATATATATCTTGCTTTTCTAACACACTGCTTTAAAACTCTAAAACCACAGACATTCAAAACCAAACAAATACTAACAAAATCTCATCATGAAATTTATTGGGCATGACTGCAATCCATTGACTAGTTGCCTGGGAATGAACAGCATCAGAGGTGCTTATTTCTACTATGCAGATTTCAACTTGGTATCAACTTGGTAAGCCTGGGTGCCGTTTACATGATGAAAATGTAGTGGGAAGAATTCGTGTTGAACCCTGGTTATTTACACATACATCGTGATGGTCCCAAGCTTTTGGGAAGGGGGGTCACCTTTTATCCCTCAACCAGCGGGACTTTCCATCCCGCAGTTTGTAACAATTTTTTTAAAAGTCACTGGAGGATTTGGAAAATCAGACATGTGAACAGTCAGGGATAAGATATTTTGGTACTAGGTGATCACCGGAAATGGTGACCTGGGGCAGGCTCAGAGAAGGAGGGCTCAGTCACCCATTCAATAGATTCAGCCTCAGCAGCTGAAAACAAAGGCTTCCCTTCCAGCTGCACGAAGGTTTGTGTGTGTGTCTGTGCACTAAGTCAGCCTGTTCAATGGATTTTTTTACACTGCAAAGCCTTCAGCTTCAACCTGTCCCTCCCCTGCATGGTGGGTTTTAATTTCAAAGGCACAGTCACACTGCAAGCCTGCGTGCTCCTGATCACCTTGTTCAGTCCCTCCCTGCCTCAGCCTAATCCCCTGCACTCAGCTTCCCAGATGAATGTGCATACTCGCATTGGGGCCTGTGTGTGTGTGTGTGTTTAAATTTTAAAGGCACAGTCACACTGCAAGACTGTGTGCTCCTGATCACCTCATTCAATCCCTCCCTACCCCATCCCCTGCACTCGGCTTCCCGGCTGAGAGCATACTCGGCTCAGGGCTTCTGTGTGTGCGCACACTGGGGCTCCACTTGGCTCTGCTTTTGACTTCTCTCACCGTCCCCAGCACCAACCGAGGTTTGTCTTTTAAAATGGCTTGTGTGCCTGTACTGGCATTCTCCTTTTACATGGAGTTTAACATTTTTGGGGCAGGTTTTTTTTTAAAATCAAATTGTGCAGAGGGGGGTTGCCTTCGCCCTCCTTCTCTTACCAATGCATAAGCTTGAACAAACATTTGTGCCAGCCAATAGCATCGCTCATGGCGGGAAACTCTAAAGGGACTATGTCACCGAGGTTATGAAAAAATGAGTAATCGCATCCTTGATTGACAGCTTTAAAAAAATCCCGGGACCATAAATGCATGTAAACAAAACAAAACAAAACAAAACCAGGATAGTATATAGTGGGAGAAGAGACGTATCACGGGACGTGATGCCATGTAAACAATGATCCCGGGATCTCCCAAAGAGATACAAAAATTGTGTAAACAGGGAGAAGTCCCGGGACAGCCCGCGACAACTAGCGTCTAACTGGCACCTTCGTATCTTGTTACTGTCATCCTGGCTCCTACTTCACAGTAGAAGCTCTAACCTATGAAGACTTGCCTCTCCCTTAACTAATCTTTTTGCCAAGGAAGAATTGATGGAGATTCCTCTTGGCCCTGAATCCAGATCTTTGCTGATACGTACTTTCACAAATGTAGTGAGCTTGGCCTTTGCCACCAAGCAGATGGACTGAGCACAATTAAGAGGAAAATATTTTCCCTCTTCTGCTAACTGACCTGTCTGAGCCTTAGAACAACCAGAAGAGCCAAAAATGCAGTGGAGAAAGGGCAGAGCAAGGGAGGAGTTGAGTTACACCACTCTAGCCTCCTCCAGGATGGTCCTAAGTAGTTGCTGACATCTGTAGTCTGAGATGAGCCTAAAGTAAGCACAGATTCAGCAGACCTAGTGTTGGCTCATCTAGCTCTCTCATGAGGTAGAATTGTGCTCTCTCTAAGTCCATTTATGAGGGCCATAAGCCCTTTAAGGCAGAGTATAAAGTCTTACTAAATACACAAGCAAATGCAAGCAAACAGAAACAACCCCCCAAAGAATTATATAAATTGTAATATGACACAGTACAGTTGAAAAATAATGGAGCCCTTTGCTGCTGTAACTGAGTCAATTCTGTGAGCCTATTCATGTGTCTAACACTGGCTGTCTGCATTCCCTCCTTGCCCCCTGAATCCAAGGGGGACTGTGCTCTGCAGCAACCTCATCTCGATGTGTAAGCCTATCCTCAGTACTAAATTCAGTTTTGTTTAATGGGGGCTTAAGTCTGTATAGAATTCTAGCTTTAATAGTCCAAGAGCCTCTGACAGTTCTCCTCACTTGATTGGGTACATATTTTTCTACCCATAAAGATGCTTTTGCAAATGTTGTTGAATTCTCAAGAACTCCAGATGTATCTTAGTTTACATAATGTAGGTTAATGACATCTGTGCCATTTTGTTTGGGAGTATCTCTTGTGCATCCAGTATAAATTCTGGCACATTGGCTGAAGCCAGTGCTAAATTGTATGAAAAATATCCTAACATACAATACACAGTCTGATATTTCATTTGGAAGGTGGAGGTTTACTTTTAAAATGTACATTAAACACATAAAAATCCCTTGCTCACTGCAAGAGATACATAACAGAAGCATGTGCCTCTTTATGTGGAAGTTGTTCCTAGATAATACTAACAAATGTATGCATTTTTCTCTGTAGATTCTAAATAAGAAAGTGATTGAAAAATCAGTTCACTTTGCTGTAAACTCAAAAATTTAGGGTAATGGTTTAACAAACAAATGATACATGAATTTTTAGTAAGCTTATTAAGTTTTTTATTTGGCCCAAGTCCAGAAATGCTCCTGTCCTGCTGAAATTATAAGTTTGAACAAAATTTATGTCCCATTAATTTCAATGAGACTTTAATATAACTCTGTAGATCTGAGCCATTGTATAAAATTTTTATTAACTGTCCAAATGTGTTTCTTCAGGTATGCACCATATACTTTATGTGACATAAAGCTAAGAGAACTGCTACAATATAGTCTACTAATTTAAGAGGTAATATCTTGCACAGTGCACAACTAATTTGCTTGTGCACATCATATACAGACCATAACCACTTTCAGGAATAGAAAAATAACACATCCTCTAGTATTTCCACTTTTTGGAAAGTCAGGAAAATGGACATTGGTCAGGATAAACAGTCAGATGTCAAGGAAAGTGTGATTTTAAAAGTTTAATACAGTTGTCCCTTCATATTCGCTGGGGTTTGGTTCCAGGACCCCCCGTAGATACCAAAATCCGTGAATACAGTACTCAAGTCCCATTATATGCAATGGCATAGCAAATGGTGTCCCTTATATAAGACGGCAAAATCAAGGTTTGCTTTTTGGATTATTATTTTTAAATAATATTTTCAAGGCGTGAATACTTAAATCCGTGGATACCATATCCATGGATACAGAGGGACAACTGCAATTTTTTGTAAAAAGTGTAATAAATTGTTGAGATGCTGTTAAAAGAAGCCAGTTTACATTTGTGGCATTCAGAGAAGAGAAGTGGCAGAATAAAAGCATAATGTAATGATGCACACATATTCCATAGTATGATTATATGATTTTAAAAATGAAGTTTTTGACAACAGTCAGCAAACTGTAGACAGCTGGACTTACTAGGCAGCTGTTATTTTTTCTCTGCAGCTATACAATCCGGTCCTGCAACAATACTATTGTACACTCATCAATTAAAAAACAAGATTGGTTTATAAATCAAACTGAAAATACAGTTATATTAATTAAAAACAGCTATTTTTTAAAAAATGTTACTTTTTGTAAATCATAGAAACCTGTAGTATAGCGACATATCTTCTTTTTGTATGAAAAGAAATTACAGCATTTCTGTCCAGGAACAAATATTAGAAGATCACTTTACATTAAAAAAGAAGAAGAAGAAGAAAATAATTAGCACAAGAAACCAGATTCCCAAGATATTCAAAAATATAATAATTATCTGTGAATTCAGTTTCCTATCTACATGTGAGGCCCAAAAAGGCTAGCCTGAAGAGAATCTTATATCCATGTATAATGGACTTCAAACTGCACTGAAGTATCATTGGCACATTAAAAGCTGGCACAAGCCCAGCAGTAAAACGTGTTTATATAAAATGGAGTTGGATGAAAGAAGCAGGCAAAAATAGGACTATTGCAAGCTGTTTAGGACCCAAAGATGCAGATTCAGGGTGATACTCTAAGTCCATCTTGCTCAGTGTAGGACTATATCACACTGGCTGCATCACAAGTTGTACACCCACTTGCAGTTGATCTGCAAATTATCCACTGTATCATAACATTTCTGCCAGTAATATCCTTGCCTCACATGCAAGGTTTAAAGTATAAAGCAACTGAGAACTTCCTATCATCACCCCTGCCCCACCCTCCTCTGACAGCAGAGGACGACACATGTAAAGGGAATGAAAGCAGACAGCAGTTTTGCTTCCTGCCACCAAGAGAACTAATGAAAAGTTTGCGAATGGGGTTTGCTCTTGGATTTCTCTGGAATAGGAAAATGGTCAAGGCAGTGGACACGATTGCTCCTAAGTGTTCCCTCTCACTGGGTGGCACCAGGTGAGCACCCTAGCTCACCAGGGAGCTGGCAATGATGAAATGAGTGAGATGGAGACTAGAAAGATGATGGCGAAAGACTCGGAACAAGTCCAATCAAACACGGCCTAGAGCCCATTGGAAAGCCTATGCCATGGCAATGGTGCAGCAAAGAAATCCTTCACAGCCACCATTGTATCTGCACAGTGTCATCTGGCAGAACTGTTTCCAGTGGTCAGGGGCCTTTTACATTCTACCTTGCAAGAGCAGTATATAAACCATTTGGCAGCCTATTGTGAAGAGTTTGCAGATAAAATTGCCTGGAGACACTCTGACTTGGATGCTGTAGTTGATATAGGTCTGGTGGATGTAATCTTGCCCCCTGATTGTCCAGTGTTATTGGATATATTTCAGTTTGTGCAATATGAGGATGTGGATGGGATACTTGGAAAGATGAGAGCCACCACATGCATACTGGACCCATGACCTTCGTGGCCGTTGAAAGCAGACCAAGGGGGACTGGCAGATTTATTAAGGGGAGCAGTGAATGCTTTACTACAACAAGGCAGGTTTCCTGAAAGAAACCTGGTTGTCTGAAAGAAGCTTTGGTGAAGCCATTATTGAAAAAATCCTTCCTGTATCCCACCATGTTGGGAAACTATTCACCAGTCTCACATATCCCCTGTTGGGGTAAGGTAATGGATCTTTTGGTTGCCTCACGGCTCCAGGCATTCCTGGATGGAATGGATTACTTCGATCCATTTCAATCTGGCTTCAGGCCTGGCTATGGGACAGAGACAGCTTTGGTTGCCTTGGTGGATGACCTACACAGGGAACTAGATGGGTAGAGTGTGTCTCTGTTGGTTGTGCTAGACTTCTCAGCAGCTTTGGTACCATCAACCATGGTATACTTCTGAGTCAGTGCCCCCAATCTTGAGAGGGGTGGACTCAGAAGGTGGTGCTGGGGGATGCCTGTTCAACACTAGCCACTAGCCTGCGGTGTCCTTGAGGACTTGGTTTTGTCCCCTGTGCTGGTTAACATCTGCATGAAACAACCGGGAGATACCATCTGGAGCTTTGGGGCTCAGTGTCAGTAGTATGCTGATGACACACAACTCTTATCTCTCCTTTCCATGTGATTCCAAAGAAGATATTTCTGTGCTAAACCAGTAATGGACTGGATGAGGGTGACCAAATTGAAACTTATTCCAGACAAGACAGCGGTGCTCCTGGTTAGTCAGAAGGCTGATCAGCGAATAGGGATTCAGCCTGTGCTGAATGGGGTCATACTCCCCTTGAAATCTCAGGTTCACAGCTTGTGTGTACTCCTAGATGAGAGTTAATAATAATAATAATAATAATAAAATTTTATTTATATCCCGCCCCTCTGCAACGCAATCGGGGCGGCTTACAATATAAAAACCCCATACTCACAATACCCTAGCCCACCTACCCCTTAAAATAATATTAAATTACGAAGGATTAAAAACACATTAATTAATATATATATATATATATATATATAACTTAGAAGAAAAAAAATTAAAACATACAATCATAGCCTAGAAAGGGCAGCTGAGTCTTGGGCCGGGATAATTATTCAGGAAAGGCCTGCCGGAAAAGATCCGTCTTGACAGCTTTTTTAAAGCTGTCTAAGGTGGTAATAAGACGGATCTCGTCCGGCAGGCCGAGTTGACCCTGGATGCCCAGGTTTTGGCTGTGGCCAGGAGTACATTTGCACAGCTAAAACTAATGTGCCAGCTGCATCCATTCATTGACTTCCTTGAGAAGTCCAATCTTGCTACAGTAACACATGCCTTGATTACATCCCATGTGGACTACTGTAACGCACTCTACATAGGGCTGCGTTTGGAAACTGTTTGGAAACTTCAGTAGGTTCAAAATGCTGTGGCCAGGTTGTTGACTGGGGCTGGCTACATGGATCATGTGACTCCTCTGTTGAAACAGCTGCATTGGCTACCAGTCTGTTTCCAGGCAAAATTTGAAATGCTGGTTATGACCATCGAAATTCCAAACAGCTTGGGTCCAGACTGTCTGAAAGACTGTATCTCCTTATATAAGCCAGCATGAACATTAAGATCTGCAGGGGAGAGCTTTCTCTCAGTCTCAGGTGAGGACTCAGGAGAGAGCCTTCTCCGTGGCTTCTCCCAGACTGTGGAACTCCCTTCCATGGGAGGTCCAATTGGCCCCCTCCCTGCTCTCTTTCCACTGGCAGGTGAAGAAATTTTTATTTAGGCAGGAATTTTGAATTTTAGTTATGGTGCTATAGTGTGTATATATGTGTACATGCTGTGCTGTTCTAATTGTTTTATTTTTTATTTTATGTCTTAAATATGTTTTAAGTATGTTTAACTGTCTTTAAGCATACTTTTAATTATGCTGATATTTTATTCCTTCTTTTGTAAATTAGTGTTTTGGTGGCATTATCGTTAACTGCCTTGAATCCCATTTTTGGGATTTTTGTTTTTACATTATCGTAAACTGCCTTGAATTCCATTTTTGGGAGATATAAATTCAATAAATAAATAAATAAATTTGGAGAGCAAATCCTTTCTACCCTGTATCATGCAAAGTAAAGCTTGCAAATGGATTACAGGTATATCAGACATCAGTTAATGAAGTAGATGTGTTCTTGGCATGACTTCTTTAACAGAAACTTCAGTACCAGGGGCAGAAATAACATGGAAAAATAGGGATAGAGTCCTGAAGAGCCACAAAAAGAAGAGCAGTTCAACATGTTTCTGCAGACTTTTTATTCAGAACTAACAATACGAACATGTGAAATGAAACAATCAGGTCAGGCAAACCTTGCATAAGTAAACTAAAACATTTTGAACCTTCTAGAGACATCTTGAAAGCTTCTTTCAAAATGCATGGATGATTGGATAAGTCATGGATAAAATGGATGATTTTATTTTATCAGCCTCCACTTTCATTATGATTTCCATTTTGGTAGCTAAACCTATAAATCTATACTGTACTCTTTTTTAACATACTGGAGGTAGCTGCCGAGCCCATCTTCTCTCCCCTTTTCTCTCTGTTTTATTGTTAACGCATGTTCAGATGGAGGTAGTTGCTGCTTATCTTGCCTGTTGTAGGCAGGCACACATGGCTTCTGTAGGATTAGCTAAAGTACAGTCCCACTTTTCCCCAGCTGAAGTTTGATTGCATTGTTTACTACAGACACATTGCTACAAGTTGACACTGAAAGTCTGTGTTTCTCCAGTGCTCTTGTCACTATCCTCCCAATGCCATTGCTGCATAAAAACCCCTTTTACCTGGAAAGAGGAAAAGGGGAGCTGGGTGGCCATAAAAAGGATTTGTAAAAAGAAGCTTCTTTGTCAAAGGTTTTGTTAGCCGAGGCATGCCTATATCAGCTTTGCTGGATTGGAGAAACGGTTACCAAACCTTTTCTTTTGCTCTTTTCCACAAGTATCTCGTCATGCTAGAACATCTGGAAATCTTTTCAAACAAGAAACAATCCCACTTGTTAAACTGATATGAAATTATTTGAGAATCTGCTTGACAGAAGGCCAAAGTCAATTTTGAAGCAGAGGAGCTCTTGAAAGAAGCTGATATGAATATAAAGGGGTTGAATTTTATTTAGGATGTTGAAATGTAGTAATGGCAGGTGCTGAAAAGTCCTTTCAAGATTGAGATGGTTTGTGACTTATAAGCATTAGATCGTATTATTATACACAAACTGTGCAATAGCCAGGATAGGGACTATACTCAAAACATCTACATGCAGGAAATCAAACTGAGAATACAGCAGCTGGGAACCATAGCAGAATTTTACTGGTTTACTCACAAGTGCCTGCAATGAATACAAGGCTCAGTTTCACATGTACATAGCAAAGGAAGATGATGAACTGGACACATTGTACAATAATATTTTGATGGCCAAAAAGAAATTCTCAAGACTGTGGAATGTCTTCAAAAAGTGTGTCATCCTGTCCCACAATAGCACTTCATATGAAAGTGAATTTTCAGTTATTTAGTCAATATTAATAAGAGAATTCACATTAAGAAATAGTTGCTGGTCTATATTACTGACCTAAGTTCTAGAGAACTAGAACCTGTTGTAACCAAAAATATGTGTGGCCATGATATACCAAATGCTTGAAAGTTAAATGCCATAAACAACAAGACCCAGAAGAAAAGAAGAAACCTGAGAGATTCATTACCTTAAAAATGCTTTAAAAAGAAGCCAATTTCAAAGAAGAAACAATTGATCAGAAATTAAGAGAGTTACAAAACAAAAGAAGAAAGCTAGCTGAGTTTCTAACTCAGTTGCTAGCTGAGTTGAGGGTTTTTTTTTAGTTGAGTTATCAAAATTTAATCATTTCTAGCTGAGTTGAGGGGTTTTTTTTAGTTGAGTTATCAAAATTTAATCATGTTTAATCATGTTAAAAGAATATTTGTACTCTTAACTCAAGTTGGCAATTTAAAAATAAGTTAGAAATGAGTTAGAGCATTAATATTCTTTTAAAATGATTAAATTTAGATAACTAAACAAACTCAACTTAGGATGATATTTCTCCCCTTAGTCACTGTCTTGTAGCAGTAATGGACTGGATGAGTTAAAATTGACTCAAACTGAATCCAGAGAAAACGGAGGTGCTTACAGTGGGGGGCCCTAAACCTGGTATTGGGTTGCAACCGCCAGTCCTGGGCGGGATCACGCTCCCTGCTAAGGACTGTGTTCGCAGTTTGGGGGTGCTCCTAGACTCGTTGCTTCACATGACTGCTCAGGTGAACACGACAGTCAGGAGCGCCTGTTATCAGCTTCGGCAGATACGCCAACTGTGCCCTTACCTCAAGACAAAGGACCTAGAAACTGTAGTGCATGCACTGGTAACCTCACGACTCGATTTCTGCAATGCTCTCTACATGGGGCTACCCTTATATCTAGTTCGGAAACTACAACTGGTGCTATATATGGCAGCCAGGATAGTCACTGGGAAATCGAGAAGGGAGCATATTACTCCAATCTTGAAATCCCTTCACTGACTGCCTATCAGTTTCCGAGCACAGTATAAGGTGTTGGTAATGATCTATAAAGCCCTACATGGCCTAGGTCCAACCTACCTAAGGGATCGCCTCCTCCCATATAATCCACCCCGCACCCTTAGATCTGGGAGGGGTTTATTGCAACCAATGAGATCTAGATTAACATCAGCCTCCCAAAGATCTTTTTCTGACGCCGCTTCCAGACTATGGAACACCCTGCTGGAGGAGATCTGTCAAGCAACTAGCTTGGAGAACTTCAAAAATGCCATCAAAACTGATCTCTTCTGGCAGGCCTTCCGTGAATAGAACAGACCATTTTAATTGATGCTTCTCCCTCTTTTTTTGTTTATGTTTTTATGTTTTGATTCTATAGTTTTAAAGTTTTAGGGTAGTTATTTTATGTCACTGGTGAATCTGCCAGTTATTTTAAATATATGCACTATTATATGTAATTTTAAGGGGGGTAAATTGTTTTAAGTTATTACCATTGTTACGGATTTGTTTTTATATCCAATTGTTGTGAGCCACCTTGATTGCCTAATAGGCAAAAGGCAGGGTACAAAAATAAAGTTGTTGTTGTTATTCTTATTCTTATTATTATTATCAGGAACTTAATTTTTTAATTGCAATTTCAGAACTATAATTTGTATATTGCGGCTGTAGTTGAGCTTTTTTTTAAAGATATATTCAGTGAAAATTCAGTTTGTATGCAATATTTAGGATACTTTTTAAGCAGAAAGAATATCCTGTAATTTGTCAATGTTGAGAGATTACTTGTATCTTAATGGGATTTTTAAATGTATTTTCAAAGCATATATTCTTTCAGTTAACATCAGTATTTAAAGAAGTTTATATTGAAGGTTTTGTCTTAACAAAGAAAGTTCAATACTTGTGTGCAGTTTTAAACACTTCAATAATTCTTTTAATGTGAGTTACGATGTTTTTAAAACCTGGTTATTTTTGAGTAGTGCTCAGGGTAAATCAACAAACATTGGTCAGGAAAAGTCACAAAATAAAAAATAAAACATTAAGTGGCAAGCAACCCTTTCTTTACCTTACTGTTCTCCCTCGGCAGTACTTTCACACTTTTCAGTGTTTAATTAAGTTTGTATTTCCTCTCCGTATAATGAACAGAGAGGGGAGGAGAAAACAACAAAGAATAACTTTGATATCCCACAAGAATTTAATGTAGTCATCTAAACACCCTCAGTTTGGTTCGAAAAAATCACGTGTCTTGTACATGAACAAAAGCAAATCTGTTGTATTGGTAGAAAACATGTATGTTATTAGATAGCAGAAAATGTTACGGATTTTTGCTTTATATTTTAAAATAAAACTCGTGGGGGTGGAAGTGGGATCTAGCTGCCTTTTTTGGTATATTGTAGTTGTAATGCACTTAGTAAGAGTCCTCAGGTTCTTTTACACATCTTTCTAACACGTTGTGTGTATTTACCTAGGTTATAGGCCCCTGATAAGTAATGCAAACATTACGCATAGAAGCTGGTGTAGGAAAGAGTGTACACAATAACATATTTTGCTGTGATTGTATTTGGTGCTACTCCCATCTATGCTTCGTTT
Organism: Gambelia wislizenii; assembly: GCA_030847615.1. Lineage (NCBI taxonomy): Eukaryota > Metazoa > Chordata > Lepidosauria > Squamata > Crotaphytidae > Gambelia > Gambelia wislizenii. The sequence goes on from JAUMIR010000003.1 coordinate 268,988,128, forward strand.
GTACATTATGGTATGTGAGTGGATTAAAGGATACATGTTGGCTTGGTGATAGCAATATAATGGCAGTTACTTATCTACACACCATATAGTGTAATATTATTGGGCGTAGCAATAATATTCCCAGGAGGAAAAGAGTTGATAAGATATCTGTTGTCAAACTCTGTCTTTATTGAACGATGTGTGGCTAATGGTGAGTAGCAGTGACACGGGGCCAAAGAATTTCCAATATTTCAATTTCAGTACTTATGACTTTGGGGACATAACGTTCCATTAACTCTAAAATGAGATAGGGGAGCATAAACCCATCAGGTTGTGATCCAGCACTTCCACAGCCCCTGATGACAATGAGAGAGAGCTAGATGTCCTCAGGGTACTGCTCAGATTTTGCCCCAAGTCCCCTGATGAACTCTCCCATGTAAATACCAAAGAACATAGGGGAGAGGGTGGAACTTTATGAAGCCATGGCACTGTTTCTATGGTGCTGAGCAGAAGTACACCAGTGTCCATCTCTGGAAAAATCCTGGAGCTACAAAAGGAAACATTTGTTTCACTAGCCCCAGATTCAGTCCAGCAGGATACCATGACCAATGGGATCAAAAGTTAGTGAGATATCTCTCACCAACACTTTCTCCCTCAGCAAAGGTCATCTAGTGGGGTGATCAGCACTGTTTTCACACTAAACATGAGTCTGAAGCAAGATTGAAATGAGTCAAGATAATTTGGATGACATACAAAATCAGATCAAACTCAGTTGGAGCCATCAGAAAGTTTTCCAGTTTAAAATTTTCTGGAAAATCCACATCGCTGGAGACTATCCAGTTCGTGTTAAGTTTCTCTCTTAGCAGGGATAAATAGCTGCTTATAGAGAATTTATTGCCAGCCCTGGAATGTGTTATTTGCAAGGGCTCAATTGGCATAGCAGTGCAGGGCATATGTTATGCCTGATCTGCACAGTTCCATATGAATGCTCCATTGGGAAGAGTTAAAACTACATCCACACAATTTCTTTTTCCCTCTTACTACTCTCAGGGCTAGCTCTTATGTCTGTAAATGCCATGTGTAGTGACTGAAAAAGCAAGTGGCTCTGAGAAAGTGATATGTGCCATTCTTTAAACATAAGCAGCTCCTTATGAAACCAACCTTCATTTTACAATAGGCCTGTGGCCCTTGCAGTTTTTAAACCACCTTAGAGTTCTTTGTTGTCTAATCAGCCATATTAAATTAGTAACCCTGGAAAATGGTATCCATCAAAATAATCTTTAATTTTCAATGCAATCTTGCCCCCCCCCAAAAGGGGGAGGAATCCAACCCAAAAGGCTAACCAGCAAAACACAACATAAGTACATCAAGAATAGCATTGACAGTAAAAGCCAATTTTAAAAAGTTAAACATTCAGTGGCTAGTGAACTTTTCTACCTGTTAAAAGGGTTTCTGAATGATTGCTACTGTAATTCATAGATTGTGCTTCTTTAAGAGACTGGGTATGATCGGGGGTGGGGGATGTTTGGCTCTCCAAGGTTGGGTAGATTGTGTTTACTGCCTCTGAACTGTGTTGTCAACCTCTGCTCTATGTGGCTGTCCTACTAGGACATTACTTTAGAATAGCTTAGCTTATAACTTAACAGCATTTTCACCATCTATACTATGCATCCTGACTGGGAGGTTTCCTAGTATTAATACAAGCTGACTTTCTTCTTGTGTTCTAGGAATTTCAAGGAGACAGTGTTAAATATGGATAATGGTAAGTCTTTGTGTGTCCCCATATATGCTTCATGGAGATTTTCACTCATTTTGGAGAGTGTGTAAAGCTAGACCAGTCCTTTTATTCCAAGTGCATGTGTGTTTTTTCCTCCATCCCAGCGAATAATCTTCTTGTTTGCTTAGCTGGAATGAAGTTGTTACTCCAGTACTAGAATGACAGTGAAGTACTATATGTGATGAGGAGTTGCAAGCATGCCTTCCGAAATCTGGCACTGGCTCTCTATAGCAAGTTGTCAGGAGCCAGTGATGTCCAGCTGTCCACAGATAACCTTCTCCAAATTCTCCCCAAATTGCAGAGGATGCAGGAAACTGCTCCTTAATCACACTAACTTTGGGGACCAACAGAAGTTTTTTGCTATGTCATAAATTCAGCATGTGAGATATTTGTCTCCTAAGTTTTAGGACACAGGCAAAAGGCTAAGGGAAACAAAACAGGCAAGGAAGGTGCCCAAACATTTTAGAGAATATATATTTCCCAAATCAAAGCTGTTCATGCTGTAGTTATAGAGAGAGTTAATCAGAATTGGGTTTGGTAATGTCCTGATTAGTGAGAATGGAATCAATAAAAAGGAAGTTGGGAAATATGTTGATGCAAAGGGAGAGAATACCAAACATCTTATATAGATACAATGTGTTTTCTTGTTTGACAAAGCATCAGATTTTTCAAGTTTGTGGAATGCTTGAAGCTGTAGGAGTCCTACTTTCTTGACAATCATTTCCCAAATATTTTTGTAGATATTTGCAGTTAGCTGTATTTATATATAAACTAACCAGTTATTTATAAAATACAGCTTTAGTTTGCCACAGATCTGCTCATCCCTTCTTCTGCTGTTCTATACCAGTGTGAAAGCAAAATATATCCATATACTAACTATATGAAGATAAATTGGCTATATGCATACAGTTCAACTGGTATAGGATGAGGCTAGTATCTGAAATGCCTAAAACATTTTTTGGGTGTGTGCCAACACACTAGATTATTCCACCTGCTTCTATTACCACATGGAATGAAACACTGCATGTTATCTCACCAAATGAGACGAGACACTTTAGGTTTTCTACGCATGTTTCTTTTTAGAACTTTCAAGCTTGTGTCTGTGGAACTCTTCTGCCACAGTACTTAATGAAGCTCTTAAGTAGATCTCATACAGAGCAACTGTTTCAACTAGAACATTTTTAACTAGTGCCACCAAAACAAATTCTCTGTACCAGTGGCTCTTAACGTTTTCTTTACCAGGAACCCCTTTTAAATATCTTTTGTTGCTGTGGACCCCCAAGACTTAACTCAAGATTCAAAACAACAACAACAACAAAAGTAATACCCAATAATAATAATACAGTTACACCATCCATGAAACCTTCCCTCAGAGGCACTGGAGGGTAAGACTTTTCTCCTGCTTTTTCCTGTGAGTTTGTGGTTGGAACAGATTGAATGGCAATGTGCAGGCCCACCAGCCGTCCAGCTTTTGCCTCAGCTCCTGTCACGTGGCCATTCTGCTGCAGGCAGGAGGTGGGCCAAGCAATCTTCAAGCCTTCACGGACCCTCTGTGAGGACATTGCAGCCCCTTGGGGGTCCCTGGACCACAGGTTAAGAACCACTGCTATATAATTTATAAAATTCAGTATCATGGTTCCTGAGACAAAGATATGGGAGCGACACCACTAACAGAGATAACTTCATAACATGAACAAAATTAAGGCATAAGTGAAGAATACATGTGATAGATTAAACGTATTTAAGCTTGTTTACCAGAGAGTAGTCCCCAGCTTTCAATAGCTTTCCCTATAACCATATTTTCCCAACTTTCATCCCAGCCTTCACAGTCAGTAGTGGTCATCTCCTCCCAGCTCATCTTGCTGCTTCTAGGATGATTCAAGTTTCAAGCCATACTTGCTGAAGTTGCTGTAGTCAGAACTCTGCCTGAAGCCCTCTTAGGCCAGGCTATGCTTAAAACTTCAGCACATACCTTACAGCATGGCTTCTTGTTCTACATAATTACTGGCTCTGGCCTTCAGATCTTCCAGTAGGGCTTCTCAAACTAGAAGGTTTCTCTCTTTCTGAGCTTTGCTTCTTCCAGCTAATGGCTCTCTTCCATTGTCTATGCCAAATAATGCCAACTATCACCAAAATATCCACTGTCATAACCTCTGACCAGTTATATTTATTAAATTATTTACAGTTTTATATACCTACATCCATTTGTTAGTCCCAACTAGAGTATCCTAACTGAATCAGTGGGATTTATATAACTGCTGCCTTACCATTTAGTTATTGATTAATTGGTTTTGTTCTTGTTGTGACTAGCAATTGGATTTAGGCTCCAGTTTTTCTTCATAGCGTGCCTTGGAACTGTTTGGTGTTGCTGCATTCTCCAGTCAATTGTAATAGTGGCAGTTACAAATGATAAACAAAACCAGTTCATTTTAACTATGAGTTGTAGGTTAGTCAGTAGACTCAAACTTATTTCTGAATAAAAATATTTATCTTCTTGCTCCAGAAGATTTGCTTTATGCTGAACTTTTTGAAAATCTAAATATTACAACTATAAAGTGCAACTACTTCCTTGTTTTCTGCAGTGTTCCTCACAGAGGCTAAAGCCAATTCTGTCTTAAAAAGATACCCACGGGCTAATGGACTTTTGGAAGAATTGAAGCAGGGAAACATTGAACGTGAATGCTATGAGGAGCGCTGTAATAAAGAAGAGGCAAGAGAAGCTTTTGAAAATGATGAGAAGACGGTAAGTTAGCTACTGAAAATTAAAAGGTGCACTGCTTAGGTTAACATTTCACATGAGGTCATAGTACAAGTACAGATTTATCCAATGTGTTGTCATATTAAAGAGTGAAGATAACTATAAGCAATACTTTTAATAACCAAAGATTTACTACAGAAACAGAGGAGCTTAGTATTTTGGGTGTAGATGATCTTTGCTCTGAGTCAGCTGCTTTATGCTAAAATGATAATCCATGGTTACCTTCCTTGCAGGAAGCAATTCACTTTACTTGCCTGGTAACAAGTTGGTTTCTATAACCCCTGCACGTATGTACATTTGGTTAATACAGAACTGTCAATACCTGTGGATACAAATACAAGTTTGGTTCAAAGATGCCAGGCTTCAGCAGCTGCAGCTTGTCTTTATAAGATACTGGAAAATTAAATAAATAATGTGACAGAATGTAATTTTAATATATCTCTGGTACACTTCAGTGCAGAAGTAACTTGAATTGATTTCAAGGAACTGTACTGTCTAGTAAGTGTTTAGACCTTTAATGCTTTATTTTCAGATGGTGTTCTGATCAGTTAAGGATTTATTTACAAACAGCCTATCTTCACTGAAAGCTTGACATTTTAAAAACTTTTTTAAATCAAGAAGTTAGAGTGGTAGACTATTGAAAGCAGGACAAAAGAAAACAAGGTTAACTATAAACTCTTGACCTGTTTATGAGGAAAAAACTTCCTATGGATAAGCTGGAGTGAAACTGCACTTCTTGTCCCACTCCAGTAATGAATCTGTGCTGGTTCTCATATCTGCATGTTGAGCATCACTGTCTTTAAAGGAACAATTGCTCACACTGCTCACATGCACGGGGTTACTTTGCAGACAATTGCACTTGATGTGGTGATGTGAGAAGCTAATACAAAGATGGAGCAGAAAGGATGACTTCACTCCTGCTTCATCATGGGATTTCTCTGCATGCAAAATGACACATGAATAGTGCTCATGTCTGTTGTCTCTCGCAGGTCTATGTATAATGGAATCATTATAATCTTATGTGAATCACACTGAGTGGACTCCCAGGAGAAAAAAAACACTGCTATTTGTTAACCCTTAAATTTCTCAAAAGATTTCACTTGCCAGCAGGGGTCCAAATCAGTTGGGCTCCAAACTGCAACTTTAGATTTCAAATGAGATGATTTGGGAATGTCCAAGCTGTGTCAAGATGTTCATTATGTGGAAACACTGCTTTCCTGGGATATTTTTGGGATATTTTCTGAGACAGAAAATATTTGTAAAAAATATCTGTAGCAAATGCAGTCTTTTAGTGTACATGGCAGCACAAATCCTCTTCATCTTTTAATTTGGATGGGGAATTTCTTTCTTCTCACTTGTTTTAGATGGAGTTTTGGAAAGAGTACACACATGGACTTCATGGAGAAAGTAACACAGGACATAACTGGTATCCATTTTACCTTGTGTTCCCATTAATCATTGGCCTTTTCATAATTCTTCTGATAATATTTCTCACCTGGAGATGCCTGTTCAAAAAGAAAATGCGTCGAAGGTCCATGTATGCACATAGCAGAACCAGAGAAGCCACTGGTGATACAACCATTGGTGATGGTAGAAGTTCCCTTCCTCAGCCACTCAGCATACTTCATTCCCCCCAGGAAGAAATGTTTGAAGGTAATGGACACTCTCCAGGATATCTTAGCTATGTGGATGGGCATGCAGATTCAATATCAATAAGGCTTTCAAGCTGTGACCCACCACCATCATATGAAGAAGTTGCTGGTGAAAATGGCATGAGACGAAATGAAACTGCAAATCCCTTAGATCCACCTCCTCAATATGAAGACATTGTGAATAGCATTTCAGTAGCTCCAGTTACCATCAAATGAAGCAGGAGGAATGTCTGTTTGTTTCTTAGGAAGAAATTTTTTAAAAACCTTAAGACTTTGGAGCATCTTATTTCAGCTTAATGTTTATAACAGTTCTTAATACATTACACCACTTCCTCTTTTACTATCCCTGATCTAGTTTGTCGTGTGGAATTTCTCACCATACCTCCAGAAAAAGAAAATAGTCTGCAATAATCACTGTGCATAGTCCCAGAGGTGCTGTTTCAATCAGTTGGTATTCCTTTCTATATTCCTGAAATTGGCTTTGCAGTAGCAGACATAAAGGGCTCAATAATAACAGAGGTACAAAAAGGGATTTGAATCAAAATGGCTATTTTTTTTATGGCCAAACAGAAGCAAATAAATCAATTGGCACAAAGGGTGATACTGGTCTTAGCCAGAGAGCCAGTGGCCATAAGTAAGGCTGATAAGTAAAGAAATAGGAAATTGTTTCCATTGTGAAAAGTGCAGTATATTGGTCACTTAACTGTATGTTCAAGCACAAAAAAAGCATGTTTCTTGGAAAGTTACTAAACATGTCTAACTTTAGGAAGTGGGAAACATACTGACAGTCCCAATTACGTTTTGTTCCTCTCTTGCATGCAGCTAGAACCCTACCTGTCTACTGCAATAATAGTTAAGAACACAAAAATTAATAGAATTGAGAGTGGGAAAATGTAGCTATATGTGATTGATATACTGTATAAAGAAATCATCTCCTGTGTGTTGTTTTTGTAACAGGTATCAAAGATGTAAGGATCAGGTAGTTTTCCTGGCTGGAAATGTTAAGGAAATATTTCCTTAATTTTCTGCAAGACACATCGTCCCAATGTATTACCTTACGGTCCAATGGGAAGTGAACCAAACCATTATTCAGTTGCTTCCCAGCAACTTACCCAACTCCATATTGGTTTTCTTCCTTACAAGTTATGAAATGGCCTACTATTCTGGGCTACAATATTGAGTTCTGACTTGGATGCAATTTTTTACCTCAACAAAGAGCTTCTTTTAAAGCTGGCTATTCTCCATTAACATTTAAAGGCAGATCAGAAGACTATACTTATGGCAGGAAACTGAAAGTGAACTCTTTCAGGAATTTTTGATTGGTATCAAAGTGTGAGTTGTTTTGCAGATGGATGATGCATTTTAAAAGTTACTCCTCACAGCATACTAGTGAGTCTCTCAAGTGACATTTGTTTGCCCTGGCAGAGAGTTTGGTCATGACTAATCTGTGTCTTAAATTCAAATTGTGCATGTTTGAATTAGGTATATGGTATGAATGGAAGAAAAAGTGATCTCAAGTTAGTTTAGAAGACCATTATAAAATGTTGGTACTCCTTAAAAATCTGATACAGTTAAAATAAAATTTGAGTTTCCCACCTGCTCATTCATTGTGGTGTAAAATACTATAGAGGTATATTCTTTCAGTGGGCAACACCTTACCTCTTCGTGTGATGACTGTGTGGACGTTTGAAGAGCAAGGGAAGTTGAGCTCTTGATCTGCTTGTTTGGTTAAATATCTTCCTGTGGTGCTTAGTGACACTGTTAGAATAAAGAACTAAGTTTTTGTTCTTCTGTGTGATTGTTAGATGAGCTTGGATTTTGTTTTTGTTTTTTTAATTTTTGAAGGGGGTATATTGTCTTGAACTCTGGAGATGATTAAATGTGGTATAGAACCAGGTGGCGGTAGTTTTTCCAAGTGTTATTAGATGAATAAAGATACAGTGTTATTTTTTAGACCCTTATACACACTTCTCTGTTGTTGTTTGCCTGCCTTTGTATCTCTCACTTGTTGCCTTATGTGTTCCTATTTCTGTTTCTGCTCCCTGCCCAAGCCCTCAGTTTCCAGACTTTGGGATTTGGACCAGTGCTAGTAGTTGTGAGTACAAAACCAAGAAATAGCCACTTGAATCTGTTCATGAATTATACAGTACTGTACCACTGAGTGTTATTTCTTGGGCTCCAACAAGGCACATCACTAGCTGCCATGGAGGGGAATGGATAAATTTTACTTTTATCAAGGGCCAGCTTTCCCTCTTAAAAATCATCCTTTCTCTCTGTTTATTTGTCTGATCATGAGTGCTTATCAGTCTTCCCCCTCTCCCACCTAAATATAAGCCTGAAGAATCTTTACAAGCACTCACATACACATAGACAACAAAGTCCATTCAATAAGCTTCACTCTTTTTGGCAGAGTTCAGCACACCACTGAACTTTGTTTATGTAAAATATAAATTAGTGCACAATAATGGATAATCTCCTAAAATTACTACTGCCAAAAGGCTTGTGTTAATATGCACAGAAAAAATATGACAGGTGCACATAACATGGTGTAAGTCAGTGTCCTTTGGGTCACATTCATCTAAGTGAATGGGAAAATGCCAGTTCCTGTTATGGATGGTTCAGATACCTGTGGATTTTTTTTTTTAACTTTGCGACAACCCATTTTTAAAGCCCAGCCAGAGTTGGTTCATTCCTCTGTCAAGGTGCCTCATATCTATTCTACAAAAATTATTTGTGGTGGAGCAGAGAGAAATCTAGGATTCTCACCCATTATATGGTTGGGTTCTGTGTTGCTGCTCATTAAAAAAAACAGTATGCTTTTAAATGAACTGAAATATAAATATTTGCTTTTACAGAATAATAAATAATAATAATAATAAAATTTATTTGTATCCCACCCCTCTACAAAATGCAATCGGGGCGGCTTACAGCATTAAAATATACATACAAACCCTCCATCACATCCACCCCTTAAAATACAATTAAATAATTAAACATTTAAAACATACTTAATAAATACTAAAAATACTAAAAACAACACAATAAAAAGCTGGATGGGATTGAACTATTAAGATTTTTTCTCTCTGATGGCCGGGTATCTATTCAGGAAAGGCCTGCCGGAAGAGATCTGTCTTAAGAGCTTTTTTAAAGCCAATTAAGGTAATAATGTGATGGATCTCATCCGGCAGGCCGTTCTATAATCTGGGAGCAATAGCCGAAAAGGTCCTCTGGGAGGTCAACGAGAGCCTAGTTTTTAAAGGTTGCGCAGATTCCTCCCAGAGGACTTGAGTGCATGGGGAGGATTATATGGAACGAGGCAGTCCCAGATAGGTTGGACCCAAGCCATTTAGGGTTTTAAAGGTGATAACCAACAGCTTGTACTGGGCCTGGAAACTAATGGGCAGCCAGTGAAGTGATCTTAAGATCGGTGTTATATGGTCTCTTCTAAATGTACCCGAGACCAGTTTGGCTGCCATATTTTGTACTAGTTGAAGTTTCCAATACTTTGCTTTGTTCTTATCTGTGTAGATACTTTCTCTTGTGTTGCAGTGATTTCAGTTCTATGAACTATTGAAAGCAAAACTTGCTGTTAGCATATATTTCTTTTTGCCATTTTGATTTGATCACATTTATTAATCCAACATACAGCAATTTATACAGAGCTTTTATTTTTTCATGGTATACTTAACTATTTTTAAATAAAATTGTTGCCTTGCAATAAGTAATATAATAAGATGTATAACCTCATCTCTCAGTCTCTCAGTATTCTAGATGTTTTGAGCATATTGTTTTTGGTTGACTATTAAAAGTGCATACATGGACAATAAAAAATATTACTATCTTGTGAAGTTCTAAATACTTCTAAGTTACTAAAGACCAGTAAGAACGTAGAAGCCATTGTTTTGTCAGTAACTGTTTTTCCTCCTGTGATAATTTGTTTAGTCTTTAAAGTACATAAATAACCTCAAATTGACTGCAGTATTAAAAAAAATGTATGGTTTATATTTAAATTATGCTGTTTTAAAAATACTTTTGGGGCTCTTGTGCTAAATAAAGCTGTTTTTTTTAAAAAAAACGGTGCCTCAGGGTTTTTATTTTAGCTTTGTTTTCTTATCTCAAACAAAAGGATATATGGTAGGTTAGCTATGTCAGCAACATAACATTAAAAACAATGCTTAGATATTTATCAGAACTTTATTCAGAATATAACAGTACATTGCATTGTTCAAATATGTTTTCAAAATAACACTGTTAACACTGTACAGTGATTGTACATTATCCTTGTTGAATTTGAAAATACCATAGAATTGTTGCTGACATTCTAAGACCAGAGTGATCAGATAACATTACAGTTGTCCCTTCATATTCACAAGGGTTTGGTTTCAGGACCCCCCATAGATACTAAAATCCGTGGGTGCTCAAGTTCCATTATATACGGTGGCATAATAAAATGGTGTCCCTTAAATAAAATGGTGAACAGCAAGGTTTGCTTTTTGGAATATTTTTTTAAAAAATATTTTCAAGTTGTGGTTGGTTGAATCCGTGGATAAAGAATCTGTGGATAAAGAGGGCTGACTGTACTTGTTATCCTCTCCCTGAAGGCCAGAGACCTTATTTGAAAGAAGCAGAGGTGGGTGAAGGGAATGACCCTTTATTAATGCAAAATTGCTTCAGTATTTTGAGCTGGTGATTATAGGTCAATTAATTTATTGGTTATCAATTTCAGTTGAGTATCTTCGGTGTAGTGAAAAATTTGGAGGACAGTATATTTCTTAGGGATGGTCGACAGACTATGCTTAAGGAAGCATGAAACATGTTTTTTGAACTTAAAACAACTCTAATATGTTTAAAACAGGGGTTGTGTGTGGATTAAGGCATGTGGAACTGGGCTACTGAAGCTGAATTCCCTGGCCCCTTCTCTCCCCAACAGCCCATTGAGCATGTTGCAAATCCTACATAAAAAGGTATCGTATATTCCGGCGTATAAGACGACTGGGCATATAAGATGACCCCCCCCCATTTCCAACCAAAAATCTAGGGTTAGGCATATATTAGCCATATAAGACCACCCCTCAATTTGACTGGCTGGCTGACTGGCTGGGGGAGCCTTGCCAGCTGATCCTCTTTGTTTCCCAACTCACGAGGAACTCACGGGAAAGTGAACAGATCAGCTGGCAGGGCTCTCCCAGCCAGCCAGCCAGCCGCAACATTCACCCCTCTCTTCAACCTTCCAGTCAAACAAGGGGCAAAAATGCCCAGTTTTCCTCAGCAGCCCCCTTCCCTCCGTCTTGGCTCTTCTGAAGGGGACCAAGGTGGGGGAAGCAGGGGTGGCCGCGGCAAACCACTAGGTTCGCCCCTTTCCTCCACCTTCAAGGAAGGTGGGGAGAAGGGGCAAAAATGCTCTGTTGGCTCCCCAAAGGGGGAGAAGGCAGAGGAGGGGAGAGAATGAACGGCTAAACACTTTGCTTCACCCCCCCACCCATCTCCTGTCTCTTCGCTCCGTTTGCGAAAGTTGCGAAGAGGCAGGAGATAGGTAGGCGGGCGAAGCAAAAGTATATCCGGCGTATAAGACAACCCTCAATTTTGGAGGGTATTTTTGAGTGCTCAAAAGTCGTCTTATATGCCAAAATATACAGTACCCTTCTGAATAGACTAAGTTGTGGGGCAGGGGGATTCTCCTGAAAAATCAGTCAAGAGGTACTTTGTGAATGGAGGATTTGTGTCTACAGAAGGGTGAACCTGGATCCAGTTCTGTATGTGTACATTGGAAATCCTGTCTTATCAACAGGATTTCCAGTTATCAACCCAGGAAGTTCAGAACTTTATCCTCATAACAACCCTGTGAGACCAGACTTGCATAGCAGAGATTTCTGAACCTAGGTCTCTTGGATTTACATTCAGCACTCCATTATAGTTTCCCAAGAAACTATTTTTAATAATATTTTTATTAAACACACACCTTTTTACAATCTAAAAAATATACAAAGGGAAAAACAAACATCAAAAGACAATACACACTAAAAACTCAAACATACATAAAACACACACCCTCCCCCACCTATTCTAACCCCCCTTACTATTCTACCCCCAAAACCACACAACAAAAAAACCAGACTACACTATCAAAAAAGGAATTATGTAGGTTCCAACTTATCAGCTAAAAGGCTATTATAAAATTCCATAATCCCCTTAAAATTCAGAACTTACCAAATTAAAAATACTATGTTACCAATTATATTATGTAATGATTCTATATTTTTCAGCTTTAAAAAAATACATGTTTAAAAGCACACAACAAAAGCAATTTAGACATGGAGGTTTGATGGGTTCTCTATCACCCTCCTCTGCCATATGTATGGCTGTCAGATTATATTGAAGGCTTTGTATGCAGACCACGAGATATCAGCAATGCACTGGATTTACCTCATTTCAAACTTCCATGAAGACATTCCTTATACCAGAAGGGGGCAAAGTGTATGCTGTGGATCACATCTGGTCCCCGGGGTCCCCCAGGGGTAAAAAAAAAAAAAATGCAAAAAAAATGGTTCCAGAATGCATCCTAGGGTGTGTGGAGGGCATCTATTCTGCTTTTGGTGCCCTCCTGGAGTCAGAAACATTTTTTTTCAATATTTTTCAAAAATACTGGGGGAGGGAGGGGGCTGGAAATCCTCCAAAATGTCCACCAGGTGGCTGTGAGGTAAATTTCCACCACATTTTGCATGCCCTCTTGGGCTAATTTGGGCCCTGGAGAGGCCTTTTTTGAAACCCAAAACATTGTGGAAATGCCCCCATAGCCCCTAGAGGTGTTTGGTGGGCAATTGTATTGTTCGTTTTGGGGGGGACAGGAGCAGGTGTGGTCCTCTAAGGTCTCCACGGGGGGGATAATGTGAACCTCTAGCCTTCCACAGTTGCCCGCTCCTATCTTATACCATATCTACTAGGAACAAAAGAGCCTGGGGAAAGCAACCATCTATGAATTGCATATCTGGAACTTATGATAAAACATGCAGAGAGAGCACATAATACCAGAAATTAGAAAACAAACCTTAGGCTGCAAATTGCAACAGTGCACTTCATTGAGATCACAGCATGAAAAGAGTTAACCCTTCTAATTTCCTAGTTCTGATCTTGATACCCCATCCCTGGCGTAGCTGCAATCTGCACATTTAATGTAATGTGAAGTTTGGCCCACTGATAATAGCAACAAACTGTGTTACAATGTTCAAAGAGTATTTGTGCTAATAAAGTCTTCTCCCACCTAGGACAGCATCTAAGTGAGTGGGGCTCTGTTGTACATTTACTCCTCATTCCTATGTACAACACTCATAATGCATCTGGGAGAAAGCTAGCATTTAGCTGCCTGCAAAGAAAGCTGCAAATACCATTTCTGACTTGGATCCAGTGGAAGGACACCCCAGTCCCTTGCAATGGTAACTGTAATCAGCTACTATACTTCAAAAGCTGTTTTAATACTTCCATTAGCAGGAACTTTGGGGGTACAGAAAAGTGTAGGTTACTGACAGGAATAGCTCAATGCAAAATTGTCATCCATTTCCTCTGTATTAATTTGTTCCTTGTGTTCTTATTTAACTTTTATTTAGTGCTAATAGTGTGGTGGCGCTGAAATAAATATAAATGTAGCAGGAAGCCACATACCCACTGGCATCCCAAATTAATCCTAATCCTACTACATTAAAAAAACACACATACCTATTAACACTATCATGGGACAATTTTGTCTCTAGTGTGTTGCAAGGTAGAAAAACATCCCACAACACCTGGGACCCTTTCATACTACCGAATTATAGTACTATGATTCAATTGTGACTCCTATGGTTCCATCTTATCAAATCCTGGGGTTTGCAGTTTAGGAGGAACCTTTAGAAATCTCAGCCAGAGAGCTTTAGCTCCTAACCCAATTACAAATCTCAGGATTCCATAGGATGTAGCCATGGCAGTTAAAGTGGAATCATAGTACTATAATTATGTAGCATGAAAAGGCCCTTGATTGTCTGTATTTTTACCATAAACCTGATTTCCAGCTGAAGCACCAGGTGGAGAAGGTCCACCAAATATTTCAGCCATGGAACAAAGGTATCACTGGGCAAGGACACATGCACTGATGTAATCTGATTTACAGATCTATTGGATAGGGGCATTTGATTGGGTTACCACTCATGCTTTAAAAATATTTCTTATATGCTGTAAGGTTGTTGTTGTTTTTTTCTTGTTTAATGTGCTGGCTATTTGTTTCAAGCAGCTGTAGTACCAGCACAATACATAGCATCATAGGGATGCTACACTGGATTCCAAGGTGCATTACTCTGGCAAAGCAGTTGATGTGCCTGCTCTGTTTACCATCACCAAGGTACCACCACTACCTGATTCATCTGTGTATTGCCAGAACATTTATTGCCCTTCTCAGAGTAGCTAGGTCCAAAAGTGAATAATTGTGAGCTGCACTTTTCTTGTAAATAGGATGAATGATGTGTCACTACTAAAAATAGTCTCCCTTTCAGTGAGGGAAGCACATGAGATATGAGTCATGGCTTTTAATTCATCAGGACTGCTGCCGCATCAGTATACACAGAGAAGTTGTGCCCTTCATTGTTTTTGCCATTAGCCATTGTCTTCTCACATAAAAAAAATCCCACAAACAGCTTCTCACATTATTATTCTTGTTCACAGATTTATTTTTCACAGTGACAACATATATGATGCAAAGACAATGTTATGTGTTTCTAGAGGATAAAATGTGGTTGGTAAAGGGCTGGGGAGTGGGGAAATCTTGCCTGTAATTTGAAACAAGTGACATCCCCTGGGAGGGCAGCTGGGAACTCACTCTTGTTGGTTAAAAGCCTTCAGGGAGACTTTACTAATTTTACCTTACTGAATGACTCACATTAATGTGTGCCACTTTGTTCATAGCTTGCAAGTGTAAAGTATTGCTTCCATTTCTCATGTGCATTGATGTAGTGGAACACTGACACATACCATTTCAGTGCAGTTCTCTAAGAAAGGTAATCTATGGCCAGAATCCTCTTGGTGGCTTACACTGGTGTAATTAGGGGATATGCCAGCATAAGAACTTTTCAGGTATTGTGCAAGGAGGTGTACGGCACCTGATTGTACAGTGACAGCTGAACAGTATTGAGGCAAACCCTGTAGGCAATCAGTGGCCAGAAGGCAGAACTACACTCAGGCACTTCCACTCTGCCAGATTTCAGGAGGGCGACAGCTGTTCTTCCTTCTCCAAGTGGGCAAGAACTTTGTTCCTGGCCTCTGATGGCCATGGTGATGAGCCCTTGTGTCAACCAGCTGCTTTCATGCACCTAGTGAAGAAGAAGGCAACCATCAACCTCTGGACCTCCAGTAGAGCTTTGAACAATGCCAGCACTAAATAGGATCTCTGTCTAAATATGTATGGTTGAAAGTCCTTGTTACAAGAATGCTTAATAAGTGAAAACTGGGTAGTTTTCAAACGTTTCTAAGAATAATAAGGCTGATCATGGCTAATACCGAACAAGAATATGGATATCAGGAAAGCAGCTATAGCTATCTAGTACTCTGGCTACATTTTCTGCTCTTTGATACTTTAATGCTGCAACAATTAACCCGAGAATCTTATGCAATAGCACACTCTTCTTAAGCCATAAGTGCTTGGCTTGTGATTAGAACTAATCAATATGATTTCTTTAGCAGCTGCTATTAAAAGATTGGTCTTAGATTTCTAAGCAGGATCATGACTTCTGAGAAACATTGGAAGGTCTAAACAGCTTTCAAAGAAAGCAGTTGATTATTCTGTACATATTTTAAACTCCATTATACATTTGATCTTCAAAAAGAAATTGCCATCTTCAATAGTAATAAGATACTAGGAAATAACATTAAGTAGGTTCACATATCCAAAGCATATTATATACCTTCATTGTTTCTCTAACTGAAACTGATTTAGGTTCACTGTTGTTCTATAGAAAGTACAGCACTTAGAAGTAGCTAGCTACAAACAGCACAATTAATTGTAACTCACTGCTTTTGAGGAAGTTATATGGGTGTAATGATACTGCATTTGGATAATAACATAATAAAAAATGTGAAGTTACTAAATGAATGTAACTATCAAATGCTTGTCTTTTCAATCCTAAAGATGTTCACTCACAAAAAAAGTACTGGAAGATAGAAAAAGTAATGAGCAGCACTACAAGTAAAGGAAAAGTCATTTTTTCAGTGCTGGAATGAGTAATGGTAATGGGCTGCCTCTGAAACACTGTTGACAAGTAACCAGAATCAATGATTTTTAAAAGTAAAATTCTAAGTTCAGAGAAGAAAAAGAGAGAGGGTTGAGAATGCAGCAGCCTTACACTACAAAAAGTGATCAGAAATCGAGACATCAGTAAGTCCATTCTTGCCACTTCCTGCATAGGTAATAGGGAAGTTTGAGCAGCTCTTATGTGATGAAATGTGAAATGTCCAGATACAAAGAAATATGGAAAATCTCATCTTGAAAATGATGTATGCCCAAGCTCCCCTGTAGTTATACAGAGCTAGATCCAAGAGCAAAACCTGTGGGTATCATGAATACAAACTGTACTGAAGTAAAACACAGAGCAATACACCAAAAGAGAATCAAACCATTGTTTCCATGTTAGAAAAGAAAAAAAAAACATTCCAAATAACTGAATATGAATGGATTGCTTTGTTACATTTACCGGCTTCAGCTCACTATTTCAGCTCATTTATTTAGATCTGACATATTTTATCTTTCTAGGTAATACTTGCTATTCTTCTTTAATTACATGTTTAAAGTCTGAATGGAAATAAAATAGCCCCAAGCAATTGTAATATAGAAATTCTCAAGTATGTTTCCTCCTGAAATGATGAATGAAAACAAATGCATCATTTTGATAAATGCCTGAAAATTAGAAAACACTTCACATTTCAATGAAGTGACTGATAAGTAACAGTTGTAGAATATTTTCTCACCTATTTATGTTGTGCTGTGTAGACAGGTAACAGTTACAATGTTATAGTAGCAACATTGTAAATCCTCAGTATATTTTATCCAATACTATGCAATGCTAATTATTTCCAGGCAATGTCTATTCCACTTTGGTGTCTTCAGTCTGCCGGCCCTGAATGTTACATCCACCCCACCATTCCATTTCTGTCACCAATATACATGCTAAGCCCACAGGGTAGGCAGAAATCCATTTAAAGTTTTAGCTGCCCATCAGACAAAGAAAAAAAAATCAAGGTAGGTGTTTTTCTGCGATAGTGCACGTAAATTGTAGAAGGGAGACTGTCTTTACATGGGTCCAGATGCCTTACTCCATGTACCCACCAGGGCGGTTGCAAGCAGAGATTGTACAAACTCATCACTGCAGAGCTTACTATATTTTCAACCTAGCAAACACTATGGGCCCATTCACACCACACAGTTATAGAACTACAACCAGCCCTCCACATTTGTGAGTTTAACTTTTGCAGATTTGATTATTCACTGATTATTTGCTGTCGCTTCTGCTGCTACCCTTTGCCATTTTTAATAGGGACTGCAAGCCTTGCGAGTCTGAGAGAGACTAAGAATGCGTGGCAAATCTTGTAAATCCCTAATAAAAATGGCATAGGTCAACAGCGGAGGCAGCAGCAAGCCTTACCAGGCAACCCGCTTTTGCTTTGAGAAGGAATCCTGCCACCTCGAAGGAATCCACAGTAGGTTGAATCTGCTGATCATATTTTTTGTATGTGTTAAACATGGTTTGGGGGAGATTAGAGATACTCACATTTTTTTTCATTGGGGGGGGGTTCTGCACCCCTAACCTCAGCAAATGTGGAGTGCCAACTGTATATTCCAGTTTAACTGCTATGGCAGCATCCTATGTATATCTGGGATTAGCCGTTCAGAATTCTCAGCCAGAGATTTCTAATCCTCCCCAAACTACAACCCCCAGAATTCCATAGGATGCTGCCATGGCAGTTAAAGTGGAACTATAGTGCAGTAATTGTGTGGTGTGAATGAGCCCCAGGTGACCTTTTCAGCCAGTAGTGCTCCTGATTCCCTTACAAAGCAACTGCTGACGCCAGATTGGCTTTTTTCAGTCTCACCAACCTGCCTATTGGAACATACACAAAAGGTGTATTTGCAGTACACAGTTATGTCAGCTTCATGCTACTTTAATTCTCCAGAGGAGGGAGACCAAAATGGTGAAAGGTATGGAAATCATATCCTATGAGGAGCACCTTAGAGAGCTGGATATGTTTAGCCTGGAAAAGAGAAGGTTAAGAGGTGACACAATAGCCATGTTTAAATATTTGAAGGGATGTCATAATGAGGGTGGAGCAAGCCTGTTTTCTGCTGTTCCAGAGACTAGGACATGGAGCATCGGATTCAAACTACAGGAAAGGGGATTCCCCCTAAACATTAGGAAGAACTTCCTGAGGGTAAGAGCTGTTCAACAGTGGAATGTGCTGCCTTGGAGAGTGGTGGAATCTCCATCTTTGGAGGGTTGTAAACAGAGGCTGGATCTGTCAAGCATGCTTTGATTGTGTATTTCTGCAGGGCAGGGGTTGGACTAGATGGCCCTTGTGGTCTCTTCCAACTCTATGATTCTATGAATGGCACTGCACCTGCAGGTGAATCACTACCGCCATCAGTGTGCATCAAGTGCCAGTTCCTGAACTCTATGATTCTATGATTTATGACTCCATTCAAGTAGGCTGCTGCCTAGAAACACCCATCGTCTTTGCCATGTGATGGAACTGTATTTTATACAACACAGTTATTGTGATATTATCGTGGCTGCATTCAAAGAATCCAGGGATCAGTATTTTGGTGCATTTCCCAAGATACTTAGAATCCTCTACTACAGAGGTCAAGTCAATTTCCATGAGCTACAGTTTTAACATAATGTTGAGAGACTGTTGTTTAAGCCAGTGTAATTCGATCATGTAAACAGGCACTTGGGATAGCTTGCAAAGTGTAATTCAGAGGACTGAACTAGAACTCTCTAGCAGATAATACAGTTGGCCCTCTGCATCAATGGATTCTGCATCCATAGAGTCAACCAACTACAGTTTGAAAATATTCCCCCTCCCCAAAAAAGTTCCAAAAAGCAAACCTTGATTTTGCTGTTTTATATAAGGGATACCATTTTACCACATCATTGTATATAGTGGGACTTGAGCATCCACAGATTTTGGTATCCGTGCATGGGGGATCCTGGAACCAAATCCCAGTGGATACTGAGGGCCCACTGTACAAAGTACCTCACCAAACTACAAATCCCAGGATTTCTTAAGAGGGGGCCATGACAGTTAAAGTATCATCAACATGCTCTAACTGTACTGTATCATAACATACCCAAAAAGTCATGACCTAATAAAGAGTAAGGATGCTTGTATATAGTACTCTGCTAGTGCTTCCAAAGGGGGGGAAATGCATGCCTATTATTTTCCCTCCTTTACATTTTTTCATGAATATGGAGAAATGATGAAAGAAGAGTGGGAAAACTTAGAACGGTTGCAAGGTAATGACGATATTGTCAGAATTCCCCACAAAATTCTGTGATTGGAGCAGTGTGATTGCACAAAATGAGGTCATCTGGATGTGCCTTAATACATTTACTGGAGCATAAACTGTTTGTCAGTTCAGCCCATTCAGTGATGCTGCAAATACCTAAATCCAACTGCTAGCTCCAATAGAGCAGCCCTATTGAATCAATTGGATTTACGTAACAGTTGAACTATTACTAAAGAATTGATTCAATGGATCTACTCTACTTTGAGCTATGTAGCAATTGGATTTAGGCCAGGTATGGAGACAATCTGATCCTCCAGATAATGTTGGACAGCAAGTCCCAACAACCCAAGACACATAATGAAGAGTGCTGGAAATTGCAGTCCAACACCTGGAGGGCTGTTTCATCCCCACTCATGCTTAGGGTTTCTAGATCTCAGGGCCTGGGCCTGAGTCTCCAGTTTTCTTGGGCCGTTTTCTGGTAGGAGATGAGGGTGCAGATTCTCCAGTTTTGCTGCACTGAACTCCAGACAAGAGGAAGGAGTTGTGTTCAGATCTCCAGTTCAGCTAGTAGAGTAGAGCTTGCTACAATTTGCAAGGTTTAATTGATTTGTTGTTGCAGCTTGCAAAGACTCTTGAGGGGCGTCTATGTATTCATGTATTTACTTATTTAGCTTCCCCCTTCTTCCAGTGATTATGGTATCAGGGCTCACCTTCTACTATGCTCTACACAATCTTTCTGGCTAGAAGATAAGTAGGCTAGATAAAATGTTCCTTGTCTCATTCCCCTTAGTAAGTGAGAAGGAATGATCTCATTTCACCTTGATCTGGGAACAGCTGCTTATGTAAGATTTTTGTTGTAATTTTGAAACAGGAAAATATGACCTCTCTCTCTGTGTGTGTGTGTGTGTGTTCTGAACGGCAAGCTGTAAGCAACTGCAGTTGGCACTTAATGCATAACTTTTAATGACATAACCAGAAGCCATCCCTGGGTCTCAGATTTAGACCCAGAAACATCAGGGCCTGGGACAATCTGGATCTGGCAACTCCACTCCTGCTTTAGGCCACAGTTTGCAGCAAACATAATGTTGTGTTGTGCCTTCAAGCTATTTCTGACTTATGGTACCCTTAAGGTGAACTTATCATGGGGTTTACTTGGCAAAATTTGGTCAGAGTGGGTTTGTCTTTACCTTCCTCTGAGGCTGAGAGAATGTGACTTGCCCAAGATCACTCAGTGGGTTTCCATGGCTGAGCAGGGAATTCAAACCCTGGTCTCCAGAGTCATTGTTCAACACTCAAACCATTACATTACAGCAAAAAATCTAGTACCCATTTATCAATGAGTTAGCTGCACACCAGTTTTTCCATTTTACTCTTGACTGCATCAATAAACCTAGGATTGCACTGTAAATTGACTTGTGTTATTGGTGACATTACTCTGTCCTGTCACCAGATGTCTCCCTTGCATTTCCTAGGCATTTCACAAGCTCTGACTTTTCCTAATTGAGACAAATACCGGTAATTGAATCACTCTTATTCCTGCTTCCAAGGAGATTTTCAGACCGCGTTTTACCATGGCTCATGCGGGAGGAGCTTCCGGGAGAGGGACGGCGGTCTTGCACAGCAGAGGGCCGTTTTTGGATACTGCCATCCCTCTCCCGAAACCATTCGTATCACTTCCGTGAAGCTTCGGAAGCCGCAGAGCCATATTTTAATCACGGAGGTTGTCAAAAACATGTGCTTGTGATTCTTCAAATGATGCAGCACAGTCATTCTTTGCAGAGACTGTTCTGAAAAACAGAATTTCCAATGTTTAAGCTAATATAGTCACTACAACAAACTTGTTTTCTGTTACTAACTGTAGCTGTTTGTTTGATAACAGATCTATATCTTAAAATGCTCTGTTGTTTCTATTTGGCCAGAGTTACAGGGGCATATCCATAATGGAGATTTTCACACTACACTGTTATAGTGTTACTTTTCCACTTTATTTGCTATGGATGCCTCCTGTGGAATCCTGGGATTTGCAATTTAGGGAGGGGCATTTACAACTCTCAGCCAGGGCCTCACTAAACTACAAACCCCAAAATTCCACAGGAGGCAGCCAGAGCAGTTAAAGTGGAATAGTAACACTATAACAATGTAGTGTGAAAATCTAGATCTTCTTGTATTGGCCTTCAAGGACGGATGAGGGGATGGCATGACATCCTGCCAAAGTAAAAGCCCTCCAGTGCTTAGCTACTTCAAGATTTCCTAAGTATGCCACAAGTGAGGACAGATATCTGTTGGAGTCACTAACAATAAAAGTTGGCACACTGGCTAGATAGATCTGGCTGTTGCTCTATATCTACCACCCATGTTTGATAGTTGCTTTAGCCCTTTTGTATCCCAGGCTAAGCGGAAGATCTGAAGAAAAGCCCAGTGTTTAAATTTTAGTCATTGCTGTCTGTTCCCACCTGGGCTGGAAATAATCTCTCAAGGATTGTGGAGCAAGGCCACTAGGGAAGAGGGATAGTCTAAGCCAATAGCTGAGTATGGTCACCCACGCTCTGGCCTCCACTTTCATAAAACCTGACTCCAATCCCAGAGTTGCATTAGAGATACATTTTGGAGCTTAGAAATCTGATCTTAAAAATTTGGATTGCACAAGTTATAATGGTGCAGAATTAGGGAAGGGTTCCAACTGGGATCCATAAAGCAGTTGTGCTACCAATTTGGTTTCGAAAAGTTTGAGCGCTGCAGGTATATAATGGCCTCCTCTTGTCTTAAGAACATGGACATGAAGGGCCGACTCTATATTATTAATCTGCTCTAGATTTTTGAACCAAATAGGAGAAGGAGGTATTCACTATGACTGTGGTAAAAGGAAGAGGGGTTTCACAAAAACAAAACAAGACACCTCTCCATCCACATCATGGTTTTGATTGAGAGCTGAGCTTCCCCCCGCCCCTTGGCTGCCTTTACACACACATTTAATTTTCTCTCTCTCTTGTTTCCTACCCCATCCTTGCAACCACCAATTTTAAACCAGATCTACCAGTTTCCTAGTGGTGTGTGTGTGTGTGTGTGTGTGTGTGTAGATATAGATAGATATAGATATAGATATAGATCAGCCTAATCTCATTGGGGAAGTAATTGGCAGGGAAGCAGAGCTCACTTTAGAAATGAGTACAGTGTGGGTTCTGCATCCCCGGATTCAACCATTCATGGCTTGAAAATATTAAAATAAAATTCCAAAAAGCAAACAAGCAAACCTTGATTTTGTCATTTTATATAAGAGACACCATTTTCCTGTGCCATTGTATATAATGGGACTTCAGCATCCATGGATTTTGGTATCCATGGGGGTCCTTCAGCCAAACCCCAGTGGATACCAAGGTCCACTGTATTTCGTTTAAGTGGATAAGTTCCCAATCACTGCCTTTGTTGTTATTTCACATAGTCAAACTAGCAATAAATGAAAATTCTGCACTTTTTCAGCTTTTAAGTCAAATGTCTGGATATGGTAATAAATACCAATGTAAAATTAATCTTACTTTACGTGGTCCCTAACTATGTGTCCATTCTTTTAACCAGAACATTTATTACAGCACAGTTGGAAGGTTTAAAATAACAACACCTCCTAGCCGTTAAATGATCACACAGTGCAAAACTTCATTAGCCCAAATCTGAATAGTAAACCATAGCTTTCATAGTCATACACAGAAATTGGAAATACGAGGACATGGATGATCTTGATTTCAGTATTCAATGATATAAAATAACGAGACTATGTTTCTACCTTTCAGACAAATCAGGGAGAATTGATTGTAAACATGTGAGTGGTGACCTTGAACATATCTGAATCTGCATGACAAACATCAACACTCTTGGCTGTTCAGTTAATTGTCAGTTGTCGTTTAAAGCAGCTGTGTTGTCTGTTGCGTGCCAGAAAAATGCTAAGTTTAAAAGTCGACCAACGTGTCAATTTGAAATTAGTAAAATTGAACAAAACACCAATGGTATCTTTTCAAATGCTTACTAAAGCCTATGGGGAAGACTGCATGACATCAACATTCTTTCATTCTGGTCCCATGGGGGACCTAGGTAAAACCACGTCTTTTTGCTAACCAGAAAAACCTATTAGCAAAAAGACACCGTTTTACCTTGGTCCCCCAAGGGACCAGAACAAAAGAAAGCCGGAAGAACACCAACATCATGCAGTAAGGCAGCAGGGAAGATGGAATGTTCCTGCTGCTTTGCCACTTTTATTCAGAATGAGGTAAGACCTTTAATCTCCCAGCAGATGTTAGGACAAGTGAAGTCCCTCATAGTTACCAATTCTTGCATTTTGGAGATTTCTAAGATTTATTTTTAAAAAGCATCATCTACCACCTCATTTGGGTTCGGTGGCCTCAATGTTGTTTTTATTTCTTTCTCCATTTATCTTTACCCATATGCTATCAGCTGGTCCAGTCTCATCACACACGTGGATTTCTGTATGAGTGAATTTGTAATGAATTTGAGCATGCTATCACACTTGTGTTCTGCTTGGTGGGATTCCTATAAGCAATCAGTTGGCCACTATGTGAACATATTGCTGTGCCAGATAGGCCTTTGGTATGATTTAGCATGAACCTTCCTACATCCCCTTTTTTAAATTTCTTCCAAATTGTAAAATCAGAAATACAACATATTTGTAAGACATTGTTTTTCCTTTATTTATTTGGCAAACAAGGGCAATTCAATGTTGATTGGTGGCAAGTCAGTTGGACTTAGCATGTAGCCACTTAGTTACAGTATACCATAAACATATAGAACAATATTGTACATTCCAGAATTTGAGATGCTCATATGGGTGCCACCATATGAGTCTTATACAATATATGAATGCTGCTACTCATGTGGTTAAAGCTTGAAAAGTACTTCCCCACATAACAATATATCCTGTTATTGTTTCCCCCTACCCCAAGAATGTCTTTCCAATGTGCCCATCTGAAATCACTCTGACAGGCTGCCAGGAGCTGCAGTCGAACAATATCTGGAGGATCTCTTAGTGCATCCTTAAGGTATACCCCATTTTGGCCAAATGTATTACAACATACCAGTTTTGTACTGGAAAAAGCTTTGACATTTGTAGACACATATGTTCTCTTACATCATATCCCTGCAACATAAAACTGAACTAATGCACGGTATAGTTGGATCCTATGTACATTTACTGTCATCAAAGCTGAAAAGATAAAAATTCATCATTTATTGCCAGGGGTCAGAAGATCTCACTCCTTTAGCCATTCATCAATTTGCATTTTGTAGATGTCAACTTCAAGATAATGTGTGTGTGTGTGGTTAAAAAAAAAAAAACATGGTCAGCTTACGTTAAACTAGCTTATACTCATATCCTTGGTGCTCCTCCCTTTTCTTCATCTTTCTTTTCTTTGTAATCATACATTTAAAGATCCAGTTTAAAAAAACAGAATGGCATAATATTTAGAGTATTAAACCAGGGCGACTTAGGTTAAAATCACCAGTCTGTTGCCCAGAAATACTACCTAACACGGTAGTGTGCCCTGAAATAGCAATACAACAGAGTGAAAAGCATCTCTCCATATACCAAAATACAGCTTGTTACCCTATAACATTACACTCTCAGATCTATTTTTATAAGACAGTTCGCTTGACATAATACTTGTAACCTGCCATAGGACATCTCTGTAGAGAGAAAAAAAAAATCTGACAAAGCCATATAGTATAGCTGACATACTGCCTGTAATGACAATGGAGGCTGAATCTACACAGGCTAAATAATGCATCATTACCTTGATCCCAGTCCTGTTGGAATACATGTAATTCCTTTCCTTCTGATGTGAAAACACTTTTTTCAATGCCTGAGGGCTTTAAGGCCATTTGTAAAAACCTCAATTTACTCCACTGTTTTTGGGATGAACCGGGTTTTTAAAACATATTGGGATTGCAGTGGAATTGGGCGTGGGGCCAGATTGGTGAGTGCTCACCTAGGACAGGTCACCTAAATCAGGTGGTCACCTAAGTCACCTGATATTTCCTGCCATGAAGAATAGCTCCCTTGTTTGTATTGGCATCCAGAAAACGTGGTGGTGTCTCCTTTTTCTTTTTCTATTTGGTGTTTGTGTATGAACCTTCACATACATTCCATTGTGCGTATTCATAAATCAGCATTTCACCTCCCCCTCTCTATCAATCTCATTTTATAACAGTCCAGATACACAGTCAGAGCAAAAGGAAAACAAAGGCTATTTGGTTAAGCAAATATGCACATGCATTGTAGGAATCCCCTCTCCGCAAGCTGCTGTGGTCATGTAACCAGACATAAACCAGTGATCCCATGCACATCTTAGAAATACAGTACTTGCTTGCATTGATGTGGCCTCATAATGGGGGTCCTGTGTGGCTTTCCAAACTGATTTCAGTTTGGGGTAAAACAGGTCAAACCAGGGCAGGAATACAATGCAGTGGAGCTGGGATACAATTCTTGTATAGATCCAGCCGGAGCTATGTCTGCATTGTCAGGCTGATGGTGAATTGCAGTTTCTACTCTCAATATAAGAAGAGCCTTTCTGGATTCAGTCAAGCATCTTGTTTCAAAGATTACCCAACAATTGGCAGTAACCTGCTAAATTCCTTTGCAGGGTCAGCCATACCATTTAGCAGAGTGAGGCAGCTGTCTCAGGTGGCTGATACTGTGAGGCAGCAGTGCAGTTCTGTATTCTGAGTGCCTCCACCCACCATTTCCTACTGATGGACAGGGTTCTGTGTGCATATCCTCCAACATCTCACAGATGAAAATTGAGACACATGTGGCCAAACAACATCAGAGTGTGGTCAAAATGGCAAAAGTTAGAGAAAGAAAGTGCAAGTTAGGAGAAGCTGCAGCATTTTGTTTTTGCCTGAGCCTACTGGGAAAGACAGGATTCTGCACCACAGAATACAAGTACTGCTGCCACCAGGCTTGTAAGCAGCAGCAAGAAAGGCAAAGGAAGCTATTTTGTTCTTCACTGAGCACCTTTTAGATACAGAATGAATTCACTCAGGATTAACTGCTATCTAAACGGTAAAAATAACCCTCATAGAGTTCTCTGGGACTCCTACCTGTCTAAATGGGAACATGTACCAATCCATACAATTCGGAAGGAGGGGGTCCCAAAATGGGAAAAACAACACAGGAAAAGTCTTAGCAGCTTTTCCTGTAGTTCTTTTAAAAATCAGTGAGGGGGTTGCATTCCTGCTCGTTAGGACAAGCAAATGACAAGTGAGTCGAAGGGAAGTGCAAAGCTGATTGGCTGGGTGAGAGCAGGGGCAGGGCTTACTAGCAAGGCAAGCACCAGCTGCCGCCATGTTGGATTTTGGCCTTAGCGAGCGATCGCTAAGGTGGGTTTTTTTTGTTTTGTTTTGCTTTCCTATTAAATAAGAAACTATGGAGATTATCACACCAGACCCTATAAACTGTTTCTATCCCACTACCCCCCCTGCTACACTCCCACCCCACTCCCATCCCTATAATGAAAAAAAAAAATTCAAACCCTTCCCTTGCAGTTCAATCTGGTGTGCTCCCCCTCCCTTCGGCAGTCCAGGCGTGAATGGAGCTGTTGCAAAGCTCAGTTCACATCCCAGAAAGCAAATCCCGCCTGTTCTCGCAAGAGAACGGGCGGTGGGAAATTTAAAAAGGAAAAATTAAAGGAAAAGAAAACAGTTGACAGCAAGCACGAAAACACACTGAAGACTTAACAAGGAACCTGGGGAATGGGGGAAAGGGGTGACATTTACCTGGCTGTCCCGATCATACCTGGAAGTGTTCTGGCACAGCATCGCACCAACATAACTGGCCATCTTTTCACTCACCCGTCATTCCATTTCTATAACTGAACGAGCTTCTTATTGATGGCTTTTCCCTGTCAATAAGAGGAAGCGGGAGGGGAACAGGAGCAGAACGGGAGCATCACAGGACAGGAACGATGTCGTCTAAAAGGTAAGGCTTTTAGCGGTCTCCTGTCGTCCCTGTCCTGGGATGTTTTCTCCATCTGATAATCTCCTATATTGCTCCAGTGCACGTTGGACATTAAAAAAGAAATCTGCGGCCGCAAAGAACTAATGTGAGTAAATCACTCGCAGCCGCCATCTGGAATGCGAAGCTTATAGGGGCTTCTCAGGCCAAAAAGACCGTTAAGACATGTCGCTGCTATAGCAAAATCCTATTACTATGAGGTACTCTGTTCTCCCCCTTGTGTAGATGGGCCCCATGATTCATCCCTGTATCTTTGTTCACACGTGTAGGTGAACCTACATTTGAAAACAAGTATGCAAAGGATATTTTCATGCTGTTAGGAAAATTTTACATAGGTGTTCAGTACTAGGGCAAAGCAGGAAGAAGTCACTGAAGATAAACATTCCGTTTACAAGTTTTGTTTTTACAATAAATGTTTATAGAAAAGGGAAGTGTCCTGTTTCACAGTGAAAGTATCCAGGAGAGTGTACCTCTGCTTCAACATACAAGCCAGTCCCGGTCATACATAGGGGGTGCATAAGAGCAGAAGAGTGGTTGAAGCAAACCAGGAAATATAGAGTGAAGCCTCTTCTGACCCAAGAAAGTAAGAGAGAGAAAAAAAACAAACTAAGTTTTGTGATACATCTGGCTCAAGCCCCTGGAAAACTTGAACAAAATGCCCTAGATTCCCAGTCTGTCCAATGTACAGAAAACCACTGAACTCAAAGCCCATAAACCTAACAGTCTCATCACCCACTGAGAGGCATGTTTGCTATCTATGTCCAAGAGAATAAGCCACCAAGGTAGATACCCTTATGTGTATCTTAAGACAATTGCATATGCTCCCAGTGTAGGTAGGCAACTCTATAGACACAGACAGGATGCATCAGTGGGTGTTTCACAGGATGTGAAACTGCTGGGTGAACAAGAAAATGGACCTATTTGAACATATGGGTAGCTATGGTCCCCACATCCTGAAGCGGACCCCCAGGCCAGGATCTTTGGCAGCCCCCCTACCTACTGCTAAGATTAAGGGTAGCGAGATGCTCTACAGGATTTAGGATAAAAATTAAAATGTCAGTTTAAATGATGACACCAAAGTAATATTTAATTTTTTAAAAAACTGAATGGATTTATATAAAAAAAACTTACAATAATACCAAACCAAGCCCCCCTCTTAATCCTGGCCCCCAGACTCCCAGGGTAGAGCCCTGTCTGCCCACCCCCCTTGTGGGGGCCATGGTGTAGCAAGGTGTTATACCCTTACTAACAAGTAAGTGACTTACTCTCAGGTAAGCAGACACTGGTTTGCAAGTGTAGGAACCATAGTTTTGAGAATCTCTGGGTTAGGGCATGAATCACATGGACTAAGTTAAGTATTTTACTGGATGACAGGCTGTCTGTACAAAGATTCCTTTTAATAGCATATCCAAAGCTTTAAGTCACCGTTTGTGAACATTTTGCTGTAGTATTATATATTTATTTTAGGTATTTATACCCTGCTCTTCAGCCACAAAGGCTCTCAAAGCGGCTTACAAATTGTTTTAAGCAATAGCAATTTACACATCTACACCTCATTAAGGGGTTTCCAATGTGTATTAGCTAATTGCCCCCACAAGCCGGGTACTCATTTTACCGACCTACAAAAGGATGGAAGGCTAAGTGAACCTTGGAGCCCTCTGGGATTGAACTTGTAATGTGCTGGCTTGCAGTACTGGCATTTAACCACTGCACCACCAGGGCTCCAATGAATGAAGTAATGAAGAACAGGATGTTTTCTTACATAATTCATGATGTTCTGTGAGTTATTTTTATTTTACCCTTTGACTTTGAAGGTATTAAGAAATAGAGCAGTGCACTTAGAAAATGGAAAGGTACAATACTTATTTTTATACTATCTGAGGCCCAGATCTGCCAACTTTACCATACTTGTATGCACTACTGAGATGGAGCTCACTACTATCAATAGACAGGCCCAGTGATTGAATTCAAAGTACCCAATAATGCAATTTCTTGTAAACAAAACAAAGCATGACAGGACAGACTGTCTGTTAAAAGTTCATTATGCTGTTTATTTATATACACTTATATTTGACAAGAGTAAAATGCCAGACTAATAAAAGCATCAATTGCCATTGTAAAGTGTGTCGCAAAGTTAGAGTGGGGCTTCATTTTCTTTGATGACTGAGTAAGTAAAATAAACAACATGAACTGTCATTATTACATGCTAGTCAGTTCCTAGATCTTGACAATTTTTACACACCATATTTGATTTGCAACAACAAAATGGGAACAACAGTAGAAATATGGAAATGAAATATGAATAAAAATTACTTTGGAAATGTTCTTGACATTCATCCAGATAAGTACTTCTGTTAACTTAAGATAAACTATTTTTAAAGATGTTTTTCAGGATGTGTATAATTCAGGGAGACCCAAGACAATGCAGCTTTTTTGAGAAACTACATTTTACCATAGATAACATTGATGAAGAAAGTCGTATGAAATCCTCAATCTTTCCAGGCATAACAGCATTTGGGGGTAGTCTAGACAGTGAAAATAATCCTAATAGAAATTGCAGAGAATACCTTTTGTCCCAACAAGATCCCATGATGATTCACCTTATTCAGAAGGAGGGGAGCAAAACACTTCAAAAACTGTGTGTGGGGGGGGGGGAGCCTTTGCGGCTTTTCCTAAGGTTTTAAAAATAATATGTGGAAATGCACATTACCGCTCATTTGGACAACCAATTTGCAGTGCAGCCCATTATTGGAAGTGAAAAGCCATGTTATATGCCCTGACACTCCCTGCCTTTTCCATATTTCACTAATTGGCTATAATTCATAATTTCACTTATATCGACACTTCACATGGTTAGCAGTAGACCAGGACTTCCCCAGAAATAGGGACTGAGCAAAGGTTTGCTCAAAACATAAAAAGAGGTCATTCCAAATTTTTCAAAAAAGGACACAGCTGGGTAGCAATTATATGGACTTCCCACTGGACAGGTAGTTGAGTGGAATATGCTAATTCTCCTTGACACACATGGCAGTGAGTTATATGCTAAAACAATGAAGAGGCTGGAATACCCAGGACTCTGCAAATGGTTTGAATTCACAGCCCTCCTACAGACAATAGTAAGTTGCCTGAAAACCCATCAGTCTTAATGTTTCAACCATTAACGTCCATTAACGAAGTTGGAGCTGCCATGTCTAACCAGGGGAAACTCTATCACATGTTGTATTCCACTCAAAACACCCCTTAAGGGTAAATATTGAGTATAAACATTACCCCAAAACACAGCCAAAGCACACACAGCCTTCATATTTCTGTCACTTTGTCAGTCTGCTGTGTGACCCTCAGAGCTCTGTCTGAATATCTTCTGCTACATGAATTTCTGCTCGTCGGACAGGTACAATATAGCCCATCATCCCAAACTCTGTTCCTCTATCCCAATACTTCCTCCTACCTTTCATCAGCCTTGTGTGACTGCTTGAAGCTTGAGTGTATGTGTGAGTGGTTCCATGATTATTTTTCAATAAAAACAATTTTATTTTACTTTCTGGCTTGGAGTCTCATCAGTGAGTATCGGTATACATAGGTGCAAACATCCTGTAGTTACCCGGCCTCTCACTGCCATAGCAAGCTAATTAAAAATTCCCCATACTAATATCTGGACATGAATGGGTTCTTCAAGGACCTCACACAATTCGGGTAACAGCTGATTGGTTGGAGGTGCACAGGGGCGGGCTTGCCAGCAATGAAGTGGCCAGAAGCACCATTCTGAAGTTTCGCATTGCCTATTGTGCACTTTTCTTGCTGCACTGAGGTGACCAAACAGCTTTTTTAAACAGAAGGTCACACTTGCACCCCTTTGATTTGCAGTTTAAAAAAAAATACTGTGCAGTGGCGACAAATTGTTGAGAATAATGTGAGTATGTGAAGTCGAAGGCTTTCACGGCCGGCATCCATAGACTTTCCTTGGGTTTTTTTCCGGGCTGTGAGGCTGTGTTCCACTATTCCAGAACACAGCCTCACAGCCCAGAAAAAAACCCAAGGAAAGTCTAATAATGTGAGTACAGTAATTTACTCTCGGCCACCATATTGATTCGCAGGCATGGCTGTGTGTGAACTTCAAACATGGATAGCTTTCCATTCCCGCAATTTTGCCAAAGGGCCATGGAGACAAATGAATGCTGCTGTGATTTTGCGTTAACGCGTAGCAATCAGCATTATATCTTCTTGTCTCAACAGTCCTTTGGATTTTGAATCTCAGACTATCTGTGTTAACATCCAGGGTTTTTTATTAACTGAAGTCAAAATCCTTCAGCTTCACTTCCTTGTGAAATCAGAAATGAGGGCCCTGTAGAACATACTGTGGAGAATCTTGTGGTCTCTTCCAACCCTACAAGTCTATGATTCTATGACTAAATCTTTTAGCACATCAAGCTCTTATCCAGTAGCCCCTGACACTGGAGGTTTAGTGGGTGGTGATCAAGAAATTTCCTGTTTCTCCTGACAGGACTAGTGGGGGCATGTGTCTCCTCCTGCCACCTGAAACAAATAGGAAATGATTTTATTCTGTTAATGACATAAGTTATCATGGTCTCATCTGAGCACTATTTTCTACCCTTCTAGGACTGCCCTAACAACACATGACACCTCTAAGAAGGTACCTCAACACACCTGAGCATTTAGGAAACTTATTATGTCTTTTGGATAGGCCAGTACTGATCTAGTGGAACGTGGCATATGGAAAGACTGTAGACAACATCCAGGGATAAGATCTCTACTTATATCATCCATCACTGCAGCATGCGTGTTCAGTAATATGACATAAAATCAGGGCTTGAGGACACTTAATTCTCTTTCCCCAACCATAGGTTGCCTTTTTAGGTCCTACGTTCTCTATGGGAACCAGCCCAGGCTAATACCCCCCTCGATATACTATGTGCTCATCTGGCTGTTTTTAGGGGTTTCTTCCTAGGATTCCCCCACAAAGATCAGTTGGACTTCTGTAAATCCTGGCATTTCCCTGAACTTGCACATAGATGGTGCTGTTTTGTGATGAGAGTTCCATAGTTACTTCTCATATGGACAGTTTCAAATGGGAGGGCTGGATGGGTGCTTCCAGATGGCAGCCCCAAGCAAAAGATATTATGTAGTTATTTCATCTTACCCTCTTTCTTTTTTCCTTGCTAAATAAAAAGAGAGAAGTAATTCAAGCCAACTAAATCTGGATACCTTATAAAATTCCATGATCAAACCAGGGTGGTTGTGTAATAAAAGCTTGAAGCATCCTACAGTTCAAATAATGGCATTATTTTAAAAGTTTCTTTAGTTAAGCATTTATATATAGTTTCTTTGAGAGCCAGCATGGTGTACTGGCTTGAGAGTTAGACAAGGATGCTGGGAAACCAGGGTTTGAATGCCCACTAGCTGACCTGGGGAAAGTCACATACTCTCAGCCTATGAGGAAGGCAATAGCAACCCTTCTCTAAATAAACCTTGCCAAGAAAACCCCATGATAGGGTTGCCATAAGTCAGAGTTGACTTGAAGGCACATAACAAAAATACAGTTTCTTTTCAACTCTTAAAAACATTCCTCCCACACAACCAATCCCTATGTTGCTTACCTATTTTTAAAACCAGGTATAGTCTTGTATCAGTGGCTTTGAGCACAGGAATTCTGTCTGGTATGATGCCTTGAGTGGACATTTTGAAAGCCTTACACTGAGACTCTGAATGCCAAACATGTCTTAACACCTGCAGGAGATTCAGTGTTGTCTGACCTGAGACTGGGAATGTCCAATGGGAAGCCCATTTAAAAAGAATCACTGTCAGATTAAGCTGTCTAAACTGCAAATAAGATTTAGGAAATAAAAATTAATATACATCTTCCCAATACATCACTGTTTTAAACAGAACTTGCTTTACTGCCAGAACAGGCAGGATAATTTATTCATATCTGTTTAATCTGCCTATAAGATGGAAAAACGTGTTAGAATAGGAGTTATAAATTTTCTGTCGATTCTAGTCTATTTTTAGTGTCAGTTCTGTATCAGCTTGCTTGAGCTGAGCATATCAGCTCAGTATTCCACTACTGGTTTTATAAAATGGGACTTACCAGGTGCCTAAGGACACCATGTAAAATATATACATTATTTTAAAAGCCTGACAGTTCCTATGCCAGGGACTGCTGCCAGCAGACAAAGTGGGAGGGGAAAGGTCAAGGTAAACATTTAAAATAAAAAGTCATCCCTTCCTAGTTCTGATTAATTTGAAATGATTCCAAAAGTTGTTAAAAATAAATAAATAAAAGTATTTGTTTTAAAAATGTTTTATTTAAAGAAGAAATAATATATAGGTATATTGTAGCTAAACAAGGTCTTGTATTCATAAATCATAGAATCATAGAATTGTAGAGTTGGAAGAGACCACGAGGGCCATCCAGTCCAACCCCCTGCCACGCAGGAAATCACGATCAAAGCATCCCTGACAGATGGCCATCCAGCCTCTGAAGATGCCAGTCACAGATGCAGGCGAAATGTCAGAAATAAACTCTTCCAGGACACGGCCTCACAGCCCGGGGAGAAAAAATCACAGAAAACCTATGGATGCCGGCCGTGAAGGCCTTCGACTTCACATGGGACCTACTGAGTTTGTAAAATGGGATTACTGTTTCCTGAGATGGTGAAAATGTTTGATCTAGCAAAAGTGGACAAATTAATCACTTTGCTATGGGAGAAGTCAGAAGACAAATTTTGGAAGAGTGGGAACCCCTTCTTAAGTTTTTAAGTGAAAGAGGTGAAAATATAACACTAGAAGGTTTTGAGAAATGAGTGTTCTTGTTTATCAAAGTGTAAGTTTAATATAGTCTTGGATGGAACCAAAATTTAATATCACATTTATATCAATGTTCAGAAAGCAGGAAATAATATGTTTTAATATATGGGTATGTGATTGTATGTGATGGGGGTTGGTGGAGGGAAGAATGTTTATGTTTAGTTGTATGTTGTTATAAAATTGTAATTTTATGCTTTTACATTTATATGTGTGTTTTTTAAAGATCTTAATAGAGTATGATTTTTTTTTAAAAAAAAAACCACAACATTCAGTACATGGCTTTCCTCTTTTTAATTTATTTGAATTTGTTATCTTCTCTCATTTCAATTAATATATGCAAAAACTACAACACATAAAATGCTATTATAAATACATTTTGTCATGAATTGCCAAATCTGGCTTAGTTTAAGGTGAGGAGGATTAGCCATAAAGCACTTGGACACAAAAATTAGCATTCATAATGAATTATTCATGTTCTTAATGTTAATAATGTGTTTAAAAGTACTGAGTGAGCCACAACGGCATTTAATTATAACACAGTGTCAGCTGCATTAAATAAAGTCCTCTACTGGCCATAAGGCAGCAAAGGGTCCTGTAGTCCCTCAAAGACTAACAAATTTATTATAGCATGAGTTGTAAGGCTGTAGGGCAGCTCATGGCTTCCATTCAGGGGGCTGGTGAAATTGCTATGGTTTTTAGTCTGAACTCTAAAGGAGTTATCCAAGATGCCGAATCCCACCTCCAAAATAGGTCTAGTAACTTGAACAGCTTTTTTTAAAAAATGGACTAAAACCCACAGTGGATTCAGTCTTCCAATGGCATGGAAGTGTTACCTGGCCTTACACCCCCCTCCCTCCAATAATTCATAATTTGGCATATTAGATAGTTCACGAGGTCTAAAGTAGACCAGGGCCAACCAAATTTAGGTTAAGTGAAGGTCACACAAAGACTTAAAGAAGTTCTGTTGGAAATTCCCCCACAATATGCCCAGGAAGGGATTAAGTGATGCCCCCCTTTAGTCAGAGTTGTCAGGGTGGAATGTGCTAAATCTTCCCTGGATGCACCTGGCAGTGAGTCATACTGCAAAACAGTGAGCAGAATCCCCATTATCCATGAAATGCCTTTCCCTTGCCCCTTTTCCTATCCACAATACAGATGTAGTCATAAATCCATTAATTTTAATATCTCAACCACTAGTAGAAATCAGCGTTGCCGGAGCATTCATTGTTTAACCTTGAGAAACTCACCTAAGCATTGTTTCTTACTCAAAACACCCTTGAAGGGTACAATACTGGATAAATATTGCCAGATTCATAGCCAAAGTGTGATACTGCTACAGTTAGACATGATCACTCTGCCTGACTGCTTCAAGTCTGAGTCTTTCTCTGCTGCATGAACCTTTGCTCTCCAAACAAGTAATTATAGCCCACTTTCCCAACTCTATTTCTGTTATCCAAGTATTTCCTCTTGATTCTTCGTTAGCCTTGTGTGGTTGTCTTTTGAGCTTGAGTACATGTGTGAATGCTTCCGTGATTATTTTCCAATAAAAAAACATTTTTTATTTCATTTGGCTTGGAGACTCATCAGTGAGTTCTGGCATACATAGGTGCACAAGATCCCATAAGTTACCCGGCCTCTCGCAGCCATACCTTTGAGCTAATTAAAATTCCCCAATATAATATTGTATTTTCTGGGTCATGAGTGGGTCTCATGGACCCCCAGTAATTCAAGTAACAGAAGCCAACAGCCACCACATGGCTACCACTTTGAAAGTTCCTTTGACCATTATTGCCAATGCTTCACAGAAGGGCCTCAGAGAGGTATCTTACTATCTATATCAAATTACATATGAATGGCTTTGTTAAAGACTATTTTGGGATAAATGATTTCAAAGACCTAGCTGTGTCAGTCTAGATCAGTATGCAAAGGGATCTTGTAGCACCTTTGGGACTAACTGAGAGAAAAAAGTTGGTAGCATAAGCTTTCATAGACTTAACTCTGTTTTATCAGATACATGGAGTGAAGTACCACTGATGAAGCAGCCTTAAGTCTACGAAAGCTTATCCTACCAACTTCCACATAGTTAGTTTCAAAGATGCTACAAGATCCCTTTGCATACTGGAATAAATGAGTTGTCTACTAACTATTCAGAGAACCAAATAAATACCTGTATCTCCTAATTACTTATATCAGTTATTCCATTTTTGCAGAAGTCAGATTGATGGTTCTTTTTTTAGAGCTTTGTATTAACAGACCAATTCAGATTCTAATCATGGAAGCAAGAAGAGTAAGAATTTTGCAAGGAAAAAATGCTCATAAGTAAAAGGAAAGTGCAAATACATGACTAAGGCTGACATCCTAAATAAGGATCAGGGAATAAGGCTGCTGCCACAATGCAGAAATCAGGCAGAAATGATTGGCCCTACAGGCTAATGGTAAATCCAGATCAGACATCAATCACAAGACCAACCAGACCCAGAAAAAAACACAGGAATGAAGAAAAACGGCCACCCAAAGGGAAGGTATTTTTACCATACATCAAAGGAGTCACAGACAGAACAGGGAAACTGATGAGGGAACACAACCTCCAACCTACAGACCAACCAAGAAAATCCAAGAAATTCTATGCTCAGCGAAGGACAAAAGAGACCCTCTCACAGCTGCAGGAGTTTACTGCATACCATGCAGCTGTGGACAAGTTTACATAGGGACCACTAAATGCAGTGTGCAAACACAAATCAAGGAACATGAGAGACACTGCAGACTGGGCCAGCCAGAAAAATCAGCAGTAGCAGAACATGTTATAAACCAACCTGGACACAAAATGTTATTTAAAAACACAGAAATTCTGGACCAGGCCAACAACTATCATGTCAGAATGCACAGAGAAGCTATTGAAATCCACAAACACCTGGACAACTTCAAAGGAAAGAAGAAAGCCTAAAAGTAAACAAAATCTGGCTTCCAGTTGTGAAAAACAATAGAATCAAAACTCAACACTTACAAAGGAATTCCACCCAGGGACAGGAGGATTTCCAGCAGATAATGGCCCATCAACCAACCATTAGCCAGGCACTAATCCTCCTTGCATTTCTATACCCAGAAACTAGCCATTCAAATACACAAATTTACATATACTTCCCAACAGGGATTCACAGGATATAAACTCCACACACACTCCTACCCAACCATTCTCTGAAGATGCCAGCCACAGATGCAGGCAAAACATCAGAAGTAAACTCTTCCAGAACACGGCCTCACAGCCCCGAAAAACCCCAAGGAAAATTTATGGATGCCAGCTGTGAAAGCCTTCGACTTCACAAGGAACAGGATTGCTCTCTAAAATATTTCCATAGACAGGATTTTAGGACCTGAAATGTACTCAAATAGAAAACTAGATTAGATTAGAAAACCAAGCAAGAGTGCTAAATGTGAGTGTCAAGTGACTAATAAACAGAGCTCAGAACTGAGGCACATGTTCGGAACTGAGAATATTTCAGAAATGGAAATAACATCTCATCACAAGATATCTATAACAATGCATGAACCACAGAATTCTGGTAGCATCTACAAATATATGCTCTATAGCATATTGAATGAATTCACAGAGGGTTAGGAACATGAGAAGGCACTTGATGCCACATCAACTTCTTTGTCCATCTGGCAGAGGACTTTATCAGACAAGCTTCTACAAATCTATTGACGGCTTGGCCCATCAATAAAAAAGAATGCCTTATTCCCTATACATAATTATGAAAGGACATCATCATCTGATATGCGCTACTTTTCACATTCGTTAGATGTCGTTATGATGCCATATTTGCCACATCTGATAAAGTCCTTAGTACCATCAACTTTGACTGGTAACAGCAAGCCAAGGTCTCAGACAGAGGTATTTTTCATCACTGGCTCCCTCCCTAACCCCTTTTAACTGGAGATGAGATGGAACAAATCTGGGATGTTCTCCTCTCATATTTGCAGGACACCATTGATCTATAGTTCTATATCATTGATTCTTTCTTTTATTACAGGGCAATATAAGACTTTCAGTAAATGGATCGCTAAGAAATTCAGCACATAGCATCATGAGTTTTAAAGGAGATCAAATGCCACTTCCGTTGTAAACTCAGCATAGAGTATCTACCTCAGCAAAAGAACAGGCAGATAATTTCTTAAATATTTATAATCAAATTACCTGCAGCTGGCTGAAGGTCAAATGCTTGTCATACTGTGTTTTTAGCTATGATGAGATTGATGTTGTAGTAACTAGGGAAAAGACACAATGAAAACAAATATAGTGTGACTCTCTGGCACTATCTAAAACAGATGTCTCATAGTAAATAATGGCTGGCATTGATGACTATGAGAGCCAATATGGTGTAGTGGTTGGAGTGTTGGACTAGGACACTGGAGACCAGGGTTTTAATCCCTGCTTGGTCATGGAAATCTACTGGGTGACTTGGGCAAGTTAAATGCCCTCAGCCTCAGAGGAAGGCAAAGGCAACCCCCCTTTGAACAAATTCTGCTAAGAAAACCATGTGATGGGTTTGCTTTAGAGTTGCTATAAGTCAGACATTACTTGAAGGCTGTCAGGCTAGTCTGGAGGCTCTCAGCTTGAAACCCCCAGAGTTAGCTTCCCTGTAAATGTAACCCTGAGTGGCCTCACTCATGGCCGCCCCCTACAGGCCAAAACATTGCCACCACTTTTTGAGTTGCCCCTTTCTCACACAGTGCAGCGAGAAGCTGTGCGGGGTGTATGATTAACCAGTGGAACTACTCACCACTGTAGAACTAACCAATTCCTCTCTCCTGCCTCAGACAGAGCGAGAACTGTAGCAATGACCAAGAAATAAAGGCTCATGCAGCATCAGCATATAGGAAAATTAGAAAAAGCTTATTTTATTCAAGCAAGTTCAAGTTATGCAAATCTCTCATGAGGACAGGCACATGACCCCAGGCACACTTTAGAGTTACAGAAATAGCAAAAGTATGGAATTACATTAAGCTACATTCAGCTATGTTCAGCTACATTCAGCTAAAGTTTAAGAAATCAAATAGCAATGCCCTGATGCAACATATAAACAGTCCCTAAAGAGTCTACTCACAATCTCAAGTGTCATACATAGGATGCTGTTCATAGCCATCTGGACAGGACCGGTTTAAGGCACCAGCGACGTCAGCATCTGCAGGGGGCCCCATCATTGTGGGGGGAAGTATTCACCCTCCTCCTGCAAAAACATTATTAATAATAATCTGAATAGCCTGTACTGTGAATAGCTTAGGTTAGGTTACATTGACCTGAGATAAACATATGGGCCCCCTCCAAATAAAGCGTTGGAGCCCCCCAAAATTTATTAAAGCGGTCCTGCCTGGAATCAGGGCATTGTGAGCTAGGCCAGCCTGCCCTGCTCTAACAACTCTCCCTGGCCTCTCTTTGCTCTAAAACACTTGCTTAATGCAGCGTAGATGTGTAAATTGCTATTGCTTGAAACAATCTGTAAGCTGCTCTGATAGCCTTGTGGCTGAGGAGTGGGGTATAAATAACTAATAAATAATAAAATAAAACAAAACATAGTGTTCATTTTCAGAGCCTTCTTTGTCTGTCTCAAACCTCATGGTCTGACCCCAGCCATGTGCTCACACAAAGCAGTTATACCTTATTTGGAATTCCCACTCTGACATTCCTGATTGGTCAAGCCTGCCTCAGGTGATCTGATGTCACTGATGATGCTATCTCAGGAGAATCTGTGGAGGTGGTGTTTTAGACCCTCACCTCCAGTTAACCCTTTCCTTACCTGATGCCATGCTGACAAGACAATCACTGTTTGCAGATAATGGGAATTGTAGTCTTTGCAGAATGATGGGAGTGGCATCACCCTACAGATAGGATGATGGGAACTCCATCATGACAAAGGCATACAACAACATCACGGTTGACTATTTGCAGTGAAATATCTACTGTGACTTTATTGTTTTTTAAAACAGCAGCAAGGTTGTTGTCACAGTATGTACCAAACTGTATGTACCAAAGATACTGCCTAGCGCGTAGCAGTTTGCCAAGGAAAAGTCCTTGTGGTAGATGATGGGACTTCTTTGTGTCACCTTAATGCACCACCCAGGCAAGCAGGACAAGGAGTTAGGAGTGTTTCTTGTGCCTGAACAGTGGTGGAGATGCAAGGAAGCACAACCAGCGTCTTCAGAGGTGCTTTTTCTTCATCATTCATGGCCTTTAGCAAATTTTAAAAGTAATTTTAAAAACCCTCACAATATTATCTATTTTTAAAAAAACGTGCCCATCATAAACACAATGTTTTGTACGTGCATTGACATATAAATATATATCAAAGATTCTTCATCACCCTCTCTGGTAAAAAGGTGCCTTTTCCCTCTTTTGTAAATTAATAAATAAACGATCATTTCTGTGCTGTATCAGAAAATGTCTCTCCTCCCACACTATTCTTATAACTGACGGCATATATACCACCCTTTCTTTAAAAACAACAACACCTGTATTCAGCTGCCACAATAAAACCTGCAAACTCATCGCGGGCGGGGGCGAGGAGGTGAGAACTATGTGGCAAAGCTTGAAGAAAGGGGGCGTCTTCGACTAGGCCTGAAAGAATCGCGCTTTCCCTTGACACACGCGTCCGTACAGTACCGCCGCCTCTGCCCTCCCAATGGAGAGCTGGGACGGGTGGGGGGGCGGCGGAGGGGAAGAGTGGGCGGTCCGTCCTCCCGCCACAGGCCGGCCAGGCGCTCTCCAGCGCCACAGCTGCGGCTGCTCTCCAGAGCTCCGGGGAGAGCGGCTGCCTCGCTCAGTCTCCACAGGAGGAGGAGGAGGAGGAGAGGTGGCGGTGGTGGGGCTGGTCGGGGGCTCCTCTTTTTTTCTGCAGAGCTTCCAACCGGTGGGGAGAGGAAATGCGAGGCGCGTTTGGGAAGAGAAGGAGCCTTGCTTTAGGCTGCGGGGAGAAGTCCCTGACCTAAGAGGTCCTGCGGGTCCCCATTTCCTCGGCTCGGTCTGACAGAGAGAGGAACCCGCTGCCGGCACAGCCCTCCAAGGGGGCTTCGCTCCTCTTTCTCTCTCTCTCTCTCTTCAG
Organism: Gambelia wislizenii; assembly: GCA_030847615.1. Classification (NCBI taxonomy): domain Eukaryota; kingdom Metazoa; phylum Chordata; class Lepidosauria; order Squamata; family Crotaphytidae; genus Gambelia; species Gambelia wislizenii. The sequence continues at coordinate 269,029,752 of JAUMIR010000003.1, forward strand.
TCCCTCCGTCTGTCAGCCAGCGCTTCAGAGCCACTGGTCCCTCGGGCCATCATCCACCATCCTCTCTGGCGCCAAAAGGGCCAGCGACGACCAAGGCGCGTCTGTGTGAGGAGGACCGGCCAGGGCGCGTCTCTGCTGCTGCTGCCCGCCTGGCCAAGGCATGGAGAGCAAGCGCTGCTTCGCCAACCGCTTCGACGACTACCAGGGCAGCCTGCTGGCCGGGCAGTGCAAGGAGGCGGTGGCGCCCTTGGTGACGGCCACCATCGACCGCATCCTCAAGGAGGTGCCCGAGCTGGGCGGCGGCGGCGGCGGCGAGGCGGCGTCGGGCGGGCTGAGCGGCTGCCAGGGCGGGCTGTACGGCGGGGTGGCCGGCGTGGCCTACATGCTTTACCGCGTGGCCCAGTGCCCGCTCTTCGCCCAGCAGGCGCGGGACTCGTACCTGAGGGCGGCCCGGAGGCTGGTGGCGGCCTGCGTGCGCTACGAGGAGGAGTGGGGCGAAGGCGACGCCGACACGCGGGCGGCCTTCCTGCTCGGCGGCGCCGGGGTCTACGCCGTGGCCACGCTGGTCTACCACGCGCTGGGGCTGCCCGAGTGGGCCGGGACGCTGGGCAAGTTCCGCCAGCTGTGCGACCTCTGCGCCCCCATCACCTTCCTCGAGTGCGGCTCCGACGAGCTCTTCGTGGGCCGCGCCGGCTACCTCTGCGCCGCCCTGGTGCTGAAGCAGCAGCTGGCCTTGGAGGTAGCCCACCCTGCCACGGCCGCACCGGCCCGGCCTGGCCACATTTTTGTTGTTGTTGTTTTGGTTATTATTACTTTGCCTCCTCCCTCTCCTCCCATTTTCTTCTCCTACCCATGCTCTCTCTTTTCTTCCTTCCTTTCCAGAAATTCCACAGAGGTAACAGTATTGGGTTGGTGGAACCAAAGAAGTGAAAATCTCCTGCGCTTCCTTCCTTCCTTCCTTCCTCCCCCTCTTCCTTTCCTTTCCTTTTATTGACTTTATATCCCCTTTCTCCAAGATGGGATTCAAGGTTTCTTTGTGCATAAGCTTTCATGCAGTACCTTCCACATTGCTAGATCTGATGAATTGGATTCTAGTCCAAGGGCACTTAAGAGTACATACTATAAATCAGAGCTTAGCCAAGTGACTTTTTCAGCTACAACCTCCTCCTCCTCAGCCAGCTTGGCATGGGATGCTGGGAGTGGTAGTCTCCAAAAGTATTGCAGCACTGCAATAAATTTGTTTTTCTTTAAAGTGTCACAGGATTTTTGGTAAAGCCTAGGGAGATTTGTCTGGAAACACAGGAAGAGGTGGTTTCTGCCTGTGACTGTATAGCTAGCCTTGTTCTCTTGAGGTGGGCTTGGCTGTTACCTGTCAGGTTCTGGATGCCACCTTTAATCTTCTGCTCACAAAGGAAAGCTGTCTTCATGCCTTTATTTCGGTAGAAGTGAACTCATGAAAGTGGAGAGGAGAATATTCTCATGCCTGAGGGTTGTAACCCTACTGATCTCTACATGCTTACCCAAACATTTATCAGTGTTCTACATTGATGTTCTATCTATGTAGAATGAATGTGTGCATCACAAATGTAGATGCCCCTCAGACTTGTTTACATGTCAGACAAATCATCCCTTCCATCATTCAAAGACAAGCATGTTGGTTGGGAGCAGAGCATGCTACTCCAAATGCTGTGTGTCCCCCCTCCCACTGCCACATGTTGTTAGACAGTCTGTAGAGGGCTTGCGAACGTGTAGACACTGTGCTTGTGTAAATTTTATTCACAGATTTTGATAAAACATGTGGAAGTGGGGAGAGGATCAGGAAGCACAATTCTATTCTTCCACTCCATTTGCCCATTTCTGACAGATGAATGCCTAAACAGAGGGTTTTCTGTCTTACTGGGGGCATTTCAAGGGCCTATTGGCACTACAGAATTATAACACTATGATTCCATTTTGAGTGCCGTGGCAACATCCTGTGGAATCCTGGGTGTTGTAGTTTGGTGATGGACTAAAACTTTCTGGTAGAGTATTCTAAGCACTCATCCCTAAACTCCAGATCCCAGGATTGAGCCATGCAGTTAAAGTGAAGTCATAGTCCTGTGTTTAAGTAGTTTGCAAGTACAGTAAGTAGTTTATTGTGCTTGGATTTAAAACCATTTCTGTTCCCTAAGTTATGTTTTGCTCTTGTCCCAATATTTTGCATCCAAGGAAGTAACAACTGTTTTCTTTTTGAGGAAATGAACTTCAAGGACAGGAAAAAACGTGCACAGTGGTAGCTGGTGGCTCTGATGTTGGTCGAGGCAGTGAATTCTCCAGGCTTTTAGAATGTTGAAGGACCTATCTAAGGTGCTGAATCTTTTTTAGGGTTAGGGCTCACGATCTTGGATAGATAAAAACCCAGAGTGGATTCATCTCTGTTCCAGTGACGTGGAAGCTACCAGTTGATGGAACAAGGGGTGAGAGGCTGAAATTGGGATGTTCAGAAGGTATAGTTGCCCCTTTATTTCACACCCTGTTGTCTCAGCAATCTGGAAGGGAGGAGAAGAGAGTGTATCTCCTTGAGAAAGTTCCTGAGAATCCTGGTTCCCTTGGGAACTCTGTCCCTGTCTCTGCTCATCTCTGTTGCCTTGGGTTCGCTTTGAATATGTTGTTGTTGCAGCCAGGAAGTATTTTCTTCTACTCTATCCTTGAATGGAGATTATACTGGGAATGCAACACTTCAGAAATGTGGATATAGTGATTCACTGGTCAGTTTCTTTTGAACCCAAGGAGTAAGCATTACCAGATGGACATTTCATAAATAGAGTTGACAAGTCATCGAGACAGCAGCATGTGAAATAAACACTGGTGGGTGGTGGTTGCTGTTGGAGAATTATTTTATGGAGTGAGGGGTACTGCTGTAAAGGGATAGTCTTTAAAAATACCAGATACTTCGCACTTCTAGCATAGTTGTGGCATAAATGATGAGAGGATCACCCTCTTCCTGTCATACTTCAAAACTGCAGAACATTACTATATTGCCATACCTTACTTCCAAATATATTTGCTTGGAAATGCATCCCACTACTTTCGTTGGGACTTCTTTTGTTCCTGATAAGTGTATGTAAGGGAAGCAGACATAATCCTATTTTGAGAAGCTCAGAATCAACAATTAATCTGTTGCTGAAAAAATCAAATTGATTTTTTTAAAAGAATCTACATATTTCATAAGTTGGGAATGTACTTAACCAACATTACAGAAACCTCTTCAAAGTCTTCCTGTTTAAACTATTTCTAAGGTGGAAAGTTCTTCACTCTCCATCTTAATAGAGAGAAGATAAATGAATCTTCTGGGCACCACAATTCAAAAAGGATATTGACAAATTGGAGCGTGTCCAGAGAAGGGCGACTAAAATGGTGAAAGGTCTGGAAGCCATGCTTTATGAGGAAAGACTTAGGGAGCTGGGTATGTTTAGCCTGGAAAAAAGACGGTTAAGGGGTGATATGATAGCCCTGTTTAAGTATTTGAAGGGGTGTCACATTGAGGATAGAGCAAGCTTCTTTTCTGCTGCTCCAGAGACTAGAACACGGAACAATGGATGCAAGCTCCAGGAACAGAGATTCCACCTCAACATTAAGAGGAACTTTTTGACAGTAAGAGCTGTTTGGCAGTGGAACACACTCCCTCGGAGCATGGTGGGGTCTCCTTCCTTGGAAGTCTTTAAACAGAGGCTGGATGGCCATCTGTCAGGGATGCTTTGATTGTGTATTCCTGCATGGCAGGGGTTGGACTGGATGGTCCTTGTGGTCTCTTCCAGCTCTACAATTCTATGATTCTATGAACGCTAATCTTGTATAAGTATACATGTGAACTGTATATTATAGGAAAAATACAAACTGAAATTCTGGTTTTGGTTGGAAGAAGCTTGGAATAAGAATAACCTTCAGATCTCCAGAAGACTGATTATAGGGTTCCATGTGCAAATTATTCAACATCAACAAAATTCAGAAATTGGGCTACTTTGTTTTTTCACCTTTGACGGTACAAATGATTCAGATGAAGGAACTAATCAGAGGACCTCTGAGTATTAAACATTAACAATGAAAATTTCTAAATGAAATTGATCCAACCCTATCAGGTTGAGGAAGAAACTCTGATAATGGTTTGGAAATATGTTGAATTTAGAGGTGAGGATACAATTAGGTGAGAAATATATTAGAAATTATTGTTTCTGGTAATATTTTATATCTTATTTGAAATCAATGTTTATATTAGTCTATGGAGATTATCAGGCATGGGGGGGGGGGGCGTGCAAAAAAATCACATTCCAACCACGTCTGAAGATCACAACAAGGACAGAAAGGGAGACCTTACCAGATGTCGCGTCCTTCTGCTGTTCCGGGGGGCGTAGCGTCTGCGTCAGCAAGACGTCCCTTTTGTATTGATGGGGAGAAGCCACTAATCAAAAGGGACACCTAACTGATGCCCGCGCTACACCCCGGGAATGCTGGAGGACGATGTCATCTGGTGAGGTTGCCTGTTTTTCTTCTTGTCGCGATCTTTTGACGTGGTTTTTGCCACATCTTATAATCTCCTATATGAAAACAAAGGAAGGACTTTTAAGAAGAGTGCAGTAATACATAGTGGTTTTTCTAGTTCACTTAGATGTATTATATATACATTGACCGGAACCCTGTATGAGAGATAAATATGCGTAAGCTACCATTTCCCACTGTCCAAGATTTCCTGTTTGTGTTCCTTCAGACAATTGCTTGTTTCTCCCTAAATTTGGAACCACCTTTCCAAATACCTGTGATGCTACCTTTCTTAGTTACTTCAAATCCCTTCTCAAAACTGCTGTCCTGTGAAGTCTTTGGCACAACCCTCTGCTTCTTATGTGTTATTGGAGCTAGCCTGTCAAAATAAGCCTAAATATAAGCATTTAAACTAGTTGTGGGTTCACTCACAATTTACCCTTTCCTTCATCTCTTGCATTTAATTTGTATACTCTTTGGGGGCAGAGATTTGTCCTGTTAAGTTCTCAAAAGTTCTATGCATGCTGCTGATGTCAACCTTATAATATAGCAAGACATGTTTTAGTATCTAGATTGTCTTTCTTACTAGGTTGCTTCCAAGTACAGTTGTCCCTCCACATTCATGGATTTGGCATTAACAGATTTAAGTATTCACATCTTGAAAATATTCTTCAAAAAATAATAATCCAAAAAGCAAACCTTGATTTTGCCATCTTATATAAGGGACACCATTTTGCTATGCCATTGCATATAATGGGACTTGAGTAGTCACGGATTTGGGTATTCACGGGGGGTCCTGGAACCAAACCCCAGTGAATGTGAAGAGACAACTGTAAGTAGTTTAAGAGCAGCAGCTAACCAATCTATAAAAGAAATGGATGAACAAAAATAATTTTAAAACTTAAATGCTCTTGGAAACAGAACATAAAATAGTTAATTAATTTATGCAGTTCTTGACGTAAGATACAGGGACGATTCACTGTTAGATGACTTTATAGGGAGGTCAGGCAAATAAATGAACATCTATCACAGAGCTTGACTAGAGGATTCTGGGAACTGCAATTCAAAATAACTTTTCCAAGGTCTGCAATTATTAACCCCAATTATTATATGCAATCTCCATATTCAGACAATTTCTGGTGCTATAGTACAGGTGAATCAAACCTCCATTTCAGATTCCTGACAGTTCTGTCTGTAGAGGTTTGCGTGATATTTGATAAATTTAAATGTTTTACTATGTGTGTCTCACAATGTGCAGGTTATTAACTAATATCACTATGAAGCCGTACTTATAAAAGTATTAAAATACAGTACTGTAAAAGAGCTGCTGGGGGGTTATGATATGATTTTATAATTCATACCACACTTGCATGTTCTTTTAAGAAATATTTTGACTCTATACCTTTTGAGCTCTATTACTTAGTCTTCTCTATTCTTTTCTTAAAAGTTTCTTGACATTACTGCTACCTCAGCACATCTCTGACAATGTGACATTTATAATGGTGCCTCTATTGCAAGCAGGGCTCAGACTGCTGGATTAAAAGAACAGAGCAGCATGGAGTTCTGTACTTTGGTTTCTTTAGACTCTTCTCTTGTGATGCAAATCAGGATTGCTGAGGTTACCTTTGAGGGCAGGTGGATAGTTAGTCTTTCAGTCTGATGCTGAGTTAAGTAAAATATAAGAGGTGCTTCAGCATTTTAGAAATTGATTGACCGGTGTGGAAAGTGGTGCTTTGCACATCATTAAGAAGCTCTGAAATGGTAATATCTTAAACTGTACTGACCGCAGTAGTTCTCATCCAGTTACTAACCAAAATTTGGCAATTTTGGGAAGTCAACCTGAAGAAAACGGAAGTTCTTTACCAGCCTGTACCGCAGGACAAACACCATCATCCCGACATTGCCATCAGCAAATCTGTGCTTAAGTCGATTCACCAGTTCACCTACCTGGCAAGCATCATCTTCTCAGATGCCAAGATTGACAAAGAGATTGATCACAGATTAGCAAAGGCATATAGCACACTTGGAAGACTTTACAAAAGAGTGTGGAGTAATAAACACCTGAGGCGAAACACAAAAATCAGTGTGTATAGAGCCATTGTACAGTCTATTCTCCTTTACGGGTCTGAAACATGGGTCACCTATTGCCAACACTCACGACTCTTTGAACGCTTTCATCAGCGCTATATATGCACAATCCTAAATATACACTGGAATGACTATGTGACGAATGTTGCTGTCCTTGAGCAAGCAGGGATCACCAGCATTGAGGCCATGATATTGAGAACGCAGCTGCGCTGGGCAGGGCACGTTTCTAGGATGGAGGACCATCGCCTCCCAAAAATAAACCATTGCCTCCCAAAAATAGTATTCTGCGGTGAACTCGCCATGGGTCAGCGTAAGAGGGGCGCTCCAAAAATGCGATACAAGGACTCCCTGAAACAACATCTCAGGCTCGGCCAAATTGATCACCAACAATGGTCCGCCCTGGCCTCACATCAGGAGGCATGGAGACGCACTATCCAAGTTTTTATCCATTGCCATCTTCTGGAATAGAAGGCATTCATTCAAAAGCCTCAAATCATCTACTTAGGTTATGCTTTTTTTTTTTTTAATAATTACCCCTTTTATCTGGACTTCAGTAATTTCCTGCATAGGGAAATGTAGAGGTTTTTGTTCTGAGGGAGAAAGCATTTCTACTCTTTTCTCATGAGAAGAGCCAAAAGAGTAGTAGGTATTACAAGAGTATAAGGTATTACAAGAGTGACTGGATTCTCTGTAAAAAGGCCTTGTCTCCATTCTGCTCTGTCACTCTTTCACATGCACACACACACACACTTCATTGCCTGGCATCCCTTCCCAATCTCCCAAGGAGCAAAGAAAACACTACTCATCTTGTGTGCCAGGACAGGCAATGGAGACAACTCCTTACAGGAATCAGATTGTTAAATAAGGATGCCGCTAAGTTTCATAAACTACAGTCACCATGTTCTCTTATAGAAAAAGACTTTTCCAGCATCCCTGTGCTTGTAGCATATTCACTATACTGTCTATGTTCTGGGAGGGTGAATACATTCAAGAAAAGTCCCTGCCATCAATATGTAAAAAGGTAAAAAGAAATCCTGTCTTTCAAGCATCCTTTTGCATAACTGAGCCCTGCCCTCCCAGCCGATTTGCATTTTGGGACTTATTCTACACAGAAATTGCATGTGTTTGTTTTGCAAAGGAAATAGTATTTTCTAGCCAAGGAAATAATATTTTTCCACCAAAGTATTATTTTCTATGCAGAAAATGCTGTTTGTCTACAAATCAACCATGTGTGAATTCTGCATAGGATAAGGCCCTAATTACAGCATTTTCCGCTTAGGATATAGATTGCTCTGTTCAGAAAATAAGATTTCTATATATTTCTATATAGAAATATGTATATAAAAATATTATATAACAATATTAATTTCTGCACATTAACTGCTGTTCCTGGACAGGAAAAAAAATCTGTTTTCTGCACAAAACAACCACATGCAAATTTTGTGCAGAATAAATGTGAAGATTCTCATCTGTCCATGATTCTTCTCATTTGGTTCTCTTGACGTTCAAAAACATATTTTTTGACCATTTTTCTAATATTTTGGAATACTGTATTCTTTCATCCCTAGTAGTAGCACACCTACAGGACTCATACAACACATCAGCTAGGATCTAATCTCTGCTACTGTAATTGAGGATGAAAGGATATAAACTCTAAGTAAGTAAACCAATGCAAGGGCTTGCTAGAGCCCAAGATCCTGCTTAAAAATGATCCTCTACCACACCTATCACTCTCTAAGCCAGGGATTGAGAATTAGGTAGTCTTCCAGATGTTGGACTGCATCTCCTAGCATTTCTCACCATAGGCTATGCTGGCTGCACCTGTGGGAGTTGCTTGACAGCATCTGGAAGGATGCATGATTCCATCTATGCTCTGAGCCTTCCAAGGAAAGAGATAGGTGTATGAAGCAACCACAATATCACGGCCACAGCTTTCCTTTCCTGTTTTGATGGGTTTGTATTCTCTTGATGATGGTCTTGTCTCTCTGAACCAGTGAATCTTCCAAGGTGAATATCAGGAAAGCTACCACATTTTGAGGTATGTGCAGAGTGGACAGGCATGATGTGGTGCTGCTCTTTGTTAAGGACTCACTTACCTGCTCCTAATGAGTCATTAGTCAGGGGAATGGTTGCTTTTATCAACTTTTAGTGATCTAGTAATGCCTCTGCATTGATTTGGTCTCCCCACAGACACTCAGCATGAACAGAGAGAGGCAAAGATATTCCCTTCCCTCAGTGTCTGCAGATCATAAGCAAACCTCACAGCAGGACCTCTTGCAGCTCCCAACATACCTCACCATTGGCTGTGTTGTCTAAGGAGATTTTCACACTACACTGTTATAGCATTACTATTCCACTTTATTTGCTATGGCTGCCTCCTCTTGAATCCTGGGATTTGCAGTTTAGGGAGGGGCATTTACAACTCTCAGCCAGAGAGTTCTTAGTCCTCACTAAATTACAAACCCCAGAATTCCACAGGAGGAAGCCAGAGTAGTTAAACTGGAATAGTAACACTATAAAAGTATAGTGTGAAAATCTTCTTAGTCTATTGGAACATCTGGAGGGCTGCATAATGCAAGCTTGCACACTACAGCAATGGAAGGACTATCACCAGTGGGAAACTAGTGATCCTTCTTCAGGTTTGCCACCTTTCTGTTAAAGTGGGATTCTTATGTCTTTCCCAAGTATTTGACAGGCAGTAGTGTAAATGGTGCCGGGGGCGGGGTGCAGAATGACAGCATTCTCCTCCAGATAAGAATTTGCCTCCTCATTAAATTTCCCTTCATTTCCCAAATGTCTAGTGTTGTAATAACTTAAAACTTCAGTTGATCACAGGGCTTCCAAAGGAAAGTTACCAACACAAACACAGCAAATATAAGAGTTCTATGTGTGGACAATTTTTACTGTCTCTGCAATGCTGGAATTTATCTTTGAAACCTTTTTGGTCAGAGTATAGTGATTTTTGCAGCCATTAGGAAACTGAAATGTTTTCCTCTTCTTTTCTGAATGTTGCCATTTTTAAATGTCTAATTTGTGACAACTTACTGAAATTGACCTATTAGACTTATGTAAACAGCAAAAGGATATGCTGCACAAGCAGTAATGGCTTAAATCACACTGACAATGTACAGCTGAATGAACACTTGATAGTACAGCTGGTTTTATTTGGTCTAATTTGGCCAAACAGACAGGGGGACAGTAAAGGAGCCTTCACTTAGTGTGGGCTCCAAAAAGTTTTTTCCCTGTTAGCTCAGAATACAGTATTTTTGTATGATGTCAGAATTATACATATTTCCTTCTTTTTTAACAAATTAGCATCCTTGAATGCTTAGTATGAATATATTAATATCTTTTTGCTGAGGCATTAATATATTGTGAATAAAATTAACTGAATGTCAACAAGCATTTAGATGACCAACAACAACAAAAATAATTTTATCATGGCTGTATTTTAAATATAGCTTCTGGCTATTGAAGGCATTTGGCTGGTTTATCTTCCTTAAAACGTTTCGTATTTCACAAGGAGAGCAGATTTGCATTATGATGCCAAGAAATTTAGCTTGTATTCTTTTAAGGACATTTATCCAGTCCTTTCTAGCTCTTTTAGCATTCATGTCAGGAAAACACAAGTATGGATTCACATTAGCATCCATGTACACAGAATAAAAACTCTTTTAAATAGTGTTGGCCTAAGGTAGAAAGAGCATGTGGGGATGGAACAGATTCAGGTCAGTGCATAACATATCCATTGGTTTTATGTTCTATATATTGTTACCCAAGGTGCTCTTGGAAATTCCCTGAAAATATCGAGTTTCTATTATGTTGCGGAAATTAGCAGCAACTTGACTTTAGCAATGCAAAAGGGGGCAATTAGTTACTACCCCTACTAACTCTGAACTGATGCACACACACACACACACACACACACACACAATAGGAGTTAACAATGGTTTTTATTAAAGACTTGAAAATAATAACACCAATCATGCACACATTCACACAATAAAGCATTCACACAAGACCACGAGGAATGGAAGAAAAGAGACTGACAGAGGGATAGACAGTGAGTTTTCCGGGGTTATACGACACTTGTCTCGTAGTCCGAAGTCATTGGGCAGATGGGCAGACCGGCAGTGTGGGTGGATGAAGCAAGAGTGGTTAACACAGAGAGACGTAGTGTCCCCAGGAAGAAGTTCTGTGCCAAGGAGGCATGATTTTGGACTAATATTTATACTAAAAAATATGTCTTTAGGCGAGGAGGTGTCATGTGTTGAAACAATGGATTCCAGGTGTCTCTTGGAGATTAAACAATGGGTTTCAAGAAAAACTCCTGGGTTTGACAATAGGTGTCTGAAGATGCTAATGTGTTGCAGGTGACTTAAATGTTCTAGTGATTAGATTTACAAAGCTTGAGCTGCCTCTTTAATGGCTGGGTGTGCGGTGAAGGGAAGGGGACATCTTCAGACAAAGGATTATTTCATCCACCAGTGATGGGATCAATTGTTTGTCACTTGGGCGTGTGCAAACAATGTCCTCTTGACCTCTAATGTTTCCTTACAGTTTGGAATTTGTCAGTAGTTCTTCCTTTGGGCAATGCGTGGCTTAACATGTGCCTTTTGGGATCCTTACAGCGAGTCCCTGATATTTTACTGCTCTTCCCTATGGAAGACCACATTCATAAGCCAAATTATGATTAGCTTGATCAAAGCATGATTAGCTTGATCAAAACTGTTACTGCATGACATGATTGTGTTAATCATACTTATTCAGCTTTGACCCTGTTTGCTTGGCATAGGTGGGGCCATTCATCTTTTGCTGAAACACTGATTTTGCTCTTAACATTGTTACCAGCAGCATGTGTCAGAGAACTAACACAGAGGTGTGATTTGTTATTCTAGCTACACTAAAGATGGAAAGAGCAAACAAACACAGATAGAGCTTTCACCCATTCTAAAATACAGTAAACGTTTGGAGATCTCAAATAACTTTGCAGTTTGGCAGATCTGTCCTTTGGGAGAATATAAAGCAGGACTTTCACGAGATTTTAGAGCCCCTGTTTTGGCAAATATATTTAGATAACAGGTGGACATATTAAATGGAGGAACAAAAACTTGTTTCAGCCCAACATATTGTATGTTCAGGCATCCCTATAAAATTTTCAGTTGTAATAGAACTGCTTCAGGAAATTCAGCCACATTGAAATGATGTTGTAGAAGTGTGGCTAAATAAGGGTCACAAAGAACTGGATGAGAGATGTACAAAGCTGTAATAGCCTGAGTAACATTTGTATTACAAAGGATGATGGCAAAGCCCCTTCAGCCATGGAACTGAGCTTTGGGAGCTCCAATCATAGAGATGTCCATTTGTCTTCCTCACTCCTATTTTTTACACCATGGTCTAACATGACAATCTTTTAAGGAGGATTTGGTTGTTCTTTTATTATTCATTTGTTCTACTTACATTTTATAAATGCTTTCATTTATATTTTTAAAGTTACATTTATAAATTGGTCTGTAGAGCCATTCGGCCATGGACAAAAAGGCAGGATAAAAAGTATTTCAATAAACAAATGAATAATAATTAATCCAATCGATCAAGGAACCCATCTACACAAGGGGGAAAATCCAAGGTACCTCGTAGTATTGGCATCTCGCAATAGCAGCAATATGTCTAAACAGTTTTTTTGGCCTCAGAAGCCCCCACAAGTTTCGCATTCCTGATAGTGGCCGCAAGTGATTTACTTGTGTTAGTTCTTCACCACCACCATTTTAAAAAAAAAGCCATCCCAAGGTGTATTGGTGCAATAGAAAATTTTTCCAATTTTATAAGAAAGCAAAACAGAAAATATTAATCCTGTTTTATCGCTTTAGCGAGTAATCGCTAAGGCAAAAATCCAACATGGCGGCAGCGGGTGCTTGCCCTGCTAGCAAGCCCCACCCCCACTCTTGCCTGGCCAATCAGCTTTGTGCTTCCCTTCAAATTTCCTGTTGTTCAGTAGTCCAAATGAGCAGGAATATGCACCCCCCTCGCAGTTTTTGAAAAAGTACGGGAAAATCTGCAAAGGCTTTTACCGCATTGTGCTTGGCATTTTGGGCCCCCCTCCTTCCAAATAGTGTGGATTGGCACTGGATCCTGTTTAGACAGGTAGGATTCCCAGCAAATTCCATGAGGGATATTTTCACCATTTAGACGGGCCCCAGGCCTTTGCCCCATCAGCCAAGGGCCCTGGGAAAATTATATTTTCTGGCACCCTTGATGCTTGCAAGGGGAAGTGGAAGGAGGGGGCAGAATGTAAAATGTCAGACAGAGAAAGAAGGTAAGTCAGAAATAGGATAGGTTGGGAATTCTTTTCCAACTCAAATGACATTTGGATTGCGGGGGGGGGGGGGGAGTGACAGGGGTGGGATAAGGCCTGATTTGCAAAGCTGATGCACTGAGTGTTACTAATTTACTCCAGATCAAACTAGGTCATTCCAAGTTCAACCATAACTAGTTATTTTTTCTTCACTCAAGAAAATCAGACTACTGTATTTCATTTCATCTTATTCTAAAGTTAAATCATCCCAAGTGCAATAAAATGTCTTTACAAGATATTCATTTCTTCATTCTTCAGTATTCTACGTATTTCCTGGTGCATTTACTGGGAAATGATGGGGAAACATGGATAAATAGGCATTAATGAAAATAATCAATTGTTCTTGGGATGTACCATTAAATGGGCTGAGACATTAAGCTTCTTTGCAAAGTTTTCATCATAGTACTGTATATCCTTTACTGGCAAATAATACAAATAACACTGACATGCAGTTATTTACTGATAATCCACAGTTGGGATGTATCAGAACTGTTTGGAGTTATGGGATTATTTTTGTGATTTATAAACTGTTCACTGTAAATGATAAGATGAAAATGAAATTAATGATTTACCAAAGATACTTGGTCGGGTGTTAAGTGGGTGACTGAATGTTAGAATCTTCCACCCTTTCTTATTTGCATCCTAAAAACTTAAGAATTACTGGTAAAAGTTAATATTCATCAAACTTCTGACACTAGGATACTGCAACATGATTACAGCAATACAGCAATTTAAATCATGTATATCAGTAGCAGCTGTTTGATACTTGGATAGTGTAGAGGTAACTGCCTCTTAAACTTTTTGTGCCATCTTAGTTCTAAGTGTCATCCAGATAAAGTTAAGCTCTTTTAGCTTCTATTGATTACTGTGAGAATATTTTGTTTAATTCACTAATAGAACTTGATTTAAAAAAAACATTGTGTGAATCTTTCCCTTGTTTATTTGGATTAAATGGCTCAATCCACATGTTTGGCTTCAGTGGGCAGAGGATACTTCAGCTATATGTTGGTGGGCAGCTAAGCAAGTATGAAAAAAGGAAGAGCTGAGATAGTAGGACTAATATTTGGAGGTAAGACTTCTGTGGGAGTGAAAAACAGTTGTTGGCAATTGACTTGTGTTTATTTTTTATTTTTCTCAGACTTCCCACACCTTTTTTTTAATTATTTTTTTAATAGAATGTACAGGATAACATTCTGCTTTTCTACACACCTGGAGCAGCATTCACTTTCTGGTTCTTTCTGGTTTTATTCTGTTAAAATCATTCTTTTTTTCTTTCTTTTTTTACCACATGCTGCCTCATCTTTCCTTCCCACCCTTCTCTTCTAGCTCTGTTTGTCTAGTGCCCCGGGCATCACCCATCTGGTATCACCAGAGTGTGCCTCCTTTCTATTTGCAATCTGTTTTCACATTCTGTTTTCCTATACTGCTCAAGTGTTATGCTGACAGGGCAGCACACCTGCAAAGTGAAATTGAACAAGCTCTTTTGTAAGTGTCGCTTTGCAGATACAGACAATAATATGTGTGTTGAAGAGGGAAAGCAGATCACTAGACAAATGATCATTGGGATTTCCTTCTATCCCTCCCTCCTTAAGCTATTCATGAGCTACTCCCCACAAAGTGAAGTTAAGCATTTCTAATGTTTAGTCCAGAATTGGGTTATTACCTTGTGGAATAACATTCTGCTTCCATCATTGTGTAAGGCCTGTTATTGCTGTTGTGTCACTTCAAGTCATTTCTGACTTATGGCGACCCTTAAGGTGAACCTATTATCACGTTTTCTTGTCAAAATTTGTTCAGGGAGGGTTTTGCCTTTGCCTTCATCTGAGGCTGAGAGAGTGTGACTTTCCCAAAGTCATCCAGTGGGTTTCTAGGGCCAAGGAGGTCTCCCAGTGTCCTAGCTCCAACACTTAAATCATGATGCCACTAAAATATAATTTATCAATTGACAACTTACCTGTTGAAAACCAAGAGGCAAGTTTACAGCTAGAGTCTGGCTTTTGGAATATAACTTGGTAACCGTTATACAAGTTTCTTTTAGGTAACCCACTTCTTTTTGGGGAGATTATCCCAATTTTCTACACTTTTGCCAGAGCTTATAAGTCAGGATAGCTTTTCTCCACCAGGCACTGATGTTTCACCAACATGAGCAGAGGGTAAACTGGAAGTATTGGTGAGGATTATATCTAGTATAAAATGTATGGACAGCAACTAACAGTGTAGACCAAGTTACTTCTCAAACTGACAAATGAACTCTTCAGACAAAACATAGTAACTGAAAGTAAGCTGTGGCAAGAAGTGCCAGAGGTAATATGTTGTTTAATTATTTTTTTCCTGAAGCATACCATCTTGATAAACCATCTGGCAAGCATGAAACAGAGAAGACCTAAGTGCTAGCACAATGATTTTGCTCTGTTGGTGATATCAGTGCCTAGATCCTGTGAAAAGGAGCATATAACACTTACACTGAGGACTTTTTTAGACGGGCTAAAAAAACCCCACAGAGGTTGGGAGGAGGATGGCGCTGTCCCGCTTCCAGCAATCGGTTTTGCACAACACCATCGTCTTCCCATCCTTTGTTTGTGCTTCTTCTGTACTGCAGGGACAAGAAAGGTGTCACTTCTGTCAATGAAAAGCGGCACCTTTCCCATCCCAGGATGGGATGGGAAACAGGATGGAAGGAGGACAGTGTCGTGCAAAATCAATCAATGGAAACGGGACAGCGCCGTCCTCCTCCCAACCTCCACAGGTGTTTTTTTTTAGCCCATCTGGAAAAGTCCTGAGAATCAAATAACAGTTTTAGATGGGAATAGTCTTTACCCTTTGAAGCATGCCTTAAAATACTGCTTTGAAACAGTGAGACAACTACTAATAGCATGGAGTGGCCACAGGATTACGTGACAACAGAGGTGGGTGATTGCATGTGCGCTATCTTGTTTGACTGTTAAAACATTTTAAAAGTGATTTGCACATTACCGTTAAGACAGAAATAAAGTGCTGTACTTTGCATTGAGCCTCCATCTTTATTCACTTTCAGGCCCCATTAGGACAGATCCCATGCGATTGGATGCGACTTTAATCACATGCTATGGATGACTGTTAAGACAGTACAATGCTGATGCAAATTTGTGATAATGTGATTGAACGCATAGTATTTTTTCCTGTATAGACAACCCTTCCATTTTTTGAAAGATCCTCTTTATCCAGTGCCCTTCCAGCTGCTGCATTGGTGTTAATGAGTAGATAAGTCTAAGAATTGGATATTTTCCATATAACCTGCAATTCTAAACTGTGCTCCTCTTTTATTCTCCCCCTCTCTTTTCTTTCAGTGACCTCTGTCTATTACAAACTCATTACCTTTTAATTCCTCTAGTTCCCTGTCCCTGGAAAAGCTCCCCCATTAAACCTTACTCCATCTCCCTCTTTCAGTTTTCTCTTCAGAGCTCTCTTACACAAAATTTCATAGGACACTGTTTCTGCATCTTCTTGCTTCCAGACACGTGAGGACAAACTCACGTGTTACATAAAAGACAGATACCTGTATTATCACCATGGATCATTTTTGCCCTTTCTGTAATGTTTTAAAAATACATCATGGACAATTTTCAGCTAGCTGAAGTAACATATGCATGCTTGTCACATAGCTTTGAATATTCGAAATTTAGACTTTTAAATTTTTAATATGGAAAGAAGAAACTCTTCTACTTTATGATCTCTCTCTCTGGCTTTTCTTCGCAAACGAAGATTCAGGAAGGACTCACCCCGTGCTTTCTGCAAGTGGGCTGATGACTAAAAAGGCCAATCCAAGATAAACAAGTCCGGTTGCAGAAAGCACAGCAGAAGGTCTCCTTGGGTGATATTTCCAGGTTGTGATTCTTTCTGCATTGTCGTTTCTCTTCAAGACTTGTTCGGCGTGAGTTCTCAAATAAGGCTGTGCAGCATTGTGGATAGTGCATCTCCATGCCTCCCAATGTGAGGCCAGGGCGGACCATTGTTGGTGATCAACTTTATGATACAGAGGTAGCTAATGACCTCCATTTGACTGGCATGGTGAATCCGCTCTGAAGTTTTAAGGGGCTATCCAAAGTGCTGAACTCTATCCCCCAAATAGGGTCAGCACCACAGATAGAACCTTAACATTTAGACTCACACCCAAAGCTGATTCACTGTCCTACGGATGTGGCAGCCATCAACTGCCATCGGTATGGTGCAGTGTCTTAAGAGAATGTGAGCTGTCGTTACTAGAACAGCCTTAGCATTTTACACTTAGATGTACATGGGATTAAAGCATCATGGTAATTATTAAAAATCTGAGGTCAAATAGCAGTAGTTTCTTTCCCATTGAAGACTTAATATTTTGGCTTCTAGCATTCCTCTGGGTTGTCTTTTATTCTGGAAGAATTTCTTTCCTTTTTTCCCCACTGAGATTTTTTCATACACACACACATTTATAGTGCACTGAATCACATTTTCTGACAAAGCATCATCTTTCCCCCACAAGGCATGCTTGTTTTATATGCAGTGATGGCTGCGAAGGAGGTGCAGGAAGACGAGACTAACATAGCTTTAACCTTGCCAGTATCTATGGCTCAAATGCTAAATGTTTAATGAGGAGATTTTACCTTCCCACTCTTCCCTTGCATTTTAAATCAGTGGAATATGTTGCTTACTTCTACTGTTCTTCTACAGTACTTTTGATTCACTCTCTTTCTCTCTTTCTTTCTTTCTCTCCCTTCCTTGTTTGTCCTTGGAACATGGCAATATCAAGCCATATGTGATCTCTGCATTCAAAATGTGACTTGAACTGTACTCAGATTTATGGGCTTAGTTCCAAGCAATGACAACTGTTTCTTTATGCCACAGGAGATTCTCTTTTGTTTCCTTTATGGTTGGGCTGGGTAGGAGTTGTAAGTGAAAGAGAGCATCTTATACAAGATAATATCAGGTTTCTGACATCGGGGCTATTAGGTCAAAATTATTACTGCTTTTTAAGGAGTGACAATATAGAATAAAATTCAAATGTCTTAGCAAATTTCATCACCTTCATTTGATCTTTCTCTCTTTCACCTATCAGCATTCTTCTGCGGCCTGAGTTACTGCTTCCATTTGTTGGGCAGTGTATGCAGCACAAATTGCAAATCAGCAGGCAAAATAAAAGTGGCTGTTTGCCAATGTGGAGACCTTGTGCTTGCTTGTTAGCATCAGTAGAAGCTGGAGAATGCTGACAGTATGTGGAAATTGACCAATGTAGTGTTACCCAAAGAAGTGGGGGATCTGTAGGGAGCTCACCCGTGACAAATTATTAGCTCAAATGGAAGGTTGTGAGAGGCTGGGTAACTTCAGGACCTTTGCACCTGTGTATAGGAGTACTGACTGCAGAGGACTCCAGATAAAATAAAATAAATGTTTTTAATTGGAAAATAACACAGAGGGTACTCATGCATGCAAGACATGCCCACAAGAACCACACAAGATCAACAAAGAAAGAAAGGTTGGATAGAGGGATAAATTCAGGGAAATGGGGCAATAATTACCAGTCCTGAAGAGCAGAGAAGAACTCAGATGGAAGTCTGAGGGTGGTGCTGAAGTCTGATCTTCTGATCTGGGGGTATGCCTACAGAGAGAGTGGCAGGGTGTCATCCACAGTGGCACACACTGCTGTTGTTTGGGGACTAATATTTATCCTGTATTTCATGTCCTGAAGGGACATTTGGGCTTAGAACAAAGCTTAGAGGGGTTTCCTACCGTTTAAAGAAAGGAAACCAAAACTCTGCTGATTGTTCTTAATGGTGGAGAGATAGGAATTGATGGGTTTATGACAACCTCACATGTAGGACAGGGAGGTTGCAAAGGGATATTTCCTGGGGATAATGGTTGTTTTGGTCACTTGTTTGTTTGTGACATGTGACTCATCACTGAGGGTGCCCAAGAAAGGATTAGCACATACCAGTTTAATGGCATTGTTTACTAGAGGCTTCACTTAATCCTATCTTGGGTGTGTCTGCTAGTATTTTTCCATGACACCTTTCTAGGTAATTGTGACCTCCACTTTTGGCCCACCCTGGTCTACTAGACATTGTGAAGGATCTTAATATTGCCAATTATGAGATATTATAGGGAGGGTGTGCAGGGCATGGAAACAGTAGGGTATTTTTTTAAAAAAATGTAAGTGAGCATTTTGTGTGACTTGCATCACACAAATCATAGATTTTTTTACCTATGTGTTTTACCGATGTGTTTAATCATAGATTTTTTTACCTATGTGTTTTAATTAGGAGACTTCTCAAACAGTCAGATCTACTTTTGGATGCCAAATATTGTCTGATTATTCTGCCCTATTTCTAAGCTCAATACAACATGCTGGTTTTAAGTTCTAAAGCTCTAAATGATTTGGGATACAGGATTACTTCCTTCTGCACCTCCCCAGTTCTTATCCTTGAAGTTCTTGTGCAGGCTTCTGAGCCATCTATAGCAGTATGACCCAGGATAGGCCCTTTTCTGTTATGGTGCCCTGCCTTGGTACTCAGGGTAAACTACATCTTGCTTTAAAAACAAAGCAAGTAGTGATGCCTTGCTTTACTTACTGAAAAATAAGCTTGGGGTAACTAATCAAAATCAGAAATGTAGCATAGTATAGGATGGGCTGAAAAATGAAATTGATTAAAAAAATGATTCCTCAATGGAAGTGACCAGTTCGATTTCTAGGTTTTGGGAGAGAGGACTGGTATTTGGTGGTTTAAGTAGTTAAAGGAAGTAATCTGCTATTCCTGAAGGCATTCAGTATCAGAAATGTCCTCTGAAATTTTTTTACCCCAATTTATTTTGAAAACATGGGGTTTAGAGGGGTTTTGAGGAGATGGGGAAAGGGATGCCCGAGGACCACAGGCTATAGTTTCTCCAACATTGCCTTAAATTGTAAGAAGAAACAAGAAATCTATGGTTCAAAAGTTAGGAAAATGGAGGCTAAGAAGAAGTAGCTGTAATCAGAGTTAAAAACTCAGGACTTATGATTAAAACCACATGCAAATCACACATTTTTTTCAGCAGTGGATTACTTTGCACGATAAATCTCTTGTGGACAAACTTGTGATATGTGTAGGGTTTTAATAATCAGATTCCAGTTTCAGCTTTGATTACCACAGCTTCTTATTTAGCCTCCAGTTCTCCCACTTGAAACAAAAAAGTCACAGCCTTCCTCTCTCTTCTT
The DNA here is from genome assembly GCA_030847615.1 of Gambelia wislizenii. Taxonomy (NCBI): domain Eukaryota; kingdom Metazoa; phylum Chordata; class Lepidosauria; order Squamata; family Crotaphytidae; genus Gambelia; species Gambelia wislizenii. Next base: position 269,049,914 of record JAUMIR010000003.1, read on the forward strand.
ACAGTGCAAGACTTGCAAAAGACATTCAAGCTACCATCTGGTGCTTCTTGGGAGACAAAATCCATCATGTATCATTGAAGGACTTGAGATTATCTTAATTTCTCTACTTCATACCTCCATTTTGTTTTTATCTGGGCCATCCATTTTCTTCATGTTTGTTGTGCTTCAGGGAGGTCAAACCTTCCTACCTGTACTACCTTACCCAACCACTCTCAAAATTATACGTTATAATTATCTGTGGTGTTCTATTAGCATTTAAAAATATATAGGTTCTTATAAGTTGGATCTAGATTCATTTGATTGGACTCTAGAACCCAATGAAATCAATGGGTCACAATGGCTGAGATCCTGCATCATGGAGACATAGCATAACAGTACAATGTGCAGTATTGCTCCCCTCTCACTCCCCCTCCACCTTTAGCTGCAGTACACACTTCACCATGGCTATTTAGTGACCAGTGGAGAGCAGTGAGCATTGGAGACATGTCTAGGTATGTCCTGTAGCTGGACAAACAGTAAGATCATCTGCTGAGACCTACAAGGGGTTCTTCAGCTTTTGCAGGTAAAAGGTGTGTGTGTGTGGGGATTTTGGTCATTGTGAGGGGTCAGTAGAGAATATGACCTGCTCAACAACCAAAAAGATTACTTATGATGGCATACATTGGACCCATCCACAACAGCATTCATAGATGATAATACAGTTATCCCTTCATATTTGCTGGATTTGGTTCCAGGACCCCTCATGGATACCAAAATCCATGAATACTCAAGTCCCATTATATGCAGTGGCATAGCAAAACGGTGTCCATTATATAAGGGCAAAATCAAGGTTTGCTTTTGGGATTTTTTTTTAAAGAATATTTTCAAGCTGTGAATAGTTAAATCCATGGATACCAAATCCGTGGATATGGAGGGACAACTGTACTATTTTATGCTAACTTAAAAAATGTTATGCTAACAACAGTTGCAGTGGGAAAGACACTAGTGATTCTGATTTAAGTCTAGATTAAATGGAATGGAATTTGCCAGTAAATTGTGCAGTTTCATCCCAGAGCCTCTGTTTGGGGACTTCTTGTTGAACTGACTCAGCTGAATTTCTTATTTATTTTTTTGCTTTTCATGACTAATGTATGTAAATGTCAGAGGTATATGTAATGTTTTATATGAAAGTGTCCTAAAATGCAAGAGTGGATGGCATTTTGGTCAGTTCTGTTTGTGAAAGCACCAGATCTCATCTGATCTCAGAAGCTAAGCAGGGTCAAACCTGGTTAGTACTTGGATGGGAGACCACCAAGCAAGATCATGCGCTGTATGCGATATTTCAAAGGAAGACAATGGCAAACCACCTCTGAGCATTCCTTGGCTAAGAAAACCCTATAAAAATCATAAGTTTGCCATAAATCTATGGACAACTTCAAGACATATACTTTCCTTTTACTTTTCTGTTTGTTCAACTATAGCAGGATAGCTCTTCCCATAGACTGCTCATTCAGACATTTACTAATTCAAAGCTATGCTCCAGTAATATTTCCCCAGAATGTGTTTGTTTCAAAGGCTGAACACCTTGGCTGGCTAAGTAAAAAAAAAAAGTGATTTAACTGGATCTGGTTTTGGTGTGTCCTCACACTGTAAAACAAAAAAGCATCATCATCATCATCATCATTATTATCCCACAGTTCAATAAGAGTTGGGGGGGTTGGGTTTCCAGAGAAGTATTGCATACTTCTGTAAATATGCAACATTTTAAACTGATAAATATTGACTAGTTGCATGATCTATTAAAAAGTAGTAAGTAGCACTGGATAATTGGGAGGGGATTAACAAATTGGGGAAAATTACAACCTTCCCCCAAATGCTTATGCTTCACTTTCATGCTGTAGGTAGGTAAGATGTTTTATGGGGGTTGGTGGCTCCTTGATAGACTGTTTTGTGGTGCCAAGAGGACCTGTAAAAAAGCACTAAAGACGGATCTCTTTCGGCAGGCCTTTCCTAATTAGATCCCGGCCTCAGGGGATCCTGGCTTGTTTTAGTCCGCTGGCCATTTATAGTATTTTATTGTATTTATTGTTTTTAATTGTTATTTTTTGATCAGTTGGTTTTAATTTATAATTGTTTAATATTTTTTTATGGGGGAGGGTGGGGTGGGGGGTGTTTGGGGTTTTTATCTGTATTGTATTTTAATTTTTGTAAGCCGCCCCGATTGTTTTAACAGAGGGGCGGGGTATAAATAAATATTATTATTATTATTATTATTATTCCAGATCTCACAACTGTGAGATACTTTCACAATACTTAGATTTAATTTCTGCTTTCTTCTCATTCTGGGCAAAATGGGATTTGCAGTGCTCTTGTGGCACATTAATTGCTAAATGAGTTCAGCTGTGATCTGACTTGTCAGAATAAAAGAGGCCTAGTTCATAACTGAACTTGTATTGTTTGCATAACACCATATAGCATGACCTGAAAAGAAACCAGCAGGCAGGAACACACTGTTTTCTTCTTACTCATTTAAAGTGGCATTAATATATAACAGTTTGGGGGGTGTTAAAAGTTCAGTCAGAGATGTCTGATAGTTGACCAGCTGTAATAAGACACATCAAACCTAGAGTGATATCTTCTGAAGAGGCTGTCGAAGTGAGTATCTTGATATTGAAACATTTGCGTTGGTTCAACTGTCATTGGCATTGATAGAGTCACTATCATTCTTGTGGAGTACATCTGTCTTTTAATAAATCCTCTGTTTAAAATCACAGCAAAGAAGCTACTGTTGAAAGGATGTGTGTGCTTTATATCACCACATTTGGCAAGATGAGGCAGTGTTTGTTCTCTCTTGGTGTGGCTCTTTTGATATCTGCCTTACATTTTATAACACAGAAATAGACTATTGGTTGATGCTTCCCATATTAAACATTCAGGTGCTGAAACAGGTCAGTGTAAAACTGAACACATCTATTGTGTTAATTATATCAATTACCTAACATTAGAAATGAGGCTGATCTATTAAGAGGAAACACTAGCATCAAGATCAAATAATATCCACTTCTGTGGGACAGGATCTGGGTGCACAAGTACTTGCAATCTCTTATTTCTGTAACACAACAGTTATATTTGCATGTAAGATAAGAATAATCATGGGGCTGGTTTTCAATCTTGAGAGAAATGACATTGTTAAGTCAGTCATTTAGACAGTATCTGTTTTTTTTTTCCTCTCAGTCTTGCCTGCTCAGCATCTCCCTACCAAACTATCAAATGGATTTTTTTTAATGGAAAGGAGGAGAATGCAGTTGAGGAATGATGGTGGTTGTGATGCAATGAATTTGTTGAAATAGTAATCCTGAATCAAGCAGCTAACATATTTGTTGCAGTCCCTGTTTCCTCTTCAGAAATGGAAAGCATCATATACTGTAATAAAGTCGTGGATGATATTACAATCCCTATAGGTGCCATCGGGTGAGAGGGAGTGACTTGGTACTTGAAACTCATTCTGTAATGTGCTGCAGTGCAGCAGACTGATAGAATTCTATTGGGCTTATCCACATCCCTTTGTATGCTGGAGTAAGTTAGCCTGTTGAATACAAACTATGTTATCCTCTTTATGGCATTATTTGCACACACTGCAGTTGCTGTTAAAGCTCCCTCTGCTGTTCTTTCCTAGAAGCTACAGCATGCAACATAAATGTTGGCATTGTTAAAAAGTATCCTTTCTGAACTTCCAGATGTGTTGGACTACAGTTTTGTTCTGGCTGGTAATGATGGAAGCTGCAGACCAGCACATCTGGAGGGCATCAAGTTTGGGAAAACAGGTTATGCATCTGTTCCAGCACACTCACGTGTGATTAATGTAACTGTAAGAAATATATTTCTTGTATTTCTTAAATATGATTGGGAAAGAACGTCGATATAAGAAATGTAAATACAAAACATTTAATTTGAATACGATGACACTATTTTGACAGTAGACAAGATTGCCTGGATAACATAAATGCTACCTTTTCCCTAGTGATCTCGATATATACTGGAAGTTAGTATTTCAGAGGTTTTTTTCTATAAATAAGTTTCTTATTGATTATAATCCGCAGACCCATTTTACATTACAGTATCTGAGAAATGATAACACTTCTTCTTGCCGTTTTCTGGTTACTTGGATGAGTTATTATAGGTGTTTATGTTGTCTAGGCTCTTTTCAGAAACCAAAACAGTTTTATATACTCAAATATTTTATAAAACAAAATTCAAAATCCACCAAAAAAGTGGTACCTTTATTGTCCAACCAAAATGAACAAAATACATCATGTAAGCTTTCAAAACTCCACTGGCTTCTTCATCAGGCAAAAGATGTTTTAAAATCATACAGGAGAAGAAAAGAAAAGTGACAGTTGGAGTCAAAGGCCTACGTTTTATATCAGATGTTGTTTCTGTTATAGTTCAGTTTGTTTGGAGGGATCTCAATGCAGGCAGAGGCCATTCCCCTCTGGGTCATGTGGGGACTGAGGGCTTGTCTACAAAGGCAAAAAAGCCTGTACTTATCCTATATTTGCAGCACAGTTGATCCATGATGTTTCCGATTATGCACATTTTCACTGGGGTTTCTGCAGGAAATCCCAGATGTGGTTTGTTCCACATTTGAGGGGGAAACCTGGATTTTTGGCTGTGTGGCAGCTGAGGATTGGCTTCAGAGCAAAGCTGGGGTGGGACTTCTGGTGGATGGGACTCCGGTCTGATGCTTTAAAAAAATGTTTTTTTTAATTGTGCACATATCTAGAGAAGTGCTCATCCAGTAATACATTACTCTGGGACCACATATATTTGCGTATTCACATGCACAAGTGAACAGAAAAATAACAACAGAGCTTTAGGCATGTGGCCAGAAATAGTACGACGTATAGGACACGTGATCAGCACAGGCTTCCCCGGCAATGAAAGAAGAAGTGAATGGAGCTCTGTTCACTTCCTCCTTTGAAATCCCATGGATTATCGCAAGACTTCATTGTGCAGGAAATTCAAAAAACAAAACAAAAATAACACTAAAAAAGTTTACACAAGCACCTAAACACACTAAAAAACTTACAAGTAACCCGGGGAGGGTCATAAAAAGTGTGTCACTTACCTGGATGTTGTGATCTCACCCAGAAGCGTTCACATCGGACTGGCCACTGATGGGGTAAATACAAGGGGGAAAAACACAAGGTTTCACACGCTGGCACAAAAGCACCATGGGGGATCAATTGACGGCTTCAGCTGTCAAAAAACTATGGGTTTTGGTGGGGACATAACTGTGAATGGGTGACATTGTCTGATATGCACACCCTTGTGGCATCGTTATGATGCCATATTTTGTGTGTCTGATAAAGTCCTCGGGATCCAGGGTGTCACTGTCCTTTGTGAAGCCACAGGACCCCTTTTCAGGAAGGAGACCAGAAACTAGTTTTCAATAACTTTCCTTTAAGTCAGTTTCAGTTAAGTATTAAAACTTGGAAGATGATCAGACAGGGATAAAAAAAAGTGTCCCCATCTTGCCATAATATCTCCTGTCCCCCTCCCATCCCCGTCCCAGCACGATAACCCCATTTTTCAGACTTATCATATCCCACGTCTGCCACCTCCCTCAGCAGCTCAGGAGTGAATGGAGCTTGAACAGAGGCCCATTCATTCCCTGGTTTGAGTTCCTGGCCGTCTTGCAAGAGAACAAGTGTGCGGGAAATGCAAAAATAAAAAGCAAAATAAAGTTTAAAAATTTACAACAAGCACAAAAACACATTTAAAAACAAACAAGTAACCCAGGGAGGGTACAAAAAAGTGTGCCACTTACCTCCTTGTCCCAATCACACCAGGAAGTGTTTGGCATAGACCTCCCACTGCGGCTGGCATCGCACCAGCATAACAGGGCACCTTTTCGCTCACTCATCATTCTGTTACAGAAATGGAATGACAGGTCAATTCATGGCTTGGCCCGTGAATTAAAAACACAAGCGGAATGGAAGGGGCACAGGAGCATGATGATTCTGTGACGACATTAAAGGGAAGACCTTTTGCGATCTCCTGGTGCCCCTGACCTGAGATATTTGGGTTGTCTGATAATCTCCAAGATGCAAATAGAGTTATTGTCACCACAACCATATTTTTTCATATTTTTATTTAAGACTTAGCCTACATTTGTATCAGTTTACCACATACATTGGGGCTTGAGGCCATTATATGTATTCAGTCATTGTAAACATTGGCCTCAATCTTGTTAGTCTTCACTAGACCTGACCCATTGAATCTATGAGATTTGAATCAATTGGATTCAATGGGTCTACTCTAGTTCAAACTAACCAACAGAATTCAAGCCATGGTATTACCATTTTTTATCAATAATATTACCCACTTTCACAAGTTTCACTAATGTTGTGCATGTGTGTTGTTTGTTTGCTTGCTCTTGGGATGGAAGACCTGTTCCCTTGCATTTGTGAGTTCACAGGTCACCATGTGGATGGCGACTCTATCTGATTGCAGCCAATTAATTTCATTCCATTAAATTTAAATTAATGTCACTGAAAATCAATCCTACTCTTGTTTACATGATTACAGCCTTGGTTCATTTTTTGGTTATGCTAGAAAAAGAGAAGTGTCCTAGCAGGGCTGTACTGTGGAACTGGGCTTTAATATTTTTTAAAATTAGTATCTTGTCCTATAATGCTGCAGTGCATTACTCAAAGTTATCAGTGGTCCTGATTATTGGAGGGGAAGGCTCATACACGGAATATTGCTGTTTTGATTCAGAAAGACACGGAAGGTTGTTTTGAATGGGAAGATTGCTTTGAACTTCCCAGCAAAACCCTCCAAATATTTATCAAATACAGTCAGACCCCAATATCCAAAGAACCAACATCCACAGTTTCAGTTATCCATGGGATACAAAACAGAGACATACCATAGAGTCATCCTAGAAAATGCCTGGAGAGGCATCTTCTCTAGACATGTTCTAGGTCCTCCAATGCAACTTTATGGTATGTTGTTACCAGAAGTCCATTATTTTAATAGGGTTTGCTGTTATCTGTGGTTTCCGGTATCCACAGTAAGTTCAGGAACCAAACCCCAGTGGATATGGGAGTCTGACTGTACATCAAGGTATTTTAGCATAGTTATATAAGTTGGGGAGATGTTTTTGTAACAAGATCCAGTGGAATATGAATAGAACACCATTCCTACAACAGGGCTTTCCTGTTGCCTTGCTCCTGCTGTAGTTCTTTGAAAACTGCTTCTGAGGGCAGCCCTATCTCATGCATAAGAAGGAATATGCAGGCTGCTGCTACAGGGAAAGAAGGAATCAGCAGGAAGGCAGTTGAAGACACTTCCACTTCCGCTGCAAGTCCTCTCATCCTCAGCCTGTGAGTAATTTACTTGATTCTACTATATTTTCCCCTCTCTATATGGGATGAAAAATTATCCTATCAAATTATTTCCTAGGCAAACCTAGAAAAAATAGAGGAAAATAATTAAATGCTCTTTATATACTGTGCAAAGAAGACTTACTGAGAAAATGGTTGATGAACAGAAGTATGTAATTATGAAGTCTAATTTAGAATATTCAATCAAGAAATGAAAGATTCTTCACTCATTCTATGTATGTATTATATAAATATATAAAAACTACTTCAGACACATGAACTTGTTTATTTAGTTCTCTCTCCTCCTCTCCTCCTCATACCCCCTCTCTCCCTCCCTCCCTCCCTCTCTGTGTTACCATTTCACTCTTCTGGGTAAAATGTAATGCCCACCAGTGTGCTCTGTTTGTATGTCTTACCACTAAAACATCTCTTGTTTTCATTGACATATCTTTAGCAGCACAGATATTTATCCTCTAGGCAAATTTTCAAATCTTGCCTGCCTTGTTTTGAGTAGTTTTTCAAAGATAAAACTGGACTTTGAATTGACTTTTTTCTTAACCTAGTGGTATTTACAACTGTTTACCTAATGCTGTCAATCTACTAATTTTACCTTGAAGAGAGTGCCAATGTGGACTCATATCACTGGGATGTTTATGAAAATTTCAAGGAATGACTTTCATATGCAAATAAGGCATTACAGATGAAACATCTGAGACAGATTCTGTATCACATTATAGGGCATTCACTCATCCAGCAACAAACCATTAAGTGATAGTTTGTTGATGATATACTTCATCAACAAACTAGAATGCCTAGTTGATGTACTTTTTTACTCTCTGCTCCCATCTTATTCTAGAGTGTGAAATTGTCTCACCAGAAGTTAATGCTTCCCCACATACAACTTTAGAAGATCTTACATTGTGAAAAAGCAGGAATGGTAACTTTCTAGGACACTGGTTTTCTTCTGTAAATAATAACAGAATGAAGTTATGCATCAAATGCTACATTTTTATTCCATTTCTGTCTTTCTTTGTCTCCCTCCAGGTTAAAAAAAAAAAAAAGCCTAATTCTGTCACATTAAAAAAAAATCCTAGAATATGTAGGGTTTTACATATCTTTAAAAAGGGGGATTTCATTCTGTACCAAATAATTTATGACTACTTATAAATCAAGTCCTCATATAATCCCTTGGATTCTGTCTGGAGTCTGAGGTACTCTTGACATGATGAAGCAATTTCTTTTTCTGAAGACTTATATGAGATACTTGCTCCCAGGCATTATCTCATGATGTCAAAAAGCATTTAATCTGTGCTTCTGAGTGACACATGTTTACCTGATATCAAGAGATTATATAGGCTGGTGTCCTAGACATTGTACACTTTTAAAAACAAGTGGACCTAGTCTAGTAAGTGTAGGAGGAATGAGTCTAAAAATAAAAATGTATTAAAAATTCCAGGGATCTAGCCCCTTTTAAAAAACAATAAAAATATCTTCTTTTAAAAAGAGTTAAAATCATTTACTTTTAAATTCATGCAGAGTGGCTTAAGAATGCTGAGACAAGCTCAATTAACATTTAAAAGTGCATTCAGAGGTCTGTGGTCTGTGATCACCCAGTTAAATTAGACTCATTACAAAAACAAAGGAGTCAGTTTAAAAATGCAAATCAAAAGTTTACTGAAGGTATATCAATCTCAATCTACATACTAAAAACAAACTTTAAAAAGAGTGTTCCTAACTAACTAGGAGGATTTAGGGTAGAAAGACTCACCCAGCCTTTAACGGGAGAGGCTGCATGGTGAACATCATGGCATAGTTTCATAGCAGCATGGTCACAAAAGGTGGCTAGGCAAAGATGGCAAAGACAAAGATGGCTAAGATGGCTACAGCCTCATGGAGATTCTAACTTAAAGAGACTCACAAAGAGCAATAAAATTTAAATTCAGTCATGTGTTGAATGACCCATCACTCCAGTTGGCTGGAATTGCCCAGTGAAATAAGAGAAAGGGAGTTTGGGAGAACAGAAGCATGCAGGGAAAAATTCCTAGACTTATCTTAGGATGTGAATGGGGTACACAAGATTGCTTTTACATTACAATAATTATTTCCCCACATACTACATTTCCCCTTCTCAGTCGTAGGGTACTCCATGAACAATCTTCATTTCTTCTCATAGTTTCAGGAAACTGTCCTTAGGAAGAGGCTTAGTTAAAATATCAGCTATCATTTCTTCTGAGTTGCAGTACTCCAGTTGAACAAGTTGACTCTGGCACATCTCTCTCACCTTGTAGAAAGCAATATCTATGTTCTTCAGAGGCTTGTCACTCTGAGAAATTTTGATATAGCTTTGATCGTCTTGCATCAAAATGGTTGGCTTGGGTTCCTCTATCCCAAGATCCAGAAACAAATTCTGCAGCCATTTGATTTCATCACAAGCTGTTTTCGCTGAGATGCACTTGGCACCTGTGGAACTATCTGCCACTGTACTCTGCTTCCAACTTGTCCAACTTACTGCTCCACCACCATAAAAGATGATGTTTCCACTGGTTGATTTTCTCTCTGCCGGATCGCTGCCCCAATCCGCATCTGCATAGGCAATCAGTCGTGGCTTGTCACATGCTGGCAGCATCAGTTTGAAGTCAGCAGTCGATTTTAAATATCTTGAAATTCTTTTCACTGCATTAAAATCTCAAAGAGTAGGAGAATTAACCATTCTACATAAGATGCCAACAGCATTTGCAATATCAGGTCTAGTGAAATTAGCTATGTACAGAAGTTTTCCAACTGCAGTTCTGTACTTTTCACTGTCTCTCAAGGGTTCAGATGCCTCATTGTTCTTTAAGAAACCTACTTCCATTGGAGTTAGAGCATCTTTTGCATCTTTTAAGTCAAAACAGTCCAGAAGATCTATAATCTTTTGCTTTTGATTAAGAAAGAAGCTTCCATCATGGTCTCTTTCAATTTGTACTCCAAGATAGTGTGAGATGTCTCCCAGACTTTTAATATCTATTTCTTTCTGGAGATTGAGGAGTATCTCTTGACTATCCGCTTTGTCTTGACTGCACAGAATCAAATCATCAACATAACTTGCAATGTAAGTCTATCTATTGTTTCTGAATCTTTTGTAAACACATTGGTCAACAGTGCCTGGAGTAAATCCTTCTTTGATAAGGAGCTGATTTAATTTTTCGTGCCATTTCTTGGCTTTTTGTTTTAATCCGTACAAACTTTTCTCAAGTTTACATACTAGATGCTCCTTTCCAGGTACTTCAAATCCTGAAGGCTGTTGCATGTACAGTTCCTCGTCTAGATCTCCATAAAGAAATGCTGTTTTCACATCTAGGTGTTGTACATGCATTTTCTTGGAAGCTGCAACAGCCAATAAGGTTCTAATAGTTATGTGTGTAACTACTGGGGGAAAAGTTTCATGAAAATCTTCTCCAAATTGCTGATTGTAACCTTTAGCTACAAGTCTGGCTTTATATCTTTCAATCTCCCCGTTTGCATTTTGCTTTGTTGTAAAGACCCATCTGCAGCCAATTGCCTTCTTGCCTTTTGGCAATTCTGTCAAAGTCCAAGTTTTATTCTTATATAAAGATTCCATTTCCTCCATTGCTGCTTTCACCCATTTCTCAGAATCAGACTTTGGCAGTCCTTTGATCTTCTGCCAATCAGAGGGTTCCAAAAGGCTTTCCCCTGTGGCTAGGTAGGAGAATCTCAAAGGAGGCACTCCCCTGTTACCCCTCGCAGATTGTCTCACCTGCACTTGAGTTCCTGGCTCTGCCCGTGGCATGCCGTCCGGTCCTCCATCCTCTGGTAAGTCCTGGGCTGAGAGAGCCCCTTCTGGATGCGAAGCACTTGCAGGAGGGTGAAAGAGCTGCACACACTGTGGCTGCCACTGGGAATCAGGGTCTTCTTCCACTGCAAACACATCTGAATAGAAATCTTTGTTTGGATTAGAATTAAATTGAGGTCTTTCATCAATATAAACAGCACTTGTTATTCTCATTGTGCGTCCATCAGGGTTCAGGATTTTGTAAGCACCTTTGGCATAGCCAATAAAAATTCCCTCTTCACTTCTACAGTCCAGTTTGTCTCTTTTCTGTTTGGGAATGTATGTATAAGCTTTTGATCCAAAAACCCTGAGATGGTTCAGTCTGGGTTTCACACCATGCCACAATTCAAATGGAGTAACATCTCTGGATCTGGTTGGAAGTCTATTGTATAAGTATGTGGCTGTGAGAATTGCCTCAGACCAATAAGCTTTAGACATGTTAGCCTCTAAAAGCATTGCAACTGCCATTTCCTTTAAGGTGTGGTTCATTCTCTCCAATAAACCATTTTGCTGAGGACTATAAATCCCAGTAGTCTGGTGTCTGATGCCATGTTCCTTTAAGAACTCATCAAATTGAGTATTGACAAACTCAGAGCCATTATCTGTCCTCAAATTTTGAATTTTATAATTGAATGTATTAGTGACATAATTAAAGTACTCTTTGAACTTTTCAAAAGCTTTGCTTTTCTCCCTTAGGAGGTAGCAATGGCAATATCTGCTGAAATCATCTGTGAGTGTCAAGAAATAGAGGTTTCCACCAACCGATTTCTGTCTAAATGGCCCACAGAGATCAGAATGGATCAACTCAAGAGGTTTAGTAGATTGTCTTTCTGTGAGAGGCTTGTGTGAAGGTGCAGTAGCCTTAACTTTAATGCATTCCACACACCTTTCATTCACACAACAGTTCTTGAAATGAAAGTCTCTTGCTAGCTCTTGATTAGCCAATTTCTTTATGCATTCAACATTTCGATGAGCAAATCTTTTATGCCATAAATTTATGCAGTCTTTGTGTTTACACTGAGTGGCAACATTGGCATTTGAATCACTGATCTCCATGTGATAAAGGCCATCATCCTTTAGAGTGCCTTTAAAAATCAAATGTTTGCCATGAAGACCATAACATGCATTATTTTTGAAAACTACTCTGTTGCCTCTAGTTGTGCTCATTTTTACTGAATAGAGGGAGCTCTTGAGGTTGGGGGTATAAATAGTGTCCATAATTTTCAATATCTCTGTCTTAGCTCCCAATTTCATAGGAAGACACACAGTCCCAATTCCTTGCACTGTAACAGAATCTCCATTTGCAAGAAACACAGGGAATTTTACTTCTTCATTAAAATCTTGGAAATATTCCCTTTTATTAATAAATATGTTGCTAGCTCTGCTGTCTATGATGAAAGCATCTTTATATTCATTTCCAGAAGCTTGCATTACTTTTTCATAAGCCAATCCAATGTTAAATTTCTGTTTAGCATTAGCTTCTCTATCTTTATGGCCTTTTGCATTCTCTTGCCTCTGGCCAGTCATCCCTTGCTGTGAGAATGACTGTCCCTTTCCCTTTGAAGCCTTGAATTTCACCCCATTTGGCTCAGAAGAAGAGGGGGGGTTTGAAGTGGGTAACAAAGATGGCTAAGATGGCTACAGCCTCATGGAGACTCTAACTTAAAGAGACTCACAAAGAGCAATAAAATTTAAATTCAGTCATGTGTCGAATGACCCATCACTCCAGTTGGCTGGAATTGCCCAGTGAAATAAGAGAAAGGGAGTTTGGGAGAACAGAAGCATGCAGGGAAAAATTCCTAGACTTATCTTAGGATGTGAATGGGGTACACAAGATTGCTTTTACATTACAATAATTTCCCCACATACTACATTAAGTGACTGTATCTACTGGACACAGGTGAAAGTTTTTTCAGTGTCTGCCCAGAAGCTATGGAATTCCCTCCCATAGGAAACCAGGTAGATCTCCCTCTGCTGTCTTTTCACTGGCACATAAAAGCCTTATTTTATCTAGGCCTTTGATTGTTAACTGGCCATTGCAGAAGCTCTTTTAACTGGGTTATGAAGCATTTTTATCATGTTTTAATTGTCTTCAATTAAATGTTTGCAATTAATGTTTTAATAAAGTTGTTTATTTAATTGCTTTTAAATTTTGTATTATCTATTGTTTTAGCTATATTTGGTTTTAACTTATATTGTTGAGCTCCATTGAGTCCCATATTAGGAGAAAGGTAGATATTAAATAAATAAAGCCCCTTTAATCCATTGTCCTTGGAGTGGGCAAAATTAGCATGTGTTTCTTGACATGACATGTTCCCACAGGCAGTGTTCTTTGAGCTGCTCCCTTCCTACTCTGTCACACAGCAGTTGGACCTTGAAAGTTACAAAGCTGCAAGGCTGTACATGCTTCTGCTATAGCCATAAAATCCCAGTGCAATGAATTCTAAAATGCCTATGAGTAAGCAGGCACATTTGCAGTTATTAACAAAGCAGACACTTACAATGTACTGAACATAGAATCATAGAGTTGGAAGAGACTACAAGGGCCATCCAGTCCAACCCCCTGCCATGCAGGAGCACACAATCAAAGCATGTCGGACAGATGGCCACCCGGCCTCTGTTTAAAAACCTCCAAAGAAAGAGACTCCACCACACTCTAAGGCAGTGCATTCCACTGCCGAAAAGCTCTTACTGTCAGGAGGTTCTTCCTAATGTTTAGATGGAATCTCTTTTCCTGTAGCTTGAGTCCGTTGCCTTGTCTCTGGAGCAGCAGAAAACAAGCTTGCTCCATTCTCAATATGACATCCCTTCAAATATTTAAACATGACTATCATGTCACCTCTTAGCCTTCTCTTCTCCAGGCTAAACATACCCAGCTCCCTAAGCTGGTCCTCATAGGACATGGCTTCCAAACCTTTCAGCATTTTGGTCGCCCTCCTCTGGACATGGGAAGTGATAAGGATGAACCCTCATGGAAAGGAGCAGGAAGGTCCTGATGAGGCTTCTCATTTTCAACTGAGGTGCTGTCTCCTATGTGCAGTTGGGGGCACACATCAGATGGTGTCATATTTTCCCACAGTTCCTTCCATTTTTTTTCTTACCATAAAAATATCAGTTGATGAGGGAAAGAGCAAAATAATAGCACAGTCTCTTTGCAGGTGTGGATAAGAAAATGTGTGATTGAAGCACAGAGGGAAGAATTGTCCCTGAGGAAATTGGATGATGTGTTGGTGGTGCACTTGCTTCCTTGCTTGCCTAGCATTTCTAATTTCAGAGTCATTTCTTGCCTTGCACTGCAAGTTCCTTCCCTGGATCTGCCTGCTTTCTGGAATGATTTTTCATCAACCACACATTTCAATTCATTGTTTATTTAGTAGATTATACTGAAAATAGCAATGCTTACTTCCAAGCACATGGGTTCAGGCTGAATCCTTCTAGCCTGGTGCTTCAGGTACTTTTTTAAAAAAAAATAATTCAGATTTTTTTAATTTTTTTATTTCAATTATGCTATGGTAGATTAGTACAACCATCAAGGAAAATCAAGCCAACAGATTTCCTAGTTGGATTGTGAAAGTGGCTAGATCAAGTTCTCTGAGCTGAAGAGTTGTGAAATTGACTATGTTTAGGACTTAAAGTTTGGTTCACAGGAATTCTAGTTTGATCATGCCAGCTTTAATGTTAAAGGGTGCTCATAGACATTCTAATTCTCAAGGGGAAAATGTTGGAAAAAAAATCCTGCGGAGAGATCAATATAAGTGGGTTGAGTTTCAAGTATTCATTAGAAAGGACTTCCCAAACTGTTTAAACTGTTGAGATGTAAATGTTTAAATGCAAGTCCTCCATCATGTAGCTGTACCCCTGTAGCTGCACCCCCAGTGAAAGTCCTAAAAGAAAGGCAGTTAGGTTGATCTATATCTTTCTCTTTGTGTGTATGTTACAGTATATTGTTACTGGGAAAACTAACCTCCAGAGCTAACCCCAAAACTGTGGTGATGTCATGTAGCATCAATCTTGCTAATCAAAAAGTCCCAGCACTTTGATCCTGCGAGTCTTGGCTCCACTAAAACAACTTGCCAAATTTTAACCATATTTCTGTTGAATACTTTTCATAGAAAAGTCTGCATCAAACAGAAATATTTAGTTGGTGGGTCTGCCTATATGGATTTGAAGAATCATTTACCTTACAAAGAGTATCTCAAGAGGAAATGTCAGAAGTTCTAATAAATGCCTATCATCTTTGATGACTCTTCCCCCTGCTCCTTTTAGGTATTGACTCCAGCACAAATCAAGTCGATTTGCCAGGCAATGTTAGAGTCTGGGAAACAGTATGCACTGAGGAAGAGGAAGCCAGTTCCCCTCATGTACTCTTACTATGGAACAGAATATCTTGGTGAGTATAGTTTAAAGTCTAGAGCTGTTTCATCTGATTAATTATCATATTTTTGTAATCACTGAATGGTTCAGGATCAAATAGCTGTAACCCCGTATCATGAAAAAACATGCCACATCAGAAAAGATGATAATGCTCCAGGAAGTTGAAGGCAGTAGGAATAGATGAAGACTGATGAGTTGTCTAAATGGCAAAAATATTCCTCACAGAATGCGAGAAGAATATGATTTGTCCCAATGGGATCCCACATCTATTCACTGTATTGTGAAGGAGCCCCCCCCCCCAAACACCATATCTCTGGCTTTTCTTCGCAAACAAAGATTCAGGAAGGACTCATCCCGCGCTTTCTGCAAGCGCGCTGATGACTGAAAAGGGCAATCCGAGATAAACAAGTCCAGTTGCAGAGAGCACAGCAGAAGGTCTCCTTGGGTGATGATTCTGGGTTGTGATTCTTTCTGCGTTGTCATTTCTCTTCAAGACTTGTTCAGTGTGAGTTCTCAAATAAGGCTGCAGCATAGTGGATAATGCGTCTCCATGCCTCCCAATGTGAAGCCAGGGCAGACCATTGTTGGTGATCAATTTGGCTGTGCCTGAGATGTTGTTTCAGGGAGTCCTTGTATCACTTTTTTGGATGTTGACCCGTGGCGAGTTCACTGTAGAGTACTATTTTGGAGAGGCGATGGTCCTCCATCCTAGAAACGTGCCCTGCCCAGCGCAGCTGTGTTCTCAGTATCATGGCCTCAATGCTGGTGATCCCTGCTTGCTCAAGGACAGAAACATTCATCACATAGTCAGTCCAGTATATATTTAGGATTGTGCATATACAGCACTGATGAAAGCGTTCAAGGAGTCGTACGTGGTGGCGATAAGTGATCCATGTTTCAGACCAGTAAAGGAGAATAGACAGTACAATGGCTCTATACACATTGGTTTTTGTGCTTCGCCTCAGGTGTTTATTACTCCACACTCTTTTGTAAAGTCTTCCAAATGCGCTATATGCCTTTGCTAATCTGTGATCGATCTCTTTGTCAATCTTGGCATCTGAGGTTCCCAGGTAGGTAAACTGCTGAACCGACTTAAGCACAGATTTGCCGACGGCAATGTGGGGATGGTGGTGTTTGTCCTGTGGTGCAGGCTGGTAACTCAGGAAAAGACTTCGTGTCTTTTCCCATGTTTTTTGAAAAACAGTGAGGGGAATGTGCATTCCTGCTCATTTGGACAAATGACCAAATTGATTTGCTTTCCCAGTACAAGCAGATGATTTGTCAGACAAGCACAGGCAGTGGAGCTTGCTAACAAGGGAAGTGCCCGGAGCCACCATGTTGGATTTTTGCCTTAGCAAATGAGCACTAAGGTGATAAAATGGCCTTTTTTTGCTTTTTTGTTAAAGCGAAAGGTCACTCTTTTGCACTTTGGATATGGTTTTAACAAATACTATCTGGCAGCGGCAAACTGAGGTAAGTAAAAACACAAGTACAGTTGTCCCTCCGTATCCACAGATTTGGTACCCATGGATTTAAGTATTCACGGCTTGAAACTGTTCTTTAAAAAATACTAATCCAAAAAGCAAATCTTGATTTTGCCATCTTATATAAGAGACACCATTTTGCTATGCCATTTCATATAATGGGACTTGAGTATTCACGGATTTTGGTATCCACAGGGGGTCCTAGAACCAAACCCCAGCAAATATGAAGGGACAACTGTAATTCACTTGCGGCTGTCATCTTGATTCACAGACATGGCCATTTGCACAGCAAACGCAGACACCTTCACATGCCTGCGATTTGCCAAAAAACTTGTTAAGACAAAGAGCAGCTGCTGCAAATTGCCATTACTGCGGAGCAATCTGTATTTTATTTTTATTTTTTGCCTCATATAGACAAGTCCTATGTTACTAGTGGATTGACTGTTACAAGTGGATTACAAGTAGATTCATGCTATTTAAAAAAAAAAAACACCTTCAAATTTCCTCCAAATGTGGCCTGATAATGCCACATGATATGAGGCCTTTTCCCCGAATCTAGTATGAAAAGAGCACACAATGTATGGTCCTATTCACATCAGACTCAGGGAATACCCCCCCCCCTTAATCTGAGTTTTAGAAAAACACTGTTTTCTCTGGAGTTTGTTTGAAACTCTGGAGGAAACTGCCATGTGATCAATCCATCTGCTCTGAATTTGGGGGGCTTGGGGAGGAGAAGAAGGACAAGTGCTGCCTGAGGTGCTGCTGCTTTCCCCCCCTCCTTGGCACCACTCCTTATTCCAAAGGCAGAGCCCCAGCTGTAGTCACTCTCCGAGGTCAGAACGCCCGGTGAGCACTGCCATTGTGAGGCTAGCCACCCATTCTGGCTTCAGAGAGTGCACCTACCACTGGGGTTTTTATTTTTCTGGCATATGAAAAATCTGGCACCTTTTGAGCCCACTTGCCCTCCATGAAAGCAAAGCCTAAGTGGTAGTTGCTTTCTCTGAAGCCAGAACAGGTGGCACCTCCCATTGTGAGGCTAGCCACCCATTCTTGTCTTCAGAGAGAGCGGCTACCACTGGGGCTTTGCTTTTCCAGCACACAGTTGCCCCTCTGAACTCCATGAAAAGTGAAGCCCCAGTGGCAGCCCCAGTGGTAGCCAGTCTCCCTGAAGCTACTGACAGCAAGTAAAAATCTGAATACAGATTTAGGCTTTGGACAGAGGTATGTATGGTGCTTAAATCCAGGCCAGAGTAGCCCAAATTTCATGTGCCACAGCTGTGGGCCATGAATTTCATCCAGATTTTTACCACCACCACCACCACCATCACCAATGAGTTTGCAAGACCTGAACAGAGCTATTAAGAACGGTCTCTTGGAGATCTTTCCTTCATCTCTCTCTCTGGCATTTCTTTGCAAATGAAGATTCAGGAAGGATTCATCCCGCGCTTTCTGCAAGCGCGCTGATGACTGAAAAGGCCAATCCGAGACAGACAAGTCCGATTGCAGAAAGTACAGCAGAATAGGATCACCATAAATCAAAGCCAATAACGACAACAAAGAATGGCATGGGATTACATAATTGGGCCATCTCAGATCTTGACTAGTCAGTTAGAAATTCTTTGAACGCTTCCAGCTCCCTGCAGAAAGGTATTGATGTTAAGAAGTGACTTTTGGTTTCTTTGTTGCTTTGCCTTTGGGTGGCTGTCAGAGGGTCAAGACCACACTGAGCTAATTTTTTGTTGTTAATTGTCTTTAAATGGGCTTTGAGTTATGGCAACCCTGTGAATGTTATGGAGTCTCAATTCACCCATCCAATTTGCAATTGCTTTGGGGGATTACATAAGCTTTAGTTAACTGGTTTTAAGAGAATTAGCTCTCTTAAATTTTGGTATTGTTTGTTTTGCTATCTGATTTACATCTCTCCTGCCTTCCCACACCCCTCCCTTACAAAAAAACAAACAAACCCATCTTGAAGACTCTAGCTGTTCTTTTCAGTTAGTTCCCTATGTTTAAGAGAGAGCATACCATCTCAAACTTTCTAGTGGTAGTACTCCATTTAAGGCTAGTTATTACCCAACCTATTTTATTTCAGCTTTATTTTGGGAGGAAGATAGCATTCATTTGGGAAAGAAAGAACTAGAGCAGCTGCAAATTTGTTTTTCACAGAAATCCCTGTCCTTGTGTCCTTCTTCCTGGTGGACAAATAAGAAGTTGAATCTTCCTCTCTTTACATTAGGGAAACTGAACCAGAGATGAAGGTCTAGAATGAAGACTCAGGGGCTTATTGCACAAGGGAAGGGAAGTGACAGTGCAGTCAGACAATGGCACATCCCATTCTGCCTTATTGCATGATATCATATTTCTTCAGCCATTCTTCAGTTCTGGTCCCATGGGAGATGGTTGTAAAAGCGAGTCTTTTTTCTAATCTAACTGATTTTTTTCCCCAAGATTCACTTAGAAAAAAGACTCACTTTTACAACCCATGGGACCAAAACTGAAGAACTATTGAAGAAATACAACATATGGTAAGGCAGAATGGGATGTACTATTATCTGGCTGTACTTCTGCTTCTCTCCCCTCGTGCGATATGCCTCTACTAGATGAGGTTAGAGAATTCAAGGTGGCAAGCAGACTGTAATTTAGGATATCAAAAGAGAGAAGTTTGAGGTAAAGGGAACCTACAAAATAACAACCTTCAGATCAAGTCAACAGCCATATTTTTGAAGTTCTGAGTTTTGAAGGTTGTAGGACATTTCTTATACAAAGCCTGCACATATTTCCTGTGTGACAACCAGCAAAACAGAACAAGAAACAAAGTCATAAACTGGTCAACAGGTGGGGATGAGACATTAAATTAATGAACTCTAGAAACATTCACCTGAGGTATTTGTGCCTGACAATTGTGGTGGTGGTGTGCTTTCAAGTCATTTCCGACTTATGATGACCTTAAGGCAAACCTATCACAGGGTTTCTTGACAAGATTTATTCAGAGGAGGTTTGCCCTTGCCTTCCTCTGAGGCTGAGAGAGTGTGACTTGTCCAAGGTCACCAGTGGGTTTTCATCCCAAGCAGGGATTCAAACCCTGGTTTCCAGAGCCGTAGTCCAACACTCAAACCACTACACCATGCTGGCTCTCACACCATGCTGACAGGCATAGTGAAAAATGCTGCATGGACTAGATGAGCAGAAGCAACACAGGGTCCCAGTGGGCAAAGCCTTTCATCCTTACAAAGGAGCCCATTTCCAACCATTAGTGATGTCCAGCAAGAACAGAGGTGGAAATATTTGTGCCATTTTAGTGGAGGTTGTTTTCAGCATAATCCTCCTGGTTTCCCAAGTGCAGAGAGGTCAGGCATGATTCACAAGAACTTTCATTTTCCCACAAAGGGCTTCTTTTCAAGTGGAAGGCCTACGTCAGGAGTGGGATTGTGTGGCCCTTCAGATTTTGTTGGGCTACATCTCCCAAAAGCTCTATCCCACATAGCCAATGGTGGAAGTTGCAGTCCAACAACTTGTACAGGATTTCATTATCCTTACTCCTGCTCTTAGAGCATTACATCTCGAGACAAGCCCCTTCTGTAGGAGCCTGCCTCAACTCTTTATATTTTCTGGGGATGCACTTCTCTCAGTCCCACCATGTTCACAGGCATGTTTGGTAGGAACACAAAAGAGGGCATTCTCCATGGCTGCTCCTACATTCTGAAACTCCCTTAGGGAACCTAGCGTGGCTTCCTTCTTGCTGTCATTTTGCCATCAAGTAAAGACTTTTCTATTCCGACAGGTGTTTGGGAAGTAATTATTTTATGTAATGGGTTTTCTGTTTTAGTTCTATCCCATTTTTAATCTATCATTTTCAATTAATATTTTATATGGTTTTAATACTATAGGCATTTTAATATGATTTTAAAATTTTGTATGTTTTTATCTGTATGTGGTTTGACTTGTATCTTTTTTTATTCTGTAAGTTACCTTGGGTCCCACTCTTGGGGAAAAGGTGAGATATAAGACTTTATCAAACTGCCCCCTAAACCCATTCTTATGCCAGCATAACTTCTGCTGTTTTTATGCCAGAAAAAGAGCTCCCCATACCTCACTTACCTTACATCCTCATGAAAAGGCTTCCCAGCAATGAATGAGGAGTAATGGAGCTCCGTTCACTTCCTCTGTTGAAATTCCACATATTCTTGCAAGAATACATAGCGTGGGAAATTCAAAAATAAAAACAAAGATAAGACAGTAAAAGTTACAAAAAGCACATAAATACACCAAAGAAGTCCCAAGTAAACTGGGGAGGGTCATAAAAAGTGTGTCACCTACCTAGATGTCACAATCTCACCTGGAAGTGTTCTGGCCAGACTGGCCATTCACTCTGCATTCACGTCATTACAATGGTGCACGGATTCAAACGCCAGCAATGCTGGAACAAAAGCGCCATGGAACAATTGACGGCTTGAGCCGTTAATAAAATAAGATGGGTTTTTCACAAAACATGATCACAAAAGGATGACTTCTGGTATGTGTGCCCTTTCGCGATCTTTTGGTGTCCTTATGATGCTGTATTTGCATGGTCTGATAAAGTCCATAAAGAAAGTGATTAATTGGTTGGCTGATTGACTGCTTGTTCAGTCCACCATCTTCTTTTCCACAGTAAATGCCACTGGGGAGTCTGCTAGTACATGGCTCATGAGTAGAATAACATCCTCTCATTGTTGTTTCCCAGTAACTGATAGTCAAAGGCATGCTGATCCTGGGGGTAGTACATAGCTACCAGGGCTAGTAGCCAGCTGCTGATAACCCTTAGCCTCCATGAATTTGTTCACTCTATTTTAAAAGTCATTCAAGTTGGTGATCATCAAGTCATCTTGTGATAGCAAATTATACAATTCACCTATGCACTATGTGAAGCATCTGTGTGTGTGTGTGTGTGTGTGTGTGTTCCTGTCTGGTCTGTCATGACAATTCATCTTTATTGTACAACCCTGGGCTTCAGTTACACGACAGTTTTTATTGCGGTAATTTGCGCTTTATCGCTGTTTCGCAGCTGTAGTGCATCGTTCAGATGATATATTGCTTAATTGATCTATCGGTTTAGTTTTCAGCTGTGTTCAGATTTGATATTCACACACAGACTGAGACGGGGGCGTGGCCTCCCAAGCACATCCTCTGATTACCACAGGAATGCCTGAGACGGACATTCACACACACACACACAAGAGAGACTGGAAAAGGCTTGCTTAATTCTTCAGATCGTAGCAGATGGGCACAAGATAGCAAGGAGGGAGGGAGAGAAGGAAACACACACACACACACACACAAGGCTAGCACTCCTTCAATACAACCCCTTCAATAGCAACTTGCCTTTAAAAAAATTGAAAATTCAGTGAAGCACTTCTTAGCTTTCATTATTTCTGTTCTTCACAGGGGCTGCTCATGGACTTTCATCCATCCTACAGATGCTGCTCTCTTATTATGAATATCTCCCGGCTGCTGATCAGGAACTAGTATGGCAAAGTGTTGACTTTCTCATGGATCAAGAGCAGAATTGCAACTGGCCTCCAGAACTAGGAGAGATGATTGAGCGGGAGAACGAACTTGTACACTGGTGTCACGGAGCTCCAGGTTCTTCTCATGTAGATGCTGTGAAGTAAAGCCAGGAATTAGTCATTAAAACCGCTTGCCACACAGTGTCACTTTGCTGATGAAAAGGGTCAGATTTTATCTGATCTACCTTTGACATCAGGCTGTCATATTTCTCTTGTTATGCTTTTACCTTCAATATTTGTGTTATACTCAAAGAGAGTGAAAGTTTAGGCAGTGGACAGTTGGAGGTACAGCTACTACCCCAGTTGTTAAAAATTCAAATGTACCACACTGTGGTCTGTTTGTAGGACTATAAAATAGCTTTCTTGCATAACAGTAATGCAAAGCTGTCCACAGAAGACTTCTTGATCATTCTGATCCAATGATCATAATGATTCAGATCCAATTATCATAGTAGCATTTAGCATTTATATTTCTATGCCACTTATCAGTGCAAAGCACTCTTTAAGCAGTTTACAAGTGTTAGCTAATTGCCCCCAACAAGCTGGGTACTCATCTTACCAACCTACAGAAGGCTGGAAGGCTGAGTGAACCTTAGAGCCCTGTAGGATCAAACTCACAACATTGTGGCTGCTGTACAGTATTTAACCACTGCACCACCAGGGCTCCTATAATGATTTTGCTGGGATACTGGAGCACAAATCTATTTGTGGAGAAGAAAGTGGATCTACCAACTTTTACAAGCAGCCCTCTTTGATTTCTTACAACATCCTTGTGTGTAAAAAATGCAAAATTGTCTCATGCCCTAATGCATTTGGTGACAGCTCTAGACATTTTCGTTCTGAGGAGCAGGAACTCTCTCTCACACACACGAACACACAAGTTTCCACAAGTGTCCATTCTCTGCTATCCCAATTAATTTCACTCCCCCCAGAGTTCATATTTCACAGGAGTAATCATAACAGTCTTTAATTCAATAGGCAATAGGGGTTGGACTAAGAAGAATTCAGTGAGAATAGCTGGGTTATTGGAGTGCTTGGATTATCTCATTACTGTACTGTGATGGGTTTGTAGAAGGATTAAATAATCTTTTTCAGTTCTAGCAGGCTATTAACTTGTACATTACACCACAAATACATAGGGAAGAATTTTTATCTTTCTATGTAGCAATTGTTCTGTACTTTATCACTTTGAAGACACTTAGACCATTTCTTTACTTCTTCCCCAGGCATTGCTTATATGTTCGCAAAAGCATACTTAGTTTCAAAGAAGCCTCAATATCTAGATAGCTGTATTCGCTGCGGAGAGCTAACCTGGCAGAAGGGACTACTGAAGAAAGGACCTGGGATATGTCATGGAGTGGCTGGCAGTGCTTATGTGTTCCTGCTCCTCTACAGACTTACAGGAAATTCTAAATACATGTACAGAGCACAAAGGTTAGTACTAATGGTTGGTATGGAGAACAGACAGGCAGTGCCCTGCATATTGCAGGAAAATTCAGACTGTGCAGAGCAAAAAGCTTAATGTTGTGGTAGACATAACTGAAACTGTCGGTTTTCCAAACATATCTTTGCATTTTTATTTGGTAGTACTCTCTTAATGGCAATGTGATTTGCTTTCTTGTTTTCTCATGAATGCTAATAGAGCAGGGTGGGTTTTGTTGTGTTAAAGCAGGAGGTAAGAGAGGAAAAGTCTTCCCCAGCAGCTGTGATCCTAGTCCTATTACCTACTAACCATCACAACTGTTTATCTTTTTGAAATCCTTGTGAGTTAAATGCAATAGTACACAGTTAATTATTATTAAAGTTTATTTCTAGAGCGCTGTCAATGTACACAGCGCTGTACAAAAACAATCAAGGATAAAACATAATGAAACCTGCCGAAGGCATACAATCTAAGTAAAACAATAGGCAAAATAATAGAATCAATTAAAACAAGGATAATTACAACGATTAATAACATCCACAGTAAGCCCAAGTGACAGAAAAAATAAATGTATATCAGACAAAGCCAGGTAATGCCTCCCTGAACAAGATGGTTTTTAACTTGGATTTAAAAGTGGACAAAGAAGTAAATGGCCCGTATTTGAGGGGAAAGAAGGTTCCAGAAGTGAGGGGCGGCAAGCAAGAAAGGACGAATCCGGGATGGAGCAGTGGAGATCCTAGGTTGGGACAACAGGCCTAGAACGAAGGGTACGGGTTGGAATGTAAGGAGAAAGAAAGTCAGATAAATAAAGAGGGGCTAGCCCATGCTGGGCTTTGAAAGTTAGCAACAAAAGCATATATTGGATACGAAAAGGGAAGGGAAGCCAGTGAAGAGAAAACAGCAAAGGAGAAACATGGTCAAAGCGGCGAGCGAAGGTAATGATGCAGGCAGCTGAATGTTGAACAGAAATTAAAGGGCGAAGATGAGACAGGGGAAGCCCAGCTAAAAGAAGATTACAATAATCTAATCGGGAGACCACCAAAGTGTGGACCAAAGTCTTGGCAGTGGAGGTGAAAGAAAAGGACGTATTTTGGCGATATTGTAAAGGAAAAATCTGCAGACTTTGGCTGTGGCCTGAATATGGGGAATAAAAGACAGAGAAGAATCAAAAATAAAACTGAGACTGCAGACTTCCTGGACTGGGTGAATAGAAGTGTTGTCAACAAAAATAGAAAAAGAGGATTGAAAGGAAGACTTAGGTGGAAAAACAAGAAGCATTAACAAGAAGTTAATGTTGCCTGAACTCTGATTCCCAAGCTCTGAGAAGTGGAGAGTCCCAGGAACAGTGCTGTGTGTTTTAATTTCCTTTGTGAGGATCTGATGTGTGGTAGTAGATCTGCTACCTTGTATGATTGCCTATTTGCCTCCACTTACTTTCTCATTGTAAATAAAGCAAATACAGTTTTACAAAATTGCCATAATAGAGACTTAGAGGGCAAGAGATCCACTACTATACACTGAATGCCAAGAAAGAGATCCTGGACCTCAAAAGCGACAATAATCTAGTGGCACCCTAAAGACTAATAATTTATTATAGCGTGAGTTTTCATTACCTCTAGCCCACTCTAGTCCACATACAACTGTCTTAACTGTAGACAGTTAAGTCAGAGAGAAATCTTTGCATAAGACACTTACAGTGACAATTACTTTGTTAATATTAAACATAAGATACTTATGTAGTATACTATTATGTACCACTCTAAAACTATAGCAAAATGTTAATGTATTTAAGTTTTGTCAGGGGCTTCTTTATGTGTTTATGTATTTTCAAGTTCACCTCTTATGGTGACCCCAAGAATTTCATAGGATTTTCTTAGGTAAGAAATAGTCTGATGTGGTTTTCCCTTGCCTTCCTCTGAACTACCACCTGCAGCACATGGTATTCCTTGGTGATCCCCATCCAAGTTCTAACCAGGCCCAACCCTGTTTAGTTTTTGGCTTCTAAGATCAGACACGATCTGATGCTTTCAGGGTATTCAGCCCTCTTAGGGGTTACTTTACCTTCTACCAATTTATAGCTCTCCCTCTATACCTCGTTGTTGTTGTTGTTGTTGTTGTTGTTGTTGTTGTTGTGTGCCTTCAAGTCATTTCTGACTTATGGGCAATGCTAAAGCAAACGTGCCATGGGGTATTCTTGGCAAAATTTGTTCAGTGGAAGATTTGCTTGAACCCTGGACTGCTGCCACGCTGCAGAAATAATGCAGTTTGACACCACTTTAACAGCCATGGCTCAATGTGGTAGAATTCTGGGATTTGTAGTTTTGTGAGATTTTTGCCTTCTCTGTCAGAGAGCTCTGGTGCCACAACAAACTACAGTCATGTGAAAAAGAATGTACACCCTCTTTGAATTCTATGATTGTACGTATCAGGACATAATAACAATCATCTGTTCCTTAGCAGATCTTAAAATTAGGTAAGTACAACCTTAGATGAACAACAACACATGACATATAACACTGTGTCATAATTCATTCAACAAAAATAAAGCCAAAATGGAGAAGCCATGTGTGAAAAACTAAGTACACCTTATGATTCAGTAGCTTGTAGACCCACCTTTAGCAGCAATAACTTGAAGTAATCATTTTCTTTATGACTTTATCAGTCTCTCACATCTTTGTGGAGGAATTTTGGCCCACTCTTCTTTACAACATTGCTTCAGTTCATTGAGGTTAGTGGACATTTGTTTATGCACAGTTCTTTTAAGTCCTGCCCCAGCATTTCAATCGGGTTGAGGTCTGGACTTTGACTGGGCCATTGCAACACCTTGATTCTTTTCCTTTTCAGCTGTTCTGTTGTAGATTTGCTGGGGTGCTTGGGATCATTGTCCTGTTGCATGACCCAATTTCGGCCAAGCTTTAGCTATCAGACAGATGGCCTCACGTTTGACTCTAGAATACTTTGGTATAAAGAGGAGTTCATGGTCAACTCAATGACTACAAGATTCCCAGGTCCTGTGGCTGAATAACAAGCCCAAATCATCACCCCTCCACCACCATGCTTGACATTTGGCATAAGGTGTTTGTGCTGATAATGCTGTGTTTTGTTTTCACCAAATGTGTTGCTGTGAATTATGGCCAGACATCTCCACTTTGGTCTCATCTGTCCAAAGGACATTGTTCCAGAAGTCTTGTGGTTTTTCAGATGCAACTTTGCAAAATTAAGCCATGCTGCCATGTTCTTTTTAGAGAGCAGAGGCTTTTTCCTGGCAACCCTTCCAAACAAACCATACTTGTTCAGTCTTTTTCTAACTGTACTGTCATGAACTTTAACATTTAACATGCTAACCGAGGCCTGTAGAGTCTGGGATGCACCACTTGGGTTTTTTGCAATTTCTCTGAGCATTACACAGTTTGATCTTGGGGTGAATTTGCTGGGACGTCCACTCCTGGGAAGACTGGCAACTATCTTGAATGTTGTCCACTTTTGAATAATCTTTCTCACTGAAGAATGATGGAATTTAAATTATTTGGAAATGGCCTTATAACCCTTCCCAGACTGATGGGCATCAGCCGTTGCTTCTCTAAGATAATTGCTGATGTCTTTCCTCCTTGGCATTGTATTAACACACACCTGAACAGTCTAGACCAGCAAACTGCTAAAACTTTGGGTTTTATAGATGTGGTCACACTTGCTGATGATCAATTAATCAAGGGCATTTGATTAGCAGCAGCTATCTACTACTTAGCATCTTAATTCCTATGGAAGCAGTAAGGGTGTACTTAGTTTTTCACACGTGGCTTCTCCATTTTGGCTTTATTTTTGTTGAATAAATCATGACACAGTGTAATATGTAATGCATTGTTGTTCATCTGAGGTTGTATTTACCTAATTTTAAGACCTGCTAAGGAACATATTATTGTTATTATGTCCTGATATTTAAAGTCATAGAATTCAAAGATGGTGTACTTTCTTTTTCACACAACTGAACATATCCCAAGAATCCATAGGATGAAGCCATGATAGTTAAAGTGGTATCAAACTGCATTATTTCTGCAGTGTGGCAGCAGTCCTGGTCTCTAGGGTCCTAGTCCAAACCACTATACCACACTATCTCTTTACAATTGCCAGCTCAAAATTCTGTCAAGAAAACCCCATGACAGAAGTCGCCTTAGATTTGCCATAAGTCATGAATTACTTGAAGGCACAAAACACCAACAACAAATTGCAAAAGAGACAGCATGATATAGTAGTTTGAGTACTGGATTAGGACACTGGAAGACTAAAGTTCAAAGCCCAGCCCAGCCCAGCCATGGCAACACTCTCCCAGCCTCAGAGGAAGGCAAAGGCAAACCCCCTCTGAACAAATTCTGCCAAAAAAACCTGTGATAGGGTGGCCATAAGTCAGAAGACTTGAAGGCACACAGCAACAAAAATAGTGTTTCCCAGTCTCTTGTTGTGAAGGTGAATGGGTCGGTGGGGAAACATCCATAGTCATTAAGAAGGTTAACATTCTTCTTGGCTCCTTGTCACTGTGGGCAAAACCAACAAATAGTCCCATTTACAGTTATTTACAGCAAATTTACAGCAAATTCATAGAAATACAACAGCTCCTCCATGAGGCTGTTGGAGCTCTCTGATCCCTGTTATCAAGGGAAGACTGGGTAAGCCAGAGGAAATAGAGCAAAGGATGTTTATCTACATTTTGGTTTCTTATCTTTCTGCTTCTGAACTAGTATTTTGCAATTTAAGATAACTTTAGCTTTAGCAAGAAGGTACAGATATTAATAATCCTATCAGAGATAGGGTGGTTTTTTTTCATTACAGAACACATCCATCTTATGTCTCATTACTATTTGTAAGTTCAGCCAAGAGCACAGGCCTTTATTTGTTCCTGCATCAAATTAAAGACCATGAGGGGTGCCCCACACCTGTGGAACCAAGGGCATCAATTTAAGGAAGAGATTTTATCCCAGGGAGGATATTCAGAATGCCAATTGAATGTTTGGTTTTGGGTGCTTTCAAGAATAACTTGCAAAAGAACAGTGAATCTCATTAGTCTTTGAGGTGCCATTAGATTCTCCATTGTTTTAGTGTGACAGAGTAACACAGCTGTCCACCCCCACCCTGTCACATTTATTCAGAAATTTTAACACTATAATATATTTTCTTGTTCAAGGCAACCCAGTTGGCATTATCATTTAGAGTGGTTTAACAGTAGTGTTACTTTAGAATGATTTTAAAATGATCATTACTTCACCTGTTATCATTGCTTGGAGAGTTGGGGAAGAGTGTTCTTGAAGCTTATCATAAATAAACAAGGTGATTAATGGGTTTTTTTTAAAAAAAATACTTGAACACAACAATTCTATGTCACTCAGAGCCATGCTGGACATTGTGGACCACATTACATAAGCAATACAGATTAGAGAACTGTGACTCTCTCAACAGTCCAGGAAGTGTCATTAGTGTATGTGTATGTGTGCATATACGCACACTCACCTTCAAATCACCTGTTGACTTATGGCAACCCCATGAATTTCATAGTAAGGCAAGGAATACTCAGAGATGGTTTTGCCACTTCCTTCCTCTGAAATTTAGAAAACACTCATATGTAAAGTAAGCAGTAATTTAAAAAAAAAAATCTCCTAGTTTCTTCCCTATGAGTAACAATAGATATTATTACAGAATTTACACCAGGAAAAAAAGTGTTGTTATGTTGTGCCAGGAAAGGAATGGCATTTTTCCTTTTTAATTCAAGAAATAACTTGTTGCGAGTACTTTTAACAATGAAAGGGCTGAGCAGGACTCAAGACCTCCAAGCTCCGCTCTGCTTTTAAGACTTTGCCCCCCCTCCCACCGCCAGCTCAATACCAGTACTGGAAATGAACTGGCAAGGGGGAGTAGGTTAAAATGATGGACTGCAGAAAACCAAGGTGCGGGAGGAGTGAGTTTTCTTCCCATTTCCTGCCGCTCTCCATTTCTGCCCATTCTGCTTTATTGTCAGATTTGTTAGCATGTGTTTAATAAATATGTGTGTGTGATTAGCCCATGTCATAATCTGATATAGATGCTGTTGGGGAACAATAATCATATAATCACTACCTAAGATAAAGTACTTGTTCAAACTAGTTTCAGAACACCTCACAGTAATACTTCTGAATCTTTTGTTTATGCTGGCGTTTGCTAACCAAGAATGGGAATGAACTGTTGATGATTGTTAGCCTAGTCTATGAAGCATCTAGCTTTTCTTTTCCTTTCTTACTATATTAATTTATCAGGAAGGAGAAGACAAGAAATCCAGTCAGTTCATAAAAATAAGCCAACTTGCTTATATTTTCCTTCCTGTAACAAAAATTATTCAGTTACCTACAACTGCAGCTACTTGTGAATATTTTATCCACACTCCTTATGCGACAAACAATAAAAATACCCTTCATAGAATTTGCAGAGAATGCCTGTTGTCACAATGAGCTGCGCTGGAGATTCTGTGTTTTTGGAGGGGGGCAAAAAACCTCCATTTATCATGCATTAGGGTACTTTGTGGTTTTCCATGAAGTGTTTTTTTTTTTTTGTTTTTTTTTTACTGTGCAGCACTGTGCATTACCAGTTTTCTGAATGACCAATTTGCAGTGCTGTTCTTTGCAACATAATGCATTCTGAGCCTGGAGGAAGTTGAAAGGCAATTGGTCAGTTGTGCAACCGGGGTTGGGCTTTCCTCTTACCTGGTCAGGAAGTACCATTTTAGTCTTTTGGAGGACCGAGTGTGCACTGCATCGCAGCACAGGGGTCGAATTGTTTTTAACAAGCGGATGGTCTCCTTTCCACTCATTTAAAGAAAGAGTTTTTAAAAATGTGCAGTGGTGATTATTGCAGGGAATAGTAGCCTGTACTCATGGCCACCATCTTGATTCATGGGAAAGGGTCCATCTGACCTCTTTGCTGTGCATCACTTTGCAAGCAACATTTTTTGAGAAAATGTGGAGACAACAGAGTTGCTTCAAATGCCAGGTAATGTGACTCTGTACTGTATCTCCTTTCATGTAGTCAACCCCCCTGAGTCATTTGTGGAATTATGGATGCTGGCCCAACAAATTTTGTCAGATTAGATTTGATGAGGAACCAAATAATGACCTAGTTTTTATGGGAGGCTTGCCACGATAGAACCAAGATAGGTCTCAATAAGAAATGGAACCATAGATGAAAACCAGATAGAACTAATGCTAGTAGTGTAAGATGGGGAAAACCTGGAACCAGGCCCAGAAAAGTTCAAATAATATGGTAAGAGGTGAAATAAGATTTTGAACCAAAGCTGTGCTCATCACAGCAACATCAAGGGGGGGGGGGAAATCTGTAGAACTCCTAATTATCAGTCTCTTTCTGATATGGCTACAGGCAGTTTGGAGCCAATTAGGGCTAGACAGAGATGAGGCCACTTTTGATGATGGAATACAAAGATAGAGGAGGGCAGGGGCATGCTGAAGCCAATCAGAGAAGAGCACACAGTGGTACAAATGTGTTGGGGATGGGCTGAAAAGTGAAAAAGCATATGTTCCTGTTAGGAAAATAGCTTGAGATAGGAGCTAGTCAATAATTGCTTTCTTTGTCTCTCTTCCTTGTTTCTTAGGTTTGCTGAATTCTTGTTTACTGAAGAATTCAAGGCTGGTTCCAGAGCACTGGAAAGTGTTTACAGCCTTTTTGAGGGCTTCTCAGGAACTGTGTGTTTCCTTGTTGACTTGCTGCAACCTAACCAGGCTGAGTTCCCACTTTTTAGTGTCTTTGTGTAGAATGGAATATGTTCCAGTGCTGTGCCAGGACAGTCATTCCAGAGGCACAATTCAAGTTCACTATAAAGGAAGGCTGTTTTAAAATAATGCCTCCATTTCAGCATTACCACTAATGAGATAGCCTTAATGTTCCAGGGCAGGCAGGGTGGGGTAGAAAGAAGCCTTACACACATGCACACGCGTGCGTGCGCGCGCACACACGCACACGCGTGCGCGCACACTAGGATTTGGGAAAGGGAGGGTGTGGCTTCAGTAGTAACAATTCTGAATCAAGGAACAAGAAATGCCCATATTTTTCAAAATCTGAAAAGAAAAGAGAATTCAGCTGAACTCTAAAGAGTTATGATTGCTTCAGAAGGATTAACAGCTCTTTGCTTTTTAAAACATAGAAACATAGAAACATAGAATTGTAGAGTTGGAAGAGACCACAGGGGCCATCCAGTCCAACCCCCTGCCACGCAGGAAATCTTGATCAAAGCATCCCCGACAGATGGTAATCCAGCCTCTGTTTAAAGACCTCCAAGGAAGCAGACCCCACCACGCTCCGAGGGAGTGTGTTCCACTGCCGAATAGCTCTTACTGTCAAAAAGTTCCTCCTAATGTTTTCACCACTAAGGCTGGGGCTGAGAGGAGCTATAGACCAAGAAAACCTAGAGCAGTGATTCCCAAACGTTCGTCCTCCAGGTGTTTTGGACTTCATCTCCCAGAATTGCCAATTGTTTTCCAAATGTGGCTAGGGCTTTTGGGAGATGAAGTCCAAAAACACTTGGAAAAACAAAGCTTGGGAATCACTGACTTTGAGGCCCATGCATTTCCTGCCAGATCAAAAAGGCAGAAATGGTTGTAGGATATTGGCAGGAAGGGACTGAACAAACAATGGAACTTTGTGGAGGACAGACAAATCTCACCCAGGAAGACAGGAGCAGTGTAGCTAGAGTGGCAGTAAGTCCGAATTTTTCACACAACTAGTTAGGCCTAATCAGCCAAATCCACAGCATTTTACGTCATTTTTCTAGAAGGTACATCTACCCTAACATATATCATAGAATCATAGAGTTGGAAGAGAGCACAAAGGCCATTCAGTCCAACCCCCTGCCATGCAGGAACACACAATCAAAGCATTCCCAACAGATGGCCATCCAGCCTCTCTTTAAAAACCTCCAAAGAAGGAGACTCCACCACACTTTGAGGCAGTGCATTCCACTTCCGAACAGCTCAAAGGCGCAGTTCATGAAAGGACAAAATAGACACTTGAATTTTAAGAATGTATACATGGGGAATATCATGTTAATTGTTGATGAGTACATACAAAGAAAAGCATTTTGCTAAGCTCTTTTGAAAGAACAGGCAATACAAATTTGAAATGTCAAACATATGTAATATACTGTACAATTCTTCCATAGGTTTTGACTGGCCTAATAAATTTATTACATCACAACTGGGGAACCTTTGGACCTCTACATGTTTTGGACTAGACTCCCACAGTCCTTTCTTGTTGAGGTTGTTGGGAACTGTACACCATAATCTGTACACCATAATATATAATATGGAAGTCCAAACGCTCCCTACCTCTTTATTATGCTTATATGGATTTTGGAACCATGTACCTAAGCCTTACCATTTTCATTGACATACATAAATGCATCAGTGTCATACATGCAGTTGTAGAAACAAGGCCTGCCTTTAGCATAATGGTTCTCAATACATGAAATGGGCTCATCTAGAAGAGATTAAAGCAATCTCTATGAAGCAAAATCTCTGTCTTTTCGTGCCTCGTTTCTCTGTATGTCTTCAAAGGTCTATGAGAACAGGGCCAGTTTAAGGTATTTGGGGGCCACTGGCAGTGCTTTATTTTGGGGCCCCATATATTTATCTCAGGTCAGTGTAACCTAACCTAGCAAACCCATATCCTCTGATTCTGGGGGTTACATGCCTGCACGGCTGGTTCCGTCTGCATAGCCTGCCTCGAAGTGCCACATCACATGGGTGGCATTGATTCAGAACAACAACAATGCTACTACCCAGGGAGAGGGGGTGTTGTCTGACATCACGGTTGCTTAGCAACTGACATCCCCCCCCCAAAAAAATCCCTGTGTTTTGCTTTTTATTGCCTCCTTTCCAGTAGCCAAGGAACTATTTCTCCATTTTTTGGAGGTGTTTTCCAACAGAAGCTTGGTTTGTGGATCTCTGCAGAGCAGAAGCAGGTTGGACTGGATGGCCCTTGGGGGTACCTTCCAATTCGAGCTGTTTGGCCGTGGAATATGCTGCTGCCTGGGAGTGTGGTGATCTCCATCTTTGGAGGTTTTAAAACAGAGGCTAGATGGAGGGCTTTGATTGTGTAGTATTCCTGCATGGCAGAATGCAGTTGGATTAGATGGCCCTTGGGGTCCATTCCAGCTCTGTGATTCTATGGAATACATTGCCTCAGAGTGTGGTGGAGTCTCCTTCTTTAAAGGTGTTTAAACAGAAGCTGGATGGCCATCCATTGTTGGGCTGTGCTTGGATCGTGTCTTCGTGCAGAGCAGAATGGGGTTGGAGTAGATGGCCCTTGGGAGTACCTTCCAACTCTCCTATGATTCTCTGAAACCATGGATTGAAATGACAGGAAGAGAGATTCCACCTAAACATTAGGAAAGAACATACTTAGTTCCTTAATTGTGGCTTCTTGCATGGCAGAATGGGCTTGGATTAGATGGCTCTTGGGGGTCCCTTCCAGCCTGAAGATTATATGAAACTGGGATTTGCAGTATTCTAAGAGCTGCTGGACAGTGGTGGAGTCTTTTTCTTGTTTGGAGGTCTTTAAACAGAGGCTGGATGTCCATCTGTCTCGCAGTACTTGCATTGTTTATTCTTGTAGGGCAGAAGGGGGTTGGACTGGATGACCCTTGGAGGTCCCTTCCAGCTCTAGGATTCTATTTTTCTGGGTTGCTTCTTGAAGTACATCCACATTATAGAATCGTTGCAGTGTCATATATCACTTTTAATAGCCATGGCTCTGTCTTACAGGGTCCTGGGATTTGTAGTTTTGGTGAAGCACCAGCACTCCTTTTTGGCAGAGAAGGCTGAAAGACCCTGTGACGCTATGAATCCCATGGTTCCATAGGATGCAGCTGTGGGACTTAAAGTTGTGTCAAAGAGAAGCTGGGTGGCCATCTGTCAGGGTTGTTTGGATTGTGTCTTCCTGCAGATTAGATGGCCTTTGGAGTCTCTTCCAACTACATGAAAACAGTAATCAAAATCTTAAACAACAGCATTGTGAGGACAGTGGTGGAGCCTCCTTCTTTGGAGGCTTTTAAACAGAGGCTGGGTAGCCTCTGTTGGATGGGCTTTGATTGGATATTCCTGCAGGGCAGAATTGGGGTTGGACTAGATGGCCCTTGGGGGTCTCTTCTGACTTTTCTATGAAACTGAAACTGCCAACCATGGATTCAATTATCCGTGGTTGATGACAGGGTGGGGGTGGGGGGAGAATAATAGAATCCTATAGCTGGAAGAGACCCCAAGGGCCATCTAGTCCAACCCCCTTCTGCTCTGCAGGAATACACATGATAGAATCATAGAATCCTATAGCTGGAAGAGACCCCAAGGGCCATCTAGCCCAGCCCCCTTCTGCCCTGTAGGAAGACACAATATAAATTATAGTTGGAAGAGACCCCAAAGGTCATCTAATCCAACCCCCATCTGCCCTGCAGGAATACACAATCCAAGCATTCCCGACATGCTAGATCCAAATGTTTTAAGGTAAAAATTAGTGTCTAGACCAGGGTCAAACCCCCTTAGAATCATAGAATCATAAAATTGCAGAGTTGGAAGAGACCACGAGGGCCATCCAGTCCAACCCCCCTGCCACGCAGGAAATCTTGATCAAAGCATCCCCAACAGATGGCAATCCAGCCTCTGTTTAAAGACCTCCAAGGAAGGAGACCCCACCACGCTCCGAGGGAGTGTGTTCCACTGCCGAACAGCTCTGACTATCAAAAAGTTCTTCCTAATGTTGAGGTAGAATCCCTGTTCCTGGAGCTTGCATCCATTGCTCTGTGTTCCAGTCTCTGGAGCAGCAGAAAACAAGCCTGCTCCATCCTCAACGTGACACCCCTTCAAATATTTAAACAGGGCTATCATATCGCCTCTTAACCGTCTTTTTTCCAGGCTAAACATACCCAGCTCCCTAAGTCTCTCCTCATAAGGCATCGTTTCCTTAGCTCTTTAAAAAGCCCAACACCTCTTGATGGCCTTTCTTTAGCCAACTGGCCCACTTGCCATTTTTTCTCCCCGCCCCCAGGAGTGGGGGATTGAATGAAAGTAAATTCACCCCACAGGCAAAGACAAAACGATGCAACACACAAACACAACAGAACAAAACCCCTGTGCAATTAAGAAACTCAACACTTGCTCAACCTCAGAAATTTTGGGGTTGGGGCGGGAAGGTTTTTTTTTTTTTTTTTTACTTATGGGACCCCTTTAGACCTGCAGAATGCAATGGTTTATTTCCCTCCCCTGCCTCCTCCTGATCTACCACACACACACACACACACACACACACACACACCAGTGTGCTCCCAGGTCATGGTGCAACAAGACAAGCAGGCAGCAGCCACATCCCCAGCCTTCCCGCACTGAAGTCTCTCCTCCCAACTTGAAAGGGGCTCTTCAATCACCAGAGGGTTGGGCTGGTTGGCTGGCTGGTTGATAAGGCAAACCAGGAAGAGGGGGAAGCAGCCACCCAACCAGCCCTCAACCAGAGAGGAAAAAACCCTGGAAAGCTGGGCTGGAAGGATGGGCAGCTCAGGGCCAGTTTAAGGAATGGGGGGGGGGGGCTGGAAGGCTTTATTATGATGGGGTCCCCTGCAGCTGCAGGTGTTGCGGGTGCTTTAAACCGGCCCTGTATGAGAAAATAGTTTTTAGATGTCTAATCATAGGTTAGCAAAAGCTAATTATTTACAAGCTCAAGATACACATGAATAAATTAGAGCTTGGAATGTTACTTTTAAAAATCTAATCAGTTACAGTCAAAGATACAAGTCTCACCATCCAAAGCAGTTAGTTACCATCATAGTAACGATCTTTTAAAAAGTAAATTGTTACTTTCCTATTTCTCAGAAGTAGAAAAAATATATGTTTGTGAGGATGGAATCCTCAATGCCATGAGCCACTGCTTTTTGGTGCCAAATACACACACTTCCTGTCTGCCTTGTTGTCACCTTAACAGCTACATCAGCAAGTAGCATCATAGACCACAGTACAAGCCAGAATTTGAGTCATGTGCTTTTCTTCTCCACCATTTTGTGAGGCCACATCCCTGTGATTATAAAAGTAAATAAATAGCTAGTTGTGCCATCTAGAAAAGGTTTGACTAGATTTTGTGCATTTATCATTAGTTAGAAAAGACAGAGACACCAACCTGGGGATAAGGTCCACTGAATGTTAGACATTCAGTGCGGCTTATTCCCAGGTAAATCAGTATTGTATTACATACTTAATTTTTGAAAACTCAGTATGACAAAATTTGAGTATAGTTATTTAATATATATCATCCTCAGATCTATGGATGCGTCTACACCAGTACAAATACTCTGGGTGCAGACCGGAGTATTTTGCCCTCGAGCTGCCCTGGATCCAACCCATTGGTGCCACATGTACTGGTATGAAAGCAATCCAGTGCCATCTTCCTGTCCACGCCTTGCCCCAGGCTGAAGCCAAATAGATTCCGTTGTGCTGTCCCCCTTTCCCCTGGGGGTGCCACCGGTATCCCAGCCAAGCCCAGATCTGCATTGTTGACACATCACTTGCCCTGGCATCAGATCAATCGCTCCCCCCTCACTGTTGATCAAATGGCTAAGCATCTCATTCTGATGCTAGGCAAGTGACGTGTCCACAGTGGGAATGGATGCTTGGGTAGTGAGCAACCTGCCAGGCAAGCGATCAAGGAGAGGTTTCTCTTGCTCTGATGTCATTGATTGCTTGTCTGGCTGTCTCCTGATGACATCAGAGCAAGCTATCTCCCCATACACACACACACCGATCACTTGCTTGGCCACTTCCTGACAACATCAGAGCAAGTGACTTCCCAATGGGTCTCCGCCAAGGGAGGCGTACTTGCTTGAGTGGTGGCATCAAAGTACACAAGGAGAAATAAACTTTTTTGTTTGTTTGCAACAGGCCTCTGGGCTCAGAGTGGGCAGCAAGTAGCACTGACCTTTTAAAAAAAAGTCTACTCTTGCCACCCACCCAAGTCCCAAATCCAGGTGTCCACACGTCGGAAACTCTGGATTTTCTTGAAAAATCTGGAGCAACCTTCCACTTTTTAAAATCTGGTTTAAAGCCCAAAAGAGGTGATTTTGCTCCAGGAAGGGCCATTTTTACATGTTGTGGCTGGATCGGGGCAGCTACAGGGTGAGTTCAGAAGGGGGATTTAGCAGTGAAGACAAGCTGTATAAGACTTCATATACTGTGTAACTAGAAGTGCATTTGCCCCATAGAGCAGCTGAAAAATAAAAAGATTTTTTAAAACTCTTTACCAAACCAATAATTTGGTTCAATATGAATGTAAGTATACATATGACAATGATTTTTTTTAAAAAAGTAGTTATTATAGAGGCATAGTACTATTAATACATAGCAACCTGCCAAAATCATGACAAAATTGTTCATAATTGCATGTACAGGCAGGATGTGCCCCCTCTCCCAAAGAAAGGCAGATACAATATATGTTTGAAAGAATATATTGAATATAATGAAGAATATATATTGGTAATAAAGGCCACAACTTTATTGATGGCAGCTGCAGTTGGTTGGCTCCAACACATGGGTTCGGATCCAGACATCAACCAACCCGCCTGCTGGTTGATGATACCATTGTCAGCCCGCATGCCGACGAACACCAGTCAGGAAAGGGGAGGAGCCTGGGCAGGCCCCTGAATGCCTACCAATCCCTCACTCTCCCCCTCCCTCCACCATGAGCAAGATGACTAGTGGGGGGGGGCATTCCATAATCACATGCCCCAAGCTGGCATGCTCCACTGCCCATCGCCCCCATGCTCCTGGGATCTCTGTGACCTTGACTTTGACCTTGACCATGAAATTGACAGAGACCCCGCTACCAATGACCTTGGATCAGAACCCACGCCAACCGCCCCCAAAATTGTGACAATGAGTAAATATACACACATACTACTTTACCCCTGGTAAAATCATGACAGAGGGTGGGTGGATCGGCTCCTGAAGAGCCATGGCCTAGTCCAATGCAGTGGCCAGGAAGGTATACCTGACCAGCGGGCTGGAGTGAAAACTGCTGCAAAAGCAGCATGGTCCCGCCTTCCAGCTAATCAGATTAATAGGCCAGCAGGCTGCATCTGATTGGCTGGGAGTCATTTCAAACCAACCAATCTATCTTTCTCCCAACCCACAAGGCCAGATGGGAAGAATACAGCTGAGAATGACAGGGGCCATGAAGCCACTTCATCAGCACGTGGGAGGGGGTGAAGAATGGGGGCTACAGTTGGGACCACAAATGCACCGCCGGGTAAGTCCGGCAGGGTCTGTTATTGCTAAAATATCATCTGAATGACATCTAGACATTATAAATAAGTATTATTATGCAAAGAAATTCGAAATGAACTAATAAATATCTAAAAAGAAGGAAGGAAGGGGAAGGGAAAAAATTGTAGCAGCACCTTTAAGACTGTTTTTTTTTATTTTTGTATGAGCTTTTGTGGATATAAACCCTCTTCATTGGATGTAGTACAGAGTGTATCTCTATGAAAGCTCATGCAAAAATAAAAACCAATTAGTCTGAAAGGTGCTGCTACCTTCTTTTTCCATCTTTTTCTCCCCTTTCCCTCCTCCTTTTTATGCTGCAAAAGCACACCTACTTCTTTGAAAATTTAATAACAATCTAATGTTAAGATCATGGCCCCTACAAGGCGGGGAGAGTGAATGGACTTCTAGCCAGGAGGCCTGGGGGCCCTGGATTAGGAGGGGGACCCAGAATGATGTTATTGTAAGTTTTTATTATGTAAATCCATTGAGGTTTTTTTAAAAAAATTAATATAAATATTACTTTGGTGTCACCATTTAAACTGACTTATTTTAATTTTTATCCTAAATCCTTTAGAGCATCTTGCTACTCTTAACCTTAGCAGTAGGTAGGGGGGCGCTAAAGATCCTGGCCTGGGAACTCACTTCAGGATGTGGGGGTTATGGTTAAGATAAACACTCCTTTGAGGTGAACAAGATGCTTTTAATTGTAATAAGCTAAGAACTACAATAGCACCCCTGCATCCATGAGGGATTGGCTCTGCCCCCCCCTCCGCAGATGTTGAATTCTTTGGATAATAGTAGATGACCTGGAGGAGGAAGAAGGGAGGGAGAGAGGCTCGTGGCCCAGGCCACTGCCACCACAATCTGGCCCACCTAGGCCACAGCCTCCCAGGCCTCCCAGGTGCCACCACCACCACGCTGCCACTGCTGCCACATCGTGTGTCCCGCCACTGTCATCATGCCCCCACAGCAGCCTCCACCGCCACCACACACCCTGCCACCGGCACCATGCCCCCACGACCACCTCCTCCTCTTCCTCTTCCGCATGGCCCACCACCACCACACAACTGTGACCACCTCCTCTGCCACTGCCACCACCGCCATATGCCCTGCCACACCAACATGCTGCTGCGGCCTCCTCTTCCATCACCACCACTGCTTGCATGCCCCGCCACTGCCATCTTGCTGCCATGGCCTCCCAGGCCTTCACTGCTGCCACCTCCATGCACACCACCACTGCCACCAGAGTCATCTCCTCTCTCCCTGTCCACCCCCCACTGTTGCCATCCACATATAATTGAATCAGCAGATGGCAAATCAACGGATGCAGGGGTGCTACTGTATTTGAGTACTCTTTGCAATGGACATTTGTACTTTAGTGTGATTGGACCTGGATCTTCTCTTTCCCTCCACATTCATTCTTTCTCCCTCACATGCACTACTTGTGAAATCAACTTACTCAGGCACACCCCATGATTTCAAACCAGGAATT
This sequence comes from Gambelia wislizenii, assembly GCA_030847615.1. Classification (NCBI taxonomy): domain Eukaryota; kingdom Metazoa; phylum Chordata; class Lepidosauria; order Squamata; family Crotaphytidae; genus Gambelia; species Gambelia wislizenii. The sequence goes on from JAUMIR010000003.1 coordinate 269,090,755, forward strand.
CTATGCTGTCTATCCTCAGGGCCCTTTGAGATTTCCTGGATACGACTGAAGGCCACTAGTCACAAAATGGTAATGCAGGGGCAGAGACCATTACAAAATGGCAGCAGGTGGAGGTGGATTTATGCCAGTTGCTGATACAATTATTATCTGATTGCTCTTTGGAAATTCCTAAATTTGTTGTCATAGTGATTTACTTATGGTAGGAAATTGAGTAGTTCAGCTTCTCTTACATTAAGCACAGATATTGGCTCTGGAGGTTCATCCTCTCCATTTTAAACTGAATTTGCTGAAACAGTCCAACTAGAGGGAACGTTCCTTTGTTATATATTCCTGCATGCTTCCCAAAGTATTCTAATTCATCCCCTCTATTTTGTTCTTCCCTACACATTCATCACACACTTCATTTGTAATCTGTTCCACGTGTTTCTTCCTTTCTCCTCCCAGCTCATTCATGAATACACCACTGACTTTGAGCAAGTCCATTGTAGTTTCCTACTGATGATCACAGGGCTGCTATGGTGTTACAACATGTAATGTCATAACCCCTGCTCAGAAATCTTGGGACAGAATATTCTGTAAAACGAACAGCACAATCCTGTGCATGTATGTTTACTCAGAAGGAAGCCCTAGTTAGTTCAAGAGAGAGAGAGATTTATTTCCAAGTAAGTTTTTAGGTTTTGTAGTTGAAATCATACTAGTAAGTCCACACATAGAATTTAGGATTATGTATACTCTTGACAGATGCCATTACTTTATTTTCAGTAAAACTCGTTGCTTTGAAGACACTGGGAAAGTTGGGCAAATACATAGCTCCTTATTTGAGTACTCGTAACAGTTTTCATGGAGTTATGATGTAATCTGCTGCTTCCACTTTTTAAAAATGAGCAGATTTTGCCACCAATTCTGTCATGAACAAGATCAGTTTATTGCACTGTGATAGATATCCAAGTACAGCTTTCTTTAATTTTCGTACTTCTGGTACATGCTTTATAAATGCTTTGTTTTGATGGTACATGATTTCCAGTCCACCTTACAAACAAAACTAGTTATTCAAAAGAAGAAATTCTTTTGTCTTTTCAGACTTTTACATACTAAACAAGAAGACAGTTACATTATTTTACATTAAAGGCTTTCTCATTATTGATAAAGTCAGTAAATGGTTTTGGTATTAAATGATTTGATAATATATTCTATTAGATTATGCTATGCAGTACTTGTCCCAGTCGTAAAACACACTTCCTTGAAAGGGAACCCTGTTGATTCCCATGCACATTACACACATAAGTCATTTGCTTTGCTTTGAAGTGTCAAATTTTGGTCCCTGTTGACCACTGATTTGCAACGGATCTGTTATTCTAAGGTCCATTAGAAAATCTTGCAGCCCAAAGGAAGGTACTCCCTCTTTCCTTCCACCACTTTACTTACAAATCTCATTAAAATTACTGCACATCTATTGTGAGATAGATGTGGTACTGTCACCTCTACTCCCAGGCTTCTGATGTGGAAATTGTCTTTACTTACTGCAGATCTAGAACATCACCGTTAGAAAAAATCTTGCTTCTAGATCCATTATGCTTGGCTACTATTTCAGTAGCATGTGACAGTGTGACACTTATGCAGATCTGCAAAGCAGACTGACATGAGGGAAACTTTTTAAAATAATCAGGCCTATGTCATTTAAGCCCAGCTGTGTTTTACTAGGACTCACTCTCAAGAAAGTGTGTTTAGTACTACAACCCAGGATAAATTCTTAAATGTGCTAGGTGGCTTATATGTGCAGTTAAATAGTAATTTAAGTAGTGTAATGGGGGTATAATTATGCTTTCTTAAAGAAAGGAGTTTGTTAATCTTCACCATACATTGTGTGTCTATTTGTGATGTATATGCCTTCTGTGCTCGTATGTTAAGACATTAGATTTCACCCTAAGTACTACTTATGACTCATGAGCAGCAATATTCAAATCATAGTAAAGTTATTTCAGCTAGAACTGTACAGAAAAGTGTTGAGGTTCAATAATAGTACTTTATTATTTGTAATTATTATTGTATTATTATTATTATTATTATTATTATTATTTAGTAGAGATGAGCTATTTACCTGATTTGTACATATTAGCAAATGCCAATTGCTTTTAGCATAAACTTGACAGATGTTAGGGCAATTGTGGTTTTAGGTTTGCTTAAGTTTCTGTGTCCCCACCTGTCTTCAGTCTTGCAGATATTGTGGTGGAAGCTTGATGAGCAACCGATCCCATTGGAATCTCTCTCCACTTTGATATTGTGCCATGTGACTTATTTCAGGGGGAAAGGGAACTGTCCACCCATTTGCTCCATGCTATTTCAAGACTTCTGGTCTCTGTGTGAATTCTGACTTCTCTGCTACGTACAAGAATTCTTGCTGTTATATGATACTGAACTCACTGAACAGAGCAGGGAAAAAAATCATCTATGGGAAATATGTCACACTCAGGTGCATCTAACATCTCCTGAGACAATCACAAGTGGTCAGTAGATGACGACTTAAAATTAGCTCAAGTGGCCTGTAAATGAAACCCAAAGTGTATGTTTTAATTGAAGGTGGATGCTACATCGTTCTGCTGTGAACAGCAATTTTTTTGAACACAACCATCTTTTTTAAAGAAGGTGCTTAGGGACCTTGCCTAGTATGGTCCATAAATTTTGAATGCTGATAAGAAATTTACCCTGGTATGTATAACTGTGCATATACTGTACTTCTCAGATTCCTAATATAAAAGAAGAGAGGGAGGGAAGTCCATCAGAATTTTAGAAATGTTTGGGATCCATTAGGCTTCTAGAAATGGACGTTTTTGTAACACACGCACAGACACATATACATACACACAGCAGAATGACTAGCAGCCATTTAAAATATGAGGAAAAATAATACCTTTGATTTAAGTATGCTACATCTTCCATCTTAACAGTAACTAAGTCAACAAATAAATGCTTATGAGAAAATATATCAATTCTTGTCTCAGTCCAGAATCACAGTCTGTGACATTGACCTAATCTTGCAGAGAGAGGATTGGCTAAGAGTACAGTCAGGGCAATTTAAGATATGAGATACACAGTGCAATCCTGTACATTTTTACTTGAAGTAAGTCCCACTGAGTTCAATGAGACTTATTCACATGTATCTATGTGTAAGATTGCAGCCTTACAGCACAACCCTTAGCATGTTTACTCAGGAGTAAATCCCACTAAGTTCAATATGCTTAGGATTGTAGCCTTTGAAAATGACCAAAAAAACCCACCTAAAGGAAAATAACAACATATACTGTATAGTGTAAAGCCATAAGCCAGCAATACTCAGGGCCCTTGAAACAATACAGCATTTTAGGGATGTGAGTAGGCATATTCTGACAAAGTAGCACAGATTTTGCTCCATTGTGTGACTCTTAAACCCCGTAAACTGCATTTAAGAGTGAAATTCCCTTGAATTTATCAATGTCAATCATAGAGTTCCATCATCAGGTGTATGTGTATACTGATGAAGAATTTATCTTCATACTGAATTTGCTGCTAGCTATTTCTACTGCTGTCAATTTCTTCATTCTACTTAACTGTATAATCTCACTGAACAATTTTGTGATTAAAAGATTGAATTACTGTGAATATTTATAAACTATAGGTAGATGTAGTTAAGGTATCAGAAGACAGATCTTATTTTCTGGTAGAAGTATATACTTTTGGAACATTTGTCTGTTTGTGCTTGCTTTCCCCATTTTGTCACATTGTGTGTGTGTTTTTTTTAAAGCAGAGACATAGATACATATCTAACAATACTCTTTAGAATGAATGTTGGTAGTTGTCAATTTTAAAATTATAGGAGCCCTATTTTTCACATGGTAACTCTGATACAACTTGATTATCAGCTAGATTTAGCTACAGCAATATAATACTGTATAGCAGATTATGAGACGGAATTAACATTTATTTTGCAAAGCAAAATTGCTGCTTGCTGGTCAGAAATGTTTTCTAATGCAGACATATTCTTAAATAACACTGTATAATGATAAACCAAAAATATTTTCTATACATTTATTTATAATACACACAGTGGGAAAGATCTTGTTGAATCCTTCAGTTTCATACAGAAGGAAACTATGCTTGAACGTTAAGTTCCATGTTTACTCTTTACTGCTTTGCTGACAGGGAGGTGTACAATAATCTAGGGCTTGATTCTACTCTTCTATAATTCTACTGCCTGTGAGATCCAGTCTCAGAAGTACTGATGACCTCACCCTCATATCACCAACCAGAACATGTAGTCCAGAATCCCCTTGGTGACTTAGTGACCAGGGTCTACACCAGTGCAACTACTTTCTCAAGTATTGCACAAGGAGAAAGTCAGTACCTCCTCACACAACACCTTTCTCCCAGCTACACAATGGGAGCATGCTATCCCTGATGTCACTTGGCAACTCTTGTGCAGCGGGAGGAAAAGGAGATACCATCCCCCTACAAGTCTCCATCTGAAGTACACTGGCAGAGTTTTATGCTCCTCTAGATCTGGGACATAATGACTGACTTGTGGTAGAAAGTTATATGCCAGAGACCACCTGTTTGAAGTGAAGCACACCCTTGTATACCCAGATTTTTCAGTACTGTGGAGAATCATGATTACATATAACACATTGCCCCTGAGGAGCAGATAATATTGCACCACCAGCATCACTAACATTTTTACCATTGCCTGAAGCAGATGTAAAATCAAGCCCAAGGTCTCATTGAAGATCAGAGGTTTGCTTGTGATATGATTAAATCCATACAGTGGCAAAAGTCCCAGTGCAGACAAGGTTGTCCTAAAGTAATTTTTGTCACAGAAGAACCAGCAGAGCAAAGGGAGGAATATTTTACATTGCTGTTTTGTACCCATTGTTTGTAATCTCTCCTCATTAGTTTCAGTTTATGGTATTTGTATCATAAGTAATAAGAAATGTCTATATCCTTAGCTTTGATACTTGCCCACTGGCACCGAGTAGTATGATCTCTTTAGAATCATTGATGAATTTACTCTTGTAGAATCGCACCTTAAGATTAAATAAAACTCTTGCTGCTGTTTTAAAACTATAATATTTCAAAATATTATTGTATTAGTTTTATATTGCTGACTAGAGAAACATAAGAAATGGAGTGGGCTGGGGTTTTGTTTTTTCAGGTTTTTAAAGTGGTGATCAAAATAGTGGCTTAGCAATGACAGAAGAATACTCCATCTATCCATGTTCTTGATATAAAACCTGTGTAATATTTTGCCTTAATTCAAATAAAGCTAAAAATATGTTTTGTGGCTATTTGTATTTATTAAACAATGGTCTGGTTTGGACATAATGTTACACTATGGCTTGGTGAAAGCTTTCCCAACCTGATGCTCTTCAATTGTGTTGGAACACAATGCCCATAATCTGCCAATCAGGTGAAGACTGATTTACTGTTTTGTGCATTCATCTTTGAATTCAATTACTACATCCCATTTGTAAGCTATGGTTAATCTTAGCTATGGTTTATGAAAACAAGCCAATTTGAGAAACCATGGTTTGAAGAGATTTGTTTTACTAAACCAGAATTAATACTAACCAGGTTCAGGCATTGTACACTGAGGAGATTTTCAGACAGGCAAAAATCGCCCCTTGCCGCGCGAGCAGCCTCCCGAAACTGCTGCGCGGCAAGGGTCTTTTTCGGACGACGCTGTGCCTCTAGCGAAGCCGTCCGTGTCACTTCCGTGAAGCTTGGGACGGCTCCGCGTCATATTTCAAGCACGGGCAGCCTCCGTGCTTGAAATATGGCGCGGAGCCGTCCCAAGCTTCACGGAAGTGACACGGACGGCTTCGCTAGAGGCACAGCGTCGTCCGAAAAAGACCCTTGCCGCGCAGCAGTTTCGGGAGGCTGCTCGCGCGGCAAGGGGCGATTTTTGCCTGTCTGAAAATCTCCTGAGGTTAGCTAAAGACTAAAATGAAATATCCTTGTGCTTGTGATACTTGCTCTCTGCCATAAAGTAGTATACAGTAATTTCTTTAGAGTCATTTATGAATTTAGTCTTGTAAATTTGCACCTTAACGTTAAATAAAAACTCTTGCTGCTATGTTTTAAATGCTTTGATATTTCAAAATGTGCCAGAAGACAAGAGGTGAGAAAGCAACACACAAGCCTAAGACTCATTTGCATAATACAGCCAGCCCCTTGTATCCACGGAACCAATAGCCACAGTTTCAGTTATCAGTGGGACACATACCACATAGTCATGCTGGAAAATGTCTAGAGAGGCATCCTCTATGTCCTCCAATGCAACTCTATGGTATGTTTTTACCAGAAGTCCTTTATTTTAATAAGATTCAAGTTATCCATGGTTTCTTGCATGCATGGTAAGTCCAGAAACCGAACCTCCATGGATATGGGGGTCCAACTGTACTACTGAACTGTACCTTGTTAATCTGAACAAGGCCAATTACCTTCATGACCATTCCCCCCCCCCCGATTATGATTCCATGACTTGGTCCACATGCTGTGCAATCCCCTAACCCAGTATAAACTTCATAGATTTGTCTTTGAGGTGCTCTCCAAACTGATGAATCTGTTTCTGCTCAGAAATCAGCCACAGTGATTTCAGTTGGATTTAACCCTGCAGCCTAAATCTAATAGTCCCAACCATAATAAATCAGTAATTGATTGACCGACTGATCCCAAACAGTAGTCACCAAGGGTTCCTCTTCATCCTGGAGAGAAGTAACTAGTGGGGTGCCACAGGGTTCTGTCCTGGACCCAGTGCTATTCAACATCTTTATCAGTGACTTGGATGATGGAATACAGGGAATTCTTATCAAGTTTGCAGACGACACCTGTGAAACACCAAATTAGGAGGAGTAGCTAATACCCCAGAGGAAAGGATGAGAATTCAAAATGACCTGAATAGATTAGAAAGCTGGGCCAAAACTAACAAAATGAATTTCAACAGGGTCAAATGTAGGATACTACACTTGGGCAGTAAAAATGAAATGCACAGATACAAGATGGTTGACACCTTGCTTGACAACAATACATGTGAAAGGGATCTAAGAATCTTAGCGGACCGCAAGATGAACATGAGTCAGCACTGTGATGCAGCAGCTAAAAAAGCAAATGTGATTCTAGGATGCATGAATAGGAGCATAGTATCTAGATCAAGAGAAGTAATAGTTCCACTCTTTCTGCTTTGGTCAGTCCTCACCTGGAATACTGTGTCCAGTTCTGGGCACCACAATTCAGGAAAGATATTGAGAAGCTGGAATGTTTCCAGAGGAGGGCGACTAAAATGGTAAAAGTTCTGGAAGCCCTGCTGTATGAGGAGCGGCTTAGGGAACTGGGTATGTTTAGCCTAGAGAAGAGAATGTTAAGAGGTGACATGATAGCCATGTTTAAATATTTTAAGGGAAGTCATACTGTGGATGGTGCAATGTACTACAGTCACCCCTTCCAATTTGCAGAGGTTAGGGGTTGAGAACCACTGTGAAATTGAAAAATACATGAATAACCTTTGGCTCCCCAGCCCTAACGAGTCCCCCTGCAAAAGAGGCAGCGGTGCTTGGGAAGCCCCCCCTCCCCCCTCCGCTCCTGGAAAAGCAGCAGCGGGGCTTGGGAAGCCTTGCCCCCCCACGCCCCCCCATACTGCTGCAAAAATGGCAGCGGGGCTTGGGAAGCCTTGCTGCCACCTAACAGTCCCCCCATACCCCTGCAAAAGGGGTGGTGGGGCTTGGGAAGCCTTGTTGCTCCCCGCCCACCCACCCCCAAGGGAAGGAATGATGACCAAACTCGCAGCGCTCACCGCAGGTTTGGTCACCTTTCCTTCCCTATGGGGGGAAAAGCCAAAAACCACCTCCCCCCCCCTCCCCGCAGCCTTGACTTTTCCCCCCACAGGGAAGGAAAGCCAACCAAACAAGCCACGGGTTTGGTCGGCTTTCCTTCCTGGGGGGGGGGAGCTGAAAACTGCACACACCCCTCCCCGCGGCCTCGGCTTTTCCCCCCACAGGGAAGGAAAGCCAACCAAACTCGAAGCGCTCGCCACAGGTTTTGTTGGCTTTCCTTCCCTGTAGGGGGAAAAACCAAAAACAGCTCACTCCCCTCACTGCGGCCTTGCAAATCCACAAATTCACAAAACCGTGAATTGGAAAGCCGCGAATTGGAAGGGACGACTGTACTGTGCTTCTCCAGAGATTAGGACACAGAGCAATGGACTACAGGAAAAGATATTTCACCTAAACATTAGGAAGAACTTCCTAACAGTAAGAGCTGTTTGAAAGTGGAATACACTGCCTTATAGTGTGGTGGAGTCTCCTTCTTTGGAGGTTTTTAAACAGAGGCTGGATGGCCATCTGTCAGGAATACAGTACTTTGATTGTGTATTCCTGCAGGGCAAGGGGTTAGACTAGATGGGCCTTGTGGTCTCTTCTAAATGTATGATTCTATGAGTTGACTCAACTGAACTTAAATAAACGCTGGTTTACCAAGCTCCCGTGATTCAGTGGATGTACTCTGCTTTGGATCACATACTGGATTTTCTTTAAGACAGGAAATACTAAATGATAACATTATAGTTCTACTGCACATTTCACTCTAGTGGAGATGTTACTTATGGTTTCTTATGTCATTTTATGTCACTTTATATGGCAATCCCTGATAGAAAAGAAACATAATCACTGAGCAGCCAGTTTCTGAAGAGCATGATGATGACTGTGATGTAGATGTTAACCACAAAAATGCAAGTCCAGAATTCCCATTATTTCTGTCAGTCATATAGGACTATTTAAAAAAACAAACCACACACAGGAATACCAACACTCAATATGTATGCAAAATCAGTAGGCATTCTGCTGTAAAGTTGGGTGTGAAATGAAGGGATGATACACAGATAAAGGTATCAAGACCCTTGATTTGCAACAAACAGGGACAGTTTTCCCAACACTTCCACGTAAACCTAAACTAACAAAGGTGTTCCCCATGCAGATAAGGACCCAATCTTAGCTCAGTAAGGATCTGTGCAAAGAACCTACCAAATTCACCTAAACATTGGGAAGAACTTCCTGACAGTAAGAGCTGTTCAGAAGTGGAATACACTGCCTCAGAGAGTGGTAGAGTCTCCTTCTTTTGAGGTTTTAAAACAAAGGCTGGATGGCCATCTGTCGGGAATGCTTTGTGTATCCCAGCAGGGCAAGGGGTTGGATTAGATGGCCTTTGTGGTCTCTTCCAACTCTATGATTCTATGAATGGCATGGCACCTGCAGGTGAATTACTACTGCCACCAGCATGCATCAAGTGCCATCCTGAACTGAGGATTCCATGCAAAGCAGCATGCCTTCTGTGCAATTTCCCTCTCTTCAAGGACTGACTTGTGTGTAACAACCTGCTCCTTCATCTTGCAAAATAGCCTAAGGAGATCCAGGTGCTTCAATAGACACCAGAACTGATTGAATGATTAGTTAATTAAACATTGGGATCTAGTTTAACAATCTCATTTTATTGCAGGTCCCCTGCGATCCTATGATAAAGAGTGGGATTTCGGATTTCTTTCCCCTTTCATAGAGTAGACTAAGGTCAAATCCACACCACACCTACTGGATTATTTTCCTGGGCTCCTTATCGAATCCTGGAATTGGTGTTTTTCCAAGGTCTTCAGCCTTCTCTGCCAAAGAGTGCGGGTGTCTCACGGAAACTGCAAATCCCAGGATTCAATAGGAAGGAGCCCTGGCATATGCTGCAATTCTGTTTCAAACTGGATGGTTTGGGTCGTGTGGATTTGGCCTGAAGCCAGCTGAAGGTTTCTACCTAGGCTTTGTCTGAGCTGGGCTCCGACCCTGGACTGTGAGGAGCCGGGGTGGGCGTATTCTGCCCACGTCCAGAGCGCAGCGAGGGGCGAGGTCGGTGGCGAGGGGGTCCCTCCGGCGCCGCATCTCGCCCCAGGCCTGCCCCCTGCCGGGCCACCCTGGCCGCTGCCCGCCCGCCCGCTCCTCTCTTCCCCGGCCCCGCAAGCCAAGGGCTGGGTGTCGGCGTCTGAGGCGGGTCCCGCCTGGGGCTGGGGCTGGGCACCCCCCCTGCCGCCTGGCAGCCTGCTGAGCCTGGGGCTGGCCCGGAGGCGGCCGAGCTGAGGCGGCCATGAAGTTCCCGGGCTCCGTCCTGGTCTCGCTCTTCCTCTTCGTGGCCGAGACGACGGCCGCCTTGTCCCTGAGCAGCACCTACCGCTCGGCCGGGGACCGCATGTGGCAGGCGCTGACGCTGCTCTTCGCCCTCCTGCCCTGCGCCCTGGTCCAGTTCAGCCTCGTCTTCGTCCACCGCGACCTCAGCAGGGACCGGCCCCTCGTCCTCCTGCTCCACATCCTCCAGCTGGGACCCATTGTCAGGTGGGGGAGCCGCCCGCGGAGGGAGGGGGGCCGGTGGGGGGGCGGCCTCCTCCCTGGCCCGGCGTCGCACCGCAGCCTCCCGCCCAAGCCAAGCTCCCAGGAGGAGGAGGAGGAGGCCTGGCGACCATCAGGGGGGCTTTCACTCTTACCCCCCTTCATGCCCCCCCTCCTAAAGTGGGTCTTTGGTAGCCCCCCCTACCTATTGCTCAGGTTAATAAGGGCAGCCAGAGGCTCTCCACAGGATTTAGGATAAAAATTAAGTCAGTGGAAAGGAGGACACCAAAGTAATATTTCTTTATTTAAAACGAAATGGATTTACATAATAAAAACTGACAATAATATCACTCCAGGGCTCCCTCCTAATCCCAGGCCCCCAGGCTAGAGCCCTGTCAGCCCCCTGCCTTGTGGGGGCTACCTCCCCTATGGTGGTGGTGGGGCCCTTCTCTGTAAAGGGAACCAGAATGAGCAGCCCCCTACAGAAACACCTTTTGGGGGTCACACAACATGCCAGATGTGGATAGATGTCCAGTCCAGTCTGACCTCTTTTTTCAGTAATTGGGCAGGGAACTGTTTTATTGTTCTTTTTCTTGTAAAGCACCATGTACATTGATGGTGCTATAGAAATAAGAGATAATAAATAATAATAATGGTAATGATAATTGTGCCATATATCAAAAGAGAACCCATGGAGAAAGAGAAGGAGAGGAGCTCTCCAGGTCCATAAAGAGCAAGCTGTCAGCTGCCTCCAGCAGGGTATGGCCTCCTTTCTGGAAACCTTTGTCCCTTTTTTTTTCTTTTTCTTTTAACACACAGATGGAAGGTCGTGTATGCTGAGACTGTACTGGGAAATATATGGTGTGGGTTGTTTGCACAGTGGCCTGTGAGGTGTAACTGTGGCAAGGAAGCATGCGGGTATGGTTGTGCAAAAGGCACGCCCGCCACCAGCATGCGTTTCTGGGAGAACTTGAAAAGGATAATCTGTACCACTCACATCCTTTAGGCTTTATCAAAATATCTGAAACAATAAACAGTGATTTAAAGGGGGGGGGGAGAAAACAGAGGCTGTAATTATACAGCCATAACCTGGGAGTATGGCTCTTGTTTATAAGTAAATATGTATAGGATTATACTCTGAGGGTGGGTTTTTGCTTTTTTGTGGGCTACACATGCTCATTTTAAATTGAAACTAAAGGAATTATTTCCCCTTACATTTAGATCTTTATGGTGCTGAGAGGCTAACTGGAGAACATTGTCATTTTTGCCCTTAGAATAATCTTTTATTCTTCATGGACATTTTAGCAATCATAATAATGATGATACTGAAAGGATTTCTTTGCTTTCCCTTATTCAAAATACCCAGGTGCTTCATCATTCTCAGGGATCTGGTACAAAGGGCCATTTTTGCAATTTGATGTGCGTACACTTGTTATAACTGAAGTAAACAGGCTGCAAAGTCTTACCAGGCAGATGGGATTTACAGTTCAAAATATTTTGAGACAATTTTAGGGGACCCAATGTTGGGAAATGCTTTTTAGCCCATGGAATCCAGGAGTTAAAAAGAGTGTTCTGATCCCATTTGATACTAAAAACCAGACACTTACCTAAAGAGACTCTACTGTTGCAATCTGGAATCTAATATGTTGCTCCCAAATTACTACCAGAGCCTAGTGGAGTAGATAGTTACGTTCCAGTTTTATTTAAACTTCACTGTCTGACCATTTGTTTTCAAGCTCACTTTGAGATGTGTGCATTAGACCTTAAAGCCACTAAGGAGATTTTCACACTACACTGTTATAGTGTTACTATTCCACTTTATTGGCTATGGCTGCCTCCTGTGGAATCCTGGGATTTGTAGTTTAGGGAGGGGCATTTACAACTGTCAGCCAGAGAGCTCTTAGGCCTCACTAAACTACAAACCCCAGAATTCCACAGGAGGAAGCCAGAGCAGTTAAAGTGGAATAGTAACACTATAACAGTGTAGTGTGAAAATCTCCTAATAGTCTGGGACAAGATATCCCAGTCATTTCCTCCTCTCATTGCTTCTTCTTGTAGCAGCCCCCTTGAGTATACTGCTCAGCTTCTGGGGGCCTCCTTCTCAAAGAAGGTGGTGGGGAAGAAGGAAAAGGCCTTCGTTGCTTTGACACCCAGGATATGAAATATTCTCAACTGGCACCCTTGCTGTTTGTTTCTAAGCAAGCATTCAAAACTGCAGCGCATTCAGAATTGCATTGTGTTAGGAATGGAGGTTGATTTTCCTCTAAGTAATATTTTGCTCTTCTGTTTCTAGTTTTTTTTTACTTCTTTTTATTGCTTTCCTCTATCTTATCTCACTGTGTTTCGTTTTATGACATTGTAAACCTTATTCACTGGGATATATTTTTGCCCAGAAAGGTGGGTTATAAGTCAATTGATCACAGGGTATTGTAGCATTATCTTTTTGTGTCAAGAAGTCTGACTAAATAAGCTTTCTAGTTTGTTAATGTGTAGCCTTAAAATGCAAGTCAAACATCAAACTAGGATGGAAGGAAAAAGAGAGAGAGAAAGAGGAAGACTGAGACTCAAGCAAGGCTACTGCAAGACTCCTCCACGTCCTGATCTGTGCCACATGCTGTATGCTATGGCTTATCTTCCTCCTTCTTACATAGGAGAAAACAGGTCAGTTTTTGTGCAAAGGAATACATGGACAGAAGCCTGACATCAGAAAGGACAACTGTCTTATTAAATAAAATAAATAACACATTAATTAAAAACTGGGAAAGAAATCATTCTCCCAGCCAGAACTACTCACCTGAATATTACTACTCTTCAACAAAGGAATTTCAGAAAGAGATCCCAACATGGAGTTTCTGAACTAGAAACATGGGGAAGTTTCATTTGTTTGTTTAGGCCTGAATCAAAACACTGGTTTCCTTTCCCATTAAAGGCATCAGTAAGTTAGCATAAGCAAACCTGACGCCACTTTGCAAAAAATCAGCAACCATAAAAAGCTGCTTTATAAAAGAATCATACCATTTGGACTGGATGGCCCTCGTGGTCTCTTCCAACTCTACAATTCTATGATTCTATGATTGGTCTTTCTGCCACAGCATTGTCTAAACTGGTAGTGACTTTCCAGGGAAGTATCTACATTACACAGTTATATTCTATATATATAATTCTCTTCGGTATGTTGCCTTTCCCAGTGTGCTGATTGGCCACTTAAGAAACATACCCAACCACTCCCTCAGCCAGTCACCACCGACATGCAAATCTATGTGTTCCAATGTAATACTGGGAGCGACCAAACAATGTGCTACAGTGTTGGCTATAGTTACTAAGGCTGCATGTCTTTCCAGTTCACCAATGTCTCAGGGCTGCACAATTCCCACTTATGATCAAGTCTACACAGTAATATATCCGTTCCCACTGCAACAGGACACAGGCAGTCAACTGGCAGAGGGACCCTGCTACTGAGGCAGTACCCAGGCAGTCAACTGGCGATGGCAGCGGGAAGCCGCTGCCGCCACTGTAACAGGATCCAGGCAGTCAACTGGCAGCGGTGGCAGCAGGGCAACAGAGTGAGTCACCCTCAGCAATTCTGGTGAAAGTGTAGAACAATGAGAAGGGGGAGGAGGAATTCAAATCCACCGGCCTACCTTACAGAGTTGTTGTGAGGTCTACCAGGCGTGTTTTGAGGAGTTTCTTAATGGTGTATGGTACGTTGGGTCCAGCTAGTAGTTTGATACCACTCTAAATGCTGTGTCTCCATCCTGCAGTATCCTGGGATTTGTAGTTTTGGGATGTACTTAGACTTTTCTGCCACAGACTTTTAGTCCTGATGTACTAAAGAATTCTGCCTCACTAAACTACAAATCCTAGGATTCCATAGAATGGAGCCATGACACTTAGAGAGTTATCAAACTGCTACACATTAACTCCTTTGGGCCTTTGGAAGCCTGTAAATGCTTTGAAGAATGTTATGTGTCCTCCTAGGGTCATCTCTGTTTATTGATGCTTGGGGTTAGAGTCCTATTTATACTTAGAGTAAGTTCCTTTATACTCAGTGGGACTTTCTTCTGAGTAGATGTGAGTAAAATCACACTGGGATTATATTAGTCTGTCAAACCTGGTTCTACAGCCTAAGATCTACTCAAATTGGGAGTGGCAAAGCACAGGCTTTGGATACAGAAGTCCAAGATTCAATCTCTGGTGTCTTTCTAGGGATACTGTGTGGAACTCTGCCAGGCTGTTTCCAGGCAGTATAAATTAGTGGTTCTCAGCTTCCTGCTACCCCTTGTTGTTGGACCTGGAGCTCCCAGGAGCTCCAGCCAGCATGGTCAGTGGTTAGAGATTCCAGAAACTGAAGACAAGCAACATATGGAAGACGCTTTTGAAAATCGTTATTTCCAGTACTGACCCAGATGGCCCAGTTATCTGACTCAGACTGCTGATTCTCTGCAGAAATAATGCTGTTTGACACTGCTTTAACTGCCATGGCTCAGTATTATGGAGTTCTGGGATTTGTAATTTTGTGAGATATAGAGGACTTTATCAGATGCAGCCTCTTTAAACATTTGTTTGCCGGCATTTTTTTAAAGCATTTTTATGCCGGCAAAAGAACATCCCCCCCCCCAGCACTTACCTTGTAATCCCGACAAAGGCTCCCAGCAATGAAGTGGAAGTGAATGGAGCCCCATTCACTTCCTTGTTTGAAATCTCACGCAATTTCATCACACAGGAAATCAAACTTAAAAACAAAAATAAACATCTAAAAGTTACACTAAGTACCCAAACGCACTGTAAAAGTCCCAAGTAACCTAGGGAGGGTCATAAAAAGTGAAACTTGCCTGGATGTCCCAATCTCACTCAGAAGTGTTCATGCTGGAGCGGCCATTGTCAGGGTAAATACATGATTTAAATGGCCCGAGGTATTGTATGCCAGCAGGGGGATCTATTGACGTCTTAAGACGTCAATTAAAAAACATGCTTTTGCCTCTTTGTAACTGCGAAAGGGCAACGTCGTCTTATCCATGCACCCTTTCACGGATATGTGACATCCTTATGACACCATATTTTCCTCGTCTGATAAAGTCGTTAGACTTCTCTGTCAGAAAGCTCTGGTGCCACAACAAACTACAGATCCTAGGATTCCATAGGATGGAGCCATGATAGTTAAAGCAGAGTCAAACTGCATTATTTCTGCAGTGTGGCATCAGCCTCAGTAATAGTAGCTTCCCTATAGTTTATTCCAGAGAGTTAGCATGGTATTGTGGTTTGGGCATTGGGTTATGACTCTGGAGACCAGGGTTTGAATCCCCACTCAGTCATAGAAGCCCACTGGGTGACTTTGGGCAAGTCACACTCTCTTAACCTCAGAGGAAAGCAAAGGCAACCCCCCTCTGAACAAATCTTGCCAAGAAAACCCTGTGATAGGTTTGTCTTAGGGTCAATAAGTCCATAAGTCAAAAACAACTTGAAGGCACACAACAATAATAGTTATTCCTATGCTTTAATCTTTTCCTACGCCATTTTGTATCCTAACAGCAAACTCGTTTTCACAGTCTGTATCTTTGTTCAAACAAAATCGCGCATGTATTAAAGGGATGTGTATCCGCAGATCTGGAGGACTATAAGACCCAAATCAAATTGCTAGTCCCAACTAGAGTAGACCTGTTGAATCAATTAGATTTACATATGTGTTGACTTACCATTCAGCAGTTGGTTCAATGGCTCAGCTCATGTTGGGATTTTAACTGTCAGGGGATGATAGGACACGCAATCCCCAGCAGAAGCCAAAAACTGTCTCAGTAGACTCAGTAGCAACCCACTCCCAAGAATACTCACACACAGAGTGTTTGACGTCCAAATAAGCAGGAGGCACTTTTATTTTCAAACTCAAACAATTGCAATATATAGAAATATTTACAACCCAAGGAGAAACTGCTTCACCAGGCGTCAGCATTCACAGGAAGAAGGAAGTGAGCTCCCTTCTGAACTCTCATATATATATTTACAGGACATTGCCCCCTAGTGGCCTGACTAGGCACAACTTGTTAGTTCATGCAGCATGGTTCTGTAGTTGTTCAGCCATTTTATAATGGAGTTCAGTCTAACTCCTGACATTTGCAATTGGAATTAGGCCCATTGTTTGCATCAGTACAAAAATCTGTAAAGAAAAAAACAAGTGATGGAGGTAACACTGAAAGAGCTGAGTGAGGAAAATGAAACTTGCTTAATGGGTACAGAATACTAACTTTGGACATGATCACACTATACTGTCATAGAGCTATTACAACTTTAACTGCTATGGCTGCCTCCTGTGGAATCCTGGGATTTGAAGTTTATGGAGGGGCATTTAGAACTCTCAGCCAGAGAGCTCTTAGGCCTCACTAAACTACAAACCCCAGAATTCCACAGGAGGCAGCCATAGCAGGTAAAGTGGAATAATAGCACTATAACTGTAGTGTGATAAAGCTCTAACTGTGACTGCTGCCACACTGCAGAAATAATACAGTTTGACACCACTTTAACTGTCATGGCTCAATGCTATGGAATTCTCAGGTTTGTTGTTTTGTGCAATATTTTGCTGCCTCTCTCAGACAGCTCTGGTGCCACAACAAACTACAAATCCTAGGATTCCATAGAACGGAGCCAATCCAGTTTGACAACTGGTGTCAAACTGGATTATTTCTGCAGTGTGGCAGTAGCCTAAAAAGTGGAGATGGAATTTAGTAGGGTGTATGTGTGTGAAATGAAATACCCTGGAGAAGAGCATATTCTGCTGGAACCTTGGACAAGAGCAGTCCATGCTGCAATATTTTGTGGTAGGTCCCACTTGTAGTCCTTATCTTTAATATGTTTATTACATTCTTGATCCAAATCTTTTTTTAAGGGAAAGAAAACAATGCATTTTCTATGCTGACCTCTCTCTGCCTTCTGTGTCTGTGCTGCTCTCGCAGATCTAACGACATCAGGGCATCATGGTCCATAGAACATGTTCTTTTGATGGTGATAATAACTTAATAGTGATATTCTACAAGGACTGTATGGTACATGGCGTAGACGTTTGAGTGTTGGACTAAGACTCTTGAGACAGAGGTTTGAATACCTGCTTGGCCATGGAAGCCCACTGGATTACCTTGGGCAAGTCAAACACTCTCAGCCTGAGAAAACCCCATGATAGGTTTGCCTTCTGGTTGCCATAAGTTGGAAATGACTTGAAGGCACACAACAACAACAACAACGATGGTAATCTTCCCCCTACCGCACTCCTTTGTTTAATTTGTCTTGCTAAAACAAAATCAGGTGATCTCTCAGTAATTAGGCCAACGTCCCTGATCTCTGTGGCCTAAATCTAGTCTTTGTGGCAAGTCTAGCAGAAGAGGAATTTGAAAAGCCTTCCGGTTCTGATAGACAAAATAGCTGAAGTTCACTGGGCACTATCTGGGATTATTGTGGCAGGTCATGCATGGGGCTCTGTTTAAGAATGCAGCTATTCAGTGAGCACTTAGAAAATGTTCTATCATCAACTATTAAATAGATATTCATGTACAACAAATATATTTTTGTTGAGATCACAATCCTACACTTCTGAGTCCCATTGAATTAAATTGGACTCTTCCCATAGTTTGGAAAGTTGCCTTTACGGACTACAGGTTGCCAAATCCCTCAGGCAGTATGGGGATGGGATTTGGAGTCCAAAAATGATTTTTCTAAGCCCTGCTTAGTCCCTGTTGGTATATGCAATGTTGGGGACTGTAGCTCCCTACATTAGCTTATCCATGCCCTGAAATCCTCAGGAGAGGCTCTTATCTGAGTTCAGCCATCTTCATAGAACCCTCTAGCTGGCAGTTCTAAGCACCTTGCCTACTATAAATCCCAGGATTTTGTAGGATGGAGCCATGGATAGAGTTAAGAGTGTTATAAAACTGTCATAACTGCATAGTTTAAATGCATTTGTAGTTTGCTGTAGCAAAATAGACAAACAAAAAAGAGTCCTGTAGCATCTTTAAAACTAATACATTTAATTATGGCATAGGATATTGTGGAGTAGAAGAAAATATGTGACTTTCCTCCTGTTGTAGAAGCACAGCAAGCAAAGCAATTCAGGGTAGAAAAACTTCAAGCAGGTATTTTCTCCATTTCTGATCATAGCTTCCTGTGGATAATTTTAATTTAAAACACATAGGCACATACGTATGTACTCCAGGAAGCTGTTGAGCATGTCATGTTACATCCTTATTACAACAGCCAAAGTGAGTAGCTTGTAACCCACCAGATGTTGTAGAACTCCAATTGCCATTATTTCCAGTCAACATGGCGACTAGGCTTGACAGTTGGAGTACAACGGGGTTTGGAGGGTTTCTTACTATAGTCCTACATAATTGTTCGAAGGGTTGCTGAGATGATAAGAAGTACAGTTGTCCCTCCGTATCCACAGAGTTGGTATCCACGGATTTAAGTATTCACAGCTTGAAAATATTCTTTAAAAAATACTAATCCAAAAAGGAAACCTTGATTTTGCCATCTTATATAAGAGACACCATTTGCTATGCCATTGCATATAATGGGACTTAAGTATTCACGGATTTTGGTATCTACATGGGGTCCTGGAACGAAACCCCAGCGAATATGGAGGGACAACTGTTCTGTACTCCTAAAAATGTAACAGTTGTACTATAGTTTAAAGTGTTTGCCTGCCTTTCTGTTTGTCTGACTGGTGTGCTATATAAATCCACATGCTTGACTGCAAAGTTATCAAGGTTGGTATGTCATGGGACCAAGATGAAAACTATAGTAAGGCAACGCTTCCCTAACAAACACTTTAGATTTCTTTATTTTTTTGCTCTAGAATGCACATTTATTAAAATATTCAGATTTAGGGCAACATCTTACACATTTTAATGCAAGTGTAAATTTCAGACCTTTTTTTTTAAAAAAATGCTGATTTTGATCCATTTTACATGGAGCATGGTGTGAAACAGATTTTAAGTATTGTTGGTGCTATCACTGAAATATTTGTTTCATCCAAAATCAATGGGAAAATTATTAACATCAATCCAGACAATTGTAGGTCCATTTCCCAATGCTGTGTGAAAATGCTATAGAACTAAGCTGTGTTATTAGCAAGATGGGCTACTTTTATTTATTCTTTTTTGCCTCTTAGCTAAGATCAAGTGTGGTAATACTGAGCCAATGAAAGTTAATGGTGCATTATCATAGATCTAAGAAAATATTGCCTGCAAAAGTTAGTGGTATTGGTATTCCATGCTGTTGCACCAAATTGATGATGTATTCTGTGGTCAGTCAGCTGGTAGTTGTGATGCTGGAACATATGGCTACAGTGGGGAAAGCCAGGTGTAAATTTACCAAGAGTTGTATACACCTCTTATTATTATTATTATTATTATTGGTATTGTTGTTGAATTCACTTTCTAGAAAGCCTGAGATTCCTTAATAATGGACTAAAGCGAGGGCAGTACTACCAGTCACCACAACTGGCAGGTGTAAGGAGGCAACAGCATGGTGGAAGAAGAGAGTGCTGTGTACCACACAGCTTGCACCATGTCCCCTAAGCTAGCCTGCTGTCTTCAGGATGATGGAGGATGCTGAGAGAGGGTACCATTATGTTCTTTGCCTAAAGCAAGAAAATGTTTTGGGTGATATGCTGTGTTAAGCCCATACATCTGCAGCCAGTTGGATCTGAGACATGCCTAAGTTGCCGTTAGACAGATTAATTTCTGTCTGAAGAGACACAGC
The DNA here is from genome assembly GCA_030847615.1 of Gambelia wislizenii. NCBI lineage: Eukaryota > Metazoa > Chordata > Lepidosauria > Squamata > Crotaphytidae > Gambelia > Gambelia wislizenii. The sequence continues at coordinate 269,110,881 of JAUMIR010000003.1, forward strand.
ATAGAGTGACTATGCAGTTTAAAAAACAGTTCATATGATATGGTTTATGTTGTTCATTTTCCTCTAGGTGTGTGGAAGTCTTCTGTATTTACTTTCGTGCAGGCCGAGTGGAAGAGCCTTATGTCAGCATCACCAAGAAGAGGCAGATGCCAAAAGATGGACACTCAGAAGAAATTGAAAAGGAAGTGGGCCAGGCAGAGGGCAAGCTGTTTACACACAGATCTGCATTTAGTCGGGCATCAGTGATTCAAGCTTTCCTAGGCTCAGCGCCTCAGTTGACTCTTCAGCTATACATATGTGTCCTCCAGCAAGAAATCACTGCAGCTAGAAGTATGTATAATTGATACATTGTTTACTATTTCTGCCTGGGTGAGTAGTTTTAAGAGAGTAATCAAATAATTGCTAAACCCTTATATGGGATTAGTAGGGAACTAGATGCTAGGGAAATGGCTAGCTCTCATCTACCAGGAAAGAATACTGTAGACCAGGGGTGGGCAACTATGCAGGGTGATGGGAGCCATTTTTCTTCCCTGTGCCCACCCAGTGGGCTGCACCAGCAGATTTCAGCACTCCTGAAGTGATACCCGTCACTTCATGCTGCCATTTTGGCTGACTTGGGTTTCCCCCCCTCTCTTTGGATGTTTTTAGGAGGTTTGGAGGGTTAGGGGAATCAAACTGCTACATTTCCAGGTGATTTTGGATGATTTAGTGAACAATGACCTGTTGGGAGAGATTCAACAGCTAAATATGCGGTCTGAATTTAAAACAGTATTAAATGCCTATTTCTTCCAGCAGGCTTACCCAGTTGATTTGAAACTATGGATTTTAAATTGGTATTTTAATTGTATGGATTATTTTAAGGTGTTTTTTTTTTAGTCTTACATGTTTTAACATTTGTGTTTAAATAGTTTATGTTTTAGTTATATATTATATTTTAACCCATGTTGTACCTTGCCTCGAACCTTGATGAGAGGTAGGTAAGAATTTTTTATTATTATTATTGCCAATTTGGGGGCAAAAAAATCACCTGAAAGTCAGCCCATTTCTTAAAAATATATTTTGTTGAGATTTGGGGGGCTTCTGGGAGGTCATACTTAGGGTCCCACAGGCCACACATTGCCAACTCCTGTTGTAGTCCCATAGAGTCCCATGTTTTGTTGCAGAGTCATGCTGAACCAGGTCTGCAGTGTAGGCATTATGTGACATTGTCACCTAAATGGTTGTAAACACTTGCCCCAGATTTCAGCCAGTAGCCATATACTTTTTTAAACAAACAAAAAACAGCTAGGACAATAAAAATAGCTTTGCTCTTTGCTGTTGGGGTATTTTGTCATGAAAAGGTAGCAAAATTTTAGTTCAATTTATATTTTTATTGTATTTTTATTCACATGGAAATTACTTGTAGACTTTTCTGTTTTATGTTCCAGAATAACTTGACTATCCTTAGGCATTGTGCACTTTTTCTTGCGTTAGGTGGTGCCGTTTGCTATCCTGTCTTAAGTGGCAAAATGTCTTGGGCTGGCCCTGGTTATTGGGCTAACTCATAGGAAGTAGTTCAGAAACATTTCTTAGGGAACGTCCAGGTGAGAAAATGGCAAGCTGACATCCCTTCATGGGACTTCATGAATGGGAAAGCTGCAGCAGCAACAATCACCAGCTTAGAGGCAAGTTCCGGCTGGTGATTCTTTCCCCAGAGAAGGGGAGAGTATAGAGATCTCCCACATGGGTCTGAGAACCTTGCCAAGCTCACAAGGACCATAGAAGTCGAACACGACTGTCGGAAAATTCCATCAAGCTCATGCCATTGTACCTGAGCCTATAAAGGGCACTGAGCCTGCAATCTCACTTTCTTTGTTACTTCTTTATAACATCTGGAATTACTTGAATGGAAACCAAAAGAGAACTTCAATTCAGTGGTTACACCATTACCTCAGTGAGTTTCCTATTTTCCGTACTAATATGAGAGGCTTTAAGAACTATTTTAAAGACTTCTAAGATCACATTTTGAAAAAAGAAAGTATATTAAGTGTGACTTTTAAAAAGTTAAACTGACAAAAGGCTATAGTACAGTGAGCCCTTGGTATATGCTGGGGTTTGGTTTCAGGACCACCCATGGATACCAATATCCGTGGATGCGGATGTCCCATTATATACAGTAGCATAGTAAAATGGTGTCCTTTACATAAAATGGCAAAATCAATGTTTGCTTTTTGGAATTTTTTTTGGTGTGTGGTGGGAATATTTTCAAGCTGTGGATGGTTGAATCAGTGGATAACATCAAAAGTTGGAAAGCTGTTTTTTAAAGTTGTACAATTGGCTGTTTTTGCAAGTGCTCTGCAAGTAAAAAAAAAGACTAGGGAAAGAGATTGGTTTGCTATGGGAAAGTGGATTTGTTTTGTCTGCAAGAGGATTCCCATTGAAAGCAATCAGAATAACAAGAAAAACTAAACAGACATGCTGTGTCATTTCAACACTGCATCTGAGGAGTTGCTGTGGAGACAAAAGTGTTAATCCTATATATGCTAAGTTTTTGTAGAAGAATGGCAATGATTTCAACCCCAGAAAATGAAAGCAATCCTGTGATTTGGCAGGATAGATGGGAACAATTTGAATTGATGAAAAATGATTACAAGCGCTTCAGATTAGCAATGGATGCCATGATGGAAGTTAGAGAATCAGATGGAGGGGGGGATATTGGAGTATGGAGGAAAAAATATGGGTAGTGTTTTGCAGCCAGACCAATGTGACTTTGGAGATCCAGAAGTGTTTTCAGAGGAACCTGAGGAATTGGATATATTAAGGATAACAGAGAAGAGAGGAACAATATTAGAGATAAGGAGAAGAAAAATTGGACGATCTTCATGAAAGACATTCAGTATGGAAGGAGGAACACTGAAAGCTAAAGTTATTAGAGAGAATAATGTTGTTGTGGGGGAGTCCTGAATAGACAAATTTGGTTCTCAGCTAGACTTCTGGAAGGAGAGAAAGACAAGGACAAAGTCAAAAAGATAAATGGGAAGCTTTTTTATGGAAGGATGTTTCCTCCCAAGTCTTATGGAATTTGATGAGTGGTGTTCAATTTGTGCACTGGCAAATGTTTGGCAAAAAACAAAGGTTAAATTTAAAGTATGTATGGGTAAAAGAATAAGGTGTGGATCTGTTGGTTTTTAGACTTTATTCTGTTGCTTGACATTTGATGTTGTCTTAATGTAAAGGAAGTTGTCATAAAATAATGAATTTTTTTATATATATTTAATTTAAGTAATTGTCCAAATTGATATTAAGGTTGGTTTAGATGTGGGCTGGATGGTCAGACAATCAGAAGGGATATTATTATGAGAAGAATGCATTTTTAGAAATAGCTATGGGATTTTTTAAAAAAATACAATGAGGTTGAGATATGTTTTTGGGGAGACACAGATGGAAAAGCATTAGAGGAGAGGGAAAAACAGCTAGAAAAGAGTTGGGGAAACTGCCTTTCAATTTTATCTTTCAATAAAGATGAAAGGACTTAATATTTGATATTTTGTGTATAATAGATTGTTGTTAAATTAAAATAAGTTAATGAGAGCAGGCAGAGTAATACAGGTTGAATATCCCTTATCCAAAATGCTTGGGGCCAGAAGTGTTCTGTATTTCAGATTTTGGGGGGGATTTTGGAATACATGTATTTGCATATACATTATGAGACATAATGAGGCTGGAGAGAGACTGAGGATCTGTGAAACAGTGGGAGATGTGGATTCCCACCATTTCACAGATCCTTGTGTCTCTCCAGCCACCTCTACAACCTCACAGATAGGGAACAGGTGCGTACTACACTACTTGTGATGTTGATCAAAAAGTTTTGGAATTTGGAATACTTTGCATTTCAGAATTCCAGATAAGGGATACTCAGCCTCTAGTATTGTCTGCTGAAGATTACTAACCCTTCATTGACTTTCTGTTTGTGTGTGTGTGTATGTGTGTGTGTTTGTATGATTTTTATAAGTTTAATTTTGACTGTTAGCAGGTATTAGCAGGTTATAGAAAGGAGGATGCTGAATTATTGTAGTAGATAAGGGAGATATAGACTGAGTCAATATTTCAATAACTGCTGAAAAGAAGATTGAAAATCACATTCATTTTCTTTGTCTTTTCTTTTTTCTTCTATTTTTATTTTTAATTCTATCTTTTTATTTTCCTTTGATGTTTGCTGTTTTGTTTAAATATATGAAACTTTTATTGTATATTAAAATCTTAATAAAAATTATAAACCACAGAAACATAAGATTGCCCCCCACCTCTTTGCTAGATCCGTGCCTACTCCTCTCCATGTCTCTAGAGGGGTATATAATCCTGTTTTGTTTCAGGACCAGAAGTGAACAAATCAGAAGGTGAGTATAGTTACATAAGAAGTCAAGTCTCATTAAGAATGTTTAAGAGCAGCTCATCAAAAGGAAAGGACAGCAGTTCAAAATTCAGGGAAGTCCAGGGTTAGCCTAGGAAGGGTGACAAACACAGAAGTTATACTCCTCCTATTTGAACTTGAAGGCTTTCACGGCCGGCATCCATAGATTTTCTTTGGGTTTTTTTCCGGGCTGTGAGGCTGTGTTCTGGAAGAGTTTCTTTCTGACGTTTCACCTGCTTCTGTGGCTGGCATCTTCAGAGAATGGTTGAGTAGGAGTGTGTGTGCAGTTTATATCCTGTGAACCCCTGTTGGGGAGTATATCTAAATTTGTGTATTTGAATGGTTAGTTTCTGGGTCTAGAAATGCAAGGAGGATTAGTGTCTGTTTGGCTAATGGTTGGTTGATGGCCCATTATCTGCTGGAAATCCCCCTGTCGCTGGGTGGAATTCCTTTGTAAATGTTGAGTTTTGATTCTATTATTTTTCAAAACTGGAAGCCCTACAGGCTAATGCACACTGGGCTCTATAGGCTAATGGTTACTCCAGATCAGACATCACAAGAGCAACCAGACCCAGAAAAAAACACAAGAATGAAGAAAAACAGCCACCCATAGGGAAGGATTTTTTACCATACATCAAAGGAGTCACAGACAGAATAGGGAAACTGATGAAGAAACACAACCTCCAAACGATCTGCAGACCAACCAAGAAAATCCAAGAAATGCTACGCTCAGTGAAGGACAAAAGAGACCCTCTCACAGCTGCAGGTTTACTGTATACCATGCAGCTGTGGACAAGTTTACATAGGGACCACTAAACGTAGTGTGCAAACACAAATCAAGGAACATGAGAGACACCGCAGACTGGGCCAGCCAGAAAAATCAGCAGTAGCAGAACGTGTGATAAACCAACCTGGACACAAAATGTTATTTTAAAACACAGAAATTCTGGACCAAGCCAACAACTATCATGTCAGAATGCACAGAGAAGCTTCTGAAATCCACAAACACCTGGACAACTTCAACAGGAAAGAAGAAACCCTAAAAGTAAACAAAATCTGGTTTCCAGTCTTGAAAAACAATAGAATCAAAACTGAACACTTATAAAGGAATTCCACCCAGGAACAGGGGGATTTCCAGCAGAATGGGCCATCAACCAACCATTAGCCAAACAGACACTAACAAGTCTTGCATTTCTATACCCAGAAACTAACCATTCAAATAAACAAATTTACATATACTCCACAACAGGGGTTCACAGTATATAAACTGCACACACACTCCTACCCAACCATTCTCTGAAGATGCCAGCCACAGATGCAGGTGAAACGTCAGAAGGAAACTATTCCAGAACACAGCCTCACAGCCTGGGAAAAAAACCCAAGGATAATTCCTCCTATTGCATACATATTTTATTTTATTTTATTTTTATTTTTTTATTTATACCCCCACTCTTCAGCCACAAGGCTATCGGAGCAGCTTACAAATTGTTTTAAGCAATAGCAATTTACACATCTACACTGCATTAAACAGTTTCCAATGTGTGTTAGCTAATTGCCTCCACAAGCTGGGTACATATTACATTGTTGAGAAACGAAATGAAGGTGGAAAGGACAACTGACTTTGACTTGCTTAATGAACTTTCTGAATCAAATGGAAGAGAACAAGGCTGAAGGTGATTTCTAACCAGAACTTGAAGTTATTTTTCTCCTGTGAACCACCTTGGGTCCTGCTCTGGGAGAAAGGCAGTATACTGTATAAATTGAATAAAATAAGCCATAAGAGGAATGGCTTATTAAACTGAAAGAAATGCAACAAAATGACATTTTAACTCACATTATCAACAAGAAAAGGGTTTCCAAAGTAAATAAAGAGTGGAAACCAATATTGCCTTACTGGAAAAGAAAATGGGATATCAATGAGGATCTGCTGTATTAAGTATGAAATCCTTATAGTCTGATATTAAATAAAGGACAGGGAGAATGGGGTACTAGAAAAAAATAATAACTTGTTGATGTCTATTCACAAAGCTTTTAAATCACTGTAGAGTTAACTTGTGGCAATGAAAGGTATTGGACAAGTTATGTATGATAACACAACATATAGTGAATATATAGAAGTTGAATGGGATACAGTAAAATTAAGCATCTCTTTTGACAAGTAGAATGGAGGAAGTTATTTTTATTACCGTATATTCCTGCATATAAGACTGCTTTTTAACACTTGAAAATCTTCTCAAAAGTGTGTGGGGGGGTGGTCTTATACCACCAGTAGATCTTTTCCCCTGCTGTGAGAATGATTGAAGTGTTAAATGGCCTGGGCAGTTTTCCCAGCAGATCCTTCCCCCTGCTGTGAGAATGACTGCTTTGCCTTTGAAGTGTTAAATGGCCCTCCATTTAGCTCAGGAGAGTCAAAATGATGTTTCTTTTCAGGACAAGTAAGCCTAAAATTAGAATTTCTGGATTCAAACTTATCATTTTGCATCAAGTTTTGTCTATGGTGAAATTCTCTTGTCTGCCAATGTGGCTCTAAAATCATTAATGTGCTCATTAATTAATGTGCTCATTCAAAATTTTGGGATTTGATAGCTTCATATTAACCATCTTATTAATACAACCTTACTTTCCAAAGATTGAACACCACAGAGATTTTTCAAAGTATCCCATGCTTTTTTAGCTGTTCTCAGTCTTTTAATTTCACAGACTATTCCATCATCTACAGCCACTGAGCTGGCTGGCTGGGGGGGGACAGGCTTTCCAGCCAGGTGGCTGGCTGGCTGGGGGGGGGCAAACTCTATATTTTAACTTAAAATTTGGTGGGTCGTCTTATGCGCCCAGTCGCCTTATACGCCGGAATATACGGTATATCATTTTAAAGTAATGTCAAATATTTGTTATGCATAGACACTGTACAAGTTTATTGAAAAGTATTATCGTAAGAAGATAGATTGAGAAGATGTATGATCAATGGGTACATGAATGGGAATGGTATGTGACATTTTGGATTGTATTATTACTATGTTTGAAAAAACGGAAATTGAGACAAGAATATGATTCATGACTGTATGAATGGGGTTGAAGAAGCACATTTTGAGTTGTTCAAAATTTTTCTTTTTTGTTAATTTTCCTTAATAAATATATATTAAAAAAATAAATTGAATTAAATGAATTAATAGCTTTTTTGACTGCAACTCTCAGAATACCCCCTGTTATTGGGCAAAGGTAACTTTTTCTAAGCTCTGATTCTGATAAATACAGATTTTTAATTACATTGTAATTTTTTCCCTTATTTGTTTATGCAAATGGTTTTCTATTCACCTCACACAAAATGGCAAATTCCAGATTTCCTGTAAAGAAAGTGAGATAGGAGCTGGGAATACTATAAACACAAGTAACTCTCAGGGTTTAATGTTTTAGAAATTCTCTTACTGAGGATACTTGACAAGGAGATGCTAAAAATGCTGTTACTGTACACAAGCAAAGTAATAATTCTTGAGGCCCAAATGCACATAATGCTCTGTCTACTCAGCAGTTCTAGGTATTTATACAAGGGGATCTGAATATAGAAACAGCTTCTTATCACACGTTGTATGTGAAAATTAAGACAAAGGAGAAGCTTGAAGGCACCCAATGCTACAACAAATATGTGTGGGGAATCTTATTAGTAGATTAGTTCAGATCTACTAACAAATATGTGTGGGGAATCTTATTAGTAGATTAGTTCAGAATAAGACCTTACACTTTCAAGATCATGCCCAGAGATTAATTGCTTTAAACATTTAAAACAAAACAAAAAAAGTGAGTACAGAGGGAATAGCCAGTAATGTAACCCAACTTATGAAGACCTCCAGAGAAGTGGATGGTTGTTAAGTGCTAAATTAAAATACGTGGAGCAGTGGTGAGTTAATTGCTTCATAGATATCATTCCCATGCACCCAAGACAGTGAGTTTGAATGTAATGGTTAAGCATGTTAAGTGGATGTAAAAGTGGCTCATCCACATTTTTTTTCTTCTACTTTTGTAATATCCAGAATGGGAACTTGTGTGCATCTCTTTTGTACCAGGATGCAGGAGTTCTGCCTACATTAGGAACTTCCATATCTTGCTTTTGGAGAGATGTGCATATATTTCCTCCATATGATACCTAGAGGCTTGGAATAGTCTTCCTCCATATGATACCTGGAAATGAGTCATTCTTATCTCTACTTTTTGGCACTTCTGGGTAATGTGCAAAATGATTCTCTGCTGTGTAATGCTTAAAATGGACCTCTGATTCTCTAAAGGATGATAAATCTGGCATCTAAAAAACACTTTCCTGTCAGAAACAGGCATCTAATGACTAAATTATTTGTTCATTTCATTTTTTTTTATTGGGTCACATTTTTAAGCATTTCTTAGCACACACACAAAAACAACATTGTTAGGATTATCCTTTTCTGCTATAGCTCCTTAAAGCCAGCCTTCTGGTTCCTCCATATCAGTATCTCTCTCTGGCTTTTCTTCGCAAACGAAGATTCAGGAAGGACTCATCCCGCGCTTTCTGCAAGCGCGCTGATGACTAAAAAGGCCAATCCGAGATAAACAAGTCCGGTTGCAAAAAGCACAGCAGAAGGTCTCCTTGGGTGATGTTTTTGGGTTGTGATTCTTTCTGCGTTGTCGTTTCTCTTCAAGACTTGTTCGTCGTGAGTTCTCAAATAAGGCTGCAGCATTGTGGATAGTGCGTCTCCATGCCTCCCGATGTGAGGCCAGGGCGGACCACTGTTGGTGATCAATTTGGCCAAGCCTGAGATGTTGTTTCAGGGAGTCTTTGTATCGCTTTTTTGGAGCGCCCCTCTTACGCTGACCCGTGGTGAGTTCACCGTAGAGTAGTATTTTTGGGAGGCGATGGTCCTCCATCCTAGAAACGTGCCCTGCCCAGCGCAGCTGTGTTCTCAATATCATGGCCTCAATGCTGGTGATGCCTGCTTGCTCAAGGACAGCAACATTCGTCACATAGTCAGTCCAGTGTATATTTAGGATTGTGCGTAGACAGCGCTGATGAAAGCGCTCGAGGAGTCGTAGGTGGTGGCGATAGGTGACCCATGTTTCAGATCCATAAAGGAGGATAGACAGTACGATGGCTCTATACACACTGATTTTTGTGCTTTGCCTCAGGTGTTTATTGCTCCAGACTCTTTTGTGAAGTCTTCCAAATGCACTATATGCCTTTGCTAATCTGTGATCGATCTCTTTGTCAATCTTGGCATCTGAGGAGATGATGCTTCCCAGGTAGGTGAACTGCTGAACGGACTTGAGCACTGATTTGCCGACGGCAATGTGGGGATGGTGGTGTTCGTCCTGTGGTGCAGGCTGGTAAAGAACTTCTGTTTTCTTCAGGTTGACTTCTAGCCCAAACAGCTCTGCAGCTGTTGCAAAGCAGGATGTTAGGCGCTGCAGAGCTGCTTCTGTGTGGGCAACAAGGGCAGCATCATCGGCGAAGAGCAGCTCACGGACTAGATAGTTTAGAGTCTTAGTGTGAGCCCTCAGACGGCTTAAGTTAAACAAGCTACCATCAGTACGGTAGCGTATATAGATGCCGTCGTCTTCTTCAAGCTCTGCCATAGCCCTTTGGAGCATCGTGCTAAAGAAGATTGTAAATAAAGTTGGTGCAAGAACACAACCTTGCTTCACTCCATTAGTTATTAGAAAGGGCTCTGAAAGAGCATCGCCATATCTGACTTGACCACGCTGTCCCTCGTGTAGCAAGATAATCATTTTAAGGAATTTGGGGGGACATCCTAGTCTTTCCAGGATCTGCCACAGACCTTTTCTACTTACAGTGTCAAAGGCTTTGGTGAGGTCGACAAATGTTACATAGAGACCCTTGTTCTGCTCCCTACATTTTTCTTGCAGTTGCCTAAGGGCAAATACCATGTCTGTAGTGCTCCTATTGGCTCTGAAGCCACATTGGCTTTCAGGGAGAAGTTCTTCTGCAATAGCAGGAACTAACCTGTTCAGGAGTATCCTTGCAAGGATTTTTCCAGCAATAGAGAGCAGTGTTATGCCTCGATAGTTTGAGCAATCGGATTTTGCTCCTTTTTTCTTGTACAGGGTGATGATGACTGCATCTCGGAGGTCTGATGGCAGTTCCCCTTTTTCCCAGCAATTCACAAGGAATTCGTGGAATTTTTCATGGAGTGCATGACCTCCGTGTTTCCAAACTTCAGGTGGGATTCCATCAATCCCAGCTGCCTTGCCGTTTTTCATCTGCTGTATGGCCTTAAGGGTCTCTTCCAAAGTGGGAGCTATGTCCAGTTCATTTTTCATTGGTTTTTGTATCAGATATTGGATAGCTGAGGCTTGGACTACTCGGTTGGCGCTAAAGAGACTTTGAAAATGTTCAGCCCAACGATTTAGGATGGAGGCTTTATCAGTAATTAATGTTTGACCATCTGTACTGTATAAGGAGCTTTGGACCTGATAAGTAGGTCCAAACACTGCTTTAAGAGCTTCATAAAATCCTCTATGATCACCCAGATCTGCACAGCATTGTGTCTTTTCTGCTATATTGATCCACCACTTGTTCTGCATGTCTCGGAGTTTTTGTTGTAGTTTGCTACATGTGAGGCGGAAAGCTGCTTTTCTTACATGACAGGATGGCTGGGCGAGGTATGCCTGGTGAGCAGCTCTCTTCCTTGCCAACAGCTCCTGGATCTCTTGGTTGTTTTCATCAAACCAGTCTTGATTTTTCTTATGGGAGAAGCCAAGGGATTCTTCTGCAGACTGGAGGATACTGTTTTTGATATGTTGCCAAAGCACTGTAGGAGAAGGATCTGTAGGATGGTCTTCAAGTTTCGTTTGTAGATTTGCCTGGAAGTTGTCTCTCATGGTAGCTTGTTGAAGATTGTTGACTTGGAGTCTCTTCTTTAACATGCCACCCCTCTTATGTTTGAACTTAAGATGAAGATTTAGTTTACATCTGACAAGGCGATGATCTGTTTGGCATTCTGCACTGGGCATCACTCGTGTATGACGGACATCACGAATGTCTCTCTGACGGACTAGAACGTAGTCAATGAGGTGCCAATGTTTGGATCGGGGATGCATCCAGGTTGTCTTCAAGCTATCTTTCTGCTGAAAGATTGTGTTTGTAATAGTCAGCTGTTGTTCTGCACAGAACTCTAGCAGGAGGCGTCCGTTATCAGACCTACCAGCCAGCCAGCCAGCCAGCCAGAAGACTCTGCAGGGCTGTGAGAAAGCTTCCTTCCCCTTTACACCGGCGTAAGGGCAGCTGAGGCAGCAAGGAGTTGGGGTGTGGCCAGGAGTGGCTGGCCTTAAAAGTCACTCCACCACCACCACCCCAGGAAGACCTACCAGCCAGCCAGCCAGCCAGCCAGAAGACTCTGCAGGGCTGTGAGAAAGCTTCCTTCCCCTTTACACCGGCGTAAGGGCAGCTGAGGCAGCAAGGAGTTGGGGTGTGGCCAGGAGTGGCTGGCCTTAAAAGTCACTCCACCACCCCCACCCCAGGAAGATCTACCAGCCAGCCAGCCAGCCAGCCAGCAGACTCTGCAGGGCTGTGAGGAAGCTTCCTTCCCTGTTACACCGGCGTAAGGGCAGCTGAGGCAGCAAGGAGTTGGGGTGTGGCCAGGAGTGGCTGGCCTTAAAAGTCACTCCACCACCCCCACCCCAGGAAGATCTACCAGCCAGCCAGCCAGCCAGCCAGCAGACTCTGCAGGGCTGTGAGGAAGCTTCCTTCCCTGTTACACCGGCGTAAGGGCAGCTGAGGCAGCAAGGAGTTGGGGTGTGGCCAGGAGTGGCTGGCCTTAAAAGTCACTCCACCACCCCCACCCCAGGAAGACCTACCAGCCAGCCAGCCAGCAGACTCTGCAGGGCTGTGAGGAAGCTTCCTTCCCCTTTACACCGGGGTAAGGGCAGCTGAGCCAGCAGGGAGTTGGGGTGTGGCCAGGAGTGGCTGGCCTTAAAAGTCACTCCACCACCACCACCCCAGGAAGACCTACCAGCCAGCCAGCCAGCCAGCCAGCAGACTCTGCAGGGCTGTGAGGAAGCTTCCTTCCCTGTTACACCGGCGTAAGGGCAGCTGAGGCAGCAAGGAGTTGGGGTGTGGCCAGGAGTGGCTGTCCTTAAAAGTCACTCCACCACCCCCACCCCAGGAAGACCTACCAGCAAGCCAGCCAGCCAGCCAGAGAAGACTCCAGAGGACTGCAAGGAAGTCTTCCTTCCCCTTACACCAGGCTAAGGGCAGCTGAGCAGGGAGTTGGGGTGTGGCCAGGAGTGGCTGGCCTTAAAAGTCACTCCACCACCCCACCCCAGGAATACCTACCAGGGGCCGGGAATGATCTGGGAGCGGGAATTGAGGTTGTGTGGGGGAAGGGAAGGTATGGCGGCAACAGAGTGAAAAATTGTTACAAAAGAAGGCAGGATCGATGTTTAATACCTATCCTGCCTTCAGTTCACTCTGTTTCCCAGAATAAATTGGAGAGCGCACCAACCATTCCACAGACCCTTACTCTGCTCCTTTGCAATGCCAGGTCGGTTAAAAACAAGACACATATTATCCATGACCTCTTATTGGATGAGGCTGCCGACCTGGCATGCTTTACGGAGACCTGGCTGGGAGAGGCCAGTGCTGCGACTTGGGCGCAGGCACTCCCGGCTGGGTACTCAGTTAGTGAGCAGGTAAGGAAAAGTGGGCGGGGGGGCGGAGTGGCTCTGGTTCATAAAAACAATCTAACCTTGACCAGGAAGCCTATCCGGAACACAGTCCACATCGAGTGTATGTACCTAAGCCTGAGGTCCAGGGATAGCTTAGGGATTCTGTTAGTGTACCGGCCACCCCGTTGTCTAACAGACTCCCTAACCGAGCTAACACAGCTGGTCTCAGAGTTGCTGCTGGAGTCGCCCAGACTTTTAGTTCTTGGTGACTTCAACATCCCACTCGAGACCAGCTTGCTAAATCTAACAGGCGCAGCTCGGGAGTTCATGGAATCCATGACAAACATGGGCCTATCCCAATTGGTTGTCGGGCCTACTCACTGTGCAGGTCATACCCTCGATGCGGCCTTTAGTACGGAACAGGAATATCCGTGGGCAGAGGTGATTGAAACCTCCGCATTGTCATGGACGGATCATTTCCTGGTCAAGATGGAGCTAAGAGCCACTGTCTGCCCCACCGGGGGTGGTGGACCCATTAGAATGGTCCGCCCTCGAAGGCTAATGGAACCAATTGGATTCCAGAAAGCCTTGGAGGGTTTAATGGTTGGTAACGCCGGTGATTCTGTTGAAGCTTTGGTTAATATTTGGAATACCGACCTCACCAAGGCTATTGACACAATCGCTCCCAAGCGTCCTTTCCAGCCTGCTCCTAACCGTAAGCCCTGGTACTCAGAGGAGCTTAGGAAAATGAAGCAGGCTGGACAACGACTAGAGCGCACCTGGCGGAAGACTCAACTCTTATCCGACAAGACTCGTCATAGGAATTTCCTTAATTCATATCGAGAGGCGATACGTGCAGCGCAGAAGTCTTTCTCCGCTGCACGTATTGCATCTGCAGAGTCCCATCCAGCAGAACTGTTTAGGGTAGTGGGGGAGCTGACGCAGATTCCACCTGCGCAGAACCCCTTACTCAACCCGACAACGGCCTGCTGTGATGCATTTAACATCCACTTTGCAGATAAAATCTCTCGGATAAGAGCCGACTTAGATGCCAGTGTTATGACAGAATCTATAGACGAGGTGTCCAGCAACTCCGTTGATGAAATTTTATTGGATCAGCTTCAATCTGTGAGTACCGATGACGTGGACAAGCTCCTTGGTAGAGTGAGGAAAACGACCTGTCCCCTCGATCCCTGTCCATCTTGGCTGGCCACCCAAGGGGGTGACGCATCGAGAGTACTCCTTAGGGATATTATCAATGCGTCCTTCAGGGAGGGGTCCCTTCCACCTTGTCTGAAGGAAGCGGTGGTTAAGCCGCTCCTGAAAAAGCCTTCCCTGGACCCCTTGGACAGGAACAACTATAGACCAGTCTCTTTGCTGCCTTTTCTAAGCAAAGTGATTGAGAGGGCGGTCGCTTCCCAACTCCAAGCTGTCTTGGATGAAACCGATTATCTAGATCCATTTCAAACTGGCTTTAGGACGGGTTATGGAGTGGAGACTGCCATGGTTGCTCTGGCTGATGACCTCCGCTTGGGTATCGACAGGGGTAGTGTGACCCTGTTGGTGCTCCTGGACCTCTCAGCGGCCTTTGATACAATAGACCATTCCATCCTCTTGGATCGCCTGAGGGAGTTAGGAATCGGAGGCACTGCCTTGCAGTGGTTCCGTTCCTTCCTCTCGGGCAGATCCCAGAGGGTGAGGCTTGGGGACAGTTGCTCTACTAGAATAGAGCTTAACTGTGGCGTTCCTCAGGGTGCCATCCTGTCCCCGATGCTATTTAACATCTATATGAAGCCGCTGGGAGAGATCATTCGGAGGCATGGAATGCGGTGTCATCAGTATGCGGATGACACCCAGATATACTTCTCCATGTCTCGGTCATCGGCTTCGACTTCAGATGGCGTCTCTCCTCTGAATGATTGTCTTAAAGCAGTAATGGACTGGATGAGGAAAAACAAATTGAGACTGAATCCAGACAAAACGGAGGTACTAACAGTTACAGGCCCAAAACCAGGTCTGGGAATACAAACTCCAATCCTGGATGGAATTACACTCTCCTCCAAGGATTGTGTTCGCAGTCTGGGGGTGCTCTTGGACCCGTCACTCCAGATGACTAATCAGGTAAACGCAACGGTCAAGAGTGCCTGTTATCAACTTCGGCTGGTACGCCAGCTGCGCCCTTTCCTGGAAACTAGGGACCTTGAAACGGTGGTACATGCACTGGTAACCTCCCGTCTGGATTTCTGTAATGCGCTCTACATGGGGCTACCCTTGTGCTTGACTCGGAAACTTCAACTAGTCCAGAACATGGCAGCCAGGTTGATTTCTGGTGTTCCCAGAAGAGAGCATATAACACCGGTGCTAAAAGCTCTCCACTGGCTGCCTATTAGTTTCCGGGCACAGTACAAGGTGTTGGTTATGACCTTTAAAGCCCTACATGGCTTGGGTCCAACTTACCTCCGGGACCGCCTCCTTCCATACGACCCTCCCCGCACACTTCGGTCCTCTGGGAGGAATCTGTTACAGCCTATGAAAACAAGGCTGTCGGTGACCTCCCAGAGGGCCTTCTCTGCTGCTGCTCCCAGATTATGGAATGGCCTGCCGGACGAGATCCGTCTTATTACCACCTTAGACAGCTTTAAAAAAGCTGTCAAGACGGATCTTTTCCGGCAGGCCTTTCCTGAATAATTATCCCGGCCCAAGACTCATCTGCCCTTTATAGGCTACGATTGTATGTTTTTAATTTTTTTTCGTCTAATTTATATATATTTTAATTAATGCATGTTTTTAATCCTTTGCAATTTAATATTATTTTAAGGGGTGGGTGGGCTAGGGTATTGTGAGTATGGGGTTTTTATATTGTAAGCCGCCCCGATTGCGTTGCAGAGGGGCGGGATATAAATAAAATTTTATTATTATTATTATTATTATTATTATCATTGCAATTTCCAACACCATGCTTGCCTAAGACACCTTTCCAGGCTTCAGAGTTCTTTCCTACTCTGGCATTGAAGTCACCAAGGATAATAATTTTATCTTCTGCAGGGACTTTTTGTATGAGTTGGCGTAGGTCTGTGTAGAATTTGTCTTTCTCTACAGGGTCGGCTTGCATAGTTGGGGCATATATACTAAAGAGAACAACATGTGGGAGGCGTAAGGAAATAATGCGATCAGAGTGTCCTGTTGGCAAGGTTTCGAGTTTGGAGGCAATCGAGTTTTTAATCATAAAGCCTACTCCTGACAGATGTTTTTCGGTTTTGGGTTTGCCAGACCAGTAAAGTGTGTAGCCGGCGCCATGTTCTTTAAGGCTGCCTTCCTCATGGAAGCGAACTTCACTAAGAGCAGCGATGTCAATATTAAGCCGTGATAGTTCAAGGGCTATTAGGGCAGAACGACGCTCAGGCCGTCCACTATCTTCAGAGTCTTGCATGGTTCTGATGTTCCAGCATGCAAGTGTCAGTTTATTTACACCTTTGGAGGCCGGTGTGTGCCTTTGTTTCTTTGCCTTGGTTTGACCGCATCAGAAGATTCCCGTTGGCCGCGGCTAGCCAACCAGGTAGTTGGGGATGAGCTTTCTTTAGGCCACCTTTTCTAGGCCCCTCTCCATATGGAGCAAGCAGTGCTCTCCTTAAAAAAGGCTGCTTGGTCGTTCAGAATGCTGCCGAACAAGACTGTCATCTCCCGGGTCAGGCTTGAGCGACCAATGTCCTGAACCGCCTGCATGCAGGGTTGGGGCTGCGGCTTCCAGTGCATCTTTACACCTGCCGGTTTCGTCCCTCGCCAGTCGCTACAGGGCTTTTTTGGAAATGGATTTGTCCTTCGAGCCTGTGCAATGGATTTTTCTGGTGGAGCGCAGCGTGCACAGAACTGGCCTCACCCTTTAAACCAGAGATTCATCTGCCGTGGCCTTGCAAGCATGGACGTGGCAGTGAGGTCCTCGGGCCGTAGGTTTGATTAGAGTTTCCTTCTCTTAGATGGTTGACCTTACAGGGTTGGACGAGCACCATCTGCCCGGGTTTGGGATTGGAGTTTTCCTTCTCCTAGGACGGTTGCCACAAGGCTAGAGAGCCCATCCTGCCCTTTGACGCTCTTTGTCAGACCCTTCGGTTTTGACCTGTCTGGCATGGGAGACCCTACCAGTGGCTATTATGCCACCGCCAGCATAGCTCAAAACATCATTAGGGTACGCAAGCCTCTCTCCCACGACAAGGGGGCGTCAATGGAGAGGATATCAGTATAGTAGTGAAATATCTGAACAGCAGTGGGTTGTGGGAGAGATGTGTGCTGGTCGCAGGCCATGGTCTGAAGGCACATGTAGTCTAGCTCAGGCTAAGCAGTTTCACTACCTGAAGCTGGTTCATCAACTGTGCCTGTTTCTGGAAAAAGTAGTCTGGCTGCATTGTGACCTGTATTCTGATAACCTCATGGCTGCTTACTGCAATGTGTTATATATAGGACTGCCCTGGAAGATGTCTTGGAAACTACACTCAGTTTCAGTACAGAATATACCCGCCACACTTTTGAGTGGTATATCAGGTTACCCCAACTGGTGACCTTTAGATACTTTGGGCTGTATCTCCCATCAGCTGCAGCTAATATCGCCAGTGGTAAAAGGTCACAGGAACTGAAGTACAAAAAATATGAAAGGCACCAAGTTGTAGAGAGATTGTGTATTTCACACTGATCCCAAAAGAATGTCATTGTTTGCCTGTTTGCTTCTGTACTCAGTTCAACGTATTGCTTCTTAACTTTAAGGCTCTGAACAGCTGGGGACACAAATGCCTAAAGGAAAACCTTTTCTGCTGTCAGTCTGCCTGTACATTAAAATCTCCATTGAGACACTTTCTCCAGGCATCTCCTTTAGCAGCGGTATTACTGTTGTATGTGCCTTCAAGTCATTTCCAACTAATGGTGACCCTAAAGTAGGGTTGTATAATCCTCTGCCACAAAACTGGGACAGAGCATCCGTGGGGGGGGGGGCGGAGGAAGGCACCCTCTTCTTCCCCCACTGCCCATGAGGAGGGTACCCAGAGCTCCCACAGGGAGAGGAGGAGGGAACCCTTTTCTCTTTCCCCCCTCCCCATGAGGAGGACACCGAGAGCATCCATGGGGAGGAGGAAGAGGGAGCCCTCTTCTCTCCCCCCCCCCCCGTGAGGAGGGTACCCAGAGCACCTGAGAGAGACAGGAGGAAGCCCTCCTCTCTTCCCCTCCCTGTGGAGGAGGGCACCCAGAGCACCAGTGGAGGGTGAGGACGGAGCCCAAATACTCACTGGAACTCCATGGGGAATCAAGTTACCAGGCAGGGGCGTGCAGGAAGATAGTGGGTAGGGGAGTGGGGCAGGAGGGAGTCCCTCCCCCAAAAAACTGCCACCCGGGGTGGACCACCCCCTGACCTCCCACCCTCCTACTGTCATTATGCCTGTCCATCGAGCTGGTCTGC
Organism: Gambelia wislizenii; assembly: GCA_030847615.1. NCBI lineage: Eukaryota > Metazoa > Chordata > Lepidosauria > Squamata > Crotaphytidae > Gambelia > Gambelia wislizenii. The sequence continues at coordinate 269,129,360 of JAUMIR010000003.1, forward strand.
TGTTTCGAGCAGCCCAGCCAGATGGGACAATTTTAAGTCCAGATTTCCGGGATGTATATCAACCCTGCCCTAAGGCAAGCGTATCACGGGGTTTTCTGATGCTGAGAGTGTGTGCCTTGCTCAAGGTCACCCAGTGGGTTTTCATGCCTGAGCAGGGATTTGAACCCTGGACTCCAGAATCTTGGTCCAGCACTCAAACCACTACACAACGGTGGCTCCTTAGTGGTATATTGCTATATTTGTACAAAGGAGAGGTCCCTGGTGCCTGTGTTCCAGTGGCATCCAAAATATATTTGCCCATTTATTCATCTGTTTGTTTGTTTGTTGTTTTGTCTGTTTTAGTATTATTTATACTGAGGTACAAATTTTTGCAAACTGTCCTGCAATCGTGAGAGGGTGAAGGATGGCATATAAATGTGTTCAGTAAATCAAAACATTTGGTTTCATTATTATAATGCATCATTATGTTGGCATAGCTATGGTGATAATTAAGATTTTGTGTTTATTTCAGCATCATTTTTTTTAACATTTACAACTCGCCCAGCTGTGGCCCTCAGGCTGAAAAGTTTTTTCTCCTGTGTTCTATTACATTATGTTTTCTGCTCACCCAGTATGTTGGAGCTATATCAAAGCCTTGAAAGAGCACCTGCCACATGTGACATCAGCCTTATTAGCTGGCCAACAAAATGCAATCTGGGATGATCACTTACATCACAGCAACCTTTGGACTTTTTTGATGTATGTATTAATGAAAGCCACATGGAATACCTGTGGGAAAGCTACAAGAACAGTCTCTGGCAAGGTATCTGTGAAATGAGTGGGTTGGAGAAAGTATTGGCTTCACTGCATTAAAAACCAGTTTGAGTAGCAAAACGTCCAGTATTTGTAATTATTTTTAAAATGCAAACCTCAGTCATAGTCTTCATACAAAAATAGTCAGATATCTACAGAATAATGTAAACAAACAACTGCAGCAAAACCATTTATTTATTTGTTTGTTTATATCCCACCTTTCTGCTTATGTAGGGACTCAAAGTGGCTAATAATGAGTTTTAAACAATACAAGTTAAAACAACACATAAGCACTAAAAGTATACATATGAAATTTGTAAAAAAAGCACTAAACAATTTATACAATTAAAAACATTTAAAATATCAAAATATGATAAAACTATACATGGACCTTAATATCCATATCACACAGCATTTACAAGCCCAACCCCCATCAGATTGTAAATGCCTGATGGCACAAACATGTTTTTTTCCTGATGGTGAAAGGAGAACAGAGACGGGGCTGTCCTGGCTTCTCCAGGGAGGTAGTTCCATAGTCTGGCAGCAGCCACCAAGAAGGCCTCTTCTTCATTTCCACCAAATGAGCCTGAGAGGTTGGTGGGATGGAGAGAAGGGCCTCTCCAGATGATTTTAGACCTCTGATGGGCTCATAAAGGGAGATGTAGTCCTTCAAATAACCTGGACCCAATCCATATAGGGCTTTATAAGTCAAAACCCACACTTTGAGTTGGGCTTGGAAACAGACCTGCAGCCAATGGAGCTGTTGCAACAAGGGAGTTAAGTGCTCCCTGTAGCCAGCCCCAGTTCACAACCTCACTGCTGCTCTTTGGCCAACTGAAGTTTCTGAGTACTTTTCAAAGGCAGCCCCACACAGAGTGCATTACAGTAATCCAAACAGGATGTAACCAAGGCATGTACCACTGTGGCCAGATTCAACTTCTCCAGGAACGGGTGCAGTTGGCAGACTTGCTTTAACTATGCAAACCCACTCCTGATCGCTGGTGAAATCTGGGCCTCCAGGCTCAGAGTTGAATCCAGGAGTACCCCCGATCTGCAAACCTGGATTTTTAGGGAGAATGTAACCCCATCTAGCACAAGCTGAATCCCTATTCCCAGAAGTAATACAAGAAATAAAGCAATATTCACACTTTGCAGTCCATGTAAAAGAAAATAGAGAAAACAATAAAATTCATTGTTGCCATGTATCTAATATAAAAATGATGAACACAAAACTTAGGGCAACCACTACCAGAAATGTGGTGTTCACCCAGAAGACTAAGGTGCTGTTTCTAAACAAAATGGAGAATATCTCCTTCTGAAATGCAGAAGTTATTTGCTTTATCAATTCTATAACACATGTGATACAAAAGGGAAAACAGCTTGGTTATTATACCCACACCCCAACACATTGATGTGTATGCTGGTTCTAATAGGACTAACCTAAAGATAGAGGAAAATGGAGACTGGAAAAGTTAGCACTTGACAAATAAAGAGTGGAAAGAGATTCCCCCTCCCCAAAAAAAGGAAGAAAGAAAAGGCAATGCAGGGGAACATAAGGTTGCAGTGGTAGGCCATGAAGGCTAAAATGCATAGGAGCAAAGTATAAGTTATAATTATCAGGCTGTAGCCAGCATTGTGTAGAGCTTGGAGTGTTGGACTAGGACTCTGGGGATCCAGGGTTCAAATCCCCACTCAGCCATGGAAACCGACTGAATGACCTTAAGCAATTGATACTCTCTCAGTCTTGGAGGAAGGCAATGGCAAACTCTCTCTGAATAATTCTTGACAAGAGAACCCTATGATGGGTTTGTCATAAGTCACAGTCAGCTTGGAGGTACATACAGCTTGAATCTACATAACAAAAAAAGAATCAAGGAATGTTAAAATACTTCAGTTCCTATATGGTTGCAACTAGTTTTAAAATGTTTAGGTGAAAACAGATTCTGCCTAGGCATTAGGAAGAACTTCCTGATGGTAAAAGCTACGGTATTCAACAGTGGAACACGCTGCTTCAGAGTGTGGTAGAGTCTCCTTCTTTGGGGGATTTTAAACAGAGGCTGGATGGCCATCTGTTGGGAGTGCTTTGATTGTGTATTCCTGCAGGGCAGGGGGTTGAATTAGATGGCCCTTTTGGTATCTTCCAACTCTATGATTCTATTAAATGCTCCAGTATAATGTATTTTTGCATTTCTCAGCTTTTAAATTAAAAATGGGAACTTGCTGACAATGGAATGCACCATACTATCCATGCATGTCCCAAAGGGAAAGAAAATTTTTGGGATGAGGATGATGGGGAGACTGTCTTTACTAGAGATCCTAGATCCCAAACCTAAAAATAAAGTTTGAGTGGGGATCCTTTTTAAAAATAAGCCTTCTCCTTAAAAGTCCCTATACTTGCACACAGCTTGAGCTTTGCTAGCAACTATCTACCCTCTTGGTTTTACTGCTGCTCTTAGAATCAAGAGATAGCAACAATACAGAGCTAGCAAGTTGACTGGAGGACCTCACAGCTCTAGCTGCTTTGCTATCATAGAATCATAGAATTGTAGAGTTGGAAGAGACCACGAGGGCCATCCAGTCCAACCCCCTGCCATGCAGGAAATCATGATCAAAGCATCCCAGACAGATGGCCATCCAGCCTCTGTTTAAAGACCGCCTGGACCTTTGCTTTTGAATTCAGTCAGTGCTGTACTAGCACGCAAAGCTTTTTCTCTTGTGTATACAAGGCAAATGGATCTCTCTGGGCCAGTGAAGCAACAAAGAGGTCCAAAAGGGAATCGGAAACTTTGGCACTGAAAGTGTGGGGTATGTGCCTGAATGGAGCAAGGAATTGTGTCCTCTTCTTGAAGAATGGTCTTGCAAACCCATCAGAAGCCAGTCAGAGACCCACAAGCATGAAGTTTGCACAAGCCAAAACCAGAACAGTTAATTCCCAAGCTTTAGTGTGTTTACAGTGTCACGGTAATATTGCTTTAAGTGCAAAAGGAAAAATGTTGGAGCAACAGACCACAGATTAGCACAGCTGAAGTGGGTTTGATCAAAACTGTGGCTAGGCAGAAAGCTGACAGTCAAACACTCCTATATAGTTGAAGCACAAGATGTGTTGTAGGATGTTGGAGAAATTGCTATTAAGTTTGTTGATGAGGTTTGCTGTGTCTATATGGTGTTTATTACTGAAACAAGATGAAAGACCTCCAGATATCTTTGGATGAACCTCGCTGCCTGTAAGTCATTTTGTGTGTGAAAGTGGGTCAGAGCAGTGAAACAGCTGCTAGCTGAAGCCTTTGTTCTTGTGCCCATTCTGCTGTGCAGTTCTCCTGTTTGGCTACTCCGGAATTAATTCATCCCCAGGCTGTGCCAGGTGCCTCTCAGTGAGCTTATACTGAGTGGACATACAGGATTCAAAACAAAGAGTGAAAATAGGACTCAGTGGTTCTGGAACTGGACCGAGAATGGGCCACCACAAACAGAAGAAGAAGGCATTTATTTATTTGGCTAGTTCTTATTTTATTTGATTTATACCCAGCTAAAAGCTGGTGTGGGATACAAGGCAGCTTACAAATGTCAAAAAAGCAAGAGCAAAAAACATATTTAAAAAGTTAAAATACAGTTAAGTTAAAAAATGAAATAGGCTTTGAGGAGTGAAAAGAAAGCTCAGGAAGGTGCCTGGCCAGTTGATTGACCTCTGGTCAAATAACTATACAGGGCAAGAACAGGATCACAGCAGCATATAGCTTAACTGATTAGTGTTATTCCAAAACATGCTCACCTGTTTGGTCCTGGGAATCCTCCAGGATTGATCCAAATTCCCCATCAAGCTTCTGGATTGGTCAAGGCAAAATTTTACTGAGTGGATGGCAGCTTGGTAGTCTAGTAGGTGTTTGCCTAGTTCCGTAGCTACACAGGAACAGCTATACTAAATCTATTTCAGGAGTAGGCAACTGAAGAGGGGGCAATTTTTCACATTTGTAGGTCCCCTGGTGGGCTACTAGCACATTAGATATGCTAGTAGATGTGATGCCACATCATTTTCAGTTTATAATTGGGGAAGTTTAACGGGTTGTGGGGGGTAAAATTGCTTAAGTTTAAGGGATTGTGGGGGGTAAAACTACTAGCACATTAGATATGCTAGTAGATGTGATGCCACATCATTTTCAGTTTATAATTGGGGAAGTTTAAGGGGTTGTGGGGGGAAAACTGCTTTTTGCAGTAGTGTTGACCCATTGGGGTTAAAATTGTGGGTCTGAGGGCTTCAGAAGTTGGAAATTGAGGCCTCTAGTGCTACATATAGCCCACCTCCACACTTTGCTCATCCCTGGCTTAATGACTGGAGGTATACAAATGCTCTTATCTTTGCAGCTGCTTCAGAGTCTTCATTTCACACCTGGCAATTTGCCATGCTGCTGCTTTCAGAGCAAAATAGATGATGGAGTAGAGATACCAAGGTAACAGCAGTGCCAAGTATCAAGCCCCACAGATACATCAACTGAGAAAGCCAGCATGTCTGAGCTGTTGTGTACCATTATTGTACTGTGTAAATTCTAGGAACTCCCCATTATTTCCTGGGAGCTCCTGCACAAGCCTTTTTTCCTCTATAGAAAGTAGAAGATTCATATGAAGGGAAAATAAGCAGTAGGTATAAGTGGCTAGAATCAACATAGAGGTGCAGTTTCATTTGTTGGAACAGGATTATTGAAAGAAAGCCCATTCAGTGAGCTGTTAATAAGTCTATGTTTAGCTTGCAATGGCCTGATGAGTGATTGCATGTATTTAGACCATAATTTAAAAGTCTGTACATGCAAAAGAAGGTTTGAGAGTTAAAACTGAATAATTTATGAATATCAATTCTTAATCCTTGATATATAATACGGTGGTACACTTTGTGTTATTCCTTGTTCAATAAAAGGACACAATTGTCGTGGCTAATGCCGATAAAGGAAGAAAAATTTGTAGCACAAATAAAGACACAGAACCAAAGGATCTTTCTTGCCTTGGGTGTTTTCAGGTGCAGGAGACTCTTAAGTCTATAAGATGGCTTTTAAGTTATTTCACACAGCTGTCTTCCAGATAGCCTTTGAACTTACAAAGCCTCTTCCAGAATGTGGCAGGTTGTAGGCTTAGGGGGCTCAGAATATGCTGAGGCAGGCAGTTGTGCAATTCCTTCCATAGTAATTGCCTTTCTGATGCAAAGCAGTTTCACAGTTTGCAGACACAGAGCAATAGGGATAGGAGGGTGGAGAAAAGCCAGCTAACTCTTTCTGAAATGGCCAAGAGGGAAAGTGGGTAAGCAGTCCTATCCTGCACTGCTCTCCCACTCAAAGTTGTAGCATCTAATTCTGTTACACTTGGTTTTTGTGTCACCGGGAATAAAATTGTGTATTACTCACTGTAACAAACTGTGCCTGGATATACAAAAGAAACTTATGAGTAAGATGAGAAGGACCTCAGAAAGTGAGGCAGCTACTTCAGGTGTCTGTGCACAAGAAGTTGTTAACCACGGTGTTGCCACTTCCAATAACTGTACATTTCAGAGCCAGCCAAACCCCAATAGCTTTCAATGCCTGGCTTTGTATAGCAGCAGCAGTTGCTCTCTACTGGGGATGCAAGTCTTCCTAAATTTGTTCTTGCAGGCAAGAATAAATTTTACTTTTTTTCCCCTCCTCAGTGCAAGAAAGTCACTGACAAGCTCTGCAGTTATTGAAGATGGTGTAATTTGGAACTTATGCTGTGTGGGGAGGGGGGAACAAACATTTTTTTGTGCAGAAAACACAAATTTGCTGCACAAAAATAGTATGTTTCTGAACATTTCTCTACAAAAATTGCTGTTGGGGGGATGGAAAATTATTTAATGTGCAGAAATGTTACTTTCTGCACAAAAGAAATCCCACATGCATTTTTCAGGCACAGTAAGTCCTGAACTGCAAAGATTCTCATGAGTTTAGAATTCTCCTTGTTGGGATTTTCCAACATGCAAGCTCCTCCCCTATCATTTTTCAAATATAAATCTTTCCGTCCCTATTCTCCACAGAGCTGCTTGATGTCTGTCCCACAGAGCAAGACTGAGGATAAGCAGCAGTGACAGGCGTGCAGGTGGAAGCAACACTTCTCCCTCAACCTTAGTCAGTGGGAGAGCTTGAACTGCTTCTCCTCATGCTTCCCCCATTCTTGTACATACCCGCATAGTGTATATTCAGTGAGCAAAACCCTGCCAGTTTAAGACCTCACATTTGCTCAAGCTCCACAATACCAAGAAAGTAGAAGATAAGCTGATGACTTAAGAGATGTACCATATTGTTAACAAGTGTGCCCACCACTTTGTTCTTTTTTTTTAATTGAAAAACATATTTATTTAAAAATAGACAAAATACTGTATAACAATGTATCCCTCTGGCTTTTCTTCACAAACAAAGATTCAGGAAGGACTCATCCCACGCTTTCTGCAAGTGCGATGATGACTAAACAGGCCAATCCAAGATAAACAAGTCCAGTTGCAGAAAGCACAGCAGAAGGTCTCCTTGGGTGATGTTTCCGGGTTGTGATTCTTTCTACATTGTCGTTTCTCTTCAAGACTTGTTCAACGTGAGTTCTCAAATAAGGCTGCAGCATTGTGGATAGTGCATCTCCATGCCTCCCGATGTGAGGCCAGGGCAGACCACTGTTGGTGATCAATTTGGCCAAGCCTGAGATGTTGTTTCAGGGAGTCCTTGTATCGTCTTTTTGGAGCGCCCCTCTTACGCTGACCCATGGCAAGTTTACCGTAGAGTGCTATTTTTGGGAGGTGATGGTCCTCCATCCTAGAAATGTGCCCTGTCTAGCACAGCTGTGTTCTCAATATCATAGCCTCAGTGCTGGTGATCCCTGCTTGCTCAAGGACAGCAACATTTGTCACGTAGTCAGTCCAGTGTATATTTAGGATTGTGTGTATACAGCGCTAATGAAAGCGTTCGAGGAGTCCTAAGTGTTGGCAATAGGTGATCCATGTTTCAGACCCATAAAGGAGAATAGACAGTACAACGGCTCTATACACAATGATTTTTGTGCTTCACCTCAGGTGTTTATTACTCCAGACTCTTTTGTAAAGTCTTCCAAATGTGCTATATGCCTTTGCTAATCTGTGATCGCTCTCTTTGTCAATCTTGGCATCTGAGGAGATGATGGTTCCCAGGTAGGTGAACTGCTGAACGGACTTGAGCACAGATTTGCCGATGGCAATGTGGGGATGGTGGTGTTCTTCCTGTGGTGCAGGCTGGTAAAGAACTTCCATTTTCTTAACGTTGATTTCCAGCCCAAACAGCTCTGCGGCTGTTGTGAAGCAGGACGTTAGGCGCTGCAGAGCAGCTTCTGTGTGGGCAACAAGGGCAGCATCGTCCACGAAGAGTGGCTCACGGACTAGATAGTTTAGAGTCTTAGTGCAAGCCCTCAGATGGCTTTAGTTAAACAAGCTACCATCAATACGGTAACGTGTATAGATGCCGTCTTCTTCTTCATCAACAAAAAACAATATCAGTCATCAACAAAACAATAAAGTTAATTGTGGAAAAACATGTTGATGGTGCTGATGATACAATGACATATATATTCAGGAATGGGGGAGAGCAAAGGGGGAGATTTTGGAAGAGCTTCTGTGATCCTCCAGGAGTCTCCCGACTGTCAAAAATGCCACCACAAACCACACAGCAGTCTATTTCTGCTTTAGAAAAAAAATGGGTACTTTTCAATGTTAAAACAGTGGATGGAGGCCCTACAACCTATTTAAAAGATGGTAGTCCATCCTCTGTTTTTGCTTTTAAAAAAGGGTGGGAGGGAAAGTTATAACCACAAAACAAGTTTAGAGGGTTGTGTTTAGGCCCTAGGCCATATTTTGCCCACCTCAGTTTAACCCAACATACCATACTGTAGATTTTCATGGAATGTGGGGATTAGATAATGCAGTGGTTCTTCACCTGTGGTCTGGGGATGCTTAGGGGGCCATGATGTCCTCACGGGGGGGTCCGCAAAGGCTTGAAGCCTGCTTGGCCCACCTCCTCCCTCCAGTGCAGTGGCCACATGACAGGAGCCAAGACAAAACGTAACTGGCTGGCTTGGTCTGCACATTGCCATTCAATCCACTCCAGCCACAAACGTGCAGGAAGAAGCAGGAGAAAAGTCTTCCCTCCCCCCTCCAGTGCCTCTGAGGGAAGGTTTAATGGATGGTGTTATTATTATCATAATCAGATATTATTGTTGTTACTAGAATTTAAAATCTTGAGCTAAGTCTTGGGGGTCTGCAGCAACAAAAGATATTTAAAGGGTGTCCCTGGTAAAGAAATGGTTAAGAGCCACAGAAATAACGGATATTATTATTGTTTACATGAGAAATTAGATGATGCCAAACTTCAGATATTTTACTACCATGTCCGTAATTACTGTATTTCTAAAGTGACAAACATGCAGTAAGATTTTTCATGAGGACAATAAGCATCATCTATTTTTCTACTGGGTTAGAGAGAGTTCATTGTTATTTTTCCAGTTCAGTGCACTCTTCAACCTGACATTCCGAAAAGCAACACTTATCAGTTGTTTATGCAATAGGGGCTGCACTGAACACAGATCAGCTGTTTGTTTGGTGATCTTTTCTGTTTCAGAGAATATCTTCTGCCAGAATCATTGCCCCTTAGAGCAGGACCACCAGGTGTGGACATAGGTGCCCTTTCCTGACCACTGTTTCCAACCTATATCTGAAACATGGTTTTTGCTTAAAACCTAACCTGTCATGTATTTAGTAATGATACGGAGTATCACAGATTGTGCATTCTTCCAGCTACTTCCAGTGCACCCACGTGTTGGCCCAAATCCAGGTGGGGAGGATTGAGTGCCAGCAAAGATGCCCCACCCTTTGTCCTGGTCTAGTATTGCTTTATGAAGTACCTGAGTCTTATTGGAGGGATCATCCTACGAGTCAGCCATGCCTGTTTATGTGAGCAGCTGGAAGGATGGGCTAAACAGGGTGAAGGAAGAGCAGTGCACCTTAAGGGAGGAGTTTCTTTGTAGCACTGCATGACATGTTCTTTAAAAATGATGTAACTGTAGAAGCCAACATTAGACCAAAAAAGGAGACAGATGCTCTAGTATTTTGTCATTCCTAATTCATCTTAAGAAAGTCTACTTCTTCAGGGAAATTTGTGATTTCAGTACCTCAGTATCACTTAGAACTTTCTTGCTTGCAGCTTGCTTGAGTAAAGACTTGATAAAGAAATATTCTTACAATGAACTGGGAACTAGAGAAAAGTCTCTATTCACTCAGATGGGAAGCATTTTTCAATTGCTGCAGGGGGCAGAATTCGGGGGGGGGCACACAAACTGATCAGAAAGATGCCACACCAGGTCACACCTGGTATGAAAGGTCATAAACTACCTCCCCCCCTCTCTCTCTCTGGCTTTTCTTCACAAATGAAGATTCAGGAAGGACTCATCCCGCGCTTTCTGCAAGCGCGCTGATGACTAAAAAGGCCAATCCGAGATAAACAAGTCCGGTTGCAAAAAGCACAGCAGAAGGTCTCCTTGGGTGATGTTTTTGGGTTGTGATTCTTTCTGCGTTGTCGTTTCTCTTCAAGACTTGACTCCTCGAACCTATCTAATGTGCTGTTAGCCTCACATTGTAAACTTCTAAAGTGCATCATGATCCATTCTACATTGGGACTCTAATGGAGCAGGAAGGGGGAATTTAAACATCTCCTGCCAGATTTTCCCCTAAATTCTGCAACCCACTACTCCTGTTCACATGGGAGCTTTTTAAAAACAAACAAACAAAACCTTCCATTTATGCTGAAGATTATTTAAGTCTTTTGTTAGCCTCTATATTGGGAGGTTATCTAGAGAAAAAGTGACCAGGGCAGAGTTGAATCTTCTCTACCTCTGTTCAGGACAGACTTTAGTATAAGGTAGAGACCATGCATGCATATGAGTCCTAGAGCTCATTTCTCAAAATTTCCACATGGAAGACTTTAGGCTCCTGGGACTAGGAAAATGTTTCTCAGGGATACTCAGGGATATAAACTACATCAGTTTAGTGCTACTTGAGAAAGCCCTCATGTCCAAGTAATGCACCTTCCTAGAACTTGTTGTTATCTAAACCGTACTGCTTTCCTAAATCTCTGCTTGCATTTCCTTTCCTCAGGCATCTTCATGGCCCTTTCTCTCCTGTCAATTGTATATGGAGCACTGCGATGCAACATCCTGGCCATTAAGATCAAGTATGATGACTACGATGTCAGTGTTAAACCGGCAGCCTATCTCTGCATCTTCCTCTGGAGAAGCTTTGAGATTGCTACAAGGGTGATAGTCCTTGTCCTCTTCAGTTCAGTCCTTCAGATCTGGACCCTTCCTGTGGTGCTTGTGAACTTCTTTGCCTTTTTCTTTCACCCATGGATTCTCTTCTGGCAAAGTAAGTGTACTTTGCCAGAAAATATAGAGAAGGCTTTGAGCAAGGTGGGGACCACTATTGTCTTATGCCTTCTCACGTTCCTGTATGCTGGTATCAATATGTTTTGCTGGTCAGCTGTTCAGCTGAAGCTTAACGATGCTGATTTAATTGACAAATCCCAAAACTGGTGTAGGCTGGCTTTGTATTACCTACTGAGGTTCCTTGAGAATGCTTTTCTCTTGCTGATGTGGTATATGTATAAGACAGATGTCTACACTTATGTATGTGCCCCAATGCTGTTCCTGCAGCTGCTCATTGGCTATTGCATAGCTGTCCTTTTTATGCTTGTGTTCTACCAATTTTGCCACCCGTGTAAAAAGCTTTTCTCCTCCAATATTTCAGAAGGATTGGTGCTATGCTTTAAGTTCTTTTGTTACATCTGCAAGCCTCTTGCATCTAGCACCTCCATGGAAAAGGCAGACTTGAAATCCCCAGAGGATACCGAAAATGACACACTTGCCAGTTACAAAGCAAATGAAGCCCAGAATGGAAATGCCAACCAAAGTGTTTCTTCCAATGCCTAGAGCAGGTATCTGATGTTCAGGAGGTAGCACATAAACATTACATAGCCATCTATCCCTACCCCCACCCCCAAGCCATGTGTGTCTCACTTTGAGAAAACAAGAATGTCCAGCTACCTATTTGCCATTGGGTATGTCTGAGCAGATGCTTGTATATTTTTATCTTACACAGTGGTTTTGCATGAAAGCATGTCCTCCGATAACACTTTCGCTTATCATGGTAGGAGGCATGTTGTATTAGTAAGCTGTTGCAATACAGGTTTGGTTGTTCACCATATATGAAGATAAGATGGAGTGTTAATCATTGTTGGCCATACCTTCTGGACAATATACTTTATGAAGCACTGAATTTAGATCAAGGGGGGATGTAAGTGTCGGTCCTATAGACAATGCAATGAAATAGTGGCTGACTAAAGGAATTATTTTCCATGCAAAAAGCTCAATCAATCAATGGAAAAGAGAGGGAGGAAAGACTCGTGAGTACTCTTTAAATATTTATATGGACTGAGCACCCCTCAACCCCTTCCCCATGCCAAATTTCTTTCTGTGATGTACAGTATGATTTTATCTCATTTATTCTGAACTGACTGCAGAATGGAAGATGCAAGAAAACTGTAACTGCTTTAATTTAAGCTTTTGGTGCTCTCCTCCCCTCCACCAGCCAGATTTTCATTCTACGTGCCACAGATGTTGTCTGTCTCCAAAAGGCAGTTTGAAGACTTGGTTTTAAGTTTTTTTTTGTGATATATTTGATTGCTTTACTTAAATTGTGTTTTTGCTTTGTATAGTGCTAAAAAAAATTCTGGTGGATGAGCACAGGGGATAGCAGTAGCTAAGGAAATGTTCCCATCATTGTCATTGAAAGGCCGTGTTAGCAATGTCTTAAGATCAATAACTGCTGTTTTATATAAATATTTCCAATATGTCAAACCTACTTATAGTACTGAAAACAAAAAGTCATTTGCCAGAGTTCTAGCATTATTCTTTTAAAGTAATGTTAGGTCCTAAAAACACAGGCCAAATTGCAGGAGTCAGTCTTGGATGCTGGGTTCCAGCAATGGGAAAACCTAGTTCAAATTCCAGTTGGCTTTGAAGAAGCCATTTTCTTTGGCTATTCACTGCATTTTGTATTTCACTTTTCCTCCAAGGTGCTCAGAGTGTTGGTTTACATTTCAACGCTGTGTGTGTGTGTGTCCAGAAGCCAATCCCCCTTGTGTTCATTTGGCATATTCCCACAAATGTGTGTGGAATCACAGCTTTAGTGACCCAGTAGCTCTCCATAGTAAGTTGGAGAGAATTTCCAGTGTGACTCAAGGAGCTTTACAAGTGGCCAGGAATTTGAACTACAGTTTCAGAGTAACATAGCTTGGAAACATCTTCTTTGGAACTACACTACTGAAATTTCTCCAACCAATGTGGCCACTGGCAATGCAGACTTGGCAATTCTGATAGTTATATAGGGCCTTACCACAAAGTAAACCGCAGGGGAGTAGGAATGTTCTGTTTTCCATTCTGCCTTACCACATGATGTCAATGTACTTTCATTCCGGTCCCATAAAGGATTAAGGTAAAACCATGTCTTTTTGCTAACCAGAAAAACCCATTAGCAAAAAGACATAGTTTTACCTTGGTCATCCACAGGACCAGAAGAAGAATGACTTCATACAATAAGATAGCGTAAAAGATGGAACGTTCCTGCTCCGTAGCCGCTTTTCTTTGGAGTGCAGTCCTCAAAAGTAAAATTTGCAAATTTTAGAGTTTTGTACTTCCAATTGGGTTATCCTAACACAGTGATTCCCAAACTTTGGTGCTCCAGTTGTTTTGGAATTCAAGTCCTAGAAGCCCACGCTGACTTGGCAAACAGTTAGGAATTTTGGGAGCTTCAGTCTAAAATTTCTGGAGGAGCAAAGTTTGGGAACCACTGTCCTAACAGGACTAAAAACAAGACAAATGAAACAGTAATTGTAAAGCAATGTAAAACAGGAAAACAATTATTTACAAATCATTAATAATAACAAAGATCTGCTCTCATTACTACTGTTTGCACCATAGTTGCTAAACCCAAAGTGGTTCTAAGCTGGTATCATTCTATTGGGCCTCCATTTAAAAAAACACATACATCAACTTCAGCCCAGTGTCACTGGCCTTATATAAATGTGCTTGAAGAGTGCTAACCTGTATAGCAAGTGGGACCAGCAGTCAAGCATAAATGCACATTAGGATGACAAATATGGATGCCATTTTATCTTTTTATAATACCATTAGCTTATCTGTTCACTTGTGCCCAACTATCTCCACCACTCCTGGAATATCCTCTCTCCAAGAGGGAACTGGTACTGTATTACTGTTTTATAACTGGTGGGCTGATTTCCTTCCAGAATAAAATCCTTGGTCTCTGAAAAGAAGTTGTTTCCTGTAGTGAACCATGTTTGGGACAAGGTCTGCTCTATGAGACAGCAGATGCTGGTGGCTGGGCACTGATAATGTGGCATTCAGGCAGAACTGTGTGTGCCATGCAGTCTGCCCTGTGCCACCAAAGCTAACCAGCTGCCCTCAGATGGCATCACTATCATTGAAGAAAGGTAGCTGCCAGTCCAGTTGGCTTTTGTTCATGGGGCAGGGGCAGCGACAACATAATCTTGTCCTTTGCCTCAGGCAGTAAAATGTCTGGGGCAGACCACCCCTGTTTCAAGGCGCTTGCCTGACATATGGAATGGTCATAAGGTAAGTGGGGAGACATGAAGGGAGAGAATGGAATCACAATATGGTAGCAGTGGAAATACTGAAAGTGGAGGAGGGAGAGGAAAGAAGTTAAAAGGTAAAGAGAATTAGCTAGATGGGAACAGGTACAGGATATCAGAAAGTAGTGTGGTGCAGTGGTTTGGCTGTTGAACTAGGATTCTAGGAGACCAGGGTTCAAATCCCTGCTTGGTCATGGTCATGGTTGTGGACAAGTCACACTCTCTCAGAGGATGGCAATAGCAAACCCCCTCTGAACAAAACTTGTCAAGAAAACCCTGTAATAGATTTGCCTTAGGGTCACTATAAGTTGGAAACAACTTGAAGACACACACAACAACAACAGGAAATTAAATGTAGTTACATTCATTCCAGGCTACATGCGAATTCACATTCATTCCTGTGAATTTGTTCCAGCTGCCTTGAAACCCATCTTGGGAGAAAGGTGGGATATAAATCCAATAAATAATTAAATAGATAGATAAACTGTTCCCCAAATAAACACGGTGCTGAGTGAAAGCAGCTTCAAGAATGCTCCACCCTTTCATGGAATCATAGAGTGGGAAGAGACCACAAGGGGCATCCAGTCCATCCCCCTGCCAGGCAGGAATACCCAATCAAAGCATCCCTGACAGATGGTCATCCAGCCTCTGCTTAAAAACTTCCAAAGAAGGAGACTCCACCACACTCCGAGGTAGTGCATTCCACTGCTGAACAGCTCTTACTGTCAGGAAACAAACTGATCATATGTTATGAAGCAGAGCTTTGAAAAGTTCTTAATTGGACTACAGCTTCCAGAATCTTTCAGTCTAACCACTACTCTGCCATGAACATTAAGGATATTACTGCAACCTGAAATAATTTCAGTAGAAATATCTACAAGTATCTACAAATTCAACCATCCACTGTTTGAAAATATTCCAAAAAGCAAACCTTGATTTTGCCATTTTATATAAGGGACACCATTTCACTATGCCATTGTATATAATGGGATGGATATCAGACTTGTTTCCTTCTGATCCTCCAAAAATGTTGATGGATTAGCTGGTCTTTCCCCTTCCATTCTTTTGTATTTGTTTCTCTAAAGTGAGTTCAGAGAAGGACAAAAAGTATGATAAAAGATATGGAGAACAAAACATATGAGGAGAAGTTGAAAGAGATGAGCATATTCAGCTTGGTGGAGAGAAGACTGATGTGACATGGTCACACTCCTTAAATACCTCGAAGGCTGCCACAAAGAGGAGGTGCAGGCTTGTTCTCTGCTGCCTCAGAGGGTGAAACCAGGTCTGGAGGGTTTTAAGTTACAGGAGGGTAGAATGTTCTGTTCAACTGAACATTAGAAGGAACTTCTTGACAATGAGAGCAGTTCAGCAGTGGAACCAATTGCCTGAAGAGATGGTGGGCTTTCCTTCTCTGGATGTTTTCAAAGAGAGGCTGGACAGCTACCTGCTGAGGATGCTGCAGCTGTAGATCCTGCATCGAGCAGGGAGTTGGGCCTGATGACCCATAGGGATCCTTCCAGTTCTATGGTTCTATGAAGGTCTGGCCTAAATCTAATTATCTTCAGGCTGAACTCAAAAGAGGCTATTGTAAGGTGCTCTACATATGGCTGCACTTGATCAAGGGAAACTCCCAAAAATAGTGTTGGAAATAATGGACCAGTTAGTAGTACATGACATCTGGAGGTTAAAACATAAAATAGAAAGAGACTATACATATTTCTCAGACCGGCACAAATGCTGGTCTAGAATTGATATGCTTTTAATATCTAAATCACTTCAGAAAGAGGTAAAGAGAGTGGAGATCCAACAAAAAATAATTTCAGACCATTGCCCAGTGATAATGGAATTAGGAGGGCAAGAAAGACAATACAGTTGGAGGCTAAAAGATATATTAATCAAAAATTACTTAATAATAGAAAGAATGAAGAAGATACTGAAACAATATTTCGAGGATAATTTGGACAAAGGAACAGATATAAGCACAGTGTGGGATGCTGGAAAAGCAGTTATTAGAGGTCACTTTATACAACAAGAAGTTGAGAGAAATAGGAAGAAGAAAGATGTAGAGAGTAAGATTTTGGAGGCAATTACTGAGAAAGAAAAAGAAATAAAACTGTCACCAGAAAATGATAAAGAAAGAATTCGAAATACTTAAGAGACAACTAGATATAGAAATGACAGCAGAAATAAGTAAAACATTAAAATACATCAATCAAAGATACTTCGAACATTCGAATAAACCAGGGAAATGGTTGGAGTATAAATTGAGAAAAGAGAAAGAAAAAAACACTAATCACTGAGATTAAAACTATTAAAGGAAGCTTTACTAGGCAAAAAGATATCATGAGGATCTTCCACGAATACTATACAAAGTTATATGAAAAATACCCAATTACAAAAGAAATTGAAGAGAATATAAAAAGATACCTAGAGAGAGAAAAAATACCACCGATAACGAATGAACAAAGATTGGCATTAAATAAACAAATTACAAAAGAAGAAATAAGGAATGCAATAAAAAATATGAAAATAGGCAACGCACCAGGGCCAGATGGCTTCTCAACTCTATATTATAAAGTCTTCAAGGAGGAATTGATAAACCTGCTACATAGGGTACTTAACGAAATAAACAAGGGGAAACTCCTGGACTCTTGGAAGTATGCTAATATAACCCTCATACCAAAAGAGGGAAAAGACATAACATCTATGGTAAACTATAGACCAATATTCCTCTTAAATATTGACTATAAGATATTTTCAAACATATTAGCAGAAAGACTTAAGGGGGTATTAAAAGAGTGGATTGGTGAGGATCAGGATGGATTCTTGCCAAAAAGACAAACAAAGGATAATATAAGAGCGTTGCTAAATATAATGGAATATTATGAAAACATAGTGAAAGGAAGTTAAGCTTGATATTTGCAGATGCTGAAAAAGCGTTTGACAATGTACGATGGGAATTTCTTTTTGAGGTGTTAGAACAGATGAATTTAGGAGAAAATTATATAAATTCGGTACAGAAAATATATGACAAACAAGAGGCACAAATAATAATAAATGGAGAAAAGTCAAAAGCATGTCAAATTACTAGAGGAACCGATCAAGGGTGCCCATTGTCACCATTACTGTTTATAACGGTGTTAGAGGTACTGAACCGTAAAATAAGATCAGATCAGGATCTAAAAGGACTGAAAATACAAAAGCAAGAGTTTAAGTATAAAGCCTATGCAGATGACCTGGTGTTTATCTTAGATAGTCCCTTAGAGAATGTACAGAAGCTGTTGGTAACAATAGAAGAATTTGGGAACCTAGCTGGGTTAAAAATAAATAAAGAAAAGACAGTCTTACTAAATAAGAACTTAAGTAAAAAAGAAGTACAGAAAATGAGAGAATTAACAGGATTCAAAACAGAAGATAAAATATCTAGGAATAATATTAACAAATAAGAACTCAGATCTATTAGAAAATAATTACACTAAAACATGGAATAAAATAAGGGAGGACTTAAACAAATGGAGTAGACTAGAACTTTCGTTGCTAGGAAGAATAGCTACAGTAAAAATGAATATCATGTCAAGGTTACAATACCTGTTCCAGAATATCCCAATAATAACTAATGATAAGGTATTTGCGAAATGGAATAGGGATCTACAAAGATTTATATGGGCAGGAAAAAGCCCAGAGTGAAGAGGAAAACTTTAATCGATGTTAAAGAATGGGGTGGGCTTGGCCTTTCAGATTTTCAAACATATCATCAAGCAAATAGCTTAGCATGGGTTCTGGAATGGATAACTTTAGGAAACAATAGACTCCTGCAATTGGAGGGTTTCAATTTACGGTTCGGTTGGCACGCTTATTTATGGTTTGATAAGGTATCAGTTCACAAAGAATTCTGTCACCATTATGTAAGACATGCGTTATTAAGAGTTTGGATGAGATACAAGAAAATACTCTGTCCAAAGACACCTTTATGGTTGTCAGTGCATGAGGCCTTCCATAAAAGGGAAAATCTATATAATAACAGATGGTTGACTTATAAAGAAGTTTTGAAATGGGACGGAAATATAGTTAAGATGAAAACACAAGAAGAACTAAAAGAAGAGGGCATAGATTGTCATTGGTTCCTCCACAGGCAATTAACAGAGAAGTTTAAGAAAGATATTAAGATAGAAGAAATAGAATCAGAGACAACAGAACTAGACAACATCCTGCAAGGAGGAAGAGAGAAAATCGTGTCTAAAATTTATAAATTGTTATTAAAAATTAATCTAGAACAAGAAAGAATAAGGTGGGCCCAAGCTATAGGTCATGAATATAAGGTGGGCCCAAGATATAGGTCATGAAATTCAACTTGAACATTGGGAAAAATCATGGAGTAAAAATCTAGCATTTACAAGAAGTTACAATTTAAAAGACAAATATTACAAGTCACTGTACAGATGGTATTTGACGCCTGAAAGATTATCATAAATATATAGAAACTCCTCAGAGATATGCTGGAGGTGTAAGAAAAATAGAGGTACTTACTATCATATGTGGTGGAGATGTGAGGAGATAAAGAAATATTGGAATAAGATTCATAAGACCATTACAAAAACGGTAGATGTGGATTTCAGCTGTGAGCCAGAGGTATACCTATTAAATATGCTGCATAATGTAAAACAATGGAATAAGGGGAATTTTTCAAGGATCCTCCTATATATGATAACAGCTGCAAGGATTAACCTTGCAAAAAACTGGAAGAACCAACAAACTCTAACAATAGATAATTGGCTATTAAAGTTATATGAGATGTATGGGATGGATAGATTGACGATGCTGTTGGAGGGGAGAAAAACTCATAAAAGCTATGAAGACTGGAAAATTGTAACCTCACTTTGGAAGGAAAAGTGGGGAGACTGTGTAGTTGTAAATACAGAGATTTAACTTTGAAAGGAAGAGACTTAAATACAAAGTATAAAATTGTAGGTACTGGTATATGAGTGAAAGTTATTAAGTTGAAGCCACAACAGAATCAAAGATAGTAATGCAGGGAAGAGGGGGAGAAGAGGTATGTAATCAAAACACAAGACAGAAAGTAAAGAGGGAGTAACCATTGTAAATGTTGTAAGTGTTGATGTAAATGTTGATGTTTTGTGGAATTGTGTGCAAGTATATAAGAATGGAAAACTATAGATAAGGAGATGAATGCATAGAACAAATGGAAATGTATAAAAGTGAAATGTGTGATTTTATTTAATTGAAAAACAGACAATAAACATATTTACATATGGCTGCACTTGAAAGGTGTTTGGAAGCAACAGCTAGTGCAAAATGCAGTTTTGGTGGTCAGACTGTCATCAGATGTATGCTCTAAAGGCCACATACATCTCTAAACACACTTGTATATCAACTGCACTGGCTCCCACATTGCTTCCAGACTCAATGCAGGATGCTGGGTTCAAGCTACAAAGCCTTAAACAATTTAGGGCCTTTATATTTGTAACCCTGCCTTCTCCTGTTAGCAGTGGGGAGAGAACTGAGATATCAGCCCCATTCGCCAGACCCGGAGCCTGTTGGCAAAACACTTGTCCTTGGATCCTGAATCTCTGTATAAAGGCATCTGCTATCTTTGGCCAAAGATGGTTCTTACCCTTAAACATAGACACACGAGGTCAGTCAGGTGCAGGCAGCAAAGAACAACTTTATTACTGGAAGCTAAGATTTTATAGACCCTGCTCCTGGGTCTGTACATGTGTTAAGAGAAAGGTTCTCACGAACTCATCTAGTTAAAGTAGCGAACCTCAGTTAACACACCAGTGAGACAATTGAATACATCAGGCTAGGCTTAATGTTACAGAAAGAGATACATTCCTCTGCTGAGAACTGCAGCTCCTAGCGGTTTCTAAGTTGTTACTATCTCTCACATACATAGTCAAGATCTATCACAGTTTTAGCATAATCAGCAAAGATGGCTTTATTTTGGTTCATTTCAGTACCAACTAGTACTTGTTATTGATCAATATATCAGGAGGCTCTGTCATTCCATAGATATCCCACTCCAGCTATGGCTAACCATGTGTGTTTCTAATAAAGCAATGCAGCATTATGGAATTATGTATACAGATTTGTGTTTCAACCTTCACTCCCCATATTCGCCTGCCCAGAATTTGAGATCCTCAGTGGAGACCCTGTTGTGTGTTGCACCACCTCAAGAATATACATTGATAAATACACGAGGCAGGGCTTTCTCCGTAGTGGCGCCCTCCTAGTGGAACTCCTTCCCAAGGGAAGTCAGGCTGACTCCCTGGCTCCTGAGCTTCTGGCAGGCAGCCAAGACTGCACTGTTTCTTTGGTCTTTAAACCCAGGCTGGCTTTTCAGATAGTTTTAATTATATGTAATTTTATGTTTTAAAAAGTGTTTTTCTTTTTGTTTTTATTTGTTGTGTTCTTCCCCATTAATAACTTTTGCCATCTTGACCACATTTCTGATATTGCTTGGCCACATAAGTCCCAGTTTTCATCTGTGAAATGTTGTAGGGTATGTGTTCCCCTTGATTCAAAGGGTTTATTAGTCTAGTTGAGGCTAACAATGGGAATTAGGCCTCTGATGCCAGGTTTTACAAAAACCATTAAAACAAGACCCGTTGCTGTCCACAAAGGGGCGCTCTTGCCCGTTGCTGCAATTTGCTTCTTGTTTTCTCATTTAGACTCTTGATCTTGTATGTATTTATGAAACTCCCTGTTTCAGCCTCCTTTTCTTCTCAGGTTGAAGGTTATAAGTCCAATGATATGTGTGTCCTTTTTAGCTTTATTGCAATTTGTGGGGCTGGTAGGACATGCAAAGAATTCTAAAAGCAAAGGGAATGAAACAAAAGAAAAAGAGATGAACTATTAATAATCTAAATGATCTGAACAGGAGAGTGATAAGACATTATGCCATCAAAGTGTACAGATCTCCATAAATTCTAGCAAATCTTTGGATATCATGTTATCAATATGAATACGTCTTTTAAAAGCATTAGCAGCATTGCTCATACGTGTGACAAATGTCCATTATTCCTTTATGCAAATATGTAAACCAAGTTTGTGAAGAAGTGGCCTACTTAAGACTATCCAGTGAAGTTTATGGCCCATAGCTCAATCCAGGATCATACACATAACAATATTTTCCAAAAACACTAACAATCTGCATCAACTGACTCTAACGATGCAAATCATCTGCTCAGTCTGATATTTTTTAAAGTCCTGCTTTATGCCAGGGTGGGAAATTGTGGAAGGCTAAAGCATAAGATCCCTAGGAGGGCCTGGAGGGCAGCACCCGCTCCTGCAAAAATAAATAAATAAATAAATAAGCATTTTTTTTTTCCTTTTGCCCCCGAAAACATTTAGGGTGGATGGAAAGTACTTGGATCATGTTTATTTAAAAGGCCTCTTTGGGGCCTAATTGTCCCAGGGCTCCCTCAAAACTTGGTAGTAATGCTCTCCACACCCCTAAAGTGCATTTGGGAGCATTCTAGGACTGTTTTCTTTTACCCCTGGGGGCCAGAAAAATGGCCCTGGGGACCACATGTGGCTCATGGGCTGCACTTTGCCCACCCCTACTCTATGCATATCCTATATGCAATTTGTTGTTTCTACACCATGCTACTGTTAGGTAGAGTTGTAATAGGTTGACTGGCTGAACCCAAAGGGTAGTCACCAATGGCTCCTCTTCATCCTGGAGAGAAGTGACCAGTGGGGTGCCACAGGGTTCTGTCCTGGGCCCAGTGCTATGCAACATCTTTATCAATGGCTTGGATGATAGAATAGAGGGCAAGCTTATCAAATTTGGAGATGACACCAAATTAGGAGAGGTAGCTAATACCACAGAAGACAGGATCAGAATTCAAAATGACCTTAAAGTAGAGAGCTGGGTCAAAACTAACAAAATGAATTTCAACAGGGAAAAATATAAGGTACTAAACTTAGGGGTTATCTAAACTGCAAAAATACTCCTCATGGAATGCAAAGAGAAGATGTCCTGTCCTAATGGCAATCCACATGGTTTCATGGTGTTGTTCTGCTGTGCTTTCTGCAGCCGGACTTGTTTATCTCGGATTGGCCTTTTCAGTCATCAGCACACTTGCAGAAAGCGTGGGTTGAGTCCTTCCTGAATCTTCGTTTGTGAAGAAAAGCCAGAGAAGGAAAAGGGCCCAAAATGGCAACAACTCTGCAGGAAAAGTTTTTGCAGCTTTTCCCAGAGGGTTTTTTTAAGCAAGGGAAATGCACATTCCCACTCATTGGAACAAAAGGTTTGATATGAATCACTTTCCTATACAAGAGGAAGCACGAGCCTGATTGGCCAGATGAACATGAGGATAGGGCTTGCTAACAGGGCAAGTGCCCAGAGCTGCCATGTTGGATTTTCACCTTAGCAAGTGATTACTAAGGTGATAAAACAGGGTGTTATTTTCTCTCTTTTTTTGTAAAAACAAAATATCGCTTCTGCGCACCATGGAAATATATATATATTTATTTTTAAAAGTTCATCGGCCGCAGATTTAAAAACATGATTAATTCACTTGTGGCTACCATCTTGACTAGAGGGCATGCAAAGTTTATAAGGACTGTAAAACCATTAAGAGAAGTCTCAGCTGCTGCAAATTGCTATTACTGTGGAGCAATCCATTTATTTTGGCCACATATAGACAAGCCCTTAGGCAGAAAAAAATGAAGTGCACAGATATAGGATGGATGATACCTTGCACCCATTCCCAAAAAAAGGATTGAAGGGGGGGGAATGAGTGGAAGGGAGGAGGGAGGGACTAAAATTCAATGAATAAGTATGAAATTTAATCAGACTTATTCTCTGAGCTATAGTTATCCATATCAGTTTCAGTCTATGCTTCTGCTTCGTTATGTTTGTCATCATCACAGTTGTGATGGACTTCCAAAAACTGAAGATTTATCCAGATTGAAACAAGCTTCTCTACTCTTTCACATGTCAGGTTTTTTTCTTGATTTAGTGTGAGTGTTTCCAAACACAGTCCCAATTCTTTCACATGCTGCAGAAGATGTAGGAATCTGAAGAAGACGAGAAGCAAGAAGAGTCAGAGACTGTGGAGATTTTCAGACGCCTCTTTCAGCATCTTGCTGCGCAGGCAGCCTCCGGAGCAGTAACGAGGCTGCCACGCAGCAAGGGGTCCATTTTGGACGACGCCGTTTCTCTCTCGGCGTCGTCCGTGACTCTTGCGGCTAGCACTGGAGCGGCCGCGCTGTTTTTCACTCACGGAAGTTGTCCGTGAGTAAAAAACAGTGCGGCTGTCTCCAATGCTGGCCGCAAGAGTCACGGACGACGCCGAGAGAGAAACAGCGTCATCCAAAATGGACTCCTTGCCACGCAGCAGCCTCGTTATTGCTCTGGAGGTTGCTTGTGCAGCAAGACGCTGAAAGAGGCATCTCAAAATCTTCTGTGTTGTGCAAAGATCTTGTTATCATGTTGCAGGAGTTTGGCAGAATCCCTGGCTGCATTCCTGGACCAAATCCCCGAAGATGATCTATATTCTGCAACATTTGAAAGTACCTTTCCAATATCAAGTCCTAAGTATGATGTTTATTTTGTAATCCAGTCAAATGCAGTAGCTGCACTATCATCATTTATATTTCCACCTTTGAATCTTGGATCCAACAGGTTTACAGCAGCATGAATTGGACATTCCATAATCAATTTTCTTCCTTTTTAAAAAAATCCTGAATTTTTCCAGGTTTTTTCTAGGCCTTCATATCTCTAGTGCCAACAGAACCATAAATGTAACATCCAGCAAAATTCTCTGGAAAGGCTGTTAAAAATCTGGCAGTGACTATGAAAAGGCCCTGTTTCTGTTGGTCTCACACTGGACTTCATTTGTTGGTGCCCTAAAAGAAGGTCTCTGGACACAACCATAAGGTTTGGGTAGGTACATTTGAGAGAAGGTAAACTTCTAGGTAACTTGATTCAACTGTAATAGCTTGTTGCCAGATGTTTTTACAGTTTTGCTCTAAGGGGCATCTGTTACTTTGGGGATTCTCGATATCGTATTGAAAACTAATGTTCTACCACCACCTGCTATCATTCAGCAGTGGCATTAAGTTTGTCTACATCAGGAGTGGGCAAAGTGTGTCCCCCGAGGGACCCCTGAGAAAGTAGACTAAGTCTATGAAAGCTTATGCAACAATTTACTCTCTTAGTCTCAAAGGTGCTACAAGATCCCCTTGCTTATTCATATTAGCTGTGTTCATATTCCCTTGATAAGTTTGCCTGTCATTTTCTTTGGATGCCTAAACTATATTTCCAAATATTTGGCTGAAGTTATAAGTTATATGTTACTGCAATTCTAGAAATTTGTGGACTGAAGGAAAATTTCATAGTGGAGAGAGAATCCTTATTTGGAAGACAATGTTGTCATTTTGTCCCTTCCCCAGAGCTAGACTGCTGCTCCAAAACCCCTTGACTGCAAAAGCGCTTGTGGCCCCTTCACATAGTCCAGGGAGTTAGGGGTATATAGTGAAGTATATAGTGCAGGGAACTGCCAATGGCAAGAGAATTGGTGGAAAGTGCCCTCTTTCCCCAAATAACAAGATCCAGACCATTGTTTACAGAAGTAGCAAAGCCATTCATTTCTACAATTGGTTTCATTTAACTATTGGTTGCTGTTGAGGCTTGCAAACACAGTGAAAGTTCTGCAAACGCAGAGTGAGAGAGAGGTATGGAAATTAAAAACGTGTTAAGTGTGTCAAGAGTTAACTAATTACACGCACAACGAAAAAGGGAAATATGATGTTGCAAGCTTGTAGTAGCTTTCATTTCCTTTCATGGGATTTTTTTTTTAAGTCACATACCTCACAATAAGCAAAGCCAGTTCGATCTCACTCACACAGTCATCAACATGGGCAACTGGGTGGAGAATGAGGGACTCTCCATCTTTGTCATTGTAAGTACAAAAACAACCATTTTAAGTAATTTTCAGAATTTGTAATTGATTAGTTTCATGAAAACATCTTTCTGCCCCTCATGAACATTTAAATAAATGCATAACTTCTAATCGTGAAATATCTTGCTAGCCTTTGAAAGGTTCTATTAAAGATAGAAATGTTCTTACTGGGGAAGTCATGCATTAGAAGGCATTGCCCATTGTAAATGATTATTTGAATCAATGAACTACCCTCTTAAGCAAATGTATATTTGGGTTGGTTCCAAATGCAACAGTCAAGGACAAAATGATTCATTCTCGGATAGGCAGGAAATGAGGTGGACATAGACATCATGGCATATGTGTTCTCAGGCTTTCTTATTATGTACTAGACTAGAGGTTTTCTCCAGAACTGAATGGCCATTTATACTACTAAAGAAGCTATGACAGGTAGTGAGGGGTTCATTATGAATAATTTTTTATTATCTGTGTTGCAGGCCACACAAGAATGGCCCTTTGATATAATCCACTACTTACTTTTTTAAAAATTGCATAGAAATAACATTAAATCTACCTTGCTAATGAAAAAGTGAAGCATAATCATTTATTACGTATGACATTGATTATTATCAGACCATTTGATAATTAAGTTGATAACTATCAAATTTAAAGAACTGGTACAATGTATAACTCATGAGATTTTCAATCTATGTTTGACAAATCTCTCAAAAAGCTAAGATCTTTTTGAGTACCTACATGTATAACTTTAGGAACCAACTTTGATGAATTTATCAGGACTTGATAAATAATGGTGTTACTCATGACATAAAGAAGCATCTGTCTCTTTGAGACAATATCTTTCCTTCCTAGAGCAGTGTTTTGGAATACAGCTCCCAGAATCCTTCAATCAGCATGTCCAGGGTTTCTTGAAGTTGTAGTCTGAACAGCACTTTCCCAAGCTCTGTTCCCTCCTAATTTGATTAGGCACTAGGATTTAGCCAATATCAATGATAGCAGCTTGTGCCTGCAGTGGTGCCACTATCACAGTTGGCTGGCTTGGGGAATTATCTTTTCGTTGCCCGCACTCTGACATCATCTGTTGCAGGCACTGTTGAAAATTCAAGAGACTGCAGACGAGGCAAGGTAATAGTGCAGTGGTGGCCTGTGCTGAATAGCTAGAACCCCAGCAAGAAAGGTGTGGACTGCCACCAGCCTTGGCTGGGAATAATCACAGCATAATGATACTACACTGAAAGCTTGCATACATTACACCTGGGGTGGACAACTTGCTGTTAGGATGGTGTTATGTTGCATGGAAACCATAAGCTGAGATCTTACATCTGTGTATAGGTCCACATGTGCAGTTCTGTGTCTTCCCACCACCTAGCAGCTGTTAAGCCCCTGTTACTATTGGTTACAAGCGGGGAGGGAAGGGAAGAAAGGAGGCAATTCAGAGCATGGAGAAGCAACTCGTCTCAGCTTGGTTTTGCGGGGTTCAGAGTGCATTTTCAAATGGAGTGCACCCACCTTCTTCTTCCCCCGGGAGGTTAGAGCAGCCACATTTTCATGCTCTGAATTATCTCCTTCACCATCAGTAAATGACAGCAGCAGAAGTCCCTTGCATGGCTTGGCAGCTGCCAGGCAGTTAGAAGTTCTTGGACAGAGCAGAAGCACAAGTGAATAGTCCTCCACACCCTGTCCAAAAAGGGACTCAAGTGGGTGTAAATTGTCAGTAATAGGATGCCAGCACTGTTGTCTGAAAGAATGTTGTCACTTAAATTAACTTTTTACTTAAGCATGAAACGGATCAGTGAAATCAATAAAAATAAAATGGTTTAAGCACCAAATAAAATGGTGCAAGCATTAAGTTGATCATGCCCATTTGTTTCTTCTGTGTTTTCTATGTTAGGGTTATCCTAAGCAAATAACCCACCTGATTGGTTCTGAGTACTGCGGGGTATCTCCTCAGATAGGGAAGATTGCCTGCAAAGAGTGGAGGGGAAATTCTTGGCCCCTCCCAACCCCACATCTGCTGCACCAACACCATTTTCGGGAACTAAAAGTGATATTCCAGTCTCTCAGTCTTTTTTTTTTTTTTTAAGTTACTGGATTTTTTGTTTCTTATTTTTTGTCCCCTTGCTGCTGTGGAAAGGACAGTGTTAAAAAAAAAGGAACAGTGTTGCTGGGGGACATGGCAAAACCACATTCCTATGCATGATTTTTGCCCACAGTATTTTTTTATTTAATTTCAGAGTTTGAGGTGTTTGGGAACTATACAAGGGCCACTTGATTCCCACTCCTACCCCACTGAGTTCAGGTGCCCAATATTCTACAGACCATTCCCATTAATTGCATTTCAGAGATAGCATGATTTCATGATGGAGAGGAACAAGACTCAAAAGTGTCTCTGGATCAGTGGCTCAACACAAGTATAGAGCTAGTGTAATCCAAAGAGTTGGTATAATCTAAACGAGTTGGTATAATCTAAACCTCTCTTCCTTACACTGGAATCATGTTGATCAGTCCCAACTACAGTATATTCACTGAACCAATTGTTGAATAGTAAGTCAACACATAGGTAAATCCAACTGACTCAATGGGTCTACTTTAGTCAGGACTAACAATAGGATTTAGGTCTTCGACATTGTAATGGACCACCACTAAACTTGGGTTTGTTAACAGGAGAAATGTTGTACTGCAGGAGCAGACATCGGCTAAAAAGCCAAGGAGATTCTAGGCTGCACCAATAGGAATATAGTGTGTAGATCAAGGGAAGTAATAGTGTCACTCTATTCTGCTTTGGTCAGACCTCACCTGGAATACTGTGTCCAGTTCTAGGTACCATAATTCAAGAAGGATATTGACAAGCTGGAATGTGTCCAGAGGAGGGTGACCAGGACAGTGGGAGGTCTGGAGGCAATGCCGTATGAGGAGCGGCTTAGGGAACTGGGCATGTTTAGCCTGGAGAAGAGAAGGTTGAGAGGTGACATGATAGCCATGTTTAAATATTTGAAGGGATGTCATACTGTGGATGGAGCAAGCTTGTTTTCTGCTGCTCCAGAGACTAGGACATGGAGCAATGGACTCAAACTACAGGAAAAGAGACCCTTATGTGCTTTTGCTTTTCTTTTAGCCTCAATATTCATCACCTATAAAATATGAGTCTTAATTAGTTGTCTTCAGTCAGGTCAGCCACAGTGACAGTTCTGTATTGGGCTCCCTCACATGTAGTAGTTCAAATGCAGATCTGTACAGTCTGTGGCTCATGGAGTATAGTAGATCATTTGTTCCTGTCCATTATTTTGCCCCCCGCCCGCTGCTTAGTGGACCTTCGTGTTATTGTAAAGAACAAACCAGATTTCCCAAGCTTAAAGTCTGTCCTCCCACTCTTGTAAAGGCCTGAAAATAAATTCAGATTATATATTTCTTCCTTCAGATAGTATGGCTGGGTTTAAATGCCTTCCTTTTCTGGTGGTACTACCTAGTATATGACCTTGGGCCACAGTTCTACTATACAAGAAAACTTCTTGGGGTAAGTACTAGATGTATGTTTTCCTTATATAGTAGAGAGACAAATTCATCTGTCAAAAGAGGAGATCCTGTACTTAACAAAAAATGCATTTCTTGAAATGTTGTGGCTTAGTTTCAGCTTAACTATTCTAAAATACAGCTTTCCAGTTATGTTCCCTTTTGTTAAATTTTAAGCAATCTAAAAATTTTCTGTTGGACTGACTTCCTCTCAGTACTTGCACTTCTCTTTTTCTTCTCCCACTTCTTATCAGACTCAGCTGTCCAGTCCACCACTTCAAAGGCTGTTTGTTGTTTGAAAAATGGAGATGGCACTGTGATAAGACAGCACTATGATAAGACCAGCTCACAGTCACATAAATCCCAACCACTCCCAGCCATTTGGCTAGGTTCTACAGACAAGGCACCATTAGAATCCAAAAGAGGGGGTGACCTGGAAAGAGCCATAAATAAATAAATAAATAAATAAATAAAGGCCTGGGCAAATTCCTTCTCTTATTTCCCCTATCAAAATGTAATAGGTTGTGGAGCCCAAACAGGATTGCAGCAATGAGGAAGGAAACAGGAATGAGGGAGGGATATCAGGAGAAGTAGCATTCATGTAAAACTATGGCAAGGACACATGGAGTGAAAATAGGTATGATTTTGGCCTAATTCCTAATGTTGGTCCTTACTAGAGTAGACCCATTGAATCAATGGGATTTACCTATGTGTTGACCATTCAACAATTGATTCAGTGGGTCTACTCTATTTGGAACTAACCAACAGGATTCCATCCATAGAGCTGGGTAGGGTGTAGAGCAGAGATCAACAACATGTGATGTTCCAGGTGGTGTTGGACTACAATTCCCATACTCCTTGCCAAATGCCTATGTTGGCAGGGGCTGATGGGAGATGGAGGTTCCCAGCATCTAGAGGACCAAGGGGTCCTACACCAGTGTAGAGAAATTATATCACAGGCCCACTTATTCATCAGGTTAGGGACTAGAGCACTGTCAAAAAGTGGAAATGGTTGAAAAGTGGAACCCAGTCTTTTTTTACTCTCTCTCTCTCTCTCTCTCTCAGTATATAATATTATATATTGTATACTGTAATTATTACTATATATTATTATATATTATGTTACTAAATAAATTAGATAAATGTATAATTACAGTGGACCCTCGGTATGTGCTGCGGCTTGGTTCCAGGACCCTCTGTGGATACCAAAATTCATGGATGCTCAAGTCCCATTATATACAATGGTGTAGTAAAATGGCATCCCTTATATAAAATAGCAAAATCAAGATTTGCTTTTTGGATTTTTTTTTAAATATATTTTTAAACCATGGTTAGTTGAATCCATTGATTCGGAATCTGTGGGTACAGAGGGCTGACTGTATATTATATATATATTATATTATACTGTACATTAGAAGCACAAATATTATAAGCACAAATTTAAGTACTGTACGAAAACCGTATTGTAAGCACAAATAGTTTACAGTACTGTATCAGAGACTCACTGCCCACAATTTCTAAGACATACCACTGAACACTGATTGAATGAAAAAGATGGTACTGAGTCAAATGAGAGGGAAATAAAGCAGCGCATGGTTGCAAAACCATTGTGCAAACAACGACAGAGCAGACCACGTGTCGAAAGTATAATTTAGTATAATTTAGAATGGTCAAAAGAGCAGGACGTCTAAAAATGAGTCATCAAAAAGGGAGAATGCCTGTATATTCTCTCCTTTCAAACAGTGTAATAGCACAAGAGTAACAGCAAAGTCCAAAGGGAGGTAACACGTTTGGCATTTTAAAAAAGTATTTGTTATCACTGTGCTTGTGCAACTAAAACAGCTTTCAGTTCCCCAGGGGGACTGGAGGAAACCACACACAAAAGGAGGAAGATCATTAAGATATGTTTGCCTATTCTAAAATTTGTAACAGGAGCTTTATTTTTAAATTATTGATGTCTAGGTGTGGGAAGAATCTCAGATCAAAATGACAGGGCAGAAGAAAGAGACAGGTGCTTGACATCACTGTACATGGCCAATAGACACACATGGCCAAAGCGACGTGGGGAGCCATGGTGGCTGGTGGGTTCCATATGTATTCCTGTGAGATAGAAAATCTGCTCTGGATTCTGGTCTGAACTTTAAAGGAGCTATCCAAGGTGCTGGAGGTGGGAGTTAAGAGTTCAGCATCCTGGATAAATGCTTTAAAATTGGGATTCAACCTCAGAGTGAATTCACTGCCTGACTAACATGGAAACCACCAACTGCCATATCTTGAGGGAGATGTCAGACAGGACAATAGCAGAAAAATAAAAGAAAAAGCGAATGATCAGTGACACAAGAGAGTGGTCAAAGCCTTAGGTAAATACTGTGTGGTCTCCCTGATCAGATCCATTGCAATTAGGCAATTGTCCTGCCCCTTCCCACATCTATTAATGGTAGTCATTCAACTTGTCTACACTAGTGAAAAACTCCAAATCCCCCTGGATCTGACCCAATAATGCCACATGACATGCAGCCTTTTCCTCAAATCTGGTGTGATAATACTACACATGACATATGGCCCTGTCCTCAAAAGATTTGAGGAATACTACCTTAATCCACATTTTAGAAAACTTGCAGTTTTCTCTGGAGTGTGCTTGAAACTCTGGAGAAAACTGTAGTGTGAACAATGTGTGAACAGTGTGTTACTCTTGTGCAAACACACTGGATTTGAGGGGTGGGGAGGAGAGGAAGGACAAGTGCCGACTGGGGTGCCACCATTCCCCCCCTCCTCGGTAGTACTTACTCATTCCAAAGGCAGAGTGAGAATGGCCACTCCTTCTGACTGCAGAGAGACTGACTACTGCTGGGGCTCTGCTTTCATGGAGCTCAAGAGTGGGCAATTGTGCACTCGACAAGCAGAGCCCTAGCACTAGTCGCTCACACTGAGGCCAGAATGACCAGCCAGCCCTGCCATTGCAAGGTGAGCCACCCATTCAGACTTCAAAGAGAGTGACTAGCACTTTCTGCTTTCACAGAGTTCAGAGTGCGTGATTGTGCACCAGAAAAAGCAGAGCCCCAGTGGTAGTCACTCTCTCTGAAGTCAGAACAGTCAGGCAGCCTCACCATGGCAGGGCTGACTGCCTGTTCTGACCTCAGAGCAGGAGATTATGCACCAGAAAGACAAAGCCCTGTCACTCTTCTGGCCCACACCAACAGCAGTAGCACCATGGAGGTGGCTGGCTAACAGTGGTGGGTGACCTGAACTGGGGGTAAAAATCCGAATGCAGGTAAGGTGTGGTGCATAAATCTGAGCCAGAGTAATCCAAATTTCAAGCGCTGCAGCTCCAGGCCAAAGTAGTCTGAATTTCATCTGGATTTTTACCCCCACTGTAGAGAAGCCCATTAAAAAAAAGGAGGAGATGTGGGGCTGACCAATGAGACAAAATGTTCCATTGATGAGCTTACTTAAAATTGATTAAACCAACTAAGTGAGGTGATTGTTATTTGTGTTCCCGTTATAAAGCTATGTCTACTGCACGTGAACTATGATTGTCAGTTTGTTACACAGATGTCAAAACAGCTTATTACAATCATTTTTTCATGTGAACAAATCTCCTCCAAGGATTTTGTTGCATTCATTGTTCTGTCAATTTGTTTCACTTGATTTGCATTTCTTTAAGTCCCTATATACTCCTGTGGCATCCTGTATGTTAATGTTTGCCAACCAAGGGCCCTCAAGGTCTTTTGAACTACAGTTCCCATCATCCCCCAGCCAGCAGGAGGGTTTTAAATCCAACACATCTAGAGCGGACCCCAAGTTAGGTACGGCTTATATATGCAGTCTAACGTTGATTCACTTGGTACATGAAATTCAGGTCCCTGAATCTTCGAATTCTGTTCCATTGCATTCTTCAAGTAATGCTTTTTGGTGAGTTATGATGCCATTTTCTTATGTCTAGCCATACTTGGCACTGGCCCGGGCACCTGCAGCATGCCTGAATTTCAACTGCATGTTGGTTCTGCTTCCAGTGTGTCGAAATCTGCTCTCCTTCCTCAGAGGCTCAAGTGCGGTAAGATGCACATTTCCTTTTTGCTTCTTAGTGAAAGGTAGCTGCTGTTCTACGTAGAAAGTGTTTGGGCTGAATTATCTTAACCCATATTGTGTTTGTTTGGTGCAAGTTCTGTTCTAACAAAGCCTCTCAGAAGGTATTCTGTGAAAACCTTCCTGTGTGTCAAACATATATGGCAACATTCTTTTACTTACCTATAATGGGTCCATATTACACAGCCTTCAATCCAAGACTGAGATCCTCTATACTGGGGGAGGAAAACCTCTAGCCCTAATTTGTCCCACTGGGGGTCTATGTCCCAGCTCTGCCTTTCCTAAAGCCTTTCCCCCTCCCAGCCAGGGAAAGGAATCCATACTGTCTCCAGTCACTGATCAGACATACTGTAGTAGCGACTCCTGGTTCTACTGTCAATGAGTCTATCCACAAGCTCCCAGAAGCACTGTATCTGAGTATTTGGCTCTCCTGAACTCTAACTTGCCTAGGAAGGGAGGGGACAGAGGAGAGAAATAAGGATCCAGAAAGCACTGAATGAGAGCACTTTGCTGTCCTGCCCTCCCACCCTGTGGGACAGGATGGCAGGGGAGTGAAGCCTGTATGAAGCACAGAGTGGGAAAACTCACTCATAATATTATCTATGGTAACCAATGGTAGGCTATGGATGGGAGACACCAGTCTTCATCCCTATGTTTTCAGAGAGCTGCACCCAAGCACACCTTCCAGACTACTCTTGATACATCTGTATGCTACTTTTAAAATTTACGTTTCTAAATGCAAACTTCAAACATCTTATATTTGTACCTATACATGTAATACATGTATAATTTTATTTTTAAATGACATTGTTGTTTCATTGTATTGTTCAATTGTTTTGTGAAATTGTTGTTTTGCAACGGCCATTGCTCATAAGCAGTAAAGTACAGTACATGTATAATTTGAGAGGCTCCCAATTGGATACCGGTTACATATAATGGTAGCTTCAATTACATAACAGCTTCAGTTGCATAGACTCCATGCATCTGTTTCAGTGAAGAGACCAATCTGGCACATAGTTTCACCAGCAAGAGGTAATGGAACTAACCACAGCATAGGATGTCATACAATGACTATATTGTATGTAGCCCAAAAGAGCTGCAATTTCTGACATGTTGAAACTTGAGTGAACATAGAAAAATCTTTACACAACATGGTAAACTGGAAGAGTGGGATTGGTGTTTTTTTTTGTTTTGTATGATCAGTTTAATAAACAATAATAGTTTTCTTCTCACTAAATTTAAACTGACATTATTTTTAAATTACGTTTACACTAATAAATACAGAAGCAACCTTATCTAGGCACCCTTAACTAGGCAGCTTGCCAGAGTGGGACTCATCTCGGAGGGGAAATGGCTGAGAATTACCCAAGGTTAATGGAGACAGAGACAAGTCTTGCTATATTTATGCTGGGGTGTTTTCTGAAATGAGAGAAGGATCTAATCTCATAGGGTTCTGGAAACCGCTTGGCGAGCGTTAGCTCTTTGTATGCATTTTTGGCAACACGTTAAAGCAAAGAAAGAGGAAGTGATGTACCATGTGAAGTTTTCTTCTTTTCTAAGCTTCCACATTTTGAAGGTAATCTTGAGTTCAAATGAACAACTTTTGCTGTTAAATCCCTTTTGTCTTTTGAAAAGCAGGTTTTAATACTTGATTCCAGTGTGGTATCACATGCAAATTAATTTACTCCAGATTCATCCAAGCAAAACATTAAAGTTTCTTACTATGAAGAACTACGTTAATGTTTGGAAGCAAAGAGACCATCCTTTTGTCATTTTATGTTAACTCTGTAATTTCAACCTCTGCTTTCACAAATAACATGTACTACTACTGATACATTTCTGAACAAAGCAGAACCAGGGATAATGACTTGAGCCAACCATAAAGATTATTTCACCCATTTCAAACACAGGGATTAATGAATTACAGGTAATTCGTGTTTGTTTGTTTATTGATATATACATACATATATACATGTCACCCATCAACTAAGGGTAGGGGGAGGAATTAAGAGAAATACATATTAAAAAACAAACTACAACCCAAGCCATAAAGTAGAAATGAAAGAATGGGCATTCAGCAAAAATGTAAACCCATTTTAAATGCTTAACACTAAAGAATAGAAGACTCTATGCCTGGAACCTAATTTTAAACCCATTTTAAATGCTTGACCATAACGAATAGAAGACTCCTTGCCTGGAACCTAAGAGGATCACCACCAAAGATGATTGTCATAAAAGCCCAGTGGAGTCCCTGCCTCTCTGTAGCACATTTTCAGAGATTCGGTGGTTCGCTGTTGCTTTGTAGAGGGAAGGGGAAGTTGGGCATCCCATTGCTATCTCCTTCTGACTCCCTCAGAAGTTATGAGGACCATTGTGGCCATGTGTACCATGTGATGAGTTGCGCTAACACAGTCAAAACAAGCAGCCAGTTACTTGTGTGGTGAATTACATAGGCCACATTTGCATGAAAACATGGAGGGCAAAATGGATTGTGGGAACATGTCCACACATGTAAACCTCATTGAACATCTCCATGTACCTGGCAGCATCAGAGCCCTAGAGTTCCATCAGATGGAACCATGGCAGTTAAAGTGGAATCAAAGTGCCATAAATGTCTTGTGTGAAAGGATGGTCCTGTCTCCTGCCCCCCTCCAGACTGTTTTGCACAGTTTGCTTGGAGAGGAGCACAATTATTATAGATATTTAATAGACGTACTATACATTTTGACCCCTTCTCAGATATTGGGAAATCACAACTGTTCCCCAGATCTCCCAGCCAGGATGTTACATTTTTTTGACTTTAACTTCTAGAATTCTCCAGTTAGCATGGCCAGGAGCTGCAGGATTTGGGGGGCTGCAGTAATCTTTCCAAGCTCTGCCCTTTCTGTACCTTGTAGAAATTTTGCTTAAGAGATTTTGAACAAATGGTGCTGCTACTTGCAATTACAACAGTCAAGTAGAATTCAAAGATATAGCTGTGTTAGTCTGGAATACCAATAAGCAAGGGGATCTTGTAGTGAACTGGTGCCTAGGAACTGACCTCCATCAACAGTGGGTTGAACAGAGACAATGGTTTCCTGGCATACTACACATATCATAACACTTGTTAACACACTAATTTCATGGACAGTTTATTACATCTCTTTTCTGGTTCCCAACCAGCATCACACTACTTTCCAAAACTCCCTCCACCATTTATATGGTCATCCACCCACCCTAGCCTTAGGCAACATCTTATCTCCTGCCTTTGTCCCTCAACAACCATTGTTAAACTGAACCTATCACCTCATCACCACATCCACTAGTTTTGCATTTCTTTTCCATTTCTACAGCTATTCAACAGCCTGCTTATAAGGTCTGTTCCTAGGCACCAGTTCAGTCCATGTATCTGAGGAAGTAGACCAAGTCTATGAAAGCTTATGCTACAATTTCTTTCTCTCAGGGACTTACTGCACTCCAAAGAAAGGCAGCAGTGCAGCACAAATGTTCTGTCTTCCATGCTGCCTTACTACGTGACGTCATCATTCTTTCGTTCCAGTCCCATGGGGGACCGGGGTAAAACTGCATCTTTTTGCTAACTGGAAAAACCTGTAAGCAAAAAGAAGCAGTTTTACCTCGGTCCCCCACAGGACCAGAATGAAAGAATGATGGAAGGATGACAACGTCATGTAGTAAGGCAGCACAGAAGACAAAATGCTCAGGCTCCCCTTCCACTTTACTTTGGAGTGCGGTAAGCCCCTCAGTCTCAAAGGTGCTACAAGATCCCCTTGCTTGTAACAGTCAAGTAGTTAGAATTAGACATTAAAAAGCACGTGTGGCCAACTGCAGTTTGAGCTTCAACAACACTGCCCCCCTTGAGTGTGCATGCAAATGAAAAGCTAAAATGGGTTGACTTTCTTGACTAAAAATGTGTTTTGTGCAGCTGTCGCTTCTTGCTTGTGCAAAGCCTCATTTCACATTATTTCAGCTGAAACATTTTATTGAATCAGTTGAGATATCCCTGCATCAAAACAGAAAAGGTGATCTAGGCATCAGGTCATTGGTGTGCCTGACCTTTCAAAATGGGAAGCTTTGAGAATGTTATCTATAACATTTATACAGAAACAGCCAAGAAGGGAGTGCTTTATCTTTGGTGCATTTCCACTCCATTAGCTTGTAAAATACACAAAAACTGGAAGAATAATCTTTTATGTCAATCTCTTTATGGCAAATGTCAGTGAAGATGTATTTTTACAGGTTGAGGAGGGTAATTTGGTAAACTTCAGTAAAGCAGTTAAATAGAAGATATATATTATTTCAGCATATTCTTGATCCTATGTACCATGGGCACAGTTCCAGACAAAGTGTGTCACATATCCAATAATTTGTATAATTTATTGCTCAACATTTTAAATTATTCAGCTAGTTGTATTTTAAGCCACTCAGAGATCTTACGGTATGAGAGAATGTAGAAATACTGTAGACAAATAAATAAATCCAATCTGACCATAAGAGAAAGTCCAGATCATCTCCAAGCCTAGAGAATTCCCATTGGCAGCATCTCCTATACGAATCTATGAACATGATGTCTACACCCAGACACTCCATTCCATATTATTTGGTTTAGCCAGTGGTGGCACTAGGGGGGTGTAAAGAGGCCAACCATGGAAGGGGTGACACCAGCCTTAGTGACGTCACAGGGTTTAGCAGTTTTATCCAATGCAGACACCATATGGACCAAATCTACAATTAAATTAGTATTAGAAACTAAAATATCAAGTTTTTAATACCTTGTTTTCTCACATTTTAAGCAAAATATACTACAAGATAAAAGTTCAATGACTATAGTTACTGATACTATTAAATGTTGTTTGGCATTGCCATAGTTTCTTGCTTATGGGGAAGTTTTAAGGAAGATTTGGGGGGCGTTTACATGACGAAAATGTCGTGAGATGAACTCATGATGAACCCTGGTTGTTCACACATTCATTGTGACGGTCTCGAGCTTTTCAGAAGGGGGGGCACCATATATCCTCCAAAGAGCGTGACTTTCTGTCCCTCAGTTTGTCCCATGTTTTTAAAAAAGGCTCGGGAGATTGCGGAAAATCGGATATGTGAACAGGTCGAGACAAAATATCTCAGGAGTAGGTGATGGCTGGAAATTGAGGTGGGCAGGGGCAGGCACAGAGTTCAGAGAAGGAGGGGGTCAGTCACCCTTTTCAATAGATTCAGCCTCACCAGCTGAAAGCAAAGGCTTCCCTCCTGGCTGCAACCTCTGGGCTCCAAGATCACCTGTCCCTTTTCCTTCCCTCCACCCTCCCCTGCACGGAGGCTTATGTTTTTTAAATGGAGTTTCACACTGCCAACCCTTGGGCTCCAAGATCACCTGTCCCTTATCCTTTCCTCCCCCCTCCCCTGCACGGAGGCTTGTGTTTTTAAAATGGAGTTTCACAATGCCAACCTCTCGGATCCAAGATCGCCTGTCCCTTTTCCTCCCTCGCCCCCACACAGAGGCTTATGTTTTTTAAAGGCTTGTGTGTGTCTGTGCCATCAATCATGCTTTAAATGGATTTTTACATTTATTTGGCATTAACCTCTGTGGCAAGCCCATCAGGGGATTTTTTTTTACAGGAATTGTGCAGAGGGGGTTGCCCTCGCCTTCCTTCTCTGACCAATGCAGAAGCTTGAGCAAACATTTGTGGCAGCCAATAGCATCACTCGTGGCAGGAAACTCCACAGGAAATACATCACCAAGGTTGTGAAAAAAACGAGTAATCGCATCCTTGACTGACAGCTAAAAAACAAATAAATCCTGGAACCTTTTCCCATGTAAACAAAAAAACCCACAGAATACTATGTCTCGGGATCTTGCTTTTGTCATGGAAAAGGTTGTCATGTAAACAACAATCCTGGGCTATTGTTCATCCAATGACAAATCGTGTAAACAACAAGGGACGAACTCAGGATGAGGAAATCTCACTTCTCCCCGTGATAAAAACTGTCGTGTAACTGAGCCCTTGGACAATGATCAACAGGTCATCTGAGATCTGGGACAGGGAGAAGCAGCAAAATGTTGAAGAAGAGATAACTGTGTGTCCCTAACCCTCACCCCAAATTAGTCTCCTGCTTTCAGGCAGTAGACTGACAATGTTTTGTTCACCTCAGGAGGCAAAATATCTTGGGTCTGTCCTCATTTAACAGTGACTCAGTCTCATCACTTCTCTGTGAGATACAGCAAGAGAATTAGAGCACTGCACATCCAGAAAATCTTCAGAGTTTAGCATGCCTATAATGCAGGCTCCAACTCCATGTCAAAGATAATGAAGTAAAAAGAACACTTGCTGCTATGGATCTATATAGTTCCCAGTGATTTCTGAGCTACAGCTATCAAACCATTGTCTAATGTATAACAAAGGAGATTATCAGACAGGAATGCAAAAAGCGTTCCTGCCTCACAATCTTCAATCCCACCCCTGTCCCAGCACAATAACCCTCCCCATCACACTTACTTTCTCTCTCATGGAAAATGCAGCCCAGGAATGAACAGTGCTCTAACGTAGCTCCATTCACTTCCTGGACTGAAATCCTGCCCGTTATTGCAAGAAGATGTGAGCATGGGAAATTCAACAATAAAAATAAACACAAAAAGTTTATACCAAGCACCTAAACGCAATCAAAAAGTCTCAAGTAACCGGGGGAGGGTCATAAAAAGAGCAAAACTTTCCTGGATGTCCTAATTTCACCTGGAAGTGTTCACGCCAGACCAGCCATTCTTGCTGCATTCATGAGAGTTAAATGGTGTTAATGATGACTTCAGCCATCAATGAGAAGAAACACCAGCAGAATGCAAAAGGACGACATCATCTCATATTGACATCCTTTTATGTTCTGCTGGTGTTCTGCTGGTGCCACATTAGCCACGTCTGATAATCTCCAAAGTTTCTTAAAGTATTACAGTCCTGAAGTGGTTTGTGTGTCATGACTACCCTTCGCATTCTGAAGAAACCATGGAAATTGTATTCTGTGAGGTGACAACTAGAAATTTATAACAGCAAGGTTTCTGAATCCTCATAAAATTGCAGCTTCCAAATTGCCCAACACAACTTTCAGTAGTGTGAAGTGAACAAGCATCAGGCTTGTGAAATTCTTTCATCCTCTTTCATCCTCTCTCCAGACAAAGCCTGTTTGTAACAGTCTCAGGTTTTTCACCTTACTGTCCATTTTTAACATAATAAGCTTGCCATTTTGAATGAATTTCTTAGCACAACATGGTTTAATTTCTGCAGTATGTTATGGGCTTGGCTGGGTATGAAATTCAAAGTCATGTTGCATGCCAGCTTCAACTAGTTTCAGGACACCTGGCACATAATCAGTTCTGTTCTATTCATATCTATATCTGTAACTGTATCACCTTTGATAAATCGCATCCATTCGGTCTTCCTCTTTTGAATCAATAGTGCTGCTCAGTGCGTGTCAGAAGACAGCTGGACAGGAACCTCACATTTCACAAACTGGTAGCCTGGATGATTGCACTCCATACAAGTAAGTGTTTTGAAGGTTTACATTATTATGCAGTCTCATTGCTTTCTGAGCACCCAAGTCTCATTTCAGTGGGAAAATTTGCTGGAGGGGTACAGAAAACAATCTATATTTGGAATGAATTCTAAATTATCGTGGTGATGGTGAGTGGGTTGTTGTGACAGAACAGATATTTTTTTTTTTTAATGATCAGCCCAACCTGTTGCTCTTGCTTCCTGAGCTAGTTGGAGTCATCTTGGGGGTGGTGTTGGAGTCTCCTTGGCTTGTTGTGCTGAGGCAGCCATGTTGTGAGTGTTTCATGTCCACAATGTCCCACCCAGCACAGCAAATCTTTATCTTGTTTGCTATGCTGGATGGAAAGGTGGTGATTTTGGAGTTGAAGAACCTTACACAATTCTGTTGTCATGGTCATATCACTAGTGGGATTTAAACTTGCTGAGACTCAGAGCACCTGCAAGAGTGGGAGCCTGATTAAGGAGGCTAATAGATCTGGGTGGTTGTCTTGACTGGTGATTCTGTCAAAACTTTAGTTGAATTATTGCATGGGGAAATGACTGGGGTAGTATACATTATCACTGGTAAGCATCCTCTCTCATAGAGTGGAGCCAAACCAGTCTTCTGCTTTTCTAGGGGGCTAGTGCTGATGGAAAAAGTGATGTGGTGACGAGTGATATTGATGGACAAACATAGAGACAGGACAAACATAGGTTAGAGCTTATCTGAAGGCCAACTCTGTGTTTGAAAATGCTATCTAGCACAGCTGTCTCATGTGTCAGAAGTCTATTACACCCTGGCCCATGAGAAGAGAATTCAGATAATTCAACAGCCCAATGTGAAGAATTTGCACAGCATGTTGCAGATAAACTTGCTCACATCTGTTGTAGCTTGGATGCTACAGTCGATACAGTTCAGTGGATCTAACTTTGGCCACAGCTGTGCAGAGTATGCCATTCAAACAAAAACATCAACTCTAACAAATATGAAACACACACACACATTTTTCAAGGCAGCACTCTCACCCTAAGATTCCTTCCCTTGCCCTGAGGACTGGAGAAGAAAGTCCCTGATAACAGAGAACCCTAGTACCAACTCAGTTTGCTGATGACAGCCAACTCTACTCTTTCCCACCAAATACCAAGGAAGCTCTAGTGTCTGGTATCAGTAATAGTGTGAATGATGGTGAATACATTGAAACTCAGTCTGAACAAGTCAAAGATGCTCATGGTCAGTCAAAAGGCAGAACAGGGAATAGGGATTCAGCCTGTGATGGATGGAGTTATTGTCCTCCTGAAGATGTAGGCTTGCAATTTGAGTGTACTTCTGTACTCAGCCCTAACACTCAGAGTTCAGAGGTATCTAGTAGTGCATTTCCACAGTTAAAAACTAGTACATCAGCTGCACCTGTTCCTGGAGATATCAGATCTGTCCATGGTCACACATTTCTTAATTTCTATTACATGCTTTATGTGGAGCTGTCTTTGAAGAATGCTCATAAACTTCAGGTGCCCCTAAGAACTGCAGCCAAACTCTGAACTGGGCCTGGTTATCAGATGCCCCAGCTCCCTTTTAACCATAGCTCCATTGGTTACCAGACTGTTTTCAAGCCCTATATGGCCTAGGTCCAAGTTATCTGATGGGGATAATATTCTCCCATATATGCCTTCTTGGGTCATGAGATCTTCAGGAGAGGTCCTTCTCTCAGTCCTCCCATCCTCAGAGACATGCCTGGGGTGACTCTTATAGATACTTTTAAAATTTTGGACTTATTATTGCATGTTTTAAATTGTTTTTAATACTGCTGAGAGTTTAACTACATTTGAATTATAGCTTCTCAGATGTTTTTATGTATTTTTTAAAAATTGTGAGCCACTTTGAGTCCCCATTCTGGGGGAATAAGTTAGATATAAATAAAGTGAATGAATGAATATGTAACAATAATGATATTGATTTCTTAAGTGCTTCAAGTATCTAGGGCTTGTATACAAGAACAACATACCTGGACATAAGCTCAAGTATAGAATCATAGAATTGCAGAGTTGGAAGAGACCACAAGGGCCATCCAGTCCAACCCCCCTGCCACGCAGGAAATCTTGATCAAAGCATCCCCGACAGATGGCCATCCAGCCTCTGTTTAAAGACCTCCAAGGAAGGAGACCCCACCATGCTCCGAGGGAGTGTGTTCCACTGCCAAACAGCTCTTACTGTCAAAAAGTTCCTCCTCATGTTGAGGTGGAATCTCTGTTCCTGGAGCTTGCACCCATTGCTCCGTGTTCCAGTCTTTGGAGCAGCAGAAAACAAGCCTGCTCCATCCTCAGCGTGACATCCCTTCAAATACTTAAACAGGGCTATCATATCGCCTCTTAACCGTCTTTTTTCCAGGCTAAACATACCCAGCTCCCTAAGTCTCTCCTCATAAGGCATTGTTTCCAGACCTTTCACCATTTTAGTTGCCCTTCTCTGGACACGCTCCAATTTGTCAATATCCTTTCTGAATTGTGGTGCCCAGAACTGGACACAGTATTCTAAGTGAGGTCTGACCAAGGCAGAATAGAATGGCACTATTACTTCCCTTGATCTAGACACTATACTTCTATTGATACAGCCCAAAATCGCATTGGCCTTTTTAGCTGCCGCATCACACTGTTGACTCATGTTCAACTTGTGGTCTACTAGGACTCCTAGATCCCTTTCGCACGTAGTCTCATTCAGCCAGGTCTCTCCCATCCTATATTTATGCATTTCATTTTTCCGCCCTAAATGCAGTAGTTTACATTTCTCCGTATTGAATTTCATTTTGTTAGCTTTGGCCCAGCTCTCCAGTCTATCCAGGTCATTCTGAATTTTGATCCTGTCCTCTAGGGTATTAGCTACTCCTCCCAATTTGGTGTCATCTGCAAATTTGATAAGTATGCCCCTAATTCCCTCATCTAAGTCATTGATA
Source organism: Gambelia wislizenii (assembly GCA_030847615.1). Classification (NCBI taxonomy): domain Eukaryota; kingdom Metazoa; phylum Chordata; class Lepidosauria; order Squamata; family Crotaphytidae; genus Gambelia; species Gambelia wislizenii. The sequence goes on from JAUMIR010000003.1 coordinate 269,172,859, forward strand.
AAGATGTTGAATAGCACTGGGCCCAGGACAGAACCCTGTGGCACCCCACTGGTCATATCTTTCCAAGACGAAGAGGAGCCACTGCTGAGCAACGTTTGGGTTCGGCGGGTCAACCAATTACAAATCCATTGAACAGTTAACTTGTCTAGCCCACATTTTACAAGCTTGTTTGCAAGAATGTCATGGGGAACCTTGTCAAAGGCCTTACTAAACTTACAGTACACTTAAGGCTTGTCTAGACAAGGCAATGTAATGTGGATTGCCATGCATTAATGCAAATTTGCAGTAGCATTCATTTGTCTCTATGGTCATTTGGCAATATCACTGGTATGCGAAGTTATCCATGTTTGAAATTCACATGCAGCCATGCTTGTGAATTAAGATGGTGGCCGCAAGTGAATTCTTTACGTTATTATTCTCCACAAGTTGCTGCTGCTGCACAGTATTTTTTCTTAACTGTACATTAAAGGTGCAGAAATGCAACCTTCAATTTAAAAAGCTGCTTGGTAACCTCAGTACAGCAAAAAAAGTGCACAATCAATACCACAAAACTAAAAAAATGGCACTTCCAGCCACATCCTTGCCGGCAAGTCCCCACCACCATGCATTGCTGACCAATCAGATTTCCAGTTCTGTCCTCACTAAGAATGTGCAGCCATTCAAACTGGTTTTCCTAACAAACAGCAATGTGCATTTCCGCACATTTTTTAAAAACTTCAGGAAAAGCCGTGTGTCCAAGTTGGTTTTTAATGTGTTCTGCTACTGCTGATTTTTCTCTCACTGCTACAGGAGTTTACCACATACATGCAGCTGTGGACAAGTTTACATAGGGACCACTAAACGCAGTGTGCAAACACAAATCAAGGAACATGAGAGACACTGCAGACTGGGACAGCCAGAAAAATCAGCAGTAGCAGAACACGTTATAAACCAACCTGGACCCAAAATGTTATTTAAAAACACTGAAATTCTAGACCAGGCCAACAACTATCATGTCAAAATGCACAGAGAAGCTATTGAAATCCACAAACACCTGGGGAACTTCAACAGGAAAGAAGAAACCCTTAAAGTAAACAAAGTTGGCTACCAGTCTTGAAAAACACTAAAATCAAAACTCAACACATGCAAATGAACTCCATCCAGGGGACAGGGGGATTTCCAGCAGATAATGGGCCATTAGCCTAACAGACACTAATCCTCCTTGCATATCTTCCCCCAGGAACTACCCATTCAAATACACAAATTTACATATCCTCTCCAACAGGGACTCACAGTATATAAACCCCACACACCCCTGCCCAACCATTCTCTGAGGATGCCAGCCACAGATGCAGGCGAAACATCAGGAATAAACTCTTCCAGATCATGGCCTCACAGGCCGGGAAAACCCCCCACAGAAAACCTAATGAGAAAGTACCCACAAGCTAGAAGAGGCTGCAGCAGTTTGCTTTTGCCTGAGCTTACTGGGAAGGACAAGACTCCACCCTGTCCTCTCCCTGATGAGTTAATTGAATTCAAACTACTTTTGCACTTTGAACTCAATTTGCACCAAAGGAGGTAAGCTGAGGACAAAGGGGAGAAGTGGGAGGAGGGAGAGAAACAGCGACATTTTAAAAACAGCTGTAAAAGAGGAACAACAGAGGATTAATCAGAACTGTCCCTGCCAAATTTGGACAGTTGGAGATTATGAAGAAGTCCCCAGACAGCAACTTTCACAAGTTTTGAGATTATAGTTAAAGGAATGGCTTTGACTACAGGTAAAGTCTTTGCTGACGATTGTGGCTAACAACACAGTAGTTGCAAATGAAATAATGAAGGATACAAGTTAAAAGCCAAAGAATGCCAAGCTGTGTCTGCATGCCTCGTGCCTCAACAAAGTTGCTATGCAATGTTTTGTAGGAGGCCTCACTGGTCAAAAGGAGTCAGGGAGGCAGGATTCTGTGTCAGGGGGAAAGGTATTTTAAAATGTGATTTCTTACACTACTTTAACATCTTTTCTACTCTTCTTTTTAAAACATTGTTTTCTTTAGCAATCCACACAATTGCCCACTTATTTAATGTTGAACGGTTGGTGGATGCACGTAACGAAGAGAGCAAAACTATCAAGGCTGTGTTGTCTGATTTGGGTGATCAGGAAGGAGAATCCTACCTGAATTTTGCCCGAAAGAAACTTACGGTAAGGGACCATTTTTCTTGGACTAGTTGGTTAGTGATTGTTCCAAATTACAGCTGCTCCACCATAATGCTTTTTCACCATTAGGGGATGTTACTGCCTTAGCTTGGGTATCATGAACCTGTGACCCCTCAGATATTGTTGGACTCTAACACACATCAGCCACAGTCAGTGTGGTCAAGGTTGTTGAGAGTAGTAGTATCACATCTGGAGGACTCACATATTCCCCTCTCCTGCTTTAGCTGTTTTGAAGGGTGAGAAGGTATGTAATCTGGCTGTGTTAGGTTTGCTTATGTTGCCATTATTTTTCTTTCACAGAATCCTGAGGGTGGTCTCTATGTAGCATTTACAACCTTGGCAGGACTCACTGGTGTCATCATCACACTGTGTCTCATACTAATTATCACATCATCTACTAAAACAATTCGGAGGTCATACTTTGAAGTATTTTGGTTCACCCATCATCTGTTTGTTATCTTTTTTGCTGGTCTTGTCATCCACGGAGCTGGGTAAGAATATGTATTTATTCAGAGCTACCATTAAATGACTACATGGAGACAGTATCATAATACTTTTATTAGGAACAAAAAAGATCTAGAACAATGAATTAGCTTCCAAGTATTGCAAGACTCTTCTTTAGATTGCTTATTAACAAAAAGAAATACATTTTGGGAAATGTGGGAGTCCTAGATCTCTCAAGTAGAGTAACCAAATTGGCAAGGCAAAGCTGAACAACAATCAGTCCCATGCCTGCCCACCCACCCCCCAATAGGTCTGGCAGAGAAAAGAAACAGCTTGGTTTTATAATTATTTTAGCATAATCAAACATATTATCTAATGGAGGAGAGAGAGAAGAAAGAAAAATGGGTACAGATTAGAGTGATGGAGGAAGAAAATGGGTGTGGAAAAGCAAACAGGAAGTCTGCAAATATGCAAATTAGCATTTAGTGAGTCTACATATGGCAAGGGTTGCCAACTCTAACAATACAGTTGTCCCTCCATATCCACGGATTTGGTATCCACGGATTTAAGCATTCGCGGCTTGAAAATATTCTTTAAAAAATAATAATCCAAAAAGCAAACCTTGATTTTGCCATCTTATATAAGGGACACCATTTTGCTATGCCATTGCATATAATGGGACTTGAATATTCACAGATTTTGGTATCCACGGGGGGTCCTGGAACCCAACACCAGCGAATATGAAGGGACAACTGTAAATGGGAAGAGTGCTCACTTATTATGCCAAAGCATGTAGCAGGACCGGTTTAAGGAATTTTGGGGGGCCCTGCAATGCTTTATTTTGGGGGGGGGCATATGTTTATCTCAGGTCAATGTAACCTAACTCAGCCTAAGCCATTCACAGTATAGGATATTCAGATTATTACTAATAATGTTTTTGTAGGAGGAGGGCTACTACAGGGCCCCCCACAATGATGGGGCCCCCTGTAGATGCTGATGCCACCAGTGCCTTAAACCAGCCCTGGCATGTAGGACTAAGAACTGGATTTAGACTTAAATCTATAACACTTTTTTTTTCAGGTGGGATTTCTACCATGCTCTTTCTCAGATGTACACACATTCTGTTTTCTTTTGAATGAATGTTATTGATGTAGAAGTCTAAAAACTTCTAAATTACATAGGTCAACAATTAGAATAGCAAAGCAGTTAACATTCAAGTATGCAGAACTATATTGGTTATAAATATAAATATTATTACTTCTGGGCAGATAATCATACAGTATCTAACATCTGCATAACATAAAACCACACATGGACCAACAGCAGATTATGCCAAACTGGAGGTGTTCCAGTGACAGATTTCCTCTTGCCTTCTTCACAGCTGTTATGATCTTGGACAAGTGCAATTAACAATTGTTGATAATAAAGACGGACAGCTTTTGTTTTCTCAGAGTCCACGTTATATTTTGCTTCTGTCCTTTCAAAAATGCTCTGGAAGCACAACCCATTAAAGGAGTCCAAGAAAGAGAAGGCCCAACTCTTTGTACTATGGACAGGGTGTTGTCTACAAGCTCCAAAGAGAAAATTGCATGGTATCACCACCACTGTCTCACACAGATCTTTAGAAAATAAACATCTGTTCCAAATGAGTCAAATAGTGAGCACATTTTCACCACACCCTGAATCCAGAACTTTAAAAATTAACATTTTTGGACTACAAGTCCCAGAATTCCCTGGCTTTCCCAAGCTCTTCCTGAATCATATTTAGAAGAGGAAACAGAAAGCCTTGTTTTTGCAAGATGGATTCATCCCATGCACAGTCACTTATCCAAACTTCATTATGAGCAAAACCAACAATTCCTATTAGGAAGCCTTTGATCGTTAAGCATGAGTATATTTTTAATTGTATCAAGTGACCTTGTATGTGAGATTAATTAAAGGCTCAGGAAAGGAAGAGGCACTAGGGATCATATTGCAAATATACATTGGATAATGGAGCACACAAAAGAATTTCAAAAGAAAATCACCCTGTGCTTTACAGATTATAGCAAAGCCTTTGATTGTGTCGATCATGAAAAACTATGGATTATTCCTAAAGAAATGGGTGTGCCACAACATTTGATTGTCTTGTACTCAGGACAAGAGGCTACCGTCAGGACAGAATACAGAGAAACAGAATGGTTTCCAATTGGCAAGGGGGTCAGACAAGGCTGTATTTTATCATCCTATATGTTTAACTTGTATGCTGAACACATCAAAAATAAAGCAGGATTAAATATGGAAGAAGGAGGTGTGAAAATTTAAAGAAGAAACATCAACAGTTTAAGATATGCAGATGACACCATAGTACTAACAGAAAATAGCAAGGACTTGGAACAATTACTGAAGAAAGTCAAGGAAGAAAGTTAAAAGGCAGGGTTTCAGTAACATGGCAGAATAAAGTGTGCAAAATTCCAGCTTACCTTCCTTTTGCACCAGTTCTGCAGAGTTTACATGATTTAGTATGAAATTGGTTGATCTGGTGAGTTTTTGGCTTTGTAGTTCACACAGACAAAGGGGGTCGTGGCCTCCCAACCACATCTTGGGGGAGATAAGATGCTGGGAAGTCGAGAGGGAGGGAGGGAGGGAGGGAGGGAGGGAGGGAAAGAGAGAGCGAAACTGCTGGCACCTTCCCCCCTCTTCTTCCCAAGGTGAGATGGGTGGGGAGGGAGGTAAGGAGGGAGGCTGGGTGGCCGTGCCTGCTATTACTGAGCCAGGGAGAGCAGCCACCACCGAGCAGCCATCACGCCCCCTCTCCATCCTTCTGCCCTCCTCCTTTTGCCAGAGCGGAATAAATCAAGCAAAGGAGGGGAAAGCTTTGCTAGGGGAGCGGCCAGGCTGAGGGAAATCTCTGATGGAGGCTGCAGCTGGGTGAGGGGGTGGGTTGGATCAGTTGGTCAGTCGCCCCCTCTGGGGTTGGCAGCTGGCAGCTGCCGTCACGACCACCACCAGCGCGGGAGGCGAGCCCACATGGCAACATTGCCTCATTCCTTTGCGAGGAGACGGTTGCTGCCTTGACACAAGGCGGCCAAGCTCCCTTCTCCAGCCAATGGAGGGACTGCAGGCTGGATCTTTTCATTTGAGGCTCCTCACATCTCTTGAAAGGCTGCCTCCTCTGTAGTCGGTCCAACCAATTATGGCTCGGCTCTGCTGTGGCTGTTTCGGGAAGACTGCTGGTAGTTCCCACAGCTTTTTGCGCATCAGTAATCCACACAACCGATTGTGCACATTTTCGCAAACTTTATCAAAAAAGTCAGGGAAACTAGCGAAAGCTGATACCGCACAGCTTATGGGTTTTTTTTTGCCCCCCCTCCTTCTGAATACGGCGATTTTGATCCGAAAGACATGGGAACAATTAGGACTCTTTGTGAAGTCGTAGCAGATTTATTTTGCTGTGTAACTGACCCCCAGGTTTACAACTGAACATTAAGAAAACAAAAATAAATAAACGATGAAGACATTGAAATTTTTCAAGATTTCCCATACCTTGGCTGAGTCATTAATCAGAATGGAGACTGCTGTCAAGAAATCAGAAGAAGACTAGGACTTGGGGGGGGGGCAGCTATGAGGGAACTAGACAATATCCTGAAGTGTCAAGCTATATCATTGAATACTAAAGTTAGGATTGTCTGTGCCATCAAATTTCCCATTTTGATGTATGCTTGTGAAAGCTGGACAGTGAAGAAATGTGTTCTGAAGTGTATACTGAAGAAGAGTTCCAATAAATGAGTCCTAGATCAAATCAAACCTGAACTCTTCCTAGAAGCCACAATGACTAAACTGAGACTGTCATAGAATCATAGGATCCTAGAGTTAGAAGAGATCCCAAGAGCCATCTAGTCCAACCCTTCTGCCCTTCAGGAATATGCAGGGCTATTGATGGTAGGGTGACTTGGAGGTTTCTCACTCACAGGGTCACTATAAGTCGAAGTCAACTTGGTGACAGTTAACAATAACTGCAGATAATGAAAAGCGAATTTCATGTCTCAGGGAGACAAATGGGGAAGGAAAGTGGTCAGTGTGATACCATGATATTGGCTTCTTTGAAGTTATGCTTTGACAAAAAAAAAAAAAGGAGCATACATTTATCTAGTTTTTTATTAATTCATTTAGGTTATCCTCTAGACCAAAATGGGGTTCACCAGAACATGAGGGTTCTGTGAGAGATCATGATTGAAAAAAACAACAACATTTCTTTAAACTTCATGTGGCACACACAGTGGGGTGGGAAAGGATTGAGCAGCCCCATTAACAATTTCATTAAAGGTCTTTCAGTCCTGCATAGCAATGCACAGTAGAACTGTATTCTTTTGGTTGAGTCCATTCTCAGTTTTTAACACGAGATAGGGGAGGCTGTTGATAATTGGTGATCTCAGTATTGCATGGAGGGCAAGGTGGTAGGCTGATGACATCAGCCTCTCCCTCCTGAATTACATCCCACAAATTGCCCTTACGTACTGCCAATTGACTTATGGCAGCAAACAAGCTATATCAATGTAGCAGAAAATCATAGATAGATAGATAGATAGATAGATAGATAGATAGATAGACAGATAGATATTATTGTAAAGAAGAAATTGTTACCTGTTGCAACTTAGTTTTCGCCATATCTTTGTGCTGTTGTTGTAAACAATGCAAAATGTGGATTGTGGGGGTTAAAAGTGAATTGTATGGTTAAGTTTTTCTATAGTTTTTGGTGATTTTCTCATTTAGTTATATATTATGACCCTTTATTTTATATTTTATGAGTATTTGTGTTTTACAATGTGGAGATTTTTGAAGCTGAGTTGTGAGATGGAAGAGGATACTAGGCTTGGGCCTATGGAAAATTCTGATAAGATTAATGATGAAGAATTACAATCTTCTGAATCACATCACCTCATTATCTACAACTTGGTGTTTACATTAACAAACTGTGAGCTGCAGCTATAACAATTTTGATGCAGGGTTTCCCTGAGGCCTGAAAATTATTTCAAGGGTTCCTCTAGAGTAAAAAGGTTGAGGAAAAGGCTGCTCTAGACAGTACAAAATGAGCAGAAGACACTAATTTAGTGTCAATTTAACTGTAATTAATTTTATTGTACACTATTAATGTTATTGATATTGGTACCGGCTGTTATTCTTAGACGAATTGTACGTGGACAGACAAGCTCCAGTTTGAAGGTACATGATCCAACAGTCTGTGCCAAGAATTACACCAACTGGGGGACATCGCCTTCTTGTCCTATACCACAGTTTGCTGGAAATCCTCCTATGGTAAGATCTATGGTTTGTTGCTTTGTGTTGTTGTTTTTTAAAATACAGCTACTAAGACTACATAATGTCTTAATTTTTAATTATCAGCACTCATATTACTGTTACAAAGGATAGGGCAATCTCAACCACTAACTTTTCAGAGCCAAATGAAGACTTTATAAATGACTGTTTGGTGAAATAAAATAAATGCTATGCATGTCTTTCCAAAGGTTAACCAAAGCGAAGGGCAAAGTCGCTCTTCTCAGGAATAGACTTTAGAAATTATTCCATTGTGAATGAAGTAACTTCCTATGTGGACCAAAAAAAAAAAAAACCCTTGCAAAATAAGAAATGTTGTTCTGAGTGTTGGGTGTGGTATAATGAACCTGCTGAGCTGTTGTAATCATATTGTGGATACACAATGCAATCATATGTTCATTTAACAGAAGCCCTGTTCAGGCATTTGTCTGAAGATGTTTCAGAGTCAAACTGGAGACATAGAATCATAGAATTGCAGAGTTGGAAGAGACCACAAGGGCCATCCAGTCCAACCCCCTGCCATGCAGGAAATCACGATCAAAGCATCCCCGACAGATGGCCATCCAGCCTCTGTTTAAAGACCTCCAAGGAAGGAGACCCCACCACGCTCCGGGGGAGTGTGTTCCACTGCCGAACAGCTCTTACTGTCAAAAAGTTCCTCCTAATGTTGAGGTGGAATCTCTGTTCCTGGAGCTTGCATCCATTGCATCCAGTCTCTGGAGCAGCAGAAAACAAGCCTGCTCCATCCTCAACGTGACACCCCTTCAAATACTTAAACAGGGCTATCATATCGCCTCTTAACCATCTTTTTTCCAGGCTAAACATACCCAGCTCCCTAAGTCTCTCCTCATAAGGCATCGTTTCCAGACCTTTCACCATTTTAGTCACCCTTCTTTGGACACGCTCCAATTTGTCCATATCCTTTTTGAATTGTGGTGCCCAGAACTGGACACACTATTCTAGCTGAGGTCTGACCAAGGCAGAATAGAGCGGCACTATGGCTTCCCTTGATCTGGACACTATACTTCTATTGATGCAGCCCAAAATCGCATTGGCCTTTTTAGCTGCCGCGTCACACTGTTGACTCATGTTCAATTTGTGGTCTACTAGGACTCCTAGATCCCTTTTGCACGTAGTCTCGTTCAGCTAGGTCTCTCCCATCCTATATTTATGCATTTCATTTTTTTCGCCCTAAGTGCAGTACCTTACATTTCTCCGTATCGAATTTCATTTTGTTAGCTTTGGCCCAGCTCTCCTATCTCTCTAGGTCATTTTGAATTTTGATCCTGTCCTCTAGGGTATTAGCTACTCCTCCTAATTTGGTGTCATCTGCAAATTTGATAAGTATGCCCCTAATTCCCTCATCCAAGTCATTGATAAAGATGTTGAATAGCACTGGGCCCAGGACCGAACCTTGTGGCACACCACTGGTCACATCTTTCCAAGATGAAGAGGAGCCTCTGCTGAGCACCCTTTGGGTTTGGCCAGTCAACCAATTACAAATCCATTGAACAGTTAACTTGTCTAGCCCACATTTTACAAGCTTGTTTGCAAGAATGTCACGACTGACATAAAATCCCAGCCCCCATAAGTTAGAACTTTGCACATTGAGCACGAAGTTCTGAAAAGAACTGAATACACACATTCACCTGGATGAGCTTCAGAGGCTACCGTGAGTGGGAACCTAATCTTATCAAGGTTTCTACTTATGGGAACTTTGTAACCATTAACAGGTGCCGAGCCCTTGTTAGACATTCATGCTCAGCACATGTATGCCTAAATTACTTTTTAATGTCAGGGAACATGCGGGGAGGGGGAGGGCTTTTATGGACACTCACATCTCTGCCCTAAGTTCAGGCAGACACTTGAGCGGGGCACTGTGGTGTCATTAAGGCTGGTGTCACCCCTCCCCCCTGACAGTGTCACCACTTTCAGTTTGGCCTCTCTGCACCCCCTTACTGCCACCACTGGCAAAGCATGTTGTCATGAATGTGGCTTTTTGCTCCTCTTGGTTAACCTTCTTGTTCTATTGACAGACATGGAAATGGGTGGTGGCCCCTATGATTCTATATGTCTTTGAGAGGCTGGTGCGCTTTTGGCGATCACAACAAAAGGTTGTTATCACAAAGGTAAGAGTTCAAAAAGCAGTTTATATGTTTCTCATATAATATTTGTAGGATATTTCTCATCCTACAAGTATCATGTGGTCTGCCATTCCTGGGGCAGAGATTTCAGACTTTAACAGATGCAGCCAAAATCACAGAGTTACGACATCATGGTAGTGCAAACAGGCCCTGCTATCACACAACGTTGTCATCTTTGCATGGTTACTCTGTGCTCCAGCCACAAAAAAGGTGTTACTTTTAATTGACGGGACAAGCCGTCAATAGATTGTCAATATCGCTTTTTTTGTGGTATTGAAGGTGTGTGAAACCACATCCTGTTGTAATCACAAGATTACAGTGTGAATGAGTGGTCCTCAGCAAGAAAACTTCCAGGCAAAATGCAAAAACAAAGCACAGGGTGCTCTTTTTATGAACTGTCATTATGAACATGTTCATTTACTTTGTTTATTAAGGTGTTTTTGGAGTTTTAAGCGTTCTTGTGTATTCTCGCGAGAACCGCCAAAATCTCACCCATGCTAAATCATGGAAGTAAACTCCCATTCTTAAAGTGCTAGTGGTCAGCATGCAATAATTCCATGGTTGTTCTTTCACATGATTACAGTGACTTTTGATAGTAAGTGTAATAATGCCACAATGTTCTGCTATCCTCATTTGTGGAATTACAGCATTTTTCCATGCTCATCTGATAAAGTCTTTCAAGACTACTTTCAAATTATAGTACTTTCCAAACATTATTTCCAATCACTTTTCCTTTTGCCAACAGGCAAAGGTCTTTTTGTTCAAGCAGGCTTTTCATGAGTAATTGCTTGGAGGGAACCCTCTTATTTTTGGTGGTGGTGGTGGGGAATTATTTATTTATTTTACACTTTTGTATCCTTCTGATTGATTTTTCGCAATTTATAGCTATGGTTTTATTGTGATGGTTTTTAAATCATGCTTTAAATAATAATATCAGTTTTTTTAGCTGATTATTTTTGTGTGCCACCTTTGGTCCCACTCTGAGAGAAAGTTGGCATATAAATAAAATAAAATAAATAAAATACTTTCCAAGTGTGATGGCTGGAGAATTCTGGGAGTTGTAGTCCAAAACAAATATTTTTCCCATGCTCTGCCCTAGAGGAAATGAGCCCCAGTGCTGTGAAGAGATCAGAACATGATTAAAAGTGTCATAAAATGTCAGTCTATTTCAGAGTTAATAACCATCCTTGTAGCATTTGACTAAAACATGTTCCTCTACACATTTTCTTCCCAGAAAGTCTTTTCTTTTTTAAGAATGAAAACTGAAATCCAACTAAATAGATTTAGAGTTTTGTGGCCCACTTTCACCAAATGTGGGTTGACCCAGTACAACCTTTGTTCATCCTAAATGGTTTTGTGTGGTGTTCTGAGAGCCTTCCTATTTGTGTCATAGGTTGTCACTCATCCTTTCCAAACCTTTGAACTCCAGATGAAGAAAAAAGGCTTTAAGATGGAAGTGGGGCAATACATTTTTGTCAAATGCCCTCAGGTGTCCATGCTGGAATGGCACCCTTTCACATTGACTTCTGCTCCTGAAGAGGATTATTTCAGCATCCACATACGTGTTGTAGGGGATTGGACAGAAGCCTTGGGTAAAGCTTGTGGATGTGACAAGGAAACATTCCAAGATGCCTGGAATCTGCCCAAGTATGTACAGAATGGAAAGTCAATGGCTATATTGAAAGGGGCAGAGTCAAATGTTTTGCTGTTAACCTTGAGAAATGGCTTATGATCACTTGCTGCAGGTACAGGCATGAGCTTTACCTTTAGGAAAGTAATGAAAGTTACTAGGTATGAAAAAGGTAAACAAGACCAGGGGCTTAGGACAAGGTCTGGAGTCAAACAGATTTACCCTGAACTAAGGGTAAATGGAGTTTGGCTCTATCTGCTGCTGCTGCTTCTCCCACTCTCCATGCACACCATTTCATCCCTGTCCCACTGACCCCATTCACACTGCCACCACGAGGGTCAAAGCTAGACATTTAGCAGCACAACAGGATAGAGACCCAAAATGTTTGAGAAAATGGTAAGGGCTGCAGCATAAAGGAAGAGGGTCTTTGTGGTGGAAGCCAATGCAGATGGACAGAGGAGGGAGGGAGGGAGGGGAGATCAAGAGGCAGTGGGTGCAGCCACCCTTGGCCTTTCTTTGACTGATGAAAAGGCAGGCCTGACCTTGAAAATGATGGGTCCTTCTTGGGGCATGGTAAAGCATGGCATAGATAGATGTGGGGCTAGGAGGAGAGGAGAGAGGCAAGTGACAGGTAGCCCCCAGTTCCTGGCACCCTAGAGGAAATGCCACTGCAGGTCCAGTTTAGCTATGCCTTTGAATAGGGTGTCATCCAATGGAGAACATGTGTGTTCTTACCTCATAATTCTTACCAGCTGTCCACCACTTACAGAATAGTACAGTCAGTGTAAAACGATCCAGTTGTCATGTTCATGGTCACCTGTTCTCATAATTACACTGAGTTCTAAAATTGACCTTACAAAGATGAGTGCTAAAAATCCTTACACCAAATTCTATAATTCATAGTATTACAACAGAAGCTTGTCAGAGAGGACCAGCAAATTGTCTAGACTTAATGGTAGGTCTGCTCACCTTTGAGCTGTGTACTGCAGTCAGTTTTGGTTCTTCCTTGTTAATAAAAGAACACTGTTGCAAAGCTGCTTCAGTTTGACAGCCTAGAATCTGCTGTCCCAAATCAGTTATGTCCCATATAAAATCAAGTATGTACGCACTCAAACACCTAGTCCATCTACTCCTAGAAGCAGATTACATACTGTCATCTTGTGGGAATCAGCATGATCATGGATGTCCCAGATGCTCACAGATCAGGACCATTAAGTGAAATAGCCCCTGAATAGATACTGTGGACATTAACTTTGTGTCTATTGGACCATCACAGTATGTATGGACCAATCACAGTTATTGTTGTCAGCTATACCTTTACTGTTGCAGAATAGCTGTAGATGGCCCCTTCGGTACCGCTAGTGAAGATGTATTCAGTTATGAAACCGTGATGTTGATTGGGGCAGGCATTGGGGTTACCCCTTTTGCATCAGTCCTCAAGTCTGTGTGGTACAAATACTGCAATGATGCCATCAACCTCAAACTCAAAAAGGTAAGTCCACAACATCTTATCAGTCTATAATACACTATTTTTTCTTAGCACTTAACGGTGTGTTAAAAGAGGAATTGCGGAGTATATAAAGAGGAAGTCTAGGCTGGATTTAGATTTGTCAGTGCAAAAGGGGCTGTTGATCAAGGAATATTTTATGCTCATATTTCATGTGGATGCACCTTCATAACTGTTCTCAGGAGCAGAGAACGGAAAGCTGAGATTTAGCAACCTCAGCGCTCCATCTCCCAGTGTGCAATGTGTTTGCCCCAGTTGTTCACACATCATAACTTCCTGTATCCTTGAACACAAAAAGGGATGATCTCTGAAGCAGCAAGATCTATCTGTGTATTCATCAGAGTGCTAGATTGAAATGAAAGCCAGCGTATTTTCATATTTGTCAACTTATTTATGCAGTAAAATATTTCTGTTCAGATAATAACATCCAACAGTTAAACTTGCTACTGTAATATGTAATTGCATTCACCAATGGTTGTTTCCATCTGTTGTTTCCATCAAACAAATTGATGGAAACAACAGATTAGCTTACACTTTGCCAAAGATGACTTCAGGGAGAAAAAAAAGATAGTTTGAGTGAACGAAGAGTATCAAAGTGGAGTAAGGGTTTAATTAATCCTATAGAGGACCTTGGTATACTGTGAGTGAAGGCTGGAAGAACAAGCAGGGGTAGCATAAAATATCTGGGTAATTCTTTTAACTTCCCTGGAGCCAGATTTACCCTCATCTTGCCTGGGATTTATCCTTCATGCTGCAGAGGAGGGTATGTCTCTGCACCACACTTCCAATGTGCATATGAAATCATCTAAAGTATTCCCATATCTGTCACTCCTAGGCAATGAAAGTTGTCTAGGCCATTACTGCAACCTAATGAAAACCACAAGTAAGCCAGAGTATTGCCATAAATGTATTTAGGTTTTAGGAAGAAAAAGAAGAATGTGAAATCACCCACCTAAATATAATCATACACTGTGGTCATGTTTCATCTTATGCCTTCTAGATCTATTTTTATTGGCTCTGCAGAGACACTCATGCCTTTGAATGGTTTGCTGATCTCTTGCAATCACTGGAGGCTCAAATGCATGAAAAGAATAATGCAGACTTCCTCAGCTACAACATCTATCTTACTGGCTGGGATGAATCTCAGGTAACCCACCTACTGAAGCCCACTCAAAACACTTGAGTCTTTGGGAAGAGAAAGTCATCATAGTATCTTCTCTACTTATATGAGCATGGTATTTGTTCTCACAATTGCTTCTGCAAAGAGTCAGTATTTAATCTAACTTGCCTCTGGCTCATGGTGAGCAGGATAGTTTCACTGGGTGCCACATGCTGGGTTCTTGTCTTGCGATGCCACCACAGATATTTTAAAAGGATTTTTATAGCACTACCTTAAAAAGCTGAATCATGAATGTGGAAACAGGTGTTAAGACCAACTTCTAGGAGCCTAGAACCCTAGCAGACTGGCTTTGTTCCACAACCATTTGCAGTTGTATGTCTTTTAAGCCTTTATTGTTCAGAATAAAAGGCAGGTGGTATAAATAGGCATCACTGCCATCAGTGAAGTTAGGCTGGCATAGTTATCCTGTAGAAGGTGCTATTCATGGTTTTTGTTTGTGTATATTATCAGAAAAAGAAAGGGAAATAAATACTGTATTTTCAGATCTCCAAGAGAATATACACTCTACTCTTGGCATCTCTCCTGTTAAACCTCCCTCTATCAGAAGAAGAAAAAACCACAAATGGTACACTGTAACTGGGATGATTGTTAGTGTTATCTTCCTTAATATGGTGACACTTCAGTGTTTTAGTTTTTACACATTTAAGACTAGTAATATTAAATATTTTGTCAGATCATATATGTCACTGTTACTTCAGAGCACTGATTTATGAAAAATAGAGCTATGCATCACTGCTGTGAGATAAGTATGAAAAAGATTTACAGTTCACAAAGGGTTAGTGAACTATTTCCTTTTAAAAAGAAATCTCATCAGACCATGGCTGTGTTCATCATGGTTTTCAGGCTATTCTTTAGGGATTACAGAGTGAATAGGGTAGACTGAAAAGGATCCATGTGATGGTCACTGAGACAATGAATCTAGCCATCTGTGGATACAAAAATACCATTGCAGCCACTTCACCAATTCTTCCAGTCCCATTTGAGTTCATTGGCTGGAGCTCTGTTGTTCTGCTGTGTTCATCTGTTGGATTCTTTGGTGTTATTTTGAGAGTGCCTCTGAGAACCTCCTTTCATCAAATCTCCCCTCCACCTGTCCTCACTCGCTCACTCGCTCACTGCCACCTACCTCAGCTGCTCCCTATAGTATAGGTATAGAAGGCCCTGTTCTTTCTAATAAGGACATTGTTTTCCTTCTTTCTCCCAGGCTACTCATTTCACAGTGCATCATGATGAAGAGAAAGATGTGATTACAGGCTTGAAACAGAAAACCTTGTATGGAAGACCAAACTGGGAAAATGAGTTCAAAACAATTGGAAGTCAGCATGCAAGGTAAATGTTTTCTATAGTGCCTGCAGAAAATGGCCTCTCTTGTGATACTTATATTCTCTCTCCCCCTCTCCCTCTCTCTCCTTCTCCCCCTCTGTGTTTGTGTGACTATTTCTGTCTCATAATGGGTCTGGTGATGGACAAGTCCAATTGCTATTTGATTCTTTGGCCCACTACACTGCGTGCAAGCCTGAAAATTCAAGCTCAGGACTCTGTTGCAAATGTCACCATTATGTGAAAACAAAACAAAACCTGATATCTTTGCAATGGCAATGTAAGATTGTCTGAATCCCCACTGGCTTGTTAAAATTCAGGGGATGTGGAAGAATGGTAGATTGTGAGTGAATATGGAGACACCAATCTTCTGAATTCTCGTCTTTGCAGTATCACCAACACTCTAGTAAAGCCAAAGGAAATGTATTGAAAGCACTTCAGAGTTCCATTGGTTTTAGTGAGAAACAGATAAGTACGTGCTTGATTTTCCCAGTGAAATCAATTGGACTTTACTAGGGAACCAAAATGATGACACCCAAACTGATTTAGCTCTTTGGTGTCTACTGATCTAAATGCACATAAACAGAATCATGTTATTTAAATGAATTGTGATTCTGCTGGGTATTTTACATGAAATACCCAATCCTAAATATATTTACATGCCTCATTAATTTCAGTAGGAGTTACTTCCAAAAAAATATGGTCAGGTATTGCACTGTAACATTATCAGTGGTCTTAACTATGTAGCCTTTCAAAAATACAGATGAAAGAACATACTAAGAATGAATCTTATTTGCATGATGTTTCTAAGCCTACCTATTTAGATTCTAAAACCTGGCATTTAAAAAGGGCTAAAATCTTAGGTATTAGAATGAATTCAAACATGCATATTCATCATATGATGACTGCACCACCATGTGATGACATGCCGGCTTGAAACAGTATGTTTTCCTATTACAGAATTGCCTCAGATTTACCAAGTAAGGGAATTCACACATATAGTTGTTGTGAGTCATAAATGACTTGTTGAATAGTGGGATACTGTATGATAATGCGTGCATCTGTGAGTAAATTCTTAGCTTTCTAGTTTTACTCAATTACAACCTTCTCTTGCTCAAGACCACATGTTGTTGATCCTCTTATCTTTTACTTTATGACTTTACATTATGACAGCACTATGAGTGCAACCTGGCACAAAGATGCACTGGTGGTAAGGGGTTAGGATTGCACACAAGCCTCTTCTGTCAAAAGAAATCATCTGCTACCAGCAGAACCTTATTTTACTAGCATATATCAGAGATTTGCTGGCAGAAAAACCAAACCAGGAGTTGAGAAGTGGTGGAGGAAGGGAGGAGACAAGTTCCACCTTCTCAAGTCAAGGGCATAATCATACTGGTAGCACAAAATGAGACCAGGATGAGAATAGTCATTGCTAATTTCTAACATTTTAGGCTGGGAGGGGTTTGGGTGCAGGACAGCTTCACTTTGGCATAATCTTGATTCAGCTACCCATGGCCACTTTAGGCAGTTAGGATTGCACTCTAATTATACTTTTTGATGTTACACAAAGAAGTATTTGGGCCTGACTACATGGGAGGTAAAATCCAGATGAGATTTGGACTACTTTGGCCCAGAGCTGCAGGGCATGGAATTCGGGCTACTCTAGCCTGGATTTAAGTGCTGCACCTACCAAAGCCCAAATCTGCATTGGGTTTGCTTCCATTCAAAACTGTTACTCATGCTTGACTCTTGAGCGCTGGGAAAAGCAAAGCGCTAGTGGTAGTCGCCAGTGGTACTCAACTCTCTGAAGTCAGAAAGGGCAGCTACCACAAGCTCTTTGCTTTTCCCAGAGCTCAGAGGGCCAACTGTGTGCTGGAAAAGCAAAGTTCCAGTGGTAATAGCCCTCTCTGAAGCCAGACTGGGCAGCTAGCCTCACGATTGTGGGGCAGGCACCTGATCTGATTTCAGAAAGAATGATTATATCACTGGTACTTTGCTTACAATTGTCCCTTTGAGCTCCAGGAAAAGCAAAATGCCAGTGGTAGTTGCCTCTCTCAAGCCAGATTGGATGGCTACCACTGGTGCTTTGCTTAAAATCACCCCCCTGAGCTCTGGGAAAAGCAAAGCACCAGTGGTAGTCGCCTCTCTGAAGTCAGATCGGGCAGTGACTGCTTGGGCTTTGATTTTCTGGAGCACAGTCACCCCATGAGCTCTGTGAAAAGCAAAAGGCCAGTGGAGGTTGCCTCTCAGAAGCCAGATTGGGTGGCTACCATGGGCACTTTGCTTTTCCCAAAACTCGTAGGGGTGATTGTGTGTTGGAAAAGCAAAGCCCTAGTAGTAGTCAACTTCTCTGAAGCCAGATCGGGCAGCTAGCCTTGCAATGGCAGGTATAACCGGGGGGGGGGGTTGACCTCAGAAAGAGCAACTACCACTGAGATTCCGCCTTTGGAATGAGAAGTGGTGCTGAGGAGGGGGGGGAAAGGTGATGCCTCAGACAGCACTTGTCCTTCCTCTTCTTTCTACCTCCTGCCCACCCCAAATCCAGTCAGGTGGATTATTCACATGGCAGTTTTCTCCAGAGTTTCCAGCAAACTCTGGAGAAAACTGTGAATTTTCTAAAACCCGGATTAAGGGGGCATTCCCCAAGTCTGGTGCGAATATGGCCCTAAAGCATGTATCACTATCACACCAGATTCAGGGGAAAGGCCTCATGTTGTGTGGCATTATTGAGCCGGATTCGAGGGAGATTTGGGGTTTGTGACTGGTGTAGACAAGCCCTTTGATAAGCAATTTAATAGGTTGTTTTCTAGTCCATTTAAACTCCCCCATTTTCATTACTTACATTATAAGTCACTGCAACACTATCATATCTTTTGTCATCAGTTCCAGGATTGGTGTTTTCCTGTGTGGACCTGAAGCCTTGGCTGACACCTTAAATAAGATGTGTATTAGCAATTCAGCTGCTGACCCACGAGGAGTACACTTCATATTCAACAAAGAAAATTTCTGAACATACCTGTGCCATTGGGGGGCAGGGAGAGAAAAGCTACATTTTGTCCATGTGTGGGTTGGAGTTTGAGCACAACAGAGCTTACATTTGCTATAGTAAAAACCCTCCTTACTAGAATTTTACAAAATGTTCCAGATATGCTTGCATTGCTTCTGCATTTGGTACAGCTCTGCCAAAAAACACTTTCTTCAATTTAAACTGTTTTGGATTGCATTTGTATATAGCTTGCACTCAGTGGGACTTACTTCTGAGCAGACACAAACAGGTTAATTTTATATTTCTACCATCCACCGTGACTCTTTTGGGTGTAAAAACTACCTGTTGAGTGTAAGGATTATTGAGTCTAAAGATTATTATCTGTTTATACAGAGAATAACTAAGAGGCCAAAATTTGGCACGCATTTTCAAATGCTTTAATGATCACTTTGGAATTTCCTTTGCAATTTTAGTTTCGCCACACTCTTCTCAGCTAGAATAGAAGAAGCTATTCCTCCATTGGCCTGCTTCAAGGTTGCCAGGTCAGGTTTGTTCCAGGCTCTGAGATTTCAACACCAAAAACTGAGTTGTAGAGATGTCCTCCCCTTGTGATGTCATGAGGGATCAGATCCTGAAGATGTTAGCAGGAGATGATGTCATTAAGCATGATACCTTAAGCATCAGCTACAGTTGCACAGAGTATGCCAGTCAAATAAAAAACACCAAGTCTAAACAATTCTAAAAATATACATACACAAACACTCTTCAAGGAAACACCATTGTCCTGAGATTCCTCCCCTATGCCCTGAGGTCTGGGAAAGAGGGGCCAGGCCTTGAGATCTGCCAATCCTAGTCCAAATTTAAGACTAAAACAATATGCAACCCTATAATTATATGAATGGTAAATATCACAGGGTATAACCTCCATTTCTGTATTACCTGCTGTACCACCTTTCTCTTTCCAACTTCCATTCCTTTAGTTTTCAGGGTAACTGACATGAGCAGAGAAATACACTAAAATCCACAAAGCAGAAATATATGTCATGCAAGCTTTCAAAGCTTCACTGGCTTCTTCGTCAGGCAAATATGTTTACAATCATACCGGAGAAGAAAGGTGATGATGTTAGATTCACGGATCTACATTTTAGCTCAGATGTTACTTCTGTTGTCGGATAAGATGGTCTGGAGGATTTCAATGCAGGCAGAGGCCACTCCCCTTCTTGACCATGTAATGATTTTGTTGGAGGTAGAAAACCTCAAAGAGCCAGGATGTAGGGTTTTAAAAAAAAATGTATACGGACATTAGCATAGTAATATACCAGCAGTTGGTGGGAAGCTCAAAACTTGTTTAAGTGCCCTGTTCAGAATACTGTACTGCCAATGCTATTAAAGAAATGATTCTAAGATAAACCAACAGGCTTTATCTTGTTTTGAAGGATGAGAGGAAAGAAGAGGCAGATTTAGGGCATAGGCCCACTCTGTCCAGCAAGCTAATAACAATGCAAGCAACTTTGCGCTCAGATAATTTCACTCTTTCCACATGACATCCCAATTTCTTGTGTGTGTTTCTTGTGTGTGTATGTGCCTTCAACTTGCCTGTCGACTTCTGGTGACCTCCCATGAATTTCATGGGTTTTTCTTAGCTAAGGAATACTCAAAGTGGTTTTGCCAATTCTTTCCTCAGACGTATAGCCTACAGCACCTGGTATTTGTTGGTGGTGGTCTCCCATCCAACTACTAACCAAGGCTGATCCTGCTTAGCTTCCAAGATCATTTTCCAGCTCTGGGTGTTCATAAGAAAGGGTGAATGGTTGCTGTAATTTGATATATGATGCTTTGATTATAAATGCATTAAATTGGAATATTAATATTTCGACTCTGTCTGTGTTTATCTTTGGGGCTATATAATAGCCTCGTTCAAATGGTCTTTATCATTGTTGATTTCTTGCTTTAATGAGATCCTTAACCTTAGCAAGACTGATGGAGCCCCTCAGCACAGTAAAGTCTTCTCTGGTGGACCCCTTCTATAGTGCTACGCTTTGGTGTTGTGCACAGCAGTGGCAGCAGTAGAAGCTGGGATGGCTGTTCACTGTTTAAATTTCCCACAAAGCTCCTAATCAGGGCTAACCCAACACATTGTGCTGCCTCAGGCAAATGAAAAGATAGTATCGTCTCCATTCCAGATATAGAAACCAAGCAAGCTTTAGCACCTGAACCTTCCTTCAGCATTGGTACTAGTACTCCATCACACTTGAGGCCAGCAGCAGGCCAGTTGATAGAGCTGAGTACAAAGCTGTGTGGCACACACATGGTTATTTTTGTTTTGTTTTGTTGTTGTGTGCCTTCAAGTTGTTTCTGGCCTATGACAATCCTAAGGTGAACCTATCATGGAGTTTTCTTGACAAGATTTGTTCAGAAGGGGTTTGCTACTGCCTTTGTTTGAGAATGAGAGTGTGACTTGTAACTGTGGGGCTTTCCACTCTGGCAATTCCACCAGTGCCACCAGCTGTAAGGATTCTTTCAGGCAACCCCACCATTGTGGCTAAATGTGGGGTATCTACAGTTTATCTCACCAATTGTGAAGACTTCCACAGTGCTTACTGCAATTACCAAAAGTGAGGGCTTTCCCTGATATCCACCTCTGCCACAATGTAAGGACTTAGAATCATAGAATCATAGAATTGTAGATTTGGAAGAGACCATGTGGGCCATCGAGTCCAACCCCCTGCCACACAAGAAATCACGATCAAAGCATTCCTGACAGATGGCCATCCAGCCTCTGATTAAGACCTCCAAGGAAGGAGACCCCACCACGCTCAGAGGGAGTGTGTTCCACGGCCAAACAGCTCTTACTGTCAGAAAGTTCCTCCTAATGTTGAGGTGGAATCTCTGTTCCTGGAGCTTGCATCCATTGCTCCGTGTTCTAGTCTCTGGAGCAGCAGAAAACAAGCCTGCTCCATTCTCAACGTGACACCCCTTCAAATACTTAAACAGGGCTATCATATCACCTCTTAACCGTCTTTTTTCCAGGCTAAACATACCCAGCTCCCTAGGTCTCTCCTCATAAGGCATGGTTTCCAGACCTTTCACCATTTTAGTTGCCCTTCTCTGGACACGTTTCAATTTGTCAATATCCTTTTTGAATTGTGGTGCCCAGAACTGGACACAGTATTCTAGGTGAGGTCTGACCAAGTTGGAATAGAGCGGCACTATTACTTCCCTTGATCTATACTTCTATTGAAGTATACTTCTATTGATCTATACTTCTATTGATGCAGCCCAAAATCGCATTGGCCTTTTTAGCTGCCGTATCACACTGTTGACTCATGTTCAACTTGTGGTCTACTAGGACTCCTAGAACCCTTTCGCACGTAGTCTCATTCAGCCAGGTCTCTCCCATCTTATATCTATGCATTTAATTTTTCCACCCTAAGTGCAGCAACTTACATTTCTCCATATTGAATTTCATTTTGTTAGCTTTGGCCCAGCTCTCCAGTCTATCCAGGTCATTTTGAATTTTGATCCTGTCCTCTAGGGTATTAGCTACTCCTCCTAA
Organism: Gambelia wislizenii; assembly: GCA_030847615.1. NCBI lineage: Eukaryota > Metazoa > Chordata > Lepidosauria > Squamata > Crotaphytidae > Gambelia > Gambelia wislizenii. Next base: position 269,195,130 of record JAUMIR010000003.1, read on the forward strand.
TTTGGTGTCATCTGCAAATTTGATAAGTATGCCCCTAATTCCCTCATCCAAGTCATTGACTTCCTCCTGTCCCACCTGACACCAACTGTGAGGACCATCTAAATGCCCCCAAGATACCTATAAGGATTCATGCAACTTCTATCTTAAATGGACACCACTCCTTTATGTACAGTGCTGCCACAACAGATACCTTGTCTGAATCCAAGTTCTCAGACAGACAGCATTTCTGGAGGCCAAATGTGTATAACAACAAAACAAGACTGTATTTACATAAGGTAAACATAACACAGCAGATTATTTATTACATTGAAGACACCACACATCCTCTCACACTCCTCTCAAACTAACACAGACCAATTATACTAAATCCCCAACCAAAACTTTTTTCTCTCCTCCAATCCTAGTCTAACTCAAACCCTGGTCTAACTGAATTCCCAACAGTCATTCACCAACCTTATGCAAATCTCCTCAAACATTCCACCAATCAGCATTCACTCCAACATTCAATTCTCTCCCCCTTTCCAACAGCTCTTTACCTCATACTCTAATATACAATCAAAAAATCAAATACACATGGAGGTACGGGGTGCAGCACAGAGAAGGAGATCGGGAGAGTAGCAGTGGTGAGCAGCAGGGGGCCCGTGAGGGGTGCACATGGAGCAGGGTCCCTTCTCTCTCTTCTCTGCTGAGTGCCACCACCTCCTCTGGGCCATCTGCCAAGAAGGAGGGACCAGGGCCATGCTGGCTAGCAGGTAACTGAAAAGCAGGCTCATCTGGCAGGAGGGCAGTGGCCAGGAGGAGGTAGAGGCTGGCAGGGGGGGCATTGTCCAGCTGGCTGTCATTTAGCAGCAGTGGGGGGCAGGTGGTAACAGAGGGCCCTCTGGGCACCTCCCATGTCCTGCATCCAGCTGCTCAGCTGCCTGCTGTCCATCCTCAGGCCAAATGGCTTCCCTCACTCACTGGCTTGCCCAGCTGTCCTTCTGTCACCCACCCCTGTTTCATCTCTTCTTCCTGTCCCCCTCCTTACAAACTTGCAAATAATCAAATCTGCAAAAGCTAAATCCACAAATGTAGAGGGATGACTGCATACCCTTAGGTTGTTTCCTTGCAATCAAAGACCAAAATAGTACCCCATCATAAGCAGTGAATGAAACTGAGCATGTTGTTTAGTCATGGTAAACAAGCCACATTTGTTTAAGCAGGGGCTAGTAGAAATCTGATCTGATTGGGCAGTTGGAGGCTGAGAAGGATATAAAATTGTCCCAGAAGAGTCAGACAGCACAAGTGTAGTTGTTTATGCAACCCACAACAATGCCACTGTTTCCTAGCTGATTAAAGATCCAGATAATACTGGTAAGGTCTAAGCTATGGTGACATATTTCCCATTATGCTTGTAATTGATGCTGATATATGTATAGCAATGCATGTGTGTTTATCTACAGATGTTATATTTAAGATATTAATTTCCTCTATGGGTTAAATATAGAGATGCCTGCCAAGGAAAAGCAAAAGATATAGGGGTTCAGTCCTCATGGAAGTGTAATGCTTTACATGCAATGTAATGTATATTATGTACCATGGCACTGAAAAGTCTATGCCTCCCTAAAGGATGTGTATGGCCAGAATCCTGTTGGGAAATTACAAATGTGTAAACACTGTAGGTCTTTTCAGGAAGCAGCTGGTGCAATCAATGGGGGTCTTACTGGGAAGCAGCTGCTGTGATCAATATTGATCAGGAAGCAGCTAGCTGGTATCTCCATCCCCTCCCATGAGTAATCTCCAGTGCAACAGGCAGAAGCAGGCCCCCTGTTGCTATTCCCTCTCATGCTAGAGATCACTCACTGTGTACGGGAAGGGGGGGACTGACAGCCAGCTGCTTTCCAAATAACAGAGGAACAGACCCCATTGATCACAGTGGCTGCTGATGGTGAGTGGAGATTGATGGACTTTCACACTCCCTATCTATCACCTAAACTAGTGGCTTTGTAGGGATCATGAATATGAAACAGTTACAAGTACAGTACATACCTCTAGGCCTAAACTAGTGGCTTTGTAGGGATGTGAATATGAAACAGTTACAAGTACGTACCTCTAGGTTATGCATTTGGAACTGCTGAAAAGGATTCCAGCTTATATTTGTACATCTATAACTGTAAATAACCTAAAAGAACAATAGAAAATCTGCTCGTTCTCATGTAAATAACCTGATATTCCAAAATGTAAGAGTGCTTACATGATGTGTTGATGCTAACTCTGTCTTTTTGGACTTTACTGTGGTTCATGAGTTGAAAGCCCAGGTGACTACATGTTGATAACAGGAACTGCCAAACAAATAGAAATTTAGCTGATAAACAACAAAGAACCCTCAGTTCTTCCAACTAAAGAGATGAGGTGGGCCTGACAAGATGTCTCAGGAGGTGTGTTGTCTCCCTGGGGCAAAGATCCGTGATGTGACGGAGAGGCTGACAAGACTTGTCAAGCCTACGGATCATTACCCCTTCCTTTTGGTCCATGTGGGAACCAACGATACAGCAAGGCACAGCTTTCCGAAGATCAGAAGAGATTATGAGGTTCTGGGGAGGAAGCTGAAAGAAATGGATGCACAGGTTGTCATCTCATCTCTTCTGCCAGTTGAAGGGCATGGTCCAGGAAGGGAGAGGAAAATAGCCGACATAAACAACTGGCTCTGGAGATGGTGTCGCCGAGAACAATTTGGATTCTTGGATCATGGACTGCCCTTCCATAAGGGGGGACTTCTGGTAAGAGATGGGGTGCATCTCACGACAGCTGGCAGAAACATTTCTGCCTACAGTCTCAAGAATTTGATCAGGAGGGCTTTAAACTGAGTCATATGGGGGAGGGAGACAGTATTCTGGAAGGCAAAAGGGCTGGAGAAAATAGTCAAACTGTCATAGAGGGAACAAGGCAAACAGTGCAAGGACCCAACAGTGGGAGGCAAAAAAACGTGCACAGGCAGCAAGTAAAGGGAACACATGGTCTTAGATGTCTCTATACTAATGCATAGAGCATGGGAAATAAGCAAGATGAACTTGAACTCCTCGCACTACAAAACAAATATGATATAATAGGCATTACTGAAACCTGGTGGGATGAGTCGCATGATTGGAATGCAGGAATAGAGGGGTATAACCTTTATAAGAGAAACAGGCCAAACAGGAAAGGAGGAGGAATAGCATTATATGTCAGTGATATTTATACCAGTGAAGAGATCCATGACATCAATACTGGAAGCCAGGTGGAGAGCATCTGGATAAAAATTAAAGGGGAGGGAGACAACAGGGATGTTATTGTGGGACTCTACTACAGACCCCCAAGTCAGACGGAGGAATTGGATGATGCCTTCCTAGAACAGATGAACACACATGCAGAAAGGAGAGATGTAGTAGTGATGGGTGACTTCAACTATCCTGATATTTGCTGGCAATCTAACTCAACCAAAACTTCAAGGTCTAGCAAATTCCTGACTTGCCTGGAAGACAATTTCATGGTCCAAAAGGTGGAAGAGGCAATAAGGGGGTCAGCTATTTTAGATCTGATCCTAACCAACAGGGATGACCTGGTTAATGGGGTGCAAGTGGTGGGATCCTTAGGTGAGAGTGATCATGTTCTCCTGGAGTTTGTTATACAATGGAAAGGAGAAGCCAGGCATAGTCAGACATGCATTCTAGACTTTAGGAGAGCTGATTTCAATAAACTCAGGGAAATACTGGGGGTGATCCCATAGTCAGGAATACTAAAAGAGAAGGGACTTCAATATGAATGGGACTTTCTCAAAAGGGAGATACTGAAGGCACAACTTCAAACTGTGCTAATGAGGAAGAAAAATGGGAGGTGTCTCAAGAAACCAGGATGGATGACTAAAGAACTTTCAATGGAGCTATGTTTTAAATGGAACATGTATAGGAAATGGAAAAAGGGGGAAATTACCAAAGAAGAATTCAAACAGATAGTGAACACATGTAGGAGTAAAGTCAGAAAAGCTAAAGCGCAGAATGAGCTCAGGCTTGCTAGAGAGGTTAAGAACAATAAAAAGGGTTTTTTGGGTATGTCCACAGCAAAAGGAGGAAGAAGGAAATGGTAGGGCCACTACGCTGAGAAGATGGCAAAATGCTAACAGGGGACAGAGAAAAGGCAGAATTACTCAACACCTTCTTTGCCTCAGTGTTTTCAGAAAAGGAAAAGGGTGACCAACCTGAGGATAATGGAATAGAGGACACAATAGGGGAAATCCAGCACAGAATAAGCAAAGAGGTAGTACTGAAATACCTTCTTAATCTAAATGAATTTAAATCTCCAGGACCAGATGAACTACATTCAAGAGTATTAAAAGAGCTGGCAAATGTGATCTCAGAGCCATTGGCAATAATCTTTGAGAACTCCTGGAGAACAGGAGAAGTCCCAGCAGACTGAAGGAGGGCAAACATTGTCTTCATCTTCAAAAAGGGAAAAAAAGAAGATCCCAACAATTATCATCCAGTTAGTCTGACATCAATACTAGGGAAGATTCTAGAGCAGATCATTAAACAGAGAGTCTGTGAACATTTAGAAGGGAATGCCATAATCACAAAAAGTCAACATGGGTTTCAGAGAAACAAGTCATGCCAGACTAATCTGATCTCTTTTTTTGATAACATTACCAGCTTGGTAGATGAAGGGAACGCTGTGGATGTCGCATACCTTGATTTCAGTAAGGCCTTTGACAAGGTTCCCCATGACATTCTTGCAAACAAGCTTGTAAAATGTGGGCTAGACAAGTTAACTGTTCAATGGATTTGTAATTGGTTGACCGGCCGAACCCAAAGGGTGCTCAGCAGAGGCTCCTCTTCATCTTGGAAAGATGTGACCAGTGGGATGCCACAGGGTTCTGTCCTGGGCCCAGTGCTATTCAACATCTTTATCAATGACTTGGATGAGGGAATTAGGGGCATACTTATCAAATTTGCCGATGACACCAAATAAGGAGGAGTAGCTAATACCCTACAAGACAGGATCAAAATTCAGAATGACCTGGATAGACTGGAGAGCTGGGCCAAAACTGACAAAATGAAATTCAATACAGAGAAATGTAAGGTACTGCACTTAGGGCGGAAAAATGAAATGCATAGATATAGGATGGGAGATAACTGGCTGAATGAGACTACGTGCAAAAGGGATCTAGGAGTCCTAGTAGACCACAAGTTGAACATGAGTCAACAGTGTGATGCGGCAGCTAAAAAGGCCAATGCGTTTTTGGGCTGCATCAATAGAAGTATAGTGTCTAGAGCAAGGGAAGTAATAGTGCCACTCTATTCTGCCTTGGTCAGACCTCACCTAGAATAGTGTGTCCAGTTCTGGGCACCACAATTCAAAAAGGATATTGACAAACTGAAACGTGTCCAGAGAAGGGCGACTAAAATGATGAAAGGTCTGGAAACGAGGAGAGACTTATGAGGAGAGACTTAGGGAGCTGGGTATGTTTAGCCTGGAAAAAAGATGGTTAAGAGGCAATATGATAGCCCTATTTAAGTATTTGAAGGGGTGTCACATTGAGGATGGAGCAGGCTAGTTTTCTGCTGCTCCAAAGACTGGAACACAGAGCAATGGATGCAAGCTCCAGGAACAGAGATTCCACCTCAACATTAGGAGGAACTTTTTGACAGTAAGAGCTGTTCGGCTGTGGAATACACTCCCTCAGAGTGTGGTGGGGTCTCCTTCCTTGGAGGTCTTCAAACAGTGGCTGGATGGCCATCTGTCGGGGGATGCTTTGTTCGTGATTTCCTGCGTGGCAGGGGGTTGGACTGGATGGCCCTCGTGGTCTCTTCCAACTCTACAATTCTATGATTCTATGAGGTGGGGAACCACACCAGTTTCAATGTTCCTCCTTTAACTTCTCCTTTCAGTCATATAGTACTTTCATCTGTATACAACATTCTCAAATGAGCAAACTCTAATGGAAAAGCATATGACAAGTGAACAAGCACAATTTCAACCTAGTTAAGGAAGGGCAGGATTTTTTTTTTCCTCCACAGAGAGTACTTCAAGCACAGGGACCATTATAAATGTAAGATACAAACTCAAAGTGTATATTGTAGAGTTTCAATCAGCAGGCATTCAGCATAGAAGAAATGAGAAGCATCAGCTATCCTATACAAATTAAGAGCAAACCTTTGAATATTTACTTAGAAGTTATTCCACCATGACATGAGCCTAAGCGTGCTTAACATTATAGCTCCAGCCCTATTGAACTCAATGGGCTTTAATTCTTAAGAAATGCATAGGATTATAGTTTACACGTTCAGGGGGTGGGGAACCTCTGTTCATGTCAAAAAAAACCCTCTTGTTTGGATCAATTCACAATCAACTGTAACAGAAATCAAAGTGTTCCCCACCTCCCTTTGCAATGTTGGATATGAAACAATCCATTCTGGTTAAAAAGTATCATTTCAGCAAACAAGCAAATTAAACCCATTTGTCATATGTTAGTGTAGGGGGTTGAGCTGGTGTGTGTAGTAACTCATATATATAGTTTTTTTCATATAAAATAGACTGCCATCAAAATCTATTTTTTACCAATTAAACCACAGATAATGGCACTAAGCACCCTGTCAGAAGACTGAAGATGCCAAAGCACCAAGTAACACATAGGACTTTTTTGGATGGCAATTTGTAACACAAGAAGGCTCGTCCCTCTTGCGAGGCTGCTGCGCAGCAGGGGGACCATTTTGGACGACGCCTTCCCCCTGCCAATTCTGTTCCAGAAGAGCTGGGAGGCTGCAGCACCATATTTGGCCTTTTCCTAATCGCAGAAGTTGACCATGATTAGGAAATGGCCAAATATGGCGCTGCAGCCTCCCAGCTCTTCCAGAACAAAATCAGCAGGGGGTCGGCATCATCTGAAATGGCCCCCCTGCTGCACAGCAGCCTCGCAAGAGGGACGAGCCTTCTTGCGTTACAAATCGCCGTCCGAAAAAGTCCATAGTCTAAACTTTGACATAATGGATCAGGCTTGGATTGGGGAAAGATCTGACTTCACAACACAATAGGATGTCTTGCAAAGGAGTTATCTACATTTCTAGCTCTTTGCAAAGTGGGAAGGATTGCAATAAGAATGTACTGTACAATGCAATTTGGCCCTTCCTGTAACTTCCTTCTTCATGTGATGTGTGATTAACTCATGAAATCTGTTGTTACAAAATATAGCAGGGCTTTGGATAGGTTACTTCAGGGGATAATATCGCTGAGAATCCCCCAGGGAGACTCTGAGAGCTATAGCTCAAAAAGCCACTTTTCCATAATAAGAAAATGTTGGTAGGTACTGTGGAGGACACAGCAGCCAAATTTACCCAATTACTCAGCCGACCTGCCTGTCACTGCCACCTTCCTTTCAGACTTCTCCCTTTTCCCTTTCTCTGGACTGGGGCCTGAATTTTTGTGGATAGACTATGGACTGTATCAGAAGCACTTAATATGGCGTCATAACAATGCCACATAAATGTAAAAGGGCATGCGTACCACATGACATTGACCTTTCGTGTTTATGTCCCTGCCAAAACCCATACTTTTTAATTGACAGCTGAAGCCATCAATAGATTGGTGGTGGCACTTTAGTGCCAGCATTTCTGATGTGTGACTCACGTTGTATTCACGTTAATGCATGCCATTGTACTCACGTTAATGCAGTGAAAATGGCCAGTCCAGCACGAACACTTCCGGGTGAGATCACAACAGTCAGGTAAGTGACACACTTTTTATGACCCTCCCTGGGTTACTTGGGACTTTTAAAGTGTGTTCCTGTGCTTTTAAAAACTTGTTCTGTCTCATTTTTGTTTTGTTTTGATTTTGATTTTCTGCACAATGAAGTCTCACAAGAATCCGCGGGATTTTGAACAAGCTCTGTTCATTTCCTCTTTCATTGCCAGGGAAGCCTTTGCCAGGATTAGAGGTAAGTGTGGTGGGGAGCATTCTTTTGCTGGCATAAAAATTGATTTCTTTATGCCAGCAAAAGAACCTTTTAAGGGTCTCATGTGATAAAGTCCTATGTGAATGTGTGGTCTCTGCTGGTAAGTGTACCTAATATCTGTCAGTGAGTGGAATAAATCACGATGACTCTGGACTTTATAAACAAAAGAACTTTAAAGTTGCAACATCAATGCTTCAATACTGTGCATATAACTTGGTTACTTGGCTTAGTGTCACTTAGTCTCACTCTGTGGTGACAACGGTGACAAACTACCTATAGAATCACATATAATAATCTTTGAGCTTCTAATATTATACCAATTATACAACAGACACATTCACTCTTTGTCTCATGCTCTCAATTTCCACTCAAACACTCTCCAACTGCACCGACCAAACTCCAAACCAACCTTCACACAGACTTAACTGGCAGAAACTCTCTCATTTAACTGACATCTACACAGTTCAAACTCTCTGAAACCCCTCCCATTACAGTTTCCTGCTCTGGGATTGGCTCCCTCATTCTCTCTTCTCATTCGACCAGCTCGTCACAGGCTAGATTAGATATGACATAAGGGCTTGCATTTGTTTATATACAGGTCTATACCACTCATGTAAAGTCAGAGTAGTAGCTTAAGTGTCTGGTTTTTAGGTTAAAGATGATGTATGGGAGAAGGGAAATGAGCCTGCCAGACGATCTCTACTTACCTCTCCCTACTCATCCCCTTCTGCCAAACGTTTTCTCTCAGTCAAGCTAATTTCATTTATGGAGCTTGACTTAGGAGAAAAATATCTGGGGTACAGCCCATAGGGAGGTAAGCTAAGGGCAGAGAAGGATGGTTTCATATACTCTCCGCACACATTTTTTGGCTCTAAAAGCTGCCCTTCCCATTTTATCTGATTGATGGAAGATGTAGTCCAACATCTGGAAATAAATTGGTCAGTTACCATTATATCTAGTTTTTATTTTCTAGATTTTTTGAAGTTCTCCACAAAGCAGGAGTTTTTTAAAAAACCCATAAGTTTAAAGAAACCTCCAACCTGTGCAAATAAAAATATTTTCTCAGGAATGTTTATGGCTTGTATGTTAACCATTGGAAAGATGCATTATCAACACTTGGAAGAAGTTCTCTCTTTGCTGTTTTGTTATTTTATTTGTACTATTGGGTTATTGGTTTTAAATGCATGTGCATTGTAATTTGCATTATAAACTTGCCTGGGATAAATATTACAAAGAATTTTGTATCATTAACTTATATGAATAAAGTTAGTTTTCCTGTGCTGTAAGGGTGTCAAACTGAAACTGGAATGGAATCATCGATGTATTGAGATGGTGTAATTTTGATTTCTATCACCCTTGTGTCCTGCTTATGACCCAGAAATCACCTATTAAATAGAGAGATTCTGCTGAACACTGATGGGGTTATCACTCTCTGTGTACGTTTGCCTGGTTTCTGCTTCTATGGTGCTATCACTGGTAGCACAATACAGCTTCCTGCTGCTGGGATGCACCTCCATGGCAAAATGGGGGGGGGGCTCAGAAGTGGGCTGTATGCTCCTGGCCACCCTCAGTGTGCAGTTTTGCACCTGGAAGAAAGGAAAAGCGATCACATACCTGGACCTCAGGCTCTTACTTTCTACTGGCTATGAAACTGCAGCTGGATGGTGCTCAGGAACCTCTCCATCCTCCAGCTAATGTTTGGCTCCTTGAGAGCACCCCAGTACCAGCAAGCTGGGATGTACAGAGGGTCATTGCACAAAGAGGTACTGAGTACCTCCTTCCATAATCGTCATAAAAGCTCATAGACTGGTATAACATATGCCAACCATGTCACCAGCAGAATTCCATCCACACACTGCAATCTAGGGAACACACAGTTAGTTCCATGTGCCAAAGGCAGCTTTGTCTTCTGTTAGTTGGATGATAACCTCCCTCCCAGACCGCTGAAGACAGCAAAGAGTTCAGGGCAGGCTGAATAGCATCCATAGCTCTGCCCTCCAACCTCTTAGGATCTATTGTTATGAGACAACTGATTTGCTTTACCTATTGGAAGGGCCAGGCCTTTTTCTAGAGCAATCTGCATGAGGCACTGTGGGAACAAGGAGGCTGGGCTCAGCTGAGATTTTGGCCTTATTTTAATGCATTGGCACTGTGTGTGAAGTTGGGACTTGATGTAACTTCATTCTTGCTTATCAGTTTACATATATACAACCACCCTATATGTAACACATATAGGGAGCAGGATACAATCAATAAAAATAGTCGTGGGTTGACATGTTGAGTTGAATTGCATGCCTCTTAAAATGACTTTGAAATCTGTTTAGCATAAACCACAATAAAAACCTACAACCTAGCTCAGTGGCAGCACGGGGTGGGGGTGGGGAGAGGCCAAACCACACCAGGTGACACCATTAGGGGGGAGGGGTGACATCAGCCTTAGTGATGCAGTAGACCCAGCTAGAAAACCAAGAACCAAATGTTCACCCAGCTGTGCATCCAGAATGAAGGCGTTGCTGATATATTTCCTCTTTCCCCTTGAAGGAATTAGCAATGAAACTGAGTGATGAAAGGTCCTCTGTTGGTGTGATAATTTCAAAACTGTAATTACATGAAACAACCACTTCCCTAAAGAAGAATCAGCAGGTGTTTCCTTGCTTTGCAGGTGAGAGTACACTTTCTAGTTCACTTTGCTGATTGCTAGAGCATTTTCTTCACTGGGCCTTTGGAAAAAATAGGATATTTTTCCTTTAAATTTTTCATTCCCTGCATGCACTTCATACACCACTGGGTGTGTTTGCAGTTCTTGTCAAGGAAGAGCAATAACTTAAACCCTGAGGTAAAGCAATTCTCTGAGGAACTATTTATTACATTATAGGAGTATATTGGTGCCAAAAGCAAGGAGGGAGGGAGGGAGGGAAGTTTGACTCTTGACTGTCTTCTTAATAGTCTTCGAGTTGCTGCTCATCCCAGTAAAACCCTCCAGCAATTGTCAGCATTCACATCCTGCACTACCTTTATTTCCTCAGTGGCAGTGAGGGATCTGGATTATTCCTAACATTTGGCTTCTTGCTCTGGACCTGCACTACGAAATATAAGGGGGTTTAAAACCACAGCTTCCAGAACCACCCAGGCAGAAATTTTTCCAAGCTTTGCTCTGGAGTGGATCAGTTTAGTCTTGATTACTAAAAGGAAGAATTGAGGTGAGATTCAGACAACCCTGAAAGCTCTCAGACCAATTTTACAGATTAGATAAATTTCAATCAGGCAGCATTGTATAGTGGTTAGAGCAAAGGCAGGAAACCTTTGCCCCTCCAGATGTTTCGTGCTGCAACTCCCCTCTAAGCCATCATAGCCATTAGTAAAGAACTGGGGGAGTTGCAGTTTAAAGCACATGGGTAGTTAAATGACCCTTGAGTTAGATTAGGACTGGAAAAGTATTCAAATTCGCACTGATCCATAAAACCTTTCAATATGGCCATAGGTTGGTTACTCTTCGCCAAACCTATCTCACAGGTTGTGGCATTACTAAAGTCACTGTCACCCTTCCCTCTGACAGTGTCAACTGATGCAGCATGGCCTCTCCACACACACACCCCTAGTACTGTCTCTGCTCACAGGCTTGTGAGGGCAAAATAAGATGGAAAGAATCATGTATGTTCTTTGAAGGAAGGGTGCGGAAAAAGTGTAATGAATAAGTCATTCACTATGAGATGTGGTCCTTGACTCTTGCAAACAACCATATAATTTTAATCATAGAATCACAGAATCATAGAATTGTAGAGTTGGAAGAGACCACGAGGGCCATCCAGTCCAACCCCCTGCCACACAGGAAATCTCGATCAAAGCATCCCCAACAGATGGCAATCCAGCCTCTGTTTAAAGACCTCCAAGGAAGGAGACCCCACCACACTCCGAAGGAGTGTGTTCCACTGCCAAACAGCTCTTACTGTCAAAACGTTCCTCCTCATGTTGAGGTGGAATCTCTGTTCCTTGAGCCTGCATCCATTGCTCCATGTTCCAGTCTCTGGAGCAGCAGAAAACAAGCCTGCTCCATCCTCAATGTGACACCCCCTTTAAATACTTAAACAGGGCTATCATATTGCCTCTTAACCGTCTTTTTTCCAGGCTAAACATACCCAGCTCCCTAAGTCTCTCCTCATAAGGCATGGTTTCCAGACCTTTCACCATTTTAGTTGCCCTTCTCTGGACATGCTCCAATTTGTCAATATCCTTTTTGAATTATGGTACCCAGAACTGGACACAGTATTCTAGTATTCTAATCAATATGACTTAGGTTTATAAAATGCTTCAAGAAATGCAGATACGGAAAGCAAAATGATGGCATTACAGAACAGATGCATGTGGTCTTATGCCATTTAAAAACAGCTTTTCCCATATCTATGATGTATCTTTTGCTTGCTATGGTCTTAGTACTAACTGGCACAGTGTTAACTTGTCTTTAAGAGGTGATGCCGCCTACTGGTTAAAGGTGGGAAAATCATGCTAATGTGTTATCCAAGATGCAATTCTTTCTAAGCTGTCCTCACTGGAAATTAAAATGCATATGATAATGAGTAATTTTGCTAATTTCAGAGCGATAAACAATGTTATATTTCTCTATATTTATAAATCTGCATCATTCAGTTAAAATGCCTAAATACCCTGAAGGCAATAGATCTCATCTGATCTTGGAAGCTAAGCAGGGTCAGGCCTGGTTAACTTGGAAGGGAAACTACAAGGGAATACCAGGTATTATAGGCTGTATTCCAGAGGAAGGTAATGGCAAACCACAATGAAGTATTGCCTAAGAAAACTATGAAATTCTTGAAGCCCCCATGACTTGACAGGTGACTTAACACACAGTGCACAGTTGTCCCTTCACATTCACAGCTTTGATATTCGTGGTTATGATTATTCGCGGTTTGAGAGGTCCTCCCCATGCTTGCCTGGGTCTTTGCTTCCCTGAGTCTGATTATTGAAATTCAGTGGCTACCAACTTTCAGGAAAAAAATCTGGCACTGAACCAAACCAGTAATTTATTACTGGTTACTTTTGTACCCAATTTGCCCAGATTCATTTACCCTACTGGTCATCAAACCTTGCAGGTCTGCACAGCTTCAGCAGAAACACATGAAACAACATGTTTTATTTCCTATATTCTACAGTAGGCACCATGTTTTACATAAGGTGAAACCCTATACGCACCTCATAGGAGCGTACTTTTCAATAGACGTTCATAGGATTTTGTTGTCAGTTCTAAAAATATGGTAAAACTGTTGCAAAACTTTGAGCATCACCTTGCTTGCATGGAAGATTAATGCAAAGGCCCAGTGGTTATTGCAATCCCTGGTGTTCCCTTCTTTGGGGATTGGAATGTATATTGAATGTCAGTAATGGCATTCAATATGTTTTCCTGTACAGATCTTTCTCCATGCCAGATTGCTCATATAAAGGAAAACTTGTAGTTATGACATTATTAGTTAAAGTGATATGGAGAGTTATTGTTACAATGGAGTCATTCTTCACAGTTCTTCCTATCCCTTGTTTGTACTTCATTTATTATATCTGCATGGGCACAAAATGATTGAAAAGCTCCCATTTATCAATGATAAGATTCCTGCAACTTTAAACATCTCTTATACCTCTCAATGGACTAGCTTCCCCGTTACATAGCAACTTAATGGTCACTTCCAAGTATGCCCCATGTGGCATTTCTCCCCATGGCACTGTGCACCAGTAGACTGGCACTCTCTTCCACTTCTTTCTCTAGACCATATGTTCATCGTACTACTCATTTTGACCTAGAGGAGGTAAGGGGAAAACAGGCTAAGCCTGCTTGGTAAATTGTGTAGTGATTAGCTGGTAGCTGCCCATCTTTCCAGGGTGGATATTAACCTAGAACTCTTAGGAGTTCCTCTTGCTAAGGGGTTATAGTGAACTGAGCGGCAGTGGCAGATGTAAGATGGGGTGTTGTCAGGCAGGGCAATTCCCAAATAGACAGCTTTCCAAATGGTAGTAGTTATGGCAAGCTTCCAGAAAGTATTCGCTTTTCTCTGTTCACTACCAGTGTGCCTCCCCATCAAACTTTTTCAACAAAGCAAGCAAGATGCTTTGGGCATCAAACTTCATGGTAATGTTTCATGTTAATGATATGTGTGACAATTGTTTATTGCTAGCAAGGAGCTTATTTCATTAGCAGCCTAATTCTATGTAACTATGTTTTGGCTTGTGACTCACTGTGCTGCTTGGTAAAGTACTTATTACTGTTAAACTGAGGATTCAATTATTGAGAGGAAAACAGCTGTTGATTTCCAGCCTTAGGGAGGCTCCTTAGGACAAAGCTGAAGTTTATGTTATCTTCTGACCAAACAACACCTTTAAGACTGAACAGATATATGTTGGCATGAGCTTCCACAAATTACAATCCACTTCCTCAGATTCATAAACTATAATAATATAATAATAGTGTTTTAAACATACATACACAGTGGTCTCTTCTGGTTTTGTTCATTTTATTATAGCTCCACTTCTAATGGAGGGGGGAATAACCATTTCAGGAAAGCATGAAAGTGACATCCATTTCAGAAAGTCTGAAAGAGTGCTTATTTGTTCTTATACTAAGCACAAAAAAGTCTAAACCAATACGGTATATGGAATGTGCGTGAAACATACAGAGTACAATTCACTAGGAATTTTTTCTGTTGAAACTAAACAGCAATGAATGGGAGCTCTTCAATTGTCCAGCATTGATCTCACAGCGATCACATTCGTGAGGTAATTGTGCAAAAGAACTTTCTGGGGAATTGTACCCAAAAATGTTTAGCAATCTGGGAATATCATAAGTGAGGAGTTCTTTGAATAGAGAGAGATGCTGAGGAAAGACTGATTTAAAGGTGTGGAGTGGGGAGATTAGCAAATAACTGACAAGTAAAAATACCACATACAAGCCAGCAATCATTCTTTTAATTTATACAAAAGGCATAGAGTACAGCTAAGGCAGTCTTTTTTAAAAGTAAAAACAAAGTTTAGCTATTTTAAAATAAATACCAGCATAATATCTAGTGCAATCTTGCCACAGTGGCATATTTTCAAGCTTCTATATTTCAGCATTATGTTTCTTCAAGTATATTTTGGAAACCTGAAGTACAATTGCTAACATAAACAGCTAGTCTCAAGTAGGGCAACAGAGGTTTAGCAAAAAGAGATTGTACTTTTGCCTGTGCTTTCTGATGACAGACTTCACTAATAAGTGCTTCTGAAAATTACATTTCTCTGATTCTCTCCTCCATACAAATATTCCACTGGATTCTCTCTAGACATAAAATGTTCTGCCCCAAGATTGTCTTTTGTTGTTTCATTTAAAAAATGAAAATAGTTTATGCCTCCCCCACAAAATAAAAAATTCTGAACCTAGAGCTATAATAAAACTTTGCATGGAACAATTCTAGCTCTCCTGCTGCAGCTACATGTATTCATTTCAGGAATACAGAAATGTAATTGTTTATAGTTTCACTATTTGAAATACACTCCCTATCTGGTTAAATATGCAACAATTTAATTATAAAAACAACTAAACCTTTGGTGCTTTCAGTATTATAATATTACAGTAAATCAAAGCAAATCAATTGCAATAGACAAAACATCTTCCTAAATATATATATTTAACTGAAAATAGCTTGTAGCAGTTTCTTACTAATCTTAATGGTTACAAACGGCCAAAATGCAACAATAGAAATTTCAAGTTCTAGTGATGACACAGATAACTGCAAAGTGATGCAGTTTTTTCAAGAACTTTTGAAAAAAATAAGACTATAAAACCTAAATACACTTTCAAATAAGATTACATTGAGTACATTCTCATGTTAATAGGATCATCAACTTGACTGAATTTTTTTAATTTTTCTGTATCTTGGATGAATACATACTTCTGTTCTATGCGTGCTTACTCAGATATAAGACCTACTGTGTTCAGTGGAATTTAGTACTGAATGAGCCTGTGTTATTTTAATTAACAGTGCATACTGAAACCTTCAGGAATAAATGGCAGGTATATATAGTTTACCCCTATTTATAGTACATGAAAATAAGTCCCAATGAATGCAGTAGGACTTTTAAGTGCAAAAATTAAAATAAATTAAATGCAATCACTACTTATTATTATCTAAATAACATATAGTTGAATAAATGCAGCTTCAGATGTAGATATTAAGTTTAATGTGTATTCCCAATGGCTAGATATGAAGCATTATTTCATACAGTTTTGAATGTCTAAGGACTTTTATCACACCAGCCTCTTTTCTCACAGCAATCGTGCTAGTGAAGCAAAAGGGAACAAACCTGTTTGAAAAAGTTCAGTATCACACTGTCTCTTCAACGGCACCAAGTGTGCTGCTTTGGCAATCTTCTCTCCTTCTGCACCAGCTCTGTACCTTCGTCTTCAGCGCATGCATGCCTCTTTTAAAAACATTTTTGGGAGGTGGAAATTCGGTAATTATAGGGAAACAATAAAAAAATTATTTTATTGTTTCCCTGTAATTACACGATCACAGCAAAAGAAAAAATAAAAGAGAGAAAGAAAGGCACAGAGAAAAAAACATCTTGGCCATTTGAGAATAGTAAGGGGGGGAGGATCACACCCCCTCATGCCACGTGACTTCCATCATACCACTATTGCTGCAGAAGGAACTTATCGCATGAAGCGCAATACTGATTTAGCAGACACACAAATCATCAGGGATGAATGGGCCTTAAATGTGGAAATATTCCAGAAGTTAGAGTTATACTATGGTCCATTACAAGTAGATGTGTTCGCCACTGGAGAGAACAACATATTGAGAGGCATTGACAGGTTTTCCCCATCAATGAAGAGGTGTGCTACAGAAACACCTGGCATGCAAACCAGCAATGGGATAGGGACAACATTGTGTGATAAGTACTGGCCAAATTTGCTAATACTTCACTGTAATTCCAGAATAGCAGCCTTGTGTGATAAAGTCCTAAGGCACAAACCAACTAAAGAATCTGAAAAGTCAAAGGCTGGCCCTTAATTAGAAATGCCTACCTTGTAGATATCCAACAACTGATATTAGGCAAACTTTCCTAAACTTTTATACGCCAATCCTAAATGTCTAACTGCTTGTAAGGGAACCATAATATTATGATAACGCTTTCTTGGTTTGTGATTTTGCACTGGCACAGTGAGAAGTACTGCAAATCCATTACCATATATGTGTTAGTGCACCACATTTTAGGACTGAGCTGCCAGTCACTGAACCAAAAGTTACGCATTGGGTTCCCTTAATACATCTTCATAACTATTCCAATATACAAAATTAAGCACTACTAGCAGCCAATTCCAGCACACCAACAACATTCACTTGCAGAACATACGTGCACTGTATGAGGAAAATACCCTGGTGTCTAGATATGTTGTTCCCATATTGCAGAAAACAGTCTTAAAATATCTTCAGCTTTCTTCTGTTCTACTAACCTGCTTGATATAATCAGCTACAAGAAATATTAAATAAGCTTCTAAGCTGTTTCGAATAACCAGTTTTCCAACTTACGGACAGCAGAGAATTTTTTCCCCTATATCATCTAGTACAGTGGCTCTTAACTTTTTCTTTACCAGAGACCCTCTTTAAATATATATTGTTGCCGTGGACCCCCAAGACTTAATTCAAGATTTAAAGCCCTAATAATAATAACAGTACTACCTGATAATAATAATACAATTACACCATCCATTAAACCTTCCCTCAGAGGCACTGGAGGGGAAGGGAAGACTTATCTCCTGCTTCTTCCTGCAAAGTTTGTGGCTTGAGTGGATTGAATGGCACTGCCTAGGCCAAGCCAGCCTGCCAGTCTTTGCCTCATCTCCTGTCATGTGGCCACTGCACTGCAGGGAGGAGGTGGGCCAAGCAACTTTCAAGTCTTCATGGACCCTGTTAGGACATTGTGGACCCCTGGGGGTCCCGGACCACAGGTGAAGCACCACTGATCTGAGGAGGAGCCATGGATCCCATACATGCTGGGATATAATCCAGGCTGTTTAATTAGATCAGATGAGGCACTACTGAATGCCTTAGCATCAACCAGCATTAACTAAATGCATATCTTAGAAGAATACTCAGCACTCCCTTGTAATCCCAAATTCTAGAGGGAAAGATCAAACTTATCTGTCATCTTGAGGAACTGCTGATAAACTTCCAAGAAATCCAATGGCATACCATATGAAAGCCACTGTAACAGAGCATCAGCTTCTGGTTATTCAATATAAAATGTATCATCACCCGCTGCTTATATGTTATAAAAAAACATTTTCTTCCCCTTACTTATTACTTTTCTCTTAACTCCCTATGTATGAAGTGCTAGTGACAATGTGGTGCAAACATATATATATATATATATATATATATATATAACTGCTATATCATCCTTTCCAAGCCCTGTGGAGAAAAAGAGAGGCCTTCATTCCAGAGTGGATATATAGGAGTCTAAGAATTGCTCTTTAGCAAGCTGCAGCTAGCTAAACTGAAAGATTATGCTTTGCTATAATATATACACTTTGTGCAGAAACTTTTTAAAAGCACATTTCTTGCCTCTTTCTCTAGTTTTTAAATATACTGTTATCTAATCATTCTTAGTGTACTCTGAGTATATATGAACTTAAAGGCTTTGGCGTAACTTCGTGTGGCTTCTCCAGCCTGCTACAGGATAATGGCTACAGCAAAGACGTTGACAACGCAGTTCATGGTTCGGTTTTCCCATCTGACTGTGCAGGCACCTGTAACAAATTTAAAGGGAAAGGATGGTCAGGCTCTCTCTTAATTCTTCAGACAGCAACTACAGCCAAAAAAAATCACTTGAAAAAGTGTCCTACCAGATATAAATCCCATATGTTAATTTTGCACCAACAAATGCAAGAGGAAAAGGGTCTCAAATATAAGAACTCATATCAAAAACAAAACAACATGAAACAAACAATATAAACAATATATATCACAAGCATGTATAATAAACATAAATACCAACAGCCGGCTGAAATTTTATTCAGGCCTGCATTTCTGTTCTAATTTATCTTTGTTCACGTGTAGTCTGCAAGGGCGGTTGCTATTTAGATAGTGTATGTTTGTTTGTAACATTATATGTTAATTAAGCAACAGATGTGGGCTACAATCTGATGTATACTTGTTGTTTTGTGCTTCAAGCTGTTTCTGACTTATGGCGACCCTAAGGCGAAGCTATCATGGGGTTTTCTTGGCAAGATTGTTCAGAGGGGGCTTGCCTTTGCTGTCCTCAAAGGCTGAGCGGGGATTTGAATACTGGTCTCCAGAGTCATAATCCAATGCTCAAACCAACCACACCATGGAATTAAACCCACTTGAACTTTTACTTCTAAGTAATCAAGTTCAAGATCTAGATGATGGTCCTAAGCATGTGCTGTTATGCACTAGGGGTTGAGATTTAGAAAAGTCTTTAACAACAACAACAATGATTAAATCGTGCTGAAAGCATGAAAGAACTTAGAATCTGCTCACAAAACAGATTCTGTGTCCGACCATGACCACACGACCTAATCCAAGTTGTCCACTCCTATAATTTATAGAAGCAATTCCCTACAGAACTTCCTTCTTACTTTGCCAGTGATCACTTTCACCAATAACTTGGATGGGCCTGTTCTCTCAGGACCCACTATCCTTAGTCTTTTTGTCTTTGAGCCAGGGACTGCTACCATGCAGGTACTTGGGAATGCACCAAAACCCTTTCTTGTACTTTTAGGCATCATTTTAATTGTTATTCTGCAACAATTCCCATTTGTAGGCTGCCTTGAGTTTGACTTTGTCATAGAAAAACATGATCTAAAACGCCTAGAAAAAATAAATTTAAATAAAACACCACCACTAATGCTGAAAGCTCTGTACATAATCCAATACTGTATTATGATCACATAGCATAGAACAAGATGAGTACTACTCTCATTAAATTAAATGATGCCAGTTTTAAACATGCAATTTACTGAGCACGAATATAAATCACCACAACGAAGGAAACATTCCCATTTGGATTTGGTGCTGGAATTAGTACGTCTTCTTATAAAACCTGTATACATAATCAGTTACTCAGAGAAAAGAAATTGTCTTGTTTCAACAAGCCATTCTTCTCTTTCAGTTCTGTAACTATGGATTTGGAACAGACATACTGAGAAGCGATGTACGGTAGTGAGGAGTTGACCACTTTGAACAATTTCTGCCCTCATGAACTAGCACAGTATACCTATCCAGGAGAACAGCTTCTTATCCTTCACTGTGACTTAGAACTAGATGGACTGTACAAAGCAGAGGAAGTACAAATTTTATTCAAGTTTAGCTATCAACAATGAGTCCATATCTGATTTAAACTATTCTAAAGAAACTGTCCTTGACCTTCTGCCAAATCATTTCCTCCCTGCACACCATAAAGGAGCATCACTCCTCTTTTTTCCCTGTACCATTCTGCAGTCTAAAACAGCAATGCTAGGTACACTTACTTGAGAGTGTGCCTCTCTAAATAAAATGAGGCTTGCTTCTTAGTAAACATGTGTAGAATTTGACTGTACTGCTACTGCTGTCAGTAGCAAGAACCAGCTTCAAAAACTCATAATCAGAATGGAATTGTACTGCACTTACAACAACTGTATTGCACTTACAGCACATGGTAATTGTTCAAAACCCAAGCATGACTATGTTTTACTTGGCTGTCATGACAGTAACCTGATGCTTACGTAAATGTTGGGACTACTATGAAATCAATGGTTATGCATTATGAATTTCTCACCTTCTTAACAATCCTCATGCCACTGCAACAATATCTGGTATGGGTATAGTACTAGGATCTACAGACAATGAACTTGCCTCCTGATAAAAGTAGGTTGGTAAGCCAGGCCAAAATGAAAGAGACTGGCCAATCACTTTTGTTTCTCACCAAGTTAATTTATTTTGCAGGAATTCATGCAAGAGAGAGGAACTAGATTATAATGAGTGCCTAAGTATGCAGCACCTATTATAAATGTTTTCTCTACATTTTAAAAAAGTGCTTCCTGGTACCTCATTTCAGTCCATAGTATGGACTCCGTACAGATGTAAAAATCATTAAGCTAGTTTAATTCTCCATATCAAGAGATATACATATTGAACAAAATCTGGTAAGCTAGTAACATTAATCATGGAATCTTATATGTATTTACTCAGCAGTAGGTAACACTGAGTTAAATAGCCCTTACTCCCAGATAAAGAACAAGATTGCAGCACCAGAGTAGCTTATAATACTTTTGTGAGAATGCTGTTGTTAGTTCCCTTTCCGTAGCTTTACCATAATTAAACCAATCTCTTTATAACAGGATGACTGATCTGTTGGAGTACAAAGAATAAAAGAAGAAAGAATTGCCGAATGTGAATTTCTGTTTTAAAAAAAAATATATCAAGGGAATTCCAAATAAAAAGGAACAATTTTGACCGAGGGAAAATCAACATAACTACGATGATGGAGCAACATCACCGTGGTTACATTTGATGATGCCACACACACACACACCCGCTACCCTCCAGAAGAAGGATTTCCAAAGCACTGGAGATTATGGTGCTGGGAACTGATATCTGTAACACTCTTCTGGTCATAGTGTACATTGAGACAAGCAATTGCAGCAAGATGCCAAGCAGTTTCTCCAGGTGCTTGTTCTCCATGCACCCCCCAATCTCCAGCAGCTTGGAAACTTTTCAGATGAGGCACTGACAAGCTGCAAAGGTGGGTTTGGGGAGACTCATTCAGTCATTCATAACCATAAATGTGCTTCCCTAGCAGTTACAAGATCCTAAGTCCTATTTACAATCTCATAATTGCTGAACAAGATACCAGCCTTTGTTTCAAAGAGAAGGCACTTCTTAAAGTTTATGCAAAGTTAGTATCTCATACCATTAAAGTTTATATATTAATAAACAGCTTGATGGGAAGTGCTGAGGATACTCTGTTAAATAATTATTTACACAAATGGGGTGGTTTGTCCCCTTATAGCAATCTCTTGGGCAGATGTTTTTGGTATCATAGGGAATGTGACGTATCAAAATATAGTGGTCTTCTCAGACGCTGCTCTCTTGTCTGCAATGGTGACTGTGAAATAGCACATAAAGAATTGTTCCTTTATAGTAATTGCATAATAATATAAATTATCTATAATAACATTACTAAATTAGTACAGTAATAGCAAAAACTGGATAGGACATAATCATTCTTTGCTAGAAAACTATGGTATGGCATCTGGCTCTAGTGGAGAAACAGACTTGCCAAATTAGAAACAATAACTGTATACAAACATAACAACAAATTCTATAATGTTTGGTCTCCCTTTTTAAGTATATGAATGACTACATTGACCAAGTATGTCTTCCAGGAAATCATGCTGATTTTTATGCAGTGATGTATTACAGTGACTGTTTCTATCCTGCTATTTTAATCACTTCTGGCTCTAAGGAAATAAAGAAACGTTACATATAGTAGAATGCAGCTTTACAGCAATTTCATTATTGTTTTTGTTTTTAATGAAAAGTAGGAGGCTGCGGCAGCAATCATGACTGGAGAAGGAAGGACAGAAAATATGAACCCAGAGGTTCCCCAACTTTCTTGGTTCATGACTTCCTTGGTGTTTCAGTAATTTTTTCATGGCTCCCCTAGGACAAAAGAAATACCTGTTCCATTTACTAAATAGTTAGCATCCATCCCCACTTCTTATGATTGTAGGTTTGTTGTTATGTGCTGTCTGTTGGCTTCAACGTGTGATGATCCTACAAATGAGGGACCTCCAAGAGATCCTGTTGTTAATAACCATGTCTTGTAAACTCTGGGCTATGGCTTCCTTTATTGAGTAAATCCATCTGTAATGCACTCTTCTGCTTTTTCTACTGTATACTGTAGTTAAGCATCACATCTTTTCCCTATTGACCTACTGGTGGTCCACACCACAGGTTTTGTCATTCAGTGTGTTGAGGGTAAGTGTTGTGCCAAATGTGGTGCTGGAGAACAGTTATACAGCTAATAGGATGGCCCCCCAAAAAACAGGCCTGAGAGTAGCCCTACATGAAATACATTACAAAGTAGTTCAGCCCTGATGTTCTTCCACTCCCAGCTGCTATCTCCTATAACTGCTTTTCATTTCAAAAATAAAAAGTCTGGGGAAATTTACACCTGATATATGCAATGTAGCCCAAATTATCCTGATTTCAGGAAGCACCAATTGCATACTGATCACCAAGTCAAATAGGCTTTGAATAGCTATACAATGTTTCACAATAATCTTTCATTCTAAGGATGAATACTTACCGTCAGTTGTAGTATCCCAAAAACATGAACTTGCTGTATGCAGACCAGCTCCACACTTCTGCATCACTGCACAGGTCACTGAAGGATGAAAGTGCAGCTAGTGTTCATTAATGAAGGAAGAACCATAAACCACTGAGACCTATACACACTTCTAATGAGGGTTTTATAGTAACTGGAGAGAGAGAGAGAAGCCACAGTTTGGATCCTCTCTTTGGCAGAGTATTATGAAGAACTTACACCTTCTCTCAACAGCTGCTTCTGCTGAATTATATCAAAATGTTCAGACTGTAAACTTTTAAGTTTTTCCTTCTTTCTTTTTTTTTTAAAAAAAGCTTGAATGTGACTTTTAGCAACCCAGAGATTCTCTTTGACTTCAGCTTAACTTATTTCTGGAATTCTTTTTATTATTCTGTCATATGTTGAAGGATATCCATTAAGTTTATGAGAAACTGAAACCTGAGCCCCAGACTTCAGGATGATAAAATCTATTCCACTGTATTCCATTTAATACACGAAGAAAAACATAACAGATCAGAGCAAAGGTGTCTTCTATGCGCTAGAACAAGGGAAAAAAATATGTTCTATTATTTTAAAGTTATTCCATTTATCGTGTAAAAGAAAACCTGGCAATAATTTCTCCCAGCAATCTCTTATATTCATATTTAACCAAAAATAATAATAGAATTGCTATGCATGCTGATTCTTACCAATGTACTTGTACGTTTTCCCCAGTTTCACCAGATGTGATAAAGATTGTTCTACAATAGCTGCAGTCCACTTATTGACACTCTCATGATTGTAATCTGTCTTGCCCAGAACACCTTCTATGCACTGAAAATAAGAGCGAAATTTAAAATGTCAATAAATAAATGTATTAAAATTGACAGAAACATTCTCATTCAGCCTCATAATGGTTTGCAAGGCCATTTCAATGTCAGTGATAGGTTCATATTTGTCTCTCTAGTTTGGAGCTCCAAAGTTGGTGAACATAATTTAGTAACTATGAACTTTTGACACGGTTCCTATTTCATTGTTAAAAATTAAGCAGCAAATAGGGTTGTAGAACAGAATGTGTTAGTTTTCACAAAACAACTGAAATGTCTGACTGCAGTGGATATTCTGTTGCTAATGCTACAGTTCTAAGTTGTTGCTACAATACTATTCAGACAGGGTGATCCTATTGTCTAAGTATGCTGGGCAGCTGCTCTGCAAAGACTATTGCCGTATAACGTACCTTCAGTCAGATGTTTATAGCTGCAGAATCAAATCCTATTTACTTCAAAGAGGTTTGAGTAACTGAAGTGTGCAGGACTGCAGCCTCAGCCTCCATTTGAATTGTACTGTATAGTTTCCAGAGCTGAATTCTAGAACAGTGGTTCTTAACCTGTGGTCTGCGGACATCAGGGGGCTGCGATGTCCTCACAGGAGGTCCATGAAGGCTTGAAGGCTGCTCAGCCCACCTCCTCACCACAGTGAAATGGTCAAGGCAAAGGCAAGCAGGCTGGCTAGCTTGGCTTGCGCATTACCATTCAATCCGCTCCAGCCATAAACTTGCAGGAAGAAACAGGAGAAAAGTCTTCCCTCCCCCTCCAGTGCCTCTGAAGGAAGGTTTAATGGATGGTGTAATTGTATTTTTTATTATTATTATTATTATTATTATTATTATTATTTTAAATCTTAAGTTAAGTCTTGGGGGTCCAAGATGACAAAAGATATTTAATGGAGGTCTATGGAAAAGAAAAGGTTAAGAGCCACTATTCTAGAACATATGCTTCTGCTTAGCATTACAGTAGCAGTAAGGGTGCTTTCTAGTGCTAGCTGTAGCACTAGCACACACACACACGCACACATATACATATAAACTAATTACAAAAATGACAGAAGTAAGGTCAAGGGAAGTAATAGTGCTGCTCTATTCTGCCTTGGTCAGACCTCACCTAGAATACTGTGTCCAGTTCTGGGCACCACAATTCAAAAAGGATATTGACAAATTGGAGCATGTCCAGAGAAGGGCGACTAAAATGGTGAAAGGTCTGGAAACGATGCCTTATGAGGAGAGACTTAGGGAGCTGGGTATGTTTAGCCTGGAAAAAAGACGGTTAAGAGGCGATATGATAGCCTGTTTAAGTATTTGAAGGGGTGTCACGTTGAGGCTGGAGCATGCTTGTTTTCTGCTGCCCAGAGACTAGAACAAGGAGCAATGGATGCAAGCTCCAGGAACAGAGATTCCACCTCAACATTAGGAGGAACTTTTTGACAGTAACAGCTGTTCGGCAGTGGAACACACTCCCTCAGAGCGTGGTGGGGTCTCCTTCCTTGGAGGTCTTAATCAGAGGCTGGATGGCCATCTGTCGGGGATGCTTTGATCGTGATTTCCTGCGTGGCAGGGGGTTGGACTGGATGGCCCTCGTGGTCTCTTCCAACTCTACAATTCTATGATTCTATGATGGGGAAACACAGGGCAGCTACAAATGGATGACAATGTTGTCTGAATCCTCCCAGAAATTCCACAAATAAGGCAATGTAATTACACCATATTGGTCTTGCTTGGAAATACCCTAAATCACTGACACTGAGTTGTATCCAGAGTTGCTCTCCCATGAACACAAGGCATTATAGTTCAAAGGAACCTGTTGCCAGTGGATGCAAATCTTTTCAGCAATATATTCCATTAATTTCAGTGAGACTTAATTCCTGGTAAGTGTATTCAGTATTACAGCCTAAATCTTCAGAGCTACTTTAAACATGGAAACACAAAATAGCTAAAAATACATTCTGTCAGTGGAATACATAAAAATACACAAAATACATAAATATGCTAAAAGAAATAACTCACATCTTTAATAATATTGTGGGCTTCTTCAGTGTTAAAGGTCATCTGAAATAAGAATAATCACAACAATAAAAATGAGCAGTTCTTTATTTAAATATGTGATATCAACTATCATCAAACTGGATTCCAGAACAATATACTGTATAAAATAAAAAAGGAACTAAAAGAGTTCAAAAGATGAAGAATTCTACATGCATAAAAGCCAAACCAAAACCCAAATTAAAAAAAAAAAAAACACATCCCAAATACATCAAGAATCGACTATTTCCAACTGCATTCTAAAAACCTTACATTAGAATCCATGGCCTACATCCAACACCCCACATTGCAGTCTCCTAATCACTGTTCTTTTGTGGCTTTTGTAGCATTAGAGAGAGGGGAGGGGCAAGAGGACAGACAGGTTTAAGGAACAGATGGAGCTTCTCTGCAAGGCACTATGCCAGCCCAAGAATGTGAAACAGAGCATTTTAAAACAGAAATTAGGCTCAGTTTATACATGCAGTAGAATCAAGTACAGTTGTTCCTCTGTATTCCACAGATTTGGTATCCAAGGATTTAAGTATTCTTTAAAAAACAATAATCCCAAAAGCAAACCTTGATTTTGCCATCTTATATAAGGGACACCATTTTGCTATGCCATTGCATATAATGGGGCTTGAGTATTCACGGATTTTGGTATCCACGGGGTTCCTGGAACCAAACCCCTGTGAATATGAATGGACAACTGTATGTAGATCTCCCTGCCTCTTTTACACATGTGTGTGCATGGATGGAGGGGTTTGCATGTTTGAAATGTCACCACATTGAAGAAATGTCCTTGCACATACATAAAACTAGCCAATACAAAACCAGCCACTCATTCTTCACACAGTGTGTACATGTCATGAAAAACTGCATTAACGCAGAGCTTCTTAAACTTTTTCCACTCGTGACCCCTTTTCACCCAAGAAATTTTTACATGACTCTGGGTACATAAGTACATAAAATAGGCATACAAATCAAATATACTGCTGCCAATTTATTTATTTATTTTTGCAGTCCCCACATTCAGTTATGTGACCCCATATGGGGTCACGACCCACAGTTTAAGAAGCTTTGCAATGACATATATAGATGGGTCTATCCCCTAGCAGGAGAGCTTTGATCACGTTTCTACTGCACATACAAACCCAGGCTTCAAATATAAGCAGCCTCTTTTGATCAGATACAGATTCCCACCTGCCTCTCCCTTGCCTCCTCTCCCTTGCCCACCCACCTCCTCTCCCTTGCTATGGCCACAGAAGTACCTTTCCTCAGCCTTTGCTATCCTCCCAAAGATTATGAGAATAACACGACAGCATTTTGGACAGATAAAAATAACATGCCAGCAAGGTAGGCGGGTCGAGGCCCCTGCCTATTTATGATTGGCCCCCAAAATAAATAATTATGCCACTTGTCATAGAATCATAGAATTGTAGAGTTGGAAGAGACCACGAGGGCCATCCAGTCCAACCCCTTGCCACGCAGGAAATCACGATCCAGCCTCTGATTAAGACCTCCAAGGAAGGAGACCCCACCACGCTCAAAGGGAGTGTGTTCCACTGCCGAACAGCTCTTACTGTCAAAAAGTTCCTCCTAATGTTGAGGTGGAATCTCTGTTCCTGGAGCTTGCATCCATTGCTCCGTGTTCCAGTCTCTGGAGCAGCAGAAAACAAGCCTGCTCCAGCCTCAACGTGACACCCCTTCAAATACTTAAACAGGGCTATCATATCTCCTCTTAACCATCTTTTTTCCAGGCTAAACATACCCAGCTCCCTAAGTCTCTCCTCATATGACATGGTTTCCAGGCCTTTCACCATTTTAGTTGCCCTTCTCTGGACACGCTCCAGTTTGTCCATATCCGTTTTGAATTGTGGTGCCCAGAACTGGACACAGTATTCTAGGTGAGGTCTGACCAAGGCAGAATAGAGCCGCACTATTACTTCCCTTGACCTAGACACTATACATCTATTGATACAGCTCAAAATTGCATTGGCCTTTGTAGCTGCCGCATCACACTGTTGACACATGTTCAACTTGTGGTCTACTAGGACTCCTAGATCCCTTTCGCACATCGTCTCGTTCGGTTCTTAAACTGGCCGGGATGTCCTCCATGGGGGGGGGTGGTCAGCGAAGGCTTGAAGGCTGCTTAGCTCACCTGCCTGCCTGCAATAAAGTGGCCAAGTGGCAGGAGCCAAGGCTGGCTGGCTTGGCCTGCGCATTGCCATTCAATCTGCTCCAGCCACGAAGAAGCAGGAGAGAAGTCATAGAATCATAGAATTGCAGAGTTGCCTCCCAGGGAAGGGTTTAATGGATGGTTTATTATCAGGTATTATTATTATTATTATTATTATTATGGTTTTAAATCTTGAGTTAAGCCTCCTTGACTTTCAGGGGGGTGGCTGGGTGGAAGTGAGAGACCCCTGTGGAGGCTCTGGACCCGGGGGGGGGAAATCTTTTCCCGAGCGGAGGCCGCGCCCGCATCTACAGGGCCTCTCCGAGGCTGTCTGTGCGCAAAAGCGCACAGACAGCCCCGGAGAGGCCCTGTAGATGCGGGTGCGGCCTCCGCTCGGGGAAAGACACCCCCCCCAGGCTGAGGGGGGGTCCTTTCCACTGCCACCCCTTTCCTCCCGCCCAAAGAGAGCGACCCGAGAAGGACTCCCCGCCAGCGCTGCTTCCTCGACGGGCTGCGGCCACCTCGTGTGCTACTACCTCGTCATTATGTGGGCGAAACTCCTCCATGGCTCCAATGGCGGCGTGCCGCGTCCCCTAGTCCCACTGCTGGCGACGGCCCTCGCCCTTCTTGCTGTGGTTTAACCGGGCACGGCTCCGCCTGCTCTCACCCCCACCCGGGCAAAGGGAAGGAAGGGGAGGGTATCTTCTCCATTTTTTATTTTTTTATTTTTTTTGCAGCTCCCTCTGCCGGCTAAAGGAAACGCTGGTCTCCCTCCCTCGCTTGGCCTGGTCAGGAGTCCTTTTTTGGACTACAACGCCCAGAATCCGCTAGCCAGATTCTGGGAAGCTGCAGCCTAAAACAAGGGTTCTTCACCTTTTCTTTACCAGGGATTCCCTTTCAACATCTTTTGTTGCCACGGGCTTCCAAGACTTAACTCAAGATTTAAAACTCTAACAACAACAATAATAATAATAATACAATTCCACCATCCATTAAACGTTTCCTCAGAGGCACTGGAGGGGAAGACTTTTCTCCAGCTGCTTCTTGTAAGTTTGTGGCTGGGACCCCCTTTAAATATCTTTTGTTTCCTTGTGGTCTCCCCAAAGAATTAACTCAAGATTTAAAACAACAACAACACAATTCCACCATTCATTAAACGTTTCCTCAGAGGCACTGGAGGAAGAAGACTTTTCTCCAGCCGCGGCGGGGACCCTCTTTAAATATCTTTTGTTGCCTTGTGGTCTCTTCAAAGACTTAACTCAATATTTAAATCCCTAACAACAACAACAACAAACCATCCATTAAACCTTCCCTCAAAAAGCTTTTGTGTGGGCCTCCCGCTATAGACCAGTGGTTCTTAACCTTTTCTTTACCAGGGACCCCCTTTAAGTATCTTTTGTTGCCATGGTCCCCCAAGATTTAAGATTTAAAACAACAACAACAATACCACCACCAGATAATAAGGCCCAAGACTTAGCTCAAGATTTAAAACCACAATAATAACAATAATAGTAGTAGTAATATCTGATAATAATAATAAAATTACACCATCCGTTAATCCTTCCCTCAGAAGCACTGGAGTGGGAAGGAAGACTTCTCCTGCTTCTTCCTGCAAGTTTGTGGCTGGAGTGGAATGAATGGCAATGTGCAGGCCAAGGCAGCCAGACTTTGCCTTGACTCCTGTCACATGGCTGCTCCACTGCAGTAGTGGACCCCTGTGAGGACACTGCGGACCCCTGGGGGTCTACAGACCAGAGATTAAGAACCACTGGTCTAAAAGAACATTTTTCCAATTTACTGAGCTGATTCGCAATGTTTCATACGAGGTTTGTGGCAGTGCGTTCTACAACTTCTCTCTGGTACCTGGAGTATTTGAAGTAACAAATAAATGCACCTGTGACATGGCTGGAATGTCTCCCACTCCTGAGTAACTACATCTTATCCCTGCACCATGGCCATCCCTAGACATTTGCTGCCTGCGGCAAAGGATAAGATGGCGTTCCCAAGCCCACTCCACATAAAGAAGATGACTAAACTGGCCAATGCATCTTTCTTCAATACTTGGTGAGAAGAGAGTATCCCCTACTGTATCTGAGGCTTTATGAGAGCAAACTGTGTGACACACACCATTTTGTCCAACACATTGTTACTGTTCTTCCTCTGCCAGCATCTACCACCAGAGGAGGCTGTCTAACTGCTTAATTATTTATTTGATTTCAGTATTAGTATTTATAAACTACAGTACTTAGATCTGAAGATTTCAAAACAGTGGCTAAAAAATAAAACATACAGTTTCAATATATAGATAGAAAATGTTTATTGCTTAGTCCAAAGACCATTGCAAAGTACAATTTCAATACAATATCTCACCATAAATATTTTACCACAACATAAAACAAACGTGCAAAATGAAAATGCAGTAGTTACATATCTGTGAAATAGATGGTAGGCTGGATGATGATGATGATAATTTTATTCATCCTGCCTTTCTACCGACAATGGGACTCAAGGTGGCTAACAACATCTTTAAAACAATACATTAAAAACAATACAAAAGTAAAAATAACAGTATAAATATAAAATTTTTTAAAGAAACAATTCATAAGTTAAAACATTAAACATTAAAATATTTAAATGTATTAACAACTCTATAAAGACCCTTCACAGTCTTTTTTTATTTAAGTTTTTATTAATTTTTTTAACAGTACAGAGAGATAAAGTTATACCACACAGCCTTAAAAGCCCAGCCCTTATCAGTTCATACACATGGAAGGTTTATAAAACAATTCCACATGTGTGTAAGAATAAAAATTGCTGGAACATGGGAAATATCTGATACAATAAGGCTGACAATGTCATTTTAGATAGATTTCAGTTCCTGCCCTTTGTAAAAGAGACTGTTTAAAGAAATCCTACTTGATTGATCAGAATTAATGTATGATGCACTTTTGTTTATGGTGGAAAACAATACTTGTGAAGGGTATTATTTCATTGACTTGAGATGATAATTGATTGGTAAATGTCACAGCAGGAACCATCTTAGAAGAAAAATTTCTCTCAAAATGGTAGCTACCTGCCACAGCAATTTCTTTCTGTTCCTCCAGTGTTAGTCATGCCAACTAACTTCCTGACTCTGAACCCAAAATTACTTGTTAAGTGATAGGTCCTTTATTAATAACACAGAACTTTCCAAATGTCCCCAGAGGTTGTGTGCTGAATCTATAAGGCATGTTATCTGGCAATCATACAAAAGGTAACTAAGCAAGACTGTACCAGAAAATAACCTATTTTGATGGAATTAGACATTGACCTATAACCATAATAATAACAAGTGGGTAACACAACCACATATACTTAAGGGACAAAGCAGAAAAGGGCAATCAGAATATAAAGGAGGTGACTTCCCCTGTGAAGACAGGATACAACATCTAGGTTTAACTTAACAAAAACTGAAGCTTAGAGAAAAGGGAGTTTATTAAAAACATGATAGAGGTATAATTCTATGCATGGTATAGAGAAAGTGGATAGGGAGGGGTTTTTTTTCTCACTCTCTCTTAATACCAATGCCTGTTATTGTCCACTAAAGCTGTATGGTGGGAGAGTCAGGACAGAGAAAAGGAAGTGTGTCTTTATGCAATGCATAGTAGTTAAATTATGGGATTTGTCACCACAAGTTGTAGTGATAGTTGCCAACCTGGATAGCTTTAAAAGGAGATTAAACAAATTCAAGGATGGCTACACATCATGATGCCTAGACTGTACAATATTACTTTCAATATCTGGACTCACCAGCCAAGACACAAAGTCCCATGAATTAGATCAATGCTACTCAAAATGTACTCTCTGGACCAGTGCCAGGATGTGAGTCTTCAGCTATCAGTCTGCAGTGAGTTTCCAGAACAGAAGGAAACCATTGCTATCAACGGGTGCAAGCATGGCACTTATCCCTAGCACATTAGAGGGGGAGGAATTGCCCCCACATCACATAGGATGAGAAGCATCCCCATAGTCAACTTTTTTTCTACAATTTGACAACTGTACACATTTCCATTTCTTTGGCTCATCTACATGGGTCAGAATACACCAACTCCCTGCTGGCATATTCTGGCCACAGATCTGGCCCATTCCTCCCTCATTACCAGCACAAAACAGGATGGAGCCTAGACCACCATGCCGGTTTGTCCCTACAGCCACCGCCACCACTGCCCATGTCCCCTTCTCTGGCCAGGAAACCAGCCTGCAGCACACATGCTGTGGGCCTCTTCCTGGATCCAGAAAGTGCAACATGGATGGCAGCAGCAGTGATGGGTCAGCATGGTGGTAGGGTCCCATGGGGCCCAATCAATTTCTTCTGTAAAGAAACTTTTTTTCTTGGGTATTTTGCTGAACTGTTTTATTGGGCGTTACACCGTCTTAGCCCTGTCTTTTCCCTGGGTGTCATGAAGACTGCCTGGGGGCAAAACGTGGAAAGCCCTGCATTGTTAGGACTGCAGGGCTCAAAGTCTGGGCCAAGACAGGGTAAATAACCTGTGTAGACAAAGCTTTTGTTTACCTAAAGTGGCTTAACCAGATCAATTTCCTTCTTTTTACGTTATGTCCAAACTTTACGCTTTATCCTCACTTCGTTTCATAGCCTCAGCCAATTCCTTCACAACTTCTTTAAATTCCTTGGCCTTGTTTTTCCAGTCTTCCTTCAGTCCCTCTTTCAATTCCATAAATTCTTGTTTCAGTTCTGTAAATTGATTTCTCAAATACCTGATCTCTTCCAGCAGCTTCAATAAAATTGCTGAAGAAAGCTTCATCTTCTACAGATCCAGCATTACAGAGTTAAAATCAGAAGGCAAGTCTCTAAGGTTTTAAGATCTCATGCTGTCTCTGTAATTCCAGCACTACCATCTGGTTATTCTCAATCTTATCTTCTTTAAAATAAACAACTCCCCCACAGAGGAATGGGTTCTTTACTCAATTATATTCAGTAATCTAAAAAAAGAGAGAGAAAATAGCATTCAGTGGGAAGATAAGCCTTGTATCTTTTAAAGTCATTGTCCCCTCTATACTTTATATAAGTTTCTGAAACCACATCTTTACCAGCTTTTCCCTCTTTCTTTTCTTGTATCAGATCTTGTTTATAGAAGAATGAAACTCACCAGAGCTTCATTTTTCACCACCAGAAGAAAGAACTCTCTTCATTTGTAAATTGAATTGTTAAAGGTGATTAAGATAGTGGGGATTTTGCAGGTCCTGTGTCCTTTTAGGGCTCACTTAGGAGCCTGAGCTTGATGCTTATCCCGGTGCTCTCTGCTGCTCAAAACTTGCTTCTGACCACTGCTAATTCAGCAGTCTCCTTGTGAGGAGCAGCAATCCTGAGTATATGTGGGCAATCTCACACTCTCTTCCTTGTCTGGAGAGAGTCCTACTGGCTGCTAATTAACTGCTAATTAGATGGCTATTCTGTTGCTTAGCTTCCTCTGCCCGGAGCATGAAGTGAAAGTTATTTAGTTAAGGGCATGCAAATTTATGTTCACTGAAAGGTCGTACAGGATTCTGGCCATTATTTATTTATATGGCTCCACATGTAAGAAGAAAAAATATTTTGACAGGTCTCAAAGGCTTGTAGTCTAAAAAGAGACAGAGGGAGAAAATATAGAAAAGAGAAACCTACATGAACATGTGTGTGGAATCAGTTATTGTGCCTCATTGCACATCCATTGTAGTGCAAATCAGATACTCTCCTAGGGCCCGTTTATATGAGCCCCCAAAAATGGATTGCTCTGCAGTAATGTCAAATTGCAGCAGTTGCGATTTGTCCTAATGAGTTATTTTTGGCCCCCATAAGTTTCACAAATGGGACTGTAGTGGTGGCAGGGATGACACCCATGCCCACAGCACCAGCACAGATTCCTCCTCTTCCCCCTCCCCGTGGCTGCCCTCCACACTGCTGTGGGGTCCCTTCTGTAAAAAAAAAAAAAAGGAAAAAAAGCGGGGGGGGGGTTAAAGCACGTGATTATGCCTGTGCACCTCTGACCAATGAGAAGGTCTGTTCTTCCCCTCCAGACTACACAATATTTCACATGGTTGTCTTAATTGCCGGGGGTGCACATTTCCCTTGGAGTTTTTAAAAGTTTTTGCTGTTTTCAGCCCCACCTCCTTCACAACATGGTGAAACAACACAGATTGCTATTAGGACAGGTCATCTTCTCCTCACATTCCATGAGGAGTATTTTTGCCATCTAGACAACCCCCAAGTCTTATGCAGGCTATTTATCTCTGTGCTGATTCCATGTGACCAGAAAGTGCTCAAAATAATAATACTGATGAGGCTAATTGTCCCATTCCATTCTTCACTCTGCCCAGGACAAAGGGTGGCATGCATGCCAAAGACTGATATGATCAACTGCAGCTATGTGCTTATGCCACTGGTGCATTTGTCTGGCTGTATGTGACCTTAACAAATAGCTTTTAAGTGTCTGGGAGAACAATGAAATGTATGAATAAATGTACTCATGAGTAAATTTATAGATACGCATCTGGCTTTGCATACTAGAATATTTACCACATGTTCACAAAGCAACAAATCCATTCACTCTTCAAAGTGTGGAGCACTCCTCAAATTATATGAAACTGGGGCTGAAGAATTCTAAACCATTGTAGTAGCAATAGCTAGTAAAAAGTGTACAGCACTCTTTATTTTACCCAAATCTGAGACTGAAAAGTTCAAGTGTTTCTGAGAAGCTAAGTCTGTTTACTTAGAATACAGATGTCCCTTCATATTCGCTAGGGTTTGGTTCCAGGACCCCTCCCCCCGTGGATACCCAAATGATGGATACCCCATGAATACTCAAGCCCCATTATATGCAATGGCATAACAAAATGGTGTCCCTTATATAAGATGGCAAAATTAAGGTTTGCTTTTTGGATTATTATTTTTTTAAAGACTATTTTCAAGCCATGAATACTTAAATTCGTGGATACCAAATCCGTGGATATGGAGGGACAACTGTAATTCCCACTTTGCTCAGTTGGTTTTACTCCCTGATTAAGTATATTTAGTGTTGTAGACTACATATACTTACAAGCAAGTAAGATCCATTGAATTCTGATAGTTGGATCAATTGTAAAATAAATGGGTTCAGTATCAGGTTGAGAGGCATGCAAACATAACCACAGCCAGGACTTTGTATAGGGAAGAGAAGCCAGTCTGGAGACTGTCCTGTTCCTTCCATGCTAACAGGGCCAAAGAGTGAAAGCAATTTCTTGCTTGTCATTTTTACCCTGTATTCTTGAATAAGACAGGCAGGAATTGTTGCAGGTATCACTGCTTTCAAAGAGAACCCCAATCAAGAGAACACACATACAGAGAGTATTTTTAATTAACTTCTATAGAAACAGTACTGTATTTTAAAGAAGACCTCTGATTCTCAGAATCACCTTTTACCTCTCAAAGGACTTTATTAGGCAAGCCTCTTTACTCATTCTTTTGCCGGCATATTTTGTGCCATTTTTATGATGGCAAAAGAACGCCTCTGTCATGCCCTGTGAGCCTGATGAGGGTATAGAGTCAGAGGAGGAAGAGGACATGGCAGGGGACAGCCCTAGGGACCCTGACACAGGTTTATCTACACCTGTGCCAGCAGGGGACCCTGCCAACCTAGAGGCTCGAGCAGAGGAAGAGCCTGGTCCAAGTGGGTTGGCATCAGTCCCAGCAGAGAGTCCTGCCCATTCAGATAAGGACAAAATAGAAGAGGGAGTTATTTATTTATTTATTTATACCCCGCTCTTCATCCTCAAGGTCATCAGAGCGGCTTACAAATTGTTTTAAACAATAGCTATTTACCTCCACCATCGTATACCTAGCAGTGAGCTCAAAAGGAAGCTCAAAGGAAACCTCTGAGACTTTATGAGAAAAACCTGCTTGTTAAGAAACACCTGACAAAGCCTTAATAGAGGCAATGGAAGCTTTATCAGAGATC
Source organism: Gambelia wislizenii (assembly GCA_030847615.1). NCBI lineage: Eukaryota > Metazoa > Chordata > Lepidosauria > Squamata > Crotaphytidae > Gambelia > Gambelia wislizenii. The sequence continues at coordinate 269,231,438 of JAUMIR010000003.1, forward strand.
AATTGATCTTCCTGGTGAAAGCTTCCTGCTGACTTTGGTGCCTGGATTCCGGTTATTTTGACTTCTGTTACCTGGACTCATGCTTAGACTTTCCCTGAGTACTCTGCTGCCTGCTCCTGTTGACCCACAGACTGTTTTGGACCCATGCTGCCTGACTGCCATAAGCCTCTGACCTTTTTGACTGTGTTACTGGACTAAATCTTTGACTGTGTTTGCATTCCTGTGAGCTAATTAACAGTTGGCTACCTTCCCAGACTAGTGCTGTTTATACTTTGCTGGTAACTTGTTGCTTTCCAGACACCCCCCTACCAGACCTTACTCCCAGTAAAAGGCAGCATTGACAGAGAGTGAATGGAGCTCCTTTCACTTCTGCACTTGTGATCTTGACAAATCTTGTGAGAAGATGCAAGCGTGGGAAATTTTTAAAATAAAGAAAAAAACACACAAAATGTTCACACAAGCACAAAAACACACTAAAAAAATTACAAGTAAACCAGTTAAAAAAAAAAAAAGCGCCTCCCCTACCTGGCTGTCCTGATCTCACTTGGAAGTGCTCTGTCATTCATGCTGCATTCACATGAGCACAATGGTGCGAAGTTTCAAATGGAAGCACCAGGGGAGATCTATTGACAGCTTGGCCCATCAATATAAAAGTATGCCTTATTCCCTACACATGATCACGAAAGGATGATGACGTCTGGTATGTGTACCCTTTCATGTTAATTAGGCGTTATTATGACGCCATATTTGTCTGGTCTGATAAAAGTCCAAAGTCATAAGACATCGGTTTCAAGTTGGTAGAACCAGCTTTCCCTACCCATCTTTTAAAAAGATTTCCCAAATTAGTTTAATCACATAATACATGTAATCAGATCAACACATGTTGTTGTTGTTGTTGTTGTTGTTGTTGTATGTCTTCAAGTCATTTCTGATTTATGGCAATCCTAAGGTGAATTTATCACAGGGTTTTCTTGGCAGGATTTGTTCAAAGGATGTTTGCCATTGCCTTCCTCTGAGGATCAGAGACTGCGACCCACCCAAAGTCGCCCATTGTGTTTCCATGGTGGAGCAGGGATGTCCTAGTCCTGTACTCAAACCACTACACCACACTGGCTCTAAACACATGCTGAGCTGTTCACAAAGCTGGAATCACAATATTAAGTCATATGCAAATCCAATGGGGGGGGGGCGGAATGAAAATGCCTGATGGTGGTTCATCTTACCATGTAAGAATCTATCCTCAGTGGGCAGTTAGTGAATGCAGCCTCAATGTGGAAACAGAGACAATATGACTAGGGTTTCAGTTTACAGCAACAACAAAAGGTAACCATATAAAGATGTTGTTTAATAAAATACATGAATACTATCCTGCTTTTTATCTACACCTTTTTTGTTTGGTGCACCCCACCACTCAGAAGTACAAATGCTAAACCCAGCATGTCAAAAGGCAAATGCTAAACTCAGAGAGCCAGTGTGGTGTAGTGGTTTGAGTGTTGGACTACGACTCTAGAGACCAGGGTTCGGATCCCTGCTCGGCCATGGAAACCGACTGAGTGACTTTGGGCAAGTCACGCTCTCTTAGCCTCAGAGGAAGGCAAAGGCAAACCCCTCTGAGCAAATCTTGCCAAGAGAACCCTATTACCTTAGGGTTACTATAAGCTGAAAACAACTTGAAGGCACACAACAACAACAACAAACTCAGAGTGCAAATGCTAAATTCAGAGATGGCCCAACCAAAAGGCAGGCAAAGTGAGGCAGCCACCTTAGAGAACTGATTTCAGTACTATGAAATGACAGCAAATGATAGGTACTACTGGTGACAGTGACTGTATTTTTAGCACCCTGCAGAAGTCCTTGTGAGATTCTCTATATCAGATGTTCAAATAACTTGGTAGACCTTGTCAGAATGCCATTTGCCCCTCTACCTCAGATGCAAAATGTTTAGGTTGGCCCTGGCTAAACAGCCCTAAGACAACCTCAGATGGGCAGCTCTTGAACTCAGGTTTCTAGGGGGACAACTTTGGCCTTCCATTATTCCTGCCCATGTGGCTGAGCATTGTGGGAGCCAAAGGTAGAGTTATATACAGCAGTTTCCCCCCTCCCCCATAATACTTTGATGATGTGAGACACTTGGAAATCTTCCATCAGTCTTCCACTTTCAATACGCAAAGTTAGCGAATCAGGTTTGTACTTTCTTATATACATTTTCTTAATCTTTATTGATTGTTTCTACTCTACTCAGATATAGGGACAGGTCTACAAGAAAACAACCACTGTGCGCACAAATGGTAAGAAAACAGGACAGTATAGTACTTACAAGGTTCTGGAGTTGCTTGCCATTTTGGGTGCAACCTAGACTGACCAACTCTCCCTTATTTTCTGGGATCTCCTTTGTTCAAGCTATTTTTAAAAATCCTCCCAGCTCCCTTATTGACCTTCTATTTCTCCCCTATATTTACAAAGGTCTGACATTCAGATGTCAAGGGCAAGCAAGTGGGCACACAGAGGGAACCTGTGAGGGCTGGATGCCTGTGTAAGGATAATCAAAAAGCAAGCCAGGAAACTCCTGCTGGCTTGAGGTGTATGTTTGAATATATTGGGTGTGTGTGTGTGAGAGAGGGAGATAGAATGAGGGAGGGAGAGGTATGTGTGAGTTGTTGCATCTGTGTGCATGTGAGAAAGGGAAGTGCATGTTTGCATGTCCCTGTAAGTGGGGGGGGGGAATGGGGTATGTATGTGCTTTTGCATTTCTGTATATAAAAGAAGGTTTGGTTTATGTGGGGTGAGTGTGTGTCTTTGTGTCTCTGTTGCAATAAGATATCTGTAACGGTTCTTTTGCTTTTCTTTAAAGTTAGTAGTGGTGCTTGGGATCTTTTTAGATTAGTTTTTGTTGTTGTTCTTGTTGTTGCTGTTTAAGTTCCCTGGATAGTGCATACATACACAAACATAAAAAGCCAATCAAAATATTGAACAATATGGCCAGGCCATTAAAGATGTAATCCTATACCAATGAAGATTTGCCAGACTGCTAAAAATGCACAAAATTTGTTGCGACCAAAAGGGGGCATCCACACTAGAGAACTAATCCAGGTTGAAACTGGATTATTTGCATGGCTCCTTTCTTTGGAATCCTGGGATTTGTAGTTTGGCGAGGCACCAGCACTCTTTGGTAGAGAGGGCTGGAGACCTTGTAAAGCTACAAATCCTAGGATTCCCTAGGAAGGAGCCATACAAATATCAATCCAGTTTATTTGTGTAGCATGGATTCCATAAATCTCCCTTAAATTAATGGCCGAAAGTCAATCACCCTAGTGCAACCTCAACTCCCAAACTTTGTCCTACTGCTTTGTGGCCCAGATCTCACACCAAACAACAACAACACCCAGGGTCCTTGCCATCCTAGAGGTCCTCCTAACCCCATCCTTCTGTGTCTGTTCGAAGCCTTGACATAGACCTTTTTATTATATATGGATTGGCCTTTTCAGTTATCAGTGCGCTTGCAGAAAGCGCGTGATGAGTCTTTCCTGAATCTTCATTTGTGAAGAAAAGCCATATATATATATATATATATATAGAGAGAGAGAGAGAGAGAGAGATGTCCCTCCGTATCCACGGATTTGGTATCCACAGATTTAAGTATCCAGGGCTTGAAAATAGTCTTTAAAAAATAATAATCCAAAAAGCAAACCTTGATTTTCCCATCTTATATAAAGGACACCATGTTGCTATGCCATTGCATATAATGGGGCTTGAGTATTCACGGATTTTGGTATCCATGGGGGGTCCTGGAACCAAACCCCAGCGAATATGAAGGGACAACTGGATATACCGTACTATATCTCCGCAGGAGGCTTTTCTCCTTTCCAGCTCCCGCCACCTCCTCCCGAGCCGGTCCAGCAGGAGGCGCTAAAAGGCGGCGGTGGTCAGCAAAACAAGCCTGAGAGGCGTCGAGTGAAGGCAGGAAAGGGGCTGGCGAGCCCTGCAGGTCTTCTTTGCTCGCGTCCTCAGTCTGCAGCACCTGCCGCCGCTGCTACGCGTAAAGAGGCACGGAGCTCCTTTTCTTCTTCTTCTTCTTCTTCTCTTCCACCCCACGAGCTCCTCCTCCGAAGAGGCGGCTCAGGCTTGGCGGGTGGGGCGGGGGACACACACCGCAACAGCCAGAGCGGGAAGAGAAGCCGCAAGCAAGCAGCTCAGGTGAGTGAGGAGTTGCAGCAGTTTTCCCGCGCAGCGCCCAGAATGGTCGCTTGGTGAGTCTGTTTGCAAGCCGGCCCTGGCGGTAGGAGCTTGGGTGAGGGAGGTGACTGAGGGCAAGCGGTGGGGAGAAGCGAGGCAGGCGGGCATGGGCTCTGGCACTCCTTCCTCCGGCTCTCACAGCTCCCTCGCTGGGCACAGCCCAGCGAGGGAGCTGTGAGAGCCGGAGGAAGGAGTGCCAGAGCCCATGCCCGCCTGCCTCGCCTCTGCTTTAGTCCTCGCCTCTCCCAGTGAGGCAAGAAGCATTTTCTACTTCCATTTCTCCCACCCATCCCCAGTCAGGGAGGAGAGAGGGGTCTGGAAGGAGAAAAAAGAAGAAGAAAAGGTCCGTTTCCTGATGCTCATTCTGTGCCTGAGGTAAGGATGCGGCGTCCTCTCTCTTTCTCTCTTGTAAAGTCTGAACCCAGCATTTGAGGGTTGGCGGGAAGTACTTTACTCTGCTTTCCCCCCTCCTCGCCTCTTCCCACTCCGAAAGCGAAGTTCGCTCCAGTCCATTTCAGTCTGAGAGGAAAAAAAAGAGGGGAAGGATAAGATAAATACAGTAAATAAGACTTGTTTGTTGGACATCCCCTTAGCAGCCAGCGAAGGAGGAAGAGGCTCTAAGCGCACTGGTGCCTAACCTTTTCTATACCAGGGACCTGTTTTAAATAAATTTTGTTGTCCCCCACCCCAGACTTAACTCAAGATTTAAAATTCTAATCATAGTAACAATACAGTTGTCTCTTCATATTCGCTGGGGTTTGGTTCCAGCACCACCCCCCCCCGTGGATACCCCAATCCGTGAACACTCAAGTCCCATTATATGCAATGGCATAGTAAAATGGTGCCCCTTATATAAGATGGCAAAATCAAGGTTTGCTTTTTGGATTATTTTTTTTTAAAGACTATTTTCAAGCCATGAATACTTAAATTCATGGATACCAAATCCGTGGATACAGGAGGATAACTGTAATTCTCACTTTGCTCAGTTGGTTTTGCTCCCTGATTAAGTATATGTAGTGTTGTAGACTACATATACTTACAAGCAAGTAAGATCCATTGAATTCTGATAGTTGGATCAATTGTAAAATAAATGGGTTCAGTATCAGGTTGAGAGGCATGCAAACATAACCACAGCCAGGACTTTGTATAGGGAAGAGAAGCCAGTCTGGAGACTCTCCTGTTCCTTCATTGCTAACAGTCTGGATACAAAATCCATGGATAGGGAGGGTCAACTGTAATACCTGATAATACTTGATAATAAAATAATAATACAGTTACACCACCCATTAAACCATCCCTCAGAGGCACTAGAGGCAGAGGGAAGACTTTTCTCCTGCTGATTCCTGCAACTTTGTGGCTGGACTGTGGATTTAATGGCAATGTGCAGGCCAAGCCAGCCAGCTTTTGCCTTGGCTTCTGTCATGTGGCCGCTCCACTGCAGGGAGGAGGTGGACCAAACAACCTTAAAGGACTCCCTGTGAGGACATCATGGGCCCTTGGAGGTCCCTGGACCACAGGTTAAGAACCACTGCTCTAGTGCTCTGTTCCACCAGAGGATTTTCCTCCAGGTGAGTGTCACCTGCCTTGGCGGTTGGAGGTGAGATGATCATATCCTCCCAGTCTCTTCGAGGCTCCCTGGTTTGAGTCCTCTGCAGTCTTTCTGCAGAGCATCTGCTCTCTGTTTTTGACATGCTGTAGATTTGGAGAGTCAGTGTGGTGTAATGGTTTGGGTGTTGGACTAGGACACTGGGATTCCAGAGTTTGAATCCCTGCTCAGCCATGGAAACCCATTGAGTAAGCCACACTCTCTCAGCCTCAGAAGAAGGCAAAAGCAGCCCTCCTGCTGAACAAATCTTGCCAAGAAATCCCCTTGGTAGGTTTGCCTTAGGGTCACCATAAGTCAGAAATGTCTTAAAGGCACGCAACAACAAGTTTGACTTCTGGCTGACAGAAGCATGGAAGGCAGGGTGGTGATTGGAGTGCTGTGTACTTGTTGCCCTCGGTGTTTTAAGGGTATGTGGATTGTATGTTTATCAGACTGGTTACTGAAAAATTATAGAGAGCTCAGAAAAATTATTTCAGTTTCCAGATTCATGGGATAAGTATACCGTACAACCCTCATTACTGTGGAAATGCGAAACCGTGGATAATAGCAAACCCAATTGAAATAAATGCCTTCTGGCCCATGCATAGCATAGAGTTGCACTGGAGGACCTAGGGATTCCTAGAGAGAATACTTTTCTAGGCATTTTCTAAATCTTCAATGTGGTGATGGTCAGCTTCCGGCAGAAGTATCATGGAATTGCACTGGAGGATTTAGAAAATGTCTAGAGCAAATATATTTTTTGAAAGTGAAACCATGGGTACTGGTCCTGCGGATACAGAGGTCATATTGTATGTGTGTGTATGTGTCTTCAAGTCACCTGCCAACTTATGGCGGCCCTGTGAATTTCATAAGGTTTTCTTAGGCAAGGAATACTCAAGAGATGGTTTTGTCAGTTCCTTCCTCTGAAATATAGCCTACAGCACCTGGTATTGGTTAGCTCTCTCATCCAAGAGCTGACCGTGTTTAGCTTCCAAATTCAAATGGAATCTGGTACCTTGAGGGTATTTAGGCTGTGACATACCCATATACCCACCTTTCATGGAATTAGAGTTGAAAGAAACACCAAGCTCAGCTGCTTGGAAGTATAGGAATCTACAAACCAGACATTCCTGACAGGTGGCCATTTAACCTCCATTTAAATTTCCAGCAAAGGAGAGTCCACTATCTTCTGAGGAAGTCCGCCTCCCTGTAGAGCTGATCTCATTGTCAGGTATGGGCACCTACCTGCTGAATAGGAATCCACACATTTTGGCTGAAGGTGGCAGACAAACATTAGTTTCCGGTAGCTACCGGTAGCTATGAAATCAGTCACACCATGATAATGCAAGATTATATGACAATATCAACATGGATATTGCCTAATGAAATTATGTAACTCATAGCACTATCCTCGTATGTCTCCTCAGAAGTAGGTCTTATTGATGTATGTGAGGCTTATTCTTAACAATGCATAGAGTTAAGTGTGGAAACTTGGCCAGTAAGATGCTTATATTTTCATTCTTGAAATCTTGTTACAAGAAGCTTGTATGGACGGGCAATATACCCCCATTTTGCCACCGTCTTAGAACTCTGCAGTCCTGACAATGCAGGGTATTTGCCCCTTTCAGCCCCCAGGCAGTCCTCACCAACCCCAGGGAAGATATGGGACTGAGATGGCGGAAGGTGGAGTAAGGCCCAATACCTGTTTTATTCTGTTTTTCCTGGGAGGAAATGGATTGGACTCCACATGTCTGCAGGAGTCCTTCTCAGCGGGCCGGCCCTCGCTGCTGCCACCATCTCCCTGGCTTTCCTGGAAGGCAGGAAGGAGTCCTACAGCATGTGACCAGAGGTGGTCACATGCATGGGACTTTGGTCACATGTTGCAGGATCCCTTCCTGTGTTCTGAGACAGCGAGGGAGATGGTGGTGGCGGCAGCTGCAGCAATGGGAGGGAATCGGGGGGGGGAGTGGGCCTGATCCACAGCCAGGATGTGCCACCGGGGAGCTGACATATCCTGGCTTGTGTAGATGAGCCCAAAGATGCTGGTAGCATACAATTTTCCTACTCAAGAAGGAATTCTGTGGTACCTAAAGATTAAATTCATTCTGTGGTTTAATTGACCATGGAATCCTAATCTCCTAGGTTAAAGTGCAATACCACATTGGACTATTAGTACATAGTTGATTTATATTTAATGGGAAGCTAATACAAGTTTAATTTCATATTGTTCCTCAATGATGAAAGAAGAGCTCCAGTGAGCAACAATGAGGGACTAGTATATGAATGGTGCAAGACTGAACAAAAAACTATTCAAAGCTTTATTACAAACAAGTGGATACAGGATGTGATGTGAAACAAGGAAGGTGAAAATGGTTTTGCTATTCATTCAAAGGGGTCATTGTGGACAGTGAACGGCAGAGAAATCTGAAAATCTCACTTGGGTGTGATATAGATTGGCCAGTTCTCTCCTGGTATTTATTTATTTTTATATTGACAAACTATGGAGACATTGAATTTATACAAATGGCCTTTTAGTTCAGTTGGAAAATCCTGTGCAGATGTGTCCTAAATCTGATAAAATGTGAAAAGTTAAGTTTATTTATATATATAGATATATATATTCCTTGTTGGCAAAAATCTTGTAATGCCTTATAAATTATATTTGAAGAGTCTGGATATTATCAGCTGGCCTCAAAAGAGTTACAGGTCAACCCATGTATCCATGGCTTTGGTATCACAGTTTCACTTGTCCACGTCTGAAAAGCATGTTCCCCTGTAGGCATTTCTAGGTCCTCCAATGTAATTCAGTGGTCAACTTCTGGCATTTGTCTCATTGAAAATAATAGGGTTCTCTATTACCCACAGGTATCCATGGGGGGTCTTGGAACGTTTCCCCCGTGGATACGGGGGTTAACCTGTACTCCAGTCATGCATAAGGGTAATGGTGGAATCATGCCTTTTATTTTTTGCCTTTGAATAACAGAGCTCCATACCCTTAACCTGCTTGAGAAATTCCCCAGATGGCACCGTGGGGCCTTGTGGTGCTGTTCAAGAAACACAGTTTAGAACCTTTCTTGTCTGCCCAACTCAGCTAGCTGGACAGTTTGATCAAGCTCATCCAGCCTATCTGTTTCTATGGCAGGGCATTAGTAAAGCTCAGTGTAATTTCACTTATAGATCAGGATAAAGATATGAACAGGGAAAGGCAAGAACAATTAGTTACAAGGAAACTACAGCTAACAGCCCAGTTCTGTGCAAGGTGGTGTCCATTGTGTTCAGGGGATCTTAATCCCATGTAAATGTGTACAGGATGTAGTTCAATATTCAGAGTAAAATTGTATGAATCAACCAACATGCATTTCTATGAGGAAGATCATTTATTTATTTTTCCCTTAATGAGTTAGCAGGATCATGAATGCATGGATGAAGTGTGAGGTGTGGTGAGGTTGGTAATGAGTAACTCCCTAGTTTTTCAGCTGTGTCCCCCAGTCATAGGAGTGCATAACAAACATTTACTCATATGGGAGGGGGAAAACAGGTACTTCTGAAGGTGGCTGCTAAACCTGATCCCTGCCTCTTATGACCAAGGTCGTTGAGAAGCAAACCTGCTAACTCATTTGTATAGCCCATTTTGACTTCTTTTCATAGTTGCACTAGAGTGTGATATATTTGTAACAGCATGTTAGAAAGAGAAGTGCCATCTCCTGTGTGCTAGTACTCTAAAACGAAAAGCAGCTAGAATGTGGTCAGCTGCAGGGGTGAGGAGCATGCACACCTGACTGCTTCCAGATTATATTTGATTCAGCACATAACCAATGTGTATTCATTTTATAATACCTGCTTAGCACTCTTTACCCTCCATAGTAAAAGTATGCTATATGGCGGCAATATACAATAAAATGTAAAGGTTGCACTGGGATTGGCAAGTAATGGCTGGCTGAAATTGTGTGACCAAGTTTGTGTCTTCTAGTTTTGAAGGAACAAGGAGGAAAGGAGACAAGTAAAAAGTAGTTAAAGTAGAGAGTATCCTTTAGAAATGTACTTGCAGCAACCTCCATTCCTATTTGATTGAATTCTTCTGAACAGAGAAGGCTACATAGAATCACAGAACTGCAGTCCAAGGAGTGATGTCAGCAGAGAGCATGAGTCATGGTGTCTGAAGAGGAAGAAGATAAACCTCTTCATTGGAGCTCTTCGGACACAAATCAGAGCTTGTGTGAGCAAGGGATAGATCTGATTAAGTTTTGCTTGATGTTTATAGGTACAACTCTGACCTTGGGCATGCAATATATCTAGGGTGACGTTCACAAGGTTTTACTAAGGAACTATAAAGTGGTTAGAACATAAGAGGACAGGAAGAAAGCAAAGCAGAAGATCTCCAGCCCAAACCAGCTGCATAGATATTAAAACAGTTTTGAGGTGGGGAATAACACAATGTTACAAGTGCTCTTATAGTGCTGTTCAAAAATAAGATATTGTTGAGGAAAGATACTAACAATTCAAGAAGTAAACATGACTTTTCTCTTTAGCCTGTGCAGTTCTTCCCTGTAGGTAGTTACTTTCTCATTACTCTTTCTTCCTTGGAAGAAGCGCTGCGAGGGTCAGTCTTGTAGACCTAGATAAGAGTTTGTGAACCTTGTGACATCTGGTTTGATAACTGAAGGAAGGATAAAGTCTTTGGCAATGATATTTCCAAACCAGATGCAGGACAGATGCATCACCAAGCAGAGTTGAAAGAAACCTTAAGCTCATCCCCTTACCAGTGCAGTTCAGGCATTCCTGACTGGTTGCCATTTAACTGCTGGTACTGCAGCCACTCTGTTGTGAGTTTGTTCCTGCAGGGCTCCAAGGTTCACTCAGCCTTCCATCCTTTCATAGCTCAGTAAAATTAGCACCCAGCTTGTTGGGGGCAATTAGCTAACACATTGTAAAACCTCTTAGAGAGTGCTTGATCTATAAAGTGGTATAGCAATGTGCTGTTGCTAACAATTTATAAGCCACTTGAGAGCCTTGGTGGCTGAAGAGTGGGGTATAAATACTCTAAATAAATAAACAACTTCTGTTTAAATCCTTCTGACAAAGGAGAGTCCATTGCCTCCTGAGGAAGTCTGCTCCCCAGTAGAGTAGCTCTCAAAGCCTACCTGCTTTTACTTCTTAAGTTCTCAGTAGTTAAAATGTCCATTTTAAAAATAACACCTTTAGTCCCATTCCTTACCTAGTTTTATTTGTTTGTTTCCTTTTAGGAAACAATAACATTCAATCTAACTATGCAGGCTAAATACTGAGATTGGTCTGCTTCTTCATCGTATTGGATATTGATGTGTGATGTTGCTCTTCACTATTCACAACTTCCTATTTTTATAGTTTTTTAAATTACTGTGTATATATGGGACATTCACCTGCTTAGCTACTCTAGCAAGGAGTTTACCAGAACTTTTAAGAAACTACCTCATCAAAGTCACTTTGGCTCATAGCAGCAATATACAGTATAGTGCTCCATGAGTGGTTGACCTCTGTTTCACTGCTTCAGTCTGATGAACTCTTTTTATCCAAGGCTGGAACACACATCTCTACTTTTGAAAAAGAGTGGAAAAAACAGGGCAGCTGTGCTTCTGTATCAACTGCTCTATAATGTGTGCAGTGGATATTGCAATACTATAATTGAATGAGTTGCACATTATATGCAAATGAAAGTAACTGAGAGCCTTCATGATTTTCCTTTTTGATGAAGAAAAGCCAGCTCTGCTGTGGCTGATGTCAGACTATCTTTAATTTTTTTGGAGGAGGGGTAAGCCACCAGTTTTTCTACTTTTGATTGCTACAAAAGTGGCTTTCCTTTTTTAAAATTTAAATCATGGGTGGTCAAGGTATATTTTCTCCAACATGCTGTAGACGTGGCCCTTTTCTGGCCAAAAAAAGCAAAAACAAAAAAACAAAATAAACCCACCCCACCACATGAATTATCTCTCCTGGAGGCTTCCATGGGGAGCAATGCACCTTTTAAAAAGAATGCAGGCTGCATTATTGTTTGCTCATGAATACCCTTGTACCACTGTCTGTTCCTGCTTATAGCCTTTTCTCCTCAGGAGAATTCTGTTTGAGAGATTGAAGAACTGCAGTCTAGAGAACAATGTAAGCAGACAATATGAGTCATGAAGTATGATTAGGAAGAAGATAGCAGTGGCCGGCTTCTCGGCAAATTTAGGGCTGGTTCAAACAAAAGATAGCTTGGAATTCCACCTGATGGTAATGGATTTGACATTATAGGGCTTATTCTAGCTGTGGCTCCTCTTTGCACTCTTCCCTTGTCACAGTCCAGCATATTTGAATAGAAGTATGAAGAGCAGCTACAGGCATCATCAACCATCATTAGGACCCATTAATAATTTTGTGTGTACCTGTGGGTGTCTAGGGCATCATTGGGTTTGTAGTTTTGTGAAATATTTAGCCTTCTCTGTCAGAGAGCTCTGGTGCCACAACAAACTACTAATCCCAGGATTCCATAGCATTAAGCCATGGCAGTAAAGTGGTGTCAAACTGGATTATTTCTGCAGTGCAGATGCAGCCTAGGAAAATGAAGCAATTAACTCTCTTCCCACTTGCCATTTGTCTGCCCCAAACCACCTCACAAGCTGCTATGGAATTCTTATCCATAGGACTGTATAATGTACAGTTAAGTTCTGATTAATAATATATCCTAAAGAAACAACAAGAAAAAAAAGATTTAAAAAATACTTCTAATTTTTCAAGTTCAGCAATAACTTTTTTTTGAGTGTGTACCCCCCGCCCCTGTGAAGTATTGCTAGACTTAATAAAATGAGAGTTCAGATGCCCATATTTGGGAACACTGTCTCCTTAAAACTGCATTTGGAAGATCATTTTATCTGAAAAACAGTCCATCTGTCATCCAGTTCATTGTGTAATAGTACTATTAACACTTGCAGGATGACAGAACTGGTCTTGCTGCTACAATGCAGTGAACGGCAGATAGAGCCACGTTTTTTAAAAGAAGGAAATCCAAAATGGTTAGGAGCTGGCACTGTGTCAGCGAGTGGTAGAGACAGAACATGTCCTTGGAACAATTTATTCTGATTTATATGCTATCCTTTGTTCAAATTATTAGGGAGGAGTACAATTTTATATTAAAATATCGGAATTGAATAAAAAGTAGAACAACACACACTTGAGCTGTTCAGCTATTTTCCTCCTGTTTTTTTGTCGTATAGTTCAGTGAGTGCCAGGATTGGTGATGGAAATAAATGGTAAAAAAATATGGATTATCATCCCCCACTTGTTAGCACACTAGAGTTTTGTGAATTTCACCAGATGGCACTCTTAACCCGCCCTGAATAATCAGATTTCTCTTAGCAAATGCTTTATTGTTACTGAACAGATCTGCTTTTGTTTTTGTTGTTTTTAAAGTTTAAGTATGATTCAAAAATGGAAACTTTAAGCAGTTGTGGAATTTGCTTTATTCTCTTTTAAACTTTAGGAACTTAGTTTCCCACTGCAAACTCCATGCTGTAATATGGATTAGATTCATGTGGGCTTAAAGTTACTTCTCTTGTCTTAATTAAAAACAGATTCATAGAGTGGTCCTTTAGATTAGCAAATGGTCACTGATACTTTCTGTGCCTAAGTGTGGACAATTTATGTGCATTAAAATATATGTTGGACTACCATCTCCCATTATCCCTCTCTGCTGGCTAATACTGGTGGGTGCTGCAGGCCAACACTATCTGAAAGGACACAGCTAGCACACTCCTGCAACGGCAGCGTGAAACAGGAATGCTTATTGCTTTATAGTATGCCAAGCTCATAAGCATCATCTATTACCTGAACTTTCATTATGATATTTGTAAAACTCAGTTTGTTAACTCAGTGCCTTCCTACATTGGACAAGGTAACAGCTCTGTGCACTTTAAATCCTAATTCTGAAACGCTTATTCTCTTATAAGTGATCTTCCCAATTAGAACTTAGAGCAACATCTGCCAAAGGCATCCTTTTATAAGCAGGAAGGGCAGAGAAGTTCAAATTTGCCTTACTTGGTTTGCAGATTGCTCCTTAAGCCCTTATTGCACATCTTTGGTCTACATTTGCACTTATTTTAATTGGACAAATCTGTTCCAGCAGGGAAGGAGGGAGCCTATACTTACCTTGGGTACTAAAAGATTTATTCAATATAACAGTTGGTTCTTCAGTAACATGAAATATTCTGATATCAATTAACAGTAAGGATCTAATTATAATGTAATGAGCTCATATGAAATTAATACAAAATACAGTATGACATCTGTATCTGCAGGACTGGTGCCTACAGTTTCACTTACCTATGTCCAAAAAAAAAAAAAAAAGTTCTCTCCAGGCATTTTCTAGGTCCTCTAGCATGATTCTATGGTATTCCACTGGAAGTTGACCACAGAATTGCACTGGAAAATGTCTAGGGAGGTGTTCTTTCTAGTAATCTCTAGGTCCTCCAGTGCAACTCTATGGTATGTTTGGGCCAGAAGGCATTCATTTTAGTAGGGTTCGCTATTACCCATGGTTTCACATTTCCATGGTAAGTCCAGGAATGTATCTCCGCGGATATGGGTGTGTGTGTGTCATACTGTACAACACTTGGAGGTAAAGAGGGTACCTTCTTTATATCTCTGCTCATCGCTTTACCACTGCAAAAGAATGTATAACAGGCAAGACTAACGTTCTATCCTACCTTAGGCCCTATGACCTACTCCAGGCAAGACAGCTGATCTCCCATTAGCTCCAAAACTGGGCAATGGTTCTTTCACCTTTTTTGCTAGAAAAATGTCCACCAATCAAGCCCCTTAGTTTTATGCCCTCCTTCCCCTCACAGTTGTGTCACAAGAAGGAGCCAACCTTTGCTTGGCATCCTTCACCCATACCCTTAGTGAGAGTTTACTCAGGGCCATAGCTCATGTTGGATAACTGCATTTCAGAACCTAAAGGGGACAGAAGGTCTGAAACAGTTCAGCTGTATAGGTAGGAGGGTTAGACTGCAAGATGACTCCCCCCCACACACATGAAATTACCTGATAATGTCTCAACCTGCTGGCAAGTGGCATTTACAGCGACTGGATGACAAGCTCTCTGCCAAATTTGCTGAGCTATCATTTAAATCTATATTAACAAGACCCCAGGGAAGATACGCAAAATGTTGTAGAAGTCCTCCATAAGCATGGCAACAAACTTTAGTCCAGACGTCTTCTCCAAGTCATTTTCACCCAAGTGCATGATGACAACATGTAGGGTTTATTCAGCTCCAGGAATCATGTCAGATGGTGCCTCCATAGCACACCTGATCTACCAAACCATTTGTGACAAGCCAAGATCTTTGCCTTGGCCTGTAATAATCATGTGCTTCACTGCCCAGGAAGCCATGCTATGGCTGCATATGCAAATACTGAACAAAAATTTCTCTGGAGAACAAAAACAGGAATTACCTGTGGTGGAAGAGAAGAAGAATATTAGCTCAACAGGGTGATCTGAACAGCTCTTCATATATGAGAAATATACCCCTTTATGAGCCTGTTAGAGCTCTAGGAGCTTCAGAAGATGCCCTCTTCTCTGTCCCACCATCTTCTTAGGCTTGTTTGGCGGAAACAAGGAAGAAGGGCTGCTCGGTGACTTGCTTCTAGACTTTGGAACTCCTTCTCTAGAAAGGCTTCTTGCTCTCTTTCTTCATGCAAGTCAAAACATTCTTATACCATCAGGCTTTTAGAAACTGAATGGGATAGGCTTTTAATGGTGTGCTCTGCTCTTTTGTGGTTTGTATATAGTCTTTTAATGAATTTTAATGACTTTAATGTTATACATTGTTTAATTGTCTGTTAAGTGATTTCAATATTAATACAGTTGTCCCTCCATATTCACGGTTCCGCATATTCGCGGTTTGCCGCTTTGGGGTGCATGGGAAAAGCGGCGATGGGCTTCTGAAGACCCGTTGCCGCTTTGGGGAGGGTGGGGTGGGTGGGGGAGGCCTATTATTATTCACGGTTTTTTCACATTCGCGGGGGTCTTCCACACCTAACCCCCGCGAATGTGAAGGGACGACTGTACTTTTAATTGATTTCCCCCCCCTGTAATCTGTATTATTTTTAACATGTTGTAAGCTGCCTTGAGTCCCATTATCAGGA
Organism: Gambelia wislizenii; assembly: GCA_030847615.1. NCBI lineage: Eukaryota > Metazoa > Chordata > Lepidosauria > Squamata > Crotaphytidae > Gambelia > Gambelia wislizenii. The sequence continues at coordinate 269,247,411 of JAUMIR010000003.1, forward strand.
AAAAGGAAGATATAGAATCATAGAAGATATAGAATCATAGAGTTAGAAGAGGCCACAAGGGCCATCTAAGCCAGCCATTCCCAACAGATGGCCATCCAGCCTCTGTTTAAAAACCTCCAAAAAAGGAGACTCCACCACACTCCCAGGCAGTGCATTCCACTGCCGAACAGCTCTTACATAGATATAAGTTACAACAAATATTTATGTATTTATTTAAGTCTCAGGCCTACAGTGCCAGTGCATTTAATGACAGCTGGAGGGTGTATGATTACTGTAGAAGGCTTTCAGCCTTGAACATCTTCAGCAGAGGATTTGTGAGAACTAGAATTGCATCACCTGCTGTCCATCCTGACATATGAGAAGTGCCCCTCCAGAAGCAGGTTGTACTGCCAGCATTTATTTAAGCAGTATAATAGGGGGGAGATTTATCCCACTCCTGCTATCTGGCCCTTATCCCTCTGTTTTGGGTTTTCTAATATGGATAAGCAACTTCCCCATTCACTCATTCTGTGCTAGAGGCTTCTAGAGCACACTGGAACTGGTTGTATCTCTAAAAATAGCTCCAAAAAAGGGTTGAGGCAGCTTGGATAAGGAAAGAAACAGAGAGACTCCATACTGGTCAAGGACCTCAGGTAGAAACTCTAGCAGGTTCGGAAGTAAAGCCATTACCTGGATCAGGGCCTTGCAAATGTGGAAGTAGGTGATAGGATCAAGAAAGCCAGTGGCCCTCACAGGGAAAGCCAAGGTATCAGTCAGCTACCTATTGTCCCAGGGGAAAGATTTCCTTCCCTAACAACAACCAAAAAAAAAAAAAAAAGATACCCAAGAAACAAAAAGCAAAACCAACTGGCTATCCTATTCTGACTGGCCAAATTCGTGCATCTTGAGGTGTGCAAATTGAGTCTCACAAGATTTGGCATCCACAAACTCCATGGAAAAAATGTCGTTGAGATCTGGGGACTCCTTGTCAATACCAGCACTGGGTTCGAGTGTGACAGAGAAGAGCAGTGGCAGTTCTTGTCCTCTGGTTAAACCCCCCCCCCATAAGCCATCAGGGGTGTTACCTAGCTCTTAATTTACAATGCTTGGATCAGTGATTAGTCTCTCATGTTGTTATTGTTGCACATCTTTGTGTCATTTCTGAATTATGGCCACCCTAAGGCAAACAAATCCATGGAGTATCCTACCCTGATACTCAAACCACTACACTGTGCTGGCTACCCCACTTTCCTCCCTACCCTCCCCCCCCCATCTACTTGTGGGATATTGTTCACTATGCAGTGAATGGTGTTTGTTTTGAATATGCTGTTCAGAGAGGTATACAGTGGGCCCTTGTTATCTGCTATGGTTTGGTTCTAGGAACCCCTGTGGATACCAAATGGATGCTCAAGTCCCATTATATACAATGGCATAGTAAAATGGTGTCCCTTATATAAAATGGCAAAATCAAGGTTTCCTTTTTGGATTTTTTTGGTGGAATATTTTCAAGCCATGCATGGTTGAATTGATGGATACATAATCTGTGGATACAGAGGGCTGACTGTATTATATCTGGAGTTACAAAGGGTAGCCCAAACATAGGCTGAGATCCTGCACTAGGAGACATATCTGCAGTGCCATAGCTATATCTCATAGCTGCATCTCCCGAAGGTGAAGTCAAAGCCCACCCACCCCTATCTTTTAAGCTGTGCAGCCCATTCACAGAAAGAGGCCTGGACATTACTGTAGTTGCCCTAATTATCCACCCCTTTGCACTTGGAACTCAGAAATGGCCATGCTGGAGGGAGCAGTTTTCACAGTAGGTTTTTGGGGAGACTTTTGGTCATTGTATGTGCAATCACCCATAAAAGTGAATGTTGATGTTGTAAAGCAGACTTCCCCTACCTAGGATCAACAATTGATCAGAATGGAAATTTCAGTCAAAAAACCAGAAGACTAGGAATGGGAAGGGCAGCTATGAAAGAACTAGACAAAATCCTAAAAAGCAAAGATATAAAACTGATCACTAAACTTAGGATCATCCATGCCATCACCATGTACAGAAGTGAGAGCTGTACAGTGAAGAAAGCTGATTGGAAGAAAATCAACTCATTTGATATGTGTTGCTGGGGTTGGGGGGAGTGCTAGGATACCATGGACTGCCGAAAAGACCAATAAATGGGTCCTAGAATAAATCAGCCCTGAGCTCTCCCTGGAAGCCAAGAAGACTAAACTGAGACTGTTGTACTTTGGCCATATCATGAGAAGGCATGACTCACTAGAAAGGACAATAATGCTAGGAAGGTGTTAGAAAGAGAGGAAGGCTGTATACTAGGTGGATAGACTCAATCAAGGAGGCCACGGCCCTGAGCCTACAGGATCTGAGCAGAGCGGTTGAGGACAGAGGGTCACCATGAGTCATAGTTGACGTGAGGGCAGTTAACAAGAACAACAAAGCAGTTTTATGATATTGTAATAACTGAACAGGATGCCAGCCATATTTTTTGCCTTGTATCTCTGAAGTTACGTTTTTTTTATGGTTTATTTATTTAATATTGCACTTTTCTCCCAGTGCAGGATCCAAGGTGGCTTGTAACATAGATTAAAACAGAACACAGATTAAAATAACCTGGACAGCAAGTTACAAACAGTTAAAATAGTTAAACACTCAGATTAAAATAGTTCAGCAGCATTTTGATTTAAAAATTTTAAAATTTTCTAATATAACAAATGAGAAAATGTACATCTAAAGAAGTAGAGCTGCTTTTTAACGTTATTTGAACTCAGCTTCTGCCATAAGACTCTGCAGATGCATGGCACAATAATTTTTTAAACAAATATTTTTATTGGATATATATTCTTTTCAAATAAAATATAATAGTTTGTTGAATTATAACACAGTGCATTATCAAGTCAGCACAAATCAAATATTTGAGTAAATATCTGCTTATCTACTTATTTTGTATATTGTTCACATAAAATTCTTACTTTGATCAATATCTTATATCAGTAACAAAAATCGAACAATAAGAAATTGTATTGAACCTGATTCTTATAATGCACCTATATTAATTCTTAAAATTATTTGACTCCCTTCCTGACTTGCCCTCATATATTTACGTCATTCTGTACATCATTTACTGTTTCAATTATATCCTGGGTCCCGTCTACACGATTTAAATAATACGTATGGTGTGCGGAAGTTCACGCTTCGGTACAAACGGCCGTTCGGATGCACACGAATGCAAAAGAGGGGGCCCCTGGTTTTCCACCCTGAAATATGCACACGCGGCGTTCGGGAGGGAAAGCGGATCGCGAAGAGAAATCCGTACGCCGTTCGGATGGCTGATGGGTCTGTACGGTCCGTTCGCACACATACGAACAGACCGGGTAATCTGATTGGCAGGGGCAGGGCTAGCACGGAGGGGAATTGGGAGCGGCCGCCATGTCTGTGAATTTATATGTTTATTTATTTTTATTTTATATTGTAAATACGGAAAAACCGACTGTCCACAAACCAGGAACCTTTTAAAAAAAAAAAAGCGGCGGGAGATTTAAAACTGCCGCTTGGCTTGCTCGCTCCAGCCAGCTTCAGGAAGAGGGAGTCATACGGAGTTTAGGGGGGTTAAAATCATATAGCCGGTTCGTATGCATATGAACGACAGGCTGTTCGTATTTTTTGCCCCCCATACGGATTTTTTTATGATCGTATAGCCGCACCCCTTGTTTCCTTTAAACCATGTCATATGTGATCACCTGTAAGATATGATGTTTGTTTCTAAGTCAAGTCCAACTCAGAATCTTTTATAAATTTTCTATCTATCTATCTATCTATCTATCTATCTATATAAAACCATTTTGACAATTTTATCTTGTCTGGGAAAATTTCCCCCTTATATGTGCATATATATAATTTAACAATTGCTGATTGCTACAACTTTACCCCATCTATTCTCCAAATATTGGGATATATTGCTCCAGTCTCTTATATATTTTTCTATTGTTTTCCCTTTTATAAACATTGTTAACTTGTCTAATTGTATTGTCTCATAGAGTTTCTCCAACCACTGGTCAACCACCGGATGTTCCTTATTTTTCCACATTTTAGCGAAGATTATCCTCGCTGTTACCAGCGTGTAAAAAATTAACTTCCTATGTTCTTTTTCAATTTTCAATTCTGTCTTCAGTCATTCCCAATAAATATATTTCTGGTTTCTATGGCAGTTTGATATTTAAGATTTCTTCAATTACTTGTTTTATTTGTCTCCAATATTTGGTTGATTTTTTACAATTCCACCATAAATGGTAGAAGGTCCCATTTTTATCTCCGCATTTCCAACATGTATTTTGGACCCCTTTATACATTAATGATAATTTGTGGGGTGACAGATACCATCTGTAAAACATCTTATGGACATTTTATCGGATGTTTTGAGACAGTGTTCTTTTTACTTGTTTGGTCCACATCCTTTCCCAGCTAGACATTTCTATTGTGTGTCCGATATTTGGTGCCCAAACTATCATGTTACTTTTAATTATTTCTTCTGTGTCCCATTTTAGCAATAATTTATAAAATCTTGATATCATATTTTTATTCCCTAGGTTAATAATATTTTCCCAGTTGGTTTTGTTTGCTCTAATACCTACTAATTTAACATCCATTCTATATCTTTCTTTCATTTGTTTGTACAGATACCAATGACAGCCCAAATTATCTTCTTTCATTTCCTCTTGGGTTTTCAAGGTATATTTTTCTCCATCAATTCTCAGTATATCACTGTATTTTAGCTATTGTTGTGTGGGGATTCCTTCTCTACTATAAAATGCCTCCTGCGGTGAAATCCAGACTGGTATTTTAGAATATAATCTATTCTTGTACCTTTTCCAAACTTTAATTAGTGAACTCCTAATACAATGATTATTAAAATCTTTATTTATTGTATCCTTATTGTAAAAAAGGTAGGCATGCCAACCATATCAGTTCCCATCTTCAGTTTTCAGGAGTTTTTCATCTGCTAATATCACCCATTCTATGATCCACGTTAGACTACAAGTGTCATGATATAATTCCAGATTTGGAACATTCAATCCACTTATTTCCTTAGCGTCCTGTAGGGTTTTCATTTTTACTCTTAGTTTATTTCCAGCCCATATAAATTTGGATATATCTGCTTGCCATTTCTTAAAAATTTCTCGTGATTGTATTATAGGAATTGTCTGGAATAAGAATATTAATTTTGGTAATATGTTCATTTTGACCGCACTTATTCTGCCTAGGAATGATAAATTGAGGTGTTGCCAATTAGCCATGTCCATCTTAATTTGAGTCCATTTTTTTGTAATTATTTTGGAATAAATCTGCATTTTTATTTGTTATGTTGATGCCAAGATATTTCATTGTATTTACCACTTTAAACTCTGTTTTCTCAACTAGATCAATCTTCTCTTTCTCTGTAAGGTTCTTTGTAATTATCATTGTCTTCTCCTTATTAACTTTTAGTCTAGATAGTTCTCAAAACCTTCCAGTACGTTCATTAATGGTTTAATCTCTTCTTGCGGGTCACTCAATGAAATTATTAGATTGTCCGCATACATTTTTAATTTAAAACTATGTTTCCAAAAATCTAATTCCTTTTATTTTGTCCTCTTCATTAATTCTTATGCTCAACATTTCCATAATCAGTAAGAATAGAAGCCTGGAGAGAGGACAGCCTTGTCGAGTGCCCTTCTGTATCTGAATATTATCTGTTTTTTCTCCATTTATTAGTAATTTTGCTGATTGTTTGTGATAAATGGTTCTAATCCAATTGATAAATTGGTGTCCCATGTTAATTTGGCTTAAAATTTTAACCAGTTCCCAAATCCACATTATTGAACACTTTTTCTATATCCAAAAATATTAATGCCAATGTTTTGTCCTTGTGACTTTCATGGTATTTGATCAGATTCAGGACATGTCTGATGTTATCCTTCATATATCTTCCTGGTAAAAAACCTCTCTGGTCTTCCCTGATCCACTCTAATACCTTTTTTTAGTCTGTATGCCAAAATTGAAGCGAATATTTTATAGTCCACATTAAGTAGTGAAATCGGCCGATAGTTTTTCGGATCATGCGGGTCTCTGTTTTCTTTGTGTATTAGTGTAATATATGCTTTCTCCCATGTTTTGGGATACACTCCTTTAGTGATTGCATCCAAAGTTTTTTTAAAGGGTAGTAATATCTGATTTTCCATCATTTTATAGAATTTTGTTGTGAATCCATCCAGATGCAGGGCCTTCCCTACTTTTAACTTCCTTATTGCCTTATTAACTTCCTTATTGCCTCCCCCCACCCACCCGGGGCCTTCACGGAGCCTTCCAGGGCTCTGTGAAGGCCTCCCCCTCCCCCTGGGGCCTTCACAAGGCCTTCCAAGGCTCCGTGAAGGCCTCCCCCTCCCCCCGGGGCCTTCACAAGGCCTTCCAAGGCTCCGTGAAGGCCTCCCCCTCCCACCCGGGGCCTTCACGGGGCCTCCATAGGCCCCTTGTGCAGTTTTGGGAGAGCAGGGGGGGCCTCCCAAAGCCGCAAATAATCAAAACCGCGAATGCTAAGTTCACAAATGTGGAGGGGCAACTGTATATCTGATCTTCTTGCTTTACTTTTGTTATGAAGTTCCTTTCTCTTTGTTTTCTTAATTGATACACCAACCATCTCCCTGATCTGTTTGAGTGTTCAAAACTTCTTTGCTTTATATATTGAAGTCTTTTTTGAATTTGTTCCCTCATATCCGCTGTTAATTGTTCTTTTAATAACTTGATTTCTCTTAACAATTTCTTATTCAGAGGGTCTTGTAATTTTATTTCTCTGTCTCTAATTTCTTTTTTAATTTTCTCAAATCTTTCCTTTTTCTTTTTCCTTAATATTGAACTCTGTTGGATGAAAAATCCTCTCATTACTGCCTTAAATGTGTCCCATACTATAGTAATGTCTGTTCCAACTGTGTGATTTTCTTCAAAGAACCATTTTATCTCTTGTTTTGCTTTTTGGATCACTTCTCTTTGTAATAAATTATCATTCAAACGCCAACTGAATTCTAACTTTCTCCATTCTTTTAATTCAAGAAAAACAGGGTTGTGATCTGACCAGATTCTTGGCAGCATTTCAGTCTTCTTGATATTGCTGCATAAATTCTGGTAGATCATATAAAAATCAATCCTGGAAAAAGAATTATGTCTGTCTGAGTAAAATATAAATTCTTTGGCATTATTTAAATCTCCAGGCATCCTTTAATGATAAGGTCTCTTTTAATATTTCAAATGCTTTTGGTAATTTCCCTTGTCCTTTCTTTGTTTTCTTTTGAGTTTTCCTATCCAAATCTGGAGAGATTACTCCATTCCAGTCTCCACATAAGATCATGTGGTCATGATTGAACTTTTCCATTAATATTTTGAAAAACGTGCTCTTCTTCTCCAGAGGTGCAATTTTTGTGTGTGTAGGATAGTAGCTTCCACTATAATATATATACCTTCTGGATCATTATATAATTCTTGTGTTTGAATTCTACGATTTACATAAATCACCACACCCTTCTTTTTATCATTTGTTGCTGATATGTATTCTTTCCCTATTTTTTTACTTTTTAACAGGTCACTGTCTTTTAATCTGATATGAGTTTCTTGCAGGCAGATTATATCGCATTTTTCCTTCCCTATAAAATGAAATCTTTTTTTCTTTTCTCAGGGGAGTTAAGTCCTTTAACATTCCATGTTAAAATTTTTAGGTTCATTTTAGTACTTGTATTTAAATCTTGTTTAGTCTTAAATTTGTTGCTTTATTTTGTTTACTCTCTTATGTAGTTTAGTGTTTGGGATATGAATGTTTTTTATTAATCTTCCTCTTGCTGTTCTTCCTCTTCTTGCTGAGATTCTTCTGCTTCTGCTTCTTCTTTCCCTTCTTCTTTTGTAGCTCCTCCTCTTGCTCCTTCCTCTTGCTGTCTTGGTTCTTGTGTTTCTCTTTTATATGGTTTCAAGTCCTTTTTATATTTTTCCAAAAATTCTTCTATTTTTTGTGTCGAGTTGATTCTGAAGTTCTTTTGTTTGAACCTAAAGGCTATCCCTTCTAGCCTTTCCCACTTATACCTAATCCCATTGTATCTTAGTTGTTCTGTCAGGGACCGATAATTCCTCCTTTTTTAAAGTATCCTCATTGGAATATCCTTCAGCACCAAGATATTCCTGCCTTCAATTTCAAATTTTTGTTCACAATTTTTTTGTAGTAATAAGTCCCTAGTCTTCTTGCGCACAAAATAAATTACCACATCTCTTGGTAAGTTCTTCTGTTTTGCTGTTTTAGATGATAACCTGTATATTTTATCAATCTCCCACTCAAATTGTGACTTAGTCTTGCCCATACATTTTGCAAGTTTTGGTATTAAATATTTGTATAGATCTTCAGGTTGCTCTTTCAGACCTCTTATTTTCAAACAATTTTTTCTCCACCTCATCTCCTGGAGAGCTTGTTCGTCTAATTCATGCTCTTTACTGTCTTCAAATGAAACTGTTTTTTCTCTAAATCTTCAACTTTGTCTTCCAACGTATTTACTTTTTCCTTTAGTTTTCTTGAGTCATCCGTTACTTTATCAATTGACTCTTTAATACTCTTAAGCTCTCTTTTCATCTCTTGTTTAAATTCCGTTTTCATTTTACGTAATTCTTCCCGTAATAGTTTTATTTCTTCCAGAATGGGTTTTGACCTGATTAGTTAGTTTCAAAAGATGGTCTTCTTGTTGTGTGTAACATTGTCTGTGTCGTCTTCCTCATTATTTATCAGTTTATTCTGTAATTATTTTATAATTATTTTCCTTCTATCTTTAGGGTTCTGTTTTATATTCCTTGATATTTCTCTCTATTACTTGTGCTCTTCCTTCTTTCTCTTTCTCTTCTTTTTTTCCCCTACCCTCTTCCCTTCTCTCTATTACTCTTTTAATCACCTCCTCTTACCCACTGCAACTTACTCAGTCTCTCTCTATCTCAATAAAATTCCCTTCTTAGACCCTCCTTTTTGCCTTCTCTCTCCACTTAACTCTCTTTTGTTCCATCTTTACCTTAAACTACAAGTTCAGTCCACTTCATTCCACTATCTTCCACACTCCTTCTGTCCTTCCTTTCCTTTCACTTCCAAAATCTGTCACCCCCCTTCTTTTAAGATCACTCCTCTTTGGATGTCTGTGCTTATTGTTACTAAACACAATCAATGATTAGCACAAATTCTTTGCTCTCGGTCCCCAGTCAAATTATAAAGAATGTCAACTCCAACTTAAGTTTCAGGAAAGTAACAATGTATTATTTTACTCAATGTTCAGTTCAATTCATTTAGCTCATCTCCACTACTCCATACTCTGCATTTAAACTCCTTTTCCCGTCTCCTTTTCCTTTCTTCGGTCATCCTCTGTCAGCTTCCTTCTCCTTTGGTTCCAGTCCGAACCTTCTCACCATCTGTTTAATCCACTAGTCATCTCTCTTCTCCCTGCAATTAAACTCTAAAGAAAGAAGGAGGAAAAAAAAAAACCCAAGCCAAAACAAAAACACAAATCAAAAAATAAAACAGGCCAAACAGAGACATACACACTCGTCACCACACACACATGCTCTCTTGGCTTCTCCTTCTTCCTGTAAAACACTTCAGTTTGTGTCTTTTTAAACACCAATCATCTGGATCTGCACAGATTCCACTCAAAAGTCTTTTTTGAGCCTCTTCCAAAAAACAAAGGAAAAAAAATGAAAAATAGTCCACTCAAAAATATTAATTTGTCACTTTCCAGTTCATATATGCCCTTTTAGACTGTAATCCAGTAGACTTGTCCACATTTTTCAGTGGTAATGGCTGCCTTCTTCAGCCCCGTACACTTGGTCCTACCAGAGGTCAGTTCATTCCGAATCAAATATCAAATTATGCAGTCTTTTAGAACTCTCAAAATTATAATCCACTGCAATATTGATTTAATTATTTCAGTATTTGTATCCAAACTTCTTTCCTTTCCTCCTTCTCTTCTCCACCTCTCTCAGCTTGTTACTTATTTTATTCAGTTTGTTATATTGTTATATTGTTTTGATAACAAGTAGCAAGTTCCCACTCGAATTTATTATTGTTGTTTTTTAGCTCTGAATTTCTGAGTCAGGATTCCCAATACAATTCTTTCTCTTTATTTTAAACAACAAAGAAGAACTTTGTTACTGTCTTATATATAATTATTTATAGCTATTTTTTCAGATTTCTGTCATTACTCACCATCTGTGAAATCGCTACTCCAAGCCAGCTGTTATAGTCCAAGAAACCACTGAATTCAATGTCTCTTTCTCAGTTTTCGGGATCTGTCAGAATCTCTATCCCAACAATTTAACATCAGTTTTAAAATGAAAATAAAAGTTAAAATTGGTGGCGGTGGTTGTTGAAGTTCTCAGTGCCACACAGGCGGCGGTGGTTAATGGCTCCGACCTCCTCTGCCTCCCTGTCTTGCCGATCTTCTTATCGGCCAATTTCCAGGGTCTCAGCAGGAATCAGGTCTCAGAGAGCCCTCTCTGATTTCCCTCCATATTTAGGTGGGAAATTCCAAATCCAGCCTCACTTGTCAGGCTGGATTAGCATCCACATGTGGCTGGATTCCCCCGAGCTCCCTCAGTAAGAGTCCGATTGCGACGCCATAGCCAACTGGAAGTTGGCATAGTAATTTCTTAATAGTAATGGCCTAATCCCATATTCAAAACAATTTCTGTGAAAGCTTTTTAAAAGGTCATATTGAACATGTATACCATGTTACTGAATCATTTAAATATAACAAATACTATGCAGAGACATGATTCATTAGCATTTGCTTGGCATGCTTAAAGGCCAATAATTCCAGAAAGATAACTTGTTGTTCTTCCTTGGCTGATATTAATCAAGCAGACAATAAACGGATGTTGCATCTCACAGAAAAATACGCATTTGTTTTCATCCATGATTTGTTTCTGGCATTTTAAGAAAACTGCACTTTTTAAAAATTCCTCCTCACGAAGATAAATTGCTGATCTTTTCTTCATGATTGTAGGCTATTGAAAGGGGGTTTCCAGCATCACCTCCAGAGCTGTAAGAAAGACAAATGATACATGCTGGACAGGGATGAGAAAAACATCTTCAAAAACAATTTCCCCGTATATTTGTATGGGTGTTTTTACCACTTGGGATTTCTTCTGTCCAACCTTTTAAAATGCTGCAGCAGGCTACCTGGTATTATTGATATTTTTAAATAGCCAGTAAGAGTCAGCATTTTTGAACTGCAGGATTTAAACATTTTAAATACTGATACATTGATGATGGGATACTTGTTGGTATTCTAATTGCAAAAGTGATGCTATAACCTAGGGTGAGCAAATTGTGGTCCTTCAAATGTTGTTGGAGAGAAACTCACCACTGGCTCTGCTCGCTAGGAATGCTGAGAGTTGCAGTCTAATAACATCTGGAAGGCCACAGTTTGCTCATTCTTGCTGTGTCCTATTCTGCTATCAGATACTTTGTGATTGGATTGATACAGCACTAGGACAATGTAAATCCTCTCTAGAGAATACACATAATGTGTATCAAGCCATATGGCATGGTGCTACTTAACTCTGCCACCATGTTTTGAAATCTAGGAAGTCTGTGGGGGGACATTAGTGATTGAGATAGGCAAGTACTTTGTGTAAATAGCAAATGCCCAAAAACAACAAGAAAGAAACAAAAGTACAAAGGAACAGCTCTTGACTTCTGAGAACACTAATAAATTCCATCCCTCAGGATTGCAGAGGCTGTCCAGGAATCTGATCTCCAAATAGAACAGCAAGGGCAAGGGACCCCGTGCAGGAAGAAGTGGAGAGGGTAGACCTGAGAAGGGGGGGCCATACTGCAATGTATGACAGATGCAACTTCCTTTCCTTTGATGAAGCCCCTTGAGGAAAAAAACTTAATATGTTGGGGGAATTCTCAAGGGAGAAGCTACCTGGGTGGCGAAACGGGAACATTGACCCCCTAAATAAGAATGCTATCCAATTAAATTTTCTCACAGTCTCAAAATCTCTAGTGTTGAAGAGAGTGAAAATCATTCACACCTAGAGCTCTTTTGTTTGCTGTGTTCACTTTTCCTTGAGAATTTTGCTTGACCCTTTTCTTTGGCTACCCAGATTGTATTTATAAATGATCAACTGAAGCTTTAGTTACTGCAATGCTATAAATTTGGGGACTGGAGGAAAATGTAATGGGGAGGGGAAGAAAGGGAGGGGAAGATTCTTATTAGGGGGCCAGTCCTTCAACCTCCCCAACCCTATAGCTATACAGCTAGGGATTCTGAAATGTTCATGGCCATAGAGTGTCTCCCAGCTTCATTCATGCTGTGAGGAGGAGCACTTTATTGTGTTAAATCCTTTCTTATTCAACAGGTGGTAACAGCGCTTCCCACACACAGGACACCAAGGCCATAATTTGAAGTAAGCATATAAACTCTGTGAGATTAATACATACATACATACATGCATATATATATATATATATATATATACTGTATATATATACTGTATATATATGCATATATATGCATATGTATGTATATATATATATATATATATATATATATAGAACAGGCTGTGCTGCCATGGAGGTGTTAATATTTTTTAAAGCCCATAAATGAAAGAAAGTAAGCTCCCAATGTGAAATGGTGAAGTCACTGGGGAAAGCAGCTATCTTTGCTGGTAATTGTCAAATGGTCCCTTCCACCAATTGGCATTACTAGCCAAACATTAATGTTTATGTTCAGGATATATAAGACACACCACATGGAGCCAAACACCAGAGTATTTCATTGCAGTTCACTTCAGTGAATGGGTAAGTGTTGTAGTGACTGTGTTCCCCCATAAATTAAGGGTTCAATTAGATTAACAAGGGAATTGCCAACAGATGTCTGGAAAACTAAACTGAAGCATCTGGAATGGAAGAGTACCTGGCTGTAAATAGCATCCTTTCTCATTTATGTTCACACAATAACCCACACTTTGATCTGGAAATTGTGTGGCATCTTTTGTAGCTGCTACCCATTACGCATTAGCATTTCTACATTACTTTGCCTCCCTTAAAAAGAGGGAGATTTGGAATCCATTTTTGGTAGAAATAAGAAATACGGTAAGTGAGGAATGCAGTGCCTGCTTTTTCTTTCCTCTCAGTCTTTCTCCCCAAGCCAAGTGCTTTTACTGAAGCCAAGTATTCCCAGTTAGAATTGGAGCTCACCTGAGGGACGTCTCTGTGGAGGCAAGCTGCCGGTGGCATGGGAAAGTTCTGCATTCTTCACCTGTGCTCACACCTTTAAAAGAGCCCCCACTTTTTTTACATAGTAGGGGCAGACCTTTGTTTTTAAATACATTGTTTTTAAATACATCTGTCACTGTCATGGGTAATTTGGCCCTTATTTTCCATATGTGCAGTGCTGGGCAAGCAGTAAAGTTGTGTATTCTGTTGGTTTTCAGAAAATATAATCTTCCCGTTGAGACACTAATGTGAACTTCTGTGTAGTCATTAGCTGCCCCCCCCCCAGTTCTGCTTGTTTCTACCCCTATTATTTTTCATGGCATAAAGCTAGTGAATATTAAGGGTATTTGAACAGCAAGTACAGCAGCAGAATTTATGTAGCTCCTGATCCCATTGGGCAAATGAAAGGAGGCCAGTAAGAGCTAACTATTTGCTGTGGTGTGCAATCTAGAAACACTCTTCTAATAGCTGAGGAATTTCACACTGTCAGATGTTTTTTGTTCCTTTCTTGTTCCTTTCTTTTAGGATATTGTGAAAGACACTCAGGAATGGCTCTGGAGGAGGACTCACTTTTAAGAAAGGACAGTGCTTATGTGGAAGAAGTGTTTCTCCAACTCTCTGTCATAGCCTGCATTCTTGTTCTCACGTTATGAGCTGTTCTCAAAGTTGCATGGCTTTCCCCCCCATGTGCTGATGGCATGAGCTTTTCAGAAAGTGTCAGAGTAGACAGCTTCTCAGTTTACATTATCAGCTGTCATTGCTGAATACTGACTGATAGGTAAAACTTCAATAGTTCCACATTGTTGTTGGTAATGATTGACCCAGGCCTGCTGGCATGAGGGCTGAGAATGTATGTGTTCCTTCCTGTTGTGTAATGCTGTTGGTAGGTAATGCAGAGCCAGTGCCTGGCTGGCTGGAGAAACTGTGGTCCCTTTTAGAACATGTTTTGTGCTGGCTCACCTGAACCTCACCTGGTCCCCTCCCCCCACTCCCATTAAAACAAGCCAAGCAGTTTGAAAACAGTAAAATAAATTAAGTTAAAGACATATTTAACAACATAAAGAGTTTAAAAACCATTATTTAAAAGTTTTAAAAACTATATATAACAGTATTTAGGTTGAATTGATGAGGCCCAAAGGCCTTGATGAACAAGCAAGTTTTGACTTAGCGCCTAAATGAAGTGAGTGTAGGCACCAGTTGGGCCTCCATGGAGAGGGCATTCCACAGTTGGGGTGCCACAGCTGAAAAAGCCTTCTCCTTTGTCCCAATGTAGTGTATTGATCTTACTGATGGACAAGTCCCCACCCAGACCTCAATCAGGCCAATATGCCATTTAAGCCTGGTTTATTTTAAGCAGTGAGGTGTTATAGATTTTCCTTGGGGTTTTTTTCCAGGCTGTGAGGCCATGTTCTGGAATAGTTTCTTTCTGATGTTTCACCTGCATCTGTGACTCTGATCTGATCTGATTTGTGATTCAGAGATTCTGAGGATGCCAGCCATAGATGCAGGTGAAACATCAGAAAGAAACTATGCCAGCCATGAAAGCCTTCAGCTTTTTAGAAGAGATTGGAACATGGAGCAGTGGATGCAGGCTCCAGGAACAAAGATTCCACCTCAACATTAGGAGGAACTTTTTGACAGTAAGAGCTGTTCGGCAGTGGAACACACTCCCTTGGAGCATGGTGGGGTCTCCTTCCTTGGAGGTCTTTAAGCAGAGGCTGGATGGCCATCTGTCAGGGATGCTTTGATCGTGATTTCCTACATGGCAGGGGGTTGGACTGGATGACCTTCATGGCCTCTTCCAACTCTGCAATTCTATGATTCTATGATTCAACTTCACAGTGAGGTGTTATTTCATTTGACTGCTGTTTTGAGCATTCTCCCGTACCCACTGTAACTTATGTTTAAGGTCACACTGGTCCCAAATTACCAGCACAGTAGAAGATTCTTGCCCTTCCCTTCCAGCCCTTCATGCTTATGGGGTTTCTTTTTAAATAAAAAAATAAAAATTACCCACTTGATTAAGAAATACTAGGAGCAGGTGGTAATTGAGAGGAAATACAGTATGTAGCATAGAAGCAGCATATAAATTCTGTGGCCTAATAGTGCATGTTGAAAACACTTCATGACACTCTTGTCTCAGGATCTGTCCCGGATGTGACCTCTTCCTGCCAAGTTCAGTTGTACTGTGTAATCTTGCAGGTAATTGTGTTTGCATTTTTCTGTGCTTGTTAACGAGTATGTAGCATAACTGTCAAAGGGAATATGTGATCTGTGTCGGGATGGTTTGATAAGCATTGCACCTGGGTCTCATCTCTGGAGAAAGGAGGCCCTGGTACTGTGGGAAATGAGACTGGGGATGATGGATAGCCAATGACTGCATAGCCCAACAGATTTTGTAGACTGGAACATGCTTTTACCATACTGTTTGTTAGTTAAGTTTCATTCTGAGCAACAAACTTGTAGGGTGCCAGTACTGCAAGTCACCACGTTGCAAGTTCGATTCCAGTGGGCTCCAAGGTTCACTCAGCCTTCCATCCTTTCGTAGGTCGGTAAAATGAGTACCCAGCTTGTGGGGGCAATTAGCGAACATACATTGGAAACTGCTTAATGCAGTGTAGATGTGTAAATTGCTATTGCTCAAAACAATTTGTAAGCCGCTCTGATAGCCATTGTGGCTGAAGGGTGGGGTATAAATACCTAATTAAATTAAAAATAAAAGTTTTCTGTTTTGAACTCTGAAACTGCTGGTCACCCAGCAGTTTACTGGGGATGCCAGTAAATTACATCTTGGTATTACTGGATTCCAAAAGCAACTGAAGTAGTCCTAGAACCTTTTGTGAGCAGTGAACTATACCACATACCTATTTAATTATGGAATTTTATGCACATTTACCTGGAAGAAAGCTCTACCAAATTCAGTGGAGATTATTTCTGAGTAGACATAGTTATTATTGCAGTGTATAAGTGGAAGATAGCTCTGGTTCTTTTCTGTAGCAATAGTGGCAGAGTTGGATCATTATTTAAGTCACTTGCCACATTTGAGGCAATGGTTTATCAGATGTCATGAAGTTGTCACTGCTTTGTCAAGTGCATAACTTTGATATATATATTTTAATGGTGGGCTTCAGAACTACTACATGATTTAGCACTGAGTTCTGTTGGTTTAACAATGAAATGCTTCAGCTAGTATCCAATACTGTATGAATAGCAATCACAGATAAATATTTAAGTAAATAGGTAAAAATAATAATTTCTCTGTATAACATGTATTTCTAAGATTACTGTTATATTTGAGTATGATCCTCAGACATCTTGTATGGAGCTTTATGTTCCATCGCTGTTAGGGGAACTTGTCCAGGGTAAGAAAGGATGGTTTTTACTTTTCTCCATCAGATTTTCAAGCCGTATAGCTGTATTTTCAAGTTGTATTCAATGCACATTCCCTCATTTGTAATGTTTTCTTGAACTACCACCACTCGGAGAACTTTTGGAGTAGGTATGTTAGATCTCAGTACAAATAACAGTACAGTGGGCCCTTTGTATCCATTGGGGTTTGGTTCCAGGCTCCGCCTCCCATGGATACCAAAATGCATGGATGCTCAAGTCCCATTATATACAATGACACAGTAAAATGGTGTCCCTTATATGAAATGGCAAAATCAAAGTTTGCTTCTTGGAATTTGAAAAAAATCTTTTCAAGCCATGGATAGTTGAATCTGTGGATGCCAAATCTGTGGATACAGAGGGCTGACTGTACTGACCCGTCATGGATATGCTTAATGTATATCCCTACTGCAAAGAATGGCCTGAATCCTAGTGTTAGTTCCAACTAGAGCAGACTTAATGAATCAATGGATTTTATGTAAGTGTTGACATACGATTCCACAAATCTACTCTAGTTGGGGCTAGTCGCTCACTTCCCCTGGGAAATTCCTTAGCATCTCGCCGAATTAAGTTTGTACAGTTCTTTGGGAACATCCACTACTGCTGAAATATAGATAAATCATAGAATCATAGAATTGCAGAGTTGGAAGAGACCACGAGGGCCATCCAGTCCAACCTTAGAGGTATTCATAACATACCTTAGAGGTATTCATAACATACAATAAATTGTATATCCAGGGCATTGGGAAGGTGGACAATGTGACAAAATAAGGAAAGTGCTTGGTGTGCATTTCCCCTAGGACAAGTCTGTAATATGCAGGGGAGGGGGGAGTTCCCAGTGCTAATAAGTGTATTTCTGTATTTTACTTAGATTTTCTTTTCTTTTCTTTTCTTTTCTTTTGTTTACATGACTGTAATTTGACTTTGTAATGAATGTATATGTTACAGGCATTAAACATTTGCCACATATGCCTCAGGCCTTTTATGGGATTCTCTGTACTAAAGTGAGCACTGTAGCATCTTTTAAGAATACTATATGATAAGGGTACTCCCTTTTGAGCTGCTTGCTGCATAGTACGATCAAGTGGTATAGCTCATTAAAATGTATCATAATAGGTTGTTTTAGTATTTTCAGATGTACTGAGTTTCAGATTCCTGTCTTGCAGTAGCTTTAGAAGTGTTTCAGTTGTTGAACAGTTTTGTCCACATATGTTTTCCTCCTGGAATTCACATATGAAACTAAATGAGTCATAAGAATAGATACCTAGGGCTCAGTCAGACGGGAGAATTAATTGCGAAAAATAGTGCATTACCTTACTATTGCAGCAATGTTCATTTGTTTCCATGATTCATTCACAAGATCACTGGCATGGAAAGCTATCCAAGTTTGAAGTTCACACAGCGCATGTCCATGAGAAAATATGGTGGCTATAAGTGAATTACCTGCCTTATTATTCCACAAAAGCTCCCTCCATTGTCCCCCCCGCCAACTTTTTTGCCTTGTTATATGAGAGATGCAGAAGAGTGATCTGCTTGAAAACATTTTTTTTTTTTTTTTTTGCTCTGCCGCTCAAAAAAAAGTGCATGATTGTGTCAGCGAAAAACAACAGTGGTGGCTCCGGCTGCTTCGTCGCCGGCAAGCCTACCCCTGCACATGTCTGACCAATCATGTTTTGACTTCCTGGATGTGCCCCAAATCAAATTGGTTGTTTAAATGGGCTGTTATGTGCATTTTCGTGTACTTTTTCATCGGATTTTTCATCATCTAAACAACCCCCTAGTTATGTTTGTTACACTTCAAAATCTTAAAATGCTTTCCTGCTCACTGAATTCTATAGTATTCCAGCTGGTTTGTTGGTTTGGTTATACATTCAACTTCTGTTCCAAGACTAGGACCAAGGAGACTCACAAGATAACACATAAAGTTATAATATTAAAATGCAATGAAACAAGTTACAGTATTAAACACAAACACAACTGAATTGCAATTTAAAATGCACATTAATTTAAAAAAAAGGTTCAGCATCCACTTGTTAAAAGCTCTTTCTTAGCATGCTGGCTGGGAGAAAGACAACAGGGAGTAGATCAGCCAAACTACCCTGGAAAGTGAGTTCCACAGCCTGGGCACAGTCAAAGGAAAGTCCCCCTATTATTTCCCCATCAACTGTACCTGCGAGGATGTCAGGAATAAGAGATAGGCCTTCCTTTAAGAACTCAAAGCCCAGGGAGGCTCTTGTACAGAAGTCTATGGCCCTTCAGATCATTGATTTACAATTCAGTCATGTATGTCTACTTTAATCCCCACTAAATTCATTAAAACATCTTTTCACATAAGTGTCTCATCATTTCTATTATGGGTTTAAAACATTGCCTCAAGTAGTTCTTTCAAATGCATGTTGCCCCCTCCCACCCCGGTATGCGGACTGGTAACCATGGTTTCAGTTATCTGTTGTCTGAAATTTTTTTGTTTCTCTAGGCATTTCCTAGGTCCTCCAGCATGACTGTATGGTAACTTTGGCCAGAAGTTATCTTACAGTTGCACTGGAGATGCCTAGAGAGGTCACCTCTCTAGGCATTTCCTAGGTCCTCCAGCACAATTCTGTGGTGTTTGCTATTACCCACGGTTTCAAGTATTCTCAGTAAAGCCTGGGAACGTATCCCTCACAGATAGGGTGAGCAATTTGTAAATGAAGCAGATCTTGATTTGATACATAGGGTTTGCATACAGGTTGTGATTTATTAAACTTATGAAAATGTATCCTTCTAGGTGTGTCTAATAACAGGAAAGTAAAAAAGTTTACAAATATTCTTGTAAAATACAGTGATATAACATGAGTTACCATGACACCTTGCTACAGTTATTTTTGTACTCCTATTTCCTGTTCCAGATGAATATGTGGCAGTTATCTGTAACACTTTGTTGTAAGCAACTGCAATCATATTTTTTCACTTGAAAGATTATTAATTGGAGGACCCACATTCAGATAGTAGAGGATGAATCTGTGATATTTATCTGAAATAACTGACTGCCCATTTATAACATAAATAAAAAAATTATAAGTTAAAAACATTGGCAAATAAAAAGTTGAAAAATCCAGCTCACTTTTGATATAAACCAAACCAGTGTGCCTATTGAGAATCCTTATACAGATCAGAACAGTTTTCAAGGTCTTGCATGTAGCATATTCTCCTCAAATATGCACCCAGATCTACTAGGATTGTTGTATACAAAGGAAGGTGAGTATGTGAGGAGTAGAGAGAGAAAGAGTATTTTAACCTTCACTCCAATCCAGCTATGTTCAGAATGTGTGCCTTTCCTGTCTCCCCTGTAAGAGTGTGGCTTCATCCTTCTGGCAACCTCTCATATGTTGTTACAGGAAACAATAAAGGCTCTGGGGCAACACTGTGGTAACAGGCAATTCCCAATAGTCTGTCCTCTCCTAACATTCTAACATGCTAAAATGTCACAATTAACATGACCAAGAGACTACACCTGGTGTGGAAATAGTCAGATAGAACTTCCTGACAGTAAGAGCTGTTCAGCAGTGGAATGCACTGCCTCAGCGTGTGGTGGAGTCTCCTCCTTGGGAGGTTTTTAAACAGAGGCTGGATGGCCATGTCAGGAATGCTTTGATTGTTTATTCCTGCATGGCAGGGGGTTGGACTGGATGGCCCTTGTGGTCTCTTCCAAACTCTATGATTATATGATTCTGTGAGGCTGGCTAGATTCTCAACAGGTATTATTGAGTTCAGGATGGGGTGCTGTAGTTCTCAATAGGTCCTATTGGATTTGGAGGGAAGGATGAGAGCAAGTTTGTATAAAAGAAGTTTAGTCTTGCCTCTCACTCTCTTCAACACTGAAAATGAAATGGAAAAGAGGAGTGGAGAAGTATAGAAGAAGATTTTGTGGGTGAAAGTAGGATGTGGCATTGTTGGCAAAGAATCCACTATCTCTCCACATTTGTGAGGGTTGTGGTGAGGGTGCAGGTTGTCCCTGTACACAGAGATTGTGAATTTTCCTGAGGAATGCTGCAAACATGTACAACATTTCTTTGTACACTCCTTCCCTGTCATAATGATGGGTGGTAATATTTAATAAGAGCTAACATATGGCATATTGTTTGTTGAGGTGCATATTTTACAAGTGGAAGTGTCTTTAAAGCAGCACTCTTGCTTCCAGCATTCTTTCCTGCTAGAACAATTCCTGCTTTCCTTCTCCCAGGAAGAACCTAACAGAGTAGAGACAGTGTGATATGCAAACACAGCGTCATGTCCTGGGGTCTTTCTGAAAATGTTTGGATTCATACTGTGTTTGACCTATGAGCTGGTATAGTTCACTGTGGAGTTGTATCATCAGACAAGTTGCTAAAGAATCCTAAATTAAATTGAGGAGAAACCCTCCTGCTCACCTTTCCTGTAGAACAGAATAAGATGCAAAATCATTTCTGGCTGATGAAAATATATATCAAAACTTGAATTTGGAGAAGCAGTGGGAATGAGAGAACGTAAACAAATGGAAAAGAATTTATTACTTGCCTGTATCACCATAGTGATCTGTGAAAAGTCAGCGACTTTTAATAAAACGTGTTTTGGTATTCTGGTATCCACAGGAGGTCCTGGAATCAAACTCCAGGGGCTATAAAGGGCTCACTGTACAGTTCATTCACTTTGTTGGGCTGAACTATAGCTGTCACTAGTAATGACTTGTGTCATAGAGGGAACAAGGCAAACAGCGCAAGGACCCAACAATGGGAAGCAAAAAAACTTGCACAGGCAGTAAGTAAAGGGAACACATGGTCTTAGATGTCTCTGCACTAATGCACAGAGCATGGGAAATAAGCAAGATGAACTTGAACTCCTAGCACTACAAAACAAATATGATATAATAGGCATTACTGAAACCTGGTGGGATGAGTCGCATGATTGGAATGTAGGAATAGAGGGGTATAACCTTTATAAGAGAAACAGGCCAAACAGGAAAGGAGGAGGAATAGCATTATATGTCAGGGATATTTATACCAATGAAGAGATCCATGACATCAATACTGGAAGCCAGGTGGAGAGCATCTGGATAAAAATTAAAGAGGAAGGAAACAACAGGGATGTAATTGTGGGACTCTACTACAGACCCCCAAGTCAGACGGAGGAATTGGATGATGCCTTTCTAGAACAGATGAACACACACACAGAAAGGAGAGATGTAGTAGTGATGGGTGGCTTCAACTATCCTGATACTTGCTGGCAATCTAACTCAACCAAAACTTCAAGGTCTAGCAAATTCCTGACTTGCCTGGAAGACAATTTCATGGTCCAAAAGGTGGAAGAGGCAACAAGGGGGTCAGCTATTTTAGATCTGATCCTAACCATCAGGGATGACCTGGTTAATGGGATGCAAGTGGTGGGATCCTTAGGTGAGAGTGATCATGTTCTCCTGGAGTTTGTTATACAATGGAAAGGAGAAGCCAGGCATAGTCAGGCACGCATTCTTGACTTTAGGAGAGCTGATTTCAATAAACTCAGGGAAATACTGGGGGTGATCCCATGGTCAGGAATACTAAAAGAGAAGAGACCTCAAGACAGATGGGACTTTCTCAAAAGGGAGATACTGAAGGCACAATTTCAAACAGTACCATTGAGGAAGAAAAATGGGAGGTGTTTCAAGAAACCAGGATGGATGACTAAAGAACTTTCAATGGAGCAAAGTTTTAAACGGAACATGTATAGGAAATGGAAAAAGGGGGAAATCACCAAAGAAGAATTCAAACAGATAGCGAACACGTGTAGGAGTAAAGTCAGAAAAGCTAAAGTACAGAATGAGCTCAGGCTTGCTAGAGAGGTTAAGAACAATAAAAAGGGTTTTTTGGGTATGTCCGCAGCAAAAGGAAGAAGGAAATGGTAGGGCCGCTACGTGGAGAAGATGGCAAAATGCTAACAAGGGACAGAGAAAAGGCAGAATTACTCAACACCTTCTTTGCCTCAGTGTTTTCTGAAAAGGAAAAGGGTGACCAACCTGAGGACAATGGAACAGAGGACACAATAGGGGAAATCCAGCACAGAATAAGCAAAGAGGTAGTACAGGAATACCTTCTTAAACTAAATGAATTTAAATCTCCAGGACCAGATGAACTACATCCAATTGGCAATAATCTTTAAGGACTCCTGGAGAACAGGAGAAGCCCCAGCAGACTGGAGGAGGACAAACATTGCCCCCATCTTCAAAGAGGGGAAAAAAGAGGATCCCAGCAATTATCGTCCAGTTAGTCTGACATCAATACCAGGGAAGATTCTAGAGCAGATCATTAAACAGAGAGTCTGTGAACATTTAGAAGGCAATGCCATAATCACAAAAAGTCAACATGGGTTTCAGAGAAACTAGTCATGCCAGACTAATCTGATCTCTCTTTTTGATAAAATTACCAGCTTGGTAGATGAAGGGACCGCTGTGGATATCGCATACCTTTGACAAGGTTCCCCATGACATTCTTGTAAACAAGCTTGGAAAATGTGGGCTAGACAAGTTAACAGTTCAATGGATTTGTAATTGGTTGACCGGCCGAACCCAATGGGTGCTCAGCAGTGGCTCCTCTTCGTCTTGGAAAGATGTGACAAGTGGGGTGCCACAGGGTTCTGTCCTGGGCCCAGTGCTATTCAACATCTTTATCAATGACTTGGATGATGGAATTAGGGACATACTTATCAAATGTGCAGATGACACCAAATTGGGAGGAGTAGCTAATACCCTAGAGGACAGGATCAAAATTCAAAATGACCTGGATAGACTGGAGAGCTGGGTCAAAGCTAACAAAATGAAATTCAATACGGAGAAATGTAAGGTACTGCACTTAGGGCGGAAAAATGAAATGCATAGATATAGAATGCGTGAGACCTGGCTGAACGAGACTACATGCAAAAGGGATATAGGAGTCCTAGTAGACCACAAGTTGAACATGAGTCAACAGTGTGATGCGGCAGCTAAAAAGGCCAATGCGATTTTGGGCTGCATCAATAGAAGTATAGTGTCTTGATCAAGGGAAGTAATAGTGCCCCTCTATTCTGCCTTGGTCAGATCTCACCTAGAATACTGTGTCCAGTTCTGGGCACCACAATTCAGAAAGGATATTGACAAATTGGAACGTGTCCAGAGAAGGGCGACTAAAATGGTGAAACGTCTGGAAATGATGCCTTATGAGGAGAGACTTAGGGAGCTGGGTATTTTTAGCCTGGAAAAAAGACTGTTAAGACGCGATATGATAGCCCTGTTTAAGTATTTGAAGGGGTGTCACGTTGAGGATGGAGCAGGCTTGTTTTCTGCTGCTCCAGAGGCTGCTACATGGAGCAATGGAACAGAGATTCCACCTCAACATTAGGAGGAACTTTTTGACAGTAAGAGCTGTTCGGCAGTGGAACACACTCCCTCGGAGTGTGGTAGGGTCTCCTTCCTTGGAGGTCTTTAAACAGAGGCTGGATGGCCATCTGTCGGGGATGCTTTGATCGTGATTTCCTGCATTGCAGGGGGTTGGACTGGATGGCCCTCGTGGTCCCTTCCAACTTTACAATTCTATGATTCTATGACAAGTCTGTTCTGTCCATTGCATGTATGTGCAGTAATACTTGTCAGTTATATCAGGTAATATACTTTCAGAATTATTCAAAGACCTTGAGACATTGTGGGGACATATGTGTGGAATCTGTATAATCGAGCCTTCGAGCCTGTGCAATGGATTTTTCTGGTGGAGCGCAGCGTGCACAGAACTGGCCTCACCCTTTAAACCAGAGATTCATCTGCCGTGGCCTTGCAAGCATGGATGTGGCAGCGAGATCCTCGGGCCGTAGGTTTGATTAGAGTTTCCTTCTCTTAGATGGTTGACCTTACAGGGTTGGACGAGCACCAAACTCTAATCTGTTTGGGATTAGAGTTTTCCTTCTCCTAGGACGGTTGCCACAAGGCTAGAGCCCATCCTGCCCTTTGACGCTCTTTGTCAGACCCTTCCGTTTTGACCTGTCTGGCATGGGAGACCCTACCAGTGGCTATTATGCCACTGCCAGCATAGCTCAAAACATCATTAGGGTACGCAAGCCTCTCTCCCACGACAAGGGGGTGTCAATGGAGAGGGTATAATAGAGCTCTGTTTATTACTTAGTCAATATATGTTGTTACCTGATAATAAACATCAGCACTCAATAGAACTAAAGGCTTGTTACAGTATTAGCAGGACTACTGTGTACAATTTAAATTGTTCACATTGTACCAAATATAACCAATATTTATTGGCTCTACAAAATGCTATCCCCAAAAATCTGAGTGCAAAAATTCATTGTGCTCCTCTTTGCAGCATACTAGTTAAATGGGAAAGCCATGGCAATGATGAAACAAATTATAGCTTATCAATAACAAGACAAGCTTTAGCACAAGTACTGCAGGTAAGCTAATAAGGCTGAGGTGTTTCATGCCTAATCCTTTTCTTTACAGGTGATTTAGCACTAGGCTGTACTTTTGTTCTGAAGCAAAAATGAAAAACACTTGTTATACATTTTGTTTCATTTAATTGGTTTTGCTTTTTGCCTACTTGTTCAGACTGCCATGTGATAATTTCTCCCATGTAAGCAACTACCACATCATAACATCTATTTACATCTGGCCCTCTGCATCCGTTGAGGTTAAGGATGCAGAACCCCAGTGAAAGTGGAAAAACTATTAATATCTCTACTCCCCCCAGCCATATTTTACACACACACAAAGTATGATTCATGGATAAAACCCATCACAAATGCCTTTGAGGCAGTGGAATTCCTTTGTAAGGAAGAAGCTGGGGGCTGGCAGGACCTGCCGCCACCTGTGCAGCTTCCCTCTGCCATTTTTAATAGTGACTTAGAAATCTTGCAGTGTCTTTGCAGTCTTGCGAGGCTTGCAGTTCCTATTAAAAATGGCATAGGGCAGCAGTGGAGGCGGCAGCAAATAATCAAATCTGCAAACGTTATACCCTCAAATGTGGAGGGCCGACTATATATGCAGCATGTAAAATATGAGTCATATTGAATTTTAACTATTAACAACCCGTATTCTGTAAAATTTAACAGTGAAAAGATTGTTTCCACCCCTCTACTAGTAGAACTATGAATTCTAGAATCTCTTTAGGAAATAAGCCAAATATACTCTGTTAACTTTGTTGTAAGAAAACAAAGAATGCAAATTGATAAGTTGGTGACATATTTTTTTTATCTGTTTCATTTGTTGATTTATTCGTGAAAGCTGAAGTCCTGTGTGAATTCATATTGGAATGAATTTCATGTGCTAACAATGGAATGTCTCAATAAACATGAATAGAACTGTGCTGTAAGTCCCACATGGCACTTTGTAGAGTAACTAGGTTGTTGGGGAAAGGGCTTCACCATCACCATCTCACAGAACTTCAAAAAGTTACCTTTTGGGGCCCTTGCACAACATGGCCACTGGTCATGTTAGCTTGGGGGATTCTGGGGGTTGTAACCCAAAAAAGTAACTTTCCAAAGCTCTGCCATTAGCCCCAGTACCTAGTTGACACTTGCAGGAGAAGGAGAACCCAACTGCCTATTTGATGAGAAGACCCAACTTTATCTAATCATGGAAGGCCTCAAGGTCGCTCCCTCCATATTGATATGGGCTTATTTTGGTAGGGTTGTTTAGCTAAGAATAGCAGTTAGCTGTGGTTGTTCCTTCCCTTCCCCTCTAGCAAAAGCAGAAAAGTTCAGTGTCCGGGTGACAGTTGCACAGAACTTGAAAATGGCTAGGGGTACCTTCTAGAGCTTTTTGATTGCAATTACTATCAACCCAAGAGCTACACTTTCAGTTGTCAGAGATTATGGGAATTCCTCAGTTTTCCGCAACCTGGAAAGGCTTATCTCGAAAGGTTGTGCAAAATAATCTTTGATCATTGTTTAACAAGAACTTTTGCTATTTACAGTAGCACCCCTGCATCTGCTAATTCGCCGTCCGCTGATTCAGTTATCTGCAGATGGCAACAGCGGGTGGGATGGGAGAAGGTGAGCTCGCCTCCTTTCTCCCTTCTCTGCAGGGTGGTGGTGGTCTGGTGGAGGCAGCTAGGGTGTTCGCTATTATCCACAGATTTCACTATCTGGTGTGGGGCCCGGAACCAATCCCCACAGATGCAGGCTTGCTACTGTAGTTGCTGGTATTTATTGATGTTGGTGCTGGTATTTATAAGATCAGTTAATATTTAATGTAGGCTTTTAGATTGTCAGGCATTAAGCATTACAGCCTGCATATTAGTATTTTAATATATCTTTAGCTTCTTCACGTTTGTCTATTAGAAATTCTGGAAGGGATTAGGGTGCTTTGATCAAAGTAACAGTAATCCTTATAGTAAATGGAAAGAGCTGTGCCAAGACAGCATGTGAGCAAGCTAGCATCCTAACAAGGAAATGATGACTCCCACCCTCTGTTTTAGCTTGTGCAACGAATGTGTCATAAATGCCCTCTTATTGCAGTATATTTACTGCTGATAGATAACTTGAAGAGATGAAAGAACAATTCTAGCAGGCTGGTAGTGTTTGTTTCTGCTGTTTTGTTCATAGCGTGTTGTTCTCTTAAACTATTTACACATATAAATATTGTATACTGTATATCCAGCCTTTAAAAATTGGTTGTACAGGTACTTTACCATTTAATAGTTTTGGAAATTAAAACTTTTTTCATTTGCCCAACTGAATGATTATATGCTCTAGAGTGCTTCAGAGCTACACTTCACTTAAAATCTATGAGCCCTCTGAAGGAGTGATACAGACTGGTCACTGAATTATATAAGTATATTTTGATTATTTACCTAGGACATCAAGCCACAGTTGTGCAATTTAAACCAATTATAGGCATGTTTACTACAATGTAAGTTCAATTATGTACAAAGACCCTTATACTCAAGTATTAGTGCGTACAACTGCAGCTCCACTGGTATGTTCTCATGCCATCTTTTGAAATGGTGCTATTAGAGTTTATCCATCAGTAGAGTAAATGTAAATGGAGCCTGAAGATACAGAGGCAGTCTTACACTGCGTACTACCGTATAATACGACTTTTTAACCCTGGAAAATATCCTCAAAGGTAGGGGGTTGTCTTATACGCTGGGTATACAGTTTGCCTCACCCGCCGCCCAATCTCCTGCCTCTTCGCTCCCTTCATAAAGGGAGCGAAGACACAGGAGACTGGGCGGGGGGGTGAGACAAAGTGGGTACTGGTACATTCGCCCCTCTCCTCTGCCTTCATCCTGCTTGGAAAGGAATCGAAGGCGGAGGAGAGGGGCAGATGTAGTGGTTTGCTTCACACGCTGCCCATCTCCTGCGTCTTCGTTCCCTTCATGAAGGGAGCGAAGACACAGGAGACTGGGCGGTGTGTGAGGCAAACCGCTACATTCACCCCTCTCCTCCACCTTCAATTCTTCCCCAAAGGGGGCGAAGCTGGAGGAGAGGGGTGAATGTACCTGCTTTGCCTTACCCCCCCGCCCGATCTCCTGCATCTTCACTCCCTTTGCGAAGGGAGCAAAGACACAGGAGACCGGGCGGGGGGTAAGGCAAACCGCTACATTCGCCCCTCCCCTTTGCCTTCGATTCCTCCCCAAAGGGGGCGAAGGCAGAGGAGAGGGGCGAATGTACCCACTTCGCCTCACCCCCCATCCGGTCTCCTGCATCTTCGCTCCCTTTGTGAAGGGAGCGAAGACGCAGGAGATGGGCGGCGTGTGAGGCAAAACACTATATATTTGCCGTATAAGAGAAGGAGGGGTAGTCTTATACGGCGAGTATATCCCAAACTCTATATTTTAACTTAAAAATGGGGGGTCTTATACGCCAGAATATACGGTAGATTATTTTGGATAAAAATGTATCCAAAATAATATTATCAGACTTTAATTTGTTCTCTCTGTGTGTATGTGTTTAATTTCAGTTTTCTCCCTCTTAAAAAAGCAAAAACAAATCTGGTCTAAATGAAAACAAATGTATCTGGATTTCTAAAACAGGAAACCATGCCAGAGTGAATTTCAGTTTTCATCAGTTTATTTTGGCAAAGTACAAGTGTGAACTTTAATTTAGATAGTGGGCGCTTTATTTGTTTGTTTACTGTTTGTATGCTATTTCTGTATATCATCTTGAACACCCTTTAGTTAGAGAAGCAGTCTGTTGATAATATAGTTCATTGACAATGAAATATCCACTGAATGGTGTTTTCATAGTAAAGTAACTTGGGGTGACTTTGCAACATCAGGCCCCAGGGCCGTAAGTCTGTCATTCAAATGCTTGGTGTGCAAGGATTCAGATTTCAGGACCTGTCATCTCCAGGTAGAGTTGAGAAAGATTCCACTCTGAAATCCTGGGGCCTGTCTTTACGAGGGGGGAAAATGTGGATTGATGTGCACTAACGCCAATTCAAAGCAGCTTCTATTTGTCTTAACAGTTTTCTGGCAGAATCGCAGGCATGCAAAGCTCTTCGCTTTCGCTATCCCAATGGGCATGCCTGCGAATCAAAATGGCAGGCATGAGTGAATTACTCACATTTTTATTGTTGCCAGTTGCTACTGTTGAACAGTATTTTTTTAAAAAAAAACCATGTGTAAGGTGCAAAAGTGCAATATTCCGCCTAAATAAATTTTTAAAAGAAAAGTCAAAGGTTATGTCGTTACCTGAGCACTCACTTGCTAAAGTGAAAATCCAAGATGGCGGTTCCAAACCTTGTTAGCAAGCTCCGCCCCCTGCCCACATATGACCAATCAGCTTCCACTTCTGCTTTTATTGCAAATGGGCATGAATGCAAATGCTATTGCCCAAACGAGTGACAATGCACATTCTCTATGGAGCTTTTTTTAAAAAAACGGGAAAAGCCATGAAGGCTTTCCTGGCAGAGATTACAGTGGATTTGGCCCCCCTCCCTCTGAATACTGTGATCTGATGCAGATTCCCATTGAAACAGATCACATTCCAAGCAAATTCTATGAGGATTATTTTAACTGTATAGATAGGACCCTGGACAGCTGCTGCCAGTCAGTATAGACAGTACTAAACTAGATAATCTAAGTTGGTTGGTATAAGGCAGCTTCCTAAACTGATGGTGTTATGTTTTTTTTAATGGCAATCAGTAATTTTCCTTGAAGGACTGGTACTCTTCACCTTTTGACTTCAGTGTTTGCCAAAAATTATTTCCAAATAGGATTGCCAGCTCAGAAGTATCCCAGGCCATGAGATTTCAGTACCAAGACCTGAGATTTAAGGACAGCATGATACATTCAGCATCAACCACATTTTCTTAGAGCATTTCTCTTTTTAAAAAATCAGCAAATATTTATCTGGTTACAAATTAAGTTTTCCAAGCTCTACATTGAGCAGAAGAAACACAATTTCCCTACTATTTTAACACTTTTGCAAGTGCTGCTTTTAAGAACATATGGGAGCTGCAGTCCAACCAAAGAACATTTATTTTACTTTATTTTATTTATTTAATTTATATCCCACTTTTCTCCCATATTAGGCCCAAAGTGGCTGTTTCTCCAAGCTTTGCTTTCAGCAGAAAACAATCCAAAGTAGCCACTCCAAAAAGCCTGCAGTAGCAGGGGACCAAAAACTCATAGTATAATATACAGGTCACCCCACTATATCCGCAGAACCAATATCTGTGGTTTCAGTTATCTGAGGGACACAAAATAGGGGAAACCTTCCGTAGAGTTGTGCTGGAAAATGCCTAGGGAGATGACCTCTCTAGGAATTGCTAGGTCCTTTAATGCAACTCTATGATATGTTTGTACAGGAAGTCCTTTATTTTTATAGGGTTTGCTATTATCCACAGTTTCACTTATACACGGTAACTCCAGGAACATACCCCCATGGATCTGGAGGGCAACCTGTACCTGTAATTTTCAAGGCAGAGCTCTCATCCTGAGATGCCACCTCCTTGGCCTGTAGACTGGAGAAAAAGGCTCAAGCCATGAGACTCAAAATCGGGCCTGGCCCTGATTTCTGGGAACCTTATTTCCAAAGGCAGCAAGGCTTTCCCTCTTTCCTTTGAAAAGTAAATGGACTGTTGCTTAGGGCACTTCCTTGTTCTTTGATAACTAGCTGCTGATGGTAAATATTGCATCATACGTCTGGGTGTGCATTGTGTAAACAGGCTACAGATGGAAGAACAGCTGGTTTTTCTAGTTGCTAAATGGTATAGAGCTCTCTGGAGCAATCCAGTATAAGTGGATTAGAAGAAGCAGTTAAATTCTGGACATGGTGAGGCCTGTGTATTTAGAATGCCATTTTTATGATTATTTTCATGTAAACCAACACAGACACCCCACCCCCAATAATTATTTGCTCCGTCATACTCTCTTGCTGAATAAGAACAAGAATCCAGTTTTCCTTAAGCATGTTTATCTGTAACTTTAGTGTTCTTTTGGGGAGTGTACTGGCTTCTATTTTTGTTCTATAAATAAAACAGGGTGTTTCTTGAGTAATATGGTTCTCTGTGATAACAGCTTAAAATATAACAATAGAAAGGCCTTGTTGTCTGATTAGAGCTTATATTGGATCAGGAATGTATTTTAGAATAGATGATACAGTTCAAAAACCACCCTCTTCCATTTACAGAAGGGTTATCTTTTAAATTCTTGTATTTAAACAAACAAAAGTAAAATGACTGATGTTTTGCCCAAGATGCTTATGTCATATCTTAGATTTGTTCAAAGTATACCTTAAAAACATATTGTAGACCAGAGGAGGAGAACCTTAGGCCTTGGCACTAGATCTGGTCCTCCTGAGATCTGGATCCAGCCAATTCATAGAATCTAGGGGTTGTCTAAACAATCAAAATAAACCTCATAGAATTTGCGTTCAAATGGGTCTGTCTTAATGGAAATCCACATCAATGTGTCATATTTGGAAGGGTGGCCACTAAAAACTCATAAATTGCACCTGGAGAGCCTTTGCAGCTTTTCTCTGAGTTTTTAAAAAGCTCCGTAGGGGATGCAAATGTCAGTTCGTTAAGACAGTTACATTCACATCCCTGCGCTTTTCCATAGGAGAAGCAGTGCAAGCTGATTGGCTGGATGAGCACAGGGAGTGGGGCTTGCAAACAGAGCAAGTGTCCGTTGCCACCATGTTGAATTTTCAGCTTAGCGAGTGGTAAGGTGATAAAACAGCAATCTTTTCCGCTCTTTTCTCTTTTTTTCTTTTGTAAATGTGAAATATTGCTTGTGCGCACCATGGTAAATGTTTTTTTTTTAAAAAAAAACAAAACAAGTTTGGTGGCGGTAGATTTAAAAATACAACTAATTCACTCACGATCGCCATCTTGTCTAGGGGGCATGCAGAGTTTATGGGCACTGTAAAACCATTAAGAGAGTTCAGAGCTGCTGGGAATTGCTACTACAGTAAAGCAATCTGTCCCCCCACCTCATATAGATGAGCCCAAAGTGTTGGAAGAGGCCACAAGGGCCATCCAGCCTCTGTTTAATTGGGCTTCCTCAGATGGCCACTCTCCCTTCCCCATAACAACAGTGCTGGCTGATTTTCCCAGCTTTTGTATGGAGTAGATATTATACCATTCTAAAAAAGGTGAATTGTCTATCCTAAGACTAGTCATACCCTATAGCGTTTCATATATGAAAATCAAGACAGGTATGGCCAGGCATCATCAGAGGCCCCATCTACACGATGGAAAAAAGTAAGTTTGGGGGGGGGGGAATCTGAAAAAGCAGTCGTTTGAATGCGTACGATTTGCCTACATGATTTTTACCCCCCCAAACTCCATATGACCCCCCCCCTTGCCCAGCTGGCTGGAGCGAGCGATCCAAGCGGCAGTTTTAAATCTCCTGCCACTTTTTTTTTATTTTAAAAGGTGCCTGTTTGCAGACAGTCGGTTTTTCCTATTTACAATGTAAAATAAAAATAAATATATGTGAAAATCTCCATTTCACGGACTTATCGGACTCTCACTTAGCCAGGAATCAAACATGGTGGCTGCTCCCAATTCCTCTCTTTGCTAACCCTGCCCCCTGTGCTCGGCCAGCCAATCGAATTACACTGTCTGTTCGTATGTGTGCGAACGGAGTGTACAGACCATCGACAATATGAACGGCTATATGGATTTTAGCTCCAGATTCACTAATCCTCCCGAACACTGAATCCACGTAGTTTATGGGGATTCACTAGCCCCCCCTTCCGAAAGACATGTATGCATCCGAACAGCTGTGCGTACACGTGATCGATCTTCCAAACCCCGTACGTATTTTTTTTACTGTGTAGACAGCCCTAGAGCATGGTCAAGATGACAGAAGTTATTAATGAGGAACAGTACACAAACTAGGAGAGGCTGCAGCAGTTTGCTTTTGACTGAGCCTACTGAGGAGGGCAAAGATGCTGCTTTCTTCTCTCCTTCTTGCTGAGTCGAGTGCAAACAACTTAGGCATTTTGAACTCATTTTGCAGCAATTGAAGTAAGCTGAGGACAAAGGAGGGGGAAGTGAGAGGAGAAAGAAACTGAGATGATTTAAAAGCAGCTGAAAAAATGATAGGAGGTTATGCTTAGTTACCAGCAGTAAGTGCATTAAACTTAAGATGTGTTGTTATTTTTGCTTCAAACCATTTGCCTTTGGTCCTGCACACTACTGAAAAGTGGCCCTCAAGAACTTTTAAATTGAATTTGACACTCCAGCTGAAAGAGGTTCTCAATTCTTGGTGGCAACTGAGAAAAATAAGATGCCAGGTTTTAAATTTGATTGTGTATTCATAACATACCAAGGCAATCTTGTTCATTGCTTATAATGACCAGAAATCAGCCTGTTTCTTCCTGATTATATTTCAGAAAGTGATACAGTTTAGATGATTTCAGTGATTAAAATGCCCCAATATGGCCATACAGGTTGACCCCTGTATCCATGGGGAATATATTCCAAGACACACACACCCATGGATACTTGAAAGCATGGATAATAGGGAACCCTGTTATTTCCAGTGAGACGAACACCAAAGGTTGACTATAGAATTGCATTGACACATCCAGAAATGCCTAGAGAGAACATACTTTTTTCAGACATGAGTACCATATATTCCGGCGTATAAGACGAATTTTGAGCACTCAAAAGTGCCCTTCAAAATTGACAGTCGTCCTATACGCCGGATACACTTTGCTTCGCCCACCTGCCTATCTCCTGCCACTTCGCAAACGGAGCGAAGAGGCAGGAGATGGGGCAGGGGGGTGAAGCAAAGTGTTTTGAAGATCATTCGCCCCCCTCCTCTGCCTTCTCCCCCTTTGGGGAGCAACGGAAGACAGAGGAGGGGGGCGAACATTGCAGTTTGCCGCAGCCGCTGCTCGATCGCTTCTGCAGCGGCCGAGGCAAACCCGCGATTCTCCCCCTCTCCCCACCTTCCAGGAAGGTGGGGAGAAGGGGCGAACGTGCCCCGTTTGGCCGCACAGCCTCCGGATCCCCCTCCTGCGCTCCCTCCTGGAAGGGAGCGCAGGAGGGGCATGCGGAGGCTGCGCGGCCAAACCCGCGATTCGCCCCTTCTCCCCACCTTCCAGGAAGGTGGGGAGAAGGGGCGAACGTGCCCCGTTTGGCCGCACAGCCTGCGGATCCCCCTCCTGCGCTCCCTCCTGGAAGGGAGCGCAGGAGGGGGATCCGGAGGCTATGCGGCCAAACCCGCGATTCGCCCCTTCTCCCCACCTTCCAGGAAGGTGGGGAGAAGGGGCAAACGTGTCCCTTTTGGGCGCACAGCCTCTGCATCCTCCTCCTGCGCTCCCTCCTGGAAGGGAGTGCAGGAGGGGCATGCGGGGGCTATGCGTTGGAAGAGGGGGGTCGTCTTATAGGGCGAATATATCAGAAACTCTGCATTTTACCTTAAAAATTGGGGGGTGGTCTTATACGCCGGGTCGTCTTATACGCCGGAATATACGGTAAATGAAACCGTAGATACCGAATCTGTGGATATGGGAGTTGACCTGTGTTGCAGCAAGAGACATCTATCTCGTATTGAAAGTATTTGGCAATTGACTAGATGCTGAGGAAGAGTTTTTAATGGATGCCTGCTATACTTTATCAATGTGCTTTTTATTCAGTTGCATTTTAATATTATAATGTGTTTGTGTCTCAGTATAAATTTTTTTGGCTGTTTGTGTAAGTTGCCTATCTCAGATTTGGGTCAAAGGTAGCCTATAAAACTAATAAATAAATTGATTTAATTCACTGTGGAACCAATGGGTGCAGTTTTAGGCCTCTGGACAATAAAAGCCACTTATCACTGCTTGTGTACATGAATGACAAGAGTGCAAGGAGCTGTAATTATTTGCTTTCTCTAAGATTCATAATGTGGAACCAAGGAACTACATTTTTGATTCTGGGTATCTGTTGAATGTTCACTAAAAAGTGTTTTAGAATACAGCTCTGAAAGAATTATTTTTGTTTGAAAGTATTAATCAAACTAATAAAATCTCATGCATAATGTATTTTGCCTTCCAAATTAAATAGGAAATAGCAGCTAATAAGAAAGAAATGGACTAGATAATTTTAGAACTATGAGAAAGATGGATGGCACTTTTAATTTTTTAAAAAGTGAATACTTTCTTGAACCTTGTTAATTGCTTGCCAAATGAAGGTTTAGTCATATAATTAATCACTACATGCTGAAAGCAAATCTAGCAATATAATAGAATAATTTTGATAATAAAGTTGAATATATAATAGAATAAATATATGAATAAAGATGAATATATGGTCTCAAAATTGTTCTGGTCATGTGGTGGAGCTGTCAGATTACTTGTTTGTGGTTCCAAATTGCAAATTGAATTTACCACATGACTGGCCAACTTATGCAAATTGAACTTACCACATGACTGGCTAACTTATGAATTAACTCTTGCATGTTATGACAATCTCCAGGATATTCAGCTGCAATGACTTTGAGTTGGAAAAGTCAGGATTTGTACCTGCTGTATGGTGGACATAATCTGATATACTGTAATATCTGTATGCCAGATGTTGGCTGAAATAGTAAATGTCACATATATCTACGCTGAAAGCTGTTAATGTAGGGGCAGTTAAGTGTTTATCGCTCCTCTGAAGACATTAAACCACTGTTTGATTTTTGTTGCTTAATTAAACTATTATTCATGATAAAATAACTCCTTGGTTTGTTTGTTTTTTTGTCATTTTTCAGGTAATCAGAAAAATGATGTGTGGAAATTATTAACATGAAAATCATTTGTGAATAAACAGCTGCAACATGGTCAAGAACTGGAGCAAAGTTGTAATGGAAACTGAAGTCATTAAAATTATAGGGTTTTTCTTCTTCTTCTGGGATTGGTCTTAGATATACGGGTTAGCTGCTGTCAGGAGATATTTTAACATTTTTATGCTTGGTCACATGCAATGATGTGCCTTTAAACTCCACTTCATTCCTGGAAAATACATATAATACAAAACAAAACATGTCTAAAAATCTGGAGATCATCAATTTGTCATTTTTACTGGAACATGAAAGAGAAATAATATTGGGAGTACTGAAGAGAGATGAATACTTGAAAAAAATGGAAGATAAAAGGATCAGGTAATATTCTCAAATTATTATTTTTCTGGGGGTAAATTTCTGGTATAAATAAGATATCATATTCTGAAATTATGATATAAATCAGATATCATATAAACCAGTGCAAAGGCATTATATAATCTGTAACTGGAGGGAGGGTTGCACAGTACCCCAAATAAATGCACAGACATTTGAGAAAATATATCTGTATTGCACATTTTCATTACATATACTGCACAGTATCATATCTGGACATATATTTCAAAGTGATTTCAATGAAACTGTGGGTTATTATATGTGGCTAACATAAATCATGTTATTACAAATGTTTGTGTGTATGTACATCTGTCAAAACTTTCTAATACTTGCAACTGTGTAATGGTTAAATACTATTTTGGTGTTGTTTGTGATTGTTTTCATTCTTGTGCATATCCTATATGCATGATTTCTTAAGACACAATATTTTATCAGCTTTGCTATCTCATGGTTATAATCTGGTTCATAGCTTGCATTCTCTGACTCAGATCAAACTTGCTGTAGGTTAAGCAGATGGCTTTACTCTTAATATTTTGTTGACGGCATGTTGATTAATCTTTTGCACCACTTAGAAAGATTTAGTTTATAAATCATTAAACTGTAGTACAATGTGCAGCAATGCTGTATATGTAAAGTATAGTGGTGAAGTTCATATCCACCCTCTATGTTAACATAAAAGCTGTTTGTTAGCTTAAGAATTGGTTGGCTATTATGCAACTGCTTGTTGTTGTTGTTCTGTGCCTTCAAGTCATTCCTGACTTATGGTGACTCTAAGGCAAATGGTGTTTTCTTAGCAGAATTTGTTCAGATGGGGGTTGCTATTGCCTTCCTCAGAGGCTGAGGGTTTCACCCTGTGGGTTGCCATGGGCAAGAAGGGATTTGAAACCTATCCTTTCAGTGTCCTAGACCAACACTCAGACCACTACACCATGCTGGCTTTCATGCAACTGCTACTGTGTGGTAAAAAGTAATACTTAGAAGAAATCAACGTACTCTTTATTCTGAAAGTATAACAATATGATTTTTATTTATTCAAGGAAAGTAACACTATATTTTAATAAAGATGAGTTGATAATTGCAAAACAGCAAAACAGCTTTTTCACAGAATGCTTATATTTCTCTCTATCTTCTGGAAATAAGCTATATATATTTGTATTCCTTAAACTCAGATCTCTTGCAGAGAGCAGAAATGGAGATATCTAATAGGCAACAAATTAGCCTGCGCATGGGGCTAATTTTCTCAGCTCAAAACACTAAGCTCAAGCCTTAAATATCAATAGGCAGGGATGCAGCTGACTCACAACTTGTTCCTTTGTGGATTTAGTCATTCTTAAATTGACTGAACATAGTTGGCTAAAAGACCAGTGGTAAGTAACATGAGTAAAAGGGTCAACAAACAGAGCAGAATGCACTTAGTGATTCCTCAGAAATGAGTGCCAGCAGAGATGCATGGCTGCAAAATAAAAACGAAAAAATAAATGGAAGAAGCAAAGGGCACAGTTTCTAAGGGCTTATTAACATTTATACTATGGTAGCCACTAGCAGATAATATACTGTATGCACATTGGTTGGGGACCTTGTCTCCACATGTATTTGATATATATAGTGATTGTATTGGCTACTGTCTTGGACACTGAGGTCTGGTACATGTGTGAAGGATACCATTGTATGTTAGGTATTCTTTTTTCCCCCCAACCTGTGGTTGAGGAAAGATATAAAATGCTTCATACCATATGTACATTCATGGGAAGATACAGAATAGAAGCTGCTGTACATATTCAGGGACATAGTTCAAAATTCTGAGGTGAAACTCCAGTTCAACCCAATAAAGATATAGGCTGCAATCCTGTACAGCTCAGTGTAGCATAGTAGGCCCACATACTGAACAGCTTTTGAAGCCCCCCCCCCACATGGCCATTCCCTACTTCAAAGAGAGCAGTCAGGATCTCAGAAGCATCTGGCTACATCCCCATAGCCAGACATGAAGTGATTACAGCAGCACTTTGATCTCTGGAGGAGCCCGGTGGATCTCAGCACTAATGTCATCATTTCACATCTGGCTATGGGGAGATGCTTTTGCAAGCCTGGCTGCTCCCCAAGAAAAAGGGAATAGCCATGTGGTTGGCTTCAGAGGCTGTTCAATAAGTCTAGGGGTGATTTGGGTGCTGTGGCAGGAGGGAATAGCAACCCTCTCAGCATCCAAAAAAAGGACATAGGGGAATGTATGTATGTCTCCAACAGGATGCCAGCCTGTATATAATAGCTTGATAATTTTCAGTGGTGGTGGGAGAGAAGAAAGATGCAGAATCCATGGCAATGGGATTTGGGAACATTGTGATTTACTAGTATAGATATTGAGACTTCTGGCTTTGGTTAAAAATGTTTTTATATAGCAATAGTAACTGAGCTACTAGTGAATCTATTCTACTGCTGCACAATATTCTTTTTTGCTTAGCATTTAACACAGGCAGTGGCTGCTTGGAAGCTTTGTTGATGGTAGATTAAAGTCTGATGACTCATTTGCTTCCTCCATCTCCTGTAATCTTGGAACACTTAATTCTTCCAATTTTGAAATCAGCACATTGTCACAATCATTTAGTGATTCACTCTTGAAGCTACTGCAAGGAAATAGGGAAGGAAATTCACATCAAACGCAGCTGCCTGAATGTATGATGATCTAAAACACTGGAAAAGTTGAGCAACTTTGGTCATGCATATATCCCTGTCTTCCTCTAAGAACCTCAAAGCTGCATTCCTAGGGTTCCCTGATTGTTCCTTCCATACAGATATTATCCTCACCTAAACCTAACTGGCTACATAGAGGGCCCTGCATTAGGTGACTTCAGATCACTCAGTAAACCACTTGTGGTAATCATTAAAACAGAACTTGCAGTGGTACCTTCTAGTTGTTTTATATGGTGGTGTTTTGTTAGGATCACAGAACTGAAGAGCTGAAAGGGACAAAGTAGCCCTCTAGATGTTACAACCTAAGGGATAATGAGTCCCCCATCTTTCTACTTGAAATCATGCCACATAATTCAGTTGAATATGAGTCACAAGAATATTTTAGCAAAGTGCTTTGAGGCAGTAGCAATAAATAATTCAAATGCATTAAGTGGCTTGCTTTTGGGGTGGAGGGGTACTCCAGATTGGTCCACATATGGAAGGCATATGTGGGGAAAGCTTCTTTAGACATTCTTGAGCAGGGCATAAGGGTCAGTTCCTGATTTGTTGCTTGGTCTGTATTGTTGTTGTGTGCCTTCAAGTCATTTCCGACTTATGGTGACCCTAAGGCGAATCTATCATGGGGTTTTCTTTACAAGAGGGGGTTTGCCTTTGCCTTCCTTTGAGGCTGGGAGAGTATGGCTTGTCCAAGGTCACCCAGTAGGTTTCCATGCTTAAGTGAGGATTCAAACACTGGTCTCCAGAGTTGTAGTCCATGCTCAAACCACTATTCCAAGCTTGGCTCCCAATTGTTCCATATAGTTTGAGGTACAGTATATTGTCTCTGAAGTGGAAAGTTCATTTAATTGTAAACAAATTAAATTGGCCCTTAAAATTAGACAAAATTACTCATGGTAATAGATCACCAGCAGAGCTTGGTATAGTTTCTTTTTGAACCACACCTCCCAAAATCCCTTAGCCAGTTTGTTTGTTTATTTATTTATTTATTTGAGTATTTATACCCCACTCTTCAGCCGCAAAGGTTCTCAGAGCGGCTTACAAATTGTTTAAGCAATAGCACTTACTCATCTACACTGCTTTATAGTGCAAGGCACTCTCTGACAGGAGTCCACGATGTCCTCACAGGGGGTCCACAAAGGCTTGAAGGCTGCTTGGCCCACCTTTTCCCTACAGTGGAGTGGCCATGTGACAGGAACCAAGGCAAAGGCTAACTGACTCACTTGGCCTGTATGTTGCCATTCAATCCACTCTAGCCACAAACTTGCAGGAAGAAGCAAGAGTGCCTTTGAGGGAAAGTTTAATGGATGATGTAATTGTATTATAATTATTATTATTATTATTATTATGGTTTTAAATCTTGAGGCAACAAAAGATATTTAAAGGGGATCCCTGGTAAAGAAAAGGTGTAAGAACCACTGGTCTAGCCCAATGGCTTTCACATAACACTAATGCGATACTGGTATTTTAGTGACAACAGTAAAATCATTGTTCCCAGTAATATTACTCCAAGTTTTTATTTATATACTTTATGTTTTTCCGTTAAAAGAGCCAGGGTGGTGTAGTCATTTCAGCATTGCACTATGACTATGGAGACCAGAGTTTGAATCCTTACTCAGACATGAAAACCCACAGGGTAACTTTGAGCAAATCACACTCTCTCAACCTCAAAGGAAGGCAATGGCAAACCCTCTTTGAACAAATATTGCCTAGAAAATGACTTGAAGGCACACAACAACAATAAGAGAAGTGTGTGCAAATGTATAAATGTTCTTCACATAAAAAGATTTTTGTTTCTATCATGGTACAATCCAGGTTGTTAGAATGATTGGTGGGTCTTATGATATAAAGATAGAGAACCACTCCTCTAGGACAACTTGCATTAAACATTTAAAAAGCATGAAAAAGGGGGCAAGCCTACCAGCTTTTCAGTCAGCCCCTATAGCTGCACTTTTAATCATAATATGATATGGGAGACCACCAACAAATACTAGATGCTATAGGCTCTATTTCAGAGGAAGGAACTGACCAAAGCATCTCTGAGTCTTTCTTGATTAAGAAAACCCTATGAAATTGATGGGGTCACCATCAGTCAACAGGCACCTTGAAGGAACTTAGGCAAACGCACAAATTTCTTTTGCAGGTTGAACTCAGTTGGCAGCAAGGGGAGTAAGTTGAAGACAAAGAGAGGGAGGGGAGAGAAACCAAGACATTTTAAGAGCAGCTGGAAAGACATTTTAAGAGCACAAAGGGATGGAGGGGATTGATCTGGATAGTGGTTGCCCAATGGGCACCCTTGGAGGACAGAAGAGGGGGGGCACCCTTCTTAGTGGAGACAGGAGAAGAGAGATCAGACAAGAGAGAGGGAGGGAGGGAGGGAGGAGCCCTTTCTGAAAGAGGGAAAGAGATTACCCTCTACTGAAAGAGAAATTGGAGGAGTGAGCCCCATCCAGAAGAAAGGGAAGGAAGGGGATAAAGAGAGAAGAGGCTGAGGAGAGAAGAAAAGAGGGACAGAGAGAGAGAAGGGGGGAAGAAGAGAAAGAGAGAGGACCCTCTTTTGAGAGAGGGAGGGGAGGAAGGGAGGGGGTATCCACGCCCTTCCAGAGAAAAATAAGGGAGGGAGGGAGACCCCCTTCCTTCTCATCTCCTTCGCTGGAGGGGAGGGAAGGAAAACCCCTTCCTTCCCTTCCTCTTTGCTGCGAGGGGGGTCTCCCTCCCTCTCTCCACCTCCTTTCCTTCTTTTCCACTCCCCCCTGAGACACCCCCTCCCTCTCCCCCATCCAATGCCCGTGTGGACGTGCCTTCAGGCAGGGCCGTCCAGCCAGCGCCACTTTCACCTCCCCTTCTCTCTCTCCTGGCCAACTTGGCTTGCCTGGAATGGCCAGGAGGGGTTTAGTGGCCCTGGGCATCAGGGGTGGGGGAAGCATGGCTCTGGCCAGCAAGGAGTGGGTGGGAGGTAGGATGGCAAGGACTACCAGCCACTGCTTCTGCCCCTAGTCCCCTTCTCCATGCTTGGTGACACTTGGCTGCTCAGAGCGTGGGTGGCCGGAACAGCAGGAGGTCGGCCAGGCAGCCAAGGCAGCAGGGAGGAGCCCGTGGCTGCTGCCTGGCTGGCCGAGAGTGCACCCCCCCCCAAAAAAAAATGACACCCAGGGTAGACCATGATGAAAAGGGACAAGAGTGCATTGCAAGTGGCAAAGAAGATCAGGGCACGTGTGCTGGGCTGCTGTGTGTAAGTCATGCATTACAATGGGGGCCCCTGCAGCTATGGGGTCTGCCCTGTGCCTGGACCACAAGTCTGACAGAATTTCATTATGCTGTTTGGTGAGATCTGGTAGAATCAAAATAATTGTACAAATAGTTCTATACAGAAAGTGTTAAATTTGTAGGGGAGACGGAGAGAAAGAGTGAACAAGCAGCATATAACTTATGTTATCATTTTCCTTCTTGAAGTACACTTACATTTTTGCATCAAGTCACATGATTTTTTATACCTGACAGATCTTCCGGGATATTCAGTGTCTAGAGAAAATGCATGTAATGCAGTATTTTACTTCAAGTGTTTTGTGGACCAGAAATTACTTTGCAGCTCTGCAAGATTTGCATAATTGAGCTGAGAAAAGCCCATGGAATCTGACAGGGTGCTTGGATAAAGCCATGTTATAATATCCAGGGTGTAGCTGCTACAGGGTAGCCCCTCCCAAATGCAGTAGAGTGTTAATGTGACCTTTGTAGGACACTGAAACAAACAGGACGCACCTGTGCCTTTTGCTGTAGTGCCATTTACTACACATTAATGCACATACTCCAGCCTTGTTATATAATGCAATATCCCACTGTGAGGTAGCACTCTTAACAGGTAGCATTTTTTAAAAATGTGGGTTGCTTTACTTTGAGCAGATATTGCTTCATCTTGCATGATGGAAGCTGCATTGCTCTATGTATTACTCTGACTGGCTGTCCCAGACTTTGGAACTCCATCCTTAGAGAGGCCAGGATGGCCCTGTCCTTGTGCTCCTTTGTGCTGCCAGGCTTTTAGGACTGGATGGGGGTTGGGCTTTTAATCCTATGTGGTGCTGTTTTTAAGGTTTTGAAGGTATATAGTTCTTAATGTATTTTAATGTTTAATGTTTTAACTTCTAAATTGTTTAATTGTTTTTAAAATCTTAGACTTTTATTTTGACTTTTGTATGGTTTTTAAATTGTATTGTTTTAAATATGTTGTTAACTGCCTTGAGTCCCATTATTTGGAGAAAACAGGATATAAAGGAATAAAAAATATAGTAATACGCCACAACTGAAAAAAATTGGCTTGCCTAAACATTTCTGATCAGAAAGGCTTTATTATCCAAGTTTTAGATTATCCTGTTATCTTTGATGATATTTGCATTTCCTGTATGTTTGTCTGTATATTTCTCAAAATGTGCTAGAACATACTATAGAAGTAATAAACCTTTCTGAAATTCTCCCCATGCTTAAAAATAGCAGTAGACTCTAGTGCATGTCTTAAGATTCTAAGAAAATGTACCTTAAGGCCTCATGTTTAGCAACTGGAAGTTTCCCTCAACCCCAGTGCCATATGATGGGTATTGAAAGATAGCAGAATACTCAGGTCTGTCCATGAGGACTGAAATCATATCTAATGTGAAGGAAGAAAGGACTGGAATCATATTTGAATAAATTGTACCCCATTTATACACTTAGTTATTCTGTAAAGACTGTTCATTTAATTTTCTTAAATACACACAAAAAAGAATCTTTTAAGTAGGATTTCATTAAAAATCCTTTGAAGACATTAAAATAATGTACTGCATTTAATTTATGAAACATATCTGTAGGCTGGAATTAAAATGAGTCCAGTGTGTTCATAACTAGTACTGAAATTTGTTCATTTTGTTTCTTGCCCTAACTGGATTCCACTCTTCATGCTAATGAACAATTCCTGAAGATTGCAGCTTCCAAAACTACCTGAGGTCTTTTGCAGAAATGTGTTTTGTTTTGGGGTTTTTTTGGTAGGAAATGCACACACACACACACACACACACACATATATATATATGCATGTTCCCTATATGGTGCTCTGAAGGATCTTATCAGGAGAGCTATAAACTGAGTTGTATGCGGGAGGGAGACAGTACTTTTGAAGGCAGGAATTCATCGGGTGCTAGAGATAATAGCCCAAATGTTATACAGAGAACAAGGCAAATAACACAACAACCCAACAATGGGAGGAATAAACCCTTTAAAAGGCAGATAGGGGAAATGGCCCGTGGTCTTAGATGTCTCTATATTAATGCACAGCTCATGGGAAATGTGAAGACACACCCAACTAAAGGTGGTGGCAGGTTTGGGTGTGCAACGCCAGTACCCTGGTGAGATCAAACTCCTTTACCCAAAAAGGCTCTGATGCTGAATATCCAGTTCAAAAAAGGGGGAAGTTTATTTTAAAGAACAAAAGAAAAGGGCTTTCTCCTCCCCAGCTCTAAAAGGCTTGAAATGAAAGGTACTTTACAGTTGGAGTTTCAGCTGTTTTCAGGGTGACATCTCTCTGGGTTTGATCTCCTCACTCAATGAAGCTGGTGCAGGGTCTTTCAGCTCCTGATTCCTTTGTTATTGGCAACTAATTT
The DNA here is from genome assembly GCA_030847615.1 of Gambelia wislizenii. NCBI lineage: Eukaryota > Metazoa > Chordata > Lepidosauria > Squamata > Crotaphytidae > Gambelia > Gambelia wislizenii. The sequence goes on from JAUMIR010000003.1 coordinate 269,291,946, forward strand.
GGCTGATGGTGGTAACTAATTTGGCTGATGACTGTTGGTAACTAATTTGGCTGATGGTGTAAGAAATGCCCTTCCCGGCTGTCTGGGCCTGTTTGCCACCAGAACTGCTCTATGCAAGCTCACAGCAAAGACTGCCCAAAGGAACAAAAGGCTTCAAGGTGAACATAGCTTGCTGGGAAGGAACAAACCAAAACCTAGAAAAATGCAGGGAAATTCTTAGCTCCTCCCACAAGTCTAATACAATGGAGTATTCCTATACTCAGACATGCTAAGGCCTTGAAAAGAAAACAAAGGAAAATGCAGGGGAGATTTAAACAGTCCTGGCTGGACATCACAGGAAATAAACAGGATGAACTTGAATTCTTAGCACAGCAAAACAAATATGATATAATAGGCATCACTGAAACCTGGTGGGATGAGTCTCGTGATTGGAATGTACTAATAGAGTGGTATAACCTATTTCAGAAAAATAGACCAAACAGGAAGGGTGGTGGAGTAGCATTATACGTTAAGGTTGTGTACACCTGTGAACAGAGCCATGATTTAAATCCTGGGAGCCAGGTTGAGAGCATCTGGGTAAAAAATTAAAGGATAGAGAAATAGCAGGGATGTCATTTTGGGGGTCTACTACAGACCTCCAAGCCAAACCGAGAACTTGGATGATGTCTTCCTGGAACAGATGACCACACATTCAGAAAGGAGAGATGTAGTAGTAATGGGGGATTTCAACTATTCTGATATTTGTTGGAAGTCCAGCTCTACCAAGGTCCAAGAAATTCCTCACTTGCCTTGCAGACAATTTCATCATCCAGGAGTTGGAAGAGGCAACAAGGGATCAGCTATTTTAGATCTGATCCTAACCAATGAGGATGACCTGGTTAATGAAATGGAAGTGGCGGGATCCTTGGCGGGGGGGGGGGATGACCATGTTCTTCTGGAGTTTGTTATACAGAGGAAAGGGGAAGTCAAGCATAGTCAGACATTCCTTCTAGACTTTAAGAATTCTGATTTCAGAAAACTTAGGGAATTACTGGGGGTGATCCCATGGTCAGGAATATTAAAAGAGAAGGGAGTTCATGAGGGATGGGTGTTTCTTAAAAGTGAGATATTGAAGGAACAACTTCAAACAGTTCCAATGAGGAGGAAACATGGCAGGTATCTAAAGAAACTAGGATGGATGTCGAAAGAACTCTCAACTGAGCTCGAACTTTAAAAGGAAATGTACAAAGAAATGGAAAAAGGGAGAAATCACCAAAGATTCAAACAAATAGCCAGTTCATTTTGGGGGAAAGTCAGAAAAGCTAAAGCACAGATGGAGCTCACGCTTGCTAGAAAGGGTAAAAACAATCAAAAGGGCGGGGGTGTTATGTCCGTAGCAAAAGGAAGAACAAGGAAATTGTAGGGCCGTTGTGTGGAGAAAATGGCAAAAGGCTAACTGGGGACAGAGAAAAGGCAGAACGACTTAACATCTTCTTTGCTTTAGTCTTCTCCCAAAGGGGGAGCAGTGCTTAACTTGGGGGAAATGAAGCAGATGATACATTAGGGGAAATACAGCACAGAATTGGTAAAGATGTATTTCAGGAATACTTGGCTAGTATAAATGAGTTCAAGTCTCCAGGGCCAGATGGACTTCATCCAAGGGTATTAAAAGAACTGACAGAAGTAATCTCAGAACCATTGTCAATAATCTTTGAGAAATCCTGGTGAACAGGAGAGGTCCCAGCAGACTGGAAGAGGGCAAATGTTGTCCCCATCTTTTAAAAGGGGGGAAAAGAAGACCCAAATAATTACTGCCCAGTCAGCCTGACATCAATACTAGGAAAGATTCTAGAACAGATCATTAAACAGACAGTCTGTAACCACTTAGAAAGGAATGACGTGATCACTAAAAGTCAACATGGATTTCTCAAAAACAAGTCATGCCAGCCTAATCTTATCTCTCTTTTTTTGATAGAGTTAACATACTTGGTAGATTAAGGGAATGCTGTGGATGTAGTGTATCTTGATTTTAGTAAGGCTTTTGACAAGTTCCCCCATGATATTCTTGCAAAAAAGTTAGTAACCTGTGGGCTAGACAATGCAACTGTTAAGTGGATTTGTAATTGGTTGACTGACCAAACCCAAAGGGTAGTCACCAATGGCTCCTCTTCATCCTAGAAAGACATGATTAGTGGGGTGCCATAGGGTTCTGTCCTGAGCCCAGTGCTATTCAACATCGTTATCAATGACTTGCATGAGGGAATAGAGAGTATGCTTATCAAGTTTGCGGATGACACCAAATTAGGAGGGGTAGTTAATGCCCCAGAGGACAGGATCAGAATCCAAAATGACCTTAACAGATTAGAAAGCTGGGCCAAAACTAACAAAATAAATTTCAACAGGGAGAAATGTAGGATACTACACTTCGGCAGTAAAAATGAAATGCACAGATATAGGATGGGTGACACCTGGCTTGATGGTAGTACATGGGAAAGGGATCTAGGAGTCTTAGTGGACCACAAGCTGAACACGAGCCAGCAGTGTGTGTAATGCAGCAGCAAAAAAGGCGAATGCGATTTTGGGCTGCATCAATAGAAGTATAGTGTCTAGATCAAGGAAAGTAATAGTGCCGCTCTGTTCTGCTTTGGTCAGACCTCAACTGGAATACTGTGTCCAGTTCTGGGCACCACAATTCAGGAAGGATATTGAGGACCTGGAACATGTCCAGAGGAGGGCGACCAGGATGGTGGGAGGTCTGGAAGCCATGCCCTGTGAGGAGCGGCTTAGGGAGCTGGGCATGTTTAGTCTGGAAAAGGGAAGTTGAGAGGTGACATGATAGCCATGTTTAAATATTTGAAGAGATGTCATACTGAGGATGGAGCAAGCTTGTTTTCTGCTGCTCCAGAGACCAGGACACGGAGCAATGAGTTGAAACTACAGGAAAAGAGATCCCACCTCAGCATTAGGAAGAATTTCTTGACAGTAAGAACTGTTCGGAAGTGGAATGGGCTGCCATGGAGTGTGGTGGAGTCTCCTTCTCTGGGGGGATTTAAACAGGGGCTGGATGGTCATCTGTTGGGAATGATTTGATTGTATATTCCTGCATGGCAGAGGGTTGGACTGGATGGCCCTCGTGGTCTCTTCCAACTCTATGAGTCTCTGGTCCTGTTTCTGAAGATAAGTCTGAATGACATGTTGGGTTACTTCTGTGTTTTATTATGCTACAAAACATCATTCCAAGAGACTAAAATATCCCATCTGCCTGGATGAGGGTTATACACTGTTTGTGTATGTGTGCACGCACACACGTATAGGACAGCACTACTTAGGGTTTCTAGGGCCCACCACCATAGATGCTCTCTCTATCTCATGAAAACTGAGATAAGTACATCTCTGGGATGAGTACATCTCTGAGATGACCGTATCACAGATAACAAAATGCCTAAGATTAACCAATGAGTCCACAGTGGCCGACACCATGCAGACATAATTCAGTTTGATACTGCTTTAACTATCATGACTTCATCCTATGGACTCCTAGGATTTGCATTTTTTTGTGGTACCAAAGCTCTCTGAGAACGAACGCTAAATATCTAAAAAAAACTACACGTCCCAGAATTCAATAGCATTAAGCCATGGCAGTTAAAACAGTGTCAAACTGTTTTAACTACAGCTGCAGTGTGTTAACAGCAGTAGATGTAAAAGAAAGCGGCTTTAAATCTCAGCTTAACATGCATGTTGGAGAGCAAGCTGCCTTGCAGCGTTTTTCTTCTGCTTTATCTCTATACACACAAAAGGTTATGCCTGTTTGTAGCATGACTCTATATAACTGAGTATAAATGCTCTTTTTTGACCATTTCAGAGTCCTTTTTATTCATGCTTTACCCAGTGTTCCAAAGTATTTGCTGGGATAGTATAGACATTCTGCATCTTCAGCAATAAGGAATGAATAAGTCAGAATTATTCACACTGTTTAGAGTGGTTTAAGTATTCAAAAGCAGCTGAAAAGCTACATTCAGAAGTCACTGTCTATTTTTCATCTAGTATTTTAATGCAACTTAGAGTGATTAGAATTCAATTGATGCTTTGAATCCAAATGTCTAAGCTGAAAAGCTGTGAAAATTCTGAAAGGAGGCTTCCTTTGTGATGGCTCATTCACACACATCAGTTTTAGATATGCTGTCATGAAGTGGGGATCTTTTACGTATGGATCATTTTATGAAGTGACAAATTATACCTGCTAGAAACCTATTTTTTTAAAAAATGAAACTTCTGTTTGTTTTTTTCTTCAAGGAAGTTGAAGAATGAATTATTGGAAGTGAAACGGAAAGGTGGGCGGCATCACCAACACCAGCTTGACAACAGCAGGGTCTGCATTCGCTGTCAGAAAAATTTGGGCTTAATCTTTGATAGAGGAGATCTCTGCCCAACATGTGGACTCAGAGTTTGTAGCAAATGCCGTGTTGAAGGAATGGATGGTAACTGGAAATGCACAGTGTGTGATAAGATTGCGTGAGTTTCTTTTTTAAAAAAATTGAACATGCTTTGGTGATTCATTTTCCTGACCTCATGTTATATCATTGGTGAGCAGCATGAAAGTGCAGGGAGTGAAGAGGGCTGGGATAGTATAGACATACTTGGGCTTACTTTGAGATAAGGAGGTTTAAAACCCATAAAATGGGGTACAGCCATACCTCAGTTAACAAAGCCTCTAACAAAGAAGCTCCTTTTACAAAGTCCTTTTGCAGGCTGACATGGAAATGAAGAGACTATACACATGAAATGGGTTGTAAAGGGCCAATTTATTTAACTATAGCCTATTTAAACAATTTCCAAGAGATCTGCAATTAGGAGCAACCTAATGTGAGACTGATGTAAAAAAGGAGGAGGCGGAGGGCTGCAGGGCCTTAAATAGTCTCTTGCTCCACCCTCTGCGCTCCTAACCGATGCCACTTATTGGCCTCTTCTCTATGGCACTGCAAATGGGTTCCCTCCAGCACACATCTGCGCTGGTGCTGGGGACCCTAATTACACCCGCCCAGCCCCCCTTTTCTTCCTCATCCTCTATCTGGAGGATTCTTTAGCAGCATCAGTCTTGGGAAGATGGTGGAGAAACAGACTTCCATTGCCAAGTTGTAGCAGTGCCTGGAGTAAACAATGGAATAAAGCTTGAGCTGTGAAAGAACGGGCTTCTGCTACAGCTGATCCTACTGTAGATGCGTGTGCCTGCCTACAGCAGGCAAGGCAAACAGTAGCTGCCTGCTGAAAGTGTTACTGAGCATGTGTGAACAGCAAAACAGAGAGAAAAGGGGAAGACAGACAACCTTGCTTTATTAGCTACTTCCAGCATGTTAAAGAAGCATAGATCTACAACTTTGGCCAGCAAATCATAAGAAAACTAGAGGATGGTAATAAGAAGTCATCCCTGGATGTACAGTATTTGGAAAAAGCCTTCAAGTAGTCTGTAGAAGGTTCAAAATGTTTTTTGTTTACGTATGCAAGGCTTACTAGACCTAGTTGTTTCATTTTAGGTGTGCATATTGTTTTGGATGAAAAGTTGTCAGAAACATGTTGAGCTGCTCTTCCTTTTTTTTCTTTTTTTTTTTTTTTGGATGTAGGAACCTAACCCTATTCTTTCCATGTTATTTAACAATATGGTTTTCAATTCGCTGTAAGCCATTTTGAGTCCCAAATTGGGGGAAAGGTAGGATTGGAATTGTTGTTGTTGTCATTATTATTATTTCTGCCTCTGTTAACAATTTTTTTGTTTAAGATGTTGTGCCCAGGAAAACATTCAGTTCATTAACTGAGGTGTATCTGTATTAAGCATTTTCACTGGTCCCATACTAGCATTTCTGGCCCCTGTTAATGTTATCATTGTTTCATTAATGCATATATAAGAATTACTTTTTAAAACTAAAACTCCAGAATCCCACAGCCAGCATGGCTAAAGCTTACCCAGAGCTGCTGGCAGTTGATATCTTCCATGTCATTTGGATGATGACTCCCCTCCAGGTTTTTGACCAGACGTTAAAGGAGCCAGCCACTTTGCTGAACCCAGTACCCAAAATAGGTGCAGTACATCAGATTCCAATGCATATTGGCTACTCTATTAACATGAAAGCTAGCCACGTTTATTTATTTATTTATTTATTTATTTATTGGCTGCTTGAATAAAAACATCCTTTCCTGCTGTCAAAAGAACAGCAGGGAGGGGGCCAACCTAGCCTCCCGAGGAAGGGAATTCCAGAAAATGGGAGCAGCCACCGAGAAGGCTCTCTCTTGTGTCCTCAACAAGTGAGCCTGTGATAATGGTGGGACTGAAAGAAAGCCTTCTCCTGATGATCTTATAGTTCTGGCAGGTTTGTATCAGGAGATATGGTCTTAGTCTGGACTAAAGGCATATAAAGCTTTATAGGTCATGACCAGTCATGACTTGAATTGTGCATGGAAACAAACCAGCAGCCAGTGGAGCTGTTTTAACAAAGGAGTTATATGTTCCCTATAACTGGCCCTGGCTAGCATTCTGGCCACAGTATTTTGGATCTGCTGAAGTTTCTGAACAGTTTCCTAAGGTAGCCTCACATAGAGTGTGTTACAGTAGTCCAAGTAGGATGTAATCAAGGCATGCGTCACCATGGTCAGATCTGACGTCTCAAGGAACAGATGCATCTGCTACACTACTTTTAACTGTTTAAATGCACTCCTGGCCATTCCTGAAACCTGTGCATCCAGGCTCAGAGTTAAACTCCAGTAATTATTTGTCAAGACTTAGCAGAGGAAGAATATTGGCTCAGTTGTCTGCAAACAGATGTAAACAGACCAGCTCTCTTCTCCAAGCCAGATGTTTGCCCTTGCAAGTAAGCAAGCAAGCAAGCAGCCCTTGATTAGTGGTGGTATAACTCTTAAGTGTTTTAGTTCATGACAGGCTTCCCTTTACTGAATCAAACAGGTCTCAGCTGATGCTAGCAGAAGGAGCTGTGCTGTGTGCTTTGCTATCCATGATGGACCTAGTCGTTTGGGATGGGTGGGTTTCTTACTGCTTAAAATTGCTTTAGTGATTGGCGTGTATATTAGTGACTTAGTGGTTGGCGACGAAAAGGAATTTTATGTGCCTTGTGTTACCATGGCATAAAATGAGAGATGGAGAGGGAGGGGTTGTTAATAAATACTGCCTGGTGGATTTTTTGTGAACAGAACATGTCATGGGCCTCAATAATAATGCTTACCACATGTTGTGATCTGTAAAAGTAGCCTTTACAAGAGCAGCATTTAATGGTCCCCAGCACCCTTAAAAATAGTCAAATGAAAGACAGAGCATTTTGCTTAGATCTCCTGGTGTATTCTGATTAATACATCATTTGAGTTCCTTGTTAGGTAGATCTCAAGAATAAAAAGCTCCTTGAGTTTCAGAGCATGCAGAAGTAAAATAATCATGAAGCACTTCATTATGCAGTGTAGGCTGACAAATATGAAACTTGGAAAAAATTCTGAGCATTGTTTAGTGGAGCATAGAGAATGAAAGAGAAAAGAAAAAAATGCTAAGCAGAAAAGCCTACCTGTCCATACGCTTATTTTAACATCTAGTGTGGTGTTTCTTTTTACCTGGTCAAAGGCAACGTGCAAGTGACTTTAAAAGATGTTTAAGGTACCTGTATGGTAACTGTGAAACACACTACAATGGTTTAAAATATTGCTACAATCAAATCAGTTTATGTTGAGTTATGAACTTGTTGGTGTTAAACCGTCACTTTTAAGGTGTCTGGCACTCAGCAGCAGTGGCCTTAAAATGTAATTTCTGTTGTTTTTTAGATGCGTTTCTGCAGAGCCTCTAAGTAGCATGTTGGATAAGCTCTCTCACACACGATGTTCCAGGGTGTCTTCTGCATTCCTGTGGGGACTGGTTCAGATTCTGCTGCTGCTTCTGCCCAACTGATTGTTCTAGAGCATGCTAAACACTGCTTCTCACAGAAGAGTTGCCAGTGGTAGGCTTACTACTTAGCTATTCAGTATTCTTGGTCTTCTTATTGAGGAACTCCTTGAGTTTGTCAACAAACAGTTGTCACAACCCACTGCAGATCTAACTGCTTAAGCCCAGATCTGCTCTGATCATGTAGAAACTAAAGGGTCCAAATAAGGAGTACACAGCTGTGGTAAGCTAGGGCCTCTTCAAGCAGGAAGAGGAGGCTTCCAGCTTATTTGTACAATCTGAAAACACACTCTCAAGGGTTCCTCTAGTCTAGAAATCCCTTTCTAAGGTAAGGCCACCACCACTCATTGAATTAACCCTTTCCTTTGTGTCTAGTGCAGCGAGAAGCCAGACAGGTTGTGTTAAAAAGCAATAATAACCCTTTTCTCTATCTTAGAGAAGTTCTGATGGCTGACCAAGGAGGCACATGATTCATGGAGGCTAAGAAATAACAAAAAAGCTTTATTTTAGTCCTACAGGTTTAAGGCAACTTGGAGGACAACATGCCCCCAGGAGTTAGCTTAGGATTTACAGATACATTCAGTCAGAGTACTCAAAGTAAATCATAACGACTAATGCAACTAACTAGACAGTATCTAAGCTAAGAATAAAAGGTAGCTTACAGTTCTGGTGGCATGCAATCAGCTCCTGTCCCAATTGGGATGGCTGGGGGTCAGGGTTCACCTTAGCCGTCCCTATTCAGTCTCTGGAGATGGAATTCAGAGTCTTTTTTGGTTAGAAGCCTCCTCCTGGGCTTCAGATATCATTTTGGGTTTGTTTTTTTGATGTTATCAAGCCCATGAGAGTGAGATTGGCTTCCCCCAACCTCTGTTGTCACAGTTTGCATCTTATTGGCTACTCCATGTGATTCCAACATGTGGCTCTCTCCATCTGCCCCCAGGCAGATGGCTAAGCCATGTGGCTTTTGCAAGAGTCTTGAGCATGTGGCTTCCCTAGAACAAAGGAAGGTCAGAACTTTTTAAGTCTTTTTGTGGTCATCTCTGATTGGGTCTGCATTGCCAACTTCTGATTGGCTCTCCAGTCAGGTGATGGAATGTCCTGTTTAGTAAATGAGGTTCCCACCCCATTACCATACCAAACAAGGAGTGGAATTTTCTACTGTTGTGAACTGTAGGTTTTGAGATGAAGTTTCCATGATGGCTGGGCAGGCCATCATGACAACAGCGCACAGCTGATTGTGTTTTATCTAGAAAATCTCCCCTCCTTATCTTTAGCTTTGCCATCCCATAGTATGCCCCCTCCCCAAGATAATTTTCTCCCTTTTGCCTGGTGGAGAGGGGAAGACATGCACATAAACCTTTAGATCATTACATCTGATCTCTTTGTTTTCTACCTAGTTGGACACAGGTTTAGGTGTAAATGCACAGATTTGCAACCATCTACTGTGGGCTCTAAGCAATACAAAGTAGAATATGTTAATAGTCAAAAGAATATTAGACTACTAGGTGTGCCATACCTAATAAATTCATATTATTGCAAAAGTTAGATTATCACAGAGGTAGAAGTCAGTCATAGCTGTGTTAGTCTGGATCAGTAGCACCTTTAAGACAGTGGACATTTTCAGATGATCCTTGCAGCGCAAGGATCGAGCGGGAGAGGTTCGTAGCAGCAGCGCGGCAGGAGGTCGATTTCGGAACACGGCGTCCCTGCTGTGAAATTGTCCGTCTCTCTTCCGTTTAGGGTTGGAGCCTGCCATGGCATATTTGGCCAGATTTTATTCATGGAGATTGTCCGTGAATAAAATCTGGCCGAATACGGCGCGGCAGGCTCCAATCCTAAACGGAAGAGAGACGGACAATTTCGCAGCAGGGACGGTGTTGTCCGAAATCGACCTCCTGCCGCGCTGCTGCTACGAACCTCTCCCGCTTGATCCTTGCACTGCAAGGATCATTTGAAAATGTCCTTACTGCGAGAAAGAAGTTAGTAGCATAAGCTTTTGTGGACTTAAGTCTGCTTTATCAAGTGCTCAGAGTGAAGTAATTCTGTATCACAGTAACTCTGTTTCTCTACTATGCAAATTTTGCAAATTGACTAAACATTCAGGATTTTCAGAAAATACTAAGATATACCATTTACTTGTTGGGTTCTTGCCTAGCATTTATGTTTTAAAGAAGCAGCCAGCAAGTTTTTCTTTTGCCAGCAAACAAATTAAAACTTCGGTTTCTAATCTTGTGAAATGCCTTTCTAGACAACACTAATTATAGCAGACAGTTGCCACATTCAATAAGAAAGATGTACATTTGGATTTAGGCAGCAGTTTAAGAAGGATTAATGATGATTCAGAAGGCAAATATGTATCACATACAATTCCAGTAAACTGATTTGTCACAGTCAAAATAATTCACTGCTCTACAGTGTTAAGGTGTTAAATTTGTGAGGTGAGAAAGAGTCCTTTAAGTTCATAGAATCATAGAATCATAGAATTGTATAGTTGGAAGAGACCATGAGGGCCATCTAGTCCAACCCCCTGCCACTCAGGAAATCACGATCAAAGCATCCCCGACAGATGGCCCTCCAGCCTTTGTTTAAAGACCTCCAAGGAAGGAGACCCCACCACGCTCTGAGGGAGTGTGTTCCATTGCTGAACAGATCTTATTGTCAAAAAGTTCCTCCTAATGTTGAGGTGGAATCTCTGTTCCTGGAGCTTGCATCCATTGCTCTGTGTTCTAGCCTCTGGAGCAGCAGAAAACAAGCCTGCTCCATCCTCAATGTGACACCCCTTCAGATACTTAAACAGGGCTATCATATCGCCTCTTAACCATCTTTTTTCCAGGCTAAAAATACCCAGCTCCCTAAGTCTCTCCTCATAAGGCATCATTTCCAGACCTTTCATCATTTTAGTTGCCCTTCTCTGGACATGCTCCAATTTGTCAATTTCCTTTTTGAATTGTGGTGCCCAGAACTGGACACAGTATTCTAGGTGAGGTCTGACCAAGGCAGAATAGAGGGGCACTATTACTTCCCTTGATCTAGACACTATACTTCTATTGATGCAGCCAAAAATCGCATTGGCCTTTTTAGCTGCCGCATCACACTGTTGACTCATGTTCAACTTGTGGTCTACTAGGACTCCTAGTTCCCTTTTGCACGTAGTCTTGTTCAGCCAGGTCTCTCCCATCCTATATCTATGCATTTCATTTTTCCGCCCTAAGTGCAGTACCTTACATTTCTCCATATTGAATTTCATTTTGTTAGTTTTGGCCCAGCTCTCCAGTCTATCCAGGTCATTTTGAATTTTGATCCTGTCCTCTAGGGTATTAGCTACTCCTCCTAATTTGGTGTCATCTGCAAATTTGATAAGTATGCCTCTAATTCCCTCATCCAAGTCATTGATAAAGATGTTGATAAAGTTGTGTTCTTCATACCAATTTTTTTTTCTTGACTTTAACAAATGTGATGCAACTGGCCAGACATTTCATAAAATGAAATCCCAATTCCTGTGCTGGTGGGGAGTCAGCATGGAAAGCTAGATATTTTATGGCATTCTATCTCCATGATGTTGGTAGTTATTTACAGCACAATTTAACCACAAATTTAAGTCCAAAAGGTTACTAGGGAGGGGAGGGCAGAGAAGATTATGCCCCCAAAATCCCTTTGCCTGCATGATTTGTAACTACATATTACTGAGAATTCTAAATACTGTTCTTTGCAGATTTACTCCCCTCCCCTTCCTGCTTGGAGGGTGCAACCTGGCGTGTTACAGCACAGAAATTAAATGAATGTTTCTGCTTGATGTACACAATATACTTAACACTGTCATGGTGTGAAATATTTTTATATGGCAAAAACATTAAGGAAACAAAAATGAACTGAGAGTTGTTAGTTGCGTAAGTATTTACCCACTCACCCCAGCCCTATGTCAATACTTGATACAAGCACCTTCAGTACCAATCACAGCTATAAGTCTTTTTAATATTTCCTCCTTCACAATGCTGAGTATCTTGTGTGCATTAAGTGGCAACAATGTCAATTATATCCTTTTCAATTCTAGGCAGTAACACAACAAAATGTGGAAACTGTAGTGTATATGCATGGATCAACATGGCCAGACTATCTGTGCAGCTGTAGATGATTTTAAAAAAGCATTCTGTGCCACAGAAGCCGGTTGACCTAATAGTAACAATGTGGGAACTTCCCTGGGATATACATAAGCTGTGAACTTTCTCAGAGGTTTCTGTGTCTTCAGAAATTGTGTTCAAACTCTGCTGGACAAGATCTCTCTCTCTCTCTCTCTTATTCTCACCCACCCACAGAATAGATTGAATACTATCTTCACTGACATATGCTCAGGGCATCATGTACGCCATCTTTTTAAGATTGCAATTGAATTTGCTGGCTCTCATCTAGCTCATTATCAAATCCATGATTAGATTCAGTACTTCCTTAGCTTCAGAAAACAGAAAGATAGAACTGAGTGTCATTAATCTACTGTTGCCACTTTACTCCTGATCACTATTTTGGTGTGTTAAGTCACTTCAGCCAATGACTTGGTATGTCAAAAACACATACAGGCTGGAACATTGTGGGATCCATAGCACAAATGGTAAGGGCTCAAACAGGGGTTCTGCCAATACTACCTTCTAGTATGAATATAGTTGTCCCTCCATATCCACAGATTTGGTATCGACTGATTTAAGTATTCATGGCTTGAAAATATTCTTTAAAAATCAATAATCCAAAAAGCAAATCTTGATTTTGCCATCTTATATAAGGGACAGCATTTTGCTATGCCATTTTATATAATGGGAGTTGAGTATTCACGGATTTTGGTATCCACGGGGCGGTCCTGGAACCAAACCCCAGCGAATATGAAGGGACAACTGTATTGTCAATAGGAATGGAACCCCTGTTATATCATGTTTCCAACATGCATGTACCTATTAATGTTTAACTACTATTATTCTGTGGAAGTGTTTATAATAAATGAATAACTAAAAGCATCAAGGATTGGCCAAATGTATCAAATATATGTTCTAGTATATGATGAACCACTAGAGGAAAAGCAGAATTTCAGTTGAGGATAAACCTTAGAAAAGCAGTATAGGAATTAAGATTTTTTTTCTTTTCAAATGTTTGGATTTCTTTGCCTTATGTAATTGAGATGAATGAAGTGTCTTACACTGAAGCAAAAATCCATTTAGCATGGTATTCAAAGACAGAAGAAAGATACAGACAGGAACAACACCAGTTTGCCGGGTGCTTGTTTGTAGAGAACTGACAACTGTACAGTACTTGAAAAATGTCTCCTACTCAGAATGATACAAAAGCATGCCCAGTCTCCTTGCTGCTTGTGTATAATTGTTGGACTGCAAATCCTGTTGGGTTCCAAAAAAAAAATCAACATCCTGGAGATTAATAGTTCTGATTAGTTCCCTTGTCAGGAATGTTTGTCAGGTATCTAATATAAACATTTGTTATCAAATTGAACAGGCATTTTAGAACATTGCCTTGTGGTAAAACTAATATATATATATATATATATATATTTACAAACATTTACTCAGATTATTTATGTTTCCCTTTTATCAAATTTAAAATAAAGAACAAATAAATGAGGAGAGGAAAGGAGTGAGAAATGTTCAACGTTTAGGAAGAATGGCTTTCAAAATGTCATGTCACACTTGGATTCAAAATCAATTGTATTTTGACATCAAAGGACCAATTTGTATGCTCTGTTTGTGTGCTCTTTCCTGGGAGTAGCAACATCCTTGACTCCTGAACTTCTAAAATTTTTCTCTTTGGTTTCCGTTAATGTTATTTTTGTGTACTTAGTACAACACCTGCTGTGATGGAACAAGAATGCTCTCAAGCAAGGCTGGTCTCAATGGTTGGGATCAGTGGTCTCCAGCAGAGGCCTAATGCTGATCCTCAGTAAGCACAGACTAGAGCAGGATTGGGCAACTGCTATGGAGCCAGAGGCTTCTTTTCAGCTTAACCAAGTGATTGAGGGCTGCACGTATGTTCTTCCTTTCTCTTAAAAAGTTTTCCAGTTAAAAAACTACATAAGAGTTGTTACCTATATGTAGGATTAAAATTTAATTGAAATTAGTTAAAAATAATACCTCATTAAATCAGTAAATTCTTTAAAAATCCTCCCACTCATTATTAACATGACTCCCCATGGACACTTGATTATTATTAAATTTATACTTCTGTATAAATGTACCTTAAATGTACTTAAATTGACACTGATATGATATAGACTATTGATATTGATATTGATAAAAAAAGGAACTAAATTTGACTATGATGTTGACTAACATTGACTAAAGTGCATTGAGATCCTTTTCCCATTGACTGTAATGTTTGGCAGTAAACTGCAATGTATTATTTTTTTTTTTTAAAAAAAGAAAGATAACAATTATAAGGAGCATGTGTTCGGGGATCTCACATGACCCACAGGCCCTTCACTCACCCTTACACTATAGATGAAGCAGTTTCCTCCACTTGCCTGGCACTTTTCCTCTGGGTTGTTTTTTGTGCTGGGCTTAAGGTGAGAAACCAAGTGAATGGATGATGGCAGAAGTAATGAAGAGGTAGTGAGCACAGAAGGTGCACAGCAGCTCCTTGTCTAAAGGTCACAAGATGGACTCGTTTTAGTTTGACTGATATTTCATGTGTCAGATGATTTGTGGGATTCAGCTAGCTTTGAGATAACAGGGGCTATCTTTTTATCTGTGCTACAGCATTACTCAGAGTAGTGGTCCCTGGGCCAATGTTGGTCCATGAGCCACATGCTGTTGGTCAATGGAGAGTTTCCAGGAAAGAAAGAAATAGTTAGAGCCAATGGGCACAAATATGGTACTGGTCCCTTGCACATTGAGGGAGGGAGATTTCTGGTCGTCCACATCAGATAGTTTAAAATGTAAAGTATACTTTACTTGATTGACCAGATAGGCCGCTGGGTCACAAGTATGAAAAAGAACAGAGCAAAGGTTTTCTGAGCCTCTTCCTGTCCTCAAATGTTCCATCAAGAGTATGTAGGACGATGTCTTCTTTCGGCAGGCCTTTCCTAATTAGATCCCAGCCTCAGGGGATCCTGGCCTCGTTTAGTCCGCTGGCTATTTATTGTATTTATTGTTTTTAAATGTGATTTTAGATCAATTGCTTTTTAATTTATATTTGTTTAATATCTTTTTACGGGGGAGGGTGGGGGTGGGGGTGTTTAGGGATTTTAATCTGTATTGGCATTTTAATTTTTGTAAGCCACCCCGATTGTTTTAACAGAGGGGCGGGGTATAAATAAATATTATTATTATTATTATTATTATTATGCTCTGGGAGAATCCTTTGCAAGATAGGTTAGTCCAATGTAGACCTACTGGAATGAGTTACATACTGTGGTTTTGGTGGCAGTTAGAATCAAAGGAATGACATCTTGCTCGTAAAGGCTGGAAACCCCACCCCATATATTAAGATAGTGATTGTTAAAGCTGGAAAGCCCTTGGTTCTCAAACATCATTAACTTGCATCTCTTTTGGTTGTCTTCCTTTTTTTTTTTTTAACTTTCTGCAGCCTCTCCTTTTTAGTACATGCCTCACGTTATTAAAATATACATACTTCTAAAAATGTTGAGAGATTAACAATGACTTCTGAAATCTCCTTGGTTTTTCCTTTGCTTTGTTTGGGTTGTAGTTTGAAAATAGTAATGAGTGCCCAGAGGTTTTCTATAAAGATAAGGGTAGATACTTAAACACTTTTATAACCTTGCCAGAAGAACAGGGATGGAATTGGGCAACTGCTTTGTTGTGTACCTTCAAGTCATTTCTGACTTATGGCAACCCTAAGGTGAACCTATCATGGAGTTTTCTTGGCAAGATTTGTTGAGAGGGGAGTTCCCTTTGCTCTTCTCTGAGTCAGAGAGTGTGACTGGCACAAGGTCACTCAGTGGGCTTCCATGGCTGAGTGGGGATTTGAATGCTGGTCTTCAGAGTCATAGTCAAACACTCAAACCACTACACCATCCTGACTCTCTGGGGAACTACTTGGGAGGATTTAATTTAAAACAGAAAAATGCAGGCACAGAAAGGGTCACATGCTCCTCACTTCTCATCCCTTCCTCAAATTTTTCACTTCCAAGTGGCCTGTTTTTGCATGTTACTACCCCCAATAAAGTGTACTTTGTTAAATGTTGCAAACAAAATGGTGGTGAAATTCCCACTGCCTCATTTCCAATAAAACAGCTTATTGTCATTTACTAGTATAATAGTGCTATTATACTTTCCTTATCTTTTAATTTTTGCTAAAACAATATAGATTTCTTGGGCAAATGGGGAAACCAAATGACTAGTTCACATTGATTGTATCACTTTCCATCATTTTAGCTTTATTTCTTTCATGCAGGCATCTTAGGATAGTAACAGGAGAATGGTTCTTTGAAGAGAGAGCAAAGCGCTTCAAACAATCCAAGCTGCTTGGAACTGATATTGTTAGACGGTCCATCCTACGCAAAGCCCCAGGTAAAAATAACAAGAGGAAGAGGAGTCTTCTTTTTCTATGCATGTCTCTTGCCTTGCTATTTCCACAATTTTTGTTTTATAAAGAACCGGCATGTTCTGACTCATTCTTTCTAGTATTTTTAAAATCCTCTTATGTTGGGTACCCATTGACCTCTTGTCCATGAGGCTAAGCATGTCAACACCTGCTTAGCTTCAGCAGTACAGCAACACCAAATACTCCTTCATCAGGTTGGAAGCAGTTGATGATGATGATGGTGATGATCTTTATTTTTAATCCCACTTTTTCCCCAATTTGGGACTCAGTGCAGTGTACAATAAGAAGATATTGTTAGGAAAATATGAAAGTTAAAACACAATTAAACAATGAAAAAGTTAAAACCAGCTAAAATTTTAAATACACACACACACATATGCCAGCACTTCCATTAGCAAAAATCAGCAAAGGCCTGCTGAAACAGGGAAGTTTTTACTTGGATCCTGAAGGAAGGCAGGGAGGGTGCCAATCAGACTTCTCTGGGGAGGAAATTCCAGAGCCTGGGGCAGCTACTGAGAAGGCCCTCTCCGGAATTCCCACCAGATGTACTTGTGAGGGTGATGAGACAGAGAGGACCCCCCACAGCAGTTTGAAGAGCATCTGGTTCATAAGGGAGACTGCAGAGGTGAGAGTAGTGTGGCCCTCCAGATATTGTCAAACTTCAAGCCATAGCATTCCTCACCATTAGCTATAATGACTAGAAGGTCCAACATTTGGTGGGCCACACATTTCTCACCTCTGCTGTCTATTCATCTTGCCCCATCTTGAGGAAGATTCATTACCAGCTTTATCTTGTGGCAGGCCCTTGATATAGTTTTTAAAGTATCAGGGTCTCTTGCTTGTGTTTCTTTTTTGCAGTTTTGTTGGGGATGGTTCCCCTTTAATCCTTGCCTTTATTACCCTCTTCCCTTATTGTTCTGCTCATGTTAGCAGTTGCAGGCATTTTACTTAAAAAGATGGGGTATAAATACCTTAACAATGAAGTGCTATGGCAGTAGGTGCATTGCAGAACAAAAAGCACTTCACTGCTGCCCCATTGGGCATCCTTGAACAATTATTTGGCCTACTGTGCTCCAATGACTGCTGTGCTCCTGATAGAGTGGGGGCAGTTGGAATGGAATGACCTGAGAATTATGTACAGTATTTGAATTCCTTTTACTATTTTTAAAGTGCTTTTTTTTTCTTTTTAAGACCCTTCCTCTGAACAGGTAGAAAGGGGGAAAAACAAAGATGAAATGCCAGGGGGCTCAGAAGATACCTCAAAGCAAGATATGTTAGCTTCCCTCTCCAGTGGGACAAAATTAGTCTTTAGTGGGCCCAGGAAAATCGGGTAAGACATCCTTTTATAATATGTGGTTAATACCTGTTCATGACTTCAGCATAGTCAATCACTTGAACTGAAAACTTCAAGCTAAATAAGCAAACTGCTGTTATTGTTACTGAAGGGTATGTTCTACCAGCATGGCTGTAATGTGAAAGTACTAAAAGGGGATAACTATTAGTGCTTTCTTATTCCGCAAAGGATTTACGATTAGATTTCCTTATATTTTGAGTATTTTAAAAGTATGATTCAAAATTAGATTCAGATTCACAAGAGACTCAACAACATTTTGGGAAACTTTTGTTCATTTTCCACAACTTCCCCATACAAATTACTCAGCTTACCAATAAAATGTTTTCATTCTCTTGCTGATGTGCACCACACAGTAAGCAAAACTGGGTACTCCTTACTACATATCATTAATGTTTTTTAAAAGGATTATTTTCCCTATCTCTCATAATATTAGAACATTGTGAAGGGATGTTGTCCAATAAAACTGATTAGCAAGATACAGTACTCAGGACAACAACAAAATTGTATCTCTTAGCATGATTAATTGGCTGACTTTGCTTCCACAAGATGTTGTAACAGCCATTAAAGCCATCTGGCTTTAAAAGGGACTTGGACAAATTTGTGGAGAAATTAATGGCTTCTAGTAATTATGGGTATATATTATGTCTGAGGTCATAGGCAGCAGTGTTCTGACTACCAGTTACTGAGACTCAATAGCAAAAGAGTGCTATTTTTCTTGTTGTGAGCTGCTAAGAGGCTCTTGGCAGCCGAAAATTGGATGCCAAGATATGCTCGTGGGCTAATTCAGCAGGGCTCATATATTCCTAAATCATTGGAGATCCAGTAGCGTCCTCATGGGAACTCTGTCTCCAGGTGCCTTCTTTCGTAATACTGTTGTCCCTCCATATCCATGGATTTAGTATCCACGGATTTAAGTATTCACAGCTTGAAAATATTCTTTAAAAAATAATCCAAAAAGCAAACCTTGATTTTGCCATCTTATATAAGAGACACCATTTTGCTATGCCATTTGCATATAATGGGACTTGAGTATTCACGGATTTTGGTATCCACGGGGGTCCTGGAACCAAACCCCAGCAAATATGAAGGGACAACTGTACTCCTTAGTAATGTGTGTTGACAAATGGGCCAGTGGTTCTGAAGGTCAGCAACCATTGTCTCATTTCACCATGAAGAATGCTATTTCAAGAAAATGAAAAAACCCATACAGATTAATAGGATCACATATATTTTGCCTTTATGAAGTCAGCATACTAATGTTTATCTTTTAATCTTTGTTCAGCAAAAAAGTTTTCAAGGGAGTTTCTAAAGGAGAAATTGCAAATGTGAAAGCAGAAGATGGAAGAAGCATTGGCTCAGATGCTGACATCCAGAGTATGAACAGTGCTGAGAGGTAAGAGAAGTGGAATCACCTTTGCACAATTAATTTTAATTTCCCCATTGTGTCCCTGCCTCCATCGTCAGTACCGGCTGCCAGTACGAGTATGGGGGTTGTAGAGGGGAGTTTTGTTAGGTACAGCTGGGGAGCAAAGACTTAAACTTTCAATCTCCAGGCACTGCGATCCTGTTCAAAATCCACTTGATTAAATTTTTTAAAACCATATGATTGCAAGCAATACAGTTCACATAACCTCTGTTCTGGCCTAAATGTGATGCATTTAGTTTGCTCAAGGATGTGAGCTATCATTGTCAATGATATCATTTCACTGTCCCACTGTTTCTCTAATAAGATTTGAAAGCTGGTCTGTTGTAAAGAAAGACTGTTCATAGCAGTTAATCAGAACATGATATTACAAGATCAGCCAAGCAAAGGTGTATCTAGCACAAAAGGAACTGCCAGAAAACCAAGAAGACTACTTAGACATTGAAGTGATATGTTTTCAAGTAAAGATGTTAGCTTAGTTAGAAAATTATTAGAAATCCCACTGCTGAATATTAAACACTTTTAGTTGCTCAAATCATGAATACAGGTAAGTAGTAATAACTGAATGAAAGCATACTGATCAAAATTGTGGATGTTGGAAACGTTGCAAGAAACCTACACTTGGTGTGTATTTGATTAGATGGCTGCTCAGGTTGGGAATGTTTAGCTTGAGAGAAATTAGTCTGAGTGCTGTTTCTCATGGGGAAGGGCAGACAGATGGAGGTAGCTGGAGCAGCTGAACAGCCCTTGGAGATCTCAGGTGTCCCAGAATGGCAGCTGTTCCTAGAGGATTCTACAAAAAAGGTTAGAACAAGTACAGCAAGCCATGTAGCCCCCATGTGTTGGAACAGCTGCACATCCCAATCCCCCAGTGTGGCACACATGTTTATCAACTGTGAATAATACTAAAGGACCTCAAGAATGGAACACTCATGTCTGCCTGTGTGTATGTATGCGCACATGTACACACATAACCTGCTGATTCTGAAAGGTGAGGAGGATTGAGTTTGTTGAACATTTTTAAATGGCCAGGCTGCAGTTTCAATTTCCCTTTGACATCAGAAATACTTAATTGGATAGGCTAAAAATACAGCCCTTCAGATGTTGCTGTATTGCAGCTTCAGTGGCCAGCATATTCAGTGGCCAAGGATGACGGGAGTTGCAATACAACATCTGGATGATCACATGTTCCATACTTTGGGGCTTGGTGATATGAGTGTTGAAGCTCAGGTGATAATGGTTTGAAATTGTGCAATCTCACTACTTATGTACTTGTTCAGCATGTACGTTTTTAAACTAATGGGAGGTCATCTTCTTTAATGTGCTGAGTTGGTATTGTATGACTTCTTTTTTCCTGTGGTATGTGAGTGGCACTAAGAGGATAGGGTTTTGGTACTGTTTCCATAGGGGGAGCACTGTTTCCCTGGACAGCAATGATCTGGAGGATATGTCTGGTAGCCTGAAAGGGAGAGTGGGTTCTATAAGCCAAATCAATGCCTCTACTCCAGATCGTCCACGGTCACCAGCACTGAGTACACACAGCCTGACTGCTGACTACAGCATGGTAAGTTGACTGATGCAAAAAGAGCTCTCTCAAGATTTCACTGCCCCCAAGAAAACTAAACAACAGCATAGGGGTTACAAGGTGGATCAAGTTTTCACTAAAACAGTGGTTTGTAGCACTTCAAATTTGGTCTTGTATGGCTGGGTGTTTCCTCCTCTATAAAAGAGGTCTCTGATCATAGAAAACAAGCACATTTTTGTATGGAGTGCAAGATTAAAGCATGTGAGGAGCTCCCAGCTGCAGTTTGAACCATTACAACATGGGCATGAGTGCACTGTCTTGGTGCAAACTAGACTTTAGTCACACAATCTGTGTATAACAGTGGTGAGTGAATGTGGCCCTCTAAGGTTGCTTTTGCAGCCCTTGACCGTCTCAGACTGCCCCCTTTCTGGCCAAAAACAAGTGAAATCCTTCTCCTTTGGAAGCAATCAGTTGGTTGCAGGATTCACTTTCATGGGTTAACATTTTTTTTTAAAATCTGTTTTTCAAAACAAGAAGTAGACTTACTGTCAAATCCATTTTTGCTCCTCTTTTTCCTTTTTTGTGGTGGGTAGGTGAATTTTTTAGCAGACTGGGCAGCCTTCAGAAAAGCATAGGGGCAGAAAATTGGCCCCTGGGCTCTACCACAGTGGTATGTTCTGCTCATATTTACAGTTTTTTATAGGGAAATGCTGTTTAGTCTTGAAACCCAGAGGTATAAAAAGTTTCATCTTAATAAGGAGAGAACAATAAGGAACATTACCTTTCTAGATGGTTTAAGGTGAGAAGCATCCAGTGATCTTCGTGAGTAGCAAGGCCTTGAATCCAGGTCCTCCTGTTCTGAATCTTAATAATCTGTCCATTAATCTCTGAGGGATCCAGGGACCCATTTTGCCCCCTAAAGACCTGCTGTGGAAAACACTCCCACACCAAATGCAACTTTTTTCACTGTCATTTATTACAGGACACCTGAAATGCAACCTTCTACACCCATCAGACACACGCTAAAAGCAGGGTCCACTCTCTTCCCTTAGAGTGCAATTGTTGATCCTGGAAGCCTCTAGAAGTAGTGGTTCTCCTTTTTGTTGGATTGCCATTGCCATCATGCTTCACCATTGGCTGTATGTCTGGGCAGTTCTGTGTCAACTTTGGCCCCCATGACCATTTAGAAAATCGGTTTAATTATCTCAGTAAATCTGCATTTGTAAAGAGATTTGTCCAGTAAAAGAGGTAACAGATGTCAAAATCTAATATCAGGAGCCCTGATTGCTGTGGAGACATTAGTTTACATGTTAGCAGACATAATAAAGCTTAGAAAAAAAAACTGGGCACATTTACAAAAATAATTTGCAGATGGCAATTTTTCTCCTGGCTGCCCAAACCTGCAGACTTCCCACAGATGTTCATATTTAACTGTGCTTGTATTATGGGTAGAAAATTGATAAATATGACAATTAACGTAGAATGTCTTGGGTTTTTTGCTTTGATGTGATCATTTGTTTTTTGTAGTTCTTTGCTTAGTGCTATAGGATGTTTCTCATTTCTAGGATACAGCAATTTGCTTGCATTTATTGCCTCAGTTAAATCAGATTATTTTACAAAAATTATTAATATGGGTAGGCAGTGACATCTGAATGTTCTTTGCAGATATAGAAGTAAATCAACAGGTGGAAGGTAGGACAAGTTGTATTATTAGCATGATGTTGAGAATGGGATTGCAAACAAACCAGATGTCTGTAGGACAGTTTTAGTGGATTAAAAGCTTAGTTTTTGTACATAAGCTTCTAATAATGTGTTATATAGAATATATTCATTCATTCATTGTCCTTGGGCAGGATCCTGGATTAGAAAATGGCACTTATTTGCCTGCAAGTGAAAGTATACCTACAGATTTAGCCAAGAGGCATTGTGGGAAAGTATCTCGCACACCCTCAGTAGCAGTTTCAAGGACATCTCTATCATCAGGTAAGTGTTGTCTAAGCTTACAGAGTGCTCACTGATTCCTCAAATGGGAGATGATAGGGCGTGAACTCTGCCTTTGGCACTACCTTTCCACAGTGGTGGAATTGCATGCTCCTGTGAGGCAGGAGGCTATGCTGCAGATAACAGTGCTGCTAGTAGGGCCTCCCATGCCAGACAGGCTTTTGCTGAGGAGCCAGACTAAATGTGCCAAAAAGCTACTAGGCAGCAGCAGTAGTGGGGGATGACACTGGTGGAAGATCTCTCGGAGGGAAGGGCAGTGGCACCATAGCTAACATTTGTTAGTACTGTGCAGAAGGTGACACGGTAAATCACTTTTGAATGTCTTTTAGCACAAAAAACCCATGATGAAACAGTCCAAAATGAAACAAGAGATAGTGACAGAAGATGAGACTCCCAGGTCAGAAGGCACTCAGCAAGCTAAAAGTAGCGCTGTGGCTAATGACACAACTGGACTCAAGCTGAAAGGACATTCAGCTATTGTTGTGTTCAGAGGTGAAAGGAAAGTCTGAAGCTGCACAACACATATTATAGAGACATAGAATGTGAGAAGCATGAATCAGGTGAAGCTAGACATAATAAAACAAGAAATGGAACATATAAACATTGCAGTACTTGGGATGAGTGAGAAAAAATGGACAGGAGCGGGACATTTTGAATCACATAATTACATGGTGTTTTACTCAGGAAATGAAAATCTAAGAAGAAATAGAGTGGCATTAATAGTGAGGAGAGACGTAGCAAAAGAAGTCAAAAGATATAATGCTAAGTCTGTCCAAATCATATAATAAGACTTCTAGGGAAAACCCGTCAATATAATCATAATCCAAGTTTATGCTCCAACTAAAGAGGCAGAAGAAGAAAAAAACCCCGAAAGATTGTATGCAAGAGTGTAGGAAGAAATTGATTGCATACCAAAACAGGACTTCATGTTGATCATAGGCAATTGGAATGCAAAAGCAGGAAATAGCAGAATTAAAGATTGTAGGAAAATTTGGTCTGGGATCAAGAAATGAAGCAGGAGAGTGACTGAATTTTATGAGGCCAACAGTTTGTTCATTGCAAACACATTCTTCAAGTGATCCAAGAGGCAACTGTATATAAGGACATCACCTGATGGCCAATACAGAAATCAAAGATACTAGAGAATTGGAAGCAGAAAATAGAGAAGCTTCATTCTCTCTGCAAAAACAAGATTAGCAGCAGATTGTGGCACATATCATGAACTGCTAAGATCAGCAATTAGGGTAAGGCTAAAGAAGAACATTAAACCAACCATTGTGCCAAAATACAGCCTGAAGAACATCTCTGTAGAACTTAAAAACAACATAAAAAAAATAGATTTGCACTCTTAAGGCTAAGTAACTGGGAGCCAGAAGAACTCTGGACTGAAGCCTGGGACATCCTCAAGGAGGAATGCAAAAAGATACTATCTGCAGCCAAAAAGAAAGAGAAGCCTCAGTGGATGACAGATGAAACTGTTGAAGCAGTTAAGGGCATATGAGAAGCAAAATAAAAAGATAACAGAAATAGGGTCAGAACCCTTAATGCAGCTGTTCAGCAACTTGTGTGAGGTGACAAGGAGAGCTACTATAATAAGTGTAGAGAAATATAAGATGACCTTCGACAAGATCCAAGAAATGAAAAGGAACTTGAAATCAAGAGCGAGGATGCTACACAATTAGCAAGGAAACACATTACATGACCAAGTAGAAATAAAAAGCTGACAAAAATAATATAAGAGCAGTATAAAAAAGATGAAAGGATGTCAGATTCATTCAAGGAAGAACCTACAATTTTAGAAAGTAAATTGGAAGTTGCAGTCAGAGCACTTGGAAAAAATAAATCACAAGGAACAGATGGCATACCAATATTGCTGCTTCAAGCTACAGAGACAGAATCTATTCAAGTTCTAACTAAAATCTGTCAACAAATGTGGAAAACTAAAGAATGGACCACAGGTGGAAAATGTCCAATATACATTACAGTCCCCAAGAAAGGGGACACCATGGATTGCAGTAACCACAGAACCATTGCATTAACCTTCCATGCAAGCAAAGTGAAGCTCAAATTCTACAACAAAGATGTTTACCATATATGGAGCAAGAAATGCCAGATGTCCAAGATGTTCAGGAAAGGAAGAGGCACTAGGGATCATAGTGCAAACATACATTGGATAATGGAGCACACCAAGGAATTTCAGAAGAAAATTAGACAGTACTTTATAGATTATAGCAAAGCCTTTGATTGTGAAGATCATGAAAAACTATGGATCACTCTTAAAGAAATGGGTATGCCACAATTTTTTTATTGTCCTGATGTATATAACCTGTACTTGGGACAAGAGGCTAGCATCAGACAGAATATAGAGTAATAGAATGGTTTCCAATGAGCAAGAGGGTCAGGTTAGGCTGTATTTTATGATTTTATCTGCTTAACTTCTATGCTGAATATATCATGCATAAAGCAGGATTAGATTTGGAGGAAAGAGGCATGAAAATGAGAGGAAAGAACATCAACAATTTAAAGATGGCACCATACTACTAACAGAAAATAGCAAAGATTTCGAAGGATTACTGAAGAAAGTCAAGGAGGAAAGTGCATTGTCTATACAAGCCCCGAAGAAAAGAAGTGGCCCACAGTAAAGACAAGTCGCAGCAGCTGAGACTTGTCTTAATGGTTTTGCATCCCCCTTATATTTCAAATGCCCTCTAGCCACAAGATGGTGGCTCCAAGTGAATTACTCATGTTTTTAAACCTGCGGCTGCTGAACTTTTTTTTTAAGTTTTAAAAAAATATCGCATAAGTGATATTTTGCCTTTACAGAAAAAAAGAGCTCCCCCCCCCGTTTTATCACCTTAGCAATCACTGGGGTGGGAGAGAGCCCTCCTCCCTTACCCAGTGTCTGTGGTGGTGACAGCAGCATGGGGGGAACTGGATAAGGGAGAAGGGTCCTCTCGTCCTCTTCTCCCTCCTCCCTTACTCAGTCCCCACGGTGACAACGATGATAGTACCACGGGGGGGGGGGGGAGATTGGGTAAGGGAGAAAGGCTCTCTTGTCCTCTTCTCCCTCCTTCCTTACTTGGTCCCCAGTGAAAAAAAAATAGCAGCTACAGGAGCTTGCCCCGTTAGCAAGTCCGCCCCCACACTCATCCAGCCAATCAGATTGTGCCTCCTCTCCTATGGGAAAGCAATTCAAAGCAAATCACTTGTCCCAAAGAGCAGGAATGTGCATTTCCTACAGAGTTTTTTTTTTTTTTTTAAACACTGGCAAAAACTGAAGGCTTTACCTTCGCAGTTTTTGACCTTTTTTGCACCCTTCCTTCACAATACAGTGAAACGATGTGGGATGCCATTAAGATGGCCCGTATTCTCATCACATTCTATGAGGGGTCTGAGCTAGCGTAAGGAGGAGTACACTTGTCCCTTCGTATTCACTGGAGTTTGGTCCCAGAACCCCCCCCCCATACCAAAATCCATGAATACTCAAGTCCTATTATATTCAATGACATAGCTAAATGGTGTCCCTTATATAAAATGGCAAAATCAAGGTTTGCTTTTTGGATTATTAGGTTTTTAAAAAATATTTTCAAGTCGTGAATACTTAAATCTGTGAATACCAAATCCGTGAATATGGAGGGACAACTGTATTTTCACCGTTTAGACAACCCCAAAGAGTTGGAAGAGACCACAAGGGCCATCCAGTCCAACTCCCTGCCATGCAGGAACACACAATCAAAGCGTTCCCGACAGATGGCCATCCAGCCTCTGTTTAAAAACCTCCAAGAAAGCTAAAATAATGACAACAGAAGATTTACATAATGTTAAAGTAGACAATGAAGACATTAAAATAGTTCAAAATTTTCTATACCTTTGCTCAGTTACTAATCAGAATGGAGACTGCAGTCAAGAAATCAGAAGAAGACTAGGGCTTGGAAGGGCAGTTTTGAAGAAACTAGGCAAAATCCTGAAGTGTAAAGGTGTATCATTGAATACTAAAGTTAGGATTGTCCATGCCATTGCATTTCCTATTTTTTTCTATGGTTGTGAAAGCTTGAGAGTGAAGAAAGCTGATAGGAAGAAAAACAACTCATTTCAATTTGGTGCTAGAGAAGAGTTCTGTGGATACCATGGACTGCTAAAAAGACCAATAAATGAATCCTATAGCAAATCAAGCCTGAACTCTCCCTAAAAGCCAAGATCACTAGAGAGACTGTTGTACTTTGGACATATCATGAAAAGATATGACTCTAATGCTTGGTAAGGTAGAAGGCAGTAGGAAAACAGGAAGTCCACATTCAAAATGGATGGATTCAGTCAAGGAATCCACAGCCCTGAGTCTGCAAGACCTGAGCAGGGCTGTTGATAACAGGGTGACTTACCGTAGGTCAGAGTTGGCTTGGAAGCAGTTAACAAGTGGAGTGAACCTGGGATCTTCTGAATGCAAAATTATAGCCTCCCTCCTCCATGAGAAGTCTTGTTTTTTAGCTGATGCATCTCAAATATTGAAATCTCTCTTTCTAATAATGCTTAAAAACAAACATGAAGTTATTGCTTAAAGCATCTGTAAATTGTAACCCATTCAAGAATGTGCCATTGCTTCAGAATGAAGAATTTTCAGTCAGTTTGCTCCTAAGTTTTAATATGCTTATTTCTATAAAAATCACCTGCATAACACCATAATCTTTGTTGATTGAAATTTATAATGTGTTTGTTTTTCTTTTTAAATTTAATGATAGTATGGCATGTAACTCATAATGTTACTGTGGGTTGAGGACTATGCTTTTTCCTCCTGTTTCGGCCCTAAATGAAAGGGCAGTGGGGATTTTTAAAAATGGAAATCAAAAATCTTCTCCTAACCCACTGCTGTTTCTACACTTTTCTTTCTCTGTCTCTTTCAACAAGACAGTAAAGGAGGCTAGCTGACAGCTGTGGGAAGCTGGAGGTAATTTGTGTACCACTTGTGCACAGAAATGCAAAGAAGGTATTGAAATAGTATTTGTAGTCTTGATTTCAAAGGACTTGGGTTTTCCTTTCCCTTTCTGTTCTGCAGATCGCAGCAGATCAGAGATAGATCTCAGTGTGTCTTTTTCTGAAGGAAATGATGATACTTTAAGTATAAGAAGTAAATCTGTACCTGGGGCATTAGACCAGGAACTGGTAAGTTAAAATCACACCAAAGCCTATAAAACAAATGTCATCTTTTACAATGCCTGTTGAATTCTTTTGGAACAGAAGCCAATGTGCCACAATCTATGTTGAGAATACAGTATGATCTCCTTGTCCACAGGACTGGTACCTGCAATTTCAGTTACCTGTGTTTGAAAAAAATATGTTCTCTCTAGGCATTTTCTAGGGAGATTATCAGACAGGAACGAAAAAAGTGTTCCCATTCCACAGTCTCCACTCCCATTCCGTCCCGTCCCATCCCATTCCATCCCGTCCCAGTCCCACCACAGTCACCCTCCCCACCGCACTTACCTCCTCTCCAGTCAACAAGGCAGCCTGGATCAAAATCCCGTGGATTCTCGTGAGAAAACGCCAGCATGGGAAATAAAAAAATAGTAATAAAAGTAACAGAAAAAAGTGACAACAAGCACAAAAACAAACTTTAAAATTAACAAGTAACTCGGGGAGGGTCATAAAAAGTGTGTCACTTACCTGGATGTCCCGATCTCACCCGAAAGTGTTCTGGCAGGGCCTCTATTGACACTGGGATCTTGCCAGCAAAATGGGGCACCTTGTCACACACAGGCAAATCCAGAACACAAATGGAATGCGGGATCTATTGACAGCTTCTCTCATCAATAAAAAGCAGTGCTGGCAGAACAGCAGCATAACAGGTGCATAATGAGGGGGGGAACAACGATGTCTGATAAGGAAGCCCTTTTGCGATCTGGTGTTGCTGTAACACCACTTTTGATGCATCTGATAATATCCTAGATCTTCTAATGTGATTCTGTGGTCAACATCTGGTAGAAATTGACCTAGAGTTGTGCTGGAGAACCTCCTAAATGCCTAGAGAGAACACCTCTCTAGGCATTTGGAGGTCCTCTAGCTCAATTCTGTGGTATGCTTTCACCGGAAATGTAGACTTTGCTACTCTCTGTGATTTTCATTATTTGTGGAAGTTCTGAGAATGTATCCCTCACAGATATGGGAGTCATACTGTAGATATGTGTAACAACAGAAATTTCATAAAAGGAGCAAGCGAGTGAGCTATGGATGGGTGATTGGCAGTGTGTGCAATTTACTTGCCTCCTATGTGATACTCCACATATGCATATACTGTACTTATCCTTTCCCTGTGTTCCATCTGTCACAGTTGACCATGATGCAGCCAGAACTGTTGACACAGGTGCCTACTATCTGCTGACAAGATTTGAATAAGTAAATGTTTAGAGGGTAATCCACAAGGCAAAATTCAAACATTGCTTTACATCTCTTTTCCAGGAATAGGCAGTGCTGCCCATGGGCTTCATGTAGACCCAGAGCCTGTTTTGTGGTCCCCAGGGCCCCCAGGTGTCAAAAAGATTTTTAAAACTTTTTTTTTTAATTTCCTCCAGATGCCCTCTATGGCTGTTGGGGGGGGAGGCAGGGGTTTGGCTTCCCTTGGGCCTTTTAGGCCTAGGGAGATGACACCTTTTTTAAAATTTAGAAGTGAACAGGAAGTGACTTCTGAGTCCCTTCCTGTTCTGAAAAAGGCCTCTGCTGGGCCTAAAGTGGCATGGTAGGGGCAATATATGGCAAAAATGCCCCCACACCCTCTAGAAGACATCTGGAGTCATTTCGGGACAAGTAAAAATGAATTCTTTACAGAGGTAGAGCTCTTCATGTTCTCTTGAGGAGGGCAGTAATTCTGTTTCCTAGCCCCCAATTGCCTTTCCCTGCCCATAACATTTCTGGAAATGTTTTTTACTTTTAAAATATTTAGTTTTTTCTTTAACTGTGCTTCAAGGAAGGATCTGAATGCAGATAAAGATCAAACAAAGATTGCTCTCGCAATTATCTTTCTCTTAGATTGTGAATCAACAGAAAGTTTCCCTCCCACCCCCACCCCGTAATACCCCATTTCAGGAATATTTGTGCTGCAACAATTGTATATGCTATTGTAGTTCATCTGATTCCCAAATTTAGAGCCAGGTGGACATGCCTTTACTTTTTTCCCCTCTCTGGCCATTAGGATTACCTGGGTGAGGCAGAGGAAGATATTGATGACATTGTGGCCTCTGGCTCTTCAAAGAGGCAGTCCAATTTGGCAAGTGGATTATCAACAGTAAGGTTTCCTTTTTCTTTACATTTTTTTAACACAGTTTCTTCCTGTGGAATCTGTTAGGCTTTTGAAATATGCATCCTTTTCATTCCTCTCTTTTTAATATATCCTTATTTTATTCTGTTCCATTTCTCTTCTGACTTTCATCTTAATCTATACTGCTTTTTAGTAGCGGTGTCAAAATGTCACTTTCCACCATTTGTATTTTTTACATTCTCATGTGTTAACATAAATAGCCATTCTCTGTGGTGCAGCCGTATCCAATAATACCTCCTTCTCACAATCTAATTCAATCTAATTTTAGAATATGCTGAGATCTCCTTCCAAGTGGCCTTGATTTGTGGTTAGACTAGAATTTGAGAGGAAAGCTTCAATAACACATGCAGGAGAGGAATGTAAGCTATAGTTTTTAAGTTGGGCATATGACTAAAGCTCCCAAAACATCAAATTAATCTGGGAATTCTGTGTGACAAAATAAGGGCAGCTGGCTCAGTCTGAGAGATATAATGCAGTTATTAAAATGTGGCATTGTATATTTATAGATGCATGGATGTAGTTGGTTACTAGATGCTGCTGAAGATCTGGATTATGCAAATAAACACATTTTCCTGGTCATTAAAGGTAGCAGATACCCTGGTTGAATCTATAATTGTCTCATATGTATTACTGTATTGAGGGGAAACTGTAGAATGAGATGAAACTGTGTGTATAAACTCATTTATGTTGAAGGAAGACTATTGCAGGATGTGGTGTTAGTGCTAAAATCCTTAAAGAAAACAAAGGTTTAAAATTATATTTTTACTTGTTTAGGATTAGTGATAAACTATAACAGATAACGAAAGGTGGCTCTTTGGCATGGTAAGGCCAGAAGTAGATGTGATGTCATTATGTGATAGTACGGTTCCCTCAGAATTTCTATGTTTGTTTTCTTCTAAAAGATCTCTTAGGACCAGAAAGAGAACTCTTAACAGGCAAGTGGTTGAATAAGATTTTCGTAAGGTTATAGTGTTGACTTGGAATATACAAGGTGAACTAAAGTAACTGGGAGAGGCAG
Source organism: Gambelia wislizenii (assembly GCA_030847615.1). Taxonomy (NCBI): domain Eukaryota; kingdom Metazoa; phylum Chordata; class Lepidosauria; order Squamata; family Crotaphytidae; genus Gambelia; species Gambelia wislizenii. The sequence continues at coordinate 269,323,035 of JAUMIR010000003.1, forward strand.
GTAACTGGGAAGAATGTTGCCCCTGCTTTCTGCCATAGTGCTGCTTTGTTACCTAGACCTGCATGCTAACTGGGAATAAAGAAGATGACAGGGAGAGCAACCTCAGTAGGAAATTTTTGGCAGGAGATGAGAGACAATCAGGACATCAGTTCCTCCATATTGCAGAATCCTGTAGTGCAAGAATAAGCTTTTGTCTTCTAAGCTAAGGCTTTGTGCTCTTCATAATTCAGTTTAGGTTTAATGACTAATAACTCTACTCTGCTAAATGAGACTGCAGTTTGTGTACAGTGGCACAGAACAATAAAAGAAACCTAGGATGAACTTTAGTTGAATAATTAGGTGAAAGAATCTGGGGACACAGTCAGCAATAAGGTTATAGTGTTGACTTGGGAAATATGAGGTGAACTTTGTTTTTTAGAGTAAAGGGTACAGAAGTTAGCAGAACTCAATAAGTGAAATTATTTTCCAGTGGAGATAACATTCCCTTTTTATTTAAAAAGTTGTTAGTATTCTGGTAGAGTTGGTACTCTTTTGCTAAGCTAGACTAGGGGCTTGTCTACACAGAGCTGGCCCAGATTCCCCCCATTAACACAACAGAAGGGTCAGAGGTATGCATGCACATGCTGGCCTGTATTGGCAGGCACATCTCCCACTGCCACTTGCCACACTCTCTGAAGTTGGGAAGGAGGCCCTCAGCATGTGATCAAGGTTGGTCACATGCAGGGGGCCTTGATCATGTGCTGGGAGCCTCTTTCTCACCTTCAGAGTGACACCAGTGGCGGCGGCTGGTGATACAGGCTGGTGTGCAGGTACAGATTTGTGTGTTTCCGCTTCAGACCCATCCAGGTTTTCCAGCATGATTGCAGGTTTTCCTGGGGGTTATTTTAAAAATATTTTAAATGGGTTTATCCTGGCATCCCCCTGACTTCACCTCAGATATTGTTAGGACTATCTGGAGGCACATCAGGGCTAGAGCTCTGCATCATTTGGACTGCAGGGCTCCAATGTTGGGGGAAGCCACAGTAAATTGCTCATTTAGACAAGCCCCAATATACAGAAGCATGCCTTTTGATGTAAAATTGAGTGCATGCTTAAGTGCTAAGAGTTGTGAACATGCCACAATGTTGTCATTCCAGTATATCTAGAGATATTCCCAATGCTGTTGAGCCTGTTTATGTTCCTCAAATTGAAATCTTTAGAATGCTTCTGAATTTTCAGCTGCATTTGGAACTCGAGGTTGTAACCACAGCAAATAATACCTGTCTATCCCCTGATGAGGAGGAGCTATTTAAACCAGTGCTTCAACTTCTACACAGGTTCTGTTATCTTCTGAGTTTTATTCAAAATATTAAATTTGACGTCCTGGTTTTAGGTCAGCATTAATTCCTCTTAATGTCACATCAGATTGCTTTTCATCTGATGGAGATATAATCTGGGTCCTGATTGTGAATTTGGGGGCCACTGGTGGTTGTTTCACTGGTCATGTAAATATTATAGTAGAGGAAAGAGTATGCATCAGATAGATATTACAGCCACAAATAATATGTAAGATTAAAATGTCAAAAGTGATGAATAGATCTATCACTTTCAAAGAGGACCACCTCAGTCACTATTTAGTGAGTGTGTTGTTTTGTGTTTAAAATCAGCAACTATAACAGTAGCAGTGTTAACATTATTTGTAACTTTAAGCAATTTATTAAAAAAATATTTGTTAAAATATGTGAATTGCAGCTGGTTATTAACTAGGTGTCACAGACATGTCTCTCACAGTAAGTAAAACTTTTAATCAAAGTCTTTCTGTAGTGTTACAGGAGGAAAATTTGTGATTTTAAAAATTACTTCTGTTTTCATTATTGCAAGACAAAAATAATTATTAATGAATGTATCAGCAGAATTTTCTGGTAATAGTGCTTCATATTATGGACATTTTGGCATATGATTTCTTGGCCTATGATCTGTTTTATTTTTTCAAGCCTTTCCTTTCCTTTCATCCAGAAATGAAGCAGCTATTTAATGCTATCTTTGCTACTCCTTTCCTTTCCTTTTTCTTCTTAAAGAATTCTCCTTCAAGTTCTGATAGGAAATGGACCTATTTAAATGTTCCAGAAGCAGATGGTGATACAGTAAGTTCACTTCTTTTTCTGACACATTCAGGAGTTCCTTTATGTTCTTTTATGTTTCTGTTTTCTTTTCTCTATATATAAATATATTTCTGTTAATTGGTATTAATGGCCTCATTAAAAATGTAAGATGAGCAAAGAATTTTCTCCCAAACATTGTTATTTTAGCCTCAAAAATGAATACTGAACTCACAGTAAAATTATGGAATTGCCGCAGTTCTCATTGTGAGAAATTTGAGGAAATGTACGGGGTAGACTAGTGATAGGCAAGTGTCCCTGTCTTCAAAAGGGAGGGGGCGGGTCTAGGACTGGTCAGTCTGATATTGATATCAGGAAAAATTCAGCACTTACTTAGTATTCATTCTATTAGAAAGAATGCATTGACCACTAGGACCCAGCATGGGTTATCAAAAGTAAGTCCAGTAAGATCTTTTGATAATTTCGATTCTAATAGAGCATGGGAAAGCATGAACATACTATGTCTCAATTTTAGCAAAGCATTTGACAAAGTCTCCTAGAATATCCTTATTGACAAGATGGCAAAATGTAGGTTGGGCAATACTACTTGTTAGGTGGACTCCATAGTTGAATGAGCCATATGCTCACTGTTCACTAATAGCTTGAGGGCTCTATTTTAGGCCCTCTATTGTTCAACATTTTTATAAATTGCTTGGATGAGGGTGTAGATTGCATGCTTAAAGGGAGAAGATATAATGTAAGAGGAAGGCATGATAGCAGTCTTCAGATATCTGTAAATCTGTCATGAAGATAGAAAAAATGTGTTTTCCTTTACTCCAGAGGGCAAGATAAAAACCAATGCATGAAAATTAGGGGGAAACAATTTCAGATAAGCATTAGGAAAGATTTCTTAAAGCTAATTGCAATTAAACAGTGAAATTAACTATCTTGGGAGGTAATGGGATTTCCTTCCAGCTCTATGATTGCAAGACATGCCGGGGGGGGGGGGCTTTCAGAAAGGAAGATAAAGATATGTTACTCACTATAATAGAATATTTTTTTCAAACTTACAGTAGGAAGCATATTGTATTCAAAAAGCAAACAAGAATGTAATGAGCATGACCTTTGTTATTAAGGGAACATGTCATGTGCATGGGATGCTATAGCATAGCCCAAAACAGGGATGAAAGAGTTATTTTGTATTTAGAGTAGACAACATTGAAGCTAGACCACATGGAGTTATCCACCCCAGGATTGTAGTAGATAAGATGTGAGATCATAGTTTTCTTGTGGGGGATCCATGTGCTCCTCTTTTTCTGCTTAATATTACCCCCACAAAAAATGCAGCCTTCTTTGTCATATAAAGGAAGTGTCCTAGAACATCCATTCTGCATAGAAAACATAATTGTTTTCTAAAATAAAAGACAGATGGGATGATGATGGGGAAGAACTGTACAGTGGTTGGAAAATAAATTACAGTTGGATCCCCGTATCTGCGGAAACAGTGTCTGTAGTTTCAATTATCTGCAGGACACAAAGCAGGAACACATACCATAGAGTCTTCCTTAAAAATGCTGAGAGAAGCATCCTCTCTAGATATCTTCTAAGTCCTTCAACACAACTCTATGGTATTTTTAACCAGAAGTCCTATTATTATTATTATTATTATTATTTTAAAAGGGTTTGCTGTTATCTGTGGTTTCCGGTATCCGTGGTAAGTCAGAACCAAACCCCCTCGGATACAGGGGTCCAACTGTATAGGCCTTGGATAAATTTAAAGCAAGAATTTCCCCATAGGTCAGAGCTTTTAGTCATTTACTTTTAAGAAGAGTGAATATAACAACATGCTGAAGCCAACCATAACTGGACAGTGGTAAGATGATGCTCTGGGGTGCCTCGTTTTGCATTAATATATGTGAATTGAAAAAGCTTAGCCATTTTCTCTTGATATGTTTTGATTGTTGTTCTTAGGTGTCTTCAGGTTGACTCTTATGTGTGGCTACCCTATCATAGGGTATGTGGGTTTTTTTGTGAAGGTTGCCTTTGCCTTGCTCTATGGCTGGCAGAGTGTGACTTGTCCAAGCCCACCTAGTGGGTTTCCATGGCTGAGCAGGCTTTGAACCCTGGTCACCCTGAGTCCTAGTCCACTATTCAAACCACTACACTACACTGATGCTCATAGTGAATGATATGCTTTGTACCATATTCATAAAACATAATGCTTGAATACGTGGAACTGAATATTCTCTTTAGATTGGAGCTGCTGTTACCAGTAAGGGTTGACTGCACTGGGCTAAATGGACCAATGGCCTGACACAGTATATGACACCTTCCTATATTCCTGTCATATGAGTCCTCTGTAGTATAATGCTTAATTTGCTCATTCTGCTTATCTTAGTCAGGTCTTTCAATGGCAAAGAAATGAACAGTTATTTTAAAATTAGCGGCATTAAAAATCTGGCTCTTAAAAGATATGACTCAGTTTGATGGACTTCTTTCTTCTTTCTCTCTTTCTTCTTTTTTTCAGACTAGCATTAATAGTATGATGAGTATATATAGTGAAACTGGGGACTATGGCAACGTGAAGATCAGTGGTGAAATTTGTCTCCAAATTAGCTACAGCTATAAAACAGGTGCCCTCAACATCCTTGTAAAAAAATGCAAGAATTTGGCCGTGGCAGATGAAAAAAAGCAAAGAACAGATCCGTAAGCGAAGAGGATTCTCCTTTAACCTTGTATTTATTTTTGTCATTTTCAGTCATGTTTACTTTGTCAGACAGTACATGGGAACACAGGAGATATACACATGCATCCACAAATTCACTTGCCTAAGATAAAACAATCCTGAGTCTCTGTCAAGGAGGACATCCAGAAGCCTCCATGGGCTCCTAAATGTGTTCTCAGTTGTACTGTGGTTTGCAGAAGATAAGAAACAGCAGAAATCTCTCCCTCTTTCTTGTTTTTTACAAGCCTCAGGAGGATTTAGGTGATACCTTTTCTCATTTGTGCTGCAGATTAGAGAAGGTAAGCAGAAGCAAGAATCTCTCCAAGTCCGTTATTCTGCAGACTGCAGTAAAAGTTAGAGAGGACAATGGGATGGTTCTGAAACCCATGGTTTCCCTTTACATGAATGAGCCATGGCGAAGTTTTTGCTCACACGCTTCTTTTCTTCCTTTGCCTCTTTTAAACCTACAAGGAGCAGATTGAAAGCCTTTGCTTATAGTTTTAAGCTAAGCACAGTTCCCCTTGTAGCCCAGCTTTCTGGGAATTGTGGTTTGCTTAAGTAGGTGTGGGCAACTGGTGTGAGGCCCAGATTTTGCCCCTGTGACACCCTGGTGAACCCCAGTAGCCCCAAATTGACCAAAAATTCACCATAACTGACCCAAAAGTGTCTAGAAAATCAGTTCCAGTTTACATTTCTAGGATGTGTGGTGTGTGTGTGTGTGTGTGTTGGGAGTACAAATCATGAATCTGCTGGTCCTGGAAGCCACCCAGAATGGCAGTTGACCATTCTGAGATGCTTTTGTAGCCTTCCCAAATGAGGGAATGAGGACAAATGAGGGCTGAAGGTGCAAAATGTTGGGAGTGAGGCTACATGTGGCCCATGGACCACACTTTTTCTCACTCCTGATTTAAATAAGCATAAGCCAGATCAAACCATTTTTTCTGAAGCCATTGGTTTCACGGGTTTGGCCATTGTAGAGATCTGTGGTTCATTTAAGAATGGTAACAGAAGCTTTTAGTCCTCTCCTGGCATATAGGCAATACAGGAAATAGGGAGGATGAAGCAAGTGAATTCAAGGGTGGTTTCCCCTCTCCCAGCCTCTTTGGCAAGTTTTGTTGTTGTTGTTATGTGTGACAGCATAGAGGATTAATCAAACTGCACTGTGGCTGAAAGAAAACAAAAAGCAGCAGGAGTCTTGCTCTCCTTTTTTCTTTTCCTGTAATCCATCATAAATAAAGGAGTTCCCTACATCTCCCAAAGTCCTCTGAATGTGAGTAGGGGTTTGCTAATGAAAAAATAATAGCGCATGAGTAATAAACCATACTGATATGTATGGATCCCTGCTGATACTTGAAGCACTGTTTTATGGTGAACATGTCAACATCCACTGTGCTCTATTTTGATTTTTGCATCAGTAAAGATGGTGAGACTATGCACATGGCTGCATATTTGTGGTGATGGCATATATAGTTGTACTTTTTAAATATGTCCCTCCCCCCCACCTTACTTCCTAACAATCACACAAGTGTTCACAGCACTGATACTGTGAATGTACTGTATCTTTCAAACAGCATAAGAATTAGGGCTCGTGCGACTGAATGTTGTTCTTTAGCTATACATATACACATACACATATCTACATAGAAAATCTGTGTGCCAGGGAAAAACTAGGCTAGAACTTGTTTTTGCATGATTTTCTCCCCCTAATTCCACATGCCTTTTCCTTCCACACAGAGGGATTTTTTTTATATATATGAAAAATCATTCAATTATGTAAACATTCACCTGGAGTCTGAAGTGGTGCAGCCTATACAAATGTTGATTGCTTCAGGGAGAACAGGGGCCTAAACTGCAATACATGAGGGAGTGAATAAAACTGTTCCACTTTCTAATGCATCACAAATTGCTTGGGTTGTTTCTAGGATTACAGATATTGCTGTATGCATTTTCTGTGTGTGTGCAGCATTGGGGCATTTTCTAGATTTTGTTAATGATTTACTACCTTTGTTTCAGCTATGTCAAAGCATACCTTCTGCCAGACAAGTCTCGCCAAAGCAAGCGCAAGACAAAAATAAAAAGCAACACCACTAATCCAGAATTCAATGAAATACTGAAGGTGAGATCTAAGACAGAGTGATATATCACACCATATTCCCTTTGGGATCATCTGATTTAGTAGCAAATGAAATACTGTTTTGAAAAACGAAAGACTGTTGAGTTAAAACCATTGTCATCCTTGTTACATCGGGGATGGGATTGCAGGGAGGCAATCACTGATTTAGAAAAGGAATTACTGTCTGTCTCTTCTGCCTCTCCCCCTCCTCGCCCCCTGCTCTCTGCTATTCCCTTCCTCAGACTCTCTTTTGAACACCTTATTTCTCCCTCTCTTTTAGGCAATGAGCTAACAAGAATTGTATTGACTTTTATGACTTTCCCCACAAAATACCCAGTGGGTGTTTGGGTTGGTTCTGGGCCTAAAAATAGTATAATGTCCCATTTCCTGACATTTCTGTTTGGCGCTTTCAGGAATTCGTTTTTTCATTCTCTTGCAGTGGAAATCCTAGAAAAAAAATAGTTTTAAAGTCAAGTTGCCCAATATCAGAATTGTGAACTCTTTCACCATTTCTTGGATTTATTGTTTAATAAAAACAATAACAAAAAAAAAAACACTTAATGTGAATCTAGCTGAAGCTGAAGTGTTGGGTTTCAGCAGAAAGGCTTTAAGCCCTTGAGAATGCCTTTTGCACTCTGTGGGACTGGGACTAGATCACGTCCATTCTTGGATGCCTTCTAATCATATGGCTCCTTAGAGCAGGGATAGGCAGTATCATAAAGGCTAGGGGCTGTTTTCTGCCATCATGCAATTGGATGTGGGCTGCAGCAGCCCCTCCTGGGGAAACTAAAAGGCTCCAGGGACTGTATGTAGCCATGGGTCAAGTGATTTTCACTCCTGCCCTGCTGTACGATATTCTCAGTCTTACATTAAAGAAAGAGTAACCTTCTAGACCAGGATCCAAAGAACGTTTTTTTAAAAAATGCTTGTGGCAGAAATTTAGGGGCAAAGCCATCAATATTTTATCTTTATTTTTGGGGAATTCAACATTACCTTTTGTTTTCCCTTCTTTTTTTTAAGGTGTGGACAAAGGTGAAGGGGTCAATTTCAACATCTACATAAATGGCAATAACAAATTAATTGGAAGTTTTGGTTTTTTTTAAAAGAAGCTCCATGGTAATAATAGTTTGATATGGAAAAGGGCAGGCAGTAGCAAAAAAAAATGGGGGGAGCTTTCAAGAAGAGAATTGCATTGTATAGATCTCTCCCTCAGAAGACTGGTCACTGGTTGATTAGATATGCCCTAGCACAGAGGAAAAATGTTTCTTCTGTGTCTTGTTTATCAGCAGCTTGCACCTTCCTTAGTAAAAGGCTCTAAGGGCTCCAGTCCTCTCGGTTTATGGGGCAATAAATCCTTACCCTGCAAACATGTCCCTCTTCATCTTTTGTCATTTGATAGTATGTCATCAGCCATACACAACTTGAGACACGAACCCTACAGCTTTCCGTCTGGCATTATGACAGATTTGGACACAACAGCTTTCTTGGAGAAGTGGAGATACCTTTGGACTCCTGGAACTTTGAAAACCAGGGAGATGAGTGGTTTATGCTTCAGCCCAAGGTGAGGATGTCCCAATTGACTGGTACCTTAACCAGATGTTTATGTTTTACATGGAACACCCTGTTTTATGTGGGAGATAAGCTGTATGAATTGCAGTCTGAGCTTGCCTGTTAACTGGAGGACAAATATTTGCTATTAGTAGGGTGTTGGAATGAAGAATCAGAGAAATCACTGCAATATTGGCTCATTGATTGTGTGTGCTGCTGTGTGTATAGCCACTATGAGAGAGACAACTGTGGGTCTGGCCCAGTGAGACTGCTCTTCAGGTTTTGAAATAAAATCAGTTGTTACAAGACCAAGGCAGTTGGGGATTGGTTATATGTCTCATGCTATCATTGCAAGAGCACCAAATGCCTCTCAAGCTTCCTGACCCAGTCAGCTTCTTCTGCAGCTGATCGCCAGCATTTAAATTTGTAAACAAGTTTAGCCTCTCAAGATAGCTTGAGAGTCGTGGTAGACAACACAGGTTTTGCCATGACTTCTCCGACACTTTTTGCCACATTCTGCAGGTTTTAAACTTGTCTTGTACAGTTCAGATTTGCCTGAACTTTGCACCATAGAAACATGTGGCAACAATGGGTTTTTTGATTTCATGGGCAGAGGCTACAGCTTGCCATTGAATGTAATGATATTTAGGTAGTCTACAGAAAGTTGCAGTCTGGAGCTTCAACAAGAGACCCACATTTGTAACTGGGCACTGCTGTCACTTACATATAACGTTCCTATGCTAATCTGCTAATTTTCCTGAAGTTATAAACTGCCATGAGACTCTTTCTCACTCCATCCTACCATGTTAAAGCAATAGTAGTGTAAATTGTTAAAAAAAAAAGACCCAACCTGTCTCCTGCTAGTCATTAAAATACTTCTTTTTTAAAAGCTTAAGGCAGCAACTCTAAGGTCCTTGGGAGTGTCTGGGTTGACCCCTGTGACAGGAAGACCTGGTGACATGTTCCTCTGCAGTGTCAGCCCTGGTGAAAAAGGCAAAAAGGAGGCATTCTAGGAAATTATGGTGCAGACCGGAGGAAACTTCAGATCCAAGAGGACCTAAAGCCCTCTTATTGCCAGCAGATGGGGTAGTTGACTTGTCCCTCCCGCTCCTTGATCATTCACAACAATCTATGACTTGTTTATACATTTTAAACAGCTGGAAGGAAAAGATAATGAACTCCAGCAAAACATTCTTCTATAGATTTTCCTTGGGTTTTTTCCCGGGCTCTTAGGCCGTGTTCTGGAATAGTTTCTTTCTGACGTTTCACTTGAATCTGTGGCTGGCATCTTCAGAGAATGGTTGGGTAGGAGTGTGTGTGTGGTTTATATACTGTGAACCCCTGTTGGGGAGGATATGTAAATTTGTGTATTTGAATGGTTAGTTTCTGGGTATAGAAATGCAAGGAGGATGAGTGTCTGTTTGGCTAATGGTTGGTTGATGGCCCATTATCTGTTGGAAATCCCCCTGTCCCTGGGTGGAATTCCTTTGTAAGTGTTGAGTTTTGATTCTACTGTTTTTCAGGACTGGGAGCCAGATTTTGTTTACTTTTAGGGTTTCTTCTTTCCTGTTGAAGTTGTCCAGGTGTTTGTAGATTTCGATAGCTTCTCTGTGCATTCTGACATGATAGTTGTTGGCCTGGTCCAGAATGTCTGTGTTTTTAAATAAAATTTTGAGTCCAGGTTGGTTTATAACATGTTCTGCTACTGCTGATTTTTCTGGCTGGCCCAGTCTGCAGTGGAAAATCTATGGATGCTGGTGGTGAACGCCTTTGGCTCCACACAAAACATTCTTCTGTTTGCTTCATTCTTTCAGATGGAGGTTGCAGCTGACATTGGCCTCCAGTATAAGGGAGAGTTGATAGTTGTCTTACGATACATCCCCCCTGAGAGGAATCTAACACTTCCACTAGGAGAGATTCAAGGTAAAATAAACATTGATCCCAGCTTCCAGCAGTGTTTTTCTCTGGATAATTGAAATTCACCATCTTATGCTGCAGACATAGGGCATAAAATTACTAGACTGTAGAAGATTGGAATTGCTGAGTACACAGTTAGTTACCAATCTCAAAAGGAATTTCAAACCACAGATGCTTTTATTTTTCTGAGTACTGAGGCTCCAGCTATACCCCTTTGGGGAGCACATAGGATTCATTAGTTTCCATAAATAACTCTAACCTGATTTATCAACTGTCATTTCTGCAGCTTTTTGTTACAATTTCAATTTGTTGTTAGCTGAGGAGGCTTGACATTTTCATTGTACACAGAATATTGCAGAAACATGCTAATAATAGCTACAGAAAACAGAGAAGCACCTTTTGTATAGAAAGATGCACCTACATTTTTGGAGCCAGGGTGGTATAGTGGTTTGAGTGTTTGACTACAGCTCTGGAGACCAGGGTTCGAATCCTCACTCAGCCATGAAAATCCACTGGTTGATCTTGGGCAAGTCACATACTCTCAGCCTCAGAAAACCCTGCAGTAGGTTTGCTTTAGGGTCGCCATCAGTCAGAAACAACTTGAGAGCACACAACAACAACAGCAACAACATTTTGGGGGAAGCATCCAGTTTTGTACCTGAACTGTTGCTGATTTTATACAAGTAAGTGGTGCAGTCCACATGATATCCTGTGCTATTACATCCATCCCCAGTCATCATATACAGGATGCAAGTGTTATTTAAGTGTAAACTTTTGCGTGGTTTAGTTTATTCAGAGCCCCTGTGTGCCTTTTCAGGGTCTTTGTCCAGATACTTTTTATTCTTTTAAAAATTTACATGTTTGAGCCATTGTACTAGCAGCCGCCTTTTAGTAGAAGCAAACATTGGGCTTTTTGGTAAGTACATGTCAAACCATTCCTCTTTTTTGGGAAACTACATCATATTTATTGAGGTGTGTTTGGGTGCACAGCTCTTTTTACAGAGAGATGCACCACATTTATGAGGTGGAGAGCGTGGGAGGAAAGAACAAGGCTTTGTTTATGTGTGAGTGAGTGATCAATGCTGAAAGACAAATTATTTGGATGGAGGAAACATTTTTATGGACAAGGTATGTGCTGTACACATTTTGTTTGGTTCCAGGCAAGTATGTTGCTACTTGTATGAACTGTGGGTATCCATCTACGTGAGATGTAAGAGGCATGCAGATGGGTACATATGGTGTACTGGTCTGTAATGCAGAATACGTAAGGATTAAAGTTCAAGTTGAAGTTGGTAAATATTGACTTGTCTTGATTTTATCAAGGAAAGAAGAGTTATAAGAAAGGAAAGAAGTCAAACTCAAAATTACCATCAGGAGGCATATTAGAAGTTGTCATCAAGGAAGCCAAGAATTTAATGGCTGTGAAGTCAGGAGGAACCTCTGACACATTTGTGAAAGGGTAATTTCTTCCATCTTGTTTTCTGCTGAAATTGCCAGTGGATATTGGGTATTTTTGCACTGATTATTTAGCTGATCATCCCATCCCCCATTGTCTACATCTATTTTCAGGCAGAGAAGGCAAAACAGATAGCTTAGTCCTTCACTTCCTCCTGCTACTTTTCAATATTTTATATAGGAAATCTATTCTTTAAGCTGCCTATTCATGAAAGCACATCATTGTGACTGCTTCTCTAAACATGATTGGTTAGTGTAATGCTGTCATTTGGAGTGATTAATACAGGGTCATGATTCCTTGTCTACTAGATTTGCTGCTCACAGTGCAAAAATAAGAATGACCAAAGATCATTTCACAGACTTCCTCTGTTCTACTGCAACACCCTTAGTCACCTCTTTTTTAAATACACACACATATATTTATTTTTTAATATAAACAGCTTCAAATTTTGAGCTGTCTTCTAGAACCCTAAGATCTTTTTCTTTTCATTAGTCATCCCCAGTGCAAACTCCATTACTGCTTATATGAAGTTACATTTTTTGCCCCAGTAGGTATCACTGTACTGTTACATACACTGAACTTCATTTGTCATTTTGTTGTCCATTCATGTAGTTTCAAAATATACTTTTGGAGCTCTTTGTGGTCTGCTCAGAATGTTCTCATTTAGAATAATGTGGTATCAATCTGAAGAATTGGCTATCTTTACTAATAACACCCAAGTCCAGGAAATGGATAAATAAATTAAATAGTACCAGGCCTCAAGCAAACCCTTGGGGAAACCCATCTCTTGTGTCCCTTCACTGTGTTAATTGTCCAGTTTACTCTCTCCTCCTCCTCCTCCTCCTCCTCCTCCTCCTCCTCCTTCCAGTCCTTTATCAATTAATGATGCAAATACCCCCTCATTTTATCCTCTCCTGATAGTGTTGGCCTCTTTCCTCACTTCTATTAAGAATGGTTTTAAGTGGCTATTTTTATTTCTTTCAGACTTCTTGAGTATATGTATCTGTATTCATCTGTCATCTAAATGCTTGAGCTTAACTCCATGACACTTCTAGCCCTATTTGGGTATTAGTAATCTAGTGAAAATAAACACATAAGGAGAAGCACACCAGCCCCACCTTCCTCTGTCATGGCTCTCCTCACATAGAGAGACATCTGGAGAGCCTCCTCACATCTGGAGAGCATCTACATCTGGAAGCTCTGAAACATTGAAAAATCAGTGTTGTGGATCACATGGAGAATACCCACAAGTGAAGGAAGCTCTCATTTTTGGATTGTTAGGCGTAAGGAAAGTGATGATGGCGCACACACACATGTTGCTTTTAAACTAGCTAGCTAACTACTCTGACCACCCAAACAGGGCCTTAGTTAACTTCGTTCTTCAAATAGGTTCTCTAAACAGGTTGATTGAGACACAAGTATTGGTCCATTATCTTCTAAAATAAACTAATGGGAATAATTCATTCAACTTTTCTGCAGTCTGTCTGTCCTCTTTCAACAACCTGTTCTTTCCTTTGTCAGCCTTACTGACTAGTTTCCCTGTCTTTCTAATTTTTACAAAAATAATAATAATTGATTTTAAATACATTCACAAACAACAGCACACCCTCCTCCCATCAGCAATTTCTTGATTTAGTACAGTCAGCAATCACATTTGTTTTGCATTTTCCATCCATCAGAGGCTAGTTTCCTGTCTTGGTGGTCTGTCTTGCTGACTACTTTCCTGCTCCTCATATATTTACATAATTATAGTATCTTAATATTTGTAACTTCTCAATTTCTTTTTCATGTCTACCTTATTAACTAGTTTTGCCAGAGTTTGTGCTCCTCCTTATTCTCAGTTCATAGAATCATAAAATCATAGAATTGTAGAGTTGGAAGAGACCACAAGGGCCATCCAGTCCAAACCCCTGCCACGCAGGAATCACGATCAAAGCATCCCTGACAGATGGCCATCCAGCCTCTGTTTAAAGACCTCCAAGGAAGGAGACCCCACCATGCTCCGAGGGAGCGTGTTCCACTGTCAAACAGCTCTTACTGTCAGAAAGTTCCTCCCAATATTGAGGTGGAATCTCTGTTCCTGGAGCTTGCATCCATTGCTCCGTGTTCTCGTCTCTAGAGCAGCAAAAAACAAGCTTGCTCCATCCTCAATGTGACACCCCTTCAAATACTTAAACAGGGCTATCATATCGCCCCTTAACCATATTTTTCCAGGCTAAACATACCCAGCTCCCTAAGTCTCTCCTCATAAGGCATGGTTTCCAGACCTTTCACCATTTTAGTCACCCTCCTCAGGACACGCTCCAATTTGTTAATATCCTTTTTGAATTGTGGTGTCCAGAACTGGACACAGTATTCTAGGTGAGGTCTGACCAAGGCAGAATAGAGGGGCACTATTACTTCCCTTGATATAGACACTATACTGTACTTCTATTGATGCAGCCCAGAATCGCTTTGGCCGTTTTAGCTGCCGCATCACACTGTTGACTCATGTTCAACTTGTGGTCTACTAGGACTCCTAGATCCCTTTCGCACACAGTCTCATTCAGCCAGGTCTCCCCCATCCTGTATCTATGCATTTCATTTTTCTGCCCTAAGTGCAGTACCTTACATTTCTCCATATTGAATTTCAGTTTGTTAGTTTTGGCCCAGCTCTCCAGTCTGTCCAGGTCATTTTGAATTTTGATCCTGTCCTCTAGGGTATTAGCTACTACTCCTAATTTGGTGTCATCTGCAAATTTGATAAGTATGCCCCTAATTCCATTATCCAAGTCATTGATAAAGATGTTGAATAGCACTGGGCCCAGGACAGAACCCTGTGGCACCCCACTGGTCACATCTTTCCAAGATGAAGAGGAGCCACTGCAGAACACCCTTTGGGTTCGGCCGGTCAACCAATTACAAATCCATTGAACTGTTAACTTGTCTAGCCCACATTTTACAAGCTTGTTTGCAAGAATGTCATGGGGAACCTTGTCAAAGGCCTTACTGAAATCAAGGTATGTGATATCCACAGCATTCCCTTCATCTACCAAGCTGGTGATTTTATCCAAAAAAAGAGATCAGATTAGTCTGGCATGGCTTGTTTCTCTGAAACCCATGTTGACTTTTTGTGATTATGGCATTGCCTTCTAAATGTTCACAGACTCTCTGTTTAATGATCTTCCCTGGTATTGATGTCAGACTAATTGGATGATAATTGTTGGGATCTTCTTTTTTTTCCCTTTTTGAAGATTGGGACAACGTTTGCCCTCCTCCAGTCTGCTGGGACTTCTTCTGTTCTCCAGGAGTTCTTAAAGATTATCGCCAATGGCTCTGAGATTACATTTGCCAGTTCTTTTAATACCCTTGTATGTAGTTTGTCTGGTCCTGGAGATTTAAATTCATTTAGATTAAGAACGTATTCCTGTACTACCTCTTTGCTTATTCTGTGCTGGATTTCCCCTATTGTGTCCTCTGTTCCATTCTCCTCAGGTTGGTCACCCTTCTCCTTTTCAGAAAACACTGAGGCAAAGAAGGTGTTGAGTAATTCTGCCTTTTCTCTGTCCCCTGTTAGCATTTTGCCATCTTCTCCACGTAGTGGCCCTTCCATTTCCTTCTTCTTCCTTTTGCTGCGGACATACCTCCAAACCCCCTTTTTATTGTTCTTAATGTCTTTAGCGAGCCAGAGTTCATTCTGCACTTTAGCTTTTCTGACTTTATTCCTACATGTGTTCACTATCTGTTTGAATTCTTCTTTGGTGATTTCTCCCTTTTTTCCATTTCCTATACATGTTCCATTTAAAACATAGCTCCATTGAAAGTTCTTTAGTCATCCATCCTGGTTTCTTGAGTCACCTCCCATTTTTTCTTCCTCATTAGCACAGTTTGAAGTTGTGCCTTCAGTATCTCCCTTTTGAGAAAGTCCCATTCATCTTGAAGTCCCTTCTCTTTTAGTATTCCTGACCATGGGATCACCCCCAGTATTTCCCTGAGTTTATTGAAATCAGCTCTCCTAAAGTCGAGAATGTGTGCCTGACTATGCCTGGCTTCTCCTTTCCATTGTATAATAAACTCCAAGAGAACATGATCACTCTCACTTAAGGATCCCACCACTTGCACCCCATTAACCAGGTCATCCCTGTTGGTTAGGATCAGATCTAAAATAGCTGACCCCCTTGTTGCCTCTTCCACTTTTTGGACCATGACATTGCCTTCCAGGCATGTAAGGAATTTGCTAGACCTTGAAGTTTTGGTTGAGTTAGATTTCCAGCAAATATCAGGATAGTTGAAGTCACCCATCACTACTACATCTCTTATTTCTGCGCGTGTGGTCATCTGTTCTAGAAAGGCATCATCCAATTCCTCCGTCTGACTTGGGGGTCTGTAGTAGAGTCCCACATAACATCCCTGTTGTTTCCCTCCCCTTTAATTTTTAAAGGGAAGGCAAGGCATCTTTTGATTTAAAGGATGCCTTCTTGTTTTTTATATGCTCCAGTCTGTTATAGCTTATAATTCTGTAGAAAAAAAAGGTGACTAGAAGTTTAACTGTTAAGGCTTATTGTCAGCAGAAGGTCTGATATTTATCTCATTCCTGAGTGTTATGTATTGGGGAGGGGAGAAACCTGGTTATGAATAACACAAACTATCTGAGGGCTTGTTTAGATGGGCAATTTACCCTGCAGTTCACACAACACAGGGCTCTTGTACTGATTCACCTCTGGACATGTCCTGACGATGTCTCAGTCAAAGCCGGGGGAGGCCAGGGTAAATCCACTTAAAACATTTTGAAATAACGTCTGGGAAAACGTCTGGGAAAACCCATGTCTTGCGGGAAAACCCAGATGGGTCTGGCATAGGAACACAGGGTCTGTAACTGCATCACCAGATGCCAATGCCTCTTGTGTCACTCTGCAGAAAGGAAGGTAGCCCTCAGCACATGATCAAGGCCCCCTGCGTATGACCAGCCTTGATCACATGCTGAGGCCCTCCTTCCCAGTTGTAGAAAGTGCAACGTGCAGCAGTGTCAGAAGTGTCCACCAATACTGGCCGGAGGGTGTGTGCAGACTTCTGCCCTTTTCATCATGTTAATGGGGGGGGGGCAGACCTGGGCAGCTCAAGGGCCAGAATACACTTCTGGAGTGCAGCATATTCTGGCCAGTGTAGACAAGCTCAAACTCACTCTTGGGCCCTTTCCTCTTATCCAAGTGTTATCATCTTAGGAAACTGAAAGTTGTGTATATAGTAGCATTATGCATTGTAGTTTTTCAGGAATTCAGGAATGTAATTCTGAATTAGGAATGTTTACAGTAGGATCCCTGTACCCACTGACTCATTATCCACTGATAGAGTTATCCACGGGACACAAAACAGCACATCTACCATAGAGTCTTCCTAGAAAATGTGTCCTCTCTAGCCGTTTTTAGGTCCTTCAAGGCAACTCTATGGTATTTTGAACCGGAAGTCCCATTATTTTCAATGGTGTTCGCTATTATCCATGGTTTTCCATATCCACGCCCCCCCCAAGAACCAACCCCCAGCGGATATGGGGGTCCTACTGTATTTTACAAACTGCAAAGGTGGCTTTTAATGTAATGAAAAGTTCTACTTGAAGGACAGATAGTACAGTACAAAATGTCTGGGCCAAGGTAAGCCAGAGAATTAATCCTTAACAGTGAGAAATTCATCACCATGGATGAGTTCGGATCAAGATACTTGTCATTTTATGGTTTGTTTTTCTCTGCATTGGGCTAGAAACTTAGTGTTATTTTTGCCTACATAACATGCTTTTTCTTGTCAATAAGATGTGTTGACCTAATATTTCCTTTTATTCCAGCATGTATTAATCTTGTTGTCTCATTAGGCTCTAATAATCCCCTGTTCCTAGTTATAATTGTAGTGACATTCATAACAAACATGTAATCTTCTCTTGTTTTCTTCCTGTTCTCTTTTAGGTACCTCCTTCCAGACAGCAATAAAGCATCCAAACACAAAACCAATGTAATAAAAAAGAGTGTTAATCCCCACTGGAATCACACCTTCACTTTTAGTGGCCTAAATCCAAGAGATATGCTCAATGTCTGTGTAGAACTCACTGTCTGGGACAAGGAGTCCCTTTCCAGCAATATCTTCCTGGGAGGTGTTCGCTTGAATACTGGAAGTGGTAAGAGCAGTAACTTGGCTAGACAGGAGCTGTGGCTTGCTTTTACCTGGTGGGTGAGAAGTTGTTGAAACAAAGTGGCACTGAAAAATTAAGAAGGATAATTCTACAGGTGTCATTTCAACAGCTAGTCAGTTTACTATTGGATGGATGATAGTTCTTATGCCCAGCCCTAATCCCAGAACTGTTTTCAGCCTTTAACTCAGGGGCAGGAAATGTCTGGCTATCCCAAATATTCTTGGATTACACGCTGTTATACAGGAGGCAGCATCTGTTTTTTTTAGCTGCCTCCTGAAGATGGACTTGATTCCTCAAGCTTTTTTTTCATTCTTACTTGTGGGTTTTATATTCTCTAAACTCAGTATGCAGTTTTATCATTCCAAAGCTGGAGTTGATATGTATGTCTGCATAAGACCTTTTTCTGACTTTGTGGAAAGAGTACTTAGTACCTCCTCCTCCAAGACTCCCATCCCAGCTTGCAACAGTAGCCAGGATAGTGTGAGACACACCAGAACCAATTTCTCCAGCCACTGAGTGGCTGCAGAAACACACCCAGGCTTGTTCCAGCTGTAAGAAACCAAAGGACAAAAGAGGAGCCTGATACTTTACACATATACTGTGGCAGACTTATGCTCCACTAGCATGATATAAGATGTTGGCTTAAGTGTTATTATTCAGTTATTGTACATACTACAAAATTATCCAAAGAAATAAATAATCAGGCGTGGTCAGACCTGCCAATGGTTAAGGATCACGGGAGTTGCAATCCAACAATATCTGGAAGGTAGTACTGTATGTTCTTCATGCCTGCTTTCCCCCCCCCCACCCCCAACTCTGTGGACTTCACTTCTTCTAATATTTTGATTGTATTTGGTGCAATTTTTTTGTTAGTGCATATTGATTTATTCCATTGTTACATTGTCTTCAACCATTGTGTTGTAAACTGTTTTGCAAAGGCTTGCCCTAAAAAGTAGGGTAACAAGAATAAATAGAATATATAAATCTGGAACCTACTTGAAACTCTTTGCTTTACTAGTTGCCAGAGATTGGAAGTACTGCAGAGAAGTTCTTCTCAAAGATTTATGGCTTCTACTATTATGTTTTTTGCAAACTTTTGATATGTAGAAACTAATATACAAAGGCATACCACTTATCTGCCTGAGATTTCCATACCTCTTTGTGTTGCAAAACCAGGTGGTTTTCACTTTTATCTCCTATAATTTACAGGCAAGGATGGGTTTACATTAGGGTTGGACAACTGTGCAGCAGTGAAGGCCATTTTTGCCTCCTGTGTGCCCCCCGCCATGCTCCTGGCATGACTGAAAGTGACATACAACAGTTCCAGTTTGGGTTTCGGTTAGAAAAATGACCATTTTTTATATATATATTTCTTGGTTTTGAAATAAGTTAGGAGGTAGTGGGGAAATTGCCATGTCTTTATGATGGTTTGGGGATAGATCTGAATATTTTTTTAAAAAATTGAGGTCAGGAAACCTACAGGTCTTATAAAATAGGGGGCCAGGAGCTCTTATGCCATACAGGCCAGATTTTCCCCACCCCTTGTTTATGTGGAAGCCAGAGAAGAGGAAGTATGAATCTAGTGCTTCTTATTTCGTGTTTCTGGTATAACGTATGAAGGAGAAACTTGTCAGTGCTAGTGGAGTACATTTCATTTTTACACCAGAGTTCACTAGAAGCAGAAACAGGAATAAACATTTGTATCATTGAATCCTTATAATGTGAAAGACTGCTTATAGAGTTCCCGTATTAGGCTTAATGTATAAAGTTAAATATGATTCTTTAGATACACTGTAGTTTTCAAGCTGTTTCTAAAACCAAATGACTTCTCTGTTACACCATCTTTGCATGAACTAAATGCAAGAGTCATTTGTTTTTAAAGGTCAACTTATTTCTAGTTAAGTGCCTCATATTTTGTCACTGTCAAATGTGGAGACAAACCATAAAGCCCATCCTGAATTTAAGAGCACCCTGTCCTTTTAGATCCTGTTTCTGCAGAAGTTGCAAACATAATTTTGAAATACACATTTTCATTAATTGTTTAAAATGTGTTTGTTTTACCATTAATTAAATATCAGCATGCAAAGGGATCTTGTATCACCTTTGAGACTAATTGAGAGAAATAAGTTGTAGCATAAGCATTTGTAGACCTAGTCTACTTCCTCAGATGCATGATGAAAGCATAAGATTTGGAGCATTCCCATTCCTAAAATGTCTTTCCCACTTTTCATAGCCTTTGTTTTAAAAGCAGATAGTTTTGATTTTTAAACCTTTTTTTCTTTAACAGAAAGTACTTTTTTAAAGTAAGTGGACCTTCGTGCATTGTAGATTTTTAATTGTTTTCTTTTTCCCTTAACAGAAAGAAAAATCATACGTTTCAAATGCAGTAGAATAGAATATATTTGGTATTTTTCTGTGATTGAAACACATATGTTGACCATCATCATTTTACAATTTCCAGGTTTAAGTAATGGAAAAGAAGTGGACTGGATGGATTCTCAAGGGGCAGAACAGCTTCTTTGGCAAAGAATGATTGATTGTCCTGGAGACTCTGTTGAAGGTGTTTTAATGCTGAGATCTAGCATGGGAAAACGCAGACTCTGAGAGAAGTGCTGTTTGCACAAGATTCGCTCCAGGTATCATGGATAGTGTCATGGAGGCCAATCTACAGTGAAACACCTTCTGTAATAATTTGCACATGTAAAATAGAAAAGACAAAGACTCTTCTTCAAGACAGACTTTAAAGCTCTTGCAATGAGCTATAAAAGCATTAAGCACTTTCCTACATGTACACACTACCACTGTTCTGCCTTGCCCAGCAGAATTTGGCAAAGCCACTTCAGAAATTGGATTTCCCAGGTCCGATTCAGTAGCTAGAATAAGACCCTCTAAAATCTTCTACAGAACATAATGTAAACAGTTCTTTTTAAGTTAAGATTATTTTAACATGTATTTTCTCAGAAAAAGTGTGCTTAATAAATTGGTTACAAGGTTTGAGTTGGGGCAGTCGAAATGAGCTAAGGGGTGAGGTGGGTTTCAAATTGCAGGCAAGCTGAAAGAGCAATTACTTCCTGTATAAAACAATTACTTATTTTCTACTTCCATGTTCAAGCTTCTGCAGCCTCATTTCCATGAACAGTTCCTAGTTGTGGGCTTGCTAATGAGCAGTTCGGGAATCTCCATTTACCCACTCACAAGCAAAACTGCTATGTGAGAGGTTTTTAGAGACCAGCTGATATTACTGAAATAGAAATGACAAATATCCCCTAAATCTCATCAGTGGTGCTCTGCATCTGATGAATTTCAGCACTTGTTATAAACACATGGGTTGCAAGGTAACAAGCAAACCAGACTAAGAAACAGTTGCTGTTTTGTTAGAATGTCTTATTCTGAAGATAGCTATGTTTAATTCATTGAAGGACAGTAGTTGAGATCCTGTATTGCACAGCCTAGTGTAAGAGTTCTGCAGGCAGAACTCTGCTATGACTCTCCACTCATCTCCTCAAGACTCATAGTTTTGCTATGATAGCCTCCCCCTACCAGCCCAAAACAATCATCCCACAGGCTGTGGATGAGATCAGAGAATTGTCTGACTACTCCCTAGCCTAGCCAGATGAAGACTGATAACATCTTTTGCCCAGATCTACCAGGGTTTCAGTGGATGATGTCATCTAGCCAGATGCTTCTGTGATCCCCTGTGCTCTCCACCAGCTACAGAATGGCTGTTCAGAGGGGCTTTCACAGTGAAATGATGAGCCCTGGTGGGGGACGATAGTCACTGCAGATGATGAAAGAAAATAGAAGCCTTCACTATGAGCAAAAAAGACAACATGACAACATGCTTGTATATGTCACAAACAGGATGCCAGCCTACATGACATTATTGAAGAGGAAAAGAGTATTCCTTTCCTAAACAGCTGTATAGTATCAAGCAAATGATATAATCTCTGCCCTATCTCTCTGGCTGAGAGTTGTAAATGCCCCTCCCTAAACTGCAAATCCCAGGATTCAACAGGAGGCAGCCATAGCAAATAAAGTGGAATAGTAACACTATAACAGTGTTGTCTGAAAATCTAGTAAGTCTGCCTCCCTATTATATGAAAATATGCCATGAACAAATATTCTCCTCCTCCTTAAATCCTTTTAAGCTCTTGAAAACTGTAATAATATCACTATCACCACCTTCATTCCTTTCCCAGATTGTTCCTTCAGACTTTTTTGATTGGCCATGTTTTTTATCTAGGCTTTACAGTAAATTGCTACTTAAGCTCCATGGTCAGAAAGAAACAGGGAGAGGATCTGAAGTACAGCCTTAGTTGACCTAACCTCTTTATTCATAAAACTCTGATTCAGGCATGAGAAGAGCCAATGCATCCTGTTATGTACTTTTTACCATTGTGCTTCTTTGTCGCTGGAATTCAAGCAGCTTGTAGGCATAGCTCTTCCTGAGTAACCTTAGAGCGCACTGCCTGAAGGATTCAAAAGGTGTATTGTTGTACCTTCTTGATTTAACTTTATTGATGGAGGAGGAACATTCAGTTTGAACTGCAGTGGAAGTAAATTTTCTTGCTTGTGCCCTGGAAGTCTACTTTGAATTGCTTGTGTCTACATGCAGTTCACAGCAGTAGCCAATAGGGTCTTTTCCTATCAAAAGGACTAGTTCTTTCAGTAAGATGTTGTTGGTGCTACACTAGGTTTTGCTACTGAAGCCACCCATGGAGTGGTGAATCAGTTCCAGCACAGTCAGGGTAGTTTCTCTTGATGGTTCTTAAAACAGCATAAAACTGTTTCAAATAAACAGCAAATGGCCAGATGCCTTTGTGCCTCAAGAAAAGCCCAAGTTGGTGTTTGCACCAGTAAAAATAAAGCCAACTCCTTTAAAAGTAAGCATTAGCTTCTGCGAGACATCGGAATATCATTCATATTGGTAGACTTTATACATTACGTTTGTGAATACAGTATAAGAAATTCGCGTACATTGTATTTGACATTTTTTCTTTTTAGCTCAGTACAGGCTGTGCCAGCTGGCAGGAGCTCTCAAAGGTCTAAGGAAGAGGCATTGTCTCAGTTAAGCTACCCAAGAGAGTTGTTCATTTGGCTTAGTATGGTTTGACTTACACTGCAAATGCCGATGTAAAAACTACCACTCAGTTAAAGCCCCCTTCCCCATAAGTCTCTATTACTAGAACTATCATTTATGCATTCTTTACTACATACTGCTACATTTTCCAGCACAGCTCTATGCTATATGTCCCCTATTTTGTGCGCTGCGGATAACTGAAACTGCGGATATTGGCTCTGTGGGTATGGAGGTCCAACTGTAACTTATATGTGAGTATGCTGCTAACATGATGCCAAGCCAGAGTTACTTAAGTGATGTACAGTTGTCCCTTTACATTTGCGACTTTGACTTCAGCGGTTTTATGTATTCGCGGAAATTCCTTCCCCCACCCTGCTCCCCCCAACACAGCCTCTGAGCATTTAAGGAGGAAAACTTCCTGCACACATATACACACAGGGAAGATCCCAGCAAGCAACCCCCCCCCCAGCCTCTGAGTCTAAGGTGAAAGAAAAGCACAGCCCCATGCTGTGAGCACACAAGCAAAGTCCCTCCCCCCTTGCCAGTCCCCTCTCTGTGTCTTAACAAACTGAATTGCTTCTTTAAAACTCACATTTTGCCCCATGTCTCCTCATGGCCCAAAGAAAAGCACAGCCGCATGCTTGCCACCCCCTCTCTGTGTCTCAACAAACTGAATTGCTTCTTTAAAACTCACATTTCGAACCTTTCCTACACACATTCACACACAGGGAAGGCGCGGGTGGCATCTCCCAGCAAGCAACTGACCCAGCCTCTGAGCATTTAAGGAGGAAAGCTTGCGTGCTCACAGTATGGGGCTGTGCTTTTCTTTCATCCAGCAGGAAGCTTTCCTCCTTAAATGCTCAGAGGCTGGGTCGGTTGCCACTCACGCCTTCCCTGTGTGTGCATGTGTGTAGGAAATGTTTAAAATGTGAGTTTTAAAGAAGCAATTCAGTTTGTTGAGACACAGAGAGGGGGTGGCAAGCATGTGGCTGTGCTTTTGTTTGGGCCATGAGGAGACATGGGGCAAAATGTGAGTTTTAAAGAAGCAATTCAGTTTGTTAAGACACAGAGAGGGGACTGGCAAGGGGGGAGGGACTTTGCTTGCATGCGCACAGCATGGGGCTGTGCTTTTCTTTCCTCCTTAAATGCTCAGAGGCTGGGTCAGTTGCTTGCTGAGACTTCAGTTGCCACCCCTGCCTTCCCTGTCTGTTTGTGTGTGTGTGCGTGTGCGTGCGCACGCATGTTTAGGAAGGGCTCCTCGTTAAACCCTCAGAGGCTGCTTTTATTCGCGGTTTTTACACTTTCGCGGAGGTCTTGTTTCCATAACCCCTGCGAATGTGAAGGGACAACTGTATAACATTGCAAAAATATCCACTCCAAATGTTCATTAAGGTGGTCAGCATAGAGGTGGTATGCACATAATATGACTTAAAATAGGAATCAGGTCTGTATTAACTAATTAATGCAGTAAATGGGCCAAATTTGTAGTCTATCTTTTTAAAAAAAACTATTTGAAAACATTCTGCTATTTCTAAATAACACTGCCAAAGAGAAGCAAGATGAAAAACAAAACCGAAACAAGGGGAGATAGAGGAGATATCAGAAAAGCAGGCTTAATGAACATGCACAAAACTGTTTGCAAGGGGGAACTGACTTACTGGGCAGCAGCTGCTGTGAGCGACAAGTGTGTATTCCCCTGTCTATCAGGGCATAGCAGGCTGATGTTTCCACCCCTTCCCAAGAGCGATCTGATGTGAGGAGGAATTGTGACAAGGTCTTGCTCCATGGCACCAGAGTTTGCTCATGGGAGCAGGATGGGAACATCAGTCTGCTGAAACCCAATTGACAGAAAATCAGACCTCATTGCTTGCAGTGGTTGATGCCCAGCAAGTCAGGATGGGAGTTGGGGATCGGTCCAGGCAACCCTATTTAGTATACACAATGATAAATAGCTGGTCTAGAATCTCAACCTAAGAAATCAAGATACTTTTGGAAGAATTATATAGATATATTGGAGCTGATAAGAGTTGGATCCAGACTCGATGATTTAAACTTTGTTGTTGTGTGCCTTCAAATCATTTCTGATGGCAACCTTAAGGTGAATCTGTCACTGGGTTTTCTTGGCAAGATCTGTTCAGAGGGTTTTTTTCGCCTTTCCCTGAGGCTGAAAGAATGTGAATTGCCCAAAGTCACCCAATGGGATGGCTGAGCAGAGATTCAAACCATGGCCTACCAGTATCCTAGTCCAACATTCCAACTACTACACCACACTGGCTAGACCCTTCTAAACCAATGGGATGTAAGGTAGTCACGACTGCCTTAAGTTCCATTGATTCAAAATGATCTGCTAGATGAAGTATGACTAGTTAATGATTCGGTTCTTTGGCTTTGTAGCAGTTTGTCTGTATGCAGGGAGTTTATTTAATATATAACATGGTAAAATGCAGCATTGTGAAGCAGTTTCTTAGGGCATGGAACTGTATTAGTAGATGGAAGATGAAGAACATTGATTCAGAATCAGCATGACATCAAGTAGCTTGGGACCACTTCAGTGTTCGAAATGTGCTTGTTCCATTTATATCCTGCAATTCATGCTGTAAAATAGCCTTGATTCTTGCTGAAAATTGACCCTGTGGAATGCCAGCAACTACCCAGAAGTATAAGTTTGTTGGTTGTGTATGTGCACAGCTCCAACCTGCAGTTGGTAAATACGTTTTTCATTTCCTTTTATCCTTCTTTAAACAAAGATGAGAGGCCAATGAAGGTGATTTGCTGCTTGTCTGACTTCCTTTTCAAATTATTCTGACTTAATGTGCTGATTTGTTATGATGTGTTGAATAGTAATCTTAGTGTTCAATAACATCTAGGTTACCCCGTTCTCTGTTCAATAAACCCCAAAAGTCTGGTGAAGATTGATTCTATCATTTTAGCTAGCTATGATTCATGCACACCAGATGAAATACAGAGTGCAAGTATGTAGTGAGGCAACTTTGAAAATATTCCTCTGCAGTTATTTTCACATATTACTACACAAAGAGATTATGGAAATTAAATAGTGTTGATGTTTCTAGAAATGTGTAATTAAAACACCAGTTTTTATAGACATTTATTACAAGTTTAATCCCAATGAATTTTTTAAGTGCAATATTTAACAATGAATTGTTAAATTCTGAAATTGATAGTATTCCAACAAAAAGTTTTGTTTTGATCATGCTGGAAATGGAAGAAAATGGTGGCTGCAATCCTATACCCACTTACCTGGGAAGAAAACCCACTAAATGCAATTGTGCTTATTTCTTAGTAGATAGGAACAGAGATATAAAACTCCAGGGTGGGGGGAAAGGTAAACTCCCACTCATTTTTCCAAAGCCTTTTATTCTGGAAAATTGTGGAAAAATACTTGCTGCCACAAAATAGTTTCTTAAAAGTATGTACTTTAAGGGGAAGACTTTCGTGCCAGACTATGTACAGTAACAGACTGTTACAATTCCTGGTCTTGGTTTCCTTTTCTTGGTTCATTTTATGGGAATGAGTGTCTTACATCTGCTTGATACTATTAAGAAGTAGTGGTGATAAAGTAATTTTGTTCTACTAATGTAGAACAATGCCTGCCCCAGAAACAAGCAAGATTAAAGAGGTTCTTTATAGTGCTCGAAGCTCTGTTTGTAACAAAAAATAACATCCTAAAAAGTTTCATTTATAATTATATTCTGAATAAACTGTTTTTAATATATCAAATATGATAAATTTTATGCCAAACCAACATTTTGTGTTCCCAAATTAAGAAAGTGACTTTCGATCTCTAAAGAATGCTAATATTGCATTTTTAATCTTTCCTGCAAATTTCCATTCCCACCCCCACCCTGAGGCTTAAAAATTTCACATCTCTAGCCATGTATGAGTTCATTGGAAGTTGCCAAATCCAAGTTGCATGTATGCTGCTTCTTTGTTTTGTAGCAATTATGTGAATGCCTGGAATGTGGATGACATTTAAGGGTAGATCCCCTGAGTCCCCAGGGTAAGGTATACTCTTAACTTACTGATGGGTACATGTGGCTTTCCTGATATTGGAATGCAACTCATATCACCCCTAACCAGTATAACTAATTGTGAGGGGGTGTAGGAGTTGCAATAGAAGAGAATCTGGAGAGCTCAATGAGAACTACTGAGCTTGCACTAATTGTCCATGGGGCTCTCTAGCATTATGTGGACTAACGGCCTTGTCCCCTCTGATAATACAACCAATCCTCAAGTTTTTAAAAAGATTATGGGGTTGTTTCCTTCCCACATTTCATTCCTAAAGGAGGAGGCTGACTAGCACAAATCATATGTGGCAATAAATTATGCTGACTGCATGCCCATTGTCTGCTATCCTGCAGAATTTGATCCTGCATAGTCTTGAGATAGATTTAAAAGTTACATTAGAAACACTTGTGCTTTATTTTTATTAACAAAATAATTTGAGTGTGTTTGCTAAATATGATCAGATGTCTAATATATTTATTTCTGTTATGACTGTGCATTTGGAACATTTATGCTTGGCAAGTATCAAATGATAAAATAATGCAGTTCCATTTTAAGTTGTGCCAAAAATCAGATAGGACCTTTTCTCCCTCCCCTCCCCTCCCCCCACAAGCTTGCTCTGTTTTCCTCTGTATTTGGATGTGCCTTGTGGAACAATGTCTAAGCTTATTTATTGTTATGGTAAAGTAAGGTCTTATTTTGTGTACAATTAAATTATTATCATTATTTTTTGCCATGTAAACATTTTAATACTTGTCTAAGAAGAATTTATAAACAGAGAAACCTGAACGATACAATTTCTAGAACTTCTGATAGCTGAGATACACTTTATTTTTCAAATAAAATCAAAGGAGCACATTTCACAAAAGAGTATTATGTAGGGATTGGGAACTTGTCGCTCTCCAGACACTGCCAGACTGCATGCTTCATCATCCCTCACAGTTGGCTATGCTCCTGAGGGTTGGCACTGTTCAGTATCATCAGAAGGACCATACATTTCCCTTCCCAGCTATAATGTCTGAGAACAGGTACAACCTACCTGCTAGGTTTCCAAATAGGTCACAGGTCATAAGAGCCCTGCTGGACCAGGGAGAGGGTCCACCTAATTCAGTCGCACGTTTCCTACAGAAACAAGGCAAATGCCCCATGAGCTTTTACAAAAGATATTTAAGTGGGCACATCCCCACAGCCTAGGACCTAAATCCTGTTAGTGCTCACTAGAGTAGACCCATTGAATCATTGGGATTTGTCTGTGTTTTGGCTCATCAATCAACAATTGATTTGATGGGTCTACTATAGTTGGAATTAACTAACAGGAAGAAAGCCTAGGGCTGTGAATTTCATACTTTTCTAGCAGTTCTTACTATGGGACCACTAAATGTAGTGTGCAAACATGAATCAAGGAACATGAGAGACACGGCAGACTGGGCCAGCCAGAAAAATCAGCAGTATCAGAACATGTTATAAACCAACCTGGACACAAAATGTTATTTAAAAACACAGAAATTCTGGAGCAGGCCAACAACTATCATGTCAGAATGCACAGAGAAGCTATTGAAATCCACAAACACCTGGACAACTTCAACAGGAAAGAAGAAACCCTAAAAGTAAACAAAATCTGGCTCGCAGTCCTGAAAAACAGTAGAATCAAAACTCAACACTTACAAAGGAATTCCACCTAGGGATGGGGATTTCCAGCAGATAACGGGCCATCAACCAACCATTAGCCAAACAGACACTCATCCTCCTTGCATATCTACACCCAGAAACTAACAATTCAAATACACAAAATTTATATATCCTTCCCAACAGGGGTTCACAGTATATAAACCACACACACACTCCTACGCAACCATTCTCTGAAGATGCCAGCCGCAGATGCAGGCGAAATGTCAGAAGTAAACTCTTCCAGAACATGGCCTCAGAGCCTGGAAAAAAACCAAGGAAAATCTAAGACTGATGGATAATTTCAACTTAAAACACTCCCTCCTCTCTTTTGGTACCATTCACTATGAAATATACTTAAAAATGAAAGAGTATGGCCTCATTTTATATCAGCATTCCCTCCTGCCATCTCCCAGGTGATGATTTGCTTGTGGTAGCTCTTTAGCTCTTCTCTGGGCAGGCAGGAAGTTGAACTGGCCTTTGGAGAGCAGAAGGAGGAGATATAGATGTGAATCTTCAGCTCATCACAAGATCAGATTTCAACTTCCTGCCTCTCTCTGGGCAGTGATAGGAACACAATCCCAGTCCTTTTGGATTCCTCCTGTCACCAACTCAGAGAAGAAATTTGTTACCTTTTTGTTTGGCAGGCTTTTCCAACAGTTGCCAAGCCATCTCAGCAACATTAAAATGAGGGATTTTTCTTGTTCTCATCCAGAAGTAGAAGATGAAGACAATTATCTTTCTGGAAGTTGTTTTCAGTAGTGGTGAGTTACAGAAAATGGCAAGTCTGGAAGAGATGTGAGTATTGCTGATGGCAGAGGAAGAAAGGGTTACCTCAGCAGACCAAACAGATTTGAGATGTAGCTACCAGCATCCTCTGTCTCCTCCATCTACCTGAGAAAAGGTGACAAACCTAAACTGCTTCAGGAAAAGGGAAAACATTTCTCCTGTTAAATATGGGGCTACACCTACATTTAGGTGCATGCAATGGAGCAGGCAAAAACAGCTTTTCTAGCCCCTGAAAAGGCTACACAGGAAGGTCTGTGACCTTACTGAAGGGAGTGCAGAGGTAAAGGGGATATCAGCAATTAGGCAGAAGCACCTTTGTTGAGCACAGAGGTAACATTTTCTTTTGCATGCATAAGCAGTTAACACCACTTCAATTTACAGGTGCAGAAAAAACTGCTTATCTACCTTGATGAAACTTCACAACCAGGATGTGAAACCTCTTGTCCTGAAGATAGTTTGGCCATGATCACTCATCATCAGCCATGCTAACTGTGCCTCTCGGGGATCTGAAGTCCAAAACATCTGGAGGACCAAAGTCCTGCTTTCTACGCTACCTTGTCCATAAAAAGTGGTTTAGGCACAAGCCACACTATTCTGCCTTCCAGACAAGTACTGATTAGAAGCTTTCTATTGATAAAAAAGGTATGTTTTGCAACAGTGCCGTTTATTTCATACCCAAATAAGTGAGGCTAGAACAATAAAAATGCAAAACAATATTTTTATTAATAAAAGATCTGTAAAAAGAACATTTACACATGAACTAACGTTTGAAGTTATTCTGAAGATTTAATTAAGGCAGTTCAACACCTCCACAAGACTTTCCACAGAAGAAAATAAAGCTCCTAAAATAAAGGGGCATTGTAAGTAAATGAAAAGAAGTTCCACAACTCACAAAAAGCTAGACTCATACATATTTTAAAAAGAGATCTGTACAACAGTGATTTCCATACTTCCATGCTCTGTGTAGCACCAGAAAAAATTAGGCAGCGAAAGTACTGGAATGCGGATGGCTGGAATCCAGAATCAGGGACAAGACTGGCCAGATTCTACTTGCAATTTCATCTCTTCTTTTCTCAGAGGGAAAGCGTCAATGAGAGTAAAGAGCTCAGCAGGAGTAGCCGGGAAAGGATATCGCTCTTTGTCCACACCATGTTTGTCAACTACCACCATATTGAAGTTATAGTGAGGAATACGAAGTAACAGCCTGAGGATGTGAAAAAAGAGTAAGATTTGCTTGTGTTTAATGAAGCAGCTACGAACATACAGCAGGAATGTAAACTCCTCCCTCCTCCCCCTGATCTCTTAATTATCTCCCATTAGTGTATTTGTCAACATAAGGAAAGGAATATTTCCCTTTTGGATGTGGAATACAAGTAAAGAGAGGTTAGGCCATAACCTAAGTAATTGGATTTCAATGTCTAATTTTGACTTCAAATATTTTTAAACACACTGTTAGTAAATTACATTTAATTTTTAGAATTTACAAGGAAAATTACAAATGGTACAAGAGTTTTGGCCACTGGTTACTTTTACATAAGAAGCATGCAGACTTTATGTGCCACAGAAACCCTTATGTACATATTATCACATTGGCCAGGTTTACACATCTCAACAAGTGTGAAAGCCTCGTGTTGCCTATTGCTACTACAGTAGCACCCCGTATCCGCTGATTCGCCAACCACGGATTCAATTATTTGCGGTTGGTGATGGCAGGGGAAGGGAGGAGGAGGAGAGATCTCACCACCCCTGTTCCTTCCTCTGGGAGGGCTTCTGCCGCCATGGGTGCAAAAAGGGGAGGGGTGGAGAAGCAATCTCACCCCTTGCCTCCCCCCTTTGCCCCTGCCATGGCCCTACCATGGTGGCGAGCACAGAGGCAAAGGGGGAACAAGATTGCAAAGGGGGAAGGGAGGAGGAGGAGTGAACTCGCCTCCCTCCTTTGCCCCGAGATGGACCGTAGGATGGTGTTCACTACTATCCACAGAATTCACCATCCGTAGGAGGCCCCGCAACCAATCCCCCATGGATACGGGGATGCTACTGTACTTGTAGGAAGAGCAGCCAAACAAACTGCTATTTAGTGTGAGATCTTGACTTGGCAATAGCTGACTCTGACTTGTTTCTCTCCCATAAAGCCACAGAAATAGCTCTAGAATAAACCAGAGAAATAACTCATGGTTTAACAGGTGAGAGAAAAGCCAGGAAGACAGCTGTTGCCAGTTCAGATGTCACACTAAACAAACCATGAACATGTAAGACGGCATCCTGTTAGTAACTTATGATTACATAAGTCCAACTCATGGCATCATAGAGCAATTTTTGCATTGTAGGGGCCCAACCTTGCACAATGATTACACTCGCCCAACCTTTTAGCTGCAGAAACTAAAGGACCCCTGGAGGTCTCATGATGATGTCATTGTTCCGTCTAGCTATAGGAATATAGCTGGACACTTTTCCAATAGCCTGTCCTCTCCACTAGTCACTAAATGGCCACGGAGGAGCGGCTCTTGCAGCTAAAAGGTGGATTTGGGTGTGTGTGTGAGAAAGAGAAAGGAGACATAGTATAGTTCTGCATGTGGAACTTTTTACATTACATCTCTAATGCAGAATCTGAGCTCGAGATGGTTAGTGTGCTACTGTAAATGGGAGCCAGAACTCACACTAAGGAGATTATCAGACGCAGCAAATAAAGTGGAGCCAGAGTATCGGGAAAGGCGTTCCCTTTCACATGACATTCTCCCTGCCCGTTCTGCTCTCTTTCTGCTCCAGTGCTGCCCCCGTTTTTTGTTTCTGTTTTTATTCATGGCTTAAGCTGTTAATAGAGCCATCATTCCATTTCTGTAATGGAATAGTGAGCATATGAAAAGGTGCTCATTATGCTGGCGGGATGCCAGCGCTAGTGGGAGGTCCGGAGTGCAAAACCACTTCCGGATGCCTCCCTTATGACAGGCCCCTGAGGCTGCTGCCCAAATTGCCCCTCCCTGCACGCCAGCCCTCCACTCCCCCAATCGCCAGTCTTCCCTCCACCCCGAACGCCTGCCCTCCACCCCCGATCGCCAGCCCTCCACCCCCCATTGCCAGTCCTTCAGCCCCCCATCACCAACCCTATCGCCAGCCCCCACTTGCCCCTTGATTCCCCCTCCCCCATTGTCCCTAGCCTGTCCCTTTAAATCCCAGCTTTCCTCTTCTCACAAGAGCAGCAGCCAGGATTACGAACAAGGAAGTGAAAGGAGCTCTAAAGCTCCTTTCACTTCCTGGGCTTCCCGACACAAGAACGATTCAGGTAAGTGTGGAAGTGTTCGTTCTTGTGCCGGGACAGGGGCAGGAGAGGGGCGGGAAATGAGATTGTGGGACGGGAATGCTTTTTTTGTTCCCGTCTGATAATCTCCTAAAACAGAGTTCCTGCAGAAGCCTAGCTTATTGTGACAGCAGAATGTTCTATGGATGGTACAGGTATGATACACAGATAATGTTGGAGGATATGGCCAACAACCAGATTATAGGTAACAAAGAACTCCATCCTGTTCTTACTTTGGTTATGTACGCATCTCAGGAAAAAGAAAACAGCCCTTGTGTGGCACAGCTGTACTGAGAAAAGGGTCTGTGAGTTTCCTTTGCAGGGGGTAAGAATATGGGATGTGTACATTCCTGGTCTAAATGTGCCAGTTACAGCCTTTTACTGACACTGAGGCAAAATATTCAGTCTTGGAGGAAAGTAGATGACCATTTTACCTTGCGTGGTCCAATCAAGGCATTATTTATTTATTTACATATTTATACCTCACTCTTCAGCCACAAAGGCTCTCTGAGCAGCTTACAAATTGTTAAGCAATAAATAGCATTTTACACATTTACACCACTTTATAGCATGCTAGGCACTCTCTAATTACAATGTGTGTTAGCTAATTGCCCCCACAAGCCGAATACTCATTTTACTGACCTACGAATGGATGGAAGGCTGAGAGAACCTTGGAGTTCTTGCGATCAAACCTACAACGTTGTGGCTGCAGTACTGGCATTTAATCACTGTGCCACCAGGGCTCCCATTAATGGACAAATATAAGTAGCAATCCTTAGGGATTATTGTTAAATAAGTTTTTATGTACCTGAGTTGAATAGCAAGGGCAGGAGGCATCAGTCTTAATCCGATTCTTCCCACCAGTGATGGATAGACCCCAACCAATTCGATCACTGTAACATGTCGGAGATCTAACCCACACTGTGCTGGCTAAAATAAACAAGACAAGAATTTGAGAAGGACATCAAGCTAACTCATTTATAACAGAAATCCTCTTTATATAATTGCTTATTTTGTGGTGAGTAACAGAGATATTCTGCACATTTTATATGTTGATTATTTTTTGTTCCTTTACAGTAGGCTTCATTCAAGACTGCACATATTTCAGGACTACATGACACAAGTGTGCAATTCACAAACAGATTAAGTAACATAAGAATCTCAGGCTGTAGCATTACTAAGACTGGTGTCACCCCACCCCTGATGGTGTCACCTGGTGCAGTTCAGCCGCTTCGCACCCCCCCCCCCAGAGCCACCACTGACCTCCAGATTTTTTTTAAAGCACAAGCCTTTAAAAGGGTGTGAAAATAGGGTTAAAGAGGGGTCAGGTCCCTCTGTTTTTTAAAAGACCTAATTGCATATAGGTAGATTTCGCTTGTTATTAATACTGGTGTCAAATTGGAAGGGACATAGAACAGAACAATAATTTGAATGATTTCATATAAAAAGCAAAGGCCCAGCTGCATAGGAGTTGTCAGGAGCATTTAGTTACCTTCTGAAGAAAGCAGATAGCTTTTGTTCTCTAGTTCAGAGACACAGCCGTGTTAGTCTGGAATATCAGTATGCAAAAGGATCTTGTAATACCTTAGAGATGAACTGAGAGACTGTTAGGAATTTATCAGATTACTCCCCCTTAACATTCTTTTGCCAGCATATTTTGTGGCGTTTTTATGCTGGCAAAAGAACCCCCCACAGACCTACTTTTAGCAGCATCAATGAGGCAGCCCCAACAGTAACAGAACACGAACGGAGCTCTGTTTACTTCCAGGGTTGAGATCTCACCTATTCTTGCAAGAAGACACGAGTGTGACAAATTCAAAAAGTTAAGCAAGACAAAGACATAAAACATATGCAAAGCACAGAAACACACTTTAAACATAAGAAGTAAACTGGGGAGGTAAAAAAAAAAAAAGTTCCCCACTTGGCTGTCCCAATCTCACCTGGAAGTGTTCTGACAATTGACACTGTATTCACTGAGCACAAATGCCACAAGGATTCAAATGCCAGCAACAAAGCAGATCTTTTGATGGTTTGGGCCGTCAATAAAATAGAACAGCTTTTGGACAGTACATGATCGCGAAAGGACAATGTCATATGGTATGCACGCCCTTTCACAATCATTAAGTGTCATTATTATGCCATAGTTGCTGCCTCTGATAAAGTCCTCAGTCTCTAAGGTGCTATAAGATCCCTTTACATTCTCTAGATCAGTTTGCACAATGCTTGTAGCTATTGAGTTGGATCCAGAGATCTTGTGAGCTGAATTCTGCTTCAGTCCTGGGGGCGGGGGGGGGGGAGAGGTGATTTTTGCTGATTCCCATACAACCTCTGCCATGTTATACCCACCCACCCCCCATGCACTCTGAAAGATTGAGGGGCCCTCCAGAAAAAAGGGAAGAATTGTGAAAATTGCCTTCCTCTTCCTCCATCTGAAATCTCTGCTAAATCACTTGCTCTTCCAAAATCATAATTTGTATTAAACTGAATGGGTGAAGCAACATTTGTGGCCACAGTTCATCTTCCTTGCTTTTGAAGCGCAATTAACTTCCACTCATATGGAAGGGGTTTGTGCCTCACCTGCAGCATTCCCAGTTGCAATCTATAAAAATAATTGGCTGCAGTAGGAGTAGATAAGATGAGCAGCCTCCGTTTCTCATAAAACTGGTCCAAGAGGGCTGCTGCTGTCCTCACGCCAACATTAATGCTCATTGCTGAAATTACAAACAAAAATAACATATTCAAATAAGATTTGTTTTTAAACGTGGAATAATTGGTAATCAAACTGATTTAGAACAGATATGACCAACTTGTGGTCCACCAGATGCTGCTGGACTGCCCCACCATAGACAATAGTGAGGGATGATGGGACTTGCAGTGCAACAATACCTGGGCGGATAGACATTGTCCACATCTGATTTAAACTGGTCAGTTCAGACAGAAGTAAATGAGAGTCAAAATGTTTTGAGCTCATAGCAGGGTTTGAAATGCTAGCTCTATTACTATTATAAACAGCAGGGTTCAGATCCCCACTCAGCCATGGAAACCCACTGGGTGACCTTGGGCAAGTTACACTCTCTCAGCCTCTTGCCAAGAAAACCCCATGATAGGTTCACCTTAGGGTCACCATAAGCTGGAAACAACTTGAAGGCATACAACAACAAGGGGCCTATCCCTATTCTTTCCATGCTATTTCTGCCTCTGCTACCAAAGTTTCTGTTAAAGAAGTAATGCCCTGGAACATATCTATTTTGTTAACTGAGGTACACCTGTAATTCTACCCCAGTATTTTCTTCTCTGACAGAAGTTGGGATCCCTTGCAGAACACAAAACCTTAGACCTTAAGGGTGCAAAGTACCTGCTCTACTAGAAGTACTACAATAGTAAATTTTGCAATTTAGTCTCCCATCTTGATAGTCTCCATACCTAGGCCTGTAAGTGGAGTCTAAAAATATAGGCAACAGTGTTTTTCCGCATCAGTTTTGTGTGTGTGTGTTTTAAATACACACACAATTTTCAAAGAGTTCCTTTATGGGGAAACTAGAGCAGGAGCAGATTTTTTTTTTTTTTTGGTAAATTTAATGGGTCTCAATTGCCCATTCAAGACCAAACCCAAAACATTTTGATTTACAATAGGGACAACTCACAATAACATACTACTGCTTGGAAAATCAATTGTCTCCTCCCTCCCACTAATGTGAGTACTGCAACTAAAATAAGAGATAACAAGCCAATCTGAAGAGAATGGCAGATGATACCCTTGTTTTTCTGGTACTCCAAAAGTACAAGCATTTCATCTCTGCAAATCTTGGCTTGACTGGAACACTATATTATTGAGCTTAGGCTCCCCAGAATAAACCTAATAATCTGACAGTCATTAATAATACAGTCAGCTCTCCACATTTGCAGGTTTAACTTTTGCGGATTTGATTATTCAAAAGATTATTTGCTGCTGCCTCTGCTGCTGCCCTGTGCCATTTTTAATAAGGACTGCAAATCTTGCTAGACTGTGAACATGCAGTGAGGCTTGTAAATCCCTAATAAAATGGTGTAGGGCAGCAGCAGAGGTGGCAGCAAGCCCCACCAGCTAACCACTTCTGCCTTGCAAAGGAATCCCGCCACCTCGAAGGCATCCGCAGTGGGCTGAATCTATGAATTCTACTTTTTCTGTGTGTTAAATATGATTTGGAAGGCCATCTAGGGAGCATACACATTACACAAATAATCCAGTTTGAAACTGGGTTATTTGCATGGCTCCTTCCTAGGGAATCCTTGTAGTTTGGTGAGGCACCAGCACTCTTTGGCAGAAAAGGCTAAAGATCTTGTAAAACTACAGATCCCAGGATTCCCTAGGAAGGAGCCATGCAAACAATCCAGTTTCAAACTGGATTATTTGTGTAGTGTGGATTCCCCACTAGAGATAGTCACCATTTTCCCACTTTCGTGGGAACCTTTGCCCCTAACTTCAGCGAATGTGGAGGGCCAAGTGTAGTATGTAAGTTCTTAGTGTACACACACTAGTAAAGACCTTGGATTTAGTGACCAGAACAGGGGAGAAAAGTATGCTTGATTTTTTTTCACTCATAAACTAGAACAAATTACTTTTTCTTACAGATGCTAAATGGTATCTAGTTTGCAAAATCTGCTGATATTTATGATACAGCAGAAGAATGTGGGTGGTTGCTTGGTAATTAATTCCTATCAAGAAAGAACAACCAATCAATAGAATAAGAATAGTGAAGTGCAAACGAATACTCCAAGTTACAGTAAAAAATCCATATATAATTACTGTAGTCCAGACAACCGTTTATCAATGTATTCAAAGAAAGCTCTTTATCTCTGAGCAAAGCTCTAACAACAAAACATGCCCTGCAGGACTACACTGCAAGCTTCTTTTTAAATCTGAGGCAGAGTTTTTAAAAACAGCTTGCAATGGAAAATGGAAAAGTATCCCATTTGTGCACTTTCCCATGAGCATCTGTGGCTTGGTATCATTACATGAGAGAGGAAATAGTTTGACTTTAACACAATGAAATACAGTTGCTCCTCCACATTCACGGATTTGGCATTCACGGTTTGAAAATATTCTTTAAAAAATAATAATCCAAAAAGCAAACCTTGATTTTGCCATCTTATATAAGGGACACCATTTTGCTATGCCATTGTATATAATGAGACTTGAGTACCGTATTCATGGATTTGGGTATTCATGGGGGGTCCTGGAACCAAACCCCAGCGAATGTGAAGGGACAACTGTACTGAAATTTCAAGCAGATGTTATCATGTCCAGTATACATAGCAATCTTTCAAACCACACTTAACTCATTAACAAGATGCCACCTACGTAATCCTGCACATACACCCTACTAGCCCAGACCTTTCCAATTGGTAGTGTTGAAGCATGTGGACCAGTCATTGTGCTTGTGTTATCAATATTCCTCACTTGCACACAGAATCCTGTCCCATATGCTCCCCTTTTACTGGCATTATTCCTTAATTCATGAAATTATTAATTACACACATACGTGTACAAGTTGGCTCCGTTCCTGACCAGCCCAAATTGTACTGGCAAACTCTTGCTGGGCTTCCCTGCATGTCGTACCCACCAATGCAGGAAAATTCACAGGTTGCTCCATAATTATTGCCATCACCAGAACATTTTATGTAGCCATTTTCTGGAGCGTTCAGTTTCCCGCAGCGCCTGACTTTAAACACAAAATGACAGGGGTATTCAGTGAACTACTGTTTCCTCTAATAGAGAAAAAATGAATACAACAGGTACTACAGAGGAAGTCTCCCCTTATCCAAAATACTTGGGACCAGAGGTATTTTGGATTTTGGAATATTTCAGATTTTAGAATACTTGCATATACATAATGAGATATCTCGGAAATGGGACCCAAGTCTAAACAGGAAATTCTTTTATGTTTCATATACAATCTATAGACGTAGCCTGAAGGTAATTTTATACACAATATTTTTAATAATTCTGTGCATGAAACAAAGTTTGTGTACACTGAAGCAAAGGTATCACTATCTCAGCCACCCATGTGGACAATTTTGGATTTTGGAATATTTTGGATTTCAGAATTCCTGATAAGGGAGACTCAAACTGTAATAGAAGATTTTTATGATCAGATTTCTGAAATACCAGCACCCTTTGATTTATAATTGATTTAACATACATAGGTTAAGATCCAATGGTAACCTTCTGCATGCAGAATCAGAAAGGTAAGCAATCCCACCCCAAAACCACAGCCTCCTGTGGCCAGTTTTGGAAGGCTGAGAAAACCACTGGAGCTACATCCCAGGTGGTGCAAAGGGCGACACAAGGGGGAATGAAATTTCTGCTGTGACTAGAGATGTAAAATTTCTGAAAACTTTAAAAACCCATTTTTTTCTTGTTTTTTTTCTTCCCCTAACCCTAACCCTTTACATACTGAAAGTCACTTTGGTACTTCAAGAACATAAAATGTATTATATATGATTTTATTTAGCATAATATTATCATGCTGGTATATCAAAACTACAGTTTGGTCAGACAATAATTGCTTTTCCTTTTTAAAAGTTTTAAATTTTGTTACGAAATCCCCATATACACATTGATGTAGGAAACTAGAAAAGAATGGTCAAGAACCTCATCTTATGGAGTTCTGTGACACCTGGACAACAAAAAACTAAAAGCATGTCAGAAAGAAGGAACATTACCTCTGGAATCCACTAGAGCAGGGTGGGCAAGAGGCACCCCAGGACATTTTTATCCCAAGGTCACCCACCATCCAAACAAAGTTTTGGCCAAAATGTCCCCCAACATCCTTTAGGGTGCATTTTGGACAATTGTCCCATGTCTTTAGTCCTGCAAGCCATTTTAGGCCCAGGAAATGCCTTTTTTTTTTTTTCATAAGCAGTGACCCAGAAATTGATCTTCCAATCATTTCCTGTTGAAAAACCAGTTCTGGAGCTGAGGAGTAATGACACCCACCCCCCAAATACTCTAGGGAGTGCTGTGAGGCATTTTGGGGCAAAGAAAGCTATAGAAGGCACACAGGAGTTGGTGCAATCCAGTACTCAGCTCCATTTGCCATTCAGTTGTTGGTTTTGGGCATTCTGTGTTACATGTAAAGATCATAGAATCATAGAAACTGTAGAGATGGAAGAGATCACAAGGGCCATCAGTCCAACGCCCTGCCACGCAGGAAATCACAATCAAAGCATCCCTGACAGATGGCCATCCAGCCTCTGTTTAAAGACC
Organism: Gambelia wislizenii; assembly: GCA_030847615.1. Lineage (NCBI taxonomy): Eukaryota > Metazoa > Chordata > Lepidosauria > Squamata > Crotaphytidae > Gambelia > Gambelia wislizenii. The sequence continues at coordinate 269,363,130 of JAUMIR010000003.1, forward strand.
TCCAAGGAAGGAGACCCCACCACGCTCCGAGGCAGTCTGTTCCACTGCCGAACAGCTCTTACTGTCAAAAGGTTCCTCCTAATGTTGAGGTGGAATCTCTGTTCCTGGAGCCTGCATCTATTGTTCCGTGTTCCAGTCTCTGAAACAGCAGAAAACAAGCCTACTCCATCCTCAACGTGACACCGCTTCAAATACTTAAACAGGGCTATCATATCGCCTCTTAACCGTCTTTTTTCCAGGCTAAACATACCAAGCTCCCTAAGTCTCTCCTCATATGGTATGGTTTCCAGACTTTTCACCATTTTAGTAGCCCTTCTCTGGACATGCTCCAATTTGTCAATATCCTTTTTGAATTGTGGTGCCCAGAACTAGACACAGTATTCTAGGTGAGGTCTGACCAAGGCAGAATGGAGCGGCACTATTACTTCCCTTGATCTAGACACAATACTTCTCTTGATACAGCCCAAAATCACATTGGCCTTTTTAGCTGCCGCTTCACACTGTTGACTCATGTTCAACTTGTGGTCTACTAGGACTCGTAGATCCCTTTCGCACATAGTCTCATTCAGCCAGGTCTCTCCCATCCTTTATCTATGCATTTCATTTTTCCACCCTAAGTGCAGGACCTTACATTTCTCCATATTGAATTTCATTTTGTTAGCTTTGGCCCAGCTCTCCAGTCTATCCAGGTCATTTTGAATTTTGATCCTGTCCTCTAGGGTATTAGCTACTCCTCCTAATTTGGTGTCATCTGCAAATTTGATAAGTATGCCCCTAATTCCATCATTCTAGTCATTGATAAAGATGTTGAATAGCACTGGGCCCAGGACAGAACCCTGTGGCATCCCCTGGTCACATCTTTCCAAGACAAAGAGAAGCTACTGCTGAGCACCCTTTGGGTTTGGCCGGTCAACCAATTACAAATCCATTGAACAGTTAACTTGTCTAGCCCACATTTTACAAGCTTGTTTGCAAGAATGTCATGGGGAACCTTGTCAAAGGCCTTACTGAAATCAAGGTATGCAATGTCCACAGCATTCCCTTCATCTACCAAGCTGGTAACTTTATCAAAAAAAGAGATCAGATTAGTCTGGCATGACTTGTTTCTCTGAAACCCATGTTGACTTTTTGTGATTATGGCATTGCCTTCTAAATATTCACAGACTCTCTGTTTAATGATCTGCTCTAGAATCTTCCCTGGTATTGATGTCAGACTAACTGGATGATAATTGTTGGGATCCTCTTTTTTTCCCTTTTTGAAGATGGGGACAACGTTTGCCCTCCTCCAGTCTGCTGGAACTTCTCCTGTTCTCCAGGAGTCCTCAAAGATTATTGCCAATGGCTCTGAGATCACATTTGCCAGCTCTTTTAATACTCTTGGATGTAGTTCATCTCGTCCTGGAGATTTAAATTCATTTAGATTAAGAAGGTATTCCTGTACTACCTCTTTGCTTATTCTGTGCTGGATTTCCCCTATTGTGTCCTCTGTTCCATTCTCCTCAGGTTGGTCACCCTTTTCCTTTTCTGAAAACACTGAGTCAAAGAAGGTGTTGAGTAATTCTACCTTTTCTCTGTCCCTATTAGCATTTTACCATCTTCTCCACGTAGTGGCCCTATCATTTCCTTCTTCCTCCTTTTGCTGTGGACATAACCAACCAAAAAAACCTTTTTATTGTTCTTAACCTCCCTAGCAAGCCTGAGCTCATTCTGTGCTTTAGCTTTTCTGACTTTACTCATACATGTGTTCGCTATCTGTTTGAATTCTTCTTTAGTGATTTCCCCCTTTTTCCATTTCCTATACATGTTCCGTTTAAAACTTAGCTCCGTTGAAAGTTCTTTAGTCATCCATCCTGGTTTCTTGAGACACCTCCCATTTCTCTTCCTAAATGGTACTGTTACAAATTGTGCCTTCAGTATACCCCTTTTGAGAAAGTCCCGTCTGTCTTGAGGTCTCTTCTCTTTTAGTATTCCTGACCATGGGATCACCCCCAGTATTTCCCTGAGTTTGTTGAAATCAGCTCTCCTAAAGTCAAGAATGCGTGTCTGACTGTGCCTGGCTTCTCCTTTCCATTGTATAACAAACTCCAGGAGAACATGATCACTCTCACCTAAGGATCTCACCACTTGCACCCCATTAACCAGGTCATCCCTGTTGGTTAGGATCAGATCTAAAATAGCTGACCCCCTTGTTGCCTCTTCCACCTTTTGGACCATGAAATTGTCTTCCAGGCAAGTCAGGAATTTGCTAGACCTTGAAGTTTTGGTTGAGTTAGATTGCCAGCAAATATCAGGATAGTTGAAGTCACCCATCACTACTATATCTCTCCTTTCTATGTGTGTGGTCATCTGTTCTAGAAAGGCATCATCCAATTCTTCCGTCTGACTTGGGGGTCTGTAGTAGAGTCCCACAATAATATCCGTGTTGTTTCCCTCCCCTTTAATTTTTATCCAGATGCTCTCCACCTGGCTTCCAGTATTGATGTCATGGATCTCTTAACTGGTATAAATATCCCTGACATATAATGCTATTCCTCCTCCTTTCCTGTTTGGCCTGTTTCTCTTATGAAGGTTATACCCCTCTATTCCTACATTCCAATCATGAGACTTGTCCCACCAGGTTTCAGTAATGCCTATTATATCATATTTGTTTTGTAGTGCTAGGAGTTCAAGTTCATCTTGCTTATTTCCCATGCTCTGTGCATTAGTGTAGAGACATCTAAAACCATGTGTTCCCTTTACTTGCTGCCTGTGCAAGTTTTTTTTGCCTCCCACTGTTGGGTCCTTGCGCTGTTTGTCTTGTTCCCTCTATGACAGTTTGACTATTTTCTCCAGCCCTTTTGCCTTCCAGAATACTGTCTCCCTCCCCCATATGAATCAGTTTAAAGCCCTCCTGATCAAATTCCTAGGACAGTAGACAAAAATGTTTCTTCCAACTGTCGTGAGATGCACCCCATCTCTTGCCAGAAGTCCCCCCTCATGGAAGAGCAGCCCATGATCCAGGAATCCAAATTGTTCTTGGCGACACCATCTACGGAGTCAGTTGTTTACGTTGGGTATTTTCCTCTCCCTTCCAGGACCATGCCCTTCAACTGGTAGAAGAGACAAGATGACAACCTGTGCATCCATTTCTTTCAGCTTCCTCCCCAGAGCCTCATAATCTTTTCTGATCTTCGGAAAACTGTGCCTTGCAGTATCATTGGTTGCCACATGGACCAAAACGAAGGGGTAATGATCCGTAGGCTTGACGAGTCTTGTCAGACTCTCTGTCACATCACGGATCTTTGCCCCAGGGAGACAACACACCTCCTGAGACATCGTGTCAGGCCGACAAACCACTGCTTCTGTACCCCGCAGCAAGGAGTCCCCTACCACCACCACACGCCTCCCCCGAGGCTTTGCAGCAGCTGTTCCTTGTGGTGGTACTCCCAAGGCCCCCTGCTCTGCCCCTGAAGTCTGTCCATGCTGTTCTTCCTCATTGTCCTTGATAAGGGAAAGGGCTTCGAATCGATTCTGTAGCTACAAGCTGCTCGAAGAATCCCTGGATTTTCTTGTTGTGCGTGTGACATTCCTCCAGCTGTCTACCTCCTGCTGTCTCCTATCTCCTTGTCTGATGAAGGAGAGCCAGGAGGAGATGCTACTTTCCAAGCTCCCCCCCCCACTCCCTCCTCAGGCGGGGGCCTGGCAGTAGCACTGAGCTGGAGGCTGCTGTTGGAGACGGAGAGTTGCTCTTCCTACTGACTAAGTTGGAATTTGGAGACTGTATTTTGGAGACGGACCCTGCATTGCTGTGAGGAGGGGGGGTATCTTGGGGGGGGTGCCATGCATGGTGGGGTGGTTATTCAACTTGTTGCTGGAGTCAGAGACTGAGTGGCTGCTGGACTTCTCTCCCTGCAGTGTTGCTTGCAGAGAGAGGCTTGGTATTGACTAAGTTGGGGGAGCACTGAGAAGGTGCCTAATACTGATACTGTAGTTTGGAGACGGTCCCTGCATGAGCTGGGAGGAGGGAGAGAAAGAGAGAGAGAGAGAGACCACTTTCTCTGAGACACAGAGAAAGAGATGGGAGATAAAACTCACTGGGATTTTTGTGTGTGTGCACATGGGCTTTCAAGTTGCCTTTTGACTTATGGCAACCTCATGTACTCCAAAAATAAAAATGAGTTGTGGGTGTTTATTCAGGACACTTAATTGAGAAGTAGTGGTTATATAATTACTCCATAAGTGGTATGTTCCTCTGCTTAATTAGCCAGTGGCTAGTTTGCTTCATGAGCTACCTGATGTATTGGAACTTGCAGCATAAACCTAAAGCAAAATCAGCTGCACTATATAGCACAGTAACATGAAGTGGACATGTTCTAGACTGTTTTGCAAAATTGAAAAATGAACACAGAACTCACACACATCATAGTCTTTAGGTAAAGGCTGTAAATGTTTCAGTTTCTCTTACCATGGCAGCACCTTTTCATTGCATCAGACTCAGTTAGTGCATTTGATTATATTTCTCATTTAATATATGTTCAGATAATCAGAAACATTTTTTTCTCTGCACACATGGAGATGTAATTATTACAGTGGCAAAACACTCTCATGTTGTGGTTACTTAATTTTTGTCCTCCTCATCCTTTCCATCCTATCTTAATCACAGAATTATAGAGTTGGAAGAGACCTCAAGAGCCATCCAGTCTAACCCCCTGACCTGCAGGAACACACAATCAAATGATTCCCAAGAGATGGCCATCCAGCCTATGTTTAAAAACCTCCACAGAAGGAGACTCCACCACACTCTGAGGCAGCAGCACATTCCACTTCTGAAGAAGCTCTTATTGTCATGAAGTTCCTCCTAATGTTTAGGTGGAATCTCTTTTCCTGGAGTTTGAACCCATTGCTCCGTGTCCTAGACTATGGAGCAGTAGATAACAAACTTGCCCCATCCTCAGTATGACATCCCTTCAAATATTTAAACATGGCCATCATGTCCCCTCTCAACCTTCTCTTCTCCAGACTAAACATGCTTAGCTCCCTAAGCCGATCCTCATAGGGCATCATGGCTTCCAGTCCTCCCACCATTTTGGTCACCATCCTCTGGACACGTTCCAGCTTCTCAATATCCTTCTGTAATTGTGGCGCCTAGAACTGGATACAGTATTCCAGGTGAGGTCTGACCAAAGCAGAATACAGTGGCACTATTATGTCCCTTGATCTAATGATGAGTCAATTTGTTATTCAGTTTTGTTACGTACCCTGACACCCCCAGCCCCATATCTATAGTAACATCTATAGTAATAATTGGCAATATTTAATAATTTGGTCAACGTGTGGCCTTACACGCAATGTGGCCGTTAATAAAAACCTGGGAAATTACTCATCTGGGAAACCCAACGACAAGCACAGCAGGGGCCCTGTGTGGCTATGGGTGCTGTGGGTGCCTTGGGTTTCTAAATGGCACTAAAACCTCATTCTGCTTGTGTGTGTATGTGTGTGTTTGCCTTTCAATAATTATTAAGGTGCAAAGGGGCCCATTTATTTATAAAGGGGCAGGTTTGCAGTTTGCAGAAGGAACGACGTCACACCCTTCCTGCAACCTGGCTAAAAGAGGAGCACATCTTTCCTCTGAAGTACTTCTTACCTCTTGAAAATAATTTAGCAGCAATTTATTTTTTTAAAAAATGCAGAGTCTGAGGGGGAGGGGGTCTGGTATATAGCTTTCCCGGACACTGGGATAAACATAGGGGGACCCCAAAAAAACCCATTGCAGGGATCCCCCAAATTCCTTACACCAGCCCTGCCTTTCACCATTTTGGTCGCCCTCCTCTGGACATGCTCCAATTTGTCAATATCCTTTTTGAATTGTGGCGCCCAGAACTGGACACAGTATTCTGGGTGAGGTCTGACCAAGGCAGAATAGAGCGGCACTATTACTTCCCTTGATCTAGACACTATACTTCTATTGATGCAGCCCAAAATCGCATTGGCCTTTTTAGCTGCCACTTCACACTGTTGACTCATGTTCAACTTGTGGTCTACTAGGACTCGTAGATCCCTTTCGCACACAGTCTCGTTCAGCCAGGTCTCCCCCATCCTATATCGATGCATTTCATTTTTCCGCCCTAAGTGCAGTACCTTACATTTCTCTGAATTGAATTTCATTTTGTTAGCTTTGGCCCAGCTCTCCAGTCTATCCAGGTCATTTTGAATTTTGATCCTGTCCTCTAGGGTATTAGCTACTCCTCCTAATTTGGTGTCATCTGCAAATTTGATAAGTATGCCCCTAATTCCATCATCCACGTCACTGATAAAGATGTTGACTAGCACTGGGCCCAGGACAGAACCCTGTGGCACCCCACTGGTCACATCCTTCCAAGACGAAGAGGAGCACATTGCTGATCATTTAAAAAAACCCAGCTTTCCCATAAACTCCGAAACAGAGGCTCTGTTATCAAGGATATGCCTCAGTAGAAACAAGATTGGCAGAATCACCCACTGGTGCTTCTTCCAGGCACTTCTTACTCTTCTATATTGAGACACTGTGGAACATAGTTTGATAGCTCCAGTAAGGACTTGGCAAAGTCCTTAGACTTAGCAAAGTTCTTAGATTTAACAGAGGCGTATCACTTGCAACATTTGTGTGACAAATAATGATGTTCTAGCTGGAAGCACTAATACACATAAAACAACTAAAAATCTTTAATAATCTAAGGGTGTGTGTGTGTGTGTGTGAGAGAGAGAGAGAGAGAGAGAGAGAGAGAGAGAGAGAGAGAGAGATCGATCTAGAATTGTCTGATTGTTGCCACCTCCATGGTCTTCATTTTCAGGAAACATGTAGATAGGATCTAAGTTCAATGCTTGTGCTTTTTCCAGAAACCAAGTGTTCTTACCTTTGACTTTAACCAAGAATTTGCAAGTTCCCTTGTTCCCAGCTCTGTCAAACACAGTGTACTGGATTTTGTGATCTCCTTCTGAAAAATGTGATCCTGGTGGATGTCCTTTCAAAATAACACTAAAAATAAAATAAAGACAGACTAAGGAGTGAAGATTTAAAACAGGGCCTTTTAGCGAACACAAGCCTAAAGGATTACTGCTCCAACTGATCATGGTAGATGCACAATTTACTCTTTTCCAAAATCATCCCACTGGCAACAATATACAACCAAGAACAAGTCCTGGCCCTATTCAAATTAATCTGGGATCTACTTCTACTTCACAAATTTGCCTGTGCAACCTGACTTGAAACACAAAATGACAGGGGTATTCAGTGAAGTGAACTTTGGTTCTATCTGGGAAAGACTAGGAACAAATACAGCATAAACCTGTTGGTGCATATTTACTACAGGGTTGGATACATATTAAATGTACTTCTACTCGAGCCTTATGTGTTGCCTACGGGGTGTAGGAAGAATTATACTGGATCAGGCCAAATATCTATCTAGTCAAGAATTCTGCTCACACCAGAGACGTAATTATTCACTGATTTTCTTCTTGAAGGAAGAAACAAGTAATTTTAGCAATTTTCTTCTTAGTAAGAGAGTCTTTGAACACTGTGCAGACTAATCCTGTCTCCTGCACAGAAAATGTTGTTTTCTGTGCAAATCAACCATGTGCAAAATTTGTGCAGCGTTTTCTACAGAGAAAATAGCATTTCTGTGCTGCTCAGAAAATGCTGTTTTCTTCACAAAACAACCACATGCAAAAACTACAAGGATTCATATCAGTTCAGGTTTCTTCTTATCAGGGTCTCTGAACACTTGAGGAACATGGTTTTTTTTGTTACCATTTTTTGAATATTTTAAAATATTCTTTCCAACCAACAGGTTGCTTATGGAAAGCTCTCAAATGGGATGTGAATACAACCACACCCTCCCAATAGATTACTGTAATTTAACCTCTTCACTCACTCTGTCAAAATGCCATCAGCTGTGTCCCGTCCCTCTGGGGTGTCCCAGAACACACGGGCTGTCAATTTATTGGGCTCTGCTGTTTTCTCCTTTATGCTTGGACACTGAATTCTAGGTGGCTCTGTGTCTATAAACACACACAAACACAAGCATTACTGTTTGGTTTAAACTAAATCAATACAAACATAGTACAGTTAGTACATAAATAATTTTGAACAAATCCATTATCAAGCCATGAGACGGTTACTTAAACATTACTTTAAATCACCAAATGGGAGAGTAATAGATCAGTTGATTGAACTTTATCTGAGATTAAGGGCAACATTTCAGAAAACAACACTGAAATGCTCATACTCAAGATGAATTCTGTTTCCCTGTTATGTTCTTCTGTTTTGGCTGTATACACAGATGTAAATCACCCTGATCTCTAAAACTATCACCGTTTTAACAATTCTTTCAACAAGAAGCTCTTACCAAAGGTGCATCTACACTGTAGAAATAATGCAGTTTGGCACCACTTTAATTGCTATGGCTCGATTCTACAGAAACCTGGGATTTGTAATTTTGTGAGGCACCAGCTCTCTTTGGCAGAGAAGGCTAAACACCTTGTAAAACTACAAATCCCAAAGTGTCATAGAATGGAGCTACAGCACTTAAAGTAGTGTTAAACTGCATTGTTTCTACAATGCAGATGCATCTTCAGTCACCTTTCTATTTACTGATTCCTTCTAATTGTTAAAGCACTTCCATTTCTAGAAATGAATTTTTTTAAAAAAGACATCCATCAGACATTTTAAATTTCATATCTAAAGCCTAGTGATTTATTTCTCCCCTCTCCTTTTTTTCCTTTAACACTGATAAGGAAACAAACAGCACTCTTTTTGAAGATGCTTACTGACAAGAGCACCTGCCAAACTGAACTGTGTTAAAATACTCCATACTCCCCAACAGGAAGAACTGTGTAGGGTGTTTCATTTTATTTATTTTTTTACACGTGTAAATGTGTGCTGGGTTTTCAGTTCTATCTTTGGGCTGCATAGATGACAGGGTTTTTGTTTTTTAAAGAATCTAAAAACCTTACAAGAAACGAACGTTGTCATAATGGAGCTGTTTAGGAAAATAGGCATGTAGGATAGGATAACAGAGGTGTGTGAGCACTTGCATGAATAGAGCCAACTTAACCTGCACATATCTAAACACTTTGCATGGATTTTGGCTGTACTCCTGATTTTGGACTTTGTTCTATAGCCAAGGGCTTACTGTGTGACACAGATTTCCCATACCAGTAGGTATATAATAAAGAACCCCAGGCAAGAGCAAATTCTTAAAATACTCTCAGCAAGAATTGCATAGTGTAAGGACTATGCAGTATTATGTTTTCAGCATGTAATATATGAAGCAACCTGAAGGGCAACAGTACATGTTTGCTGCCAGAATTGCATATTTTTAAAGAAAATCTTTGCACCATGGTAGTTGCTTCTGACTTATGGCAAACAAGTCATCTGATGTGCTTCCCATAAACAGAAGCTGGCGATTCTGCGAATTATTGTGGTCCTTGTCGGTGCAGATTGAGAAAAAGACATGCAAAACTACAGGTTTTGCTGGTGTGAAACTTGTTGGGCCACTTGTTTACAATGCCCAAGGAAAAGCCATGAGAACAAGCAGTCCCTATGAGTAAGGATTTTATGTTCTCAAACTCAATTTCCCAGCATTTAAGGCATTATCTAAACATATGGATACTGTTAGTAATGAAAGAAGGAAGAGAAGTATTTCCAGAGCATTTAGCATTTCATATACCAGTATATGAATATCAGAATCTCATCATGAAGCAGCAAAGAACCATAGTTCCCACAATATATACTATGAGTTTTGATACATTAAGACAACAACCTTGTGTTACTATAGGAACTGCACGCCCAGGCATTCATGGCTCAATGAACTCTTCTCACTGGACAAGAGTACTTTAAACCACTTTAACTGCATAGAGACAATCACTAGATAAACACAAATCCCATCTCTCTCTGTTAATTTGTAATAACATAGTGGAGGGGTGGCATTCTGTGAATTTATGTGAAATTTGAATTTCTTCAACTTGGATTTCTTCCTTGTAGCAATATTACAAAAGCCCTAATTTACATTTCAGTCACAACCATGAGAAACAAACCAACAAAAAAATAGATAAGACAATTAAAGAGCATTTCAGCAAACCCATTCAGCACACCAAATTCCAGCATGGTTTCATGAACATTTTCATGAAAGTTCTGTATTTATATTTGATGATACATTAACATTAGGGTTGTACCTACGCTAGCAAATTTAGTCTTCAGTGACTACCAAGATGACTATGGAAATACCACAAACAGGACATGAAGGCTACATACATTATAAAATATAAGAAACTTGAATTTATCTACTGTCTTATGGAATCAAATCCCATACTTAATATCCTGCTTTTGTTAAGAGCTGTCGACTTAAACTTATGATGACCCCATGAATGAGAGACCTCCAAGTCACTCTATTATCAACAGCCCTGCTCAGACCTTGCAAACTCAGGGCCATGGCTTCCTTGATTGAGTCTATCCATCTGGAATGCAGCCTTCCTCTTTTTCTACTGCCTTCTACCTTGCCAAGCATGATTGTCTTTTCTACTGAGTCATGTCTTCTCGTGATACGGCCAAAGTACAATAGTCTTAATTTAGTCATCTTGGCTTCTAGGGAGAATTCAGGTTTGATTTGCTACAGAACCCATTTATTGGTCTTTTTTAGCCATTTGTGATATCCGTAGAACTCTTCTCCAAAAACACAGTTCAAATGAGTAGATTTTTTTGCTATCAGCTGTCTTCACTATCCAGCTTTCACAAACATAAACAAAAATTGGAAATATGATGGCATGGACAATCCAAACTTTAGTATTCAATGATACATCTTTGCACTTCAAGATCTTGTCTAGTTCCTTCATAGCTGCCAATCCAATTCCTAGCCTTCTTCTGAATTGACTGCAGTCTCCATTCTAATTAATGACTGAGCCAAGATATGGAAAATCTTCAACTATTTCAATGTCTTTGTCATCTGCTTTAAAGCCATGTAAATCATATGGAGTCATGGAGTCATTATTTTTGTTTTCTTAATGTTCAACTGTAAACCTGCCTTTCTACATTCCTCCTTGATTTTCTTCAGTTATCATTGCAAGTGTTTGCTATTTTCTGCTAGTAGTATGGTGTCGTCTGCATATCTTTAACTGTTGATGTTCCTTCCTCCAATTTTCACGCCTCCTTCCTCCAAGTCTAACCCTGCTTTATGTATGATATATTCAGTATACAAGTTAAATAGATAGGATGATAAAATGCAGCCTTGTTTGACCCCCCTTGCCAAGTGGAAGTCATTCTGTTTCTCCGTATACTGTCCTGATGGTAGCCTCTTGTCCTGAGTACCGGTTATCCATCAGGACAACCAAATGTTATGGCACACCCATTTCTTTAAGAGCGATCCATAGTTTTTCATCATCTACATAATCAAAGGCTTTGCTATAATCCATAAAGTACTGGCTGATTATCTTTTGAAATTATTTGGTGTGCTTCATTATCCAACTTATGTTTGCAATATGAGCTCTAGTGCCTCTTCTTTTCCTAAATTCAGCTTGGACATCTGACATTTTTCACTACATATATGGTTAAAGCTTTTGTTGTAGAACTTAGAGCATCACTTTGCTTCCATGGGAAGTCATTGCAATGGTCCTATGGTTACTACAATTCTTGGTGTCCCCTTTCTTGAGGACTAGAATGCATATTGAGCATTTCCAATCTGTGCTCCATTCTAAAACTAATTGTTTTAGTTAGAACTAGAGTAGATTCTGTCTCTGTAGATTGAAGCAGCTCTATTGGTATGTCATCCATTCCTCTTGATTTATTTCTCCCAAGTGCTCTGAGTGCAGCTTCCACTTCATTTTCTAGAATTATAGGTTTATCTTCAAATGGTTCTTCCTTGAATGAATATGTCATCCTTTTATCTCTTTTAAATAGTTCTTCTGTGAATAGTTTCCATCAGCTTTTCATTTCTACTTGGTCATGTAATGTGTTCCCCTGATGGTCATAGAGCATCTTCACTTTTGATTTAAATTTTGTTTTGATTTCTCAGATGTTGTGGAACCACTCTCTTGTTCTTTTGTTGTTGTTGTCACCTTCTATTTCTCTGCATATAGTAGCTCTCCTTGTCTCTGTGGAAAAGTTGCTGAACAGCTGCATTCAGGGTTCTTACCCTGTTTCTATCACCTTTTACTTTTGCTTTTCGTGTGTCCTTAATTGCTTGAGGAGTTTCATCTGTCATCCCTTGATGCTTCTCTTTCTTTTTGGCTGCAGATAGTGTCTTTTTGCATTACACCTGACAATATCCTGGCTTCAGTCCAGAATTATTCTGGCTCCTGGTCAATTCGGCTTAGGAGTGCAAATCTATTTTTACATTATATTTAAATCTACAGAGATGTTCTTTGGGCTGTATTTTAGCACAATAGTTGATTCAGTGTTCTTCTTTAGCTTTACCCTAATTGTTGATATTAGCAGTTCATGGTCTGTGCCACAATCTGCACCTGCTCTTATTTTTACAGAGAATGGAGCTTCCATATTCTGCTTCCACTTATGTAGTATCTTTGATTTCTACATTGGCCATCAGCTGCTGTCCATGCACACAGTCACCTCTTGGGTTGCTTGAAGAATACATTTGCAATGAACAAATCGTTGGCCTCATACAATTCAGTCAGTCACTCTCCTGCTTCATTTCTTGATCTTAGGCCAAATTTTCCTACAATCTTTGACTCTGCTGTGTTTCCTACTTTTATATTCCAATTGCCTATGATTAACAAGTCATGTTTTGGTGTGTAATCTATTTTCTCCTCAGTTTCCACATACAATCTTTCAATTTCTTCTTCTGCCTTAGTTGGAACATAAACTTGGATTATGGTTATATTGATGAGTTTCCCTTAAGTCTTATTGATATTATTCAGTCAGACTATGCATTACATCCTTTGACTGCTTTTGCTGACTCTTTCCTCACTATTAATGCCACCCCATTTCTAGTTAGATTTTCATTTCCTGAGTAAAACACTGTGTAATTATCTGACTCAAAAAGTTCCATTCCTGTCCACTTTAGCTTGCACACTCCAAATATTGCAATGTTTATACATTTCATTTATTGTTTTACGATGTCTAGTTTTCCATGATTCATGCTTCTCACATTCTATGTCTCTATGTGTTGTGCAGCTTTGGACTTTCCTTTCACCTCTAAGCACGTCAACAGCTGAATGTCCTTTCAGCTTGAGTCCAGTTTCATCATTAGCCACAGTGCTACTCGTAGTTGTCCTGTGCTATCCCTCAGTAACTCATTGAGCCAACACTGTCACAGTTTCTCTATCTGCCATTATCTCTTGTTTCATTTTGGATTGTCTCTTCATAGGATTTTCATGGCAAAAGACATTCAGAAGGAGGTTTACTGTACTTCCTTCTGTGCAGTACTAACAAGCATTAGCTATGGTGCCATTGCCATTGCCTCTGAGAGATTTTCTGCCCATGTCACTCCCCGCTACTTCTGCTGCCCAGTAGCTGTTTGGCACATTTAGTCTGGCTCCTCAGCAAAAGCAGCACTGCTGCTGTCACCATAGTCTCTTGCCTCACAGGAGTCCGCAATCCCACCACTGTGGAAAGGTAGTGCCATTGGTGGGTAATGTCCTGTACTTTCCATATTTGTCATTGGGAAAGATAGCAAGGACATATGTTTTTATGTGTAAAGAAGTACATTGCAGCTACACCAGTTTGATAGCCCTGTGGGAAACAGAATGTATTTATTTATTTTTAAGGACAGGCTCATCCCACTTTCTTCAACACAGAAGGAGAAAAGTGCTTCCATCATTGCTTTCCTCATGTGGAAAGTGATGCTCCTGAAGAGGAGCAGTTCCTGTCTGCATGGAGGTTATGCACACAAGCAAGATCAGTTATTCCGCCACCCCCCAAACAGAGGACATTGGTAACAGTGACTAAACTTGTGCCTGTACCAAAGCCAAGCTTGGAGCAAGACTGAAATGTTTCTAGATCACAGATAGTCATGCGTTAATTGAAAGAGGGTCATTTTTGGTTCTTCCCAACCCTACACGGACCACACTGCCAACATTTTGGGAATCAGAAATTACATACATTCTGTTCACTTCCAGACATTTTTTTTCTTTTTGCTGTTTTGGGGTCACTGCCCCCAATTACATTATAATTGTCCCAGAGTAATGTTTAGGTCAAAATTTGATGTTGATCAAAATCAAAGGGTTTGAGCATAATTTTTGTATCATGCAGTTGGGGGACAGGGGCCACATGCAACCCATAGACTTAGAGATATGAAGGCTCAGAAAAAAACTGGAAAAATTCAGGGAGAAAAAACATTTTTCTGTTTTTTTCCCTGAAGCCTTTTTTTTTTTTCAAAAAAATGAAAAAAAATGAAAAAAAGGGAAGAAATCAATTATGGAATGTTTTATTTTAGCATGATAAATAAAATCTTTAAGACAAAGCGTTCATATATAATTGTTTGAATACACTGTATTTTTAATATACCAATTGTGATAATTTTATGCCAAATCAAAGTGTACATAGTCATATTTTATGTTCCTAAAGTAACAGAGTGACTTTCAATCTGTAAAAAGTGCTGATGTTGCATTTTTTCAATTTTTCTGAAAATTTCCATTTATTCTGAAAAAAACTGGAAAAAACTGATTTTTTTTATGGTCTCTAAATTTCCAGAAATTTTACATTTCCACATAGGTTGCATGATTCCCACACCCAGTTTAGATAGTGTGCTCCTTCCAAGACTTCCCTCTCCACGACCATGGCCTCAAATATTATAGATATTAATGACTTGATGATACTTGATAAATCCCCTGGGCCAAAAGAGGGTTTATTAAGGAGCAGAAGTGTGACCATCTCTTTAAGTCAGCTGGCACCATTCCATCTTACAAGGAGGCATTAACTATCTCTTGGACCCACCCAGTCAATCCCTGCCAAATAATGGTTAATTGTCAAGATGGGCAAATATCAAGAATACAAGTTCATTCTGTCCACAGTCTCATGAAGATAGAAGTCATGCATCATCTGAAACTGATCCCACATTAACCAACCATTAGCCAAACAGACACTAATCCTCCTTGCATATCTCCACCCAGAAACTAGCCATTCAAATACACAAATTTACATATCATCTCCAACAGGGGCTCACAGTATATAACACCCCACACACACACACTCCTACCCAACTATTCTCTGAAGATGCCAGCCACAGATGCAGGCGAAACATCAGAAATAAACTCTTCCAGAACACGGTCTCACAGCCTGGAAAAAACCCAAGGAAAATCTATGATCCCACACAGCCAGACTAGACAAGGCTCTGGGCACCTCCACTGTAAAAATCACAATGAGAGTGTTATGATCTGTACAAAAAATAGCAATTTTATCTTCAAAGTAAGTTGCAAACAAGTCATAAACTGTCTCCACGTTGCCACCTGGGTCAGATTTTAACAATGTACTTGCCATCCAGAAAAATTCTTCTCAATGCAAAGCAAAAGAGGCAGAACAAAACTGCCACAAAGTAATCACTATAATGTGCTCTCAACACTTGTGGTCAGTCATACTATGTGTTATGCACCATCTGCATTGCTGCCATCTTCATACCTGTTTCACAGCTTATCAGGTAGAACTGGCCATTGGCTGGGCTTCAAGGTGACAGAGAGGATGGCTGAGAGTAATCACAAACAGTACATTCCTTCCTACTGTACAATATTATTCACAACCGTTCTCATTCTCCCTTTCTTTGCCCTCCAAATGTAATGGTGCATTCTTTTGAGTCTATACTTACCAACACAAGAAGCTGGTCTTCCGCTCCAAACTTTGTTATCCATACACTGTACTATTCGGTCTCCTTTCAACTGGTATCCTGGTGAACAATAGTACTCACACCTGGAGTTATAATATGCACCATCTAAACATTTGAACCCTCCATTAGGTGGCATCAGAAGGGTTGGACAACGTTTTTCTAGGAGGGAAACCAACATCAAATTACTGGGGAACATTATGGAGAGACTTGGCACATAGTGCAAACTAAGCCAGAGGAATAGTTTTGAAAATGGGTTTCATTATCTAAAGATACTTTTATATGTCAGTGTGACTTCTGGCCAATTCCAAAAATATAGCAGTTTACAAAAAGCAACCCTGCAAATGCATGTCGATATACTGATCAACTGATAAGAGGGCCTGCAAAGAAAAACATTAGTAGGAAGTTGCTTTCTAATACCTGTCCCCTAATATGCTTCTCTCTTGTGCTTCTATTGTTTAATGAATCTGTCTCCCAGTGCAAGTTGGGTGTGGGGAATTTCTCAGTTTAATCAACATAGTGTTGGTGGTGAAAGAAAAAAAGAGAGTCTTTTTCCACTTAAAATAAGTGTCCAACACTTAATATTAAGTTAGTTCATAAACCTGTCCTCTTCTGCTCTGTGAAGCACCATGCACTGTCACAGCACTCAATAAATAGGATTAATTTAAACTTTTTATAATGAACATTTTTATAATTGTTCTTGTTTCAAGCAAAATATGTACATTTAGGCTTGGCTCCAAAGATAAGCAAATCAGAAGAAGTATAAAGGAAGAAAGTTCCTCCTTTGCAGCTGTCTGGCTTCCTCTCACTGTCTTCGGAAGGTCCGGTGTATGTCCACTACAGCAGTGTGTGATGAAATATGGCAGCCACTTTGACCATTGCATCAGATAACAATTTCACCAAATAGTAAGCTAAGCTTCTTGCTTTTTTTTTTTTTAAAGACCCACTCCATTTCCCTGGGTGGATTCATTTATCATTACATATAGGAGGTGATTTGTTTGAGTCATCTTGAACTGGCAGGCCTTGCAAGCACCTTATTGTTTGCTCCTACCCCATATTTTAGGAAAAACTGTCATCTGGATTAACTTGGGACATTGATATGTGAAAGATCTTACCTTGGGGTAGAAGACTTTCCTTGGGGATTTCCACAGAGAAATCAAACATTTCTATATGAGACTACATAGATAAACTGAGTTAAATAATTTGACTGAAGAAAAAATATTTTTACAAGTATTTTTGCCTACACGTTAAATGCAAACCAGAACTAGATGGCCAGAAATAATAGAAATGAAAGGAGCTTTTCTATATGAGCCACTCACGTTTGCACAAAACTTTCCCAGACCAGCGTTTGTCTGACTGACAGATAAGCTGCTGTGGACCATGCAGTTCATAGCCTTTTTGACAACGGATGTCACATTTTGTCCCCAAGACATTTTTGTAATACCCTCCATGAGGGCTTCTGCAACTTGCATAGCCATATTTCACCTTGATAGGAGAGCACCATGGTGTATCTGGTAGAAAGAAGAGAAACAAGCATACATTAGAATAAAAAGAAAATACATATGTAAAGCCATGAAATAACTTTAATTGTGGGTTTGGGTTGAAATGCGCCGAGAATATAGAATTTACACAGAAGAAATGATTGTTGCAAGAACATGTTACTTCCCCTCTCTAAATTACTACAGCAAGGTAAGTTGCTTTCTGCCTGTGAACTGTAAATTATATTTTGTATTCAATTTTGCACTTAAATCTTGAACCTTTAAAATCAAAGGAACAACCAGCATTGTGAGATGGACTCCCCACTTAATTTACAGTTTGTGGGTTAAGTCTGCCACCATGTGGACAGTTAGAAAGATTACAGGTCCCCCACCCAAAAAAAGAAAGCTAACAACTGAATTCAAGTCTATTGTGAATGAAAAGGATGCAATCCTGTACTCATGCATCACTGAACTCAATGGGACTTACTTCAGAGTAAACATATCTAGCCCTCTTCTGTTATACTCTTATTTCACAGAATTTCCCATAGAACAAAGAGCCACGCCAGGGCTATATACTCTTTGGTTTTTGTTCTTTTAAAAAAACCAACACACAACTTTCTGCAATTAACTCAAATCTTCTTCTTTAAAAATGTTTGTTTCTGTAATGTAAAATCTACTATTTTAATTCTCACTGTTTAAAATTAGTTATTTTACCTGCCTATTTTTAAGCCCCATGGCCAAGTAATAGTAATGCCTTTGGCATTATTAAACTCAGTGTCACCCCTCCCTCCAGCAGTGTCACCTAGTTCAGCCTCTCCGCAGTGTCACCTAGTTCAGCCTCTCCGCACCCCTCTAGTGCTGCCACTGAGTAATGTAAAATGTGATTCTGGGTGTGCCACAACAACGATCTTACATGTCACATCTACCCAGCTGGATTCGTGTGCTAACAGTGCACATGCAGTTCAAGCAATCACATTCACTGAAGACTATGAGTAACAATATGCCATAGGAATACAGGTTTTTTTTTTAATATGCCCAGCATCACATTTAAGACTAAGCCACAGAAACAGGCACATAGGAAAAGAATGAGGCATGCAAGATATAATATGTATGTGAGAAAGACAAAGTAGGTAGAGATTCTCCTGTATGTAATTTACAAACTGGATATCTGAGATCAGGGGGGATGTATTACAATGTATCTGTCAAAATGTGATCAAGAATCCTCTAGTGTTTGGCTTAAATGCAGGATTGCAAGCAGGGTCCTTCAGTTACTGGACTGTAATTTCTTCTGGATTCGACCCTCCAGGAAGGAATGGAGCCACTGTAAAACAATGCCTCCAAGTCCCATCCCAGCAAGGTGGCCCAGAAGGATACCATGGTTGGTGGTATTGAAAGCCACTGAGAGGTTCAGTAGAACCAACAGAGATACAGTCCCCCAGTCTAGTTCCCTGTGCAGGTCATCAACCAAAGCAACCAAAGCTGTCTCCCATAGCCAGCCTGAAACCAGATTGAAATGAATCTAGATAATCTGTTTCAACCAGAAACCCCTGGAGCTGTGAAGCCACCACATGCTCCAATACCTTACCCAAAAATAGTAGGTTAGATACTGGCTGATAATTATCCATTAGAAGGATTCAGGCATGGCTTTTTCAACAAAGGCCTCACAACTGCCTCCTTTAGGGAAGTTGGAATGCTATCCTGTTGTAGGGAGGCATTGACTACCCCCTTCACCCACTCAGTCAGCCTCCTTCTGGCCTGTTTGATAAGCCTGGAAGGGCAAGAGTCTAGCACACCTGTAATGGCTCTCATTGCTCCAAGTATTCTGTCCACATTCTTAGACTGCACAAACTGAAAAATATCCACAATGTCCAATATTTTCTAATAGTTACCACTCAGTGCAGATTAACAACACCAGGTACTGACTAGTGTTTATGCAACAGCTGTTTTTCTTCACTTCACTTTGTGTGTCACAACACTTTTGTACTTTTATCACAGTAAACCATATTTTGCACATGCACAGTACTGAGTATCTACATCTTGAGTCCCCTACGAGCTGCCTTGAGTCCAGTAGTAGGAGAAATAAGGGGCATTAAGTACATACATACTGTACATACATCAAGTGGAAGCAATGCCAATTAAATCCATTTCAATGCCCGGTTATAACATAAGAAATTGTGGAGAAATCAAAGTGGGTTGCAAGCAATTTGAAATTACAGATTTGAAATATAATTATGTCTTTTTCTCACTTTGCATCATAAATAAGTCATATGTAATATATGATCCTCCTGTGAATTAATAAAAGTTTTCAATGCAATAAATTTAGCTTCATGTATCTGTAATTAAATTTTTAAAAAGAAAAAAAGAGATAAACTGGAGCAGATTCTTCTTTGCATAAAAATACTGCTGGATTTCTGATATATAGATAACAAGTACATTAAAACCATTTAGTTTATTTGAACCATATTGGAAATTCCTTTGAATTTTAGACAATAACATAAACTACTTCAAAGCAGCTGTAACAGTGTAATAAATTGACATGCATGTTTATGGATGAGCTTACTTACACAAAACTGGAATTCAAGTTAATATCAATATCAATATCAAAGATAACATTATGGTCAACAACTGTTAATTAGGATGACCAGAGCAATGTACCCTAGAGCTTGAAATATCCCTAAACAACCCACTGAAAATAACCTGTTAAGTCAGTTGATAGGAAATCTGCAATTGACCCACTCAAAAAACATTCTGTTAAATTGATTCACTAGGTATCTGTCATCCCACATGCATGCAGTCTTTGGTGGGGGAGGGTATTGCCATTAAGAATTCTGCCCTCCCCATGAAGTTTTCATCCAGTGCCCAAATGGCTATAATTATACAGAGTGAAATCACTGGCTATGCTTGTTAGGACTGCTGGAAGTAGCAGTCCAACAACATTCAAAAGGTCACACATTTCCTACTGTGCTATAGTCATTTTTTAAAGTAGGTGACAGTATAATTGAGCCAGTGTAGTGTAATTGTTTGAGTGTTGGACTAGGACTCTGGGAAACCAGTGTTTAAATTCCCAGTAGGCCATGAAAACCCACTTGGTATCCGTGAGCAAGTCAAACTCTCTCTGCCTTAGAGGAAGGCAATGGCAAGACTAAAAATTGTTAAAAATGAGAACTATCTTTGTTGTGTTTGTGTTCCCTTTTGTCACTTTTCCTGCTCCTTTTCTTTGGATGTCTATATTGTACAGTAGCCCCTCCACATTTGCGACTTTCACTTTTGTGGTTCAGCCTATTCGCGGTTTGCTCAGCAAGTGCCCCATTTAAATCAGCTTCTCTCCCTTGCACACAAGAGAGGGGAGCTGATTTAAATGGAGTGCTCCCCAAGAAAACCACATGCCCAACTCCTCACTCTCCTGGGGCTTGGCTCCGTTTGGGATGGAGAGCCAAGCCCCGGGAAAGCAGGGAGTTCAGGGCAAAGGCACTTTTCAGCCATCCCTCCCGCCCTTCCCAAAGCGGCAATGGGGCTTTTCAAGCCCCGTCGCGGCTTTGGGAGGGCAGGGGGGTGGCTCAGAAGCCTCCCCAGCACCCGCCTACCACCCCCAGCCCTTCCCAAAGCGGTGATGGAGCTTTTTGAGCTCTGTTGCGGCTTTGGGAGGGTGGGCAATGGCTGAGAACCCTCCCTGCCGCCCACCATCCCCCGGCCCTTCCCAAAGCGGCGATGAGGCTGTGGCTTTGGGAGGGTGGGGGAGGGCTGAGAAGCCTCCTCCTGCCCCCTACCCTTCCCAAAGTGGTGATGGGGCTTTTCGAGCCCCATCGCACCTTTGGGAGGGCAGGGGATGGCTGAAAAGCCTCCCCGCCAGCTGCCCACCACCCCCGGCCTTTCCCAAAGCAACAATAGTGGTTTTTGAGCCCCGTCGCAGCTTTGGGAGGGCAGGGGATGGCTGAGAAGCCTCCCTGCTGCCCACCTGCCACGCCCGGCCCTTTCCAAAGCGGTGATGAGGCTTCTCGAGGGTAGGGGTGTGGCTGAAAAGCCTCCCTGCTGCCCACCTACCACCCTGTCCCTTCCCAAAATGGGACAGCTTTGGGATGGCGGGGGGGTGACTGAAAAGCCTCCCCGCTGCCTGCCCAGCTGCCACCCCCCAGCCCTTTCCAAAGCAGCAATGGGGCTTTGGGAGAGCAGGGGATGGCTGAAAAGCCTCCCTGCTGCCTCCCCGCCACCCCCCGCCCTTCCCAAAGTGGTGATGGGGCTTCTCATGGCTGAGAAGCAGCTATGAGGCTTCAAAAGCCCCATCACCACTTTGGAAGGACAGTGGGGTTGTGGACGGGCGGTGGAGAGGCGTATTTTTATTTGCATTTTTTTCACATTTGCGGGGGTCTTGAGCCTCTAACCCCCATGAATGTGAAGGGACAACTGTATTTCTAAATGCTCAGATGAAATTTTAAATTACTACAATACCAGAAATTTGGGGTCTGAATGAAAATTTCATTTTGGGGACAAACTTTTTACTGGAGGGGCAATGTCCTCATTTTGCTTCCCCTACCATAGCTATATCCTTGGCCTTTGGTAAGATTGTTAAACAGGTGTTACTTTGCAGCTTCATGCCCTTCTTCCTATTCCTCAAATGCCAGTTTTAAAACTCTCTGTGCTTATGCTGAAGGTTAAAGCAGACATTACTTTAAAGGTGTAGCTGGCAGCTATGACCCCTTTTCTGTTACACTCTACTGTAAGTGCAGGTGAGCCAATCCAGAATGGGATCCTTGCAAGGGGAACAGACAGCAGTTTTAAATCCAAATCCACCTGCTGTAGTCCTGTCTGGGACAACAAACCTTTGTACTGGGACCTCTGCACTTACTCTAGAGCAAGGGTGAGCAACTTGTGGCCCAACTCTAGATATTATTGGACTGCAACTTCACCACTGCTTATACTGGGTAGGGCTAACTGAAGTGCTGCCCAACAACCAGCTGTATCTTCAAAGTACTTTCTGGTTTACTCTCAGTGTGGCTGAAAGGAAGGTGCAAAGGCAGGTGTGCTAAGAAAAGTAAAAGAAAAGTACCGGTAAATCTGAACCCAAAAGTAAAGCAAAATTAGAGGAGTGACAGCTTGCAGACCTTGAGTATATCTACACTGCAGAAATAATCCAGTTTGACACCACTTTAACTGCCATGGCTCAATGCTTCCTGCATGGCAGGGGGTTGGACTGGATGGCCCTCGTGGTCTCTTACAACTCTATGATTCTATGGAATTCTGTGATTTGTAGTTTTGTGAGATATTTAGCCTTCTCTGTCAGAGAGCTCTGGTGCCACAACAAACTACAAACCCCAGGATTCCATAGGATGGAGCCATGATAGTTAAAGCAGTGTCAAACGGCATTATTTCTGCAGTGTGGCAGCAGCTCTTGTTACCTTTGGGGAGCACCCATTATTAAAGGAACATACTTGACTTTGAGGGCTGTGTTTTAAAGCACCATGATGTTTCTGGGACAATTGCTGTGGCTGAACCACAGCTGCTGGCTATGTGAAGGAATGTTGGTTTCTCTCAATTCCATCTGATAAAGGCTATGACTTTTATAAGCTGGAATCCTACTTTTGCCAGCAGTGAAGAAAAGCAGTGGGAAGATAGTAAAGAAAGCTACTTCTTTACTATGGGCAGAGAAAGATAGTTGGCAGGGCAGCCTTTTCTCTTGACAGAGATGGATTTTTCTACCACCCTGCATCATCCACAACAATTTTACTAGTGCCACACTATGGTTTTCATCTGTGTTGGTGTAGTTATCGCAGCTAACAGGGTCAGGACCATCCTCTTATTTGGCTATGAGCTATCACCCATTCTTTCTACACCCAAGATAAGTTACTTTAATGATCTGAATGTGAGACAGCTCTACTTCAATATATTCATGATTATATTTTAGACACTTATCTTTATGAGTTTACAACACAGAAAACTTAGACAATACTAATGTAAACAGAATCCATTTTAAAGAAAATAGATGTTTATCTCTCTCATTTATCAGTGCTGGAAAACATTTCACTCTTTGATTCACTGATACCAAATTTGTTTAGAATAGTTCCAAACACTGCCCTCTTAATAAAGGCTGTGAGATTATGTCTGTACAGTTGGACCCCTGTATCTATGGGAGTTTAGTTCCCACCTTACCACAGATAATGGAAACCACAGGGAACAGGGAACCCTATTAAAATAAAGGGCTTCCAGTAAAAACATACAAAAGAGTTGTACTGGAGGACCTAGAAGATTTTTAGAGAGGGTGCTCTCTAGTCATTTTCCAGCATGACTCTATGGTATGTGTCCCTGTTTTGTGTCCCACGGATAATTAAAACCATGGATATTGGTTCCATAGATACGAGAACCCAACTGTATATTTAGGAGGTCAATTCTTACACTTTCCATTGGGGTGAGAAGAGGACCATTACTTTAGAAAAAATATTTTTAAAAAACCAAGCCCATATGCTCCTATTTCAATGTATTAATGTGTAGATCACAGACTTCTGTGTGTGTTGGCGGTTTTTTGGTTATATGAAGTATGAAAGAGAAAGAAGTAGCTTGCTTTTCATTAACATGAGCTAGCTGCTTGATCTCTCAAGTCAGAGAATTGGCAACTCCATGATGTAAAGCAACTGCTAACAGTGCTAGTAGTACTGTTATTTAACAGGGAAAAGCTGTGGTTACTCAAACACACTTCCATCACAATCCATACTCTCCCCATATGCTCTGAACAGGGGATAAACTAGGGATGGGGTAAATGCAGACTGCAGGCCACATGCAGCACCTGGGACTCAGTTTTGCTCCCTTTGCAGATAACATCAAAGCCCCCAGCCCCAACCCATTTTTTTTTTTAAAGGCTGAATTTTCAGCCAAAAATCAGCCTCCTTTCTCCCCATAACCCATAGGAAAAGCACAAAAATCACCTGTTTTAGCTATTTTTGGCTGAATCCCAGAAACAGAAGTGGTTTTAATTAGGTAGTTTTTTTAATTGGGTATTTATACCCCGCTCTTCAGCCACAAAGGCTATCAGAGCTGCTTACAATTTGTTTTAAGCTATAGCAATTTACACATCTACACTGCATTATACAGTTTCCAATGTGTGTTAGCTAATTCTGATGGTATGGCCTATGGGAGGGGGTGGGGTGGGGTGGGGTGGGGAAATGGCTTAAGGGCACTTAAAGTGGTGTTCCCCCACATCAGACAGCCTGAGCAGCACTGGTAAAAATGATAAGGTTCACAAACATACTGCTATGTTTTGTGAGCTTTGTGGTTTATAATTTTTTCAAAACACATATCAGCTTCCTACTCCCATTCTGAAAAGGCTCGTTCAAATCCCCTTCCTGAATTGACATGGGGTGTGTGTGTGTGTGTATTTCAGAATCATCATGGATTTTCATACCTACCAGGTCCATTATGCATATGGCTGTACAAAACCAGAATATTTGACGCTAAGGGGGAGATGCTGATATGGCATTTCTAAGACTACTAAACAGAGAAAGTATGAGAGAGTTAAGGAAATTAACATGGGGAA
The DNA here is from genome assembly GCA_030847615.1 of Gambelia wislizenii. Taxonomy (NCBI): domain Eukaryota; kingdom Metazoa; phylum Chordata; class Lepidosauria; order Squamata; family Crotaphytidae; genus Gambelia; species Gambelia wislizenii. Next base: position 269,387,912 of record JAUMIR010000003.1, read on the forward strand.
AGCTGAGATAATGTATCTATAAGTGAAAAAAATGCCACATGTGAATTGTACACAAACTATTTTATGAGGTACAAAATATTAGAAGTGCTTTCAATATTTTATAGAAAGTCAGGCTATAAATGTTGAAACTAAAAAAATATGGATTAAACAAACAAATTTTGGTGGGGCATCATGATAAGTGCAGATTGCACAGCTACAGCTACTCAAAGCATATAATAAGAGAAATTGTGCAAAAAGTGGGCAGCACAGACATACCCTAAGGCATCATGCTTGAAGCAGGAAAAGAAAAAAGCTCTCTTGGCAACAGATGATCTTCATTAGTATATAAGCAAAGCATTCACCTTTATATCTATTGCGTGCATACACATCTTCATCATCTTCTAGGGGTGAGTATCCTGATCCTACAATACAAAACAAAAGAAAACAACTGCAGCAAAAAAGGAAATATGACACATTGGAAAAGCATAAGGAAAGCTCTTGCAAAGATGAGCAAAGGGGGGACTGGGATGTAACAAACATCCTAAAGCAAAATAAATTGCTTAAGCATTCATGTTTCTTTGAATTTGCAGCAAAATCAGTTTATAGTGAAATCAGTCAAACTATGGATCCAAAGGTGTTTAAACTGACTGCTTCCCAATATATAATGGATCAAGAAATTCTACAATTCATCTTGTAGGTAACATTTGTTACAAATTGAGGTTATGTAAGTCTCAAGCAAGATTTCACTATAAGACGGTTCAAGAGATGCAAGTGGGTGCACCAGCCATCATAGCAATCAGCTGCTGAAGCAGAATTCAGATGTAACAACCATTCTAGGTTGGTGTGACTCTGATTAATCATGGATATTCGAAAAGGCTGTGCAGCTAAAATGATTGTTACATCCATTTTACCATAATGCTATTCTGGCCAATCAAAATAGCATCTTCCTTAATTATTAAAGGTAAACAAATGCACAAAAAATAGCTTACCTGAATGGGTTTGGAACACCATAGCATGAACTCCCAACACCACTAAACAGACTCACAGACTTCAGTCTGATTAAGCAATCCTAATGCACTGAAGCAAGCAATCCTTTCAGTAATGGACTGTATACGGGGCAAAACAATGATGCACTGAAGTAAGAAAACCAAAACTTCCATATCCACCACCCAGGATGTCCTTGATTGACAGGATCAGTGTTTTTAACTCCCAAGCAGGTGATCAATATCAGTTAATTAGTTACCTTTTTGACAAGCATAGTTGGGTGACTAGCACCGACTCTTTTCTTTGGCAAGTGTTCATATAAAGAATCTCATGTGTATCAAGATGTTCATAATCAGCTCCAGCATGCATGGTACCAGACTATAATTAAATTCCACTGCCAAACATCACTCAATAGAACAGTCATCTTAAAATGTGCCTAATTACACTGTGGCTTCTCAGAAACTGTCCAGGCATACTACAGTGTAATGGTCAATGGTGGAGAAGGTACTCTCCATATACCCTCCATTATCAACCACTTCCTACCTTGTGCCTCCACAGAGGAATGATGGACACAATTTAAATAAGGCTCTCTGTTCTTGCAAAGCAACAACTAGACTCAACAAGCCTACATGCTGGCAGGGCACAGATGTTTCTCAGCAGACATCAGTGGGTTCCCAAATGGAAAGATACTCCAAGCATAAGGTATAAAATACAGCAGCATACCATGTATATTTCCTGCAGTGCCTTGAGCAATGTATTAAAAAAACACATTTCACCTGGCTATCAAAACCTCATGATTAACTTAGAAACAGGATCACCACAGGAGCCAGTTTGAGTGTTGGACTCAGACTCTGGGAGACCAGGATTCAAATCCCTGCTCGGCCATGGAAACCCACTAGGTGACCTAGTGTCATGCTCTCTCAGCCTTAGAGGAATGCAAGGGCAAAACACCTTTGAATAAATTTTGCCAAGAAAACCCTGTGACAGGTTAACCATAGGTTCATCACATGTCAGAAATGACTTGAAGGCACACCACAAATAGGATCATTGCATGCATATTTTTTGTCTTTCAGCTTTTATTGCTAAGATGCACAGTAGTAGAAAAGGCATACATCCAGTCCTCCATAAAATCTCCAATAAAATCAAAATAAAGCCTATGGACAGAATCTTGTAGGGCCAAAGTGCTTGCACAACACACTGTAAAATAAGCAGTTTGACATTCTCTATGCAAGGAGGCAGTAGCAGCAGTGATGCAAGAAGAAAGCCAGCTATAAGCCACCTATTTATTGAAAGCCTAAAATTGGGGGAGGAGGATCTTTGGAGCCAAGTTACTATGGGAGGGATTGCTTGGAAAATTACCTGTACAATAGGTGGCTCAAAGTTGGTCACCTTCCATTGCTTTCCCCCCCCCTTTTTTCCTTTTCTCCCTTGTTACTATCACCTTTTTTTCCTCCTTCCATATCACTGTCAGTGGAGATACAGGATCTCATTCTTTCTGTTTTAACAGCCCATAGAATTTAACTTTAGCTGCAAAAAGGAAAGATCTGTGATCCTAACATGGCATCCTTTGCCATTTTTGTCTCCTCAGTTGCCAATAATGGCTTAATTGAAAGGATGTGAACAACCTGCTCTTTCATGGTTTGGACACACATGTCTTCTCAATTTTCCTACCATGCCCATAAATCCACATGGAAGAAAGGCAAGTGTGCTTTCAGCAACAGAAAAGCACCAACACTGATGTCACTGTATAGTTCATGGACTAGACTATTTTTGTATTTTCTCATGATACAACGGAAGGAGAAGGGCTCACTGAGAGTGGTGGTGGCTATCCTGGGAACTTAAATACCTTAGATATGGATAGCTGTAGAAAATGTGATACCATACACTATAAATTACTGTTACAGTAATACTGTAACACTGATACAGTAAGCAGATGTAGAACTGTTACGAGGCTTTATGAATTTTGTCTTTCCAAAAATTGTGTACGGGATCACTCCTGCTTTTGAGTACTGTACTCAGTCTCTGAGTTGCCTACATAGATCCATTTAAAGTTCACAAAATGGTAACCCACATGGGAAGGAGTGCAGTATTGTTCATCACTAGGAACATCACAGTTGTTACCAAATGAAATCTCATGACATTCATGTAAATACATTTCACAGAGCACTCATAATTATAATTGATTTCTGTATGTGTCTGTGGGTGGGTAGGTAAGAATATAGAATTTTAACAGCAGCTAACTATAAGGAATTGCAAAAGAAGCAATTTTTTTGTATGCCTTCAAGTCGTTTATGAGGCAAGCCTATTACAGAGTTTTCTTGGCAAAATTTGTTGAGAGGGGTTTCCATTGCCATCCTCTGAGACTGAGAAAGTGTGACTTGCCCAAGGTCAGCAGTGGGTATCCATGGCTGAGTGGGGATTTGAGCTCTGGTATTTTGGAGTCCAACACTTAAACTACTACACCATTCTGGCTCTCAGCATGGTTCATCTACAACTCTAATACTGAGGAGAAAATGTTGATGCTTTAATAAAAATAATCTATTTTATAGAAACCCATGTATTATATTTTACCCTAGATCTCAAATTTACTTAAGTCAAAGAGAGATTATCGGTTTATTGCAGCAGGCAGATTACACAGTAGTAATCACTTTCCTTTACTCTTTTTTAGTCCTTTCTTCCCTCAAACCTCCCCCCACCCCCGTCCCTGTTTCAGCAAGCACAGTTTTCCTTGTGTTCTTCTCTTGTTACTTTCTTTAAAACTGCTGATGCCAGCAGACATGCTGGCATGTCAACAACTCCATGGCAGAAAATACTAGGCTCACTAGAGTTTTAAAGCACATTGTACTATATCAGGTTTAAATAACAGTTTCTAAAGGCTTTGAAGATGTTACTAAAGATTTTTTTTGCCTCACACTGCCTTGTCATACTTGCAGAATTCTGAGATTCAACCCAAGAGAACTTTCAACAGAATGCGTCATTTTTTAAAAAAAAAATCAAATAATCAGAATGATTGCTCAGACCTTTTGAAAGCTGACTCATCAGAGAGAAGCAATCTGGTGAGCAAACTCTACAGAATAAGGTCTTTCAATTGTTCTTCACATAAATTGCCAAGAATTACATTTTGATCCAGTGAAACATCTACATCTATATTTAGTTTTAAGAAACCATTTTGCTCTCTTCCATAGAGCACCAAGACTGCAGCCCAATATTAGGTTTCTGCAAATAAGTCTGGCTGAACTCAATTGAGGTTCCTTTTGAGAAGACTTGTAAAAGATTGCACTGTAAACCATTTACATTAAGTCCACATACAACCAATTGAATTAGGCAGAAACTGAATCAGTTGTTGACCTCCAAATGCAAAAAGCCATCAGGACCAGTGTCCTGTGCAATAATCTGTCCACAATACCATTCTAAGTCCAATCAAAATCCAGCACAATAATTATTGGGTACTGTTTTGTCTCACTGGCTCCATGGTACATCAACACACAGTTATTGAGTAACTAAGCCAAACATAAGGATCAGTTGAAGGCACCTATGGCAGTACTCTGAGGTAACATCTTTCCAACACTGCATCTGTTGTAACTGTGACCTGGATGAGGACCACCACACAAAAACTGTTTCAAAAATGATAACATTGGGACTCAGTCATGGAGAAAAAGCAGATACATTCAATGATTAATGAATGCAGCAGGTGTTTCCAGTACAGGAAACCATATATACTCCCATCAGCTGACAGAAGACCATCTTTGTTGCAGCTGGGTATGTACTGGGTCCCTTAAACACAAAATATTTCTTCCACACCATTCTCTAGGTAGACACTAGCTTTATCTGTCCCTCAAATGAAGACCAAAGAACCTGACTGTGTTCCAGTCTTATATGCCTATACCTATGGCCACGTTTTCTAGAAGCTATTGAGGGCTGCTGAAGGGGTAGACAAAGGGAAGGGGCAATTCCACTCCTTCCTCAGTGACACAGAACCTCAGCTCACTAGTTAGGGAAAGATGAGTCTCACTGATGAATTGCCAAAAGAATGCAGATACAACAGTAAAGCCAAGGATGCTAACACATAGGGCTACAGTGACCATTTCCCCTCTCTATTTACATGAGAACTTAATGGTTGCTATGAAATTACAAGCCCACATGACCTTACTCAAGAGGCCTGAATATTTGCTAGGGGAAATCTTGACCTTTCCCTATACCCACTTGAACTATATGATGCTATTTCAATACCCACTGCAGCTGTGTGGCACTGTTCCGGACACTAGGGGTAACTTTTTCTTCAGGGCCCCTTCTCACCATACCATCTTCACTTGTTCAGTTTTCAATGCCTGCCTTGCAATTATGATAGTATAACCTGTAAAGGAAAAGACAATGACTCCGAGACATACAACAGCTGTCAAGATGTTCTTAGATCCTTAGCTGTGCCCACAACATTTTGCAGTAAGTAAAATCTCCTATCCCTTCTCAAAAGAATTTCTAATTGTTTTGAAAAAGAAGGACTGGCCTACACTTATTTAAAAGGTTTATTTGAAAAGGCAACCTCTTAAGCAAACAAACAATTTCACAAGGAAAATAAAAATATAGATAGCTATATCAATCCATAAGAAAAAAATCTTACAAAATTCACTACTAGGTTTTGTTTTGTTTTGTTTTAGGATCAACCAAAAGGTCAAAATGTAATGTGTGTGATTTTGAATTCTTCAGGGCTGCTGGGACTTGCACTCCAATAACATCTGGAGGGCCACATGATTCCCATCCCTGACATATAAAATCAAACCATACTCAGCTAAATTACTACTGATAAGCACTGCACTAAAACACTACAAAATTATACAAAATATATAAAATACAGTGAATTTGCCTTTCTCCCATTTCACTAACAAGTTTGGAAGACTGTTCACAAGCAGTTGGCATTACATGTTCCTCTAGAGATTTCTCAGGAGAGTATACTCTACAGTATGTCTGTATTGATTGCACAGCTTTTAAGAACAGGATTATGTAATGCTTCTGCCCCCACCGAAATACTGCAGTCAGATAAGACTTGTGAGAATACAACAGTTGTTCTTGATGTTGTTTCCTACAGTGAAAAAACTACCATATATACAGTAGCTGATTTGCCATCCGCTGATTCAGTTATTTGTGGTTGGCAACGGCAATGGCAGGGTGGGTGGGGAAGGGAGGGAGGGAGGGAGGAAGAGAGTTCACCTCCCTTGTCCCTTGCCTGCAGGAGTTCTGGTGTGGCAGAGGTGGCGGGGGAGTGGATGGAGAAGGGAGGAAGAGAGCTTGCCCTCCTTCTCCCTTCCCCATGGGGGTTCCGGCGGTGCAGTGGAGGTAGCAGGGTAGACAGGGGAAAAAGGGAGGAGGAGAGCTCGCCTCCCTTCCCCACAGGGGGTTCGAGTGGTGCAGCAGGGTGGTGGGCGGGAAAGAGAAGTCCGGTGTTCACTGTTATCCACAGATTTCAGTATCTGCAGGGGCCCCCAGAACCAATCCCCTGTGGATATGGGGTGCTACTGTACTTGTGCATAAGTTGACTTCATGCATAAGTCAAGGGCAGGTTTGGGGGCCAAAATTATTGATTTTAATTATCACCCATGGATAAGTAAAGTGTCATTCAGCAGAGAGAAGAAAATGCCAGCACTACCTCAGGGGGCCAGCTGCCCCTGGCTGTTGCTGGCACCATTTTCCCACCCAGGCATTCAAAAAGGCCTTTTGCCACTCTATCCAGAGTAAGGGATGGCTCCTTTTTTTGATAAACATTAAGATACAGTATTAACTCTTATCAAAAAAGGAAACATCCCCTTCTCTGAGTAGAGTGGCAAAAGGCAAGAGCTTAGTCCATCTCAGGAGAACCAAAAAGAAGTGATGACTCCTACTACTCATTAAGTGCTCCTTTGAGGGGAAGTGCCAAAACGCCACCACTGCCACCATTTCCCCACCTAGGCATTCAAAAAGGGCAGAAGCAGTGCCATAGTGGAGAGAGTAGAGGGGGTCAGTGCTTCTTTTAAGTTATCCTGGGACAAACTGAGCTTTCACGACTCTACTTAGAGAAAGGGATGGTTCCTTTTTTTAAATATGAGTTACACTGGTCAGTACTTACACTGACCTGTGGATAAGTTGACCCAGGTTTTTTGGGTAATTTTTTTACTAAAATTTCTTGACTTACACACAAGTATACATGGTACTTTGGAGTGAAAGATAGCAGCACTCTGAAAAGGGGAAGAATGGGTTCCATTCCTACAAATTTGCAGTAATAATTGTGCACAATTTTGCCTCCCCCCCCCCCAATATCTCAGTGTACACTTAGGACTGTTCCACACATTAGATTCCCTACACATATGTCCTCCACATGCATAATACATCAGTGGGATAGCTTCAGTTCACCTGTCCCCAAGCTAAGAACAAAAAGAGATTAAATTCACATTGATTCCTTTTGATTTGTCTTCCATTGGAAAAATTACAACCTACAATACTTTACCCCACATGTGAAATAACAATGAAAGTCTGGTCCCTAATGCTTAGCTTCCAGGCCATGTGCTATAAATTACTCTGTATTCAGTGCAGATGTAGTTATTTCAAACACAGCAGGGAGTTCCATATGAGGAAAATTCCCAAAGGCTGCAACTATTAATCTATTGTATCAAGATGCTCTTCAGAAAGATCCAGTACTGTATTTCTTTTTTGTTGAATACAGGTTTTGACATACTTTTAATATATTTTCTATTAAAAAAAACACTACCTTTTATGATATTATTAAACCAGAAATGAAATACAGATGATTATACCATGCAATTAATTACCCCAAAAGAATTTTGGGATGGGAGAAATCAATGATCAATCAATCTTCCAAAAGGAGATCATATGTAGACTCAGGAAACCATAATCCTTATCAAGCTTTGTGGAAACTACAAATTATAAATAGATAATGTGTTCAGTTCAGAACTCGGTTTCACATCCTGTCACTATTGAACTAATGATTATGTGTTACACTAATATCTTTAATAATATATTTTCTAATGTGGCTGTGGACATGTACTGTTGACATGGAAGAAACATTAAGTCAGAATGTGTTCAATATTTTACACAGCTTCAAGGAATACATGATCATATGCATACCATACAATCAGACCATATAGCTTATTAATGTTATTTGTGTATATGATCCATACTAAGTATTTGAAGGGGTGTCACGCTGAGGATGGATAGGCTTGTTTTCTGCTGCTCCAGAGACTGGAACACGGAGCAATGGATGCAAGCTCCAGGAACAGAGATTCCACCTCAACATGAGGAGGAACTTTTTGACAGTAAGAGCTGTTCGGCAGTGGAACGCACTCCCTCGGAGCGTAGTGGGGTCTCCTTCCTTGGGGGTCTTTAAACAGAGGCTGGATTGCCATCTGTCGGGGATGCTTTGATCAAGATTTCCTGCGTGGCAGGGAGTAGGACTGGATGGCCCTTGTGGTCTCTTCCAACTCTACAATTCTATGATTCTATGATTCTAAGCATTACTGTTTACCTTTTGCCTTTGTTGGTTTTTATCATGGCCTAGGACACAGACTCCAAGGATGAGGAAATTCTACAGCTCATCCTGTTGGAATGACAGGACACACCAAGCCAGGATTCACCTGACACTTATCAAACACAGGCACCACCACAACAATGGGAACAACCGGATGAGGAGGCATGGCCACCAAGCCCTCAGACCTGACAGGCAGAGAAGAGAGCAGAACAAAGATGTTCAATGAGGCTTCTTGCCAAGAAAAAGGAGAAGCTCTCTTAATCAAGGACAGCTGGCTGCAACTAATTCTTGGAAGCAACCATCTGATCTCCAGGTCTCCAGCTCTGGCATGGCATTCCTGCAGTTCTGCTCCAGATACTTGAAACACTGACCTTTGGACTGGCTGATGACCCTGTTTGGCTCTCAAAACTTTGGACTAGTTTTTATTTCTGTCCTGCACGTCTCCTGTGGAAATGAACCCTTCCAGGCAAGACTGCTTTCCAGAGACTTTGTTTGATTTACTGGCCCTGTCTTAACTGCCCGTAAAAACCAGGAGTAAATTGCTTCCTCCCTAGCAACTGTGTGAGTATAGAAACCTGAACCAGGACAGTTTGTATTAAACACTTCTATTTTTTGTTTTATTGTTTCCTTTAGTTCTTCATTGTTACATTAGGTTTCTCCATACGCATCAGCTCTGTTATTAAGCTGGAATGTGGAAAGTCTCTAAAACAGATTAAGAGAATTCCCATACAGTAATTTATTTCACAGTAAATGTTTCCTTCCCTAAAAACTTCCACAGCAACTGTAGGACAGCAGCCCCTCCCTTGCACAGACAATATTAAGAGAAACAATACCACATTTAATGTAATAATAAACTAGGAATCCTGGCTTAATAAGCCGTGATGTACACATACAGGACCCCCGTATTCGCTGATTCACTGTCCACTGATTCAATTATCTGCGGTTTCAGTTTCAGCACAGCTGCCATAGAGTCTTCCTAGAAAATGCGTCTTCTCTAGCCATTTTCTAGGTCCTCCAAGGCAGCTGTTTTAAATAGGAGGTCCCATTATTTTCAATGGTATTCACTATTATCCATGGATTTTGTTATCCACAGTGGGTCTAGGAACCAATCCTCCATAGATAAGGGGGTCCTATTGTAATGCATAGCAGGATATCAGTCCATTCACTCCTACCTCACCCTTCGTTTTGCATTAGCAGGTAAACAAATCAGGAAGGAAAGACTTCACAGCATATCTGAACCTGGAAATTTTAGCTGTGTGCCCCCCGCCCCCAAAGGCTTTGAAGTCAGCTTCAAGCCTTGGTTTAAAATTGGTTTGTGAACATGACTTGCATAGAAAAAATTATCCATAATTCCTGGATTCAGATGTAACATGAAGCTGTCTCTAGAGACGTGGAAGCCAGGAGGGAAATGGAAAGGCAGGAGTCTTTTCCTTGTGTTTTCCAAAGCTTTTTTTCCAGAAAAATGGGGTGGTGGTGGAATGTTTTCTTTTAGAATGACAAATAAAATATTTAAGACAAGGCGTTCATATATTGACTCTCCCCATGTTACTTCTAAAAATTATGCAGTGGGTAGACATTTATCTATGACTGTGTACAGAATCTCACCTCATTGCAATTCCTGGTCTTGGCTTCCATTTTTCAGTTCTTTTTTTGAGAATTAGTGCTTTATGTCTGCTTGACACTAAGGAAGACTAGAGGTAACAAAACAATTGGCTTTGTTTTACTAGTGCTTATGGTTTTTTCTGTTTTTAACATTCTTTATTTGTGTCTATTTCTCATAAATTGGCAAAAGCAACGAGGTTCCTTATAGTTCAGGTGATCCTTACAGTCCAGGACTTTGCAGTTCTATTGGGATTATTAATATTTAAAAAGTACAGTTGTCCCTTCACATTCGCGGGGGTTAGGTTCCATAGACCCCCGCGAATGTGAAAATTCCGCGAATAATGACAGCCCTCCCCCCACCCTCCCCAAGCGACCCTGAGGCCTCCGGAGGCCTCCTGGTCGCTCTATCTGGCCGCTCCCCGCCCTCCCCAAGCGACCCCCGAGGCCTCTGGAGGCCTCGTGGTCGCTCCTCCCGACCGCCCCCCCGACCTCCCCAAGCGACTCAAAGGCCTCCGGAGGCCTCGCGGTGGCTTTTCCCGGCGGCCCCCTCCCTCCCCAAGTGACCCAGAGGCCTCCGGAGGCCTCGTGGTCGCTCTCCCCAGCCACCCCCCGCCCTCCCAGAGCGACCCCGAGGCTTCTGAAGGCCTCGTGGTCGCTCTCCCCAGCCACCCCCCCACCCTCCCAGAGCGACCCCGGGGCCTCCGGAGGCCTCATGGCCGCTCACCCCGGCCTCCCCCGCCCTCCCAGAGCGACCCCGGGGCCTCCGGAGGCCTCGTGGTCACTCTCCCCGGCCACCCCCCGCCCTCCCAGAGCGACCCTGGGGCCTCCGGAGGCCTCATGGTCGCTCACCCCAGCCTCCCCCCGCCCTCCCAGAGCGACCCCGGGGCCTCCGGAGGCCTCGTGGTCGCTCTCCCCAGCCACCCCCCGCCCTCCCAGAGCGACCCTGGGGCCTCCGGAGGCCTCGTGGTCGCTCTCCCCAGCCACCCCCGCCCTCCCAGAGCGACCCCGGGGCCTCCGGAGGCCTCGTGGTCGCTCACCCCGGCCACCCCCCGCCCTCCCAGAGCGACCCCGGGGCCTCCAGAGGCCTCATGGTAGCTCTCCCCAGCCACCCCCCACCCTCCCAGAGCAACCCCGAGGCCTCCGGGGTCGCTCTCCCTGCCCTCCCCCCACCCTCCCAGAGCGACCCGGAGGCCTTCGGGGGCCTCGTGGTCGCTCTCCCCGGCCTCCCCCCGCCCTCCCAGAGCGACCCCGAGGCCTCCGGAGGCCTCGTGGTCACTCTCCCCGGCCACCCCCCGCCCTCCCAGAGCGACCCCGGGGCCTCCGGAGGCCTCGTGGTCGCTCACCCTGGCCTCCCCCTGGCCTCCCCCCGCCCTCCCAGAGCGACCCCGGGGCCTCCGGAGGCCTCATGGTCGCTCTCCCCGGCCTCCCCCCGCCCTCCCAGAGCGACCCTGGGGCCTCCGGAGGCCTCGTGGTCGCTCTCCCCGGCCTCCCCCCGCCCTCCCAGAGCGACCCCGGGGGCCCAATGGAGGCCTCCCCGGCCCTCCCCACCCCCTCCCCGGGCCTTCATGGGGCCTCCGGAGTGTCTCCGGGGGCCCCGTGAAGGCCTCCCCGGCCCTCCACCTCCCTCCCAAGGCCTTTGCGGGGCCTCCGGAGGGTCTCCGAAGGCCCCATGGAGGCCTCCCCGCTCCCTCCCAGTGCTTTCACGGGGCCTCTGGAGGCCCCGTGTCGCGGTTTTGGGGGGGCCCGGGGGCCCTCCCAAAACCGCGAATAAAACCGTGAATGTCAAGTTCGCAAATGTGGAGGGGCAACTGTATATGCAATTTGTGATGATTTCCTTAGTTATCTGCACTTTAATATATCAAACATATTTTTATGCCAAGTTGTATTATCCATAGTGCATTTTATGTTCCTAAAGCAACAAATTTGCAATCTGTAAAGGATGCTAAAATAGCTTTAAAAAAAAATGAAAATTTTCAGTTTTTCCAAAAAAGCAGATTTTTTTCCCCCAAGTATATAAACAGACTGTCCCAAACCAAGACCAGGCTATTTTGCTACATAAGGAAAAACTCAAAATGGAAGATAGAAGACCTGGCAGCTGAACCTTAATTCAACACTGGTGATAGATTAAGGTCCTCTACAACACTTTTTCTTATAGATTTTTAAAATTATTTTTTATCTCTTCCTTAGAGCTTCCTTTCCAGCTACTCATTAAGGTAAGTTGTGGCATTTTCTGATTCCTCATTTAATTAAATATCATTTATACCAGTTTTACCATGATATTATAGCGTTAGATCTTTATGTCATTTCATTATTTTCCCCCATGGTTATCGTTAGTGTGTGCAGAGGATTAATTTTTTTAAATTATTTTTTAAGTATTTCTTTCTGAAATAACAAGGACTGTGATGTTAATTATCTTTTAAAAAAATGTATTCTTACCTCCTTAACAAATTGTTTCAGCTGGGAATTGCTGCAAAGTTCCGCCACCTTTTCTCTAAATATTCAGAAAATCTCTCCCATGCCTTCCGATGGTCTTCTACATACTTACCTTTTATCAACATAGTTAATCTGTCTGTTCCAACAGTTTCATAAGCCTTAAGTAACCATTGATCTGCTGATGGGGTGTCTTGACTTTTCCACATTGACACATATGTTATTCTTGCCGCTGCCAGCAAATAGAATATTAATTTTTCACTTTCTTGATCAAATTTTTCTTCGTACATCCCTAATAGATAGAATTCTAGATTCCATGGCAAGTTATTTCCCAAAATTTCAATCATCATTTTCTGTACTTGGCTCCAATATTTTTTAGCGTGCGGACAACCCCACCATAAATGAAAGAAAGTGCCTGTTGAATGTTTACACTTCCAACAATCATTTTTCATGCTCTTGTACATCTTAGATAATTTGTCTGGAGAGAGGTACATCTGTAGTACATCTTATACCAATTTTCTCAAATATTTTGACTTAAAGTCAATTTTATTTTTGAAGTCCACATTCTCTCCCATTTTTCTAACTCAATTGGGTGTTCCACTTTTGAGCCCATTTTACCATGTTGTCTTTTACAACTTCCTCTTCGGTATCCCACTGCAATAATTGCTTATAAAATTGAGATATCAGTTTTGGTTTCCACACTGAGTTATCTTTTCCCATGGTGATTTTGACAGGTCAATACTTTCTATTTTCTGATCCATTTTAAATCTTTCAGTAATTTGTTTATGCAAATACCAGTGACATAGTAGACCATCTTTCTCCATTTTCTCTTGATTTTTGATTATCTGTTGACCATCTTTTATCTCCAGTAAAGCCTTGTAAGTTAACCATTTTTGAGCTGATATTTTTTCTTTACTGAAAAGTGCTTCATGAGATGAAAACCAAGAGGGTATCTTTGGACATAATCGTCTTCTGTACTTTTCCCACACTTTCAGAAGATTTTTCCTAATTAAGTGATTATTAAAGTCTTTATTTAACAAATCTTTATCATAAAACAAATAAGAATGCCAACCATATATGTTATTGAATCCTTCTAATTTCAACAATCTTTCTTCTTTAAGTGTCGTCCATTCCTTTATCCACATCAGGGAACAGGCCTCATAATATAATCTCAGATTAGGTACATTTAATCCACCTCTTTTGTTTGTGTCCTGTAATATCTTCATTTTTACTCTGGGTTTCTTTTCAAGCCATATAAATTTTGAGATATCTCTTTGTCAATCAATAAAGGCCTTTCCACTATGAATAATTGGGATCATTTGGAAGAGAAATAACATTTTAGGTAAAATGTTCATTTTGATTGCTGCCATTCTTCCAAGTAAAGACAAATTTAAATTATGCCAATTTCTTAAGTCATTCTTAATTTCAGTCCATATTCTCATGTAGTTGTTTTTTAATAACTCAGTGTTTTTATTAGTGATGTTAATTCCCAAATAACGTACTGATTTCACTAATTTGTAATTAGACAAATAGGTCAACTCTTTTTCTTCCTCCCATGTCAGATTTTTTGTTAATATTACTGTTTTTTCTGAATTGACTTTCAATCCTGTCAGCAGTTCAAACTCTTTTAAGATTTTTATTCTTGTTTTTATCTCTTCCAACGTGTCTCCTAACAAAATCAGCAGATCATCTGCATATAATTTTAATTTGTATGCATAAATTCCAACTTCGACTCCTTTAAGTTTGTCCTCTTCTCTTATTTTTTTACTCAATAACTCCATGACTAGTAAAAATAAAAATGGAGAGAGAGGACACCCCTGTCTAGTCCCTTTTTCGATCTGCATATCTTTTGTTTTTTCACCATTTATGATCAATTTAGCACTTTGTTTACTGTAAATGGCTTGTATCCAATTTATGAATTCTCTTCCCGCTTTAACTTTATTTAAAATGTCAATCATTATCTCCCAATTTACATTATCGAAGGTTTTCGCTATATCAAGAAATATTAAGGCCAGCTTTTTCACGTTATGGAAGTCATAATATTCTATTAAATTAAGTACATGTCGAATGTTGTCTTTTAAATACCTTCCAGATAGAAATCCCCTTTGACCTTCCTGTATCCATTCTCCAAGTATTTTTGTCAGTCTCTGGGCCAGAAAGAAACAAATATTTTATAATCCATTCAACAATGATATGGGGCGATAGTCTTTTGGGACTTAAGGATCTTGGTTCTCTTTATGGATTAGTATAATGTTGGCTTCTTTCCATGACTGGGGAAGTGGTCCATTTTTTATCTTTTCTATCGTTTTCTTAAATGGCTAGATTAGATATTCTTCCATAACTCGATAATATTTAAGAGTAAAGCCATCGGGGCCAGGAGCTTTCCTCAGTTTGAGTCTCTTTATTGCCTCCTTAATTTCATTTGTGGATATCGGTTGATTTAAACTGTGCCTTTGTTCGTCTGTAAATTCAGGTAAAGAATTTGTACCTAAGAAGTTTTCTATATTTCCCTTTTGTAATCCTTTATTTCTTATATAAGTAGGCAAAATAATTTCTAAATATTAATTTGATCTTATTCTGATCTGTATATACATTCTCTCCTTCTTTAACCTTGGCAATATGATTTCTCTCTTTCAGCTTCCGTAATCTAATTGCCAACCATCTATCTGGTTTATTGAAATTCTCAAAATGAACTTGCTTGGCATACTATAATTTTTTCTTCAATTATTCAGATGTTATCATGGAGAGTTGTTGCTGTAGGACTTTTATCTCTGTTAATATACCGTATATTCCGGCGTATAAGACGACTTTTGAGCACTCAAAAGTGCCCGCCAAAATTGACAGTCGTCTTATACGCCGGATACACTTTGCTTCACCTGCCTGCCTATCTCCTGCCTCTTCGTAAACGGAGCGAAGAGGCAGGAGATCGGGCAGGGGGTGAAGCAAAGTGCTCCTCCCTGCCACCCGCCCACCCCCCGCGCTTCCACCCCCCCTCCCGAAAGTCGCGGAACCGCGGCTTTGGGGGGGTGGCTAGGAAGCCCCCTCCTCCCTTCCCCCCGCCCACTCCCCGTGCATCCACCCCCCTCCCTGAAAGCAGCGGAACCGCGGCTTTCAGGGAGGGGGGTGGCGGAGAAGCCCCCTCCTCCCTTCCCCCCATCCACCCCCCCGGCATCCACCCCCCTCCCTGAAAGCAGCGGAACCACTGCTTTCAGGGAGGGGGGGAGAAGCCCCCTCCTCCCTTCCCCCACGCCCACCCCCCCGCTCATCCACCCCCCTCCCTGAAAGCAGCGGAACCACTGCTTTCAGGGAGGGGGGGCGGAGAAGCCCCCTCCTCCCTTCCCCCCGCCCACCCCCCCGCTCATCCACCCCCCTCCCTGAAAGCAGCGGAACCGCTGCTTTCAGGGAGGGGGGGCGGAGAAACCCCTCCTCCCTTTGCCCCGCCCACCCCCCCGCTCATCCACCCACCTCCCCCCTTCCCCCACGCCCACCCCCCCGCTCATCCACCCCCCTCCCTGAAAGCAGTGGAACCGCTGCTTTCAGGGAGGGGGGCGGAGAAGCCCCATCCTCCCTTCCCCCCGCCCACCCCCCCCGCTCATCCACCCCCCTCCCTGAAAGCAGCGGAACCACTGCTTTCAGGGAGGGGGGGCGGAGAAGCCCCCTCCTCCCTTCCCCCTGCCCACCCCCCCGCTCATCCACCCCCGTCCCTGAAAGCAGCGGAACCGTTGCTTTCAGGGAGGGGGGGCAGAGAAGCCCCCTCCTCCCTTCCCCCCGCCCACCCCCCCGCTCATCCACCCCCCTCCCTGAAAGCAGCGGAACCACTGCTTTCAGGGGGGGCGGAGAAGCCCCTCCTCCCTTCCCCCTGCCCACTCCCCATGCATCCACCCCCCCCTCCCTGAAAACCGCAGAAATGCGCTTTCAGGGAGGGGGGTGGCGGAGAAGCCCCCTCCTCCCTTCCCCCTGCCCACTCCCCATGCATCCACCCCCCTCCCTGAAAGCTGCAGAAACGTGCTTTCAGGGAGGGGGGTGGCGGAGAAGCCCCCTCCTCCCTTCCCCCTGCCCACTCCCCATGCATCCATCCCCCCTCCCTGAAAACCGCAGAAACGCGCTTTCAGGGAGGGGGGTGGCGGAGAAGCCCCCTCCTCCCTTCCCCCTGCCCACTCCCCATGCATCCACCCCCCCGCCCTGAAAGCCGCGGAAACGCGCTTTCAGGGAGGGGGGTGGCGGAGAAGCCCCCTACTTCCCTTCCCCCTGCCCACTCCCCATGCATCCACCCCCCCTCCCTGAAAGCCACGGAAATGCGCTTTCAGGGAGGGGGGTGGCGGAGAAGCCCCCTCCTCCCTTCCCCCTGCCCACTCCCCATGCATCCACCCCCCCTCCCTGAAAGCCGCAGAAACGTGCTTTCAGGGAGGGGGGTGGCGGAGAAGCCCCCTCCTCCCTTCCCCCCACCCACCCCCCGCGCATCCACCCCCCCTCCCGAAAGGGAGGGGGGCTGGGAAGCCCCCTACTCCCTGCCACCCTCCCACCCTCCGCCCAGCCACCCCCCTTCCCCAAAGGCTCGCTTTGGAGAGGGGGGTGGTTGCGAAGCCCCCTCCCCCCTGCCACCCTCCGCCCAGCCTCCCCCCTTCCCCAAAGCCCCGTTTGGCCGCACAGCCTGCGGATCCCCCTCCTGCGCTCCCTCCTGGAAGGGAGCGCAGGAGGGGCATGGAGAGGCTGCGCGGCCAAACCGCGATTCGCCCCTTCTCCCCACCTTCCTGGAAGGTGGGGAGAAGGGGCGAACGTGCCCCTTTTGGGCGCACAGCCTCTGCATCCTCCTCCTGCGCTCCCTCCTGGAAGGGAGCGCAGGAGGGGCATGCGGGGGCTATGCGTTGGAAGAGGGGGGTCGTCTTATAGGGCGAATATATCACAAACTCTGCATTTTACCTTAAAAATTGGGGGGTCGTCTTATACGCCGGGTCGTCTTATACGCCGGAATATACGGTATATATATTTGGCCGGATTTTCTTGTAATTCCGTCTCTTTTTCTCTTATATTTTCTTTAGTCTTAGATGTGCTTTCCAGTTTCTTAGAATGAATGAGCGTTATGAAAGGTCGAAATGTAAATGTAGTATATGTATGATTTATGTGCGTTCATGTTATATGAGTGATATTGGTGAATGTGTTTTTAATTATTTAATTATCTTTTATTCTGTCAATAAACATATCTTTAAAAATTATTTTTTATCTCTTATGTAACAATACAACATTATACTTATACTTACTAACGTGCATCATTGACATATTTTACATTTACTCACATATTATTGACATACACATACATACACCTCTTTCTAAACATTTATACACTTACTACATGCACATTTAACATACCTAACACTGACTTACCCCTCTATGGATCAAAGTCAATAATTTACAATATTTTAAACATCCTTAGTATTTACATAAAATTTTTGAAATGTATCTTTACAGCTTGATATCCTTAAATAGCTATATATATTTAAACCTCCAGCATATTTATATCTTCTTTATAATTTCTATAGTCTAATAAGGGTTTCCAGGCATTTATAATTTTTTTAATTGAATTGACCTTTAGTAATAATGAGAATTTATCCATTTCTGCTATATTGAGCACTTTGAAGAGCCAAGCTTTCTTTAGTAGTTATTTCTGTAGTTTTCCATTTTTGTGCATAGAGCACCCTTGCAGCAATGATCATATAGTGCAGCATTTTACTATTTTGAATTTTGAAATGCTTGTCAAAAATTCCTAGTAGCATTAACTCTGAATCCAGACATATTTTGAGTTTTAAAATTTCCTGTATCTAAATTTGGAATTAGTGCCAAAAAGTTCTTGCTTTGGAACATGTCAACCAAATGTGGTAAAACCTTCTTTCTCACATTTCCAACAGTGTTTATTTGGTTGCTTATAAATCTTGGCTAATTTAGTTGGTGTCTGATACCATCTAAATATCATTTTGTAGATGTTCTCTTTGAGATTGTAACATGCAATTTCTTTCATCCCTTTTGTCCATAGTTTTTCCCACTTTTCCAAATCTATATTATGGCCTATATCTTGCGCCCATCTAATCATATAGTTTTTGATCAGTTCTGTACAACACTGGAGGGTGGGTTTGTTTAAGAGATGGAGAAGAGAACTCTATAGCACACAAAGTGCTGCCCTCCAAGAAGAGGAGAGCAGCCAGGGCTCAGGAGGAGCAATTGAGGGGAGATGCCACGGCTGTTACTTGGGATGGTTGCATCACTCTACTTAATGAGGGAACCCTGTACAAAAATGCAGAATATGATTCTCTTTTCTCTGCTGAACAACTACCATCTTTCTTTATATATCTGTGATTACAAGAAAAAGTGTCCAGGGTGCCAGTTACATGGCAGAAATTGTCGCGGTGCTTACCGTGACTTTGTGATCACGAATCCGTCCCTCGCTGTTTATATGATTTATGTCACTGATCTGAATATCCTGGGTGGTCCCGTAACTGATATTTACACGTCCAAAGTTTCAGGGTTTTTTAGGTTGTTGGGGGGGGTTTTTGGCTGTCAATCAAAGATGTGATTACTCATGTTTTCACAACCTTGGTGACACACTTCCTTTAGAGTTCCGCGCCACGCGCGATGCTATTGGCTGGCTGGGGGAGGAGAGAGAGGGGGGCAGAGGTTTGTTTTTCCCCCTTGCTTCTTTAAAATTTTAACCCTTTCAGAAGAGGCAGAAAGCATTTTAAAAGATCCAGACAGATCTTTCGCTCAGACGCAGGGCTTTCCTTTTGAAATCAAGCCGCTTGGGTTTCCCCTTGCCTCTTTAAAATATTAACCCTTACAGCAGGCTGCAGAGATTTCAAGCCAGCTACAGGCAGGCGTTTTGAAAGACACAGACACAGGAGATTTTCAGACAACACTGTTATAGTGTTACTATTCCACTTTATTTGCTATGGCTGCCTCCTCTTGAATCCTGGGATTTGCAGTTTAGGGAGGGGTATTTATAGTTCTCAGCCAGAGAGCTCTTAGGCCTCACTAAACTACAAACCCCAGAATTCCACAGGAGGAATCCAGAGCAGTTAAAGTGGAATAGTAACACTGTAACAGTGTAGTCTGAAAATCTCCACAGAGAGGGGGAATTAAAGGGTGTTCATTCGCTCAGAGGCTTGAATATTTTAATGTTCCCGTTCTGACCCAGGGAGGTGACCAAGGCAGGGGATGAATGGGCGACCCTCTGCTCACGACGATCTCTCTGTAACATGCAGTAGAGGAAAAGGTAAAGCTGAAGGGTTTGCAGTGTAGAAATCCATTTAAAAAGGTGATTGAGTACACGCGCGCGCACACACACACATCAACCTTCGTGCAGCTGGAAGGGATGCCTTTGTTGTCAGCTGGTGAGGCTGGATCTGTAGAACGGGTGACTGACCCCTCCTTTTCTGGTCACTGATCTCTAAGCCCGCCCCCAGTCACCATTTCCGGTCATCCCAGTACCGAGACATTTTGTCCCAGGCTGTTTACATTTCCGATTTTCCGAATCCTCCAGTGACTTTTTTAAAAACCAGCACAAACTGCGGGACTGGAAGTCCCGCAGGTTGAGGGATAAAAGGTGGCCCCTCTTCCGAAAATCACATACCTGACCCGATGTACATGTAAACTGCCAGGGATCGACACAAGACTGTAATCTCTAATGGATTCTGAGCATTGCCTGGTCTTTGTAACACTGTACAGTACTATTTCTGAAGAATGCATACATTGCCATGAAAGATTAAATAAAATTGTGGAAATAGTTTATTTGCCTTTGTTTAAAAATGTTTATGGACCTAGATCAAGCAGGGAGCTAGAAGGGATAATATCCACCCTCAGTCATGTAACTGGCAGTAAAAGGATGAAATTAAACAAATAATAGTTATTATGGCTATCAAGGAAATCTTCCACATCATAAGACGTGCTGTGCCAGAATTTATCCTTGAAAAATCATTCCAAATCTATTTTTAACTATTTGGCATATATCAGTACCCTGAGAATCCATTTGCTACATTATACATCACCAAATTGAAAACATGCATTGTTCAGCATTAGCCATTTATTAAAGAAAACATTTGGAACAAGGTTTTTGTATGTTACATTTAAAGCCAGACTATTTCAAAATACATTTAGAACATTAGGAACAGAAGAATCTGTTACTACTAACCTTTCTCCACTGCCCCCCACAGTGATATTTCTGCTTTGCCTATCAGCAGCATTACACAATTTTCATGACTATCTGATTTTCATTACTGTTCAACATCTGCCACTCAGGCTAACCAACTATAATGCATCATGCCCCAATATTGCTCATTACTCTGTCATTTTTGAATACTTCAAAACAAAAAATATACATGCACTAAGTCTTTAAAGGGTACTTCTAAATCTGTTAGAAAGGTATGTTCACCTATATGATGAAGGACAAGAATGAAAGAGATTTTAAAAGAAAATGTGATTGGCATTACACTTCAAGTTGAAATACTTTTTCAACAGACTTGCCCTAAATCAGGTTCTAATAACGATATCTAAGGACTTGAATTAGAAAATATTGCCTCAGGCTTCTAACACCAGAAAGTAGAAAATGTACCATCAAAAACTAGCTGGAACAATTAGAAATTCAATCAAAAGATTCTGAACTTCTGAAGATAAAAGTGACATACATGGACACTGCACGGCAGAATCCCAGTGACAGACAAGAATATTCATACATTTGTCAAGATTAGCAGGAACCCAAAAATAGCACCACCATTCCTTAAGAAGTCTCTGTAAGTCAACTGAGTCTAAACTTCCACATCTGTTTTCAGTTACGGTAATATATTGCAAATGTAATAGCAAAAATAAACCTGACAAACAAGTTTTCAAGTCTGCTTCTCAAAATATTTTATAGTGAATTGAATATATTTTTATTTGTTTGCAGAATGCAGAGGTGCTCAAGCCATGTAGCAAGGAGTATGACAGACTTATTTTTGCTACTTAATTTTTTCTATTACTGTATTTATAAAAAACTTGTATTACTTCCCCATTTTAAAAATTCTGGTTGTGATAATACTACCAATGTTTCTTTTGTAATACACTAAGAAAATGCTGTTCTGATGCTATCTAGTTGCACACTAAGGACAGAAACTTACAAAATGAGGGTTTATAATATAATCATAGTAATGTAATTGATACAGTACAGCCAGACCCCCATATCCACAAAACCAATTTCTGTGGTTTCAGTTATCTGCAGGAAACAAAACAGAACACATACCATAGAGTCTTCCTTAAAAAATGTCTAGAGAGGCATCCTCTCTAGACATGTGCTAGGTCCTTCAAGGAAACCTTATGTTATTTGAACCAGAAGTCCCATTATTTTCAATGGCATTCGCTGTTATACATACTTGCCGATATCCACAGTAAGTCCACGAATTGAACCCCACAGATACGGGGGTCTGACTGTGCAACACAGGTTTTGAGTCAGCACCTGTTGACAAGGTATATCAAGTGAATAAACCAAGGAGGCATTTGTCAGCCAAAGCCACTGGAAAAGGTGTGGAAGAGAAATTGCCAAAGCAAAGTTCCAAGGGATGTGAATTACTGTATCAACATTTAAATTATTTACTCTCCACACAAGCAACATTTGCAACTAAATATTCTCTAGTTTAGCAAACATCCCTTCATCTTTCAAATATTCATCTTTGCAAATACAGTATATTTTAAGTATGAGACTGGGAGTGAAATCAACACTTATGAATGCAAAGGGTTTTCTTGGGAACTGCTGTCCTCTAGGATTTGAGGTCACACAGACAACATGTAAGCACTGTCAGACATATCAAATACTGGTCAAGTTTACAGTGACTAACAAGATTTTGTGCAACAGATAAGATGCTTAAAGCAACCATGTTTGTTTTAATACTTCTGTTGCGTAACTGGAAATAACAAAAATCTTTCAAAGTAAAGAAAAAAGTTCTGAAATAAGGAAGAAATAGAAGCTATACAATAGCATCAGAGTTCTGGAGGGAATGATCTAGTAAGGATTGCCCTGGAAGAGAAAGGGGCAGACACCATTTCAGTTTACCACCAATGATGCTTGCTTCTCACAGGTTTTTCCTTTCTCGGACAGACCCTCTAACCTAAAATAGTTACTCATTTGCAATAACAAAAGACATACATCTAAACATAGGGATACACACTGCAACAAAGACAGATGCCATTCTATCCCCATAGCTCTTCAAGCAATAATATTAAACGCTCTAACAATGTCAGCCATAATTTTAAGGGCTTGTTACATGTTCCTCTTTATCATGTGCCAACAATGCCTTTCACCATTCTATATAGGATATAAGGTCAGCCTCTACATCGGCAACATACCTCCTTTAGCTGTTTTTGTAGCTCCCACCCCTCTAAACCCCATCCCTCTTTTTATGGTTAAAAAAGGTGAATTGATTCATCTTTTTCATAAGTTGCAAAGCAATGTAAGATACCTGCTTTTCAACACACACACCCTTTGGCATTTCTGGCAGTCCATGCAATACCTGGACAGTCCCATGGACATAGGCCCTTGGACATGCTGAGGTTGCCCACACCTGGTCTATACAAAGGAATTAATGAACACAACTTCAACCCAAGGAAGAGCTACAGGTCAGCCCCCATATTCGCAGAACCAGTATCTGTGGTTTCAGTTATACAGTGCTGAAAAAAATAGTGATACATCCAATACAGTTACCGGTATGTTGGAAAATGCCTAGAGAGGTGTCCTCTCTAGGAATCACTTGGTCCTCCAATGCAACTCTCATGTTTGTACAGAAAGTCCTTTATTTTAATAGGTTTTGTGATTATCCATGGTTTCACTTCTAAATGGTAAGTCTAAGAATGTAGACTTACACATATCCCTGTGGATATGTGGGGGGGGGCTGTATATTCAACATTCTCCTAGAACTAACCTTCAAGTAGCAATTCTTAGACCAAAGAACTTAAAATGCAGACTTTAGCATAGGTGTGAGGAAAGTGCAACCTATGTGCTGTATGCTGTTCCTCAAGGCTGTTTTTGCCACCCCCAAAGATCCTCTTAAATTTCCCCACCAAAAATTCTTGATTTTTTTAAACCTAATTTTTCTCTCAATGCCAGCTAGGGGGTTGCGGGAATTTTGCCACGTTTTAGTCTTTCCCCAGCCTTTTTAAAGCCAGGAAGAAACCAAAAAGTTGGCTTTTAGTTTGCTTCCTGAGTTTTTTAAAAAAGGCCTCTCCTGGATCTTAAATAGCTGGGTGTAAGAGAAACATGATGAAAATGACCAAATCACTTCGAGGAACTTGGAGATGGGGGTATCTTGAGGATTTTTTTTTAAAAAAATCCCCAAAAGTAAAATATAAAATAAAATAAATTGGAGTGGGTGGGTGGGCAAATGGGCGGAAGTACAACCCTTCCAAGTCCCATAGGAGACAATGCAATTCCTCAAGCTCCAGCAATTGCTCTAACATAAAACAGCTGAATTACAATTTATCAAGAAGTTCAGTTCTATCATTTGTGTGATGAATCTAGCTAAAGGGTTTTTCCCCACTATGGTTGTTACCTAATTTAGCAACGGCCATGTAACCTACCCCACAAAAGTCACTAGGTTACAAAAAATATGCTAGCCTGCTAGGGCTGGCAGAAACATACCTGCTTCTCCTGGAGCTGCCAAATGCATTCCTATGCTGGCCACAGAGAAATGGTTGGCCTCAGCTCTCCTCCAACCAGCCTCCTCATTTGCTTACATGGAATTCTATGTCTTCACCCACATGAAGTTCTGTTTCAACTATTACTAGGGTAGTGGTTAAATAAAGGGCTGCATTACCAATGCAAGGATCTCTATTCTATTGTCAACACTGTTTTGTGAATGGTCTTTGTCTCTATTATTTAAACTTTAATGTGTTTTTTGTTTCTGTACCTTTTGCACTTTATCATCCTTTGACTTCACTGCTTACAGTTCTCCCACACCTGATGTAGTTGAACTACAACTCCCATCATTCCTAGACAATAGTCATGCTGGTTGGGACAGATAAAAGTTGAAGTCCACAAGTTTCTCACCACTACTAGGCATCCATATGTATATGTTTGTGCCTTCCAGTTGTCTGCTAACCTATGGTGACCTCATGAATTTCACAGGGTTTTCTTCGGCAAGAAACACAGAGATAGTTTACCATTGCCTTCCTCTAAAATATAGCCTACAGCACCTAGTATTCCTTAGTGGTCTCCCTTCCAAGTACTAACCAGGACTGATCCTGCTTAGCTTCCAAGATCAGACCAGGTCTGGTGCCTTCGGGGTACTTAGGTTGTTCCAATATGTATATATATACTGACCAACTTAAGATAATATTGTATTAATTGACAACATTCAATTAGTGAACTTGAACAAAAAGCTGGCAGATGAAATCTTAATATTTGTGTGTGTGACAAAGAATGCTACTACACTTTAAAAATCATCTACAGAAGCACTGATCCCTTAGTCGAGAACTGCAAATATTGCACAGGGGTCACAGTTTCCCTGAAAGGATACTCTGGCTGCCCTATAAAGGAGAGGGGTAACTAAACATTCATTCCCTTTCTTTTAAAGTGCAGTAAATATACAGGAGAGCAAATGTTGTCTCCACCTTTTAAAAAAAGGGAGGGGGAGAAGAGGACCAAAATAATTACCTCCCAGTCAGCCTGACATCAATATTAAGAAAGATTCTAAAGCAGATCATTAGACAGTCTGTAAGCACTTAGAAAGGGATGCCATGGTCACTAAAAGTCAACATAGGTTTCTCAAAAACAGGTCATGCCAAACTAATCTTATCTCTTTTTTTTTATGGAGTCATAAGCTTGGTAGATGAAGGGAATGCTGTGGATGTAGTGTATCTTGATTTCAGCAAGGCCTTTGACAAGGTCTCCCATGATAGTCTTTCAAACAAGCTAATAAAATGTGGGTTAGACAATGCAACTGTTAGGTGGATTTGTAATTGGTTAACTGACCAAACCCAAAGGGTAGTCATCAATCACCCCTCTTCATCCTGGAGAGAAGTGACTAGCGGGGTGCCACAGGGTTCTGTCCTGGGCCGAGTGTTATCCAACATCTTTATTAATGACTTGGATGATGGAATAGAGGGCATGCTTATTAAATTTGCAGATGACACCAAATTAGGAGGGGTAGCTAATACCCCAGAATTCAAAATGACCTGAACAGATTAGAAAGCTCTGCCAAAACTAACAAAATTAATTTTAACAGGGAGAAATGTAGGAGATTTTCACACTACGCTGTTGTAGTGTTACTATTCCACTTTAACTACTCTGGTTTCCTCCTGTGGAATTCTGGGGTTTGTAGTTTAGTGAGGTCTAAGAGCTCTCTGGCTGAGAGTTGTAAATGCCCCTCTCTAAACTGCAAACCCAGGATTCCACAGGAGGCAGCCATAGCAAATAAAGTGGAATAGTAACACTATAACAGTGTAGTGTGAAAATTTCCGTAGAGTACTATACTTAGGCAGAAAAAATGAAATGCACAGATATAGGATGGTGGGCACCTGGCTTGATAGCAGTGCATGTGAACAAGATCTAGGAGTCTTAGTGGACCAAAGCTGAACATGAGTCAGCAGTTTGATGTGGCAGCCAGAAAAGCCAACGTGACTCTAGGCTGCATCAATAGGAGCATAGTGTCTAGATCGAGGGAAGAAATAATGCCACTCTATTCTGCTTTGGTCAGACCTCACCTTGAATAATGTGTCTAGTTCTGGGCACCACAATTCAAGAAGGATATTGAGAAGCTGGAACATGTCCAGGGGAGGGCAATCAAAATGGTAGGAGGTTTGGAAGCCATGCCCTATGAGGAGCAGCTTAGGGAGCTGGGCATGTTTAGTCTGGAGAAGAGAAGGTTGAGAGGGGACATGATAACCATGTTTAAATATTTGAAGGGATGTCATACTGAGGATGGAGCAAGCTTGTTTTCTGCTGCTGCAGAGACTAGGACATGGAGCAATGGGTTCAAACTACAGGAAAAGAGATTCCACCTAAACATTAGGAAGAACTTCCTGACAGTAAGAGCTGTTCAGAAGTGGAATACACTGCCTTGGAGTGTTGTGGAGTCTCCTTCTTTGGAGGTTTTTAAACCGAGGCTGGATGGCCATCTGTCGGGAATGATTTGATTGTGTATTCCTGCATGGCAGGGGGTTGGACTGGATGGCCCTTGTGGTCTTTTTTAACTCTATGATTCTATGGGAGACATGATCAGGAGATCAGGAAGTAGCACCAGCATTCTGATGACACTTGACTGTAGTCTTTTCACCAGAACCAGGTAAACTGGTGGAGCCCATACACAGTTGCCTGGGAATAGTCAATCAGTGAATAACAATGAGAATAAACAAACTGAAGTTCAATCTAGACAAGATGGGAATATTAATAGTGGGAGGTCTGACTGATCCAAAGGTGCAAGTTCCTCTATGTGACCTGGTGGGTTTACACTTCTGCTGAATGATCTAGGTGAGCAATCTGGAGGTGCTCCTTTCCCTGGAGCACCAGGTGACAGTTGTACCTTTGTATCTTAATCTGATATTCCAGCTCAGACTATTCCAGCAGAAAGATGACTTTCCCCTGGAGATACTTGGCCTTAAGATTTGTATTTGGAGTCCCCCTTCAACACTTGGGAAGTTTCTGTTAGTTTAGTTCAGAACATAATGATCAAGTTCCTAACAAGAGGAAACCTATAGCATTGGTATTGCAGCATAGAATCAGAGTTGGAAGGGGCCCTATTGGCCATCAGGTCCAACCACCTGATCAATGCAGGATCTCTAGCTAGAACAGTGGTTCCCAAACCTTGGCCCTCCAGGTGTTTTGGACTTCAGCTCCCAAAAGCTTGGCCAATGTTCAGGATTTCTGAGAGCGGACATCCAAAACACCTGGAGGACCAAGGTTTGGGAACCACTGAGATAGAGCATTCCCAGCACATAGTTGTCCAGCCTCTTTTTGAAGACATCAAGAGAAGGAGATTGCTCCACCACTCTAGGCAATTGATTCCATTGACAAACTGCTCTGTCAAGAACTTCCTTCTAATGTTCAATCAAAATCTATCCTCCTGTAACTTAAAACCATTAGACCTAATTTTACTCTCTGAGGCAGCAGAGAACAAGCCTGCACCCTCCTCTTTGTGACAGCCCTTGAAGTATTTAAAGATAAAGACATGGTAGTGAAATAATTCATTTAACTTCCAATTTGTTTCCACAAGCAATTCAAAATACTTGTTTTAGGCACAGACTGCTTCTGAGAGTACCTTATTTCCCCACAGACAAAGGTTCTCAGAGGAAGACTTAACTTCACCTTTATGTGAAGTTAAGACTTCTGAGGGCAAGAAAGAGGGTTGTGTTTATGCTATGGAACTCTGTCCCCAATGAAGTTAGTAGAAATACATTTTTATTCCAACAAGCTAACAGAGGAGAAAAACTATGATTAAGCTTTCAGTTGTATCAGCTATTGCTTATAAGTATTGCAGGCAATTTAACTATTTAATGTGTGATTTGAAATTATAGTTTTTCATGTGTTTTAATGATTGTTGGTTTGTGTTTTTCATCTTGCCCCCACATGGGGTGTAAATTCTAAAATCAATCAAACAAAATAAAATGTGTGTGGGGGGGTTCCAAACAGCAGATAGCAATGATTAAAAAAAGCAAAACCACCAATACAAAGTCATTTTAAAGAATAAATGAAAAACTATCCTTTTGCATGTGCAAACCATATAAAAACTCTTTGCCTGGGTATTAGGATATTACTGTGTCATCTTGCCATCCCCCCCCCCCAGCACAGCATTTCCGTTAAAAAGAGCTGACTTCCAAGGGTTGGCTTCCAAAGGAAACAGAGAAAGCCACAGTATACCGTACTAACGGAGTTTCTCTCACACTGTCTATGTATATCTTCCTGCTGTTAAGAAATTATTCTGGAATGAAAGATGGTAGTAAGCTGACAAGTACATTACATTACATCAAGTCCTCAGTTTGTTGCAGAAGTTTACAAAAAAGCAAAGCTGGTAAGTTTGTCCAATATTTACACAGTACAGTCTCAACAACAGAAATCTGAACAAAAGCCTGGGTTGCCCACTGCCCAGCAGTGAAATCAAGATAACATTCACCTCTTCTTCATGATTATGGAATCTAATGCAATCATCACGCTTTTAACAAGCAAAATATTTTAAAATTTTAGCTTGTCCATTCTTTCGCCAAGGTTGTAACCCCTATTTGTTTCATTTAAATTGTTTACCATTCTTCTTATGTTAAAAAATGCACTAAGCTGCGCTACTTGGATGCAGGGCTATCAGTAAACAAAGTCCTTTTAAAATCATTAGTGTTCTCATTTTACAGAACTGAGACTGAAAACAAGTGACTTTCCCAGGACCACCAAAAGGGACAGGAAAATGAATTCAGCCTGCAATCCACTCAGCAACACAGAACCAGAGAAGATGTTTGGCCAAAGGTACTCCACTCTGAAAATGCATGATTAGCAGACTGCAACTTTCTTTAACAGAGAAGAGATTTATTCACACATCTGGATATACAGCAGCCACAGCAAAACCTGCATATATTGGCTCCCAGAACACAACAAGCTCGTTGTGTATGCAAGAGCAAATGCAATTTTCTGAATCAGGATCTAAAACATGACAGTGACATGGTTGTTGTTGTTAATCTTGAACAATGTAACGTCATATCCAAAACTGGACAACATGGCCTATGTATGCAACATAAAAGTAATCTAAATCAGACCACTTCACTAACATTTCACAAGTAAGCACAAGCAACCTGGTTTAGAAATGACCACAGCCAGAAGTGCTCTGGTATGGTTTCCAGACCAAATATCACATGTATGAGAATACTGTACTTTAAACTTCTACACTTTGATACATGGCCAAAACATTTCATGAGGGCCTAGGAAAATGTGCTTGCTCATGTAAATGTTCTCTGCTGGTTCTGCGAAGTATAAAGCGTATTTGCCACATGATTCCATTCATTAATGTGCAGGATTACAATGCCAGCAGGACACTAGTATGGTTGGCTAATTCTACCAGCAGTTAAGAACGTGTGTTAAAACTGGGTTTCTGCAAAAGACAGATTGGGTCAAAATCGACAGTCCATTTTGGTTTCCCAACCACCACGAGCAGGACTCCAAGACACACAGAGTTTTACTTTAAAATGCTGTTCTTGCAATTAGCATGCTCTTTCATGGACACCCCACGACTACCAGATGCTCCTTGTTTGAGACGCCCTGTGCTATATAGTATCACAATCTGACCATGGATATATTTTAACATAAATAGTTTAATTGTTTTTGTTTTTAAATTTTGTATTTAGATTGTTATTTTTTAACTTCCCTATTGTTTTTAACTTGTGTTGGTTTTTTATATTATTTTATTCATGAACATAAGAACCTAGTATAGACTTAATAACATCATAGCAAAAAAAAAAAAAAAAAACAGAAAGAAACCAAGAAGTCATCTATGACAATACGAATTAATTTGCCTTGTTTTAAATGTGTTGGTCCCCTTGAGTCTCATTATTGGGAGAAAGGCAGGATATAAATGAATAGAAGAAGAAGACTGGAGAACTAACCATGGAGAAGTGGTAGCCCAGAGTATGGAACACATGGTTGATGGAGAAACTCACCTATACCATGGCAAAAACCAGAGGAATTAAGACAAAAACGACATTCTAGGAGGATTCGATGCCTTTTATTGACTACATTAAGAATACATCACAGTGGTTAAACCCCCCCTGAGGAACATCGAGATCTTTGGAGAGACACTCTTCAGACATCTCTCTCTCTCTTCTTCGCAAACGAAGATTCAGGAAGGACTCATCCCGCGCTTTCTGCAAGCGCGCTGATGACTAAAAAGGCCAATCCGAGATAACAAGTCCGGTTGCAGAAAGCACAGCAGAAGATCTCCTTGGGTGATGTTTCTGGGTTGTGATTCTTTCTGCGTTGTCGTTTCTCTTCGAGACTTGTTTGACGTGAGTTCTCAAATAAGGCTGCAGCATTGTGGATAGTGTGTCTCCATGCCTCCCGATGTGAGGCCTGGACGGACCACTGTTGGTGATCAATTTGGCCGAGCCTGAGATGTTGTTTCAGGGAGTCTTTGTATCGCTTTTTTGGAGCGCCCCTCTTATGCTGACCCAAGTACTATTTTGGGGAGGCGATGGTCCTCCATCCTAGAAACATGCCCTGCCCAGCGCAGCTGTGTTCTCAATATCATGGCCTCAATGCTGGTGATCCCTGCTTGCTCAAGGACAGCAACATTCGTCACATGGTCAGTCCAGTGTATATTTAGGATTGTGCATCAACAGCGCTGATGGAAGCGTTTGAGGAGTCGTAAGTGTTGGTGAGCCATGTTTCAGACCCATAAAGGAGAATAGACAGTATATACACTCTATATACACAGATTTTTGTGTTTCGCCTCAGGTGTTTGTAAGAAACTAGAACGGAGACCACAGGAGCCCATATCTGAACACACTCAATCCTTTATTTACTTCATATGGCCCAGTATTACTGTTATGTTACATTGTCTATATGTTTGACTTGAACGTTTTGATACCTTAAAAAATTAACTATTATATAATCATCATCATCATCATAGCAACACGATCCAAGAGACCCAGCACAGGGGGGGGCACAGTTCCCAAGCACCCTGTCGCGCCCTCGCAGGCTTCCGACCAGGTGGCTGCACTCGAAAGAAGAGCGGCTCCCCACTTTCCTGG